>OW152822.1:7116600-8415900 GCA_933534255.1 Iphiclides podalirius | reverse complement strand
ATTAAAATAAATAAACGAAATAATAAATAAACGGTCACTGGACCCTTCTCAATTAAGAAATGATATAAAGATAAAAGTTGAGTTAAAAAGTAAAAATGGAGTTTTATTTTTAAATAGACTGACACTTCTAAAAGCAATCTAAGTAAATGAAAACTTTGAACAAACGATAAATTTAATAAAATGTAACGTTAGTACTTTTAACTGACTTTAAATTTAAAAACCGTTGATATTAAACAACTAACAACATTTGTATACTCCAAATTGTATGAAGGTTCGTCAGGTATCCAAAGTTCTCTTTTTAAGGTTCCGTACCTACAGGGTAACACGTAAAAAGAGACGTAGACTTTAATAATAAAACTATACTTTTAGAGACTTTTAAAGACTTTAATAATAGCAATTCATTATCAGCATTATGGTTGCCAGGCCCATTAATTATCGGCCAGTTTTTATGATTTAGAGAGCCTTGGTCTGTCTGTTTTTTTGTTCTGAAAAAGAGACAACAGCAGCTTGGACATAATCACTTTATCGTCGGCAAAACAAAGGTGAGAGATATATTCACCATTGATATTGTTGCCGAATCCGGCCTAGTCCAGGAATACGAAAACTCACTCCAAAAGTCCACCATCGTAAAAAGTTGCAAAGTTTAAAATAAAGTTTTTTCTGTTTCATATCTCTCTACCAGTGGTTTTTTTATGCGAGATGGTGGCGGATCTCCGCCAGCTCGACTTGTGGTAAGTGACAACCGCCGCCCATAGACATTTGCAACACTACCACACTCACCAGACGAAACGCAGAAGTCTAGCACTTCCACTTTTCACCGGTCTTCTGTGAGGTCATGGTACTTACCCGGACGGACCTGCCCAGCTTTGTGTAGTTCCCATGTGGTACCATATTAATTTCCCCAGTATTGGACCTTGGATTCCGGAGATACATCAAGGTATCGTCAAATTCATCTCGTATTTAGACCAATGTTTATTTTTACGCGAAAAGTTGTCAAACGAGCAGACGGTTCACCTGATGTTAAGTGAATACCGCCGCCCATGGACATCTGCCACACCCGAGGATTACAGATGCGTTGACAACCTTTTGAAAATTGGGCTCCGGCTACCTCACTCACCAGACGAAACGCGAAAGTATTTGTCATACTTCCACTTTACGCTGGTCTTCTGTGAGGTCGTGGTACTTACCTGGATGGGCCTGCCCATTCGTACAACAGCGTGGCCCTACCACCGTAAAAAACGTGTTTGCGTTTCCATGCAACAGTTTTTGGAGGTATGTATGGTTACTGAAATTTCCATATAGTAGCATCTGTCTATTATCTCTCGCCGTCACTATATTTCCTTTTCATAACACTTCACAACCTCTCCCCCGACATATTTTTTCATGTTCATATTTTTAAGTTTTTTTTTAATAAATATTGACCTAAATTTACGATACAATTCATAGGTTAATGCAGTGACCTGACCCGAAACAATTATGTGTGGGTCAGTAAATAATTATCCCGTATGGGAATCGAACAACATTGGGTTGCAAACAAGGTGAGTTACCTCACTCACGAGACGAAATGCAGAACTACCTATAATACTTTTACCAGGCCGTGGTACATCCCCGCGTCAGCCAGACCATTTGTACAACAGCAGAAGCTGCCGCATGGCCTTACCTATCATTTATTATAATATTTTTATAACAATTGAATATTATATGGAGAAATCATTGGTTTTCAACAAATGACCTGTTTTTAAAATTTACAGGCGCCTTAAATAAAATTAAGATATCATTACTTGAAATGCTGCCATAAGAAGCTTTACTGATTGCAAATTCCGCTTACAAATGGACACAAATTGGGACGAATTTATAATCAAGTTGATTTCCGGGAGAATATTTTATTGAAGGAAGATTGTATGATCTCATTTAATAAGACACGGTACTGTTAGTTATTTTTTTTTTTCAAATGAAACCAAAAAGAATCAGTTGCTATATGTATAATAAAGTTCTAATTTTAGAATATGAAAATACTTTTGGAAACAGTCATATACATTGCGTTCTATGTTCTTCATTCAAAATATACCCATAATAATACTATTTCAATTAGAATTAAATATTATCTAATAAACCTAATCCAAATTAGAATAATAAATAATTAGAATTTATGGCCTGGAATTCAGTAATCGTTCCCAAATTGCAAAAACAACGTCTTACAAAATCTGGGGTTAAAAATGATAATAAGTTTGGAAAAAGCGATAGCGTAAGTATTCTACTCTCGATCTTCCCCTCCAGAGATAAAAAAGGTGACGATGTTGTATTATATACATGCCAACAGGTACCAATAATCAAAGGCTATGACGATATTTATCAATATTTGCAAGTCGTATTTGGAAAACTTAAATTATAATAACTGATATTTGCAAATTGTGAGTTTGTGTCCTTAATGATTACTGTAATATAGGCTTCCCTGCGAAAGTTCAGTAAATATTACACAGAAAATATTATCACATATTTATTGATGAAATCGATAGACAAAATACTTATATTCATAATAAACTTCATAATAAACATACCTATCACGGCTGTCCTGGCTGGACAGCCAATACAGCCGTGATAGGAATGTTTATATCACAGCTGATGAGGATGTAGTAACCATTATTTTTATTCATACATATGTATATTTTATTATTGTAATTCAGGAAAATATACTTGAGTAAAGGTTCTTAATACACTTGCGTGTATAGTACTAATGCGGTAAGCAAAGAGAGTAGTTAGAAATTTTCATTTTATTTTAAGTAACAACATCTTTCTTTTTAACCATCTTAAAAATAGTAAAAAGACAAAATTTTACGAAGAATTCATTACAAATGACAATCTTAAATGATATTATAGAATATTCATTGACATATTTGAATTATTTTTAATTATTCATTATTTGAATAATTAAAAATAATAAAATATTTTTATCGGTGATATAATTCAATACTTAACACAACCAACTACAATATCTTAATAAATAAAAATAAATGTTGGTAAGCGCACAACTCAAGAATAGCTGGACCAATTCTGCTTATTTATTTTTTGGACTGGTCGGAAGGTTTTAATACCATAAAAAAAGAACGAAGTCTGTCCGGGTTACAAATGTATCTTCAGTCCTAGGACTGATGTTCACCATCGCAAGTAACGAAATAATGTTTGACAACATCATTTCGTTCAAAGAGTACATTATTAATATATGATTTCGTTACTCGCGATGATGCTATGATTGCTACTTACTAATGATGACAAAAGAGAATCACTTAAATTCATTCATTTACGATCGTCTAAATTTTATACAATTTATTGTAATTTAAATAAATCCTATTCGTTACTGAATGGATAACTATCATCTCTTGCAATCACTTAGTAAAACTTATTTTATAAATATCAGTAAAATATTTAGTTGTTAAGAGATAACCTTAAATTAGGTGTGGGTAAATTAATAGAAAATGCAGTTTGTGTGTATTATTAACATCTCATTATGTTATGTCTTCAGAGATAACAATTTCAAAATTAGCACATTCCAAAAACTCGACGTTATCAAACAAATAACTCAAATAAAACAAAAGTTTATATCGAAAAAGTATAAAGAACTATACTTTATAGTCCTTTACGATAGCAGCTATATTTGTAGTACACAAAACTCGAAAGCTGTAATGTATAAAACATATGTCATCGTGAATTTTGTTTGTCATTAAATGATATACTAAATCGCCCTACTGGAAACCAAATCCAATTCTTTGGTCACATGGCACAAGCCGTAGGGAGTTAAATCCTAGACCAATATTCTAAAGTGCACTCTGTGACACTGTGACGAAATTGTATTACATGTACGTTTTATTCTACTTTAAAATAAAACCATACCAGTCAAAAGTAATAGATATGAGATGAATATGTGTCGACGGATTATGTGGCACGGTTTTAAAAATAGATTGTTAATATAAATATTATCTAAAACACTCAACAGGATAAATAGAAGCCCCGATGAAAAAGACTTCACGCTGTCATACATTGTGAAAAATATATAATTTTACTATGGTAGGGCCACGCAAGAGTCTTCGCTGTTTCACGAATTTGCAGGCATTCCGAGTAAGTACCATGACCTCACAGAACACTACGTGTGAAGTGGAGGTATTATTATACTTCTACGTTTCTTCTGGTGACTGAGGTAGCCAGGGCCCTCTTTGTTATATGGTGGCAACGCATCTTCAACCCTACGGGTATTACAACTGTCAATGGGCGGTGGTTCTCACTCAACATCAGGTGAATCGCCAGCTCGCTTGCCGTCAATAAAAAAAATATAAATATCGTTCTTTTTTTTTAAAAAAAACTAACAGTGAACGATTTATGCAATACGACTCACCCCGGCATCGCATGGGTGCAATGTATTATACACTAGTATGTAATGTATTAGAAAGGATATAATCGTTCTTGAATTGAGTCACTCTATCTAATAAAAAAAAACGCATCAAGATCCGTTGCTTAGTTTTATAGATCTAAGCATACAAAGGGACAGACGTACGAGTTTGTTTTATACTATGTAGTGATTATACTCCAGTATATCGACCTTACTTTTGTACAATTAATGAAAAAGTCCCGTCTCTAAAATTTATAATCTAGATATATTTATTTAACAACCGACTATTATCTTCTTTTATTTTACATTTTTTGCAATGCTTGCCTTTTTTTTAATTAAAAGCTTATGAATATTTGTACATAAATGGTCAGAAATTTTTGCGTGGCGGGTTTCAAACTTGTGTCTTCCGAATCTAATCAAACTATAATAATAAAAAGTAACTTTTACCAGATACTTGAAAGCTCTCGAAAAATACTGTAACTATTTTGATGTGTAATTTTATTCGACGCCAACATGTCATTCCATAGCCCATAGCAAACATACGCGTAGAAATCATAAAAGTAGAGCGGAATTCGATTCAGGCCGACTCAGCTCAGATCGAAAAAAATAAATTCATCCACACGGCAACTGGTACTTCCGATAGTATCATTTAGAAACGTGTATTTATATTTTGACTTATAAGTTTCTCTTATTAATTCAGTGTACACCGTTACCCAATGCTACTGTTTTTACTATTTCCTTTTACTAGGTTGCCTGGAAGAAATCGCTTCCTAGCGATAAGGCCGCCTATTGTACAGTTTTGTATTATTTTAGTTGATTCTTCAATATCCGTTGGTTGTGTACAATAAAGTATATTTCATTCATTCATTTCATTCATTATGCACGCTGGTATCCAAAAGAAGAACTGCATAGCGATTGCAAACTCACACAATAAAAACTATCTGATTATTTTAAATATATAACGAATCGGTAACTTGCAAAAAGCTGTGAATCATCTCCGGATTGGGTAAATTGATACGCGATGGAAATTACTAATCCGATCCAAACTTACAGACGTCGCTCGTGCTTAAATTCCACATCGACCAGGTCATGGATGGGACAGAATTACTCCAAGCCCATCGGGAGTTGCGCCTGACAATACTGCTGCCTGTTGAGGTCATCGATTTCGCAAATGCATTAACCTCCCGTTGAACAGCGCATGCGTTATAAAATAGATATATTTATTTTTGTCCTTCGCACCCGACAAAATCGAAAGAGTAATATCGTTCTGATATTATTGTCCACGATGTTCTTTTTCACCTTTATAAGTATTTTAATATATCAAAGTCACTTGTCTCTGATTTCGCAGTAGGGCATCTTAAAAGATAGCTCTGTTTTGGACCTGATAGTTTCTACAACAGAACCTATTGGAAGATTTGTAATAGTTACAGTGTATTAATTTACTGATTCCGCTTTTTTGCAAAAATTGAGAACAAACAAAATAATACGACGGTACACAGTTCAATTTAATCGTACAGGCAGAGGGGCGAACATTTGGAGAAATAGTGCAAAAATTTTCAAATTCGAAAGCAAATCATTTATTTAAGGCCCTAATTAATGTAGTGTAAATTTAGAAATAACAACTATTAAATAATTGAATTAACTTACAAATAAAATGGCCGTTGTTTATATCTGTTAAATCAATGGACACTGTTGCTAATGAAAATGGAGAAGCAAATTATCCAATCGAATTTTTAATTTTCATTAATATGCCGGGAAACCACACAATTATCGGTCGAAGATTCTTTTTATGTGAATTGTTGTTAACCAAGTACGTTACCACCACCCATAGATATTTAGAAAACCTAAGGCATAATAGATGCTTTGTCGATCTTTGCAAAAGTGGCTTTTTTCTATTGTGACAAAGTAGCAAACGAGCTGGCGGTTCACCTGATGTTAAGTGATAACCGCCGCCCATGGACATTTGCAACACCCGTAGGGTTGCAGAAGCGTTGCCATCTTAAAATAAAGTGGGCCCCGGCTACCTCACTCACCAGATGAAATGTAGAAGTATAATACTTCCACTTCACGCCGGTCTTCTGTGAGATCGTGGTACTTACCCGGACGGACCTGCCCATTCGTGCAACAGCGAACACCGTTGCGTGGCCCTACCACAGTCAATCCTGTCTCAATTGCTTCACTGTACCACACAATTCGCATTAATTCTGTCCCCTATTTTAAAGCCATTTATTATACGGAACACATTTTATCATCAAACGTTTTATAGAAAATGTTTGAAGTAAATATTTTTAACGGTGAAAGTTACGGAAAAAACATTATGTTTCCATGTATCTCAATGATACCCTCAGGCATCACATTATATTTTCATAATATCCCCATGCAATAATAAATAATTATCAAATCATACGGGCAGACAACGTCCAGATCACACGGCCTGCATGCTTATATGGGATAATATGAATATATCAAAAATCTGTTCATATTAGCATGATTTGGATTGAAAATATGTAGTTCACCCAATCGCACTATATTAAATTAAAATCATCCATGCATTTTACTTACACATACACATATTCTGTGCGTTGCCATTGTATAAGGTATTCGACAAAGCGGCATCAAATGAAAGGCTGGTGCATGGTCATCATAAAGTCTGCACTTAAAATTATATATTTAATTGGTGCCGGCACCGGGGATTGAACTCATGTTGCTCGAGTATATTGAGAATATACAGCGTGTCGTTACAACCGCGACTATAAATGAACACACGTCTAACGTTAAAAAAAATCTGTAATTAAAAATGTATTTTTCAAACAAACTAATTAAATAAAAAAGAAATAAAATTTGTAACTTCCTATACAGCTACAACTGACTGATTCATACATTCAGAGACTGTCTCATTCGTTGCCACAATGTCGCATTACAAGTCTCTCCTTCTAACAGTATGTTTCATCTCTTTTTAAATTCATTCAACCCATTCATATGCTTTGTGACCTTTACTAATGAATTTTACGTTACAGTTTTATAAATCAGGAAGTTCTAAAAATGTTTCATTTGTAAAATTTTATAACTCGGTAAATATTGATGATTAAATGCTTAATTGAATGCTTAATACAATTTTAAAAAGTTATTCTCTATATTTGTGTTCATTTAGTCGCAGTTGTAACGACACGCTGTATAAGCGATCGCCTATCACAGCTAACTGTCAATTTACTGAAATTTTCAATAAATTAAAACAACCACCATAATTATAACCTTAACTTGATAAATCCTCAACCGTTACATTCGATAAACCTCTAATCCTAGCAAAAGCGCCCTGACTCCAGCCAAATAAATAAATATCCTATGCATCTCTACATAGGAGATAGTTGTGGATTCAACTTGAAAGCTTATAAAATGAAATAAGTAACTGTAAGCTCTTTACGCGCAGATCGGTAAAAATGAATAATCGAAAAGATGCATGGTAGGGTGCCGAGCGCGTTTACTCTGACAAAGTCAAAGCAACGCAGTCTGTCCCGGGATTCATGGTCCATTGTGAAAGTATTTGAAACGTCGCACATGAAAACAAAATAAAACATGACCAAATCCGTAATATAGTTTTATTTAGTATTTCGTGTAAATACAAGAAATCTATGTTAAAAATAAACAATAACAACATAATGAACAAGATAATGGATGGTATTTACGGAACAGTAACTATATTACGTAATTGTTCTACGCACGAATAGGCTTTTGAGATTAATCGAATTCGACTCGTAACTGTCTGAGAAACTGCCGCCTTGTAAGGAATTCTGGGTTACGAGTCTGTACGCAACCTATATTTTATTGAATTGGAGATGTTGCTATTCCATTACTGTTAAAGAATCATAAATAAATTAACTAAAATTAATAGCGAGAGATGTGTATTATTTAAAATACCTATTTTTATTTTGCATTTGAAGTCCTTTATTCTGAATGTATTTTCTATTTTACTTCTAATACGTTATATAAAATATTTTGTATTTGTAATTTGATTAATAATTACTAATAATACAATTTCCGGAGACATCTACAAGTATTCGAATAATTGCAGCTGCCATATCACGAAAAATGTGCGTCACACTCATTACATTTAATAGCTTCAAGAGGGATTAGACTAGATCCCGAAGTAATTCATACAAAAACCTTGTATCTTGTATTAACTGATGTTTTTGCTTTCAGTCTCGAGACTATTAAAGCTTTATCTGACGCAGAACCGGTGGGCTAGCCAGAACCCACGGGTTTGGGCCCTCCGCTGTGGGTAGGGCCGCGCATGTGCTCATGCGTGCGTTTAACTACGACACGTCATCTAAGGGTCATCGAAGTTGCGGTGCGGACCGAGACCCCAATGGCCGTCGACTGTGTTTTTAGCTCATACAAAAAACTTTATGATGTAGCCATCGCAAAATGTCAAGCAGTTTGGGATCTCTGTTCAAGGTCTCTTATAAAATCTATTCAGCATAAATTGGAAAATCCCTTGCATTCAATATCTACTTACTGTAAAGGACACCGTAAATATAATTTAACGAAACTTGAACTGGAAGTTTTTAAAGAATTTGAAATAAAATTTCTCAATGATCGTGATTGACATGGTGCTGTCACTACGGATATCGTATTCTAGAGCTAATGTAAATGCAAAAAAATTAAGTATTTTTCTAATGGATAAACCTTAAATGTATTTTGAGATGTTTTATAAATTATCCCTTTTATTTTATTTTTTATCTTATCGTTATATACATTAATTCAACATTAATTTAAATTAATACATGTAACATTCTAATATAGCAACGCTAAACCCTTACAGGTGTTGCAAATGTCTTTGGGCGGCGGTTCATCATCATTTAATATCAGGTTAACCGCCTGCTGACAGCGTGCTGGTCCTTTCTTAGTGATCAAATTCCGTCGTTATGCACGATATTGTTCGGACCACAGTGCTTATTTAGAAAATGCGTATATTCACAAAATCGATATACCTAACCTCCATGGAGTAGCAAGCTCATTGCTTATATTAAATCCCATAGGACATGCATGGGACCAGCCAGGAGATGTGTCAGAACCGTTTTCCAGATTGCGTTATTGGAAGAATGGTCAAACATGAACCAAAATTATAATAAAATTTTGGGTTACAGGATGCGACATCATCTTAATAAAGTTATACGGATTAATGTGGAAAACGTAAATTGTTTAATTTTTTTTATATAAACTGTGATAACATACGTGAAACATGTTATGTGGGATATGTTGATATGAATATAGTTGAAAGTATCTAAATCCCAATTCAATATACGGACAACTGAGGAAAAAACCTATAAATAATATTTATTGCTCGAAAATTACATTTCCGAGTAGGGTTGATTTAGATTTTTAAAACAATCCAAGGTTTATGAATGGTGGTCGATATATCATCTAAATGCATCGGACGGTAAAATATATAGCCATTTGTCACCCTCGAGTTTTATGTTCTCCTCGTTGGAGTAGCCTTTGTCTTTTATTGTCTATTTGTCTTTGTTTTACGCCATTGAAGCTGATTGATTGATAATACTATTGTTTTATCTCTTAAAATATTTTTCGTCTTACATTTTTTTTACTTATTTCCGAATTGACTATTGATTAATTAACAAGCATTGCAACAATGTAATTACACATTGTTGAATAAAACAATAATTTGATTAAAATATTTACACCGTTTATGTTTCAAGTGTATAATCAAAAATTATAGTATAGTCCACTACGCGACACCACATTTTTTTTATGATTTCAAAATTATGCAGGTTTCCTGACAACTTACTCTTTACAACTTACAATTTAAATATAAACTAAAATTTCATTGGTGCTGGAACACGCAGAACACGCGTGCAGTGGTTTCTGGAGTATATTAAATTTATCGAGCGCTTGAACTACGATTGGCGTGGGGAGTAGTGACCCTGGCTCCTGCACCAGAGGGTGTGGGTTCAATCCCCACTACTGGAAAAATATTGTGTGATGAACATCGTGTTTTTCCAGTGTCTGGGTGTTTATATAATTATGTATAATATGTATGTATTTACAAAAGAAAAGTATGTTTAAGTAAGTTTTTCAGATTTCTAGTACCCATTGTACGAGCAAGCGTCGCTTAGTTGAGACTAGAGACAGGTGCGGTTAGGTTCCTCTCTGACCGTGTTCCCGCCTTATCGTGGCGAAGGGGCTTAATAGCTGTCGCTTGGTCATCCACGGTGAAGCCAAGATGATAATGCACAGGGCCGGCCCAAGAGGGCCGCCCCAAGTGTTCTCATTGAGCCCACTTTGGATGCATGCTGTGGGGTTTAGGGGACAGGTCGAGGGTGGTAGAGCAGGAGACACTCTTTGTGCCTTCTGCTCCCGAAGTGGAGTCGCGGGGGAAGAGGAGTGTCGGTATTGCATTCGGCCGCTTTCCCTGACATCCTGATGCAGTAGTGATGGGGCCGTAGGGGAGAAGAATATCGGTATTGAGATACGCCAATTGCGATTCCCTCTACTGACCACAAGGGGCTGGGAGGCTTGCTGCTTATTAACACTGGCGCTCCTAGCTTCCATGGCCTTTGGTACTTTCCCCTGCCCTTTCGCACGGCTAGCGAACTCTCCGGAGTTCGTTAGCCGTGAAACGCCGAAGAAGGAACAGTAGGAAGACGCGCTAAATGTTCCAGCGCGCTTTACGAGAAGGGCTGCTGAGGCGGCCAGTGCTGACAGTCGCCGAAGTCTGCGAAAGCGTTCCCGTGGGACTGCCAATATGTGATTAAAGTATCATCGTGGGTATTTTAGTGAGTGCGAGTCTGACATAACCTGACCTTGCTCCTGCGAAGGCGGTTTCATTCCTCCAACATAACTAAAAAAGGTTAGATTAGGTTAGAATTGTGTTTCATGCATAATATTTACTTTTATTTCCGTTTTAAATTTTTCAATATTATAAGTTTCATTCATTATCATATCATTATTATAAGTTTTATAACTGCAAAAGTTTTGTATCGAAGAGCATGTAGCGGTCAAACAAAGATAAAGTTGTGGTCGCAAAACTTGTATTTACAAGATCCCGAAAGATTAAGGTATTAGAGCATAATGGGGCAAAGTTCTAATTCAATTTATTTTATATGAACCCGTCATATACAATCAATCGACCCCAGGCTTTATTAGAAAGTATAAAGTAATAATAAAATATATAATTTATGAGTAAAGAACAAAAATAATTAAATAATACATTTTATTAAATTACTCTGCAACATCAACCTTACTCTTTTTATTTACACTTTTTTTTCTTCAATCTTCTCTGCTATGTTCAATTATATAATTTATTTGCACATCAGTTAGATTTTTCTTTTCAAAAGGAAAATAGGGATGTGCATACCACTTTGCAGGTGTCCGGAGTCTATAATTCTTATTAAATGATCCTAATTTCTTGATTTCTTCAGGAGTAAGACTGAAATCTAATATATCAATATTTTGTTCTATTCGTCCTTTATTTGTGGATCGAGGAATAGCTACGAGACTTCTATCCAACTGGAACAAAATTTTAATAACATTGAAGCCAAACTTACATCCTTACTAATATTATAAAGGCGAAAGTTTGTATGTATGGATGGATGTTTGTTACTCTTTCACGCAAATACAGGATTTTATTGAAACTTTAAAATAATATAGCTCATACATCAGATTTATGTACATATTTTATATATATCCGTCTTTCTGTCCGATTGTTACGCCTTCCGCCTATTCTAAGCAGACGTAGTTGCGGGCTGCAGCTAGATAAAATATAATAACGAAAAGAACAACGTAGATACATGAACCGACGCGGGTTTTTTCGTTATTATCGCTTAGAAAAATTAACATTTGTGTTTAGAAATTCTTAACCAATGAAATGGCTAGAAATTCCATCTAATTTAAAAAAAGGTCACGTGTCCAGTACACGGAAATTGACCTTTTTTAAATGAGATTACTTACGAATTATTAGCAGATTCACTGGATCCTTAAACAGAGAGGTACACAATTTTTTTTATTTGATGATTTTATAAAAAATATTATATTATTAACATTTCATTTACGTAGTGGAAATGTCTACACATAATACCTGCCTCAACGTAAACGCTGGCCCCAATTCCCCAAATAAGTCGTAATTTCAAGTTTAACACTAGCGATTCGCCGCGGCTTCGCGTGGATGCTGTGTATTATACATATAAACCTTCCTCGTTAATCACTGTACCTAGTAAAAAAACCTTTGCGTAGTTTTAAGTACTTTTAAAGATCTACATAGGGACAGACAAAAAGCGGGACGACTTTTAATACTATGTAGTGATGCGCACAACCGTGGGTCGTTACAAAAAGACAAAGTCAACACTTCACATTCATAATGCAATAGTACTTACCAAATACCTTAGTAATATCTGTGGCACAGTTTTATTATATTTGGTAGACAAACTCTGGAGAAATTGATCATCAGCTCGTGGTGGCGGGGCGTCTTGTTTACGACCAAGTATCGCACCAAAGGGACTGTAGGCCATAATTACAACACCGTGAACGCGACACCATTCCACTAGTTCTTCTTGCGTTATTGTGGGATTAACCTGTCAAAGGTAATTTATAGTAATTTATTTTTTTTATAGCGCTAATCTCTGCACATACGAATCAACACGATAATTTGTAGAAAAAGTACGGAAAGATTGTCGCCGCAGTGGGAATCTAACCCACGTATTCGGCATTCGCGGCCTGACGCTTTAGCCACTAAGTTAAACGGCTGATTGCCACACCAACGAAAATCTTAACCTCTTTTATCTATATTGTGTTTTAGCATTTGAAGCAGCGGCGACAATCTTTTCGTATTTTTTCTACAAATTTTAATGTTGATTCTTAAGTGCAGAGATAAACAATATAAAAAATTAAAATTTCTAAAAAGCTATGGCGACATCTCTCGTTCGAATTATCGTTGTAAAACGATATCGAAATTGTTTGGACACTGGAAAGGATATAAAAATGGATGCGCATAGCATTGCTTCAAACAAAACATTATTGATAATGGGTAAAAAATAATTAATTTAAAATTTTAAAGTTAAAAATTATTAGTAAGTTAAAAAGTATTAATGGTAGTAGACATATTAATAATAAACTTCATTAAATCTTTTAATATATCGTAATTATTCATACCTCTATTTGCAACACGGCTGGTTTTATCCTACTATTATCCCACAGACGTTGCATCTGGCTTATATTAAAATTAGAGACTCCGATTGACTTTGTCAGGTTTAAATAATAAGCGGCTTCCATTCCTTCCCAAGTCCTGAGATAGTCCGTCATACTAATGCTTCCATTTTTCTGAAAATATCAAAGAATTTTATTCAATAAGTGAAAGCAACGGCCTCGTTTAAACAAGATAGAAATTTAAAAATTGCGCTAATAAGGGATACATTTTTGATGTTTACGTGGCGATACTTTATTGTAAGGCATAAGTATCGCCTCTCATGAACGCTCGCAACAATAGTTTAGATGAAGACGCAACAGCGGAGAGTGTGTCTATATATACGCGAAAGTATAAATGCTTTAAATTCACACCGCTCACTTCTGTAATACCGTATTATTAATGCGGTCGCCGCTTACTTTTTTTTGATGTTTGCGCTTTCAGTTGGAACACCGAAAGCACAAGCAAAATCAAAAAGAGTTTCTTATATGTAAAGCTTTATTGGCCTACATGTACAGCGGAAATTGACACGTGGTCTAGCACATAGCAAATATTTAGTAGATTAAATGTAGATCTAAATTAATCTCACCTTGTACGCCATTGGATAATGCATCAGGTACAAGTCGACGTTTCCAATTGAAGCTCCTGCAGTGACTTCCTTAATGCTGGTATCACGTCCTCCTTTTCGTGAGCGTCGTTCCATAACTAAATAATTCATTGACACACTATTTTTTTTATTTTAGTTTTAGCTTGGCTTCACACACGGTTAGAGATTTTTTTTATATGTCACATAGATAAAAAATTCAAATTCCAGCTGTAGACCTTATTTAAAAAAAAACTTAATAAATTTATCATGATTATAAATAAAAGATCTTGGACTCCGCAGATACATCAAGGAACTCCTTCAAATCAAATAGAATTTAAATGAGTTTGATTTGAAGTCGGTTTTATTATTTGTTAATAAAAATATACTTGTATTATGAGGCAAGAAATATAAACAAAAGGTATTGTTCAGAAAGGTTGAAGAAATAGCATAACTACGCGCTTCTAGGCAAAATGCTTTATTTACTTATCACCTTATATTCTCCTGAAAAGAATATGCCTTAGACAAAATTTAGTTTTGTACGACACCAAGATAATATGATTTATTATTATAATACTTTCAACATTTCATTGCAACATTCTTTACTTCATCAATCGTGAAACAAATCTTGGAGTAAAAATATTGAAAGAAAAAATTAAAGTACAGCAATCAAAAATGAATACTCAGGTGATAAGTTGAGAGTGAGAAATTGAATTTGATTATCCAATCTCGAAAAACATGACACTCTGTCGGCAAGGGGGTCATGTTTTTCGAATATACTCGTATGTGTGTCCTATTCATTAGCACGCTCTGCAACCTAAATCTTTTGACGCATTTAACATATGAGGGGTCATGAAGGGTCATTAGATTGGTCTTAATTGTCGGATTAACATAGAGTATATTAGTAAAATCGTGCCCAAAAAAAAAGAAATGGCAGTAGTAAATGCAGTTTGGTTTTTTATCTCATTTAATATTTTATTGATACTTGTTTCTTATAAAAACTTTCATAGGTTTTGTTGGTCTAATTATGATTAAGACCCGCCCAAGCCATTGAAACAATTCATTTAAGAGTACAGATACATGCTTACTCCAAAGAATAAATACTTTGCCTTCGAATTACTTTTTAGCTTAGGCAAGCTTAATAACGATTTTAAAATCATACAAAGTTAATCAACACATGATATCGCAAATACCTAGATTGGTGCGGGCAAACTATATTTGACTGATTTACGGTTGATGTTTAGCACAATGAAATTAAAACGAGTACTTGGTCACTCGGGTACCACAACTCATACACAACAGAATGGCAACAACACAGAACAGAATGGCTTGATAAACATTATTTTGTAACTGTGACGATGTCAATGGATATGGAAATGTAACTCACCTTTGTCGTCACGTATATGTCGCGGCGATCGCCGCGTGTGGCATTGAGAAAGTTACGAATGCCCAAGCCCACTTCATCCTCTACGCGGTATAAAGTAGCCGTATCAATGTGTTTGTAACCGGCATTCAACGCCCATTGCACAGCACGAGCAAGGGAATGGTTCACAGGCAGTACACGGGTACCCTAGTAATCGTTTTATAACAGGTTTTATTTGAAAAATTGTTAAATGCAAAAAAAATTGCAACCTTCTACATATAATCCAATGCGAGGCAAAGACCTCCCCTGTACAAAAGGGTATCAGGGTATCGTTCACCTCGTGATCTCATTGCGGATTGGTAGACTTCACTTAAAAGTAAAAGTAAAGTAGCAGCCTGTATATGTCCCAATGCTGGGCAAAGGCGTTCTCAGTAAAGAGGGTATTAGGGCATAGTTCACCACGTGAGCCATTGGGAAAATATACGTATGTCCTCTCGATGTTTTCCTTCACCGCTGACCGAGTGATAAGTCAACACTTTTTTAAAATAAAACCACATTATCAAAAAATGCAATTTAAATTTAAATGTCATATAAACATTATAAAACGACCGAACATAGAAAATCAAATAACAGTTTAAATAATACTTATGTACATACATCAGACAGATGCCCTAAGCTGGTACCAAGGGCGATGGCTGGTATTTTATTGCCGTCGTTTAAAGGAAACGTCAACGTGCTTGCACAAACCTGTTTTAAGAAAATATTAATCAAACAACCTGTATAAAATTGAATAAATGCTGTTTGTTAATTCACAAGAAATATAATAGATATAACTTACTTCAATAACGTTTCGTAATCCAAATAGAAAAATGTACGCAAAAAGACTAAAAACGTCCATTTTTGAAGCTTATCAGCGTTGAACTAACTCTACTGAATAGCAATAACGAACAACAAGTCCAGTATATGCTTCTAAGATAAAACAATTATGTGGTTATTGAATTACGTATGAAAACAAATTTACGATTTACGCCCCCTGATTGTGATTATGTTACACCCAAACATTAGTTACTTGATAACAATGAAAAGTTAGTATTATGTCATAAAACTTTTGGGATTTCACATATTTTTAAACTAAATCGCCGCCGTCTGTAGGCAGCGTGTTCAGCAAGCTGGCCGAATTGACATTCTGTGTCGTAAAAAATATGAAATTGCTGTTTTGTAAAAAAATTAAAGTAAAGCTGTAAAAGTAAAAATAAATAAAAATAAAGCTGATATTTCATTGTTAAAAGACCATCTATCATTTATATTTAAGCATCATTAAAATGAATATTTTTATAACAATATTTTTTCTCGTTTAGTTATCATTATTTGATAATGATGAACTTAAAGGGTCACAGGCTCTTACCATGAAGACGCCTACGTTGTAATATTAAGTTTGTTTAAATAAAATAAGTTCTTATGCGGCCATTTGGCCTTTGATTATTAAGAATGAATCTGTGTAGGAATAAGCTGTGATACACGCGTCATTCAATAATGTTTATATTAATATGTGAAGAAAAACAAACGAATATGGATTATTACGCTTAAAATTTGCATGTAATATTGTTCCAAATACATTCAGATAAAAAAGTGTTTACGTTAATGTAACGTAAAGAAATTTCATAATTTCATAACTGTCTATGGTCAAACAGTCACAGAGTAATAATAAACCTAGTAATTAATAAGTTTACCTAGTAATCAATAAGTAGAGATCTCTGGTTTCCCTTCAAAACGTATATAATTAGTAGAGATGATCTCGTGGATTCTGTCATATATATATAATAGACTTATGTCTGAAATCGAGGATTTGTAATGCAAAATCTTCGATTCGGGCCGATTATACCTAGTTCAATTTAACCCCATGAAGACACAGATTTGCGTGTTTGCCGCGAGGAGGAATCCCTTCGTCGTATCTCCCACTTTTGAAGGTCTTGCCCCTCCCCTTATTGCCACCGATTCGATCGGAATTCTTGGGGTTGACATACCGTGCTGCGTTCAATTTTGCGGTCATTTGGAAGGAAAAGTCTAAAAAACAGGGTATTCTAAATCGAGCGAGACAGTATTTCATGCCGGCACATCGTCTACAGCTTTATAAAGCACAGATTCGGTCGCACATGGGCGCATTCTCACATCTGGGCTGGGGCATCGAAGTACTAGCTCCTTCTATTTGACCGTATTCAACGAAGAGCTGCTCGGATGATGGACGACGAAATCTTGTCCGATCGCCTCGACTCTTTGGCCTTACGAAGGGATGTTACATCCCTTTGCATTATCTATCGTGGGGAGTGCTCTGAGGAATTGTTCGGGTAGATACCTGCTGATGAATTTCACCATCGTTCAACTCGTCAAACCGAAAAGTACCATCGATACCACCATTTTCATGCAATTTTCTGTCCCGCACAACTACTTTGTGGAACGAGTTGTCGCCAGCGATATTACGCGAGCGATATGACTTAACCTTCGAGAAGAAATCCTACTCCCATCAAGGCCGCCAACGCAATGGCAACTCAACTGCTGTTGCGAATGTCCATGGTCGGCAGTGATCGCTTATCATCAGGTGACCCGCTTGCTAGTTTGCCTTTTTCCATTAAAAAAATGAATACAGTAGAGTATCAGTTTTCATAGTATTTCCCCACGTTCCTACCTATTTGGATCTCGATGACTGTAATGTAGCAATAACATATTCAACTACCTATAAACTTAATAAAAAACACAAGAATATCCGTCGGCGGCTGTTATCAAATGAACTATTGAACAAATGAACTACTGAATTAGTAACGTGAATAATTGGAGATATTTTAGCGCTATACTTACACCCTTAATGTGTAGGTCGTGCCTCTACATTGGAACCTTTAGAAGTTGATGATGTCCACAAATAATTTATTACACAACTAACAAAAAACTTAAGCATTGTTTATCTATTCAAACATTATCATTGAAGTTAAACTTCTTAATGTTTTAATTTTAATTCGTTTTCATTTTAATTAAAACACATGATTTACTCAATCTCATTTTATTATACAAAAAAACAGTTACAATCTTAGAGTACCAAATCATTTTGATTACGAATTAAATATAACCCGTCGTCTCTAAAATAGACATCACAGATAAAATATAGACACAAAAAATATTCTTTGCCACTTAATTCTTTTTTAACGTCTATCAAACGCTGTTTAGCTTTTTGCAACAAATTCTAAACGATTAGAACACTTAGCATGCCTGGACTCGTTACATTATTATCCGTTACTATTTCAACTTATTTAAGTTCTGAATTGCACTTAAATAAGCTTCAGATCAATTTTAATATACAAAACAACCATGCGTTAGGGTTAAATACAAAATAAAAAGTTAAATACAAAATAATAAATGCAATATATGACACAATAAAATAACATTTCAAATAAAATAACATATTATCTCTACTAGGAACCGACTAGCTATACGAATGGTAGGGAAATTATCATTTAGATTTCTTCGGGCATTATGTACTTTTTTTATCTTCTGTAAACATTGTATTAATCTTTAACTAAATTTTTGCCATCTCAATGTCTTACAGTATTGTAATCATTATCATATTCCCAATGAGTATTTAATATAAATACTTCCTAAATTTGTTTTTATTGTACATTAGGGAGAATAATATTTTTTATAATGTTTTTTATAATGCCCTTAAATATTACAAGATTTTTTAGTATTGGATAACCAAAAATACAATGTGTGTGATGTGTATAAATGTAATATTTATACACATTTACTAATCATGCTTTACTTAATGCAAAAAAATAACATTATTGCACTAAATGGAAATCTATAATTAGATAAAATCAACTGCATATTCTGTATACTTGCAACCATACAGTTGTATTTCTTACGATTTATTGTACTTACTTGAATGCTACACACTATCAAATGAAATTATTTTTACAACATCTTTTATCCATCAGAAAACAAAGACTGCAAATATTATAGTTTGATCACCCCAAATATCACGTCAAATTTGATACACTACAAAACCTCGCAAAAGAACAACGATTCCTGCCAACGATACACAATCGTAAGGCTATTAAAAGTAAGGAACATCTGAATTTCAATTTTGTCTACATTGTTAGGTTAGCTCAGACCCGAACACTTCTTCTTTAAAACACCAATCTCTGCACAAATGAAACAAATAAAAATATGAAATACAATGAATGGCCTTCGTCATTAAATTTAATACATTGATATAAAAATAAACTTATCAGATTACATTTTTTAGCAAATGCACATTCATGGAAATAAAATTAAAAAAAAAAACATGATTGACAGTAAAGCCGTGTTAAGACGATCAAAGTTTTCTTTAAAAAATAAATTTGATAGCTATTTGGACGCTTTTTTAATCGTGGCAATACCGATCAATGTACACGTGAAGACATCAGTGGACTAGACTGTCTGGTATTTAGCTTACAACATGAAGAAACAAAACCTCCTGGGAAGAGGCTATTAATATTACTATATTAAAACTGATAACTTACAAAATTACAATCTAGTAACGTATCTTAATGTGTAAAGTACCAAGGTAATTTTACCAAAAATAAATACGTGCCAAAATCGATTTATTTCTTGAAATTTGAAATTTAATCGTAAATATGTCAGCACACATTTGAGAAAAATACGTATAATAGATATTCCAAAAAAACTTCTACAAATAATGGCCTTACTTCTATAGAATATTCTTCCTTAATTATATAAAATTGAATACAAAGCAATTTTAACTTATAAGAATTATTATGATTGCGTTTTCAGAATAATCTTCATAGATATGTACATATTAATGTTTATGTGCAATAGTAGTATGAAAATTATTTAAATTGTTGAGTAGAATACAGGCTGATAACAACAGCTAAACAAAATTTTTTAGTCCGATAACCAAATACCTACGCGAGCCTGTGCACTTAGTTTATATGGTTAATTAATATATATTTACATTGTATAGCGTGGCTCACTGAATATATTTACATTGTCTTAAATTGAATACTAAGTCAAAACTTGAAAAGGGTTGTGAGATATAAAGTTTGGTAAATTTGTCAGATAGATTTGCGGTAAAATTATAATCAAAGCAGATTTCCTTAAAATGAAATTGTACGATTTGAGAGCTTGAAAGAATTTACATATCTAGTAGACATCTTTCTATGTGAGTGATTGGTATGATCATATTCGTTACTAATACTGTCGGGTTAATACTTGAGCAAACAGCAAGCTACGGATCGATACCGAGTCGAACATTTCGGATATAATTTATTTATATGCGAAAATGTGTTTTAAATAAGATACAATAATAGTAATTTTCGATATAAAAATGTCATTGAGTTATCATGGTCCACTTACGCTATTAAGTTTAAAGAATACAGAGGGAAAACCATAGTTGGGGCAAAGTTTATGTAACAACTTCATTATAATACTTTTACAAATAGCACTTATCAAAAGACCATAAATTTAAAAATCTTTCTAAAATCTTATAACAATAAAATTTGCTTGTAATTAAATGTAAAACGAAAAAACAATTGTTGGATAATACCGACCGTCAATTGTCGAAATTATGATGTTATACTTCAATATGAGAATTTTGAAGTTAAACATTAGTTTCAACTATATAATGTTATAATAACCCCCACATTTTGTAAAAACAGTCCTTGTAGATATAACAATATGAAAACTTAAACATAGTTGACATAAAAAAGAAATCGGAAAGCAAATAAACAAAACTTACGTAACAATACTTTCTGAATTTGGCTTACATATATCAAAAGTTTCGGGGAGAAATTTACATGGGCGATCCGTGCTTACATTATTAGTTTCATAGTCAAACGTAAAAAATGTTATTTATCGTAATGGATACATACGGCGGATGAACCAGATGATTTGTACAGTTCAGGTAGGAATGGGTTCAAGGGCCTTATTACACGGGGCACGTTTTCGAATATATCTCCTTTTCGGCTTTGACGCGTTGCATTAGGACGTCGCTCCAGCGATGCGCTGTACGATCCACCGTTGACGGCACTGTCAGGCATTGAACACCGCCGTATTCGCAAGCGATCTGAGGATGCAGTTATTGATTAAATTAATCTACGAAATAGCGAGAAGTTACGAAACTGACGGTTGATTCGGTCTTTCCCCATACGTGGTGTTAAATAATAATATGTAAACTGTAACAATTAGAAAAAAGACACATTTAAGTTTAATAATATATAGGTCTACATTCAATGCATGCAGGGAAATTTATGTACTTGCAGAAAACCCATACAGACAGCGGTCTCCGCATCATAGAATATATTTTATTCAAAAAAAATTATATTCTGTACAGTAAAATCTTGCAACTACTAACAAATAAAAGTAAAGCAAGGAAGATTTCTTTTGATGAGAAATTATTTTGATTCCATATGTATAAGTCACATAAAAAATAAATTAAATTTATTAGTCAAAAAGACTAAAAAAGCGACACGGCATCTAAACGTATATCTGCGTGTAGACTAATATTAAAAGTTAATACGGGAAGATATTGATACAATTTGATAATTTACTTTTCATTCTAAACTTTACACTTCACGTTTATAAGAAAGTTTACCTTCGTGACCAATTCAATTCGGAACTCAAGAAGCAGACGAAATTTTGTTCCCACACAACACACACACAATCCCACGGGGCTGGCTGCGTGTGGGCCCGTTCAAAGCTCGTGAGTGATATAATACCCCGAAAAGCCATAATCATAATCATAATCATCTTTATTTGCTAGCGTAAATTGCAAACCCCGGCAGGTTCCTGCCGATGTCAAACACACTGAAATTCTATAGGTCAGTTACCCGGTGTCGCGGAAGATTGCGTTCACGTGTTCCCGCGTCCCCGGCCGATGCGACGGAGAGAGGTGCAACGTGTGCTTTTAGTGGGTACCCGTTTCTCACCTCGACTCCCACATACCCCCGCCACTCCCCCGATCCAGTGGCAGGGGATCCATAACGGATTTCCCACGGATAAAAAAACGTCGGTTACCCGGTAGTGGTGGAGGAGAGCGCGGTCAGTGGGCACGCCCACAGAGGTGGCCCCGGGCGCGAGCTCCCACACGAAGTGGTTGCCCAGCTCGACCGCGTCGCGGGGCCGCAGCGCGTACTTGCTGCGGTTCTTGAGCGCGTGCGGCGCCGCCCAGCGGCGTGTCTTCCGCGCGGTAACTAGCGGCGCCGGCGCTTCGGCGTCGTCCTGCGATTTGACGAAGCAATCAATTTTACGCTGGTAGTGCCACGCAGCCGCCCAGGCTGTTGCACGACCGGGTAGGTACCACGACCTCACAGAAGACCGGCGTAAAGTGGAAGTGTAATGCTTTCGTCTGGTGAGTGAGATGGCCGGAGCACAATTTTCAAAAGGGTGTCAAGACATCTGGAACCTTTGGGTGTAGCAGATGTATATGAGCGTCGGTATTCACTTAAAATCGGGTAAACCGTCAGCTCGTTTGGCGACTTTTGACATAAAAAAAATCATCATTATTTTTTAAGTTTTGTATGTATTCATTGAGCTTAGACCGTGAATACACATTTCTTTTTCTTCTTCTTCTTCAATCACGATTAAAAGAACCAACACATACGCGGAGGTAGACAACCATGAGACAGTAAACTGCATGTGCTTTCACTTGAACATAACAGTAAACTTGAATCATGAAAACTTGTGCGGATCTCGGTATCCACGGCACCCTCACTGTTGGTGATGATTGCTTTTCCGACCACTCACAACTTTAAAGTATACAGCCAAATTGAAAACAGACATTTAACTTGAAAAGTCTGTTTGAAATTTTTCCTCAATATTATAGTCTACGATCAGGATCCGTTCCCCCTAGATACAACTCAGTAGCTTCTTTACAAACAAGGCAATAATTTAATTATTTTATTATATATAATATTATAATATAGTTTATTATGCTTATTTTCATATCCGGAATATCACCTGACATACCATATGACAATATGGTTTGTTTTGTTTGTTTGTTTGTATATTCTTTATTGTACTAGAAGTTTGTACAAAGGCGAACTTAATGCTAAATAGCATTTTCTTCCAGCTAACCTTTGGTGGTTGAGTACAAGTTACGGGTAGTAACGCTAAAATGACATACAAGATTTTTAGTGTCTATCATAAAGAATATGGCAAAACGGAAAGAAGGAAGCAAATACCCTTTGACTAACTTTCGTGACGTGAAAAGTCCAGGAAAGATCTTGTGAGATATGCAATCCAAGATTTTTAATCGTTTTACAAAAAGGAAGTGGTAAGCCATAAAATGTCACGGGTGGCAAGGTAAGGAAGTCAATCAGTGACAGAATTCTAGGGCTACCCACCAAGATGATTTGGGTTTTAGAAGGATTAATAAGCAGCCCGTACCGTTCCATCCAATGTCTAATATTGTCAAGGTCGAGAGACAACTTTCCTATAGTATCCACTAGATCTGCCCGTTTTGTTGTTATATATAGCTGCAGGTCATCAGCATACAGATGGGACTTGCTGTGCTCAATGATACAAGATACAGTATTTATAAATATGGAGAAAAGTAGAGGTGAGAGCACCTCACCCCGGGGGACGCCTGCAGATACATTATGTCAGTTTGAGAAACGGTCGTACACATTTATGCACTGACTTCGATCATTTAAGTAGGAGGTGAACCACTGGACAACATCGGTGGACATGTTAAGAGAGCTCAGAATGCAAATAAGTATTTCATGGTCAACACAGTTAAAAGCATTACTGAAATCTAGTAGCGCTAGTAGTCAGTTGTGTGCCATCCATACCACTGCGAATATCATCCATAATCTTGATTAGAGCCGTACAGGTGCTATGCCCTGGACGAAAGCCAGATTGGAACGGGTTCAATAGTTTATGGGATCTAAGGTAGCGCATTAACTGAAATTGAACTACTCTTTCCAGGACCTTAAACAAGAATGGAAGAATGGAAATGGGACGATAGTGAGAAAGTTCCGTAGGGTCTGAAATTTTAGGGATAGGTAAGATGAAGGCTTGTTTCCAGTCTGAGGGAAATTGTCCTGAGGTGAGGGAGAAATTTAAAATATGGGTGATAATTGGTAGGATTTGATCAAGGATGGGAATAATAAAGTCTCGGCCTATTCCGTCGCCTCCAACAGCTTTACTCGAAATAGAGACTATAATTTTCCTGACTATTGTATCGGTAACAGGCTCAAATATGAAGCAGTCACGCACATCACGCGCCCTAGACATGATATCCTGAATAGCCAGCCTCTATAAGGAAGTTATGGTGTTTTACCTTAGGGTTCCGGAGGTACAGTTTTGACACATTATTTATATTAAAACTTGTAGAAAAAGTACGAAAAGATTGTCGCCGCTGTGGGAATCGAACAAATGTCTTCGGCATTCGCGGCCTGACGCTCTAGCCACTGAGCTAAACGGCTGATAGCCACAGCGACGAAAATCTTAACGCCTTCCTTCTACATTGTTATTTAGCATTTGAAGCAATGCTTGGCGCATCTATTGTTATATTCTTTCCAGCATAAAAATAATTTCGAATATCGTTTTACAAAGATAATTCGAACGAGAGATGTCGCCATTGCTTTTTATAAATTTTAAAAGTTTTTTTATAGTGCTAATCTCTGCACTAAAGATTGAACATTAAAACATTATTGATGAATATAAAACATTATTCAAAAACACGGGTTCACGTGAGTCACTCCGGTATTTTTTCCAAGTAAATAAACGTGTAAACGCTCCCGTCGCTATAATCGAGAAGTTTAGACTGGTTAAAACGAGAAAGTCGTTTCTTAGTGAATGTATATATATATACTTGTATCATAAAATAAAAGTAGCATTCACAAACAACTTTGTGTGTACAATATCAAACATTTTGTAAAAGCCTCAGAAAATAATTAATTGAGGACAAGGATGTGTGTGTAGTATATGACTCTTGCTCTGCATTTGCAAGTTGGCTGTTGATTTTATACATAAATAATTTTGTATATTTATAATTTATAACAATAAAAACGTTATTATTTTCCATATTGTGATCATCGTTATTATGTTCCAAGTGTGATCATTTCCATTGCATTCTCACCTCCCAGCGCAGGTAAAAGAAAGCGTTCCTAAAGAGGAAAGCCGATGGCGCCTTGGAGGGCGGGATGTAGGCGGCACGGAGAGCTGTGAGCAGAGCGGCGAGGGTGCGTTCGCGCCTCGGCACGACCACTTCGTCCACGTCGATCACGAGCAGCCAGCCGGCGGACGACATGGAGCGGTACAGGCAGTCGTTGAACGCGGCGAACTGGCCCTCAGTTCTGCAACAACCGCGTTTGATGCTCCTTTTAGTAATGCACCGCATACTAAAGTGAGGGGTGCGAAAGTGGTAGAAAGTGTACAGCGAAAGAATCTAACGGTTTATCGGTGTCGGTGTGCATACATTAAATAATGAAAACAAACAATACTACGTGTTGAACTTGAACGCCAGAGGGGGCCCGATTTCTAAGGAAGTACTGTGAATGAATCGGCCATCTCTCTCTGATGTGCACCTTCTTCTACCAGATACGCGTCTTCAGTTTAATGTACAAGTCTTTTGGTATTGCTGGTATACTCTGGACACGGATGCCTGACTCATGTTTAAAAAGCGAGCCACTTCTCGCTGACTCTGGCTTTGTTCCGATAGAGCAATCGTTCGAGCCACTTCTTTAAAAGTAGTGTCCATTTTTAGGCATGGTTCGTGTTTAAATATAAGAAATTAGTATACCGGTTGCCGTTTAAGGGCTAACTGATAAACGGCTAACTGACGCCAACAAACAAAGACTAATTTGCGCTGTTAACAGGTAAACAAATGATGATTAGTAATAACAGCACGTTTTTGAACATGTTCTTGGTAAATATAACATTTGCTTACATTATTAAGAAGTTAAAACATATAGTTTTATTAATTGTCACCATCGGAAATGAGTGTTGTAAAAGATTTAAAAAAAAATTTGTAGGTATAACTATGAAATCTTCATATATATGAAATCTTTAACAAATGCCCGCCTTTTAATTTCTGTCAGTATCTAGGTTTACATATGTATATGCCCATATAGTCATACTGGAGTAAAGTCCTAGAGCGATTAGACACAATTTATTTTTAAATATATAAAACCTTAAGCTCCACTATTCGGAGCTTAAGGTTTTATATATTTAAAAATTCATGAACTTAATTCATGTACTTTTCATGTACTTAAAACGCTTGCACAATCACATAGTCTGTGACAAATTTTACAGGTCATAGGTGAGAAAGGTAATTGATGTAGTGCTGCTTATTAGCACTGTCTCTCCTAGCCTCTGGTCAGCGAATTTAGGGGGAGCTCATTGGCCGTGAAAATGGGGCCGAGCAGGAAGGCGCGCTGAATTTTGCAGCGTGCCTTACCTGGGGGAGAGGAGAGGTGCTCTCTGAGAAGAAGCTGCTAAGGCGGCTAACGCTGGCAGGGTTGTGGAAGTGTGTTAAAACCTGGATGGAACATCGTGAGGGTTTAAAGCGGTGCGAGTCCGACACAAACCGTCCATGCCGTATATACGTAGGCATTTCCCCCACCGCAAGGTTATATTTATAATATAATTATAATAAGAGCGACTTTACTTAAATTTTTATGGCTGATTTTAATAAATGTTTATAAAATACGACTAAAGTAGTATCAACATCACAACTTCTGACAGACGCTTTAAAGCGCAGAGAGAAATATAAACTTTACTTATATTCAAATTGAAAAAACTATTACAAAATTATGTTTCATCTGCCAGACAAATTGTAAGGACCGAACATGCTCTCGCCAAAAAGGTCTTGCACTCATTAACAGCTAATATTATTAGCTCATATTAGACTAATTTTCACGTCTGGGAGGATGTGCTGTGCAATTGTACAATTTGTTTGGCAGATGAAATATAATTTTGTAGTAGAATATTTTGAATAAAATATTTGAAAATCAAAAAATTTAAAGATAAGTGAAGTGCGCTTTAAAACTTCTGTCAGAAGTTGGTGTCAGCGGAATGTGTCTGGCGATACTGGATAGATATTTCATAGATTTAATTTTTATATATCTAAGATAGATCTCCACATCAGATACAAGAGATATATTAAAATTACCCATACAAATTTGAGTAAAGTAGCTCTTATTTTTACTCACCTTTATCAGCTAATATGTGACATTTCTCACATACTCAACTCTTTTAGTGCGCAAGAAACCTAAGTACATGAAACACAACTCAAAACGTAAAGTTTCATCTATTTAAAAATAAGTTATGTCTAATCGCTCTGGGATCTTAGACTAGCAATTTTTTAGTCTATAGATAAGAAAGATACCTTAAAATGTTCACTGAAGAAGATCGGCCATAAAATCGTTGCCGAGCTAAAATGACGATTCGTGTTCCGAAACAATTTCAAGTTCACAAACTACGAATTTATTTTAGGCCCATACGGTGACACCATATTCAAACTTTTTGATTTATCACGCAATATAAGAAAAAGTTATAATAAGTTTGTGAGACGTCTCGTGAATAGCATAGTTCTATAACATATAAAGGTCTTCAAAAGTGTCATTTTTGAAATAAATAGAGTAACAGTATTTGGTATTAAGCTTAGTTCTTAAAACAAGTCAGCTCTGGAGTGTGTATAAAGTCCATACGTACGTATAAAGTCTAATTTATAAAATAATAGGATTTGCTTAAAAATATTACATACTATTACGTTACTTATTACAGTTACATACAACTGCTTGTAGACTCTGCGTTCTGTCATGATCACTTTATTATATTATCCATACTTATGCAGGTCAGGTAATTATCCAGACCACCGCGTCCCAAGGCGGTTCTCGCCGCCCCTAGCTAACGATTTATACAGTCATTGGCCATCGGGGTCACAATCCCTACCGAGCCTTGATAGCCCGAAGGTGTCTGGCGATAGGTTCTCCCAAATAGACATCACATACATGAGCACATACGCGGCTCTGTCCATCGAGGAGGGCCGAAGGAAGCTATAACAATTCTGCATTCGATGACGCTTTCATAGTCTACGGACAAAAAAGCATCAATCATCACTACATAGTATATAACAAAGTCGTCCCGCTTCTGTCTGCCTCTATGTATGCTTCGATCTTTAAAACTACGCAACGGATTTTGATGCGTTTTTTTTACTAGATAGAGCGATTCAAGAGGAAGTTTTATATGTATATTGCATCCGTGCGAAGCCGGGGCTCGACGTTAATATAAAGATAATAAAGAATCTCCTGACCTTATTTCCACTTTAGAAACGATCGGAAGTTTCCACGGCAGTAGCGTGACTAGGCCCTGCTTACGGTAATGATCCAGTAAGCAGGCGACTGGGGCACTCAGCGACTCGTTGTACATATAAAAGTGGCTAACTCCCAGCAGCCGGTTCAACTCGAACCATTCCACCAACCACTCGTCGCGTGAGTACGAAAAGTGGAATGGCTTCACGCAAACATGCAGCGTTTCCTGGAAGAATAAAAAATAAAAACTATTAACTTTTTTAACT
Organism: Iphiclides podalirius; assembly: GCA_933534255.1. Lineage (NCBI taxonomy): Eukaryota > Metazoa > Arthropoda > Insecta > Lepidoptera > Papilionidae > Iphiclides > Iphiclides podalirius. The sequence goes on along the minus strand of OW152822.1, from coordinate 8,386,810 downwards.
TAAGTATGATTACGAACTTAAGTATTTTAATTAGGTTTGTTGCAGTTCGTCTATTTGCTCGTTATCTATTTGCATATGTCTAAATGGTAATTAATTTAGAATATCACTTTATTTATATAACTTCATCCAAAGATTTCGTTAAGATATAGGCGGTATGTCGGCTCTGATAAGTGACGCAAACTCATCACTATTTAAAACTGAATACCTTTATGATTGATCACTACTAATGCGAAAGCTAATGTTTTTTTTCTTAATAATTCGGGAGACATACATACTCTATCCTTTTTTACGGATCTCATTAAATCAAAAGCAGTATGAGAACGTAGCTCTACGTAGAGCGTAACCGCAACTTTGGTTATTATTCAGCATTAAAAACGAGCAATTTCATCAAAAAGTAAAGTTTCAGCTAGTCAAGTAATGCTACCATAAAAATAAGTAGAAGAACCAAAATAATTTCGACCGAGAGAACATTATCTAAGTTTTCTGTCACTTACTTCAATACCGCTCTTGGGTTCCGTGTCGAGTACCGTCAGCAAGTTGGTGGGCGGGCGATTAGGCGACGAGTTGGCAACAACCGACAACGAGGCGCCGACCGTTTCTTGCGGCTTCACGCCCGAGTCGCGCAACAGACACAGCACATACGTCGCGCTGTACTTCAGATTCCAATTCTCTCGAATTGGCTGGAACGCAACCAAATGAATTGCTTTTATATTAAATTAAAGATCGTTCATAATAAAATTGTCATCACCATCATCATCATCATTTCAGCCTGTCGAGTCCACTCATGAACATATGCCTCCCTCGAAGCACGATCCTGAGCTACCAGCATCCATCGACTTCCCGCACATTTGCACAGGTTACGTCGTCCTCGTCTATACGAGGTGGCCAATTCACGGCTATAGCTCGAGAACCTTCCTTACCCATCGGTTAAAATCAATATTTACTGTTTTCTCAAACATAGACTTTGTAATGGTGTCAAACATTGGAAAGTAACAAAATCGGTTTATTTTATTCAATGTTAAAGTATATACGACAATGTAATATTTTATGTAGTTTTGCCTACACGATATTATATATAATGTTAAAGGAAATATATATAAACTACACATAAATATAAACGAAAATATAAAATGAACATATATAATATAAACTAAACATAATGTTAAAGTAAAATATGATTACGCCTATTTTTCAAAATAAGGTGTTCCATATAGTTCACGAATTAGAAAGTATGACCATTTTCCAATCTAAAATCTACTACTATATGCCACAGTATAAACTAAACCTTAAATATAATTTTGCATGTAATTAGGAATTATTGGCAGAAGATAGTATCTTGCCGAAGTTTACGTTCATGGCAAAACAAATTAAATTAGCATCGAACTTTGTACAAATACTTATTTAGTCACATATATGCGTATCTATATAAAATATGAGTACCGTTATATTTTTATAAAGCTACTTATATTTTATATAGATTTATAAAGCCTAAATACAGTTTGCGTTGCTTTTAAAAAATATATTCTAATCAATTCATAATGTCATGTTCAAGTATCAACTTTTATGAAATACTACCTGCGGTAACTATAATTCAATAACTATAATTACCATTATAAATATTGATGAACATGAACGAAATAAAACTGATTCGTTACTTCGACTCATATTAGTATTTTTTTGGACTTTAAATCTAATAAACTGGAATGCAAGTAATGCATTTTCTTTATTATAAAATGCATTCCGTGTTTTCTAGACCAGATCTCTTTTAAAGTGGAATTTCTCCACTCTAATCTTAAACTACACCTGACAGGTGACTAGACTTTGCACTCATGTCTATATTGAGACTAAAATAACATGGCAGCTTTGAAACGAATGTTTGGGGCCGAGGGTCTCGCTCACGTTTCAAACTTTCTATCTCTAGTCCCTTGGTACTTTCATGATAATAAGCATTTTTTTTTCACCTTAATTTAGTACAGATTCGGACGCCAAATATATATGTGATAATTTTACATTTTCTTTGCTAAATAAAAGCCTTGTGAACAAATATCAGTAGTACGTAGGCTGTTTTATCCTTGATTTATATATATTACTAATCCATGATGTACTCATGTATTAGCAGCAGATTGGCAATCTTTAACTCAAAAGATGAGCGGCTGTAATCATTACATATATAACATTAGAAGCCAACTGCTCGCTTTCTACGCTTTCTTTCTAACTTTTCGCTTCTTCTCTCATAAATAATGATAAACAATACCTTAACTCTTGCTTTCAGTGTAATGGTTCTGTTATCAGGCAACCACATGCGACAGATTACTGCGTCTGCGCCTCGTGTCTTCGTCGCTGCTATGACTCTCACTGCAGCCACCGTCCGTCTCTCCACATACGCCGAGTATACGTAAAATCGAAACCTGAAACAATTTATTTCTTCTTTAATTACTAGGTACAATCATTGAACCATGAAAACGTATAAGTTGGCCCTAAATTAGTAAAGAACTACGGTTTAATAGATTGGTTCCGTGTCTACCTAAAATCCTATACATATTATAACGTCAACCCTTGCCCTGAACGCATTTTCGGTTTCTCTTATGCTTGTTTAACATTGCAACGAGCAATAAGCCGATTTTATTCTGTTTTTTAGTATTTCAAAAATAAGAAATACTTTATCAGACAGACAGACTGGTGTCGTCCCGTTTAACCCTTTGGGTATGGAACCCTAAAAAAGACTGTCACGAAATTCAAATTTTAAAAAGTCAGTGCATGAGTTGGAGGAAAATAATAATTCACAAATTTAAAATTACCATGGAATATCGACCAATTAACAACTAATATTTCTACTAGATAGCTTTAAATAATGTTTTAGGTTATACGCCACTGGCACAACTGACAATACCTTTTGTTGAGGATTACGATAATATTGACTTTTAGAATTAATGTTTTTCATGTCAAAGACGGATTGTAATTTATCCAAATTCATCAACGAGGTTCTTAAATAACACACTGACCGATAAACTCGGGGCAATGGAGTTGTGTGCAGATGTTGTTATTGTTCATATTAGTTATCCCGAAATACTTATTTATTTAGGCAAAAAAATATCAAAAATATCTTAAGGCCGAGGTAATAAAACGCTTTACTTTAAATACCTTTTTCTAAAGAGCAAAGCAAAACATTGTTAGACACAAACGAAATACTGTAACGAACTCTAAGTTAAGTGTCCCATATTGTTTCGGAATAATCTTGCAAAATATCAATACTGATGACGGCACGGTCGTCTGGTATCGATCATTCAAGCTTGTGTCGGACAATTTTACACCACGTGCACATTCATAGCGAATATGGCGCATACCGCAGTATATCATTTGTCTACACACATTACGGTGTGAAGATATGTAAACTGTGTTACAAGAGTATAATAAGTTAGTAGAAATAGAAAAACATTTTATATTTTATACCATCAACATTTTATACAAAACGGAGACATATAAGTTTTATTATCATTGTATGAACTTTTTTATCTAGTCCAAAATTTACAAAGGACAGAATATGTCGGATCTGCTACATGTACACAGCACAAAGTAATAAAGTAATGTAAAATATTTATACCCCAAACAAAAACCACTTAGATCATCCAATTCATGGACTTAAGCCCATCCAGCGTGACTTTCATATTAAACTTTGAGGAATAAAAACGTAACTTCCGTAAATACAAATATCTGGCTCAAACGTTATTGCAAATATCTATAAGAAATCATGTAAGGATCTTAATTCGATGTACTGTGCATAGCCTGTGAATATATTAGGAATCATAGGTGCTTAAAAGTCCAAGAAAAATTATCATCCCTGGTAATCAAAGAAAAAGAAATACTTATACTTGCAATGTACTCCTAGCGAACCTAATCAATAAGTTTGAAGTAACTTTATCAATGTCAATCAACAACAAATACATTAAAATTGCTAAAACGTAAACATTCTACAATATTTGTAATCGATTCGGAAATCGATAATAATAGCATGTTGGCTGTATTTAAATTTTGCAACCGTCTCATGTTAATTGGCAGTCTATAAATAGAACTAATAAAACCATAGAAAATTATTACTGTCCGGATATTTTGATAGAAATGATTATAAATTATTGTTATCTTTCATAAAACATAAAAGTTATAAATGTTTTCTTTATTTCATTCCATTTATATAAAGATTTGTGGCAAGAATTGAAAAAGAAAACAATCCGGTCCTCTTATTTTAGACACATGTTCATTTTAGGTTATATGTACCTAAAAATGAGCATGCGGAATGAACACTAGTCACTGAAATTGTAAAGACCCAGAATTGAAAAAGAAAAAAAAAGAAGTAGGTACACAAAGAATGAAAATGATCTAAAACAAAGACCGTTTTGAAACAAAGAACCTCTGGGAATTTTAATTTGAAAAGCAAGTCAAACGACGGCTTTTAACGCAAAAGATATTTTACAATCAATGTACTGAAACTTTTTTAGTCATAAATAGTGAAAAATGTTTAATTCGTTCGACTGGTGTAAAATAGTAAGTCAGACATTTTCTTGCGTGGGTTGGTAGGGACTACTACTGGAAAAATATTGTGTAATTGAACATATTACTTTTCTAGCGTCTGGCTATTTTATATCTATAATGTATATATTTTTTCAAAATAAAAGCATAATCATTTCTTGTTCTAACCCCGATTCTGCAAATTATCAAATTTAAAAAAATTACGGATTTTCAAGCATTTAGTTTTGAAATTGAATATATTATATTTTTACTGCTATTCCCTGCACTTAAAATTATTATCAAAATATAATTGTTAAGATTGATGGTTCGCGAGTTAGTGTATGGTCAAGATTGAGTTCTGAGTGTACTGTTAATTATATAATAGCTAAAGGCTACTTTGTTTCTTGTTTATAAAAATAAGCTGTGTATATGTAGTGACGGAGGTCACATTTTTAGATATGCAGAACAATAGCTGTGTCGAGCTATTGTTTTTGCGGCTAAGAACTGGAAACGTACTAAAATCACGATTGAAGTGGGACTGGCTGAATACAAATCCTTTTTCACTTAATGTTCATAAAAGTAACTATATTTGTTTTAGCAAGAGCACCCAATCCTCCCTTGATTTTCGAATAGTTATCCATCAGAGTGATAAAAACTCTGCTTTCACTTGCTCATATATTGAACTTAAAAGAGCTTAACTAGTACAAATTACTTAGGTCTTAGGCTTGATCTGCGATTGGCATGACATGATCACAATGAACTTCTTTTGATTAGAATCTGAAAACTTATATGGACATTTAAAAAAGTATTTTAAATAATTTATTTTGACAATTTTGAGCAGGACTATTTACATTAAATCGGTATGAAAAAAGAATAAACAAAAATAATACTATATGAAAACTAAAAGTAATACTGAAGGACTTATTAAACGTTTCTCCGTTCAGTTTCTTTTTTCTTTGGTATACTAAAACAAGCTTTTATATGCAAAAGTAACCCAAAAATGTTAGATAACATTACAGAAAGTTATTGAAAATTTGCGCGACATCATTGATAAAGATTTAGAAATCATTTTTTCTAACGATTTGTAAAACCATCAAATAATTTCATCAGTATTTATTATAATTCAGACAAGTTCGTGAACCATGACAAATATATATATTAGACTAGAGATATTCCTTAATGAACATAATTTATTGGGTTTATTATATAGGGTATTAAATGTTACTAAAATATTTTAAATTGATCATTCAAATGGCAAAACCTTTTCACAGGAACGAATTGAGCCTAAGTTACGCTGGGCTGGCATGGATTTTCCACAAAATTAAGGACCAATGAAGCGAGAATTTCTGCGGCGCAAAGTTTATTTAAAACCTATAAAACTTCTAGCTCGTTATTATAAATATTTTCTAAAAATTGCGAGGTAAACCCGCATGCCTTGCTCAAAGAATCATAATAACATGATCGGAAGATTCATCAAAATAACATATATGAAACTGTTTTTAATAATTAAGACACAATTTTTCTTAATCTTTTTACCTAAGCCGATGCAACATACCTTATACAAGAAATGTATATGTATATAGTAACTAAAAAGCTTATCCTCATGCCGGATTTTCCTTTGTTTTGTGATAAACTATAAAATACGTTAAAAATGAAATTCTATTTTACAAAATGTGTAACCAATAATGAACTTCACTCACCAGAAGAAACGCGAAAGTGTTAAACTTCCACTTGACGCCGGACTTCTGTGAGGTCGTAGTACTTACCCGAACGAGCCTGCGCATTCGTGCAACAGCCGAGGCTGCTGCGTGGTCCCACCACCGTATGATTTTCACGTAGAGGAGGTATAAAAGTGTAAATGACAAGCTCTAGATCACAGAAATGTCTGAGAAACTTTCAGAAACGTTACATGAGAGTAATCACATGTCAAGTTACAACTTTCTTTAAATAAATACACTGATTATTAATGTAAATAAGACAGACCTCAAAAACTTTTCTTCTAAACTCTTTATATGTTAAATACTTATTACGTAGCTCGATTTAGTATATGAAAAGATAGACCGATCAATCATTCCGTTAATATGAGGCAATTTTACGCTTTATGCGCATTCCCGGGCGGATATGAAACTACCTACAATCCTGTCTCCCACGATGTGCTTCGGGAAATGGAAAAGCGATGAGTTTACGTTGACGATAGTATGACTTATAGTGCCAGTCTCTTCATTGCTTCGAAATGTTTATATTTCAGCGGACCAAAACCAGGCAACGTTAGCAAGGCTTAATATTTAAATTTGAAGTTATATTGTTAATACTTTTTAAGGGAATAATTGTACATTTCTATTCGTCGCTTAGGTTATTGTATATAAATAATGTTATTAATTTAAGCTCTTAATGAAAAATAATAATGTTGATAGAACTGGATTTAATAATAAAAATTTATTTATCTTTTTCAAAGATTACAGTTAATTTAGTTACAGTTTAGTACAGTATTTCACTTTCTCAACGGTCTCCATTCCATAATACATTGTAATAAACTTCTTAACCATTACTGGCTTTTTTTGGCCAAAAATAGTATATTTAAATAGTAACATTTGTTTATTATGCTCACAGTAAAACGAGCACAGTTTTTATGGGCACATAACTCGAGTTCTCGGTGCAGTGATAGGATATACTTCCACTCAACTCATTTCAAACACTCACAATTGCTCGGAGCTCGATTTGATAAAAACTTTTCTAAAGCTACATTTACATGTTTTGAAACAATATAAACCAGAAGTTAAAACAATTTCATAAACAACTCCTGGTACCAAAAATTGTGTAAACACTCTGTAATAAATCATGGTTTAAATTCCCTGATTTCTAAGATATTGTTTATAACATCACCCTCTAAAAATATATCAATAAAGCATAATAGCACAACTATAAAGCTAGGGGTTGTTAAGGAAATAATTCATAAAAATAGTAACATAAAACTTTTAGACACTATACTTTATAGACAAATAACAATCTCTCACGTTTTAACCATTAACGGATATTCAAATATAGCATGTGAAAAAGATATTTTGTTATCATCTTCGAGTTTATTCTCCTTCTTGTTTCTCCTGTTCTTATGTGGGATAAGGTGCGGTTGGCATAAAAATTTGAATCAGGTGGCAAATCACTTTGCCAATACCATCAGTACTGGCAAATGGTACTGGTTTTTTACTACCAGTCGCTTGCCTGACGTCAACCCTCCGTATGAAAAAAACCCACATCGGGAAAAGTATCTGTAGTTCACCAAATATTTGTTCGGTGTGTAAATAGATCCCACGGCGCCGAAGCGAATAGCTTAGTAACTACGTCACTGAGTCATCGATGAACTTATAATCGTCAACGTGAATGTTATAACTTTCTATACTTGATTAGAAGCTAGGATAATTGTCTGTCATTAGATCGTAAGTCAATACTATACCAACGACGCAACTACTAAGCGACCACTTCATGCTTATATTCAAATGCATATGTACCAAGTCCGATCTTAAGTTCTGTCATATATTTATTGTGAAATAATTGACAAATTTGTTTTTACAGTAACTGTAAAACTTTAATAGGCTGAAGGCTTAACATTCAGACCGAAAAACAGGTATACATAAAAATATGTATATAAATTATAGCCTATGTCTTATTCTGATGTACAAGTTTTTTTGCGTGAAAGAGTAACAAACATCCATCCATACATACAAACTTTCGCCTTTATAATATTAGTAAGGAAAGGATAAGTAACTTACTAAAAGATAGATTCTTATGCTAACTAAGCTTATTCAAAAATGTTACCCGAGACTGTGAATACAAGTCTTCAACCTGTGCAGCCAGTTGTCCATAGGAACATAAGCGATATCAATATCGGCGGCTGCTTTGATGATGGAGATTTGGAGAAAGATGCCTGAAATGACTCACAATCACGATGAGGCTTAGAGCGGGCCTGTGTTGCCATATTTTATAATCCAACTGATTTAAATCTCGACTGGTGGTAGACCTAGTCTTCGTGTCGGATGAAGTCACGCACCGGCAGCCAGTTTGCATGTTTTAATGAACTGGCGCTGAATCTTTCTGTAATACCCAGTTATTGAACATGTGTGTCTGTATTTAGATATGAATCACATTCGTTCTTACGACGTTCTCACACAAATGTACCCTTTTTAAGCCCGAATATGAGACTCTCAGTCAAACCATGAGCGACGATGGAAAATGCCCTCACTGTACACGAGAAATGCGGCTGCTCGCTTCTTCACTGCAAACACCATATCATTTTGTTTATGATAGCTCCCCTCCACAGTATTTTTTTTTCTATTATGGAGCATAAAAAGATATAATGAAACTTTCAGTTATATTCAAATTGTCCATTAATTTGAGAATATTATTTGAAGCGTAACCGCATCGATGCAACGCGATAACCGCAACACGGTGTTATTTAAGCATCCAGTCCTTAGTTCAAAAAATGAAATTCGAAATAGTACACATTTTTTATTTTCGAAATTCGTATTCAATAAAAAAAAATTTTCCAACATTCAAATCAAATTTTCATATGATCGGGTATCGGGGATAATATTATTTGTTCTGCTTAGTTTCATACCCGCTCTGCACATGTACCGCAACCTCTTTATATCAACCTCGTTAGGTGAGTTTTGACAAACAATGTGCACTTCATTATTTACGTAACTCTAGAAACTATTTAATGTACATTAAGTAGTAACATTGTACGCTACTGTTTAATTGCACCATTATATCTAATAGGCATGATTATTTATAAATCATACGTACACTAAATAGCGAATTTAACACGAGAACAAACAAAAATTTTAAGAAGATTAAATATTTTATTAAAAATACTTTTAAACAAATATTTTGACTAAACTAATTTTATATCTTATATTAATAAACATATAAAATATGTTACGTGAAGAAGACAGGCAGCCAACCAACTTATCAAGGGCAAATTCTTGTATTCCTGGAGGGCACTTCAAAGCAAATATTAAGAGCAGTATTGTGTTAGTCAATGTTGAATAATCCTTCTGAATATGGAAACGTTTATGAATTAGTTATAATCTTAAAAGAGATTCACAGATATGCTTCTAAGACAAATTATTTACTTAAATAGATGATTAAATAGCAAAACGACTGTGGCTTCGTAGCAGGGGATTAGCAATTCAAATTTTTTATAATTAGCAATTGTTTTTTTTTTTTTCAAACACTTACGTTCACAAATCACGAACAAGCTCATCAGGTGTCACCATGTGGCTTTTCATAAGCTCTTTGAAACCTGAATAGAATTGTCTAAATCCGTCTATTCCACTTCAGTTGAAAAACGTTCTCTTGTAGTATACCTAATTATAATTATACTACAAGAGAACGTTTACACGTAACATTTTGAAATATAAAACGGTGCGTTTAGTGTAATAAAAAAATTTAAAATACATTTTTCGAATTGTCATTTTATCTATTTCATGTGCTGGTAGGTTCAAAGACTATTAGCATAAATGGAGGTCATTGATAATTATTTAAATACAGCATTTATATTCGTAAGCACTTCGCGTGAAACAGATATCAACAGTAGTATAACAAGTGAGTATTAATAATATTTATTCGTCACTACGTTATTAAAAAAAAAACACCTTTAGCGTTGGATAAAAACATATTTGAACTAGAGATAATATGCAAACTCAAATTCCATATGAACAGTGAAAGAAGAAAGAAAGAAAATACATTTATTTACCAAAAACACAGTGGACACACACTAGTACTTTATTATATGACAAAACGATACTAAGTCATGACCGCTACCAACAAAGATCTCCAATACCAGTGAGATTGTATTTGCTTTACCCGCCTTTAAAAAGGTGGTAAATGGGTCCCCATAGTGATAGCTCCTTTTCCGGGCGCTCGTTTTTAATTCAATGTCCTCCAGCAACCCAAGTGCGATACAAGGTGCCGGCGCCAATGAAATTGTTAATTTGTACTTATCACGCGCTCAGCGGTGCAGGAAAATATCGTAAGGAAACCTGAATATTTTCGAAATAATAATAAAAAAAATTCGAAGATATGTGCAGTCCGCCAATACGCAGTGGGATGGTGTCGACCAATGTAATCCCAAATGCTCTCGGTACAGAGGACACCTTTTGGGACATATAATTTAGCCTTTTTTTACTTTTTTTATATTAAAGGGTTGCAATGCAGCTATCTCACATTAAAATAGTATTTATATATAATAATAAATTTATAAATAGTATGTATATATATATATACATATATATTTTTTTTTTTTTAATAGTAAACTAGAAGTTTTCGTTCGAAAAAGTATTATAACAGTTGCAGTTGCAGTATTTTTAATAGGATCATTTCAATAGGTTGGACTGGAATATATGTTAAAAGATGGATTTTATACGAAAACATCACATTATTCATTAGTATATCGCTTATTGTTGTTTTCGTACTTATTGTAAGAGTTTATGTTCATGGAATCCAGAGTGCTAATATTTATGAGTGAAAATAGCGAGTGTTAAAAAGAAAGCGAAGTGATAAATAATCCTAGAACCGACATTTCCACGACGTAATTATCACACGTTCACGGTGGGCATCTCATTAGGTTTCAGAAACAATACATTACAGTAGCTCCACGTCCGACTTAGTACGGAGAAAATTGCATTTCTTAACGTGTTTAGTAACTACAATTGTACCTGTGTAAGTGCACATTTATCCCTCTCATACAGCCAAGCGATATAAACTCCACGAGACATTTATGAATAGATTTCTCCTTGCTTGTGTTGCGTTAATAGCCCGGAGATATGAGTGTGTTGCAATTTATAGTGAAGAAAATAGTAACGAGAACGATACACGTGATGACTCCGTGGCGCTGTCCAAGGTATTGTCTTCGGCGTCGGGGGTCGTAGCTTCGATTCCCACACGGGACAACTATTTGTGTGACCCACAGATAGTTGTTTCGAGTCTGGGTTTTGTCCATGTGAAAATTATGTATGTAATCCTTGCAACACAGAATAGTGTTTTGCTAAAGTAAAGGCAATGTTTTTTTAAAATGAAAAAAAAAAAGAAGTTATTATAACGTTATTGTTTCAAGTGTGCAATGTTGACCCTGTGCTTTTCAATAATGTATTACCGACTTAACAAAAGCATTACGTTACAATATTGCTTGAAAACGAAATCACAGTGACCACGTATTATTAATTGCTTGGCCAGAGTAACAAGTCCGCAAAATATCTTCCTCGCATTAATCTCATCCTTCACGATAACACCTCCGCACATTCCATTAAGATAACTGATGATACATCCGCCGTAAAATCCGAACCTCACACCTTGTCGCATCTTATTGTTTTCGAATCTTAAAGATAAGCTTAGAAGTGTTAATGATTCTGAAGCTCAGAAAAGGCACCTCTGGAGCCTTTTCTACGAAAGACTTGATCCACTGACCGACACAATTGTTCGACTAGTGCAAAAATTTGTGTATATAAATCGAAAATAAATAAATGTTATCATAAATATAAATCAACTTTTATTCAACAAAATCTTATCAGTAATTTTCATAATGACCTGAGTTTTTTAATGTTTTCATGTAAGTGACCAGTTCCAAGAACTTTCAGTTTGCTCCGCATATTTATTAATTATTATAGGGTGATGTATCTAGATCAGTAAGCGAGAAAATATTCGACGATTCCTTAAAACTGTTAAAATAATAAGAATGTTACTTCCATACTTACATATATAATAATGTCTTTAATAATATTTTTATAACTTTAACAAAAAAAAAACTGCCATGAATCTTAAAGTCCCTGAATCTTGAACCTATATCCTAGGAATCAGTTCCAATTTGAAACACAACAATACATAGTTATTGCAAATCACAGACATCAGAATTATTTAGAGGTGTGAATTATTAACCCTATTAGAAAGAATAACAAAACGCCAACATTATCCAAACATTGATGGATAGTTGCTGTTCCTTACCGAGATGGCTGTACTTTTGCAACTATCTCAATCTTTCGCAAATATTACGGTAGCAAATACGCTTAAATAAACAAACATTCGATAACTGTTACAGCTTAAGCATTGTTGATGTTAATTATGATGTATTCAGTAAAACACTCGCAGAATAAACGTTAATTAACTATTTAACTCCATTCTGGCATATCCTAATTCGCACTACAAAATACGCACAATTTGATGATTCATATACAGTTTGACGCACATAGTACCTATATAGCGTTGACGTTTTTACAAAGTTGGTAGAAATAGAAAAAAAAATTATATTATTTAAATCTGAACCAAATCACGAAATACTTTTCGAGAAATAAATAACTTATTTAAGACTAAGGTGGCAAAGGTGCAAACGACAATTCTAAGGATCAAAGAAAATTCTTCAAAAAGTAGTGTTTTCGTGTAAGGGAATAAGGTTCCGCTTAACTCATTTTCCGATTTAACATGAGAAAAAATATTTCTTGTTCACGCTAGTGTTCCTTCGTATGATTCCAGTCAGATCATTCATGTAATCACAAGCTGTATGGCTATCATAGTAGAAATTCAATGGAGAGCATAGTAAAAGTCATGTGTTGTTCGATTGTCTATATGCCTTGACTAACGTCTGATCCCAAACCTAATGTCTTTTTCTGGTCCAAAGCTATAATATTACTCAGGCTGTACATTTCTTTTAATAAATTTACACCTTATTAAAAAATATCAATTTTTTTTATTAAATTTGAAGGAAAAGCCAGAAAAACTACCGACAAACGTTCTTGACCAATGTTTTCAACATCAACAATATTTTATAATGAAATTGTAGATAGTTTTCAACACTACATAGTATTAATTGGAATCGTGAAAAATATTTAGGAAAATAGTAGGTACATTTTTAATTGTACAAAATTGTACAGTAAAAGAGTCTATGTTATGTACGCATGTAAGAAGTTATACTTTTTTAGCGTAAAGACATTATATGCAATTGATAACGGTTTAATTAAATAACTTAGATTTATTGATAAATGAAAACTTCAAAACCACCTACTTATCATTTTTTTAACAAATTATCCTTGGAAGCATCATTAGCATCCGCTATTAAGCTGCGTGACGTAATATTAAACTACACAGGGCCCCCATGGAGAAAAAAGTTGGTCCAAAATGTGTCTATCCTCTGAACATGACAACGAATATGTATGAAACTAAAAAGTATAATACATTTTTTAAAAGATAAAAGGCACCAATGAAAGTTTTAATTTCAAGTGCGGAATTATCACGTGCTGTGCGGTGAAGGAAAACATCGTGAGGAAACCTACATATTTTCGAAATAATAATAATAATAAAAATAAAATATTTCGAAGATATGTGAAGTCCGCCAATACGCCGTAGGGCCGCATGGAGGACTATGCCCTGATACCCTCTCTACAGAGCAGGCATTTGCCCAGCAGTGGGACATGTATAGGCTGATACTATACTTTACTTTTACATCTAATTAAGGCAAATGTAAATAACTTTAACTCTGGTGTAATTATTATTAAACCATAATTTTTTGAACACGAAAACGTGGATCACAAGATCATGAAAAATTCTGTAAATATTTTCACTTCCAATATTATCAAAGTCAAAATTTCTTTTTTCAATATAGGCATAACTTAAGCTCTTATTGAACGTCGAAAATAATTATTATGTAATAACAGTACAGTTTTTAAACATTGAAACACACTTTTTTGATAATTTGATTATGTGTTGTAAGAATATTTTGATTTGAAGTTTAAAAAGATGCGCCGAAACTATTACGATAATTCAGTCTTCTCACATTAAATACAACAATGTTATTATAAAAATTTAAAACTCCGAAAAACCAATTTAAAAAGTTTGTTTCCAAAATAAGCAGTTTAAGATTAATTTTAACTTTTATGTGAGGAACAAAACGGATAACGTTGTACATGAAAAGAAATTATCGCGTTATTTTATTGATTATATCGTTTGAGACAATACATCTTATTGTTGCATTTTTTTTACAACAACATTCCCAAATGCTTGTTAATTAATTTGTTACCCTAACTATTAAAAACGTTTGTGTAGATTATACCATACTTGCGTACATCTTCTGTAGCTGCTTGTTATTTTGTTTGTAAAAGTAGCGAAAAATTAGAACACGGAAGTCAGAATTTCCACGACATAATTAGCACACGCTCGCGTCGAGCTTCTCATTAGGTTTCACAAACAATTCATGATAAGCGCAATGCTACCCAGTCCGATTCAGCGAGCCATAAAATATACATTGCATTATTTAAAAATGTTTTATTACCACGAAAATTACTTTCATGCATAAATAACCCTCTTAAAAGTTCTAATAAAGAATGAGATAAGGCCACGCAGTAGATTTGCATGAAGTGGAAATATTATACTTTCGCGTTTCGTCTGCTGAGTGAAGTAAATGGGGCCCATTGTTGGTAACGTATCTGCCACTCCTGAGGTTGATGAAGTTGCTCATGAGTAGAGGTAATCGATTAACATCAGTTATACCGTCGTTTTTAGAATTGTTATAAATAATAGCAAACTAAACAGATGAATATAACATACATTGATGAATAGGTTTTGGTAATTCCAAATAATATCAATAATAACGACACATCAAAGATAACGGTAGCAAATTTTATATAAGCAGTAGTTTTAAATAACAGTTTTTGCCATGCAGTTAGCATTAGGCTTACCAATGATCTGTTAGCGAGTAAACAAACTCGAGGTCAAAATACGAGCTAGGTTGTTGCGACATGACCTTATTTGCACCAATTTAGTTTTATTCCAATTACGCAGGAATCAAGCTATAATATTTGGTCTCTCTTGTTTCATAAAAAATAATATTTGGTTGAATGAAAAGAAACATAGGCAAACGGTTTTGCAAAAAAAATTCTATGAAATAATTTTTAATATAATATTTTTCGTGGGTTTCCAGTTGTATCATTCATGTTTTTCCGAAGCTGCCGCATAGCTCTACCACAAATATTAGAGGTATTCGATCCCTTATACTTACATCGTGAAGAATTCCAACTAATTTTCGGAGCTTTTGTTGCCTGATAAAGTATGAAATTATTATGCTTAACCTATCTATCATACAAGTATGAGTAAAGAGTACAATAGACTTGACATTAATCATGAAACCATTAGGACAATGCATAACTTTACATGAATGTCTTAATACTTAACATATTTTCATGTTAGGCAAAGAAATATATTATACCACCACGAGAGAAGAAGAATTAGGAATAGTATATGGTAATTATTATCTCGAGTAGAAAACAGTAAATACGCGGATGAACATCACATTACATAGATACTACCAATTTAAAATAAAAATTCAGTATTATGATTTCTCAGAGTTTGTTTTTTATAATGAACACCATATTAGAGCTCATGTTTGCCGCTATTGAAAAATAATAACAAATAGAATAAAGTTACCGTTTCCTTAAAAAAAACTTTTAATATGTGCCAAATAAACTAAATAAAGTTTGAACAGTTTAAATAAAAGGATATTCAGTATTTAAATCGGTGTTTGTTTGAAAATGGAGAAATAACTCCCCGCAATAACATTCAACATTTTCCTCTGCTAATAAATCCTTAAAGCGATAAGGATTTTACCGTTCCGTTCTTTAATGAGAAATTTTTTGCGTTTCGCGGGAAATCTCAAATTAAATTTTGAGTTTTACTGGTTTAGTTAAATCAGTTTTAGTTCTTATTTAAAATGTATGTTTATTTATACGCAAATATTTACAATTTAGTATGTTTAACACAACAGTGTTCCTTGCATAATGATAACCGTCCAAATAACATCGGATTCCGTTATCTACTCTCTAATAAGCTGTGTCTTATCTGTTTTACTTATTACTCTAGTATATCGTGTTTATATATAAATTTCATGTATTTCGAAATCGCCTCTAACGATTTAGATAAAATTTTGCTTTTAAGTAGTTTGCTGATGTTTAACTTTTATTTTAACCATTTCACGATATTACACAAAAAAAAATTATTACGTATCGACAATATAAATGTATTCTGTATGTTCTGGCTAATCTCTAACAAAGCTACATTGATTTTAACGGTACCATCACTTGCAGTCTTAAGATAGATGACATTATAAGGAGCAACTATAGAATAAGATTCCGAACCGTTAAAACCAATAATGAAATTGTGAACAAAATCCAATTCCCTTGTCAATTTTACTGACAATTGTTTGAATTTATGAGAAATGTATTATTTACATAATTTAAAACTAATTTAGGGTACGCACCAAATAAAAAACGAAGGGGTAAATTTTTTTCTTCTAAATAGTCATACCAGTATAGTATCTGTCATTTAATAAAACCAAACAAAACATGAACACTCACGGTGGGCCTAGAGAACCAAAATTAGTGACATAACTCTCAAAGCAAGTAAACTGTCAGTGCCAGTGGCCTGATCACATTGCTCGCAGAGCCGACAGCCGATGGAGCAGATGAGTTCAGCCTGAGGGTTCACGTGTATCCCTCAAAAAAGGCAGAGTAAAGACTTGCGTACGATTGCTGACAGCTACTGGACTCTAAAGACGCAAGATCGAATCAAATGGACAGAGTCAGTGGACAAGCAAACGCTTACAATGTTCATGATGAAGAATACTGCTTCAGACTATAACACTTTTAATGTGAATCGTGTATATAAGACTAAAATATGTGTGTACATAATTACATTTTTCGTGAATTCTACGAATTGAAACAATTTGTTTTTTTGTAAAATTGAAAGCGGATGAAATCGGAAGAAGCAGCTAGTATAAAGAAGTGTCACATAATATAAATTAAAAGCTTACATATATCCCACGCCTGGGGAAAGGCCTCCTTTGCTGAAGGTATCAAGGCATTGTCCAAGACGCTACTCGACTGCGAATTGGCAGACTTCCCGTAATAGAAAGATTTTTTGCTATTATTTCAAAAACACGTGATTAGTCATCGCTTAAACGAAGCGATATGAACTCAGGTTGCCAGACTTCATTGAATTACAACTTTATCTGTGGTAGGGCTCCGCAACAGGGTAAGAAGTGTGAAATTTTTCTTATCGAACATTTACGACGAATATTGTTTTTTCTTTTAGTTCGATCATTATGATCAGCTTTCTGCAGCTTTAGGTGACGTAAAAACTTATCAACATCCACTACAAATGCACAGATAAATCCTTAACTGAAGTAAAATATTTGCATGAAAATGTTGAATCTACATTAAATCGGAGATTACATTAAAATGTGGTGTCTATGTGAAACTTACACGTTCATACTGTATTTAACATGTCAAGCGCTAGCGTCATAAAGTATCACTAATGATGTTAGCTTGCGTGTTCACGACGTACTCGTACTGTAGACATATTTCTTATTTATTGATAGCATACAGAAATTCTTATCAGCTTTTATTGTACCATTATAGAGGCAGTATTATTACAAAGAACCATATTGCTTTCATATTTATGACAAATGGTGGTTGGAATTTGTATATCAATATGACAATGAAGTAATCGTAACCGACCATTTTGGTAACAATATAGATTACGGTTCCTGAAACTCACATTTGGTTTGCCGTTACTTTAGTTATTTATATATGAGAATGTATAAATTTATAATTATTAATGTTAATATGCATAAATGACGTTTTAATTCGATTTAATATCCAAATAAGTTGGTACGGAATTAATATCCAATTAGGTAGTACATGCAACAGTCCCTACTACAGTCCCACGAATCCCACGAATAGGCAGGCTCGTCCAGAGAAGTACCACGGCCATACAGAAGACCGGCGTTAAGTGGTAAGTCTTTACTATACTTTCGCTTTTCGTCTGGTGAGTGAGCTAATCAGGACCCATACTTTTATTGTTGACAACCCATTTGCAACCCGTTATTTTGTAGATTTATTTTTATGAGCGGAGGTAATCACTTAACATTAGGTAAGCCGCCACCTCGTTTAACAACTTCCCACACTAAAAAATCTAAGTGAATTTATATAATTTTGAGTATTCCTAAAGGGCATCAAGTTCTAATGATAAAACAATAAAAACATTATCATATTTTTCTTTTCTGATCATCAGTTTATACCAAATAAATCACGTATTTTTAAGTTATTGTGGTTATTTCCTCAGGTACAATATAAAAAACTAAACTCAATCAAGTGCTATTCATTATTTTTTTATTTTAGTCACTAGAATTCATATCCACGGAGAACTGTAGTACTACGTAGTGATTGAACCCAGAAATATTAAGCATTTTTCGAATACATACTCAAGGGATTAAAGGATGCAAACACAGCCCTATCAAGCGAGGGAAAAATTTACGCGCTTTATTTTTTGAATTTATTTTTATTTTTAGTGCCAAAGGGACCATCACTAACAAAAATGCAATAGCCTAAGAATAAGAACGACTAGCCTTTTTTAGAAAGTTTTTCTTTATTTATGTATAAAAATTACACATTTTACGCTTTATTTTAAATAAAAAGATCCTTAAAAATTTCCATTTTAGTGAACTTCTTAGTCAGTTATAATTTCAAAACATTATAAGAAATACTAACTTATTACTAAACTAGTACTAATAATAATACTACTTAATATACATAATTTTATTCTACAGTTTTCATCTAATTAATTTGCAATTCAATTCAATTAAATGTCAAAAATACAACTTCTTTTTTATTTCTACATGAACTGATTAATTTTATTGCACTGTTTATTGCAAAATTCGTATGCCTACAAACCATAATAGGGCTTTTATTCAGACTATAGAGACAGGAGAACAAGAAAAATTTATTAATAGTAACTAGAATAGTCCCATGACCCATTAGCTTGTCTGTACAAGTTTGTATTATCTTTTAATAAAAGTTTTTATTGTAGTGTGTTTAATTGTATTGTCTTTTAATAAAAGCAATTTCTTTAACTCGTAAGGTTGGAACACGAAATTTAATGGATCATATAAAAAAATAGAAACACATCTTTTTTACAAGAGATTGGCAATCACTAGCAGATTAAAAGACATCTTTGTAGATTGGCAGTGATTGTGCCGTGCCTGGCTTTAAGAGAGGGCGTTAGGCCTTTGTCGAGGGCCCTTCTCAAGCCAAGACTCTTATTAAACCCTTCCCTTGTGCTTCTAATTTTTCCCCTCACGGACTGTATACATTTGTTACACTATTTATGGAGAATATATACTGAAACTTTGTCAATAATATGCGTTAAATGCTTCCTTGACCTTATGTCTGTGTAATAGATAAAATATTACACAGATAAATTCATGTTTTAAATTCAGAAACCCTATACCTAATTTTTATCACCTATACAACTTTTTTTATAACTCTAGTTAATTAACCTTATGTTAATTAAACTAACCATTATGTGGTATTTTATATCTAATATAAAATTCTCGTGTCACGGTGTTTGTAATTGAACTCCTCCAAAACGGCTCGACCGATTTTCGTGAATCTTAGCGTACATATTGGCCAGGGTGGAGAATCGGACAACATAAGGGTGGTCCATTTGGTAGGGGTGGTCCAGGGTGGTAAATTTTTATTTTATTTTTATATAATTTTTTTGTTTTTATTTTTTTATTATTCAGCATACAAAAATACATACAACCCTAAATTTTCACCCCTCTACGCAGATGTAGTCGTGGGCAACAGCTAGTATTATATAAAAATTCCTTTCTTTAAAATTATTTACTATCAATTCCGGAAAGAAGTACCATATGATGGTCACGCTATCAGTGAATTGCCACTAGTTATTAAAATTTACGAGAATACCTAAATTGTTTGGATAACTACCTGGAATTGGGTGAAAATAAAGTTTTTTTCTTGCTACATTCACGCATGTAATAAATATTCGTGAAAATATACACCCCAACAAGTATTCAAATGATTACTTGTAAAATTGAGTTATATTTTAAACAAATGCAATAAAAGTGTTATGCATACCGTATACTCAAAGTAGTAGGTACTTTGAGTATATGGTATGCATAACACTATCGACTAGATGTCCGAATAAAACCCATAAGAATTAACAATAGTAGATACGTTTAGCTTTGAATTTTCCATCAAACCACTCACCCGCTTAAATTCTTCGGTTGAAAGTATAAAACGAAACATTTCAGCTCTAAAACTAATGAATTATAGGATTAAATTATCATATTGACGGTGGTAGGGCCACGCAGCAGCCTTGGCTGTTGCACGAACGGGCAGGCTCGTCCGGATAAGTACCATGACCTCACAGATCGACAATGTCTGGATGTCAAAAGTGAATGTTTAGAAATTTTTTTGTTATAAATACTGTTACTGATCAGACCAATTATACGTACGGAATGAATTTTTCTTATGCGTATTACAAATAAAATTGATCCCGTAAAAGCCGCAAATAACATTTTGA
The DNA here is from genome assembly GCA_933534255.1 of Iphiclides podalirius. Lineage (NCBI taxonomy): Eukaryota > Metazoa > Arthropoda > Insecta > Lepidoptera > Papilionidae > Iphiclides > Iphiclides podalirius. Next base: position 8,365,888 of record OW152822.1, on the reverse strand, counting down.
CATTCTTTTTAGAAGCATGTCGCTAATTGCGTTCTCGTGGAGCATGCTCGCTAAACTAATACCGTAAACCGCAAATAATAATCATGTGCTAACCAGCGCAAATCTCTGTACGCAAAACTTGCGGTTGTTGGCGCAAACTTCGTCTAATATGTTTCACCAATAAAACTCCTCACATTAGCAACATGCGTCGTACCATGTCAAAATCAATAAAAAACTTGTAAAGAAATATAATAATACTTTTATTAAAATTTTAATTAAATTTAAAAAAATATTTATTGGTATTAGACATTTTTAAATTTGTATAGTAATAGTGGCGTGTCCTGTATGGTTTCGCCATTTGCGATTTTTTTAAACTCTCACATAAAGAGAGGCGTGTTATAAGTTTGACCTGTATGTCTGTGTATCTGTCTGTGGCATCATAGGTTCTAATCGAATGAATCTGTTATAGTGCGGTTTCTTTTTGTTTCAAAGCTGATATGATTGAGATGGTTTATACCTATTATTTGAGTTTTTTTGACATGGGATTGCTTTAATATTTACAATCTCATATTATTTACAATTGAAAATGAAATTGATTATTTTGACATATTGTTATTTTTATTAGATGGTGATCGTAATGAAGTCAAATAGTAAAGATAGATAAAGAGACTTGTCTTACTTTCCTTAAGTTGACTGATGTTTTTGCATTCAGTTCGTAGACTATTTAAACTTCGTCGAACTCGTGTGCTAGCTAGATGCCACGAGCTCGATACAGTCCTCCGCATTTGGGTGTGTAGGGCTGCACATGTACTGTATCGCCATTAGTATATCCATAATTTTATAACCATTAATTTTAAACCATAATTTCGATTAACCATGTCATGTAACGTATCAAATTAAACTCTCAATCCACTATTAATATTTAATAGCAGTGTATTACAGACATCTCTGTAGCTGCACGTAGAAAGAAATAAAAAATCTCCCTCTAGCTTAAGGTTAAAAATAAAAGATTACAAACGTTGTTCTTTCTTTTCTTTTATCATAGTCAAAGCAATAGTGCAATTATTATGCCTTTCATTTGACCCTTTGTGTTAACAAATTTAATATTTTCACAGTGCGGTTTCGTGTTATATTTCGTAAAAACAACTTCGTTTGAGCGTACATTTTAATCGAAATACAAATTCCGACTGTTTTATCACTTGATTGAAGTTTTGTCTAAACTACGTAACAAATTTATTCACATCATCAAAATCTGTAAGTAATAAAATCTGTTTATACTCCCTGTAAGATGTAAATTTCATCCGAGATCTCAACTTTCGTACAATATAAAAGCAGTAAAGTATAAAAATAACCATTTGAAATAGACTCAAAAATGTATACATTACACTATAAATACTGTGTAATTAGAAAAAGTAAACAGGTAATTTTCGAATAATAATGCGTAGTTTTAAATATACGTTTTATGTATCTTTATAAATATAATTCTTCTGTACGTGTATGTCACTGAACTCCTCCTAAACAGCTGGACCGAGTTAAATGAAATTTTTTGTGTGTCTTCAGGTCGATCCGAGAATGGTTTAGATTCGCAATTCGTTCCATTACAATTTTTTTTATTTTTTTTTTTATTTATAAGTTGTTGTCGGATTTAAACCGGTCCGTTAGTAGTACTATTTAAGTAAAATTAGCCAGAACCTTTATTTATTCGTTTGTTTTGCCTTTATTATTACTGAGGGATTTTATTAATAATTTAATTAGTAAAACTCATTTATTAAGGTTAAGTATTGAATGGTACGGTACTTTAAGTTATATAATTTACGGTTTAGTACTACTGAAACAATAAGACAAATGAAGTAGAAGACAGGGTGACAAAAAGTGCTATCTAAATTTGATGTGACAAAATTTCCCCAATGTCAATAGTTCGTCTATAGTTCAATAATGTTGTTTTAAAAATATTCAAATTTAACATCAATAAGGAATAAGCGGCTGCCTCTACCAAAAATAACGAACACTGCTCTCATGTACGAGTGTAGGATTACAGAAACTACTGAAGGACTGACTTTAAAGCGAAATATTTCTAAGCAAACATTAAGCTTTGATTGAAATTAAAGCGAAATATTTCTAAGCAAACATTAAGCTTTGAAGCAACTCTGTAACCGCCGTTATTACTCTTAAAATGTTTCTTTAATGTATAACACTCTCTAAAAGACATTTATATATGTTGAGACATCTTTATATTTATTGAATGATTTTCTCGCTTTCAGTTTGTAGACTATTAAAGCTTTATCGAACACAGCACGTGGAACAGCCGGATTCTACGAGCTTGTTGTGAGGAATTATCACCTACGGGCCATCGGGGTTCGGACCGCAATCACAATGGCCGTTTACTGTATTAATCGATGGCATAGAGCAGTGAGAACGAGAAGAAGAGCTTCCTCTTCGCCATATTAATACGAGAAGCGTTAGAATATTACGAAGAATATTCTGCATACAGAGCAGATTCGGCATAGTCTTTTATATATTGCAATTTTCTTCTATGAACTAATATTTACGCTGTCAGTCTATAGACTATAAAAGCTTCATCGAATTCAGAGCTCGTGGAAAAGAGGCGGAAAGTTTGTACCGGCCCTCCGTACTGGGTGGGCCGATTCGGCATAGTCAATGTTTATCATGATATACGCAGAAGTAGAAGTACACAAAACTTAAAATAATAATACAAATTAAAAATTTTTATAGTGCTAATCTCTGCACTTAAGATTAAACATTAAAATTTGTAGGAAAAGTAAAAAGTAGGAAAGAAAGTACGAAAAGATTGCCGCCGCTGTGCGAATCGAACCCACGTCTTCGGCATTCGCGGCATGACGCTTGAGCCACTAAGCTTTGCTTTGATTGCTACACCGACGAAAATCTTAACGACTTTTATCTACATTGTTTTTTAAGCATTTGATGCATTCAATGCATTGTTATATCGTTTCCAGAATACAAACAATTTTGAATTCAAAAGTATGAAAAGATTGTCGCTTAACTCACCCATAATCGTATATATGGTATGACCACGTGGAAGTAATTAGATACTACCTGCCCGGACAGACATCGTTTTTTATAGTATTAAAACCTTCCGTGGAACATACAAAAATTACTCGCACTGTAATTACAAAAAATATGAATGTAATGTGGTACAAACATACTTTGATTTAAAACTAGCTACAACTAGGTCAACCATCCAATTTATAAGGAAGCTCGTTATGAGCAGATGTTACACCTATTATGATATGAAGGAAACGAGACAAAATAATACATCCTATTATATAGTTCTCGCAAAATAAGTTTTAAATAAATTATTTTGCTAGTACTATTTCTGTTACTTTTACTTTATTTTATAATTTTCGTCAGTCTTATCCTCTAGATTTTTTTTAATTTGTTTTAAAATGTACATGGAATTATGTATCAGTTTTATCATAACGCTTTGACCAAATAAATGAAAAATAATATACAAGTTTAAAGCGCTAGTAACTCGTTAAGTAAAATGACGTTTTTTTTTTAAATAAAACAAAATGAGATAAAAGTTTAGTATGACCCCCCACTTATGGAAATAAATCATTCGTCTGCCGGCGAGTACATACATCCCTTATGGTTATATAAGTCATCTTAAGGAATACGTCACTCCATGGTAATCAAATTCTTTACACCATCAGTCTGCGGAGCGGGCTGTACTGTATTGCAAACCGTTATTACCGCACTATTTATGCAGAGATGTTACTTAAAATAGACGCTGTCGCAAATACCCAAACAGTCGAAATTAACCAGAAATACAATAATGGCACTTCATCACCAGCCCACCGTTGCTCAATTAAGAATTTAATTGCGAAAGTTTTAACGCGGGTAACTGTTACAACTTTAATTGCTTACAGTTCGCGCAATCAACGTGTTACTCTAGAGACACTTGAATTTTGTTTCATTTCACAAGCTTTTTACAAATTACTTTTTTGGTTTTAGTAAAGCAAATGGCAATAAAAACAAAACAGTCATAAAAAAGTTTTGTAATTACTTTTTTTTGTCTGTTTTGTTTTTATTGCTATTTGCAATTATGTAACTATTTTACAATTATGTAACTTTGGATTTAATTACTTTTATCAATACAGAATATTATATGAACTAAACTACTATTTTTGGATTGGTATGATTAGAAATGATATGAATAAAGTCGCTGCATTCTTATACAGCAAAGCGACTATTATCTTTCGTAGTGAGGTGATAAAAGATGAACGTATTGATAGCTTGAATAGTCAACAGAATATTACGGAACACAATTGGTTTAAGGCTTAAGGGAAAGAACGCTGAACCCAAACGAGAATAGAATATTAACATTTTCGTACATATTTTTTGTATTAATTGTGCACATATTGGGCATATGACATACTCGTACCTACATAATATATAGTAATACGATTAAAAATAAAAACAAGAGCTATATTTAATGTAAGATAATATGATTGATCCAACATTTTAATATCATGCACGATGTATTAATAGCAAATATCTAAAGATACACGGTTAATACACTGTCTCCCTTAAAGTACGGAACCAATTTCCAATTTTCGGAAAAGCATAGTGGCCAAATTTCGAGTCATAAAAATGAACTAAAAAGGAAATAGGAATAAAATGTCGCCCGTTGACTTAGCGAAAAGTCGGATAAAAGAGGAAATAACGATTTTTTTATGGTTTTTAAAGCACGTTTTTGTGCTTATTTTATATATTATGTAGTAAAGTGAATATTGCATTTTACTACTGTATAAATATACAAAATAACATATTTAAATATTATTTATACTACTAGGAGTCTTGGATTATACCGCGATGCACTAATTAATTTTCTTTAAATAATGGAGTGATTTAGTTGAAATCGTTTTCTGAAGCATTATAACCTCTCTCCTACATATACATATACTGAACATATTTCAGAACAAAGAGATAATATTATTATTGCTCGATTCTTCATTTACGCCTTGAGCGGCTTGTATTTTATACAACAGGCAGTTATCCATTCATTTAGGGTCCTACTCCATCTGCTATCGCCATACTCAGCAGCTTGTCTTGTCCTTACCCACTTTATTAAAAGGTAGCAACGCATGTGGCACCCTGTGGATCTTGCAAATGTCCACGGGCGGAGGTTATCACTTAACATCACCAGACCTGCCAGCCCATCTTCTCACTTAAAAAATCTTAAGATGAAACATTAAATTTGTAGAAAAATGATTTTTAGGAATTCAAATCTTATCATTTTCGACACAGACTCGAGGTTGAAATGTTATATAACTGCATTGGTTTTAAGTAAGTAAGTAAGTACCACGACCTCACAGAAGACCAGCGTATAACAAATACTTTCGCGTTTCGTCTGGTGAGTGAGGTAGCCGGAGCCCAATTTTCAAAAGGTTGTCAACGCATCTGTAACCCTCGGGTGTATCAGATGTCCATGGGCGGCGGTATTCACTTAACATCAGGTGAACCGTCTGCTCGTTTGGAAACTTTTGGGTTATTGTTGAATGTCTCCAAACCTATATAAGATATTCCAAGTGTGGCTTAATAAGTGAGTTGTATATTAGTTTTCTAATTTGGGAGCAGAATACCGGACAACTCTGAAGGGAATAAGTGTTTCTACATAAATATATTTACTGCGTCTTGATTCGCCTCGATTTGCAGGGGTCTTTATCCCACTTATCAGACGTAGTTATTGTTCCTATATCGCATCTAGATTCAGGGTAATATTTTATTTTTCGTGCTAATTGTAAACAAGATGTACTTTAAAGGTAAGGTAATGGATAAATTGTCGAAGTTATTTTAATTCTGAGTTAAAACGGCCGTTATCGTTACGGCATTACCATTTATAACATTATTCCCAAAGTCTAAATAAAAAGCTTACTTTATCCATATTACGTCATTAATTTGATTTAGCCTTACCATACCAGCCTACAATCATATATTGTTGTAGCAGCGCCAAAAATATTAATTAATTCTTTTAATGGAATTAAACAATCCCATTGTTCGTAATTCAATCCATTTGTTCCATAAATCGATGAGTGTAAACGTTTACGACAAATAATACAATAAATCTTGAGATATTTCACAAATTATTGTCTTTTTGTTCATTTTAACAGAAACATTTCGTAATTTCAGATAATCCTACGGGATTACTGAGTGAAAACGCGGCGAGTTGGTATTTAAGGAAAAAATTCAAGCGAGAAATTCTCTTCCGTAAAACAGAAGCAACTTCTGAGTATAATTATTATTAGTTAAAAAACAATGCACCAAATGAAATAGAATACAAACAGAATACGCAAAAGAACGTATACTTATTGCAAGTACATGTGCGTATACACTAAAATAAAATGAAAGCAACAAATTTCTTTAATACCCATTAAAACCGATTGCATGTACGCAGAACTAAATGAGATAAATAATATTAAAAAATACTATTTCTCTGCGCCGTCTTTCCCGTAACAATAAACGATTTAAATAGTTCGGTTGTTACAAAATATTACGCGAAGTGATAAATGCTAAAATGAAAGTAATGAAAAATTTAATACTGAAATAGCATTCGACTATAAGCTTCTGAGTAGGCCTCCGTCCGTCTTAGCAATAAATAAAAATTTCAGCATAGTCTTAGCTTCCAAACGACTCAGTTTGGCTCAACACCAAATTCCAAATGGCTTTCGAAAAAACCTTAAGGCTTTTAGGGGGCTTCGTATGGAGATCTTAGGGTACATATTATTTAATAACTTAAATAGGTATGAATTTAATAGTTTCTATTATTATACTATACCTTATAATATAATTCAGCCGTTGGCTAAGGGTGTATGTTTTAGGGACTGAAAGAGAAATTCATTGTATTTCATTGAATATCTCTTTCATTTCCATAATTTTAAATTTATTATGTCAATTCATAATCCCATAGTCTAAGGTTTCAGAGGGTGCTTTGCAAATATAAGGTTATGACTACGACTAAAAAAATAACTCTTTAATGTAACTTATTTAAAATAAACATTTTATTAAAAAATTAATATGTAAATTTGTTTGGATACATTTAGACTTATGAAACGACTGTTACTATTAAATAGATTTTATTGACGGTGGTTTGATTATTATTTTTAACGGTGGTAGAGCCACGCAGCAGCCTCGGCTGTTGCACGAATGGGCAGGCTCGTCCGGGTAAGTACCACGACCTCACAGAAGACCGGCGTAAAGTGGAAGTATGACAAATACTTTCGCGTTTCGTCTGGTGAGTGAGGTAGCCGGGGCCCAATTTCCAAAAAGGTTGTCAACGCATCTGCAAACCCTCGGGTGTAGCAGATGTCTATGGGCGGCGGTATTCACTTAACATCAGGTGAACCGTCTGCTCGTTTGGCAACTTTTCACATAAAAAAAAAATTGAATACGAAACGCGAAGTAACGGTTAATCCTATGAAATATCGTGTACTTACATTTCTTTGAAACAGATATCGCTGCATATACATAAATCTTCATATAAATCAACATAACAAAATAATCATATAATTGAAAGGTATAAACGGGTATATTGCAAAAAATCGTATAAAATTATAACCCACAGCTTACTTGCGAGATTAAATAGTGTTTAAAATTAATATGTCTCATATATAAATTCTTGGAATGATTACATAAAAATAATGTCGACACATTTAAATAACTTAAATAAATGCAATAGAACGATTAAAATAATTACATTCTTATTAAATACTAGCTGTGCCCGCGTGGAATTTAAAATAAATAAAATTACTAAAATAATAGTAGCCTAAGTTATCCCCTACCGACAAAATCGGTCCAGCCGTCTCAGAGATTAGCCGGAACAAACAGACAGACAGAGAAAAATTGTAAAAAATTTTTATTTTGGTATATATATATATGTACCGTGTATACATCCATACGCATTTAGTAAAAGACGGATAATTTAATGTTAAAATCAGACACTCCACTTTTTTTTATCTGTATATAGAAAAAGTGAAAAAACCCAAAAGCCATTTCCACCATTGGTGAATCCGTCAGAATTTAAACTAGGGAGCGTGATGAATTTAAAAATAAAGGAAAATTCCAAGCTTTCAAAAACGAAAAGAATTGTAAGGTTCTCTCCATAAACGGATTTCCTGCCTTTGGTAAGCTTCCTTTTTATAAAATGAAATTGCTCATTTTATAATTACGGTCGCCCTCTTTTGATATACGTCTTAAAACAATATTTTTTTGTTCTAAACTAAATATACTTCATCGTTGGTTTGTGCAACGTTACACAGTTACAATTATAAAAAGAAAACAATCACACTAATACAAAACAATATAGAAAGTGGTATGTAGCCAAAGAGACAGTTTATTATAAAAAAATAAGGGTATTTTGCAAGTCATATTGATTAAATACTAGAACTAAGAATAGAGTTACTGTTGGTTTTTATAAATTTGGTGGGCTTACACAAACTTCTGATGATAAGTGCATAATCTGTCTACTGTAGTACATATGTGTATAAGTGTCTAAAGTTAAATATTCTATGCTCCTTACAAGCCATTAATGGTATACGTTGGCAATCAGTTCTACAAATCTGCCCCTTCTTAAGCTAAATGGAACAACAGCTGCGCACTACTTAATTCAGTTCCCTCCCTACTGTTTCGCCTGGATTTCGTCCGTTGCTCAGCGCGACTTTAAGTCTCAATTTTGCACATCATAATTACCTAAGCTAATATTTGGCTTCATTTGTACTTCATTTTATTCAATATATGCGCTCTACTAAAGAATTTTCTTAACCAACTTTGAAATTAGATGTCTGTAAGATGATGACAGTGTTGAATATTTTCGAATATTTTCGCGTCGTCTGCCAGTGAGGCTTTAGAAATGCCTCTTTAATATAATTTGAAAGATTACGAGGTTCCAAAGCCTGCGTAGTACTAAATTTAATAGTCCCTTTTCCTGTTTATTTTTACGGACTAATGTAGTTTGTGCACCGCTAGAGCCATGGATTTGTGAGCGGATAATCCTCCGCCGATTTTGAGGGGGCGGCAGGAGGGTCCGTATCAGCAGATATTTCTTGTCTACGGTGCTTTAGGATTGCGATAAATATAGTAAGAATTGTTAGCGTCCTGACCGGATTTTTTATTAACTATTAATATGTTTGCTAGTACCATAAAAACCCTTACATATTATGCCTCACGGGAAAATTAGCGATTTCATTGACATACCAAGATATATTCAGTTCGATTATATGGGCTGGGTGACTAGTAACCTCCTAACTTACCTAGTGCCGGTTACAGGCTGCCAAACGGCGTCAAGGGGTGCGTGCGCCGGTGGTGGTGGCTCACCTCCATCGCCACCAGTCTCAGTCCTCCCCTCCCAATTCTGCAACCAAATATAATAAACAACGCTAAAGCCCTTTAATCAAAATCGCTTTACAAAATTAATACAAAATTTGTACAAAAATGGACGAAGAGTTTTGTCAGGTGACACAGATCTGGACGCAAGTTTTAATCCTCGCAGTTGCGCAAAGCTTTCTGTCCATTTTAAATTTCTTCTTAAATCCACAAAATATTAATATGGATAACAACAAGATAGTTATCCAAAGTCCAAAAATTTAACTATGTAATCTTCTAATATATAAAAGGGACAGACTGTGACCATGAACGCTGTAAAGGGTTCAAAACGTCGGGAATTAAAATTAAAAAATAAACGCGATAAATCCGTAAAAATTAGTTTCATTTATAATGTGTAATCGCGTAAATACAAGAAATTACTCTATACTTTATAGATCTATTTTATGTCTTAAAACAAAAAGTTAAAGTTAAAAAAAAATAAGGAAAAGTTAACAGCCTAAACTATAAGTTTTCGTGTGTCCACAATAGTACAGGTTAGAATTACAAATTTAGATTAAATTAAAAATTTTATATATTTCTCTTATAAAGTTTCAACAGTCAACAATCTTTCGTGCGCAGAGACAGAGGAAGCAGGCAACAATTCTTTCAACGGAAAGAGATAATCGCTGTATAATTTTCATTTAAACCGTCTACTTAGTTTCACTCTGGGCGAGAAAATTCACAGCAAATTTAATAACACAGCTAGGTACTTATTAAGCAACGGCTTGCGAGAGCACCGAAAGCTCAAGTAATTTCCCGCGCCATCGTCGTCGCGGATTAAATACCACGCTTGGCTGGAAAACAATGCTTTGTGCGCAGATCTGATAAACCGAGAGCTAAATTGGTAAATGTAGTTGGAATACGATACGGGAAAACATTAATTAACTATTGAAAATCAAAATAGTATATACTTGTATAATATGTAATATTAATTATATAATAATAATAATTACTACTATCAATGATATGGAGGCTTTTGAATCTTAATAACATATAAGACAAATATAATAATATGTAACTAACTAAAACATTAAAGTTGCAAGAAGATTTTTATCCCCCATCCCCACATGCATACACCATACATGAAACGTAAGCCATGAAAACTGTACCTATGTCTTCTTTACAAGCTTTTTCCTCTTTAACCAGATTTTATTTGATTTTCTATTGCATTACATATCATCGCTTCCAAAGAATAACCAACCATAAATTAACAAAATATACCTTATTGGACTATTACGAAATGAATTGCTTATAAAATGTAGTGTACACATAACAAAACCACATAAAAAAGTATGTGTGTAATTATTATTTACGCACGTAAAAAGTTATAATTCTTTAGCGTAACAATAGAAAATAAAAACTATAAAAAATAATAACCTAAAATAATAAAAACTAAATAAATAACTAAAAATTTTATCCCCTGTGCCGGTACTCCTTGTTTGTGAAAAAGACATTTAATGCAATTTGTAACCGGCTATTTAACGGTTAAGTAACGTGGAACTCTAAGCAAATTACAAAAAGTTGTTATTGGTTGGCTACCATGGAATATCGTGAAGTTGGTGCATTTGCAACGAAACCAGCTTCATCATATTTTCGCATCAAACCGACAATCACAAACTGTCGATTTGCATGGTAAAAAAAAAATTACGCCCGGCCAACAAAAGTGCGAGTCGGACTCGCGCACGAAGGGTTCCGTGCCATTATCTATAAAAAATTTTTTTAATTCTGTATTTTATTATTTGTTGTTATAGCGGCAACAGAAATATATCATCTCTGAAAATTTCAACTGTCTAACTATCACGGTTAGTGAAATACAGCCTGGTGGCAGAGGGAGAGACAGACAGACAGCGGAGTCTTAGTAATAGGGTCCCGTTTTACCCTTTGGATACGGAACCTTAAACACGGCAGAAAAATGTAATTCTTTAAAAACCTGAAAATTTAGTTATTTAAGCCATACTTAGTGCTTAAAATTTGAAATCTCTTACTGACATAGCATATAGAATGACAATTAATTTTCGGTACTAATTGATTATAATCATTATCATCACATCAGCCTTCCACTGCTGAACAAAAGGATCGTCACTCCATCTACAAAGTTAAAATTTTAAAAATATGTTTTCAAATAAATCTGAATCTGCTGTAGCGTATACAAAAAAAATGACGCTGCAATAAACTACAATGACGTGACTTTTAAAGCGGCTCGTTTTAAATTTTAACAACAACTATTTTTCAAACATAAAAAAATATATTCCCTTAAATTTCTTTACAATTCTCATATGCAAGAGTATACTCGTAAATAAACATTAAACATGAATAATAGAAATAAAAACAACATTTTGTTCAATCTACCTTTAGATATGAATCGTAATTAGTGTCTTCAAAATTAAAACGTCGAAACAGTTGTTAATAAAAATTGGTACATTCGAATGGCATTTTAAAAGTCATGGTATATATTGTAATCTTTATATCCTTTTTGTTATTGCTATTTACATTTCCGTTATACCTAATGCATAATCCATGTTTGTTCCACAATTTCAAAGACATTACATCAGCTTTATATAAGAGGGAAGTTTTAAGCGCGAATTGCAAGAGAGCGAACTCTAAGCAATTCCGACCAACAATTACTGTTAACCTACAGTAATTGTAATACCTCTCTACAAATTTACGCTTAACACGTTGAGAGTATAAACATTTGATAAACATGAGCGTAGATATTTCTAATAAATTAATACATATATCTATATATTCAATGGATTACGTATGAGATAATACAAACATACTATTTTTTTTAGGTGAGAAAGTGGCAAGCGAGCAGGTGGGTCAACTGATGTTAAGTGATAAATGCCGTGATTTTGAAGAACAGTCTACTTAGCTTTCTTTCATTGAAACAAATTGTCAATAGATAGCATTATTATCGTACAATCTTTTAAATAATTTTTTATTAGGGAATATTTTATTTTAGAAACCACTAACCATATTCTACGTGTCTATTTTTATATAGTTTTTAATGGCCAATTTGATAAAGTATGCGAAGTTAGGCGTACTATATAATGGCGACTTTGAATCAGGAAATGTGATAAAGAAAATAATGAAGCTACGCACCAATTTTAATGTGGATAATACATAGTACTTAATATCGGAAAAAGATGCAGATAGAATAGTAAAATTTATTTTAGGTAGTTGCTCGTAACTTCTTCGAGCAAGGCCAAACTGGATAAAGAATTTTGAACTTTGAACAGTGTTTTATTCCGCAACAGTGTAGGAGAGTGTCACAGATTTATAATTTAGTTATAAGACTAATGTTAGTTGTTCCATTAATAATGTGTTTAGCAAAGTAATGAAACAATTTACCAAATGTGAGTCTGATAGCATCACACAGGAGTTATTTAGTTTATACTAAGATCAAGTAGAGCTTTTTAAACAAGCTACGACTACAACACTATGTATCACCAAGGCATGGTCAACACTACCTAAGACAGGTGCAGGTACGGGCATTCGGGAATCGAACCTAACTACGCTCTGTCCACGCTGTGTTTACGTCAGTTCGGAGTATGGCGAGATAATTAGGATAAGGGTGAGAATATGGCATTGGTAAGTGTTTACGTCAACCTATATGATCGTCGAAAGCGCACGTAATACTTAGTAGCTTGATTAATCCGTTCGACATCTGAACTTAAAGCTTAGCTTACTAATAATACTAGCTAAATGTTAACACGGTGTCAACACCTACTAGTGTATCGACATCCAAGGCCTAACTACTATCAAGGCCATCAAAACCATCGCTGCAAAACATATAAATTTTTGTCCACATAACGATGACGATACCGCGAGAATAATCATATATTGGCGGTTGTTCCCGCTGACACATTGTACAGTGAGGGTGCATACATATTTTGCGTGGGAGTACACAAACCTCAGTTCGAATCACAAGCCCCTTGCAATAACATCATTTCTGACGTAAGGTTTTGTTGCCTTAAGACTTTTCCTTTAGCGGGGGTACGGGTATTTTAATTAGCTAGTTAAGTTACCACAGTTACCACAGTTAGTACAGCTGCTTCTAGGGAAGCCTTTAAAGCCAAACTGGGTAAATAAGTTGGCATCGAAGACAGAAGTCCTTCATAGCAACTCAGTCATGATATAAAATTAGATGAGAATGCAATCATACAATAGCTTATTTTAAAAACTTCAGCCAAATACTTCCATCCTGAGATAGATCACCGTGAATATTGTTATGCGTTGTCTGAAAAAGCAATTTAATCTATCATTAAACCACAGAGTTTAAAGCTGTCCCTAGAGAAAAACGATTATTGTTTGAACGATGTGCCATACTCTTTAATTAACAGAACCCGTAAAGAATGACATCAAATATTATATGTGTATACTTTTTATAACATCTGTTTTACGTTTCTAAATCATTAACTCTAGATTTTACTATATACATTTTATCACATTATGATGGAAGAAAATATTGTCACTAATATTAAAAAAGATATCTTGATATCTCATGATGGAGTGTCGACCTGTGCAAATGTGAACCTGTGCAGGATCGTACTTCGAGGCTGTATGTAGGGAAGGTCTATGTTCAGCAGTGGACTCAAACAGGCTGAAACGATGATGATGATCTCATGATGACTCGGTGGCGGAGTTGCTAAGTCCGTCGCGGGGCAAGTATTTGTATGGCCCACACATTATTGTTCCGGATCTAGGTGTTTGTTCCGAAGGAGAGTTGACGTGAAGCAGTCGGCCGGTCGTAAAAAAGCCTTACGAACAACCACTTGATGTTGGCAGTGGACACCTCGTGGCTGGGATAAAAGCAGGAAGAAAGAATATGATTTATATTGACGATGCTGATTCAAAGAAAAGCCAAATTGCCTGTCTCAATATTTCATCGAAGACTGGACCGATTACAATCAGAATCACGCATTCAAACTCTTTTTCATACGCCTATACAGAATAATCACTTTTTAATAGAATTTAAAAGCAGATAAGATGACATGACATTTTCTCGTATTTTACAATTAGCTTATGTCCGAGCATGCATGTTCACATCAATTTTGTGTAAGAAACTTGTCGTTACTGAATGAATGACATGCATACGGGGGACTAACAAGCTAATATTCATGTCTAATAAAAGACACACATAGACCATCTTATAATAAAAAAACTTAATAAATGTCACAATTTTAAATACAATGCATTAAGTTATCATAAAAAATACTTCGAAGGTGTGTGAAATCGGCAATCCGTACTGGGGTAGTATGGCGGACGATGCCCTTTTGATCCCCTGCTCAGAGGAAGCCAATGAATGGCAGTAGGTCAAATAGTTTATACGATGATAAAACGATGTTATTTAAAAATAATATCTAACAAAGGATTACAAAAGTTCCTTATCTAAGTTTATTACTAATTACTTAAGACACTAAGGGGTTTCCAATCGGTCTGAATTTAGGATGACGAAAGGCCCCGCGCTTTGCCGGTGGTCGATTAAATTGAAGGAAGCACCGATCATTGCATAATTGACGCAGGTGCAGTACAATGATGACTGGGGTAGTAACAGACTGTTCTTTATTTTGCGTTACTATCAAATACAAAAATCTGTTTATAACCATTCTTCGTGTGATTGATATTTTCATTAATCTTTTGGAAAATTGTATCATAAAGGATTTGTGAACTACAAAATCGTTTCTGATCAAATATTCAACAGGATTTCACTGAGAGCCTTCTGAGCCCCTTTCTTCTTCTGAGCCCCTTCTGTAGCTGTTCTACTCTAAACAAATTGCTTTTTTTTAATTGTGGGTATGCAGCGTGTAAGCTTTTAGCAATATTAATACCGTAATAATGCTCATACCCATTAAGACCTGCTTGATTGAAAACAAAGTATAATCTAATCGTGTGTTTATAGATAATTATAAAAAACCGGCCAAGTGCGAGTCAGACTCGCGCACAAAGGATTCCGTGCCATTAAAACGGCAAAAAAATCATGTTTGTTGTATCAGAGCCTCACTTAAATATTTTTTATTCTGTTTTTTAGTATTTTTTTAAAATAGCGGCACCAGAAATGTACATCTGTGGAAATTTCAACTGTCTAAATATCGCGGTTCATGAGATACACCCTGGTGACAGACGGACAGACGAACAGACAGACAACGGAGTCTTAATAATAGGGTCCCGTTTTACCCTTTGAATACGGAACCCTAACAATGCTATCATCATTTTAAAAAAAATAATTACAATGAAATATGTGACTTTAGTTAAGTGCAAAGTTTTATCTCTCTTTCATTCGCGTAACAAAAAGCTTTCATTCAATCGATTTTATCCCCATTGTGACGTTGTTAGGTAGCTATTATACACTATTATCGACGCAATTAACTTTAATAGCGTTCGCTTTACTCATTGGCAATTCGTCCTTCACTCAACCTCACATTATGTATTATCTGATCGAATCCATTGAAGGAAAGATTGGTGACATAGTCAAGGGCAGACAATATTAGGTAGGTAAATAGGTTATTTAACAACAATAATTTTCTTGAAAATTTAGAACCTTATCCATCGTTGTATTAAAATCCTTTTTTTTTCTCATGGTCTGTCTGTTACTATAACTTTTAATTTAACAGATATCTTTGCTTTCCGTTCGTAGACTATTAAGACTCATCGAACGCAGAACTCGTGGGCTAGTTATAACTCTTCCTTTTTTGTTGACAAACCGTCCTACTCGTAGTAAGTACATACGTAATACGTATAGATGACGTCTGTCTGTCTTTCTGTCCATCTGTTGCTTTTAATTATAACATTTTCGCACAGTGAGGAAATCAACCCCTCAGACATTTACTTGATCTAATATAATCAAATATGCAAGAAAAAAAGTATAGGTAACATGCAGCGACGTTAAAAGATTCATGCATTTAATTTGCGGGACGAAATAAAAGGAATTTGAAACATTCAAAATTAATACTACTATACAATAGTTCTAATCTCTGCACTTAAGATGAAACATTAAAATTTGTAGAAAAACGGACGAAAACTTTCTCCTGTGGAAGTTGAACCTATGTCTTCCGGATTGGCAACCAGACGCTTAAACCACTAAACGGCTGATTCCCACACCGACGAAAATGTCAACGACTATTATCTAAAGTATTTTAAAAAAAATGAAGAAAGTTCGTAGAAGGAAGAAACTACGAGAACAATGAAAAATTTTGAAAGGTAAACTTTCTGAACTTTATAAATATTATAAGGCTTAAATTAACGTGAAACGTGCCATGATAACAAAGTCCTATGTAAAATTAGAAAGAAAATTTAGCACTGTTAGTTATATAGAATTAACCAAATGTTGTGTTTACAGTCTTCAGATAATCCATTTTCACACAGAATCTAATCTTAGTGTAATAATAATAATGACTTTCTTTTATTGCATTACGGGTGTAAATCAGATTTTGAAAGAAAAATATTTACGAACTACTTAGAAACCTTCTCACACAAAGAGGCTTAAAGAGATATATCAGTTTTTATTTCAGTCATAGTCGTGTATAAACTGTAAGATAAATAAAAAGTATCGATTTAATTTTTCAATAAACAACACTGGAAAGGTTGCTTTCATTAAAACTTCATCAAGCTATAAGATACCCTACTTTTATTCATTACAGCGTTAATACACCAACATTTTCCTATTACCGAAATTTACTATTGTTATACTTCTTTGATACGACGTCATAAAATATCCTTCACTGCAGCGTTGAATCAGTCATTATTTATTTTGCTTATGTAATTTTAACCTTCTACCAACAGCCAGTCAATGTAATTATGTTATAAAACGCAAATTCTATACATTATTAAATGAAACTAATTTATTGAATATATTTATTTAATATTAATGGGCCAAAATGAATATTATAAAGATGACTGTGTTTGAAACGAGGGAAATATAAAATAAAAATTAAATGAAGTAACATATACGTAAGTTTAATAACTTTGATTCCAAAAATCTTAATATGAGAAGCTCTACAGAATCGAATCAGTAAAATCTTGTATTACTTATAAAATTGAGCTGTAAGAGGGGCACAGAAAGTATTGGTTGAAATGGGATAAAATCCGGTTAGTTATATCAATCCACTTATCCTTTTTAACTAAGAGCGAAAACAACTCGAAGCAACGCGTTAAAAAAAATTGAATCGGAACCTTTCTCATCTAAACTGAAATCGGACTTAATATCGCAAACTATCAAATGTAGTTCATGATCTGTGTGAAATCCGAAATGTATTTAAGAGTTCATGTTAGGGAAAAATCCTGTTGATTTAAAGAATGTTAATAACAATTAAAAGAATAATATCTAAACTTTTTCTTTTAATTAAAAAAAGTTTTTTTTTAATCACAAATTCTAAATTACTAAAACTCGAAGAAATATCATATATATACAATCTTTCTTTAAACATCAATATTTACAAAGTTATTAATTTTCCAAAATAAATAATTTTAGAACATTCTTACGTATAAAACTGTAACGTAAAGTTCATTTGTAAAGGTCACAAAGCAGATAAATAATTGGTTGAATGAATGCGACGTTGCGGCAACGAATGAAAAGTCTCTGAATGTATGAATCAGTCAGTTGTGTTTGCATAGTTTTAACAAATTTGTTTCTTTTTTATTTAATTAGTTTGTTTGAAAATTATTTTTTATGGATTTTTTTTACGTTTATATCTTTTTATGATTATTGGCAAGTAGCGTTAGAAGTGTGTTCATTTATGTTATATTTGTCGCGGTTGTAGCGCCATGCTGTATACAAGTAAAATTTTTAACAAAAAAAAACCGACTTCAGTCAGAAAATTAAAAACATTGTTAATACCTATAACATTCAATGATGGCCCTCGGGATGCCATCATCAGATCCGGTTTCCTTATCATGGTACCACCCTTGGGATATCTCCTTTCCGACAAAAAAAAGAATCATCAAAATCGGTTCATAAACGACGAAGTTATCCACGAACACACATAAAAAAAATAAAAATATACGGTCGAATTGAGAAACCTCCTCCTTTTTTGAAGTCGGTTAAAAGAGTGTATGTGTGTGACGACTTGCACATATATAAAGGGCGACATAACCACTCCGACGAACATAGTTACATTAGTGCCGGATGGGTGGCGCTGGTTGCAGTGATTTTTATTTTTGAACCAGACGTCGAATTGATATGAAATTTTGTATACGTAATGCTGCCAGCATTGGAACACCAACTAATATGGTTACACTGGTAACTGATAGATGATGTTAGTGACGTTTAGTTAAATTAATTAAATTTTGAATCATAGATCAAATTTACTTGAATGACTATGGATAACAAAAGTATGTCTCGTGTTCCCGCGTTGGTAGGCCGACAAGTTTATTTGCATTTGCACAAGATGGAAAACCAAGAATACTATATACCAAAGTTCTTTAGAATAACAAAATTCATCACTACATTAAAACAAAGTCCTCCGACGCGTCTGTTCGTCTGTCTGTTCACGATAAACTCAAAAACTACTGCACTGATTGTCAAGCTTTTTTCACCAATCGATAGAGTGGTTCTCGAGGAAGGTTTAAGTGTATAACTAAAAGATGAAGAAATAGGTCGCTATTTCTTCATCTTTTAGTTGGCGTACTTTAGTCTTTCGTAGTAAATACTGTTTATATTTCTATTCGAATTTAGCTTTCTCAGCTTATTCATACAACGAGCACGTTCCGCATAGATCTTTTTTGGTTTGAAAAATGTGTAATTATATTGTGTGTTAAATACTGATTCGTTTTGGCGTTTGGATGCAAATAGTTCTGGTGTATATTGTTGATTTAGAAACCATACGGTATACAGTCGATACATTTTAGCAAGGTGTAGTTGTTCAGATAAATATTGGCGCTTGGATCTCTTACGTGTATTATGAGATTCAACAGATGGAATGAGCTGTTTCCATCTGTGTTCCCTATGTGTCATTATATTTTTTGACGGACATCCTATGAGGTCTTTTGTACTGAGTTTCTCTGTTGTCTATTAGGCTCTCGTCCTGCGCTATTTTCTCTTGAGCTGTAAAACTACCTGTTCTGTAATACGTAGTATAAAAATACAAAATACAAACTTGAATAGATGCATGGTCCTGCTTAAAATAATATTAAATGGTATGTATCCTGTTATTTTTTCTTTCTAAAGTGATGCGTTTTACAGGTTGTGCTTGAACGTGTCTCACGATATATTGCCATTGGAGTTCATGATCTTTCAGTCTATAAAAAAGTGTCAAATATCGCCTGTAGTTGCTCCATAGAAAATGTTATGCCACAATCTTTTTGCATGAGCATGAAGGACCGATGTCTTTAGTAGCATACAGTTTTTTTGAACGTGCACCTTCATAAGATTCGCTGCTATTTTTGAGTCTTTTGGTCATCGTAATCATCATTTTCCTAGTAAATTTTTTATTATTAGAATTAAAAACTACTTCAGTGTTTGTCTCAGCCGTGTCTTGCGCAATAGTAATCGCTGTCACACAGCATACACAGATATTAATCCTAATATTAATATTATTTGCTGATTATTAATATTAATATTATTTATTGATTTATTGCATTAGTGCATATCACGTAAATTATACAGAGTTTTTAAAGTCTGTTTCATTATCAAGCGGATTGATTGTCTGAATTGAAGCCAACCCCGGTGAAGTTGCTGTATCCACTGGCTGGCATAGCGCTGCCAGTTGTAAGCATGCCGTGGCAAGCTCGCTAGAGAGGGCTAAGGCCTACGAACCATAAGCGGCACCCCCTACATGTGCATGAGCTCCCACCGCGAAGGCTGAAAAGTCGAAAAAGTTTTTTAAAATATGTTGTCCCCCTCACAACCGAGCCCTCACAACCGAGCCCTCTCAAGCGAGATGCAGCATGTGGCGTGTTCAAACTCCGCTTCCGGATCCCTTTGTCCCGCTTTCTGAGAGTCTTCCAGCTGGTCATAGACTACCTTGGCCAATCTGGAAGTCTTTAATTAGACTTCGGACTCAGGTTGGCCGAAGCAAGGAAAATATGTTCAGGTGGGGACTCTCAGAAAACTCAGACCTGGACTATATATGTATGTGTGAAGCAGTGCAGTCTATGGCCCATCTGATGTCCTGTCCTGCCTGCCCTTTTACCTGTTCGCAGCAGGATCTGATGGATGCCACAACGGTACGGTTTTACGGTGGTAGGGCCTCGCAGCCTCGGCTGTTGCACGAATGGGCAGGCTCGTCCGGGTAAGTACCACGACCTCACAGAAGACCGGCTTAAAGTGGAAGTGTGATAAATACTTTTGCGTTTCGTCTGGTGAGTGAGGTGGCCGGAGCCCAATTTCCGAAAAGGTTGTCAACGCATCTGCAAACCCCTGGGGTGTAGCAGATGTCCATGGGCGGCGGTACTCACTTAACATCACGTGAACCGTCTGCTCGTTTGGCAACTTTTCACACGTAAAAAATAAAGAAAACAAATCGTGCTGTCGAAGTGGCTAAGGTCTGGGCTGAAAAGATATGATCTGTCATCGTCACGTACAGAAGAAGAAGAATTGTCCGAAGAAATTCAGTAATTACGACATCTTTAGTCAGTGCACATAAAGTGGATGGCTGGATGTCTGAAAAAAAAATTAAGTAGAGGGACAGTATAAATTAGGTATTAACTGAATATTTTTTTTTATTGCTGAGGCGATAATCCATCAATTTAGAAACTAGATTGGGCCTATGCGCAGTACTGGCCATCAACCGGCTGAAATGATAATAATGATGAATACCTAGTCTTCATGTACAACAACTAGGTATCTCCCTCTTCACATGGTTGGCAACGGATTAGAGTTAGTTACCTCTAAAACCTTCTCAAAGGCACACGAGCCACGGTCATTTTAGGTAGGTTCATAGTTCTATTAGCCAAGCAGTACGTAAGCATATAGATACGTAAGTATATAAATCTTATAGGTACTTACCTTTAGGAAATTTCAGTAAATCCAGAATTTGCCTAGGGGGTTTTTCAAAACTGTCTTTTTCATATTCTTTGTGATTTTATCGTATTCAAAATCACACTAAACACAATATTAATGTAAAATACAAAAAGAACTCGATAATTATATAAGTAAGTATTTATTATAATATTGATACTGAGAGCGCATCACTTCACTACCTAAATATTTTTTGGTACTGTTTTAAAGTAAACAAACAAGGCGATTAACCAGCACATGCCGAGTACTCGGTATTGCTCTATCCCTTTCTTTATCTTAAGAAAAAAAGAAAGCGATGCGTATTACTTGTGGCTCGTGGTAATAAAGAATACAGCAATCTTAATTTGAGTGTAAACAACGCCCCGTTAAACTTTTGCAAAAGTCATAAATTAAATGTTAACCAACATTACCATATCTTTCAAATAAAATTACTACAGGAATAGTATTGTCAGAATACTTTACTAGAACTCGAGTTTGCTCTTTTTTACTCGAATAATATCGTTATAGTCAACATTTAAAACCTTATTTGTAGTGCAAGTAGTAATCACCAGTACCTAGCGATTTTATTCATGTAAATAATTATACTAAACCTGTAACGGAATAATAAGGATATGGTTATTATATAAATGCTAGTTTCTAAATTACTCACAGGAAAAATGTGAAAAAAATTTACAAGATGTAAAAGGATGTCTACATGACGAATATGCAATAAAACCCAAAGTATCGTTATAACACATTACCATATTATTCGGTGGGAGGAGCGATATAATGATATATTTTGCACGTGTCGGAAAAAAATACGGCGTCTGGGAGCTTTCAACGAAAACCCTTTAAGATGTAACAAAATGATGAATGGTGGAATTGTGTATCTTATATAGATCTACAGAAAAGTCCGCCATGGCATATATGTGCGTAGATTCGAGGGCGAAAAATCGATCTGACTAGGTTTCATTTTTAGAAAATGTCCTCTTATCCCAGTTTTCAGGGAATGAAAAATATTATTCGAATACGACGGTAAATTTCACCGAAATTTTTTTTTTTATAATAGCTCGGTCTGTAATCGGGCGGCCGCTAACAAACAGCCACGACACAGGAGGCCGTGGTTCGTATCACGATTTTTTTACACACTTACTTTTTTTACTTTTTTTTCGATTCCAGATCATTGCTACCTTAATTCTTTATTTTTTGTCGATCCAGATGATTTTGTTATTTTTTCCCTTTTTTTTTAAAGTTCTTTCTTTTGTGAAAAACACCAATTCATATTTTCTTATAATTACGTCGGTAAGATCTAAAAATATTATGCATATTTCATTACTCAGTAATTTGTATCTAAATGTAATTTCCAAAATACACGATTTACAAAAAAAACCGAGCAAAGCTCGGTCCTCCAGGTACTTAGGATTATAAAAGCATGCATTGTATACGAGTTCTAACGTTTTTACCTATATTAACAACTATTATAACGACAAGCAGCACTAGTGGTTATATTTCCGCAGTCGAAAAGCCAGTTTCCACTGCTCCATGCGACCATGTATCCTTTCGCTTGAGAAGTTAACGTCATATCCGGTATACAGTGTTTCTAGCGAAAACATTCGGCCGGCCTGAATCACGCCTTCGTCCTCGAATGGCTATGTAGTCTGGTGCAAGTGACCCTGTGGCTTAACCCTCACAACTGGGATGCATATCGCCACGTTCATAACACCTAACCTTGTGGCTTATCCGTCACAACTGGGATGCATATCGCCACGTTCACACTTTTCAGTGATTTATCAAACTTCGGTGGCTTTACCGGTTACACCAGTCTTGTATCGCTATGTTGTCTAAGTACCACTGATGGTGTTCACAATGGATATCCATCACCAGTTCATGCCTTAAATCTTCCAACTACTAAAATGCTCGGTAGCTTAACCGGGTAAACCAGTTGTGTATCGCTATTTTACACTTTCTCAAAAAATTAATTAACTGGAAGATACTCACCAAAACTTTGGTTACATTTAACCAAAAGATTTTATCACCATTAACACACACCAAGTATAAAACACACTGTTTTATTTTACGAGGGTATGTACCCAAGGAGAAAATATGTTGCCAATTGTTTGAACAGCCAAACGCGAGTTCTCGTATCCCACTTCTGATATACGAGTTCTAACGTTTTTACCTTGATTCTTACATTTTAACTATTCCTGAACTTGAATATTAACTACTATAACGACAAGGAACGCTGTCGAAAAGCCAGTGAAGCTACTCAAACCATCTTACTACCTAAGAGCATTTTTGTTTTAGAACATGTTACGCTATTTCACTCGACCGAACACCTCACCCAACAATACACAGTCTGAAAATCTCATATCAAATCGATAAAGTCTGGCATAATGGCTTCACAAGCTTTTTAGTCTCAGTTTGCCTGATGCGCCACATTATTCGAGCCAACTTAATTGTACGAGCCGCTCTCTCTCAAGATACCTGTCTTCCACCCCTTCATTTATTGCGCTACATTAATTATTTCCATGATTACGTTACATGGGCTCCGTTTACAAATACCGATAACGTTCAA
Source organism: Iphiclides podalirius (assembly GCA_933534255.1). Classification (NCBI taxonomy): domain Eukaryota; kingdom Metazoa; phylum Arthropoda; class Insecta; order Lepidoptera; family Papilionidae; genus Iphiclides; species Iphiclides podalirius. Next base: position 8,342,000 of record OW152822.1, on the reverse strand, counting down.
TAGCGCTCTAAGGTGGTTCGCACCACTTATGGCGAATCTAAGTTAAGTATTCGACGAAACGCGAAAGGTGAATATAGATATTCGCGTGCATTAAGCATTAATCCAATATTTAACATAGCCTGCGCAAACAATTATCGGGGTACAGTACCCACGATAATCGATAAAACTTAACACAGTCTTTAAATGCAATACCATAAGTTACTGCCCTTTCTTCTACACATAGGTATTTTAGGCTTATTTTACAAAATACTTAACAGCTTCATTGGAGTCGACAAACCTTATTAAAATTCCATCATTTATATTGTATATTAGTAATGACTGACAGTCAATTGTCTTTGCTTTTGTTCCTTTCTTTCATACGGCAGGTTTCAATATTCAATCAACAGATAGATTTGGTTACTGGAGATAGAATTTTGCCATAAATATTATGGAGATAATGTCAAATACCTATCGCTAGTAACCAAATCTATCTGTAGATAGAATATTGAAACCAGCCGTTAGTAATTTCATTATTTACCTATACACATATTATAGACAGCTTTCAAATTATTTTCACTCATAATAAGCATATAACTTTTATTTACATTTCTCTGGAGCCTAACACGGTTTAACTATGAAAATTGTTCGAATAAATTAATAAAACTGTGTTATCAATTGATATACATTTATGACTACACGTGACACCAACGCAATCAATATTATAGCTGCTAGTGTTTCCCACTTTGCGACATTGTTTAAACAGGTGGTGAGCTTTAGGCATATCCTTAAGAAAAATATTTTACGTGATAATAATAATAAATATGAAATAATCCGAATTGAATAACGGCCGCATCAATCTAAAATTATCGTAAAATAACTTTTTTTTCAATTAATTCAAAAAAAATATATAATAAGACTCCAATTGACAAAGAAAAAGAAACCTATTGAATACGGTAGGGCCTACTAAGCTCTGTATTTCATTTACGAAGCATTACAGATTTCCGATAACGTGCTTTCCGTTATAATATTTTTGTAAAATATCTTAGAAGCTGTGTGTATATCATTAAAGGTCTTGATATCGGTGAATAGTGGCAAGTATTAGTAATCTTCCTATCAAAATAAGGTTAAAAACGCAAGCGTTTATTATATTAAAAAGTATAAAGGGATTTGGAGTGTATCGCCAACATAGATATGTATTTCACTTCAATTTCAATTTTTTGGTTTCGATGTGTTGATTAAAAAATATTCTGTTGATAATTTAAGAATAATGAACACGACTTATGAAAATTTCTGTCAATTTTTGGTATACTGTTATAAGTAAAAAAAGCGATAAAAGCAAAATAAGGTCACAGTTGAAAGAACATTTCCACGATTTGGGAAGCAAAAACTGTATCTTTCAACTTAAAAGCTTTGAGGCAAAATTATTGAACGGAACAATCTATAATTTTGCTTTTTAAGATAATTCCCTTTCGCTTTTACTTTTACTTAATGCTTTCATTTTAACATAATTTCTTTTTGCTTAAATAGGTGCTATTTTTAAATATTGTTCTTTATTTATATTATACTCTTTTAGTACTATTACTCTTTTATTACTATTTACGCGCCCAATTTTTAGTGGTTAAATGCGGTATCATATAAAGTTGTATCACTTTGTTATATCATATCACTGGTTAAACTAATAAGCTATTTGTCATTGTGAATAGACTACAAATTGTGGTCATCATATAAAACAATAGTCTAAAAAATACATATTGAATTAAAACTAAATTATAATACCTAGATAACCTGTTTTTTTTTTTCACATAAGAAGGAACTTGAAAAAGGGAAAAAAAGAAAAAATCATCTGGACTCGAACATCATATCATCTGGTTTCGGGACCGCCCGATTTCCCAGTTGAGCTATTATAATCTTATGATTATCATATTGATGGTGGCGAAAACTTCTTATAATGATATTGGAGCAGTTTTTCATTTCCACGCCGTATCTTCGCTCATGACTTGAATATTGGCAGAGTTCTTGTCCCAATGTAGCGAACCCTCTGGCAGCATTACTGTTGTAACCCACATCTTTTTTTTTTTTTTTTTTTTTTTTTTTTAACGATGGGAAATGCATCATGCATACTCTCCTTAGGGGAAGCAAGGAGAGTTATGTTTGGACTCCCGCTCTGAGAAGGGCAGACCTACCAACTAAAACCCATCGGGTGTCCTCCTCTGCCGTCAAATGCTGGATTGCAGGGCCCGCTTAAGCGATTCTGCTGCAACCCAGCCACGGCTACCCCGACCCTGCACAGGGCTGGGGCACACCACGAAGGGACTTTTGCCCATGACACCAGTGGGCACGTAGCCTTCGCGGGGCCTCATACCGTTAGGTGACAGACGTCCCCACGTCTGTCACCCGGAGGCCCATTAGGGCGGGAGACGGCGCTCGTGTGCCGCCCGCCTTCTCCCCATGCGACGTTGCCGGATCGGGTCGGAAGAAGCATTCTCCTCCCTCTCCCTTTCGGCGGCCTCCTTCTGTAAGACGACTGTCTCGCAGAAGGAGGCCATCGCCCTCCACGCCGCCCTGCTGTCGACCATTGTTCTAAAGATGGCCGGCAGCGAGAGATCCGACCCGACGACGTCACGGAGCCGCCCTCGCGGCTCCTCCCACGCCGGGCATTCCGTCATCGTGTGCTGCGCCGTATCGTCGGCGCAGGCACAATGGTGGCACCTTTGGCTCGGTTCCCTCCCGATAGCGTGCAGGTAATGACCGAAGCATCCATGCCCAGTCATCACCTGCACCATCCGGAATGACAAACTGCCATTTCGGGAACCGATCCACTTCTCCAGGACAGGCCTAATGGCCTGTGCCACTCTATGTCCGGCAGTGGGAGCCGCCAAACGTTCCTGCCAGGTGCGCATCAAAATGACGCGCGCCTGGCGTCGCCACCTTGCGATTCGTTCGGTGGAAACGTTGTCGCCGCACCCCTTCGCCTCAGCGACTCGGCGATATACCTCCGCGAGGACTTTAGCCTCTAGGTCCCATGCCACCATGGGACCTAGAGGCTAAAGTCCCCGAGGATCCCGCCAAAGCACACGCCGCCTCGCCGGCCACTGTGCGGTAGCCGCATATAGCCCTGAGTGCCATGGCGCGCTGCGGTCGTCGCAGCAACGCTCTATTCGGGGCACTCAAGGCATCCACCCACACAGGAGCTCCGTAGAGGGCCATCGATCTGATGACTCCCATGTACAGGCGGCGGCAGACCGACCCTGGTCCCCCCACATTAGGCAAGAGGCGTCCAAGAGCAGCGGATGCCTTTAGCAGATTCGGTGTCAGCCGGCGAAAGTGAGCGGCGAACGTCCACCGTCCGTCTAGGACGAGTCCGAGATACTTCATCTCGGACTCGACCCGGACCTCCACTTCTCCGATCCGGAGTGGTGTGCCTGCAGCCAGCCTCCTTCTAGGTCCATGGAAAAATAGGGCCTTGGTTTTCTCAAGGGCCACCCGTAGGCCTTGAGCTTTGATGCGGGACACCACTAGTCCCACACCGACCGCCGCCAGCTGGGTCGCCTCCTGATGCGTCGCGCCGCGGGCAAGAACGAGTGTGTCGTCAGCATAGCAGACAACACGAAGCCCGCGCAGCAGGGCACCACGGAGTACCCTGTCGTAGCCAATGTTCCACAGGAGTGGGCCAAGGACCGATCCCTGTGGAACACCGCACCACGTTTCCCTCTGTACGAGGACGCCATCGCGCCCTACACACACAACGCTCCTTCCCCGTAGGTACGCCACAATAATTGCACGCAGGTACCGGGGGAGTCGGTGGTATCGGAGGCCCTCCTCGATGGTAGCGAACGGCAGGGTATTGAATGCGTTTGCGATGTCAAGAGACACCGCCAACACCACGTTGCCGTTTGCCGCCTGCTCCTCCGCATACCCCTTGACACACAATATGGCGTCTTTTGTGGAGCGCGATGGTCGGAACCCGTACTGGGCGTCGGACAGGTCAGGACCCTCGCGCATCATATGACGTATGATGCGCGAGGCGACCACCCTCTCCAACAGCTTACCGGCCTCGTCCAACAGGATGATTGGCCGGTAAGCCGAGGGCGATTCTTCAGGGCGTCCCTCCTTACGAAGGAGAACAACCCTGCCCGCCTTCCAACACTGCGGGAACTCTCCACGCTGAAGACAAGCGGTGAAAAGCTCCCTCAAGCGTTCCTCTAGGGGCCCCAAGGCCAAGACCAGAGCCCTGCCGGGCACACCATCGGGGCCCGGGGCCGTTTTTGCGCCCACGAAGCCGCAGAAGTGCGGCTCCCATCTCACCCTCGGATACCAGAGGCACCTCCTCTGTGGTTTCCGGCTCAGGCACCGGTGGGATAACGCCAGTTGGGGCCGGGAACAACGCCTCCAGCACCGAGGCCAGCCGTTCCGGTGAAATAGATTCAGCAGGCGGCGGACCCCGACCAAGCTTGCCCCTGGTTGCTCGGTATGGACGACCCCAGGGATCGCGGTCCAAGCCCGCGAGGAGCTCACCCCAGGCAGTGTCTTTGGCCCTCAGGATGGCCAGCTGCAAGGATTTTTTGGCGTCGTGATACGCCCTCTGCAGATGGTTATTCAGTTCCTCATTCCGCGGCCGCCGCCGCCGCTGTCGTTGGAACTTCCGGCGGGCGGCGACACAGCGTCGCCGAAGATCCGCAATGTCAGGTGACCACCAGTACACCTGCCTCTTTTGAGGTCTTTGCCGCACGCGGACCATGCAGGCATCGCAGACCCTGGTGATCGCGCTGCGGAAACACATCGCCTCCTCGTCCGTCGTCCCCGGAGGCGGGGAGCTCCAGGACTCGACGATGGCGGCCTCCTTCAGCAGGTCCAACCCCGCGAGGGCCCATCGCGGAAACGTTGAGGTCATCGCAGGGAAGGCGGGGACCAACTGCATCCCTCTGGAGGAGGAGACGCTGAAGCGGATATATAAGTGATCCGACAGCGTCTCCACCTCCCCCATAACTCGCCAATCTCGTACTGCCTGAGCAACCACCGGGCTCGCAAAGGAAAGGTCTACAATGGACCCCCCTTGGACCCGAACACAGGTTTGTGCTGTGCCGCAGTTGAGAAGTGCCAACCCAGATTCCGTGGCCCAGTCTTCAACCGCAGTCCCCCGCACGTCTGTGGCAGGCGATCCCCAAGCCGTATTCTTCGCATTAAAGTCGCCCGCCACAATTACCGGTCGAGGTGCAACTCGCCTAATGGCCGCCTGCATATCACCGAGGAGCGTCTCGAGCTCAGCGAGGGTTTTGTTTGGGGAAAAATACACCGAGAATATTGTGTATTTCCCCCAGTCGGCCGCCACAAAACCATTTCCCCTCTCTTTGACGGAAAGGGGCGTGGTACCATCTGGAACATAGATGGCCGCCGTGCCCGTAGCATCACCTATCCAGTTGGCGGGTATGCAATAAGGCTCCGCTACCACCGCCAGTCCAATTTGCCATTGCGCCAGTGCCTGGAATAATAGATCCTGGGCACCGGCGCAATGGTTTAGGTTTATCTGGAGGAAATGTCTATCCCTATCCATTATTAGAGTCGACACACATTTCCTCTTGTCGGGACGAATCCCGATCCACCTGCTGGGAGGCCGGGGTCCTGCCGGCTTTTTTTTTTTTTTCCCTTTTTTCGGTGGGGAGCAACCCTTAGCCCCCACCGAGTGCTCAGCTGGCCTACCTGCAACTGCGCATACTGCGCAGTGGGGTTTGGCTAAGCATGCTGCTGCTTTGTGTCCAGGAGCACTGCAGCGATAACAAATATCGCTGCGGTCCACCTCCGAAGTGCACTGGAGTCGCGTGTGCCCGATTTCTAGGCATCGGAAGCACTTCATAGGGCGCGGCTCCAGGGACTCGACGTGCACATAGCTCCAGCCAATCCTCATACTCCGAGCTGACACCAGGACCTTAGCAGCTGCCACTGGACATTGCACCCAGATGCAGCCAGTGCCCCGGCGGCCCTCCCGAATTTCGCCCGCCTTGACGTGGTCAAGGGGACAGGCGGCTGCAGCGACAATCGCAGCGAGCACCTCATCCCTGGTGACGGAATCATCCAGGCCAGTAAGACGCAAATCCGCGCACTTCACCGGCCTGGCGATCCGTGCCTCTCCGGCGAGGACCTCACGGAGCTTCGCGGCGAAACTGTCCGCTGCTTCGCTCGTGACCCCTGCTGGAAGCTCGAGAACTCGAGCTCCCGTGGCTGCCTGCCTTATTTTCAGGCCTGCCGGGATGTTCAAGGCCGTCAGATCTAACCTCTGACGGGCTTTGGTGAGAACATCACTATACGTAACCCCCTTTTCGACGGCATCGTGCTGTAGTGTGATTACTACAGCTGCCGTCGTAGGGGCACGTAGTTTGCGGCCTCTACGCCTCCGCTTCTTTTTATTAGCGGCGGCTGGCGTCGCAGTGGCCACAGCGGGTCTTGATGCCGTACCGGACTTGGGCACCGCAGCGGATCCCGTTGCGACCAATGGGGGCCTCGGCACCGAAATAGATTTCACGGCGGCCGCAGATGGCTTAGGCGTCGCGACGGGCTTAGCCACAGACTTCTTTGGCTTGGTGGAGATGGAAGCCGACATCTGCACGTCAAGCGCGGGCGCTGTCTTCTTTCCCTTCCCCTTTCCCTTCCGTACCACTGCACTCCAAGTCTCTCCCAGAAAGGTAGGGGTGGGATCTGGTGCCGATGAAGGCCCAGGTTCGGCGCTACGCCTATCCGCAGCCAAAGGCGGCCTCAGGCGCTTCTCCGGGAGCAAGCGCTCCTCGAGAGCCTCGAATCGCGCGCTGATCATCGTCCCTACTTGGGATAGTACATCACGCGCGATATGCTCAGCCTGCAGTGTTGGTGCCGGCGTCCGTTCCTGGGCTGGGCGAGCCGCCTTCTCTATACTGAGACGCATGCTAGCAACCTCCTTTTGGAGCGTCGCCACCTCGTCCCGCAGCCGTTTGTTGTCGGCCTGGAGGCGGTGGGTTTCATCAGTCGATGATATGCTCTGTAGAGCGTTCACCGCCTCCCGGATCATCTCAGCCGCTTCCTTAAGGGCTTTTACAAAAGTGCCCTTCAGGTTCTTTGATTTCGTAGCGACTTTGGTGATGACTTTAATGCCATCATCGACCCTCTCAAGCAGGTTCGAAGAAAGGCGAGAGTCGACTACGTCGTCAAAGCCAGCGGGGCGCAATGCTCTATCGAGCCGGCGCCTTTGGATCAGCTCTGGAACCTCCTTCTCCGCCTGGAGCTCCATCTCTGCCCTCCTGGCTTCCATGAGCTCCCGCTTCCCTTTCGCCAGCCCCAAATACTGCCCACTATTGGGCGGGCGGCCTCTACCCCTTTTAGGCACAGGGGTGCCTCTCCTTTTGAACGCCGAAGATTCCGGATGATCATCTGCTTCGGCGTCTGCATCCGAGGCGCGAGTGCGCTTCTTGCGCACTCTCTGGGCCTCTCCGCTACCCATACTGGCGAAGCTAGCGTTGCTAGCTACGCTTTTTTCCAATTCCAGGCTCATTTCAGAGCCAGAATCTGACGCGGATATACCGCCTACCTCCTCTAAACTCCCTACTGTGGTTGATGTCAAAGGGCCATCCTCCTTTCTTTGGGTATCACAGCGTTCGAGCTGTACGCCTAACTCCTTAAGAACGTCATTTCCTTTTAGATTTTTCTTTTCCATTTTTATTCCCACGAGTTGGGACGATATAGATGCACTCCTCGGGTTACGCCCATTCCGGTCGACTAAAAAGTGGAGTGGGGTACATACTGTGGAGGTCCCCAGGTATCCACAGGTTTTAACGAGGTTCTCTCGGGCTTTATAGGGTTTTCCTTCCCGCGGGCCGGCCAATTAAGGCAAGCCCTCCGACCAGCGACACAGAAGCACTCACACATATACACACCCAAACACATACACATACACACACACAAATACCCACACAACATCTCCAACTGGAGCCACCAGGGTCGTTGAAGTGAGTCGCTGGTTGCGGAACGAGGAGTTGGCGAAATCTCCTCCGACGGTGGCGTCAGACGCACTGAGATTAGTCAGCGCGCCGACCCGTCCTCCTAGGCCCTATCCGTTGTGTTCTCTGCTGATGAGAGAATCACACGGAGAGCCCCTCCTTGTGCTGCTCTTCGTCTGGTCCCTCGCTCCGAGCCTGTCCGGTATGGGAGACCCTATCCGGCATAGCCTTGGAGGTCATTAGGACACGCAAGCCCCTCCACCACAACAAGGTGGCAGCACGACGGGGGGAACCCACATCTGCTCCAACCTTAACGCGTGTAGTTGGACTCGTACCAGCGATTCATCCCAATGATACACCCCACGTTAGGGTTCTGGGTTTTTATGTACGTTAAGTAAAAGTAAAGTATCAGCCTATAGATGTCCCACTGCTGAGCAAAGGCCTCCTTTGTACAGAGGGTATCAGGGCATAGTCCACCAAGCGGCCCCACTGCGGATTGGCGGACTTTACATTTATCTTCGTAATATTTTTTTTATTATTATTTCAAAAATATGCAGGTTTCCTCACGATGTTTTCCTTCACCGCTGAGCACGTGATAATTCAGCACTAGAAATTAACAATTTCATTGGTGTGGGCACCGGGGATCGAACTCAGGTTACTCTAAGCCAAAACCACCAAAGATTTATTCCTGGACAAAGATGTTGTTTTGCGGGATCGACTGCGTTTGTGTAACGCTGCCAAAGATTGTTAAATACATTTAGGCTTACACCAAAAGCCTGCGCCACCTCTGGTTAATTGCTTTCAATTTCCGCTCTTTGCATTTCATCCCTTGTTAAATGTCACACTGTCAATGTCAATATATTTTAAGGCTAAAAACAATAAATTTTGTTAAAGTTAAAAATAGTCGTAATCCTCAAATCCTCCTCAAAGAAAAAATCCACCAAAATGAAATAAAGGAATTTTCTTTTTAAAATCAGCCAGTAACTATTTTCAGATTAAAACCTTTGCATATGGCATTTAAAAAAATAATTCACTGTTTAAGCAAATATCTCAATATTTTATCATGTTTTTAGGATTGATATTTATTTTTGTTCATTTATCTACAAAATATCAGAGACTAGCACTAAAAATAATTATTAATCCTAATAATTTGAAGAGGATAGACGACATTTCTGTTTCCAAATGTTCATCGTTATCTGAAATATAACCTAAATAAAAAGACCCTAAACATTAAATAATAACGAGACCAAAAACTTTATGCTGCCTTTTATATCATGAAAGTAACACGGAACGTAGTTGAATATTTGAAGCGAGCTAGCTAGTCACGTCGCTCCCATTTATTTCAATGTCCGCTATTTCTACAAGCCAAGGCTGTAACTATCCTTTTAAAATACGTGTCATTAATAAAGTATTTCTTTATTAATTTCCCGTACAATCCTTTAAAAGTTTATTAAAAGAAAAAATATTGAAAGTAATGCACGCTAATATATATTGAAAACTTATTTTAATGTGCAAAAGCATTTGTTTTCTACTAAATTCAATCATTTAAATCAAATTCAAAACAGCTAACATTCCGTACCTAACAAAATAACTTGAAAGCTCTTACCGTACCGGGGAAATTGGTTATAATCGATACCTGAACAAAAAACGATGGAAGAATAAATATGGTACGATATTGTAGAAAAACATTTCTTCCGTAGAAATATATTACTCGATAAAAGCTGAACGTGATCATTAAAAAATATTATTAAACTAGAACTTTAACGCGCCTTAATATAATTGTTTCGAACAAAATTTAGTAATTTGGTAGATTTATGGAGGATAAAAAGACATAAATAAAAAAAAATAATTTTAAACTTAAGCCAACATCAACAATTTTTATACTATTATATTATGTGATCGTTATTCTAAAACTTTGACGAATAGACAAGTATATAATCAAAGTACAAAAAATATCTATTTCTCAAATACAGTAATCAGTAATATAGGTGATTCTGCTTTTAAAAATTTTATATTGGTGTTTAAAATTAGTCGTGCAAAAAAAGAGAACTGATATATCTCAGGACTAACATACGGGTCAGTCGTTCTCATGCCTACAAAAGTGAGCAAGCTACAGCTGCACGACAGCGTTCAGCATGCCGTAGTGGCGGTATCCCGGCACACGGTCAGCTGTGTTTACTACACAGACTACTGCGACGGCATCAAACTGCAAGATAAGAGACTACAACCTTAAAATGGCAATTAGGAACAGAGACGCAGCGGTCGCAGAGAGACTAGCAAAAAAAAAATAACACCTATTACCAAATAACCTGCGACGATGAGATCTCCGTCCATTCTATTTCCCTAAAGCAAAAATTGTGCAAATCAAAAAAATATATATATATTAATTATTTTATATATATATATATGTATGAAATAATAATAATAATAATAATAAAAAAAATATATCTTCTAATATATAAAATTCTCGTGTCACGGGGTTCGAACTTGAACTCCTCCGAAACGGCTCGACCGATTTTTACCAAATTTTATATGCGTATTCAGTAGGTCTGAGAATCGGCCAACATTTATTTTTCATCCCCCTAAATGTTAAGGGTAGTCCACCCCTAAATTTTATTTTTTATTTTTTAGGCAAAATTTTTTGTTTTTATTTTTTTATGACACAGCATACAAAAATACATACAACCCTAAATTTTCACCCCTCTACGCAGACGTGGTCGCGGGCAGCAGCTAGTATATAATATATATATAAATATGAACTCACTGCTGCACCGCTACCAGCCCGGTTGATGTACGCGGCGGTGACAGCCCAAAAATGTTGTAGGTAGTCTTAGGAAATAATATCATAGTCTTAGCGGAAGTAAAGATAATCTACCCTCCTAAGATAATGTGTACAATTACGAAGTACAAATGTATGTGTAAAATAAACAGTCGTAACATAGATGCCGTTTTACTTGTACCTTATATTACTACATGGTGTCAGGTGTGGCAGATTAGTGTCAAAGTCAGTTGGTGTGCAATTTTAGTTACAATTGAGAGAATTAGACAATTTGGTGTTGTTACGAAAAAAAAAATTGTGAAGGATGCCTAACAATAAAGATGAAAGTTTGTCGTATACTTCAATACAACAACCGTTGCCTTTAGCTCGGGAAGGCAACATAGCAACAAATTGGCGGGAATGGAAATCGGCCTTTGACTATTTTCTAATCGCTTCTGGAAGAGAGACGGCCCCAGCAAGAGAGAAGTGTGCACTATTTATGCATGTTATCGGAAAACACGGTCGTGATATTTATGAGGAGTTAGACATAAATGAAACGGAAAAGTATGATTTTAAAATATTATGTCAAAAATTTAACGAGCATTGCGATCCAAAAATAAATATTAACTACGAAAGGCATATATTTTTTGAAAGTTACCAGAATGATCAGTGTTTCGATAAATTCTTAGGCTTTCGCGGGAGATAAGGGTTATGAGGATTACGGTGAGGACAGTGAGGCAGACAATGGTGAGTTACTAATGTATAATATATCTATCGAGGCTTCAGACTGTGGCAACAAATCGTGGTATGCTGATATTATAGTTGATGGTGTGGTAGTAAAATTTAAATTGGACAGCGGTGCGGACGCTTCGGTAATGTCACTAGAGTGTTATAAAATGGTTGGCTTTAGTGTAAATAATTTAAAAAAATGTAATACTGTATTGCGAGAAATAAGTAAAAAAAGTTTACCCGTTGTTGGTTATTTCAATGCTTTATTGCAACATGGAGAATATTATAGTAATGAGAATATTTATGTATTAAATGTAAATTGCAACAACTTATTGAGTTTAAAGTCATGTATTAATTTAAAACTTTTGGCTAGAATTAATAATTTAACATTGTGCAACATAAATATAGATGAAGAAGTTTTTGAAGGTCTTGGTTGCTTACCGTTTGTATGTAATATAAAAACAGACCCGCGCATCCCGCCGGTAGTAAATGGTGCAAGAAAAATACCAATAAAATTACCTCCTAGATTAAAAGTTGAATTGAATAATATGGTGAAGATGGGTGTTATTAAAAAGGAGGACGGTCCTACAGATTGGGTTTCTAACATTGTAGTTATTGAGAAGCCTGATAAGTCGTTGCGCATTTGCTTAGATCCTAAGAATTTAAATAAGGCGGTCAAACGGAGCCATTTTCAATTACCTACGTTAGAAGAGATTACTAGCAATCTATCGGGAGCTAAGGTATTCTCTAAATGTGATGCAAAGAAAGGTTTTTATATGATGCGTTTAAATGAAGAAAGTAGTAAGCTATGTACTTTTTCTACGCCCTTCGGCAGATATAGATTTTTACGAATGCCGTTTGGGATTAATTGTGCGCCAGAAATGTTCCATAATGAAATGTGCAAGATTTTTAAAATGACAGGAGTAGAAGTTTTCTGTGATGATTTATTGATATGGGGTCAAAACCAAAAAGAGCATGATAAACGACTGGCACAGGTTATGTGTAAGGCGAAAGAAAACGGGGTCAAATTTAACAAACAAAAATGTGTATTTAGTGTAAAAGAAATTACGTTCATGGGCCATACATTCAATGGGAACGGTATTAGGCCAAACAATAGCAGAGTGGATGCAATTTTAAAAATGGCAAGACCGACAGACAAAAAGGGAGTAGAGAGATTTCTGGGAGTCACCAATTATTTGTCCAAGTTTATTCCAAATTACTCAAAGATATCAACGCCATTAAGAGAATTATTAAATAAAAATATAGAGTTTAGTTGGTTAAAAGTACATGAACAAGCTTTCAATGTCCTTAAGTCTAAAATCAGTAGGGCCCCAGTTCTAAACTATTATTCACCAAGTGTACCAGTTACAGTGTCAGTTGACGCAAGCGCCCATGGTCTGGGTGCCTGCCTTCTGCAAGAAGGTCGACCTGTGGCGTATGCATCGCGCACGCTCACACCGACGGAGACACGTTGGGCTCAAATTGAGAAAGAGCTACTTGCCGTGGTTTTTGGATGTACAAGATTCCATCAGTATATTTATGGACATGATAAAGTTACTGTAGAAAGCGACCATAAGCCACTAGAAGCAATTCTTAAAAAACCGCTGAATGAAACTCCAGCTAGACTTCAGCGTCTGTTATTAGAGTTACAGCATTATGCTGTTGATTTGCAATACAAGCCTGGAAAACTACTATTTATCGCGGACACTTTATCAAGAGCAGCTACTCAAAAAGGTAAGGATGATTTAGGTAATGAAGTTATGATTCACGAAAATATGACCTATGGAAACGCTGAAGCATCTGCTGAAATGTTGCAAACAATTAAGGAGGAGACACAAAAAGATCCTATTTTAACGGCACTCGGGCAGTATTATCAAAATGGATGGCCTTTAAATAAAAAGCAGGTTTCAGACGTAGTCAAACCATATTGGAATGTTCATTATGAGTTACATATGATTAAAGGGATCTTATTTAGGAACAATCGTATCGTTATACCGCTGTCATTACGCAGAGAAATGTTGCGTAGAATACACGAAGGACATCTGGGAATTGAAAAGTGTCAACGTCGTGCACGTGACGTAATGTGGTGGCCAGGCATGACGGCAGATATCGCAGGCGTAGTGCAGGGCTGTGAGATATGCCAGCGGCACCGTGCTGCTAACCCGCGGGAGCCTCTCGCGCCACATCCCGTGCCGACACTGCCGTGGGAGAACTTAGCCGCTGATATTTTCGAATTCAGAGGAAAGCAATATCTTCTTATTGTGGACTATTTTTCAAAATTCGTAGAAGTGTGTTTATTAAGTAATTTGCAAAGTATTACTACTATTAAAGCAATGAAGGAAGTATTTAGCAGGTTTGGGATACCTAAGAAAATTGTTACTGATAATGGAACACAGTTCACATCTGAGGAATTTAAAATGTTTAGTCAAAAATGGGGTTTTGAACATGTTACTAGCTCACCTCATTACCCTAGGTCTAACGGCTTAGCGGAAAGAAACGTGAGAACAGTGAAGTCAATATTAATTAAAGCATATGAGTCGGGTGAAGATTGGCAACTGGCACTCCTAAATTTTAGAACTACGCCACTAACAGGAGAGGAATATTCACCTGCCCAGCTGTTGATGAATCGCCGACTTAATACTAGATTGCCTATGCAACTTAACAAGTTGCGTCCTAAAAATGTTAACAGACGTCTAGTAAAGGAAAATCGATTAAAAAATATTGAGAAGCAAAAAGAATATATATAATAAGAGTACTAAGCGATTGAAGTCACTGCAACCGGGTGAAGCAGTACGAATGCGGACTAACGGTATATGGGAAAAGGCTAAGGTAAAAGATAGAGCACGAGGTGAACGTTCATATTGGCTGGAAACTAGAAATGGTCGAGTTTTGCGACGGAACAGGCAGCATATAATGACTCTGCCGTCAACATCACGTTCAGACTCTAAAGATTTAACTAAAGATCATAATAAAATTAATCGGAACTCAAAGATTGATTGGGATTATTTTGAAAACACAGACACAACTATACTGCCGCGCGGGATAAGCGGGGATGCGCAGACGCAGGAACAAATCTCGCCGCCAAAACAAATACGTGTCACTAGAAGCGGGAGAGTTGTTCGTCAGCCAGATCGCTTCGAGGTGGTTAATTAAAGTTAAAATTAATTGTTACTTAAAAGAGCAAAAAAAAAAAAAAAAAGCTAGTAGTTAGTTGTTTTAGGAGGTTTAATATTTTGCATAATATTGTAATTGTTGTTGTTAGATTGTGTTTATACCCTATATTATTCGTAATTATAGCCTTCCTAATAGGATAGTTAGGATAGGTTTATATTATGTATTTGGTTATTACTAATAGATACAATATAATATATCAATATGTCAACGTTATTTGCGTCAACAATTTATAACTAATAAGATCAGTTATTCTAATTTGATATCTGTATGAAATTAGAAATTGTTAATTAAATTTAATTAATTTACTTATACTTTGTTTAAACGATGAAATGATAGCTACATACTTTGGTGCATAATATTGTATAATAATTAATATAATAATTTATATATTCCAAACTAAAACAGAATACTTTTTTTTTTATTGTTCATTAGGGAGAATAAGGATAGTGTGATTAATTGATTAATGTATTAATTATAATTATTATTCAAAATTTGGTAAACATTGTACAAGTGATTATAATGTAACTTGAACTTTGAAGAAAGGGAGATGTTGTAGGTAGTCTTAGGAAATAATATCATAGTCTTAGCGGAAGTAAAGATAATCTACCCTCCTAAGATAATGTGTACAATTACGAAGTACAAATGTATGTGTAAAATAAACAGTCGTAACATAGATGCCGTTTTACTTGTACCTTATATTACTACATTTATTTAATTTAAAAAAAACATGTTAACCAAAAAAAGAGTACGGACCAGGAGTCTGTAGAGTTACTTTGTTAAAATAAAAAAAAATAAAAAAAACTGATATATCTCTGAGGCTTAGTAAGCTGAAGTAGCAACGGGCCGGCCAGAACTCGAAGAACCGATAACCGTTGGGAGAAGAAAGGTAGCCTTGTATTGGCCATCGTAGTTTAGGACGACCCACCACTAATACAAAATACATAATAAAAACATAGTAAAGAAAAGTCCAAATTTAAAAAAAAGAATCCAATTTTTCAATGGCGCCAATAATTTTATCATAGAAGTCAAAAAATAAATACGATACTGAAAAGAAAACCTGTCGCTAGTTGTAACGTCGCACATTTATGTGTGGTGTGGAAATTTCAGTTAAAATCTGTGTTGAATTCGATAAGCATTTATAATAAAATGCGTGCCATTGTCATTCAACGACAGCCGGAGTTAAATTAATTTTACACACTATTCTCTCGAGCTGTCACCAACCAGTTGTGGAACGTTTATAAACCGCAAATTATATTCGCATTATGAGCACAGCTATGTTTCAGATATTATATTTTTTACTGCGACAGAGTTCCAATAAATAAATGAAATATAGAATTTTTCAGATTCTCTATTTATTCTGAAAAAAAGTTTATTTTTATTTTTATGGCAAAAAGAGGCAAGCAAGCAACATCTGATATTTGTGATGACCGCCAATAATGGAAGTCGACTTGTTGGGTGCAGATGGGTTGGTTGATTCCTCGGAAGAGCCTGCCCATTCGAGCAACAACAGAAGCTTTTACGTTGCTACTTTTTCTAGTATATATGTGATTAATCAGATACGGAATTCAACTAATGATACAATATTTTATATTCATTGAAAGTCTTAAACTAACTGTTTGACAAATATCGAATGTTCAGAGAGCAATAAATTTTGTTCAGAAGTTCTTTACATGACGCAGATGGGCACTAAGAAAGGATCGTTAAAAACTCTCTCAGGGGCTAAATAGTTGAGGTAAATCTACCTTAACTCTTAAAATAGTGGTGGAGGCGAATGACACCATTTTTATGCTCAGCTACATTTTCTACGCTCTTAACTCGGAATTATCAAGCACCACCTGCAGGCATGTAATTACCATGGACTCTCGTGGACACCAAAAATGTTGAAGATGCTATGCCAACCTTAAAGAGGCTTAAATCTCTCCCTGGGTGTTAGTCCACGTGCAAACTTATGAATAAATTACAGCACTGGGTAATATTAGGATAATATTACGATAGGGCCAATTTTTTCCTTTTTCTTCATTAAATGTAAACTTTATTAACGTTCTAGTGGTGTTTTTAAATCTATACTTCTTTCATCGTACTAAACGCTGTGAGGTACCTCTACCACTGCATAGTTACTAATATATGAGACAGCCCCTGATGGTAGAGAAGATTTATACTGTTTCTCATTCCAAATCCCCAAAAAGCGACATGATGCTTGTTAACCAATTTAATTTTGGCGACATCTAACAACGTTTTGTCATTTCCCAATAATTCTAAGTTATTGAAATAAACCGTTATCAATAGAATTTAATGTCATTACGCTAAAGAAGTATAACTTCTTACGTACGTATATAAGCACACACATATTTTTTTTTATTTTGCCAACAAATGTAGTTGGAATTTTAAGTTGCAATAACATATTTTGTTGACCCAAAACTACGGGGATACGCTTAGGTTAGCCAAGAACGTTGAATTTTAAAAGTTCAGTGGCTTGAGATATTAACATGTCACAGAATCCTACACATTGCCGTTAAAATTTTTATTGAAAGTTATTTTTAATCGAATGACGTATTATCTACTATGGCTTCATTTATAGCTATCAAAAAGCAAAAAAAATATTGAGATCATCTCATCGTATCCGATTATCCAGATATGAAACATAATATTTATTATCTACATAAGTTCATTAAAATTTTCGACTGAATACTATAATATTCAGTCGAAAATTTAATGAAAACATTACGAAATTATATGCATTCAGGTCTAAACTATATTTCAATAGAGGCAACGTTGCTAGCTAATAAGCGTTAGAAAAAGATTTGTGTCCGTCAAGCAGTGTTAAAGCCACCGCTTTGTTGAATTTAAAGATATCTAATGCCAGTGGCGCAACCATTCATAAATATGCAGAAAAGAGTACCCCAACAAACCGGACTGCATTAAGAAATGGAAAATTGCAGTGGCAAGTCTAATTTCAAAGATGAATTAAACATTCTTTTAAAGAAAGTATAAGTTCCGTTTTTTACGTAGATTAAAAATTACAGTTCATTATGGATATTAATTTTTCTTTTAAAGTGTACACATTTGGTAAAATTAGTTTAATGAAAAAATGCCGTAGCATTTTTATATTCATCTTGATTAATACACTTGTTTTTGCACATTCATCACATTGTTGGTTATTGATAATAGTCTATCGTACATCAATATTCTATACGATCAATTACTGCCTGTCATAAACCTTTGTTTGAATAGGCGCGGTTCGATAAAATCAGTGTTTGTTTTCTTTTTCAAAAGCTCTATGATAAACCTTCAAATACTTAGCCACAAAGAACTTTATAAGGAACCAGTCTGGTCGTAAAAAGAAAAAAATAGTTTCTTACTTTTTGTATCGTCTGTAAGTTATCATATGCTAAAAATAAATAAGTTATAATGAAAACATTTTGTCCTATAAACTTTTATAGTGCTGACCACTGCACTTAAAATAAATTTGTCTCCGAAAACCCTTTGTTGTGGAACGAAAATTTAAATGAGGTGCGTTTTAATTTTTCTTCATAATCGGCATGCACATTCCTGAAAACCTTACAGTATTAAATTGACGGTGGTTAGGTTATTGCTATTATAGGGCCCGAGTTGATTTCACCAATCTTGCATCTCACCTTGAAGGACTTAATACTTTCTATCCGAGACCTACATAGTCCCCAGCTTCATCTTAGATCAAACCCGTGGAAACACTTATTTCCACATGATAGAGTATATTGTCCTAGTCTGCAGCGCTATATGTATTCTTCAAAAGAATGATGGGCTAATTAAGTTTTCTTCAACATAGGGGTAATATAGGTCAACTAGAATAGTTAAACTTGCTTACACACAAATAAACTGAAGAACTCTATTTATTGTGAAATATACAAAAGGAGGGAACTCTGTCTTTTAATGTTATAAGCAATACCTATATAACTCGTTGGAAAAATGTAGCTTCTTAAACGGTCTACATTTATACAGGTGTATTGTTGACCCTTAACGCTTGACATTTTCAGCTCAACAAACAATTTCATCGGAAACGAAGAAATTCCGATACCAGGATTTTCATATTGGGCGAAAAGTTTTGTCATAAAATTTAGGTTTCAAATGATGTCTTTGAAGACGGAAGTAGAAAATTATTTACAGAATTGGTTGACGTTGCGCGATGTGAAACAGACAAATGAAAATTTTCTTCTATTCCCTGTTTAGTACAATAGTTTGTGTCAGACTACTTAGGAAAAGCGGTTTTCATTACTGATTTTTCCAAAGTAATGTTTACTACATTTTTGTATTGGCTATTAAATAGTTAGACAAAAGAACACCTTAATAATTGTTTACAATAGAGACTCGCGCGTTTTTCGTATACGTTGTTTTTCCTTTTAATGCATAAAAATGTACACCTAAGGAATCAAACATATCAGTTAGTAATAAATACTTGTTAAACCTAATTTATCTTAATTTATAAATAATAATGTTTTTAAGTATTATGTATAAGTGACATTACTCCCTTTTTGCATGGCTCCTTTATATGTATATAAAAATGCAGGTTCACTTAGGGAGCGTAATCTATCGTTTGAAAGAAATATATGTTAAACCTAATTATTATTAATTTACGAATAATAATATTTATAGTATTGCTGTATTTCCAACAAAGTAAAAACGTGAGTCCCCTCTTAAAATTATAGACAATAATTAATTTTGTACGCAACGTAATGGCGGATTTTCTTAGTATTGCATGATAATTGTAAACAGTTATCAAAAGCATAATCGTGGTACGCACAATGTAGATGTTTTTTTTTTTAAATTTATAATATTAATAACTCCTAATGACTGGCAACTGAGTCTTCTCACCTGCATTTCATCATTATACCGCGATCGTGTTGACCCTGGGGCGTTAGGTCGTTCGAGTAGCAGCAGCTCGGTAAGAATTATTACCCCGAAGACCGCAAAGAACATAATAAATATAAAGAAGCTGATGTTGGCGCGCTCTTTAGCGCGGGAAGGAGCCGCGCGCGCGCGCCAACGCATAGTGCCGGTTCTGCACTAGCATGAATGACCACCAATAAAAGCACAACACTACTAAGCACGCAATGTCACCAGGACCGCGACATCCCCGGTCGCTCTAACAACACGTCACAATACAAGACCTTCGCACACTGACGCACAATGTATGACAGCAGTCAGGCCGCCTGGATAAAGTCAGTCAGTATACCGGGTTACTAGCGCGAAGTTTATTTTCCTACTACATAATGCACTAAATTTAAAAATACCCATTCATTAACGTTTTTTAAAGCACAGTAATTTCAACATATAAGCATATATAATAACAGGCCTTTTTAGTACTCATTTTGTTAAACGATGCAATTGGACAAATATTTCCTTTGCATTTTAAGCAAATACGCGTTATTTTATAAATAAAACTACACAAATTTTGCACTTATGTCGTTTTTATCAAAAACAAACAAGAGAGTTTATATATTTGTTCCATAAACCGTAGGTGTATTAATATAAATTTCACTCATGGCCAGAAATTTATAGACACTGTACCACGGAAAGCAAGAAATTTTGAAATATTGACGTATGTATTTGTTTATATCTATGAGTTTGCGGAAAAAGATACATATACCTTAAACAAACAAAAATTTTGTTTACTTGTTAGCGATCTTTATTAGATATCAAATTAACAACTATAAATACATACGTATTTTAGAAAACTACACATTTTGAATAAATTTCCAACGACTAGCAACACAGCCACGTGAATCTTACACGGCGCATGCGTCCCGCCCGCCCCACGTTCAATGACTCGTTTCGTTGACGACGATTACAGACAACGCACAGCTTTCCACGAGCTTCTTTTTCCCTTATCCACAAATAAATAATGTCTATTATTGGCATTTGTATAATGTGCCTAGCTCTCGCTTACTGACTGTGTGCATAATTACTATGATTCTAACTCAATCACTGATCCAATTTAACCGCAAGATAAAAATATAGGTTAGGAATGAGAACATGTACTTGGCTTTTTATCTTCTATGTATATAGTATGAATATTTCTTTTAATGTTATAAACTATAATAACGACCATAAATTGTTAGATGTAACCTAGTTGAACATTTTGTAATGTACATTTGAATCAGATATCAATAGTGTCCAAAGTGTCAACAATATAGCAGCTTTAACAGCTCACCAATAGGACGTGGATGGCCGCATTCACTACCTAAGAAAGAATTAAACATTGAATGTAAGTAATAAACTTAAAAAAAACCGCCCAAGTGCAAGTTGGACTCGCGCACGAAGGTTTTCATAGAATTATCCATAATAACAGCAAAAAAAATCATGTCTGTTGTATAGGAGCCCCGCCCCACATAAATATTTTTATCCTGCTTTTTAATATTTGGTGTTATAGCGACAAAAGAAATACATCATCTGTAAACTTCAACTATTACTGTTCATGAGATACAGACGGACACACAGACAGACAGTGGAGTCTTAGTAATAGGGTCCCGTTTTACCCTTTGGATACGGAACCCTAAAAAGTACCAATATGTTGATGTTTCATCCCACGATAGTTCCTTCGATCATTCAAAATGGTAAGTTTCGATTTTCTTATCTAAAAAGTGTCCTTGAAGACATTCTCCATTACCAACTAGGCTAAGTAAAAATTTAAAATTGTAGAAATTTTGCTTAGATCTCAACAAATAATAAACTAGTATTCTGGGATCATTTATACTGTGGTAGTGAAAAAACAACATTACAGTTTACTTAACAGCTACTACGAGTAGTACCGGGAGATAGCACGGCATAAAAAACATGACAATTTCTATTTTCAAAAAATCAATACGATGAGTTCTTTGCTATATTAAAGGTGAATCATAACAGTCAAAGTGTCAAACATGGCATATTGCTTGAAATAGGTTAATATTACGCCCATTACAAGCCATACTTATACCTTAATAAATTATAGCTTTGACCACGTTGTATCATAAAAGCCGAGTTTTTAATATTTTACTAGGGGAATTATCAAAAAGTTTCTTACTTCTTGCCAGACTAATTGAATGTCGGACGAAAAAAATCTAAATTAACTATATTACTTTAAAAAATATCATTGAATATAAAAATCTTACGAGGTTTCTTAATCTGGTTAACAGGTTTCACTTATTTTATATTCCTTGATGTTGCTTATTTAAGATTGTAGTAACAAAATTATGAGTACAAAAATTTGTATAAAAGTGTAAAGTTTATAAAAGATAATCTATTCACTTTCATCGTAAAAACATTTTTCCGTCGCCGTAATGATTGCCTATAAATGTGTATCAAAGATCTTAACCAAGGTAAGAATCCGAACGTCCAAAAACTATCATCGGAATACACCCCCACGACCTAAGTCCGCAAGATCAATGGCCCAGCCACCATTTCAACGCCGCCTCACAGAAGACCGGCGTAAAGTGGAAGTGATATACTTTTGCGTTGCGTCTGGTGAGTGAGCGAGTGAGCTAGCCGGGGCCTACTTTATTAAAAGATAGCAACGCATCTGCAAACCCGCGGGTGTTACAAATGTCAATGTTCAAGGGTTATCACTTAACATCAGTAATCGACACTACTTTTCCTGAGAGAAACTATCTATTATTATTAGTATTACAAAACTACTTCAATCTGTTCTTTTTTCACGTCAAATAGCGGCAATAAATCATGATTTTTAAATGGAGATTTTTGTTTAGGGACCATAGGCCACATCAGATTACGGAAAAGAAAAATAACTTCTACAATATATAATATAATATTTAATATACTATAACATATTATATAATAGTCTTCCTACGGTCGCAAACTTAACTGGTTTTCTATTCGTTTTTTATATTCGTTGTTCCAGAATTCTCTTGCTATTGTATTCTATATTATTATTCCGCAACATAATACAGGATACTTACTTTCCACTCTTCTTTTACTGTTCAAGCAACACTCCTCTATTAATTTATGTATATACATATACATACAGCGTGTCGTTACCATCGCGACAATAAATGAACACACGTCTAACGCTACTTGCCAATAATCATAAAAAAATATTAACATTAAACAAAATCCATAATTAAAAAAAATATTTTTCAAACAAACTAATTAAGTAAAAAAGAAACAAAATTTATAACAGCCTATACAACTCGCGCCACAGCGTCGCATTACAAGCCTCTCCTTCTAACAGTATGTTTTGTCTCTTTTAAATTCAATCAACCCATTCATATGCTTTGTGACCTTTACAAATGAACTTTACGTTACGCTTTTATAGGTAAGGATGTTCTAAAATTCTTTGTTTTGGAAAATTTTATAACTCTGTAAATATTATTGTTTAAAGAATTTAAATGTTTAATATAACTTTAAAAAGCTATCCCCTATATGTGTGTTCATTTATTGTCGCGATGGTAACGACACGCTGTATACAGGAGGAGTGGTATGCTTAAGGTATAACACTGACGTTTAAATTAAAAGAAACCGGCAATGTGCGAGTCGAACTCGTATGCGGAGGGTTCCGTACCTACCCATAATAAAATTGGTAAATAATCACCACCGATTTCCCCAGGAACGGGTGGACCTAGCAAGTTGAAATTTATACCAGATACTGAGGTATATAATCTCTATTAGTTGTGTAGAAATCAAGATCCTGAGCCAACACGATAAAAATATATGGACAAATTTAGCTGAATTTTCCCTTTACTTGCTTTTAACCTTAATTGACAATTCTAGGTCAGTATCCGGAAGTACTCTATAGGTTTTGAGTCGAAAACCTATATGGTAGTTCCCGTTGACCTTTGATTATATAGGTACTTGTCTAGATGGAGCATTGCGTTGTCGTTAGGTAAATTATCATTTACTGATTAAATAAATAATACAATTTTTAAATAATTATGTCCCTATCGAAAGATGTTGTAATAATAATATTCGTATTTTGTCGCCCTTAGTTCCCCCAAAACTTACTAGTAATAAACTGGCAGCATCGGCTAACCAGAACAAAATAACGAATTAAAAATCGTGTTTTCTTAAATTAATAGTGGCTAAATAACAAAACTTACCTATGAAACGTGATCTTAGTATTATTGTACGATTTTCCCAGATAATTGCGACACGATTTGATAGCACAAACCGCCATACGTAATTAATTTTCGTGAGCAGTTAGTGATTCAAATCACTAACTAAACGTAATGATTACATTATCTTTGTTCAAATGACACTGACGTAAGTGAAAAGCAAGTATACCAATTTTAGTACAGATTTTTGCGCCGCTCGGAACGGCTAATGTGTCATCTAGACAAGTATAATTATAATCAAAGCCGTTAACGTAGAATCACGGCTAAAGCAAGACAATTGTCAAATTTGGTTAAAAGGCCTTACAGGACAAATAAAGGAAAATTCGTAAAAATAAAAAAAATGAAAATTATGGTAAATTTTGGTACATACAAGTTTTCGTGAAAATCTCAATTTGCCCATAGCTTTTTTTCGTGTTGACTCGGGACCTTATTTTTATACTCCTAATTGGGCCTATAGAGCCCAGTATCTGGTATAAATTTCAACTTGCTGAGTCCACCCGTTCCTGAGAAAATTGTTGTTGACACATAGACAAGCAGACGGACAAGAGAGTGATCTTATAAGGGTTCCCTATTTTACCTTTAAAGTTTCGAAACCCTAATAAAAAATAAATACAGAGACGCCATACCTACGTATATCATTTTATTTTATTTTTGGGAAGCTTCCGTGACCTCGGCTTGAGCTGTTACTCAATGACCATGTAGATTCTGATTCGAAGGAACCTTGGCTTGATCGGTAGCAGTTATCTGACTAGGAGAATTACTATAGCTATCATCACTACCACTGCAGAAAACGTTGGCCCTAGAGAAGTAATGCGGAATAAACTCCAGCAACGCTTGTATCTTTAGGTATGTACATGGCGGAATCTAGTATTTTTGAACACACCGCACTCGTCACCGATTCCTCCCAAGGATGACTCGCGAGGTTATTGAAATTAAAAACACCCTAATTTCAATAGAGACGAGGTTTGTGTCAGCTTGGGATCCTATTTATAATAAAATTTAATCAAGACAAGATAAAATCATCAAATGAAAGTATCCTCCTGTAGATCAAAATAAAAATCAATAATTTGAAACTGGCGGTAGCCCAGACTAACAATGACACGCAGACGTCCAACGCCTCAGTCTGTCCCATAGATGATACATATATACTGAAATGTCTGTCTGAAAGGTCTGTCCCGTGACCATGAACGTTGTAAATGGTTGGAAACGTCGGGAAATAAAACCAAAAATAAACGCGATAAATCCGAATACATAGTTCTTTTTCTAAAAAGTTTATTTATTCGCGCAAGTTTAATTAAAACAATGTAATAGGTACATCTAATAAGAAGGAATGGAACGAACACTATAATGATTAATTGATTTTATAAAATGATTCAGTCTATGTTAAGGTTAGCTAGTTTACCTTGAAATCTTGACTAGTTAAAAAGTAACTAAGTATCATTGCTTCCTAACAACCACTGAATAATCTTAATGGTGTTCATTCAAATATTTAATATGTTGTATTTTTATTTCAGCAAGAGAGAGGTGAGCTTTTTTTAATATATTTATATACAATAATGTTCATTACATTAAAGTTATGAAATGGCTTTATCGGGATATGAACTATAGCATGGAATTACCCTAACATATATTTACCCTAGTGTTATTTGGTAAAATCAAAATATATCTGTGGATTAATGTAGCCAAATACTTTGTGATCCAGGTATGTTTTTTTCATAATCTCTTTTTTTAAAAAAACAATGTGCGTACGTAGTTATTGAAATGTCTTAAGTTATAATAATTATACAGTCATGAGCTAATTTACCTGTAGTAAAATCATTAAATACAGCTTCAATAATCAGTCCCTATTTCGGCTTCAAAGAAACAGAAGAAAACACCAATACCGTACCTAATCCTTAACTGAAGTTGACATTTGTGTTTATCTTTTTATTCTGTGCTGGTCATTGATCATTTTGACATAAACCAATTTCATCTCATCAATAGAATCCTGAAACGCCTCTGATTATTGGCTTTTAATATTTTTAATTATAAATTCACCCACAGAATAGTCTGTACAAACGAGTTCTGCTACGCAAAAAAATTTCGACATTCGTATCGATCAAAATAAATAGTGATATGCATAGGTGAGCTTTTCATTGTATTGTATGGAAAAA
Organism: Iphiclides podalirius; assembly: GCA_933534255.1. Taxonomy (NCBI): domain Eukaryota; kingdom Metazoa; phylum Arthropoda; class Insecta; order Lepidoptera; family Papilionidae; genus Iphiclides; species Iphiclides podalirius. The sequence continues at coordinate 8,316,166 of OW152822.1, read as the reverse complement.
CCCAATCGCATTTTTTATTCGTAAATATTAATGATTATATTTAAATAGTATTAAGAGATATCATGTTTATTTTATGAAAATGTGCAGAAAATATGTTTAAGAATCTTTTTTTCTTTTTGGTCCATTCAATATACTTTATTTCTTTCTTTTTTATTTCAGCGCAAATAATGTCGTCCTATGAAAAATTAAAACTTCTTATTTGGAAAAACTTTTTATTACAAAGGCGACACAAATGGCAAACTATTTTCGAAATAGCCTCACCTGTTATATTTTCATTATTTTTAATTCTTATAAGATGCCTTGTGGATCCAAATTCAAAACCAGATATTGTGTATCAACCATTTCTTCCAACATACTTCAATATAAGTGGTAGAACACTGTGAGTACTGTGGTAGTATATTTGTTTCTTTCTCTGCTGTGAATAATGGTAAGAAGTCTAACTTAATAAAGTAAAAGTATATTGAAGCTAGCAATATTTACCATACGGATATTCATTAATTATTAAATGTAAATAATTTTTTTCCAGAGGTAATCTCACAACAGCAAAGAGGGAAGGAACTCTTGCATTCTCACCTGAAAACCCTCTTACTAGAAAAGTTACTGAAGATGCAATGGCGATGGTTGCGCTTGATAATCTCAATGGTTTATTGGCCCTACTCTTTGACACAAAGATGCTGCCGCAGCCAAAAGGTTTTAATAATTCACATGATCTGGAAAATGCTCTGACTCAACCAAATGTTATGAATCATATTTTAGTAGGCATACAGTTTGATGACAGTATGGCAAGTAAGTCATTTCCTGCAATAATATTTTATTGTTTCATTATTTTTTATGTTTGTTTATTGCCCATAAAATACTTCATTTTCTTAAAATAAAACCATTGCATTCAATTACTTATGATCTAGTTACAGCAGTTATAATCATGTCGAATTGAAAATTGAAAGGTGATTCTGAATTAAATTGTTTTTTTATAGATGCAACTAGTTGGCCTGATGACATTTCTGTAACATTAAGGTTTCCTGCTGTAATGAGAACTCCTATGGTGGAACACCCATTGAGAGCAAGTTGGAGAACTAATTTATTATTTCCTCTATTCCCACGACCAGGGCCTAGAGAAGCAGATGACCTGTATGGGGGGAAAACTCCAGGTGTATATATTGTGATATGCAACACAAGACTGCATCTCACTTTCTTTACTGCTCATTATAATTTCTCAATTATTTATTAGTATAAATATTTTTAAAATCCTTCCCTTCCTCCAATTTCAGGCTATTCACCAGAAATGTTCCTAGCAGTGCAACATGCAGTATCTCAAGAAATAATAAAACAAAAATCAGGAAAATCTGTTAACACCAAAGTGTATCTTCAACGTCTACCTCAGATAGCATACAGAAACGATGACTTATTGATAGCTTTAGAAAGATTTATATCTATGATAATCATGCTTTGTTTTGCATATACCTTTGTCAACACTGTTAGAGTTGTGACTCAGGAAAAGGAATTGCAATTAAAGGTACTGGTAAAATTAAATTACATATTTTTAATTACTTCTTTTTTATTTCATGCATGTATCCTTTTATAAAAAGGTTCATCCTATTCAGACAGATATATTATTTTTTTAAACATTGTTATAATTTATATTTGGCATCTTAATTTTTTTGGTTGTTTACAGGAAACTATGACTGTTATGGGGCTGCCTTCATGGCTACACTGGGTTGCCTGGTTTATTAAGCAATTTTCATTTCTTTTTATATCAGTAATTCTTATGGTAATTCTATTCAAGGTAAGGTATATATGAATTTTATCAATAACCATAGGTTAGCTTTCTCGTATTTAACCACTTTTTTCTCGTTAACTATTTACATGTAATGCTTTTTGTAAGATCAGCATAGTCTTATTATATTTGTAAATTATGATTAAATTGCTATTTATTATTTTAGATGACCATAGCATTATTTAATTTAGTTAATAAAAATACTTTTAGACCCCATTCAACTCAACAGCAGCAGGCGATAAATATGCTGTCCTAACATTCACACCATGGCCAGTACTGCTGTTTTTTATGCTGCTGTTTGTGATATCTTCACTGGCTTTTTGTTTTATGGTCAGTGTTTTCTTCTCAAGAGGTATGTTATTTTTTCGCAGCCTGTTTTACTGTGATGCCATGTGACTAATTGATCTCAATTACATTGATAAGTACACATGTCGCTCTGTGCAATGACACAATTTATGTTTACAGCAAATACCGCCGCGTCATTTATGGGGCTCGCGTGGTTTTCGACCTACTCTGTGTTCATGCTCACTCAGGTCTTGTACGAAGATATCAGTCTAACTACCAAACTACTGTTGAGTTTAATATCAAATACGGCAATGGGATATGCCTTCCAAATGATAATCATTTGCGAGGGCACCTCAAGAGGTAAACTGCAACTTTTTAAATTTCAACATACCGCACATTTTTTTCAAAAAATTTTATTTCAAATGTCTTGAAACAGATTAAAAAAATACAGATTAGATTTTTGCCATAACTATTTTCGTAACCGTAAAAATTGGATAAAAAATGCAATAAAAATATTTTTTCTTCCAAATATGGCCTTACATTATCCATGTGTCAACTTCAATAGATTTTGTAGCTTGGCCCGTTATTGTATTCAAATTCTGGCCTCGATTTTGGTCTCTTTGTTAATGACTATAGAAAATTCAATGATCCGCATACATAACATTTTTAACAATCAGAGTATATTACTCTTTTTCATTCTCATATCGTGACTATGTATTTCAAGGGCTTGACGAAATCTAGCTTTAATTAGGTGATCCTTAGGATCGTAAAAATGGAGAAATGGATCGCCGATAGGTATCTAGACTATTGTTGTAAAAAAAACAGCTTATTTTTCTCAATACATCTATTGTGACCATAATGACCCAAGCTAGCGAAACGTTAATAAAATTTGGAATAAAACGAAAAAAAAGGTCTAAGAAAAAGCTGTTATTTGCAACTAGTCATGTTTCTATGGGAATAAATCTATTCCCATAGAAACATGACTATTTAACTGGGCCAGGAAAACGAGTGCCTTATCCTGCGCGACTTAAGAATTTTAACCTTATGAAGTTATCCGACAGGAGAACAATACAAGACATGTTGTTCTTGTATAAGCTGTTGAACAATTTATTTGATAACCCAGAGTTACTTAGTCGTATTTCCTTTCACGTTCCTTCCCGTTTGCCGCGCCAACTAAAATCTATCCTCACTCATAAATCATACAAATCTAACTTGGGTCACCATTCTATAATTCCCAGATTGTGCAGACTATTAGATTTTTTTACAAATAAAGATAGTTACATAGATATTTTTCACGACAAATTATCAGTATTTAAATCGAAAATTGTCAGGGTATTAAATCCAATTAGCGCCGTAGACGTCTAACATTCGGTCTTTTGTGTACATATCTATGTCGCATCACTTATAATATGTAGTAATAGTTTAGTAATTTTTTCATTATATTTTAAGTAGCATTGTCGTGTTAGTTATATTGTTTCCTAGTTTTTTTCCAGTGTTTCTTTTATTGTTTTATAATACTGTTTAAGCACCTATACTCTGAGTATGCAGTGTGTGTCTGTAATTGAAATCGCATGTTGTTCTTAACCTATGTTCATCTTGTATGCTATTTCTAAAACATGTAATTTTGAAGATAGACCTTAATAAATAAATAAATATATTTAAGGATAAAAAAAATGGTACACAACATTAACTAATGAAACTTTCCGGTATTCTTTACAAGTAATGTAATTATTTCATGACGAACTCACTCAGATATGCACGGTCATAGCATCGTGACGTGCACATGTACAATTATACTGTCTATTAACTTCTTTTGTTTTATTCAATAGTGTAATATCGGAATTAATATGAAAACTTAAATTCAGTTCTTCTGAAACCTGTAAGATCGAAATGCAAGGTATCATATGAGAAAATTGAAGTCATGATTTTCATCGGAATTCCTCGATCATGTCTGAGAATATTCGGAACAAACTTTCAGACAAACACAGGCAATAATTCTAAAAACTGTTATTCATGATTATGCTTCGCATCAATAACAATTCTTCGTCTTAAGTTTTGGCATTTATATTGAAATCATCGAGACAGAGACTTTTTGACAAGGCTTATTCACTGTACAATCCTATCATGAAGAGGCTTTGTACAAACAATTGTACGAGGAAAAACATCCGAAATATTCATTTAAAGGTCAAACATACTTGCTTTGAGCGGGAATTGACCCCGCGGCCCCGCAATGTTGAAGTTCATTGTTTGGCAACGGGATCGCACGGGATGGCACACCGATTCATCAAGAATATCTTTTATTGGCATTAATATTAAAGTTCATTCTAGTTAGTGTCTTTATTGATTTGTTCCATTATATTATACTTATATGAAAAGTCTCCATGTGTAAACTCGAAAAAGTTTTATTTCGAACTTCCCACTGTTTACGCCATTACCTATTATAATGCAATATTTTAATTTTATCAAAAATACTAAATGATATTGCCACTGTAGAAACATTTATAATTGGACTTATTTAACTCTGTATTTTTCCATGTCATTTTCCATCGTTCCCGTTATTTTTTATTTTTTAAATCTCTCATAGCAAGATGCAAACAGATAAGAAGAAATTGGGATGATAATAGCCCTTATTAAATAAAATACTTTATTAATCAGAATCATATCCGAAATATTTTAAAAAAAATCATATTTTGTTTCCACGAATTCATCATTTTGATTTTTTAATAATTTTCATGTACCCAATGACACTCGCGTAATCAAGACAAAATGTGAGCCGTTTAGTAGTTACGAATGATGAGATCAATAACCTCGTAGAATCGATGAATCGCGGATATCGTCAGATTCTAAATCATCGCTGCATTTTTTATTAAAACAAGCTTCTACCAATTTTTTACAGTACTTTTTTTTTAATAACTCGTTCTATAATTTTATTGTTTTTTTTTTTTATTAAAAGACCCAAAAATTACTTATATAGTTTTTCAATTTATTAATCATTACGTTTATAAATAATCCACTTAATGTATCTGATAGCCGAAAAAGCACCGCCGTGTCGTGTGTTTACATTCTTACATACAGGCCATACTAACCATACCTTTTTGGCTTCGGAGCAGTCGGGTAAAAAATACCTTTTGCATCGCCAGGTCTGCAATGGAGCGAATTTTTCACATCGATATCCTACCACGACCAATTTCAACCCGGCCATGTTGTCCTCATGTTGATATTGGACACGATACTCTACATGCTGATTGCGATGTACGTGGAGAAGATCAGGCCCGGCCTTTACGGGGTGCCATTGCCTTGGTATTTTCTATTCACGAAGAGTTTTTGGTTCCCCAACAAGAAAAAACTGCCAGTGAGTGCCTTTTTGTCCGTAATTTTTTTTTTTTTTTTTTTCAAAGTATTAATGTGTTCTATCCTACCTTAATAATGTATGCAGATTTCGCTTATTTTTGTGAGATATGGTGCATTCGGAGCTATAACTACATAGTACTTTTGCTATTTCCACATAAAATTTTAGTAACAGAACAACTATTTATAACTGGTAATTTGAGTCCATCAACTGTAAAAATATAAATACATAAATTGACTTCATAAAGAATTAAGTCACTCACTGTCTTTGTTTTTACAGTATTTATCGTCTTAAAATTAACTTTTTAAAAACAGCATTTATTTTATTCTTGTTAATATAAAAAGTACTAAAATATGAATAATTTAAACCTGATAAGAAAAATATCTTGAGATAGGTACCTAAATTGCAACCCGATAATTAACCATATTCGTCTACGTCACAATAGTACCATATCGTAAGTAGGTACATACTATTAGACATTTTTAATAAAGCTTTACACCTTGTATTAAATTTTTGCGTTTGTATCACAAACCCCATTTTTTCTAAAAAAAAATAAAAGCGTGTTAAAACATTGCAATGGAACATTAAAGAACATTAAGCATAATTACAACTTCATTATTTTTCTTTTGCAATCACAATGTCACTTAAATAGTTGTCCTTTGTGGGAATCGAATACACGGCCGCCAGCGCAGTAACCAATACCTTGGCAGCTGCGCCACTGAATCATCAGAATAATCTTAGGTTGATCAGAATAATCTTACGGTGGTAGGGCCACGCAGCAGCCTCGGCTGTTGCACGAACGGGCAGGCTCGGTTTTCAGGCAGGTTTCGTCTGGTGAGTGAGGTGGCCGCAGCCCAATTTTCAAAAGGTTGTCAACGCTTGTGCAACCCTCGGGTATAGTAGATGTTTATGGGCGGCGGTATTCACTTAACATCAGGTGAACGGTCTGCTCGCTTTGCAACTTTTCACATAAAAAAAGCAGAGCGCAGAGCATTAAAATAATAACCCAAAAATATGTCTTGTAGGGATAACTAAGACGGATGGTGTCGATAAAGAATATAACGATGCTCTACTGCAAGTTGTTCACGACGAGGAACCGAAGGGAGCACCGATGGGCATCTGTATAGAGGTTGGTCTTAAAACTTCCAAACGAACATTATTTCAGGGCTGGTACAACAAGAAACATATATGGTTGTCACTCGGCTGTTTTTCTAGCAATTAACCAATGCTTCTAACAAAAATAAAAATAAAGTAACAGTATAAATATTTCCCATAAATATTTCCGCGTGATACGTCAGTACTTAAATATGCAATAAACAATTTTATTGGTGCTGGCACCAGGATTTGAACTCGGGCTACTCTAGTATATTGAATTAAAAGCCGGACACTGAGGAACACGTCTCGTAATAAACAATAATACTGCAGGAAATTAACCAACAGGCAGTATGATAAAAAACCAGCTCAGTGCGAGTTGGACTGGCGCACGAAGGGTTCCGTACCATTATCTATAAAAATGGCAAAAAATCATGTCTCAACAGTCTCATACAACATGGGAGCCGTACTTAAATATTTTTTTTCTGTTTGTGTGTTTATAGTATTTGTTGTTACCTAAAACATATATATATATATATAATGTAGCAGCAGAAATATATAATCTATGAAAATTTCAACTGTCTAACTATAACGGTTCATGAGATACAGCCCGGTGACAGACGGACAGACAGACAGACAGCGGAGTCTTAGTAATAGGGTTGCGTTTTACCCTTTGAGTATGGAACCCTAAAAATCAACCTTATCTAATGACGTAGTTTACAGGCAGATCCATTCCGCCTGCTTCTTTGTAATTAGAGGCGACCTTGGTAGTAGTAAAAACGTGTAATGCTAACTGGAGGTTTTTTCTTGGAAAAAAAATGTGATGTTAACTTAAGAATAATACGTACGGCTATGGATTTAGTTTTTGCAGTGTAAGCATAAAAATAAAATTGTATTATACTTCTATCTAACAGAAATCAAACTTAAATTGAAATCCTATTTAATTTGTATGTTAATCCAAATGAAAATAAAAATTATATGCAGGAATATTGTATCGATGTAAGAAATATAGGCATTGTGGCCCCTTTATACTATACTTATATTTTCCCTCATAGAATCTCACCAAAGTCTACAAAGGTCGAAAGAAAGCTGTCGACAACTTGAATCTCAGAATGTACGAGAATGAAATAACTGTGTTGCTAGGTCACAATGGAGCCGGAAAGACGACGACAATTTCTATGCTCACAGGTAACATTTCTTTCACGGCTTCAATGCCCCTAACAAATTTTTCGAGCTTTTTCCAATAAAACCCCGACAAACGTGCTTACGTTTATGCACAAAAGCGTTGTTCCATCCTTTTAATGTTCTAATCTATTCCTACTTACGGATAAAACAGTCATTACTCTTAAACATAGTGTCCTCGTAATATATAAAGCACCTAACCGGCGTCTTTATGTGTATTTATTACGTATTAAAATAAAGTACATCAAGTGTTTTAAGAATTATAGGTTGTCGTAAAAAGTTGTAAGGGTGTCTCAAGACGTCGTAAACTTTTTTCTGTTTACTAGTGAATAAATAGCTTCTACAAAAAGCGTAAAATATATTCCTTCAACATCTTAATAAATATAAAACTATATAAAATTAAAATTACATAAATTGTTATCGCGTTTGATTATTTTATTATATATAACATATATTACTATTACATTTAAAAACTTTTAAATGTTCTAGTAAAACCTATAAATATACACGCTACAAACACGTTATTTGATAATTAATTACGAAGTGTTATCATTTTTAGGTATGGTAACACCTTCGTCCGGTTCGGCCATAATAAACGGGTACAACATTGTGACGGAGACAGAACTAGCACGGAAGTCCCTCGGCATCTGTCCCCAGCACAACGTCCTGTTCCCCGACCTCACAGTGGCCGAGCACATAATATTTTATTCGCGCCTGAAAGGCGTCTCGAGGAATAAGTTACAAAACGAGGTCGATCACTTCGTCAAGTTGCTGGAGTTAGAAGAGAAGGTACGAGTTTTCCGCTTTAACAACAGTGTAATGCAAACGTTCGCCTAATTTGCGTTTTCCCTTAGGCAATATATAAAAGCTTTTTAACTGTGGTAGGGCCACGCAACAGACTTCGCTGTTGCACGAATGGGTAGGTCCGTCCGGGTAAGTACCACGACCTAACAGAAGACCAGCGTGAAGTGGAAATACTTTTGCGTTTCGTCTGGTGAGTGAGGTAGCCGGGGCCCACTTTAATTAAAGGTTACAACTACAACTACGTTAAAGAGCTACAACATTAGGCAATCTGCCAGATCTCTTGCTACCTTTTGACATTAAAAACTAATTTCTTACTTATTGTGTAATCTTCGAAAAGTATATATTATATTTTTTTTATTTATACTTAAAAACTGGCCAGTGCTCGGCCACTCCCACCTGATGGTGAGAGATGTATGATGATGATTGATAGATGCGAAGAAACAATGTACATGAAATACGTTGAGGTGTAACAATCAACCATTTAGCTTAGTGGTAGACGTGGGTTCTAATGCCGCAGTGGCGGAAAACTTTCCGTAAATTTTTTCTACAAAATTTAATGTAAGGGATGTAGTTACATTAATACGGTTCACTGGGCTTTGAAATACATGTGTACGTTTACTCTTTGTTATTAATTAAATATGGCCGAGCTGTCAGGCGTTACATTGCTTATGTCGTCAGTACTTTAACACTCTGCTTACTTTAAGGTTTCATGTAACGTTGCTGACTAATTGCCTGATCATTTTTAAACCGGTGGTGAAATTGTTTTTGTTCCTCTCATCAAACGAGATTATGTGGAATTTTGCTAGACTCTAAGTTACTTGCGATCAAAACGAAATGGTATCCTCATACAAGTTATTACAAACACCAAGTAATTCGGGTAACTAATATACCCACCCTCGCAGAAGGATGTGGTGTCGAAGAACCTGTCGGGCGGCCAAAAGCGTCGGCTGTCGGTCGGGGTTGCAATGTGCGGCTCATCCCGTGTGGTGCTGCTCGATGAACCCACCTCAGGTCTGGACCCGGCTGCGAGGAGGTCCTTGTGGGACTTACTACAGAAGGAGAAGAAAGGTAAAAGGCAGAGGCGCTAAACATTTTTATTCTTATAACTGATATTTTTGAAAAAGAGCAACTGTTGAGTTTCTTGCCAGTCTATTCTCAACAGAAACTGCTTTCCGAACAGGTGATACCTTACGAACGTATACACATATTATTTTTTATGTAAAATTCGACGATTCATAAGAACGCGCAAGCGTCTATTTGAATAAAGATATTTTGAATTTGATTCAATCAATGGTGATTTCTTCAGCGCCCTTAAACGTTTTCCCTTGTCTTTAATAAAATTTTAAATTTCAAGTTACTACTGAAAACTAACAATTCCTCGAATTAACAGTGTTATCGATTTTTTTAAACATAAATCTTATCGTTTATACGTGTTGTACTAAAATTCCAAAGTCCATCTTTTTTGAATGGCAAAAATTCTACAAAAATTCCTTCGGCCTTATAAAACATACTCTTGAATTAATAATCCCAGTTCTAAAAGGTATAAATACTTCGGCCTCCTTCCGCTGGCTAGTTAGCACATTGCATATGGCCGCTCCTTCAGCTTACTTATCCTCTGAGAAATCCTATATAGGACAATGTATAAGATTTTGAAACAAAATCCCAGAAAATGTTCAAAATGTATTAGTTCTAAAAGTGGTAAAGGAACATGTTTATTATAATATTAGTGATTATTTAAATGATAACACGCACTGAAAATGAATTGATCGCTCCAGGTTCATTCAAGTGGAGAATAATATCGTAATAATACTTTATTGTCAAATAATTGGAAAAAAAAACTTGTCCCGCTGAGTTTTCTTCCAAACTTTCACCGCTACTTTTGAGGTCAGTGGCTCTTCTTTTCCGAACCGGTAGAAGTATTATTTTACAATCAAAAAGGAAGTTTAATGAATGCTTCAAATATTGAATAAAAATGTCTGAATATAAATTGGAGCTATGTCGGTTACCTTTGTTTCTATCCACGCGCTTTTTCTGTCCACATGAAACTTATGTACGTAAAACGTCCATACAACACAGGATAATGTTATCCTACAGTAAGAGGGCAGTGTTTTCGAAGTGCAGTACAATACAATACACCTTCTAGGTCGTAGTGGTCGTTGGGAATTACTACGAAATCCCATCCACACAAAATAAAAAAGTATGTGTGTTCTTAAGTACCCACAAAAGAAAAATAACTAAAAATATTATCCCCTGTGCTAGTACTCTTTGTTTGTGAAAAAGACGTTAAAAGCAATTGATAACGGTTTAATTAAAACTGGGAGTTATAGGTAAATTTTAAAAAGTAATTATTGCTCGTGAAGTTGGTCTAACTTGGTTGCTTTGCAGCCGTATTCATCATGTCGGTTTTTGGCTGTCACCGCGCATCGTAAAAATTTTACTCTCACATTTCTTTCCATACGCGCCAAAAGAAGTGTGACTTAAAAAAAAATTATGCCTACGCGGATGTGTTCATTTCTTTGTTTTTTTTTTTTTAACACTGCCCTTTGGGATAACATTATCCTGTGTTGTAATGACGCTTTACAAACATAAATTTCACGCGGACAAACGCCCGGATGCGGAACAACTATCGGCGGGCCACACAAACAGTCGTCCCGTGTGGGAATCGAACCCGCGACCCCCGGCGCCGAAGCCGATACCTCGGCGGCTGCGTCGCAGAGTCACCTGCATACACGCAATGTCATGACGTTAATTTCACTCCGAAGGGCGCACGATGATAATGACGACCCATTTCATGGACGAGGCGGACGTGCTCGGCGATCGCATCGCCATTATGTCTGGCGGGCGCCTGCAGTGTGTCGGCACACCGTACTTCCTGAAGAAGCACTACGGCATCGGATACAAGATCACCATAGTGAAGAGGGACGATTGCAACGTAGACGAAGTGACCGCCTTCTTCAGGCGCCACGTGCACGACGTGAGGCAGAACACGAATATAGGTACGCGACAATACCGCCTCCAAACTGGAAGGGGGAATCACTGCATGGTATAAAACAAAGTCCCGCTGTCTGTCCCTATGTATGTATATCTTTGAAACTACGCAACGGATCTTGATGCGGTTTTTTTTACTAGATGGAGTGATTCAATAGGAAGGTTTATATGTATGTATAATACGTCGCTATTAATGTATATTAGGGCATACACTTCTATGAACTATTAAAAAAATCGTGATATATGAATCCAGCAAAATAGCAATAGTGATGTGTAATAAACGATGACATTGTTCAATCGTATTTTATTTATTATTTTTGTAAATCACTAAATACATGAGTATATGGGCCATTTTAATTTAATATATTCCAGCAACTATAGTAAAAATACCGATGCACACTATTGAAGTTATTAGCTGAAGCCGGTGAAGAAAAGTGCATATTTTATAAATAAGAAAAATATTTGGGAGGTGTCTGAAGTCTGCCAAACCGCATAGAGGTCGCGTGGTACACTATACCCAAATAGCCACTGAAAAGAGGTTGACTTTGTACCGGGCCCAGCAGAACATTTATATAGGTTGTTAAGCAAAAATATTATTTCCAAAGAAAAAAAGTACCCAGTTAAAGAAAGTTCTTTTACTAGGTACTTTTTCTTTGGAAATATTACCGTCCCTACTCGTGACGAAAACGCTTTACTGTGACAATTTCAGGCTCAGAGCTGACATACATCTTGCCCAATGAGCAGGTCAGTCGGTTCCCGGAGATGCTTAGGGAGTTCGAGGAGAGACGAGAGTCTATGCACGTTTCTAGCTACGGACTGTCGGTGACCAGCCTCGAGGAGGTTTTCATGAAGTGAGTACTACTAGTTTAACTGTGGTAGGGCCAGGGAACAGTCTTCGCTGTTGCACGAATGGGCAGGTCCGTACGCGTGAGTACCACGACCTCACAGAAGACCGGCGTGAAGTGGAAATGTTAAACTTCTGTATTTTGTCTGGAGAGGGAGTAACCGGAGCTGGCGGTATTATATTTTTCTACAACACCCGAGTGTTTTTCAGATGCATCTCCTCCTATTAAAAATACCACCAGCTCGCTTGCCACCTTCTCACATAAGCAAAAAAACTACCGAGAATTGCTGTTATATCATATTAATTATCTCTGTCTACTCACTTCCAGAGCTGGTGTCGAAGACAACTCCGAAGTGTCCGCCGTCAAAAGGAACAATTACGTCGGCGCGAACGATTGTGCAGTAGTCCCTATTGACTCTCATCAAAACAACATAGGTAACTTCGAACCTTATCGCCTCTGAATAAGGCTCAAAAACGACTGCGACTACCAATGCGTAATTAAAGAATTGAAAACGTTTTCAGGAAACGGCAGCAACGAGCCGATACAGAAAGTCAGAGGGCTGCGTTTACTGAGGAACCACATAAAAGCCATGTTCTTGAAGCTCGTCTACAACACGATGAGGAACAAACTCGCCGCCCTGATACAGTTCGTGACGCCCATAATTAACATCACCCTGTCTGTGATAATCGCGCGCTCGTGGAAGTTCATATCGCAGCTGCCGGCGTTAGAGCTGAGCCTTGAGAGCGGCTTTAAAGCGACGGAGACTTTAATGTCGCGGGGTGCCAATCTGACGGAGGGCAGTTTGGAGAACAAGGCGATGCTAGCCTACAAGGACTACTTCAAGTCGTCCACCAACCCAGGAATGACGATCAACGACTTGGGGACGATGAATTTGGGAAAGTTCTATATGAAATTGGTTAGTTTTCGCTTTGGCTGTATATGTATCACTCTATTTAGGTTTTTTTTTTTCTCTTTAATTAGGTATGTTTATTGTTTGTCCAAATGAATTCTTAATAAATGACTATTAATTGAGAAAATATCGGATAGTTAATGTTATATCTATCTAGTAATTATTTGTATTCATATCTTGTATTGATGTTGTTTTCACAAAAAATAAAACCTTTTTACAGAAGGCTTACTCCGCAGGGTAAGCAGACAGGGTCCCGCTTTACTATTTATCCTATCTTTCCAGTTGGATCAAACTGCACACGGTGTGCTATTGATTGATGCAATTTGATTAAAATCGGTTCAGTAGTTTAGGAGTATAGCGGACAAACAACGTGACACGTAATTTATATATATTAAGGTAACCTTCTCGAGACTACTAGCTCAAATAAACTTATTTGCAGTATTAACATAACATTCATTGTTTTTATGTGAATAATTGCCAAACGAGCAGACGGTTCGCCTGATGTTAAGTGAATACCGCCGCCCTTGGACATTGTTATTCCAGATGCGTTGACAGCCTTTTGAAAATTGGGCTCCGGCCACCTCACTAACCAGACGAAACGGGAAAGTAATATACTTCCACTTTACGCTGGTCTTGGTTACCTGTGAGGTCGTGGTACTTACCCGGACGAGCCTGCCCATACGTGCAACAGCCCAGGCTGCTGCGTGGCTCTACCACCGTGAAAGCACATTAAATAAAATTATGGTTTAATTTTTAAATAACAAATTATTACTTTCTTTCTTTATCAACAGTCACAGTCAGATCTAGCTCGGGTGCGGTATGAGACACTGGTTGGCGCTACGTTCGCCCCGCACCGGATAACCGGCTGGTTCAGCAACTACGGGTACCACGACTCTGCTATCTCGCTCGCTCTCGTGAACAACGCCATTATGCGCGCTCTGTCGCCCGGCAGCTCGTTAAGAATAATCAATCACCCGCTGCCGTATTCCATAGAAAACTTGGTCAGTACACTTACATATAAAAGCGTTTATTGTGCTAAATAGTGGAAATTTATAGGCATGTAAGAATTACCAATCTAGTTATATATATGCAGTTTGTAATGTTCAACCATTTCTAGGTTAGAGTGATGGCGTCAAGTGGCAGTATGGGATTTCAGTTCGCGTTTAACATTGGATTTTGTATGGCTTTTGTCACGTCCTTTCTTGTACTGTTTGTGGTGAAGGTAAGCGTTTCGTTGTATTTAATTTATTAGATTCCAATATAAGCATATTATATGATTTGTGCATGTCTGATGGATAAGTAGCAACGTGGAACGTTTCGCGACGAACGAAGGGTCTAATAATGGGAAAAGGGGAATAATAATGGGTTTACAAACACATTGACCGACCGCAGGCCGCACAAAACTGTTATAGACGTATTACAGTTGTTCTGTCTGTTCTGTCTGTCTGTGCAATGACAGTGACGTTGAATGCATGACTTAAATCCAAGAATAGATGAGCTTCAAGGTTGAATATGCTTTAAATTTCGTACAGCGTGACAACTCCTAGATTGTGTACGTTATACTTCCACGTGTACAATTGGATTGAGTGGTTTTGAGACTTTAGAGTTATTGGGGGCTAAGCGGAAAGCAACATCTGGGACTTTCAACAATTATAAAGCAGTAAAACTCCTTAATGGTGTATATCTTAGAGATCGCTTTTTAGCGATAAGACCGCCTTATTGTACCTTACTTTAAAGACTTATTTTATACTAATTTTACTAAATTCTTTGTGGTGTACAATAAAGTATATAATAATAAATAATAATCTTAGCTCCACGTGTACAGATCAGTATCAGATCGTGTGGTATTGTGACTTGATCTGGGTTAATCGGGGGTCCAGCGGGGGATGTTCAGAGTCTGGGTTGTGTGGTAGGAGCGTGTCGGTGGCGCGAAGTTGCTGCAGCGCATATCTGGCGTGCGGCCCGCCGTGATGTGGGGCGCCGCGCTGGTCTGGGACTGGCTGTGGCTGCTGATGGTCTACCTGTGCATCGTGCTCACACTCGCCTGCTTCCAGGAGAACACGCTCGCCACGCCCGAAGAGCTAGGTGATTGCGAACTTTGGTCCGATAGAAAAGCCCCCTTTCCGAAGGTATTGAAGTGTTGACGCTGCGTGTTCCGCCCGTTAAAGGTAACCAAAGTCGTATAGTAAAAGTCCTGTAACACTTCTGGTTTGTCCCGAACACGTCTCTACTAGCATTACCAATCATTTTATTCACAACTAGCTGCCCGGACAGACCTCGTTCTTTTTTTTTTTTCCTTTAGCATTAAAACCTTCCGTGGACCTTAAAGAACATACCAAAAAAAAATTAGCCTCAATACCTATATGGTCAATTTGAAATAATTTCTTTGCTGGAGTATATTGAATTAAAAGTGAGCGTCTGGTCGTTAGAAAGAGCGATCAGTTGTTAGAAATTATTTTATTTTCGTTTAACAGGGCGGGTGCTTTTAGTGTTGATGGTGTTTTCTTTGGCGACCATACCGATGCACTATTTGGCGTCTTTCTATTTCGAGGCCGCTGCCACCGGTTTCTCGAAAATGTGTTTCATGAATATATTCTGCGGTGAGTTTTGTTCGCTTTTTGTCAGCTTTAAGAGCGCAGGTGATATTAAGCTAATCACTTTTTTGTCACTGATCGCCTCGTAGGATGTATGCCGTTCCTGATAACCGAAGTGCTGAGGTTACCAGAAGTGGGCAGCCCATACTACGCCCATATATTCGATTGGATATTCTCCCCGCTGCCAATTTACTGCATCAGTCGGAGTTTCAGGTAAGAAATGTACTGGCAATATTAATTCTCATTTATTCCTTCTAGCTTAATCATATTTATAATCATGTTAATACTAGCTATATTGAATACATAAGCATGACGTCATAAAATCCGTAAAATAGTTTTCTTTTACCATTAATATAGCTCTTTTGTGTAGTATTGTCACATGTCTCGAATAATTTTGTACTCAATAACTTTACATAAGTACATTGAGATACAACTCCTTATCTCAACACTCCATAATTGAACGTAAACAATAAAGGTTTTATTTTATTGTATGTACTTGACCACATATTCTATCCAACTTATCTTTCCGCTATTCATCGTCATATAAACATATAACTATGGAGAATCTGATATTTAACGGTGGTAGGGCCACGCAGCAGCCTCGACTGTTGCACGAATGGGCTGGCTAGTCCGGGTCAGTACCACGACCTCACAGAAGACCGGCTTTAAGTGGGACTATGATACTTTCGCGTTTCGTCTGGTGAATGAGGTAGCCGGAGCCCAATTTTCAAAAGGCTGTCAACGCATCTACAACCCTCAGGTGTAGCGGATGTCCATGGGCGGCGGTATTCACTTAACATCAGGTGAACCGTCTGCTCGCTTGGCAACTTTTCACATAAAAAAAAGATATATTATAAAAAAGGGACCCAAAGTTCGCTTCTTGTATTAATGTATTTATTGCGTAATATATAACTATATAATATTATGTATATCATGACATTTCTTGTCTACAATATGAACATTTGAACACGATAGTACAGTTTCTCTATGGAGTTTCATGCTGCCAAGTCGTGAACTGTCAATTTTACAGTTTGAAATCGTTTTGCTCTACAAATAACGGGAAGACAGTACATAGTAATGGTTGTATCTTGTATATTTAAGAAAAGCATAACAAAAGAAAAATAACTAAAAATTTTATCCCCTGTACCAGTACTCTTTGTTTGAGAAAATGACATTAAATGCTATTGATAACGATTTAATTAAATAACTTATAATTGGACGTAAATGTCAATTATTAAGAATTATTGATATTACTTTATTATCCATATATTATTAGCCATAACCTGTAAAACCGTGAAGTAGGTTGCTAATGAACCATTTCGCCCTTTGGATGGCGTGTTTTTTTTGTTTTTTTCCAAACGCGACAAAAAGATTATAACTTAAATATAAAACTTCTTTTTTTATAATTTTAATACATTTATAATAATTTGCAATAATTAAGTATATAATAATAAGTTTTCTTCGCCAGGGACATGAGCGTTGCTTCGTTCTCAATGCTGGCGTGCGACAGCCTGTGCGAGCAATTTGTCAACATCGATAACTGCACTCGCCACACGATCTGCACACACCTCAACATCTCGGTTTGTTGTAGTAAGTTTTCGTGTACCAACCGCGTTTCATATAGGAATGTGTTATACTAGGTTAAATCGAGTGACTGTTACGCCTGTATCTGTTATTTATCAGTAACAGTGACCTGCAGTAACAGTGACAAATACCTGTTACAAAATAACAGCCTGTTATTTCATACTTTGTTGTGACAATTTATGTAGCTATTACTATACAGTAAAAGAGAAGTACGAACGTTACCATAGAGTAATATACTGTAGCGTCCGTACTTCTGTTTTTAACAAAGATACCTGTTATAATTACCTGTTACGATAAATACGCCTCACTCCTAGTTTCATAGCCAACTCGTTTACCGTGCTAAGGTAGATGACCGTAGTAGGGGTCGAGTATTGGCCTATTTTTTTGTTACAAAAACACAACTGTCGGCCGTTTTACTCTCTTCGAAGAGTAAGGTATCTCACCATACAATAGTTTGTCAAGCAGAAAATACCTTATGGCAATAAGTCCTCCTTTTTGATCCTGAATGTCGCATGAAGTGCGATAAAGATTTAATAAATGAAATAGAGCAGTGGATAGTTTTAATGTACCCGTCATCTCATAGTTATGTTAGTTTTTATGATTAAATATCGTAAGAAAAAGTCTTTATCCTTTAATATCGTACAGCTCAGTCTAGTGATCATGAAAGGTAAGAAAATATTAAGAAAACAAAATGATTTTTAATAGTAACTCACCAGATAAATTAGTAAAGGGAATAAAAAAATAACATTCACAACGACGATTTCAGGTAAAAAGACAAAATCTCAGCATGTTATGCCCCTTTTCAGAGTCAATATTGATAAATCCACAACAAAGTGTATTTTTCAGAATATTGAACTTAGTTTTTACCATCACCGCAATTTAAATGGGATCTTCATCGCTTTTCGTTGTAACATTAAACAGTAATTAATATTTACATCAATGATACGAAAGAGACGAAAGAAAGGCAAAACATATCTTTTGTTTCAGTTGAGGACGATCCGTTCCTGAAATGGAGCGAACCGGGCATTGGTCGGTATTTGTTTATGATGGCGCTAATGGGAATTATCACGTTCACAACGCTTTTGGTCAAAGAGTACGAGATTTTGAATAAGGTAATTAATTACTTCTTATTGTGTTTGGGTAGAACTGAATTTAGATACGCAATTGAAAATAAAATAATTATAGTATTCATACATATAGCTTTAGGTGAAATATGGCATTTCTCATCTGTATTGAATAGTAAAGACTTACAAATTTTGATGTGAATGAGTAATTAATTTTTTTAAACATTGCTTTGGTACTTAATTAAGTCATTGTACTATAATACTTAAAACTTACAGCTTTACATAATTCTTCTGTACATGTGAATGTGACTGAACTCCTCCTAAGCCGCTAGACCGATGTTGATGAAATTTTTTGTGTGTTCAAGTGGATCCGTGAATGGTTTAGATTCACAGTTCGGTACACTACAAAATGTTTTTTTCAATCAATTCTTTATTTATAACTTGTCGGAGACGTGTGTACAGTACGCTAGTTTACTTGTAGTTATAAAATACCAATAACAATATTTGTACCTCAGAGGTAAGAGCATTATGCGACAAAATACAAAAATGCGTGGAATGAATCATTGAATGCATTATTAGATTATGATGTCATATACGATTGAAAATTTTATTAATTAGGCGTCGTAGGACTTAATGCTTTATACTGTTGTGTTGAATTTGTTCTTGCGATTTTATTATATTATATATTATATTATATGCTTTATTGAAAACCATAAACATATATAATAAATGTTACAAAAATAACTTATAAGGTAGTAACAATAAGGCGGTCTTATCGCTAAAAAGCGATCTCTTCCAG
This sequence comes from Iphiclides podalirius, assembly GCA_933534255.1. Classification (NCBI taxonomy): domain Eukaryota; kingdom Metazoa; phylum Arthropoda; class Insecta; order Lepidoptera; family Papilionidae; genus Iphiclides; species Iphiclides podalirius. Next base: position 8,296,896 of record OW152822.1, on the reverse strand, counting down.
ACAACCTTGTGGCTAAAAGTACAATATTATGGACAACGGTAGGTGGTGCAAATGATAAACTTACATACGAAAATCTAAATAAACTGAACGAATATATTAGATTTTAATGGTGTAATCAAAAATAATTTGATGACTCCGTGGCGCAGTTGCACAAGGTATTGGCTTCGGTGTCGGGGGTCGTGGGTTCGATCCCCACAACTATATTTGTGTGACCTACAGATAGTTGTTTCGTATCTGGATGTTTGCCCAGGTGAAATGTTATATGATATATAAATGTTGTATGTTTGTAAATGTCCTTACAACACAGGATAATGTTATCCTAAAGTAAGGGCAATGTTAAAAAAATGAAGAAAAAAAATTGAAAAATGTGGAGCTACTATTGTATGCCTCTGAGGTACAGCTATAACTGAAAAATATCAGTGCCCAACGTTAAATATTATATTCCGTCCAGATATTCTACAAAGAGACGTCGCACCGTCCGCCAGAAGTGGACCCCGGGGAGGACAGCGACGTCGCCGCCGAGCGCGCCTTCGTCCACGGCCTCACGAGGCAGCAAATCGCACAGCAGAGTCTGGTCTGCAAGGACCTCACCAAGTACTACAAGGACTTCCTAGCCGTCAATCGCCTCACGTTTGGTAATTATATTCTAACAGGCAACACTGAGTACGGCCGCACATTATTGTAACGGATACGTATTTAATGCACACCTCAGTAAACCTCCCTCACCCTCCGCTTACTTATTCCCTTTCTAACTCTGCCTCTCTGTATCTATCTTCCTTTGTTTCTCTCGGTCATGAGCGAGTTTAATGTCCGAAGTCCGTCCTTCCCTTAAGTCCGTTGTCCAAAAACAAAAACGTCGTTCAGGCAGACATCACAAATAATACCGTCAAATAATAAGTTTATCAAATAAATTTACGTAATGTCTAAAATACTCGCGAGTTCCCAATGTTAGTAAATGTTAGCATAGTTATTACGTACCAACGCGTGGAGAGTACTGGGAGCGAGAGGGAATGCTATTCGGGCACAAGCGAGATGGCAACAGCCGTTCCCCTCGCGCGCCTCATAGTTTGGAACAACGTTATTTAGCGTATATACCTTGAACGTATTAACATTAACGATGCACCGCTGTGTGGGGCTAAATGAAAATAGTCCATGTTAATTATTACACACCAACGGAATGCGGTGAGAGCGAGGCAGAATGCGGTGAGAGCGAGACGGAATGCAGTGAGAACCAGACGGTATAAAGCGATCTCTCCGCTACAATTGAGCGCATGCGAACAGCGGTGCACCGCGGCGAGTGCTTCGGGCCGCTGTGCGTGAACAAATAGATCGTGTCCCCAATGCTAGTAATGAGCGAGCCGGAATGCGGTGCGAGCGAGACGGTATAAAGCGATCTCTCCGCTACAATTGAGCGCATGCGAACAGCGGTGCACCGCGGCGAGTGCTTCGGGCCGCTGTGCGTGAACAAATAGATCATGTCCCCAATGCTAGTAATGAGCGAGCCGGAATGCGGTGCGAGCGAGACGGTATAAAGCGTTCCTCCGATGAGCGCATGCGAACTCAAATTGATCTCTCCGCTACAATTGAGCGCATGCGAACAGCGGTGCACCGCGGCGAGTGCTTCGGGCCGCTGTGCGTGAACAAATAGATCGTGTCCCCAATGTTAGTAACGAGCGAGACGGAATGCGGTGCGAGCGAGACGGTATAAAGCGTTCCTCCCGCTACAATTGAGCGCATGCGAACAGCGGTGCACCGCGGCGAGTGCTTCGGGCTGCTGTGCGTGAACAAATAGATCGTGTCCCCAATGTTAGTAACGAGCGAGACGGTATAAAGCGTTCCTCCCGCTACAATTGAGCGCATGCGAACAGCGGTGCACCGCGGCGAGTGCTTCGGGCTGCTGGGCGTGAACGGCGCGGGCAAGACGAGCACCTTCCGCATGCTGACCGGCGACGCGCGGCTCTCCTGCGGCGACGCGCACCTTCACGGCCTCGCGATCAAGACGCAGCTGCAGCAGGTCTACCGCCACATAGGTGCCTGGAATTTATGTTTAACTACGCTCCTTATCCGACTTAAAAAAGGAGGTTTTCGATTCGGTTTGACTATGTGCTACTGTGGTACCACGCAGCAGCCTCGGCTGTTGCACGAATGGGCAGGCTCGTCCGGGTAAGTAATTAATTACCACGACCTCACAGAAGGACGGCATAAAGTGGAAGTATGAAAATTATTTTCACCCTGTTTTCGCGTAATTTTCGCCTGGTGAGTGAGGTGGCCGGAGCTCAATCTTCAAAAGGTTGTCAACGCATTTCATCAACCCTCGGGCGGCGGTATTCACTTAACATCAGGTGAACCGCCTGCTCGCTTTGCACGTAAAAAAAACGTAACAAAAACAAAAATCTCTATACATTTTCCATTTGATTTTGATGATTTCCCTGAAGTATCTCCGGATTCAAAGGTCCAATTCCAATGGTTTTCTTCCTTTTTTTACAGATTACAGATTTACAGATTACCTCCCATGTGGTGGGACATGGAGGTAAACTGGAAGCTTTGCATTGGGTTAAATTTTCCATGTCCGTTTGAACCGTCTGCTTGCACGCCACCTTCTAATATAAAAAAAAGATCTAGTTCAAAATCCGAGTTGAGCGGGACTTTTTACTCATTGAAATGCCATTAGCTGACTTCATGTGAAGATGTGAATGAACATTAATGGCACGTTTTGTCAAAAAGACTAAGGGCAGTAATGTAATTTTTTTCCCAACAGGATACTGTCCCCAATTCGATGCATTGCTCGACAATTTGACGCCACGTGAGACCCTTAGAATTTTCTGCCTGCTGCGCGGCATTCCCGTGCAAGTGGGTTCCGCTAGGGCGCTGCATCTCGCCGGTGTGCTCGGCTTTACGAAACACTACGATAAAAAGGCAAGTCGGATTTTGAAAAATTTTAATTTTGCATAATGAAATATTTTTGTTTCATTTTATTTTTAACTCCGCTACTGTAAGAAAACATCCTCGATCCGTTACAATCATATGTGCGTGACACAATGACGTAGCTCGGGTGTGAATCGAAGCCCGCGACACGTGACGCCAAAGACCTATCGCTGTGCAATTGCGGCATACAGTCCAACTACAATACAATACCGATTTACACCATTTCGTGATTTTTTTTTTTGCTGCATAATTGCAAATCGTGTCTTTCCCTGGATTTGGAAAATATGTATGTTATTTTTTCTTAAAGCGAAATTTAGAAATAATTTCGTTTCTGTTCAGATAAAAAAGTAATAATCGGTTGCTGTTTAAAATAATGATCAACATACTCCTTCAATTGGTCAATTGTTCGTCTATTTGTTAGGTGCACGAATGCAGCGGCGGTACGAAAAGGAAAATAAGCACAGCGCTGGCGCTGCTCGGCGATTCACCGCTAGTGTTCCTCGACGAGCCCACCACAGGTACTGCAAACACCTTCATCATGCGAACATCGTTCGTACTCGGTTTTAGTTTATTTTTAGCTACGAGGCATCGATTATTGAGTGCGACGGTACATTCGAATATCGTTGTTTATCAGTTGTACTCTACCTCTCGCTAAGTGACATCGATATTTAAGCGCGACTGTATCAGCGGAGAATCCTCGCTCAGGCGCTTCTTAATTTCCTCATTCGAACGTCGTTGTTATTCAGTCTCACTCCAATTCTAGCAAAGTGATGTCGATATTTGAGCGCGACTGTACATAAGCGGAGAATCCTCGCTCAGGCGCTTCTTAATTTCCTCATTCGAACATCGTTGTTATTCAGTCTCACTCCAATTCTAGCAAAGTGATGTCGATATTTGAGCGCGACTGAACATAAGCGGAGAATCCTCGCTCAGGCGCTTCTTAATTTCCTCATACGAACATCGTTGTTATTCAGTCTCACTCCAATTCTAGCAAAGTGATGTCGATATTTGAGCGCGACTGTACATAAGCGGAGAATCCTCGCTCAGGCGCTTCTTAATTTCCTCATTCGAACATCGTTGTTATTCAGTCTCACTCCAATTCTAGCAAAGTGATGTCGATATTTGAGCGCGACTGTACATGAGCGGAGAATTCCCAACTTTTCGAGTCTCTCGCCAACTGTACCGCGCCCGTGCAGGGATGGACCCGGCCTCGAAGCGGCTGGTGTGGTCGTGCGTGAGCGAGGCGGCGGCGTCGGGCCGCAGCGTGGTGCTCACGTCGCACAGCATGGAGGAGTGCGAGGCGCTCTGCTCGCGGCTCACCGTCATGGTGAATGGGCGGCTGCACTGCCTGGGGCCGCTGCAGCACCTCAAGACCAAGTTCTCCCAGGGTACGGTCCTTCCGTTTGTTTTGCTACGCGGCGGCTAGGTAGGCCAGTGTAACGAGAGCAAGTTAACCAAAGGCACGATACTTGTGTCTGATTTGCTACGCGGCGGCTAGGTGGCCGGAGATGACGAGGCCAGTGTAACGACAGCAAGTTAACCAAAGGTACGATACTTGTGTCGATTTGGTACGCGGTGCCTTTCTGCCTGGAGGTGACGCGGCCAGTGCAATGAACCAAGAGCAAGTTAACCCAAAGTACTATTCTTGTGTCTGAACTGCTACGCGTCGCGGGACATACATACGACCCGGCGCTTAAGACGCTGTATGCAGTAAAAATAGGTTTTTAAAAAAAATTTTTAGCACAATCTATACACTTTATAACAGCAAAAAAAATATATGTTAGTCTTGATCTAACATTCTAATGGAGCATTGTTTTCAAAACAAATTCTCGATATATAAAAATTCATTAAAATTAATTCGAACGCAACAAACGAAACAGCGTTGTTTCGGTTTTCTTCCATTTCCAAACGTTGAACAGAGAGCGGTGAGGCGCGTTGCTAGAATGTCATTTACTACGCACATTAATAAAGTTCGTAATAGAGCCGCGTTCGTCTCCGGCCGGCTACACAATTTAACTAAAGCTAAAAGTAAAATGCCCTTAAGGCACAAATTATTATTATATAAGTCCTGCGTACGACCTCTACGCATGCATGATCTTCGCCGACACGCACCCTACTCGCTTGTACAAGCTGCAAATAGTACAAAATAAGTTCATCCGCCGTGCAACCGGTGCGCAGCGGTATCAACGCACGTCGATCTCCACAACGATTGCAGACTCCCGACGATTCGCGAATATTTTAAAGACCTGACCAAACGGTTCTTCGATAGAGCCGAACATCATCCCAACCCTCTTGTGGTAAGCGCAGCAAATTACCAACCCGACACAAACGCGAACGTCAACAAGCGTCGCCCGCGAAACGTCCTCATCGACCCTGTCGAGGAAGGGGACTTAGATACGCCGGACCCACCGCCGGGGGTCCCGCCGGATAACACTACACCCACAGCTAGTGTACCAACAAACACAATAGTTCGCCCTCGCCTCCGAGCACGGCGAGACCAACACAACGCGTACACAAGGTACACCCGCGTTCCAGGGCGGTTCTCACCGCCCCCAGCCACCGATTAGCTAATTGCACAGTCGACGGCCATCGGGGTCTCGGTCCGCACCGCAACTTCGATGGCCCTTAGATGACATGTCGTAGTTAAACGCACGCATGAGCACATGCGCGGCCCTACCCACAGCGGAGGGCCCAAACCCGTGGGTTCTGGCTAGCCCACCGGTTCTGCGTCAGATGAAGCTTTAATGGTCTCGGGACTGAAAGCAAAAACATCAGTTAATACAAGATACAAGCGTTGCTAGATGGACCTATACCGCTCGTCCTCCGTTCACCGTTAAGAAATATGTTCCTTATTTATTTAATTTTATTAGATCGTACATAAGATAGTATTTTCACATATTTCGTATTTTTAATTATTTGTATGTATTAACAACTAAAGCGTAAATTCAATATCTTGTGATTGATGAGGCTTATCAGTCCTATACATACAGTGGACCATCATTCTATATTGGTGGAAGGGAGTCAAGGGATTGGATTCAAATCCCTACATTTCTTTGTTATATTTATGGTCTTTTTTTTGTAAATATTTATTTAAATTTAATTTTTGTTGATTTTTTATTTTTATAAATAATTCCAACGAAATATTATTGTACTTTTTGAACGTAGAACGCAACAATTGGAGAACAATTTATCGGTTGATAAACCAACTTTTCATTATTTCAAATTTTTAACAAGTCTTATATTGCATATTGTTATTAATTTTTTTTATTAAAATATTTAATTTTTAACCCTAAAACGAAAATTATTTTTTTATGAACACGAAAAATAATTGTTTTATAATTTTTCATTAATTTGTTTATTTTCCACATTTTATGAAATAAATACAAAATAATTAATTGATTTACAGATTTAAAAATTAAAATTGGAAAAAGATATACCACTCAATAAGGTTTGAACTTGGGACCCCCGTAATTGTTCACCTACCCTGACGCTCGGACCAATAAATTCGATTCTATTTATAATAGTTGTCGTTTATCGATGTAAGGAATTTTATCGATAATTTTTTTAAATATCATTTCATTGAGGAATTTATATAAAGTAGTAAGTTTTTATCATTTAAAGAATAAATTAAAGGTATATAGTTTCAGAAAATATGTAATAAAAAAGTCGTATTCGTAATTACTGCCGTGGAGACTATGGAATTGCTTAAAATTTTTGTGACCATCTTAAATCAAAATAAATAATTAATCCTTTATTTATTGTTTTGTTTTAAGAAATGTCATTTTCCTTTATTAATTTATTTGACCTTAAGATGTATTTTTAATCAATTCTAATCAGTTTACTGATAATTTAAAATAATTAATAGGAAGATTTTCTGAAATTGTTGATTGCTTTCTCATACTTTATATTTGTTTGTTTATTACTATTCCTATAATATTATAAAAGTAAAATACAATCATGGTCTATAAAATATATTATTGGGACCATCTGTGTACATTTTCGATAGCCTTCAATGATACTATCGATAGTATCCTACGGCCCACCACTACACGCACACACTAGGAAATTAATTGACGAAACTCGCCCGCTGCGCCCCGCTAAGCGGGGTTATCCCTCCTCCGCTTCCTCATACTTCACCACCCAAATAGTTAAAAATTCACTGCGCACAGCGCCTTAAGCCAATGGCTTAACAACTGCGCCACAGAGTCGAGTTGTTTTAAATCATTACAAATTCTTTATTCGCAGGTTATACATTAATAGTTAAAGCAAAATCTGGTCCAGAGAGAGACAATAACATTGTCAGTATTAATCAGCATATACTAGATAATTTCAAAGAGGCAAAGCTAATGTGAGTATTAACATTCGTTAGTTTCTTATTTCACCATGTCTACACGTCACCAACGGGCTTTTATTGATCTTTCCAGTGAGACTTACTTAGGCATCAGTACGTACTACTTAAAGGACGCCGATTTGCCCTGGTGGCGTGTGTTCCACGTAATGGAGGAGTCGCGTCAGGAACTCCCAATCGAAGATTATTCCGTCTCGCAAACAACGCTAGAACAGGTTTTCCTCGGCTTTACCAGGATGCAAGGTAAAGAAGAGTAATGTATCAATCATCAAAGAAAATACGAAACTTTTGTTCATACTCATCATTTTGCTTTGTTTTTTCACGCAATTAAAAACGCCAATCATATCGATGTATTGCGTATAAAGATAATATTATACCATAATTCGTTATTATGTCTGTTTTGACAAATTTCATTGAAGAATCTCTCGCCTAGAATTCAAATACTCTTCCCTAAAGACAAAATGTCTCAACAGACAGACAGAATCCTTTTTTTGTAAGTGACTGAAGGCACGATTGTATCTATTATATTTTCTTAATCACAATCCGCTCGACTCATTTATTCGAATCTCTACACACTATGCAGTTAATTACATATAGTGTTTATGTGGAAAGTTTCTCTCGAAAGTTTTCTAGTACTTACAAACTTGACGTTTGTTATTTTATATTCGTGTTTAATGTTTAGACGTGTATTTGGCTGAATGTTTCTGAAAAGTGTTGCCGTGTTTTACAGTTTTATAACAAGATAACAATGAGACAAAAGTATATTCGCAAATTAATTCTGAAATAGGATTTTATTAAATGTACACTATGAAAAGCAAAACGCATGTTCACAACCTGATAAACTTGAAAAATTTCATGAGTATTTTAATAAAGTGTTTATAAAACGATTTAAATTAGAAAATAATTCTCAAGAGATCTGACCTTCTTGTAATTTTATCACGTTTTGAAACACTTATCGAGCTATATTTGTCAAGCCATCGAAGCTAACTTTCCAAGACTGAAAGTGCAATTTGCCTATGAGACAAAAAAATGTTTTATTCTCCGTTTTACAAGGCTATATAAGTATCTGAACATAACAACTATGATAAATCAAGTTTATTTATTTATTTATTTAAGTATTAAAAATCAGTATATAAAAACGATTGTAACATTGTACTTATTTCAATAGCAAAAATATTATGGTGCTTTACGACTGTGTGCTTAGGAAAATGTAAGTAGTTTTAATTAGTAGTTTGCAACTTTATATGTTTACTAAATGTACTAATAAATGTTTGCATGACCATTAGTTAGCCAATGAATTTGTATAATGATTTTTCGTGCGTACTTAAGTATTGGCGTATATTTTTATGCATATTCATCCGAACCGGACCAAAAATCGATAAAAGAAAAGTATTTTTATTTCAAATAGATTTATATTATTATAGAACTAATCATACGTATAAGTACGCAGTGAGAAATTCTTTGAGAAAATTATTTTTACGTAAATCAATTTTACAGTATTAGTATTATTTACAATGATCATTTACTTAATTAGTACAATTGATATCAAGCGCTTTAAGCACGGCTTAAGCATTTTCAGTATTTAACGTTAAGTACAATCAATTACTTAAATTTGTTTATGAAACATGAATATGGTCAAACTGCAAGTAGATCCTTTTGATAATTAATTTTAACGAGATCAATTCATGCGTAATTATATTTTCTAAAACAGAAGGGATGAATATAACTATTTGTCTTATTTTCAGCTAATATGAAAATATTTTCTAGGCATTAAACTCAAAATCAACTACGAATGCATTTTTATCAAATATATTACGTCCAGTTGTCTCATCAAGAGCAAACTATAATTTTGTAACAACAAAAGGATCACACTACCTCATTTTAAATAGGATTTCTTACTTTTTATTTGAATCCTTAGAATACTTTGTCGTGTTTTTAATTTACTAGACATTGTCACAAACGTTAAATTTTTATTATAAACTTACATCGATTGGAAGTGCTACTCCTCGTTACAACTTTTGTAAGTGTTTAATGACCGGTTCAATATATTTCTCCGGTTAAATCATCAAAAAAAACTTTAATTTTGATGAAAAGAAAGTACAGCTTAACATGCTTGAAATGTTTTAAAGAACACATGAAAATGTTAAAATATTCCATGTAATCTTCGTATAACAACCATGTTCATGTTCGAATAACGTTATTTTAACTGCATCTACTTAGTACAATATATCAGTGTCATCGATCGATATGGATAAAGGTCGCGCAAATCTCAAATGTACCTTGAACGTAACAGAGTTAACCATCATAAAATTTCCAAATATCTGACAACGTTGTTCGCGACTGTACAGCACTCTAGCAGGAGCAGGAGCGAGATAGAAAGAAAGGAAAATACTCTTTCCCCGCACCGCATCTGTATTACACTGATGCCAATAAGCTGCGTATTTGGCGAACTTCAAGGCACATTTAAGCTTTGCATGTACAAAGTGGTTTTAACTTTTAATGATATAATAACAATTATATTGTGGAATCAATGTTTGTGATATGATTTGTGATCAAATAGTTTGCCGCTAATTGCCATTTGTAATTATTATATGTATTTATTTAAAGTGATATCCTGTAAGGCGTTACGTTCCTAAACTTTAATGGCTAAAGCCAATCGCAATTGTTGCCAGTGTTTCAATGAATATTTTTAATTACAGTATTATCACTCGATTACTCAATTATTTTGAATCTCGTATTTTATTGTGCACTTACACGTGTGTAAGATTTTATGATTCATAAGTTAAATTGTGGCTTTACATTTCATTGCTCCCAGTGAACTTATTGTCTGCTATAGACTATTTGTAAGAAAAGTGTTCGTACATATGTATCGTTGTAGGTTTACAAAATTTGTAATAAAAATATAGCACTTACCAAAATATTGTTTTATTTCATCATTGAAGCAAAAATGTTTATTAAATTAAACTATATACAAACTAAAACAATGGTCCCCATAAAATTAACGTGGATTACAGTAAAATTTTGAAGTTAGGGCATAATTATATACATCCATGTTTAATTCTTCAGTTCTTCAATATGTTAGTTGTTACTGTTGTTACTTTTAGTTGTTGTTATTTAATGTGGCCTGTAACATTCCCGAGTTAAAATATTGAAGACTATAATATAAAAAATTAAAGGGACCTTTTGTTCTATTAACAGATGTATAAGTCAAGTCATTTCGTGGATGCAGGATTCTAAAACGATTTATGACGTCATAACTTTTTTTAGAGAGATAGCAATTGGGCAAACAGGTCATTTACGTTTTAATATAGCTATTTTTACTGTTAGGGATGTTGACAATCATTGAATTGGTCACACAGTTACGGCACTCACCAGGCGATAAATAAAAATATAAATAATCTTTTACGCCTATCTTCTTTGACGATGTCGTATTTCCCCGTTTGAGCAGGCTAATTCGTGCAGCAGGAGTACAATAAGGTATAATTTTAATCTATTCATACGCATACCTTTAAGCAAACCCTTCAGATTTACCTATAAAAGTAATAAAAAAGATGACACGTATTTTCATTTGTTGCAATACTAACTTGCTCTGCATGAATTTATTTTAATATTCCCAAATTATAGAATTGTGAAATTATAAGCAACTATTTTATTTATTTATTTTAAAATTGCTTGTTTACACCCCAACTTAAAGTTAAAAAAAAAGGCAAACAATAAATAAAACCTTTCCAGTCAACCCTGGAAGTAGAGAAAACGTAGGTGCAAACAAAATCCCCTTCGGCCGGGTTCCCGCCTTGACGTGGCGGAGGGGCTTAGTAGCCGTGCTTGGTCACTCACGGCGAAGCTAAAAAGAACCCACACTGGGCCGGCCTGTGGTGTAAGGCCGCTCCGAGTGGGCTGCAGGAGACAGGTCGAGGGTGGTAGAGGTGGAGCCACTCTCCCTGTCTTCTGCTACCGAGGAGGAGTCGGTAAGGCCGGCCCGAGAGGGCCGCTCCGAGTGGGCTCATTGAGCCCACTCTGTATGCGTGCTGGAGGGTGCAGGGCACAGGTCGAGGGTGGTAGAGGTGGAGCCACTCTCCCTGTCTTCTGCTACCGAAGAGGAGTCGCGGGGAAAGAGGAGTGTCGGTATTGCATTGGTCGTGCTCCCTATCCTCCGTGACTCGGCGAGGCTGCACCGCTGATGCAGTGGTGGTGGGGCCGCCGGGGGAGAGGAGTGTCGGTATTGTGGTGCGCCGTTCTCCCTACCCTTCGCGGCCGAGACGTGGTGAGCGGCGGAGCCTCAGACCAGGTATGCCGCTGGGGGCTGGGAGACTTGATGCTTTTAGGCACGGGCTCTCCTAACTCCCATAGCCTCTGGTCAGCGAAGTTGGGGTAGTTCGTTGGCCGTGAAAAAAGGGGCCGAGTAGGAAGGCGTGCTGAATATTCCAGCGCGCCTTGCCTGGAGGAGAGGGGGTTGCTCCCCGGGAGGGGGCTGCTGAGGCGGCCAGCGCTGGCAGGGTCGCGGAAGTGTGCGAAAGCGTTCCCGTGGCCCTGCCGATAAGCGCTAATATCGTGGGGGTTTTAGTCGGCGCGAGTCCGACATAACCCGCTCTCGCCCCCGCGAGGGCGGGTATGCGTAGGCATTTCCCCCACGTTAAAAGGTGCAAACAAAATACGCGAAATTAATTTAAAATAAAACAATCAAATAAATTTGGATAGGGAAGGTAAATAAGCGAGTTGATGGAATTTTGCAACAATAATATATTAAAAAAAAAAGAATCGTTGCGAATTGGTGATATTATACAAGGACCAAAATATAATGTACAAAAATATAAGAAGAAGAAGAGTTAATAAGATATTTTTAAAACCAATAATATATACCTTATAAATTAATTGACAAACATTAATTATGTTTTCTTACTTATTCAAAGAATTTCAATATAAATATAAAAAAGAATACTTACATAGTTATTTCTTCACCAAACCTTCCTCTCAAAGTACAGTTCACAGTAGAGAGCATTTACATCCGATACTTTAGGCAAATATTCAGATACCTACTTCTAGGTTACAGTTGTTCTAATTCATACCATTTAAATGCACTTACAATGACGAAACGCTTTGATACATTATTTACTTGTATTGATTTGTTCTATTATTTCATTGAAAAAATAACCTCTCAAGTTAAATAATTAAATTTAAAGTTAATAAAGCAACTGGTAGACATCTATAGCGATAAAGATTGACCTTAATAAATACTAAAACGTGTTAAACGGTAAACCTCTACCTATACATCCCAACTGTGTAAATGTGATTTTATTACCTATTTTCGAACACAAATAAAAATTAATTTTAAAATCAAAAAATCTCGTTGGTGCACATCACTAGGAACACGTGAACAATCACGACTTCCGATACATAAACCCTTCCAATACATCCTATTAGGAATTTGCGAACAATACGATCATAGCAACTGAAACAACTTACTACGAAGGCGTTATAACGGCATCGTTCATTTGTCCTATTGGTCGTGCAAAGCCGTTACAAACAATAACCAAATTAAATATTTGTCATCGGACGAATTACATCTAATACCTGTAATGGTTTTTTAACATCGGTTGTTCACGATCAGGTGAAATGAGGTCAATAATAAACTAAGAGTCTTCCTGGAGACTCTGCTTTTGGTACTTAGTGAACTGTAAGAATATTTGCTCGAGCGTTGTCTGCGATATGCTATAATCTTCAACGTACAATTCTCGCTTAGCTCGTTCCATGGTGCCAAACATTTTTGACCAGGCAACTGTTTTGTCAGGTAGGTAATATGTAAGCAAACCCTGGTACTCTTCCCTAAAAAATAAAATGTATTTTTAATGTTACATACTTCTATAATGCGTAGGTGTATCTTAAACATAATTTTTGTTATTACTGTGTACATACAGTCAGTTTTTGAGTTTAAGAAACATGTTTTGTGTAAGCAAACAAAGTAGTGTATTCTCATTTTAATAATCAAACGTGTTTCGTACATTCCAACAAGTACATTTCTTAATTAACGAAAAACAAAACCGACTACAAATATCTCGCTGTGTTTAGGGGTTCCCTAAGTACCTCCGGAGCCAAAGATCCAATACCAATGAAATTAATATGGGACCACATGGGAAGCTCCAGCTTTCAAATAAAAAAAGAATCATCAAACTCGGTTCACTCGTCGAAAGTTTTGGTCAACAAACATAAAAAATACAGTCGAATTGAGATACTTGCAACAAGGCTTTTTTGTTACAGATATTTTCGAATAAATATCTCTTTTAGGAACAACATTATTCTTCATAACAGAAGAAATATATATAGCTTTTTTTACCTTCAAGCGGATGATTATTTTTTAAACGTAATACAGGCCGTACAAGAAAACAAATATTTGGGGAATGTAATGTCAGTTCGAAGTTATTATATTCCAGGTTCTTTACATTTTCTCAGTCAAAAACGTAACACATTCCATTTTTTAACCTATCTTTGTCAATTACTTTTTAACACACGCTACATTTTCAATAAACTTAGTGGTTACTTGGTTTACCATTTTATATCGTTTTTTACATAAAAAATAAAAAGTAAGATAAAAAGTTAAATGTACTTACATCAATTTCGGATTAGTGAAATTACAGTTGATGAAGTTTTTCATTTCCATTATAGTGTTGTCGTTCGGAGTTTCATCCTCATCTATTTTTATTTTTATCGTCAAAGTAAAACCTAAAAATTATAAAATTTGTCTTGTCATCATAAATAATTTTAAACTTTCACAGAAGTTATTTATGAACAAAGAAAACTATTTTTCTCATATTCGTTATTACTTTGACTGAACTGAGATGACATTGCTTGATGTTTTTGCATCCACCTTGCTAGGTGATAGCGATAAGATAATAACCTTCACTACTGACATATAAATTATTTCTGGGACAATCCTATATCATGTATATTTCTATATGTAGGCATAAATGTATAGTATATACCTATATGTACATATATACAAATATATATATATATATATATATATATATATATATATATATATATATATATATATATATATATATATATATATGCTAATCCGCTATAAAGAAAAGGCATGCACCATTTGCATCACGCTAACGAACAAGGAATCGTGTCAAGGCATCCATGAACTCCTATTTCACTCAAGTACTTCTATCCTTTGCATACACTTTATTTTTATGTCATAATAATCATATTTATATACAAAAGCGGAAATAATTGGGTTTTTGCCCCAGAATTCCTTCTTTCAATAAACTAACACGCAACTAAACTAACTAGCTGGAATTAAATATGTTTATTTGGATAATTCAGTCTTATATAAATTTTAAAAGATTATAAGTACAAAATTCGGGCGATAGGTACTTCCAAATCTCTGAATAAATAAGTAAATGATAAGTTATCAATATTATATCAAATCTGCTGATAGATTTGGTCAGTAGCGATAGGTATTTGATATTAGCTTCCATAATACTGAAGTCGGAATTCTAAAATCAATCTGTCGATAGAATATTGAAACCGGCCGTAAATAAACAGTCACGTTGGCAGCCAGTATTTACCTTCGGAAAACTTGTTCTTGAGGTGCTGCGGCGTGCCCAGGCATTGGAACCGCCCATTGACCATGATGGTGAGTCGCGAGCAGAGAGCCTCGCACTCCTCCATGCTATGCGAGGTCAGTACCACGCCTCGGCCGGCGCGTCTCGCCCCTTGAACTGCACGCCACACCTAAGACGAATTCAAAACACAAACTGTTCAATCAATTTAGATCCGCCACCATCGGAGTCATAGTGAAAGGACAAGTTAAACAGAATCAGAGCCATAGCTCAGTTTCCGTGCTCGCTTTTAGCTCAATACACTCTAGCAAGCTGAATTGAGGCACTAACAAAATTGATAATTTTAAGTGTTGACATATCACGTGCTCAGAGGTGAAGAAAAACACCGTTAGGAAGCCTGCATATTTTCGAATTAATACTAAAAAATATTTCGAAGATATGTAAGTCCGACAATTCGTAATGGGGCCCGCAAAGGAGGCTTTGCTTTTTACTTTTTCACACGTGATTTCGAAGCAAATTTAATGATGTTTGCAGTGGACTTGCAAGTCCCCTGACTGCTGGTGATATTAAACCTAACTAATTTTCTACACTTAAGGTAGCAGAGGTTCTTACGATTCTTCTCCATACAAGTCTAATAGGGCGAACCGGCGGTAATTTTTTGAATTTCAATAAGAGAATCTTAAAAATAATCTTAAAACAAGCCTATAGCGAATACAGAAATTTTGACTGATGAGTCAATTGAGGGCGATGTTGATTACCTGCCGCTTGGCCGCCGGATCCACGCCGGTCGTCGGCTCGTCCACGAACACCAGCCGCGTCTGGCCCAATAGGGCGATCGCCGTGCTGAGCTTGCGTTTGTTGCCGCCGGAATATTGGTGCACCTGAACGCAAACGTGACTGATTTATTTATTTATTTACCTTCCATTTGTTAACATTCCAAGAATGACGTCCGCAAGTTTATAAAGATATGGCGAATGTTTATAAACTTGTTAACGATAGATTTATTTTCGATATAACGATAAATTTTAAACGTTAGAGAAAAATCACTGATGAATTAATGCAAAAGCTGAATTCTCCGGTCGCTTATAGTTTTCGAGAAACTATAAGGATGAAAATATAACGTTCTTTTTTTGATGTTAAAAAGATGTATTTTAAGCAAGATAAATTTTATTGTTTATTTCAATAGCCTCGCGAATCACCCGTGGAAATATATGAACTACTAAAGCAATATGCAAAACCAATCAGTTCTAAAAATTGCGGCAGGGCCACGCGACAGCATCGGCTGTTACACGAATGGGCAGGTCCGTCCGAGTAAATATTACGACCTCACAGAAGACCGACGCGCAGTAGAAGTGTCATACTTCTGCGTTTTGTCTGGTGAGTGAGGTAGCCGAGACCCACTTATTTAAAGGGGGCAACGCATCTAACGGTTGCAGTCGGGTGTTGCAAATGTCTATGAGCGGTGGTTAACACTTAACCTCAGGCGAATCGCCAGCTCGCTTACCACCTTCTCACATAAAAAAAGATTCTGGAGTCTATAATATACTTAGACTATAACTTGTTATAAACTTCATAAAAATATAGACTTATACATATTTTTAATAACGAAAAACTAAACCGACTTCAAATATGTCGCTTTGTATTCATTTTATAATTGATTTTCAGGAGTTCCTTATGTTTACTTCAGTCGGAAGTTCAAAGGTAACAAACATAAAAAAAGAAATACAGTCCAATTGAGAACCTCCTCCATGTCTCCCGTGCGCGACTATGCATCGAAGTACTTACTGAAAAAGACTTAACGCTATCACATAACTAATCGTATTCGCAATGACCAATTTAATGCCAACATAATGAGGAATTATTTTTCTTTAATGTGCGATTTTTCTTTGGGCTTAGTTCATAACTATTATTCACGTACTCGTTTGTCCAAATGTTTCGTGAAACCGAGAGAATGGGCAAGCGCTTGAGCTCTTATGTCAGAGTTATCCGTAGGCAGCCCCCGGAACAAGGAAAACAGGTGCAACGTCTCCCGTCCTGTCAGCTCTTCGAATACCGCGTCAAACTGTGGACAGTAACCTGAAACGAAGAACATATAATGTACAATAGCCCATTTGAAACAAGTATATTAGGAAAGAAGCCAACGAGAGATATACAAAGAGGTGAAGAAAAGGTTCACCAGAGTCCACCCTTGACCATAAATTAAAAAAATCATCTTGAGTTTTAATGTTATACTAGCTAAAACCAGAAAAAAGTTTCTTGGTTGGTGTATTCACTTAATAATTAATAAAATAGGTGACATCCACAAGCAACTACGTGCAAACAATTTCGAACATTTTGTAAGCTACGGTACGGGCTTATTACAATGTTGAAGAATACATTGAGGAAAAGGTTATGTGGAAATGGCTCTTGCTCTGCACTTGCAAGTCCCCTGACTGCTGCTGATTTTATACCTAAATAATTTTGTACACTTATACAATAAATAAAAAAAGGAAGAGACCGCAAAATTTCTTGCCGATTCTGATCTGGACCGGTCTAGTTTACTGAACTAGTGGTTGTTTTTTTGCCTTTCAATATTTTCATTTTTTAGCTCCAGCAACTCAAACTTCATACTCATGTATTGCATTTGATTGAAGACAAATAACAAAATGGTATAGATAAAAACACACAAATAGACATTTCTAAATAACGTTACATTAATTTTTTTTACCAATGTTCTCGTAGACTTTAGTAATATCCTTCTGAACAGAGTAACCGCTCACAATCGCCTCGCCACTGGAGATCGCTTCGTCTCCCATAAGCATTTTGAAGGTTGTCGTCTTGCCGGCGCCGTTTATACCCAATAATCCGAAACATTCACCGTCACTTACGCCTAATAAAGATAACAATAGATTTAATTATAATTAAAAAGTATATGTGTATTTCACCAAAAATTACAAGTCGATTTTAGTAGAGATATGAGACATTCTCAATTACTTAGCTACAAACACTAATTTTACAAATTTAATCATGAGAAAACTTTTAGGACAATTCGTTGCCGGAAAGTTGTTTAAAATTTAATAAGGCTTGCAATTGGCTCTTTTAGTTTACCCCAAGATGATCACTGACGATGATGAAGACATGATTGTATCATTTAAATAATGAACAATTTGATTTGTTAGATACTGTTAGAAACAGCCTAATATTCACTCAGATGACTCCATGGCGCAGTTGCCAAGGATTTGGCTTTGGTGCCGGGGGTCGTCTGTTTGATTCTTGATTCCCACACCAGGCAACTATTTGTGTGACCCACAGATAATTTAGTTTCGGATCTGGCTAATTTATGTATGTTAAACGTGCCTATAGCACAAGATAATGTTTTAAAGTAAGAGAGCAATGTTCTTTCTGTTATGTGATAATGGCAAAGAAGCTGGTGGTACACCTGATGTTAAGTGCTAACCGCCGCCCATGGCACATTTTCAACACCCGTGGGGTTACAGATTCGTTGCCACCTCTTAATAAAGTGGGCCCCGGCTACCTCACTCACTAGACGAAACAGAAGTGTAACACTTCTACTTCACGCCGTTCTTTCTTGAGGTCGTGGCACTAGCCCTAGGCCGCGGTAGTCGTTGGGACTTCGCAACCCCCTTCCACACAAATACAAATACATTTTACACTACACTCACTGAAAGACACCTGGTTCACAGCTAGATGTTTTCCATAGTACTTGGAGAGGTTCTTGGCAACGAGGCCGTGTTGAGCGAGCGCGGATCCAGTCACCATGTTCACGTGCCGAGCCTCATCGGCGACGTCCTCATCCAACGAGCGCTCTTCCACCGGCGGCGGCCTCTTCTCGCGGTTGAATAACTGAAAAAAGATTAAGTCTTATTACAAAAAATATGCGTAAAACTGATATATGATTGTTACGGTACTAGATTTAGTACTAGAACTAAAACGTACGCTTATTACAAATCGTAGTCTGTTCAAAGACAAGTAAGGCCAAGGTTAATCCGTGGTTCAATCCATAGATAAAAACGGAATATGGCCATTCGTTCATTCATTCTTATCCTTTACTAAGCACACTGTGAATGCGTCAATAATTGTAAATTAGAAAGTCAAAATTACAAAACGATATTATGTGTTCACGTTTCAATCCATTGAACAGGTATAAATTATTAGTAGGGCCACGCAACAGTCTTCGCTGTTGCACGAATGGCAGGTCAGTCCGGGTAAGTAAGACCACAGAATATATAGTACTTCCACTTCACGCCGAGTCAAGTGGAAGTACTATACTTCTAATTTTCGTCTGATGAGTGAGGTAGCCGGGGTTCACTTTATAAGGAGGTAACTCATCTACGGGTGTTGCAAATTGCAAATTCAACAGATGCCGGTTCTCTTAAGTGAACCGCGTGCTCGCTTGTCACCTTTTCACATTAAATAAATTTATTTAGGAACATATTTTTTTTTAATTAATTACATTAAATACAACGTTTGACGCCCAACTAGCATGTCAAAGTTCCCGCGTGAATTTAAAATGTAATCGTCTGTTTTGAATAAGACCAATGGCCAAAATTAAATCATTGGTTTCTATGAGTGTTTGTGATTTATGTGCGGTTTTTAGTAGGGTTTTTCCTTTGCACTGATATAACGACGCCCTGATATAGTAGTCTAGCAATTTTCTTCTTTCTCGTGCCCTTATCGCGCCTAGGCGAGGAGGGCATAACATGTTATTGATGTTGTCAATAGTATTGGCTTAGTTTTTATGACCGGCCGCCAGCCTGACTTCAGCCCTCCTTTGGAATAAACACCCAGATCCAGCCTAATTATCTATTGGGCACACTAAAACATGTCCCGTGTGTGTATTGAGGTCGCTACCCCAGTGCGCAAGCCAATAGCTTAGGGACAGCGCCACTGAGTCATCCGAAACTTCCTGGTAATGCTTATAATCTGCTACTTATCAGTATTGGGAAATGGCATAATGTTACTTTTTAAGGGTAACGTGTTTTTAAGTTACTACAAAAAAAAACCTGCAACCTTGCACTACCCCTGAAATTTTGACCCGACGTGATTATTTATCTAAATATACTTTGCTGGCAATTATTTAAAGCCTTTAGCCCCACTTTTTAGAGATTATCTCGACTCAGCACAATAACTGCTGATAACGTAAACAGAATCAATGAAAGCGCTCACATTAAAAATTAAATCATAAAGCCACTTCTTCAGATAACTTTAAGGCGTCATTCCAAAATAAACATTTTTATCAACAAAAAACAAGATCGACTTCAAATATCTCACTCACTATACATATTTATTTCAGTTTTAAGTTCCTTGGAGTGCCTCCTGAGTCTAACGTACATTACAAATGAAATTTATATGGAACCACGTCGGGGATTAAACCGAACGCAATGCAAAAATAGGTGACAGCATTAATAAAAAAAAACGGAACTGAGAAACTGCCCCTTTTTTGAACTGTGTTGAAGTATCAGTAAGACGAAGGTTCGAATGCCGCATTGCCGAAAGTTTTTGTTCATTTATGTACAAAAAGTTACAATTTAAAAGTGTCTTGAAAAGTTTACAACCGCTAGTTTATTATAATTACCGTTAGGAAACTGGGTGTACGACACTAAAATGAAATGGAAAACTAAAATGGACACATCTTTCTAACTTTGGTAGTTTATATTACCTTTTGGATTATCTTGTATTCAATTGCCATCAGTAGAAGCCATAAAAACAGTCCTGATGCTATCATACACACTAAGTACCGAAGAATTCCCGGTCCCTCCCAGTCGAAGTAGGAGTTTTCTCTTACTAAAAATGAGAGCAATATTAATTCACTACACAAGATTCAAACACGAAGTCTGTGAAATGTTTATTATGTGTATTATAAAATTTGTAGGAACAAAGAGCAATAAGATTTTTATCTTCTTACGTTTTCAATATCTATCAGAGACCAAGCAAAATATACGCGACATTTTATAATTTATTTCTCGAATTCTTAGTTTATCTTATTGTATCATAAATTATATAAAACTTGCTTATTATCATAGTGTAAAGCATTCGTATAACAAATTATTAATGTGAATAGTTTTGCCCTACACTATCAACAAAGTTTTAAGTGAAGTTAAATTTAAGTTTATTAAAAAAAATTTTTTGCACGCTCCTATTTCATAATAGAAGAAAAATGGAGTTCGTAAATTTTGTGTCTGAATATGAAATCCCCCTCAGAGTATTACATTTACATTATTTTATAGAATATTAAGGTATTTCTCTTCTTTATTCTCGCTTGTCCTAAAAATAACAAATTCTCTAACCAAAAGCTTTTTGTATTAAAAAATTAGTTTATATTTCTCAGGGTTAATGAAGCTTTACATTAATTAAAAAAGTTTCTAATCCTTTATGTAGATTCGACTGTCGCCCATTGCAAGGCCTGTGCACGGTTGCGAGAAGTCAATGGATACAGTTGGCTCAGGATCGTGCTTCGTGGCGGTCTGTTGGGAGGCCTATGTTCAGCAGGGCTTCAAACAGGGTGAAGTGACGTGATGATGTATCAAAATATTAAAAATTTTATTTATTATTAAAAAATCATCGATTGATCAGGTACGCGGAAATCGATTTTCAGACACAAGGCAAAATGTATCAGTACAGTATTAAGTCAAGGGTTTAATTTACATTTCGCGCAGCACGATTCGCAGAGATGTTCCACCGAGAATTCGTTCATATTTTGCAATGTTGCTATATTAAGTAATATTTATGCACGTTTTAGTAAGTAATATTTTGTGTTAGGTATCAGAGAAAGTACACAATTATGTTAGAAATCATTTTCTTTTGAGGCATGTGTCGGAATGTTTCGGCACAGTTTAGTATTAAGTTATTGGTATTATATTTACCGCAGCATGACTCGGAAAACAGTTCGCAGAGACTTTCCATTGTACATTCATTCATGTTAGGCAATATCGCCATCAAATAATCGCAGCTTTCCAAACAAGTGTACTCGGTCAATCCGATTTGGTTTAAATTCCTATAAATTTTATAAAGAAAGTTCATTTATATTTATTTTATACAATTTTATAAAAAAATATACAAAAAAAGAATAATGTCTGTCTGTGTAAATATTAAAACAGTTTTATGTTATTCATCCATTACAATGTACGTTTGTGCAAAACTTTTTAAATTAACTAATGAGCCACCACAATCTACTGTTTTTTTTTCATTGGACAGTGATCAAGCGATTTGTAACAATTAAAAAGACATTTAAGCATAAAACAATGTACAGTGTATGACAAAGTTTAAAATGTTGTTTTTTTTAGACTGTGACATCAATGAAATTATTCATTACTTTTAAATTTAATTTAACCTTTGTTTAAGTCATTTCTTTTACCTGACGGCGGTTACGAGGCTATATAAAGGGAAAAATTGTAGAACTTGATCCATAATCTCTGCCACTTCCTTCGTATTCAACTGCGGTGCAGCCAATGCCTCTACGATTTGTGCACCCATCATGCCTGAAGATAATTTAGCAAATTCATAGCAGTCAACTGTTCCTTTTTACTTACTAAACCTTAGTCCTTTCATTACGCTGGTTCAAACTGAATATAACATTTATTTTCCATTATTTACCGTGAAAATTTGCCTCGGTGTTTTATATATTTTTATGTATACATACTTCGGAATGTGAACGAACACAATAACAACATAAGATTAAAACTAAGGGCCTTGTAGGTAAATTATACGTTTATATACAGGAACAGTTAATATATTAATAAAATTTTATATTACTCACATTTTTATAAAATTTGCTTAGGGTGCACTTACCGAATAAAACATTCATGAAAAACATTATCACGAAGCCTAAGGCCGGTCCGGAGAGAATGTGCGAGAAGAGATAGTGCAACGGCAGCATGGCCCCGCCATACAGCATCAAACACAGGTACAAACGGCCTGCACAAAACGTATTAAAAGTTCCTTTATTTTTTGAACTTTCTCCTGCCCTTATCCCACCTAGGTGGGGTCGGCACAGTATGTGAATCATGTTGTTAGTGGTATTTATTGGCTTATCAGATTCTCTATGTCCAGCCACCAGTAAGATTTCCAACCTCCTTGGAAACAAACACCAAGATCAGGAACAATTATCCGTAGGGAAAACAAATACTTTTCCTGTGTGGGAATCGAACCCATGACACCCAGCGCCGCAGCCATTGGCTAAGCAACTGTGCCACCGAGTCTCTAAATTAATGGCTTTAATCTTCTACCTCGTTCTACATTTACATATCTCTTCTACCATACTCTTTTCCCCAAGTTATAGTTTATAACGTTTTTTTTTTAATGTGCCAAAATGCCAAACGAACTGGCGGTTCACCTGACGGACATACGCAACACTCGTAGTGTTGCAGTTTTAATAAAGTGCGCCCAGGCTACCTCACTCGCCAGAGGAAACGCAGAACAACTTCTACTCCACGCCGGTTTTCTGTGAGTTCGTGGTACTAGCGGCAGACGAACCGGATAAATTAACTATTGAGTGGAGTTCCTTGAATGGCGTTAATCACTTACCATAAGGCGAACAACCAGCTCTAATGCCTTATATTGCCTTAAAAGAATAATACAAAAATAAAATGGTGATGAATTTACCTAGCTCGGCTACAGTGGATAGACCGATGACCTGGAAGGCCGCGCACGATATTATAACCGTAACCGAAATCAGAAGGAACCAGAACCAATCGAAAACCGCCGCAGCGCCCCACAACACCACTGGCTGAACTCCGGACGCTTTTTGCAGCAACTTTGCCCGAGAGACACGCTCCTAGAATGACAATTTGTTTTTATTATTAATGTAGTCCGATTGCTTGTTAAATTATTATTGTACGTCTACTTGTAGGCCAACAACCACTGCAACCTCTCAATTGTGTGAACACTTTGTGAGATGACTCTATGTGAATCAAATACACAACAAAAAACACGAATACAGATAAAAAAAAGCTGGATATCCAAATACTGCATGCCGATTACTTACTTTTAATCTTAATTACTATTTTCTTTTTTTAACACATGCTTTGTAACTTGCGTGTGTATGTATGTACGTATGTACTTAGATAAATAAATAAATAAATAATATAATTTAATATACTCGGTACGTTTTTCTTCGTTATCATTAAAAAATAAAGTTGCATACTATCAAGTGGAAATGAAAATCTAGTACAATTAAATAATGCAACTAAGACGTTAAACAATTACCTTAATATAGAACATGATGTAGGCGGCGCTTACAATTCCTAAACTATTTCCGAGGCTGCTAGAAATTTGCATTGATAGTAAGGTAACCATTAGTTGTAAATTCCCCTAAAAATATACACAAACAAAAATAATTATTAAATGAAAAATGTACACACGAAAATTTTCAAGATAGACGCGATCGACCTTTTTTTAAACAACAGCTTGATTGGTACCTACTGCTTATAAAACTAAATCGAATAAAGTAATTTATATTATTGAACTGATAATGTGTGGTTTATGTTGGATTCATCAGTCAATTTAAATCCATTCGATGATGCCTAAATTGTAAGTCAGATCGATCTGAGTAAACACCACCTTATACCTGGTCTCGATAGACAGCTTCGAGGGGATGATTAAACACGTTTATATTCGCTGCGGAGTTCCACCCCTTCAACATGGCCGAGTGTAGAGTCGCCAACGATGTGGCCACGTCGTGATAACCAAAATTACTGAACCACGCCGTAGCGGACTCGTCCGATATTGATGCACCAATCAACATTCGAACTCGATAAAACCCTCTCGTTATTGAGTTGTTCATCTGGGGGCATATGGAATAGAACACGCTTGTATAAGTTTACGAACGGAAGTTCGCTTTACTTAATTTTACTAATGACTTTCCTTCATATTATTTGAGATAATTATATATATATATAGTCAAAATTTTGTGTGAATATTCTATTAATGACTAACAAATAATTTATTAGTTAGTAAAAATCACTTTTTAAATAAAGGCTTTTTTGTGTTTTTCATGTATCAAGTAGTCAGAGGTGTTTAAAACCCAAACGTTAATGGCTTTTCTAAATGTTAGTGCTTCGAATATTTAAAGTGTGAAGACGTAAACAGAAAGCAGTAAAATAAATATTTATAGGTACCTTTCTACTACTGTATTGTAAGAGGCTGTGATTTATGTACTTTAAACTTAAACGTCACAATATTTATCTTGAAATAACTGATAAAATTTTGATGATTCATCAGTTCTAAGTGATCAAACTGATAATACAGTCGCAATATTAGATATGTGTGTGTATATTAGACATTATCTACATGCCTGTAATTTTTTTCGCTTACTCATATAACAGTAGATAGATAACTTTTTAATATTAGACACTAAACGTTAAAAATAAGGTATATGATTTACATTAAATTATTAATAACTCTATACTTTAAAGTATTTAGACAAAGTATGAAAAGATTGTCGCCGCTGTGGGAATCGAACCCACGTCTTCGGCATTCGCGCCCTGATGCTTTAACCACTAAGCTAAACGGGTAATTGCCACACTGACGAAAATCTTAACGTCTTTTATCTAAATTGTTTTTTAGCATTTGAAGCAATGATTGGCGCATCCATTGTTATATCCTTTCCAATCTTTTGTGCAGATCGCAATTTATTTATTATCGATCGCAATTTATTAAAATATTAAGTGCAGAGATTAACAAAAATGTATAAATATCTCTGTATTTGTTAAAATTAGTAAATTCCTAAAAACGATTAAATGAAAAACCGAAAGAGGCAATTGTATTAAAGAATGTTCATTATTTTTTATATTTACAGTAAACATGCACATAATTTTTTACTTTATTCATAACTTTTATTCTATTGGGCAATTTTTTAATAACCATATAACAAATGCCGTCTACGAACCCGTTGCAAATAATACTCGTCGATAGATTTTCCAGTGACCTCGGTAAGAGTCATTTGTTCTACGTTTGCTGTCCCGTAATATAACTCGTACCCCGCCTTAATTCGACCACCTATCGTTGTGTCAGACGTCACGTTGGAACCAAGTAAAGTCTCCGTTTCTAAATACCTGCGGCAAAGGCATGCAAGTTTGTTAAATCAATAATAATTCAAAATAGTTGGCGCAAACAACTGACTTTGAAGTTTGCGCGTTTAGGCCAGCCTCATGCGCCCTGGTCTCCGGCGGCGGATTTCCAGGGTGACAGTTGCCTCCCTTTCCCTCTCCGCGGCCTACTTCCGGGTGATTATGTCCTCGCGAATGCAAGGACGGCACCCCACGACCGCTGTCCACCATAGATCGAACCACGGCAGGCAACGAGGGATCGTGCAGCACGATAGCCCTCAGCTCTCGGCGCTTGATCGAGAACCGCCAGGCTGGGCACTCAGCAAAGCGACCAAAATACGACCAACTTCAGGGTATTGTCAGATCAACCAAGAACAACTTTTTGACGTTTATATAATTTCAAGTTTAATTAAATATTAAACACAGGGGATAATTATGTTATTACTTTTCTTTTGTTATTAAGTATCGAAGTGTTCTTTTGTTATGAATAAAGTCTT
Source organism: Iphiclides podalirius (assembly GCA_933534255.1). Taxonomy (NCBI): domain Eukaryota; kingdom Metazoa; phylum Arthropoda; class Insecta; order Lepidoptera; family Papilionidae; genus Iphiclides; species Iphiclides podalirius. The sequence goes on along the minus strand of OW152822.1, from coordinate 8,270,513 downwards.
CGCAACTGTTACGATAAGGTTATAAGGGTATATTTTCTTATGTGCGTACATAAGTGCTCATGTCTTTTCTTCTATTTTAAATGAAATAATTAGGATCACGTTTATATAATAACTATCAAAAAACAAAAAATATGTGTGTTAATAAATTGAAGGCAATAAATATACAAAATAATGAGAAAATATTCACTCACCCCTCAGTAAGTGTAAGAAATCGAGACTGCATAGAAGATACGTTAGACAAAACGTATTTTAACAGCCCAAGTGTCGCATTAATTATGAGCAATGGAACAAGGACTTGCAGTGTTAGCACCCCCCAAGACCTACTATATATCAACCAGAGTTTTTGCCAAATTGCGGCGGTGTGGTGGCAAACGAGCTTCCAGCCTCGAACATTTTCATCCCTCCTGTCCACTGCCAGAAAATATACATGTTGTTTATTCAATCTACCTACTATGTTTATGACACAAGGCGGCTTAAGTTCCACAACTGAACTAAAGTTATTGGACTATTTTTTCATTTCTTTATTTAGGGATTCTTGCAATAATGTTTAATAATATTGATAATGCGTGTCCATACTGCGCGGCGTATAAAAATTGTATAGAAAGTATGATACGGAAAGAGATAGCAATATATAGAATTGCAATATAATTACACTAATTGGCGTAATTTGAGTAACTCGGTTTCGTTGCCCTAGTGTTCTATCTAACTCGTATTTGTTTATAATATCATTGCAGTTTCAAACAAATATGTAACGGTGTCAATTTCAACGAACCAATACAGTCAACATTTAATGAGAAATCAGGATCTAGAAAAAAAGAGTTGCAATTTAAGTACAAAATTTGATGTTAGATATATTAGAGTTATTTATAGCTTGAATTAAGTTCTTTTGAACTCTCTTCTTCTTGAGGCAAATGGCAAACCAAACTTTCATTGACATTGATTATTGACCCTCCAACTTTTATTGATTAATCTTATGAATTTATAACTTTATGAAAAATTATTTCTGGTCAAAGTCTGTTGCAAATTACTATTTACCAGTTTGACTCTAGTTGGCGTGCCATATTAAGTAAGACTTAATTATTTTCTAATGAACAATATTACGGTTGGTTACCTCAGTGATCAGTCCTAACAAATTAAAGTCATGATTATTGTTTTTAATGTGTGGAACATCTAAAATTAAAATGACTGCACATCTCAGCTGACAACGCTACACTGAAAAGTGACAACAAAACTACTTATGCTTGTAATTTCTTTTGCATTTCATCCAGCACCTCTGCTGGCAGCCCTCCTGCTTTGTACATGTAGGTTTTTGCGGCTTATATAAATCCATAAATACTCATCGTGACGTCATTTATCTATGACGAAAAATATCTATGAAAGACTCGAAGGCAAAACCCAAACGTGTGTCAATCTTTCTAAATATTTGTGTAATAATAAAAAAGCAAACCAACAGCATTCCGTAGACGCTGAACCGCATTCACACTTAAGTACATCATCTCCGCAACTGATCGTAGTAGCAGTTGCACTGTCGTCCATCTCGGAGTTCAATTCCACATCGGACCCCACGCTGAATATTTTTAATTTCAAAATTAACAAGTTACAAAACAATATGACTGATCCACTAAATTTGTTAAAATGACATTACAATGTGTACAATTGCGTTATTAAAAAAAGTTCTGTCATTTGAGGTGATCAAAAAATTACGTACTAACACGTTGTGGTAACGTAACAGCCGTGATAGCTCGCCTTTAATTCAACATACGCGAGCAATCTGAGTTCTATCCCGGGAAAAACTTCATTGGTGCTGGACCAATGAACTTTAAGTGCTGACTTATCACGTGCTCCGCGGCGAAGGAAAACATCGTGGGGGAACCTGCATATTTTCGAAATAATAACAAAAAATATATATATTTCGAAGATATGTGAAGTCCGCCAATACGCAGTGGGGCCGCGTGGTGGATTATGCCCTGATACCCTATGTATAGAGGAGGCCTTTGTCCAGCAGTGGGACATGTATAGGCTATTACTTTACTTTACGTTATGGTAAATACAAATTTATCTTTTAACATACATCATGTTAAAAATACATAATCATCCTGCTGCCCTTATTCCAACTAGGTGGAGTCGGCACAGCATGTGAATTATGTAAGCGGTTTTGGCAACTTTTTTTTTGACTGGACGCCCGTCTCACGTCAACAGTTCTAGGGAAACAATCACCCAGATCCGGACAATTATCTGTGGGTGACACAAATACTCCCGTGTGGGAACCGAGCCGACGACCCCCGACGCCGGAGTTGAGCAGCTGCGACACCGAGTCATCATTATAAAAATACATATACATAAATTAACTAAAAACGTAAAATAATGAAAAGACCCGAACTAATTTAAATAAATAAAACACAAATGTTTAGGTTTCATTCAATTACTGGTATTGACAGAAGGGGAGAGAGATAATCCAATAACAATTATAATTATATAATAACACTAGCTGACTCGGCGAAGTTTTTTTGCCATATAAATTATTATTATAGGGAATTTGTAGATCTGAACACATAGAAAAAGAATTTTCGGAACGCAAGCAAAACATGTATGACAGGTGGAAACAGTTTGTATGGGAAAATAAAATTGTTGCTATTTCGATTTTCCATGCAATTTTTCCATAGTTTCTCATCGTTTAAACCTTCCCTGGACAGCCACAAATATTACAAAACCAAAATTAGCCAAATCGGTCCCGCCATTCTCGAGTTTTAGCGAGACTAATGAACAGCAATTTATTTTATATAGGTATATAGAAGATAGAAGATGTTTCAACACAAGCTCGTCTCAAATCTCAGTTGTTTTTTATTTTAGTTTAAACTTACGACATGAAAACGTCTTCCAAAGTTGTCGCGACTAATCCATAATTCGCGAATTGGATTCCTTCAGCGTTCATTTCTAAGTCGTTAAGCATATCTTGGAACAGATAAGAATAGTTATTTGTCAAAGCGTATGTTACTTCTGTGCCTGCAAAAAATCACAAACTTTATTTAAATTTAAATTGAAAACAATTTATCCACCAATTGTTATAGCTGTTTAATTGTTAAATAGAACTTATTTATGGATTTTTCCGTTTAATTTGGATTTTAAGTCAAAATATTTTATTTTATGAATTCTAAAGCTCCATAAAGGGTTCTAAACGTCGGGAATTAAAATTTAAATGGGAAAATAATTCGTAAATTAGTGTTATTTAAAAATTTGGACCATTAAAAAATTGCCGTCGAATTGCTTACCTCGATCTTCTTTTATCGTTATGTTTGGTATATATTTATTGATGACTGCCGTGCATCTTTCGGGGGAGAAGTCTTCCTTTTTGACAACGACAAGTGTGTACCCCACGCCATAGTGTTGCTTTAAGAAATATGGGGAGCCAACACAGTGCAATTTGCCACTGGACATTATTGCAACGCGATCACCAAGGATGTCCGCCTCGTCCATGAAATGCGTCGTAAGGATCATCGACCGGCCTAATAAAAATTGTCACTTTGAAATTTATCACCCAATGGTTTCAGAAAATTTCTCTTTTTTTTAAAGTCAATCAGTTTGTCAATCAATTAACAATCTCATTCCCACAATATATGAGATGCATGGTGAAAAAGGAAAAGTGAATATTAACAATTTAAGAAAGACACCGAGCGATCTCGACTTCCGTGCATTTTTGTCTTTTTTTTTCTGTCCGTTACAAACCAATAAAATCTATTTCGTTAGTAAAAATTTTTTGCTTCTTTTGTTTGTTTCCATTTATGTTTACTCTCGTTTACCTTCAAAACTTTTTTTTAACCTGATGTGTGCAGCAATGAGTCTAGCGAGTAAATGTGTATTGTTCAGCTATCGGTTACCTTTCTTCATTTTCTGCAACAAATCCCAAAGAGCGCGTCTAGACGCTGGGTCCATCCCTGAGGTAGGTTCGTCGAGGAGCACTACACTGGCTCCACCACAAAGCGCTATCCCAACACATAACCTCCTCTTTTGACCACCCGACAGACCGCTGGCTAGATAGTCCCGCTGTTAATTGAAATCAACAATCGTATCAATTCATTAATTGCCTATAAAGTTATCAACATCATCACTATTGGAAATCTATTGGAATCATAATTGGAAAGCTATTTACACCACTACGGGTTACGGAAACGGAATCTAATGTTCATGATTAGTTTTGGCGCGATAACCGACATTCACGCGGACGAAGCTGCGAGCTTCATTTAGTATAATATAATATCGAAATATTCTCTTCACACTATTTAAACATTTTGGATTAAAACCTTCATGAGTATAAGTTTGTCCTTAAAGATATTAAAAATACAAAATTGAGACAGAACTCGAAAGGAAAATCGTTTCATAAATGTGAAGAAACAGTCTAAATATAAATGTAAACAATAAATTTTATTTCTTATTTATAACAATGATATTACATACAAATATGATAGATATGGCACTAGCGCACTGAAGCACTCAAATTACGCCAATTGCTTAATTAGATTGCATTTCTATACATTGCTTTCTCTTTCCACATCATACGTTTTATATGTCATTTAATTATGTCACAATCACTTAAATATGTCATATAATGTATAGTGAAACAATCTTTAAAGTTCGAGCAGTATTCGTCATCCTAACTAAAACATAATAGATTTATAATGATTCTAATTGTTCACTTAAAAATTTGTCGATTACCATTAGCTAGTTGCCAAACGTAGTCTAAGAAATGTGACAACATTTTTTAAGATAAATCACGTTTATATTCCCCATAAAACTACTCGCGTTACTCAAATAAGTATAAATATATATGTCTCTCGTCACGCTCCAATCCTCCAGTTACACGACAACAGGTGCAACGCAATCTTGTTGTCGCACCAATCCCTCGGGTACATCCCTTCTACACCTTTTCTCATTTGAACTACACTTTTCACTACACTGTTCATTTAACTCTTTACACCACACTTCACTACACTTTTTGCCCGTCTAGCGCTCTCCGAGCCCCTGTATAGTCCGAATTTCGATCGTCCTTGCGTTCAAACATTTTGATACTATATGAATTTCTTTCGACTTTTAAATAGAATAATCTCGAATCAGGGTTCGAATTTTGATCGTTTCTCTAGTAGGAAGTTCCTGAATAAGAACCTTCTTTTAATATACGCTAATGACTTAAAATTGAATCAGATACGTCATACGAGACTGTCAAGACGTCAAAACCGTCATTGTAACACTAATACTAACGGAAATGTCCAGACAACAAAAAACGAGGACTAACCTTGTCTTCCATTTCCAAGTTACTAATTAGCATGTCAACTTCATCGTGTACTTGCTGACCGGAGTATCCCTTAAGCCGTGAGTAAAAGTCGAGGTGTTCTCGGACGGTGAGCTCGTCAAAAAGTACGTTGTGCTGGGGGCACAGACCAAGGTGTGCACGCGCCGTGTTCAAGTCCTGTCGAACATCGTACCCGGCCAGCCACACCGTACCCCTTGTTATCTCAACATTACCTGGTAAACGAGCAATATTAAAAGCGGTAAATATAAGAATATACAATAATGATATTGGATGTCTTCCGTTAAAGACATAAATTTAATTAGCAACAAGAAAACATAAATTTCTAATGATTAAACTGTGTAAACTCTAATAATAATTCAAGTCGTGTATGTAAGAGCCGTGATACGTGTACGGGCGCTCGCTTCAGTTGTTAGTTCCGACACCAATGAAATTGTTACTTTTAAGGTTCAAAAGTGGAGGAAAAAATCTTAAGAAACGGGCTTTTTTTTAAATAATACCAAAAATAAATACTTTGAAGGTATGTGTAGTCTGCCAATCCGCAGTGGGGTGTCGTTGTAGACTATGCTCTTATACCCTCTGTACAGGGGCCTTTACCCAGCAGTGGAAAATTTATAGGTACATAGGTATATATGTCACTTCACTTTTACTTTATTGTACGGCATCGGTGACGGGATGTACCGAACCTCGATGGCCCTCGATAGGTGATATACTTCCCGTTTAAGATAACGCACCCATATCAAGCTCGTATTTTGGCTAGCGCACCAGTTCTACTTTCAATGAAGCTTTAACTTTAATAGACTGCGGGTTGAGTGCAAAAACATCAGTTAAAGTATGAATACTTTAATTTTGGACCAGTCCACTGAGAGATCGTAATACGCTATATTCAGAACAGCAAAACTACTACTTGTCATGGCCGCAATAAAAAGAAACAACAACGTCTACAACATTAAAATCTGACAAACAGTAGGTACTTATTTAATAATTTTCTGTACCAACCAGTCATCATCGAAATAGTCGTAGACTTTCCAGCGCCATTGTGTCCCAGGAGCACCGTTATTTGATCGTTGTATATGTTTAAATTTAAATTGTTCACAGCAATGTTGTTCCCATACACTTTTGTCAAATTCTGCAACAACGGCACAGGTCACTCAAATAGATTCTTAAGGTCCATAAACACTTAAAGCTAATAGTTTGAAACTTACGGTAATCTTAACCCCTATTTCATGACCATCCGGATCCTTTTCTTTTACGAGATCATTATTAGTATCTTCGATAAGATCATCTGAAAACATTGTATAAAGTTACTGCTCGTAATACAGAACAAATCCAAAAGGCCATATGGCAAAATTAATAACAAATATAAACATATTATTGTTATTATTAATTTACATACCAGTACATGTTCCTGAAATAACGATGTTTCTTTAATATTAGTTTTTTTAGTATTTAAGAAATAAAGTGGCCTCGTTTGAAATATTTCTAATTGTAATATTTAAAAAATTAGTCCCATAGCACCAGGTAAAATATTTTGACCATCAACATCAGCTTTAAATACATCAGGGAGGGTGTATAGTAATAAATACTGCCTAAATATCCTAAGTTTATAAATAATGTTAACACTGTTGTATTTTACAATTCAAACTTATTAGTTGTAACCACGGTTTAACATAAGTCTTGCAACACTGGCCTCTTTACGCGCAAAGTGCCGCTGCGATCGAGGGGTAGCTGATGAAAATCAGCCGGAAAACGTCCAACAAAGGCGTCCCTCTTAGAACGCCATATCGAATAAAGCCGTTTTACCCGCGTCGAATTGCCCGCGACCCTTATGATCTAGTCGTTAGTTATTAAAACCACGTAACTCACGAATTTACTTACTTATATTTTAAAAATTAAGGTTGTGTACATGGGTCCATGAATCGCTACATCCAGATTATCCTTCAACAGTGGACTCGCTTTATACTATTGGAATAATGCTCAGACTGCATGACTGCAAGACTGTCGTGAGACCATGGTTATAGCTGAATCTTAAGTATAAACATAAGCAAAAAACTAAGAGGAAACAATCTAATATTTAAGTTAATTAATTAGTATATTTACCGCTTAAGTCTATTCGTCTGGGAAACCAGAAATCTCGTTGGAAAAGGAAGTACCATGGTTTCGGTACCCCATAATATCCAGGCAAAACTTGCTCGAGGTATAAAGCGATTAGCATGTAGAGTATACAATCCACCACCAACATGACCACTACATGACCAAACATAAAGCGGGTCGAATCAACGGTATTTGAAGCAAAGAATTCACCCCATTGCATACCTGTCAGTAGAAATTTAAACAAATACACACTTTTGCATAATACTTTTCGGACATAAAACAAACATGAAAAACCATACAACAAATTTCACTCATTTACATGGAAAATTTCGCATAATGACTACTTAATATATATAAGTACTAGCTGGTGCCCGCTGCACTTCGCTTCACCTAGAAAAGTCTTTCGTATAACCAGCGTCGCCTATCCGGCACTAACGCAACTATGTTCGTCGGAGTGGTTTGTTGCCCTTTATATAATACTACCGACCCGCCCCGTCTTCACACGGGTGCAATAAATTATACATATAAACTTTCCATTTGAACCACCCTATCTAGTAACAAAACCGCATCAAGATCCGATGCGTAGTTTTAAAGATCTAAGCATACATAGGGGCAGACAGACAGCGGAACGACTTTATTTTATACTATGCAGGGATGTGCGAAGTTTCATATCAATCGTTCATACGAGTCTCGAGTTTTAGATGAACACATAGATTATCTTATTTACTATATATACAGCGTGTCGTTACCATCGCGACAATAAATGAACACACGTCTAATGCTACGTGCCAATAATCATAAAAAATATTAACGTTAAACAAAATCCATAATTAAAAAAATATATTTTTCAAACAAACTGATTGAGTAAAAAAGAAACAAAATATGTAACATCCTATACAACTCGCCGCGCCACAGCGTCGTATTACAAGCCTCTCCTTCTAACAGTATGTTTTGTCTCTTTTAAATTCATTCAACCCATTCATATGCTTTGTGACCTTTACAAATGAACTTTACGTTACGCTTTTATAGGTGAGGGTGTTCTAAAATTGTTTGATTTTGAAAATTTAATAACTCTGTAAATATTCATGTTTAAAGAATTTTAATGTTTAATACAACTTTAAAAAGTTATCCCCTATATGTGTGTTGATTTATTGTCGCGGTGGTAACGACAAGCTGTATAAAGAAAATTATCAGTACTTCTTATTAAGATCGGTCTTCATGCAACTCTTTGTCAAGGACATTCATTTTTTTATTATCGACGAGAAAATAAGTAAAGTAAAGGCAATTAAAAAGTCCCTAGTAAAATAAAAGTTCTTTAATGTTCATGCTTACCACCGGTGCTTTCCTTAGAAAGTAACAATTGGAAACCATAGGACATTGCCGTGTTGATACTGAGGCACGTAAAACCTTGCACAATGGCCGAAACATCCAAATCTAGACTCAATATTAAAGCGGGCACGTAGCTCAGGAACCACACGACACCCGCAAATAAAGCTGCAGTGCTTCCTATTTACAATAATAATAGAAACAAATAATGTATAAACATGGTTTATAAGTGTAATAACAAAGAACACGTATGAAATAACGAACTTAAGTTGCATTTCATAAATTATTGAAAAAAGTAAAATATTTGGGACTTAATTTTAGTTCTTCTAAAGATGAAATTAAAATCTGAATCCTTTCATATTGTCTCCGCAAAAATTTCATATTGCAAACTTTTCAGTATGAATATGACTTTAGATAAATGGTCAACCTAAAGGAAGGCGAATGATTCATAATCCATAAAAAAAATATTATGGAATGAAAAAGGAGTTAATGTTGGCATAAATACAGAGACATCTATAAATTTGATGAATGTAAATACGAGGATGAAAATTGACGATTTAAAATTTAAAGGTGAAATAAAAGAAACTCACCTTTAGAAAAAATACCACTAATCATGAAACAGAAGAAAATCATACAGCTCAAATACAACATTATAAAGAAAAAGAGCACACTCCATGATGTGTTTGTAAATACTGCATAATCATTGAACCCTTTTTCGTTTGTGAACCAGTTAACCTGAAATTTATAAAAGCTTCAAATATTTTTAATATGTCCTTCAGATATCAGTACGGATATTACTAAAGTACAAAAAAGTTTACCTTCAGGATAACTACGATAAGGATTGTGGTAAACATAAGGTACAGAAATTGCTTGAAAAACCAAGCTGTCCAATGTAACCACGTTGGTAGACCCATTATTTTCATCGACTCCTGAAACATTGATATAATTTCACTATGGAGAATATAACTATGTAAATATAAACTAAATAAATATACCTATTATATTTATATTATTAATATTAATATTAACTATGTAGATATATTGAATGCAAGCTGAAAGGGAACTCACTTTTAGCTGGAGTTCTTTTTCCACCGTTACTGCGCGAACAATGTTCACAGCCGTATAACTGAAGCTCAGTATCATGAACATAGGGAAAAGCAATTGCAATGCTTCCACGACCAGATCCTCTACGTACGGCGGATGTGGATACCTTTGAAAACTTACAATGTAGTTTCGCAAATCCTCCCCGGTCAGTCTTGAAATCAATTCGGTTGATATTACTTGCTGCAGCGCAATGAACATTTCGTTGACATACCCTAGAACCATTGATTGTTTTATTGGATCGTTTTTTTTTTTGTTTTTTGAAATTACTTCAATGACGACTTACCCGGATCGTTGCCTCCTTCCCAAGAAAAAGGAAATCTAGGTCCAGGCATTTCAAATAGTGGAAAGACTGCATCTGTTCGCCATGTACGACCGCCCTGGACATAAAATGAACTAAGCCTCGGTCTTTCAGGGAATCGTAACGCGTATGACAAGTTGATTGGCAACTCAGACGCATCTATAAATTAAAGAGTATGCGTGAAGATGGCACTTAATTGGGTAAATTTGACCAAAAGAAAAATGTAACAAACCTCTCAGATCATCACTGAACTCTACTGCTGCTAAAATTTTACGAGTGACCTCTTCTTGCGAATAAATGCCTCTCAAGTCTGCGCTACTATTATAAGCCCTCACATTAACAAACATCTTTAAGATTTCGTAAATAACTGTCTGATTAACGTTAATAGGCGGTAATTCGATTTCGGGAAGATCCGGGAATAATTCTAGAATTATCGGTATTATATCTCTTATATTAAGGAGCAACAGATTCACGACAGAACTACGTATAACATCGTCCAACATGGGATTTTCTGGAGAGTAAGCTAATGACAGCTGAGTGAAGTTCATACCGGCCCTGGAAACGGAAAAGAAATAGATAAATTGCTTTTCTCCTTTAAAAGAAAGAGAATAATTTTCAATAAAGATAATAGCACTTACAGAACGGGCAGAGAGTAATTAAGAGTGTGTGCATGTATTGGTGGATAAACTTTGGTGTCTTGAAGGACGGGTTCTATTTCTGAGCGTAATATCAACACCAGTGCCATAGTTCCCACTGGCAGCAATAGTTCTATAACTGTCTGTTTCTTGTGACGCCATTGGTGCATAAAATTCTTCCACATCAGCAACCCAAACTTAGTTCCGGCACTTGCCTGCCGTGTCTCTCGCTTCACTCTCATTGTAACAAAGTCTAAAAAATAATGTACATATTGATTTTTTAAACAGATCACATGTGGAATTCGCTTTGAATTAAACACAAAAACTCACAGAAAAACTGTTGAATGTTGCTAATAGTGTGTGGGAGATAATCGTTACAAATCTGTCAAATATATTCATAATTATCTTATCTTTTAGGGTAGTAGGGTAACGTCATGCCTAGCTGTTACCGGAAGCTTTGTAATGCATAGCTCATGCAAAGGCGAAGTTTCAAATGCGATGAACGCGATAGGTTTTATGTAGAAGCAAAACCACGAGCTTTAATATTCATTTATTTCTGACAATGTTGTGTAATGTTACAATGATGGATAACAAAATCCATTTAACTCTGCTAAATCATTTCATCGGTACTAATTTCACCGGTAATAAAGAACAAATATTTTAATCAATGTAAAGTATTTTTTTAAATTTTTGCGTTGTCTTTAATCAGATGTTTAGGTTCTCAATTTAAAAATACCAAAACATTACTTTAAAACATTTTGGATTTCATCATCATCATCATCATATCAGCCGTAGGACGTCCACTGCTGAACATAGGCCTCCCCCATTGACTTCCACTTCGACCGGTCGTTAGCGGCTTGCATCCAACGCGTCCCTGCGATCTTGGCTAGGTCGTCCGTCCACCTTGTGGGAGGCCTTCCTACGCTGCGTTTGCCGTCACGTGGTCTCCACTCGAGAACCTTTTTGCCCCAACGGCCATCGGTTCTTCGAGCTATGTGCCCTGCCCACTGCCACTTCAGCCTGCTGACTCGCTCTGCTATGTCGGTAACTCTAGTTCTTCTACGGATCTCCTCATTTTGGATTTATCATTATTTTAACTTAACTTAATATTAAATGTTAAAGTTACGTTATATTTGCAAGAATACAAATTCAATGACAACATCTTTTAAAGCTACTCGATCTACACCTAATGAGTCATCTAATATCAGTTGACTTTAGTAGAAGTAAGTCGTAATAGGCCATAAAAATAATCTATAAATTATATACCATATAGTCGCAATCTAAATTTGCTAAAAAAAAAATTATTCATGCCTTTGTTCTAAAAGGCCTCAGCGCCTCAGGCCTCAGGACCTCGTGTCTGCGTTGAAAGATATTTAGACAGAAGAAACGAAGGGGCAAGTTAATGGTTTAAAATATGGAATATTATTCAATTGCGTCAATGGTAAATTGTTAAGAACTGATCGCCTGTTTGTATGCTGGAAAGGATATAACAATAAATGCGCCAAGCATTGCTTCAAATGCTAAATAACAATGTAGAAAGAAGGCGTTGAGATTTTCGTCACTGTGGCTATCAGCCGTTTAGCTCAGTGGCTAGAGCGTCAGGCCGCGAATGCCGAAGACGTGGGTTCGATTCCCACAGCGGCGACAATCTTTTCGTACTTTTCTACATGTTTTAATGTTCAATCTTAAGTGCAGAGTTAACTAATCAGCTGTCAAATAGCTTTTCAAATCTTATTTAAGGTACCAGAAGGATGGTTAAACTCTCTGAATTTATCTGAATGATTAATGGTCCGAATGATCAATTCAAATAGTTTAACCATGCTTTTCACAACTCAAATATATTTGAAAAGCCATTTCACAGCTGATTATTTAAGAAGTTAAATAATTCTACCATGATCAGTATTTCAGAAACCGGGCGTAAGTTTTATATACAATTTAAAGTCAACAACTCGTAGTACCGACACAGTAACGACACGCTATATAATAGCATATATTTGATATTTATAAATTATTTTTACACGACTATTTTACACGAGCCTATTATATATGTACCTATTTCTAATTATCTGCATTGCTTTACAGCCTTTTGCCGGATTTCAACATATCATGAGGTGCAATTAGATTCATCTTAATTGTAAGCTTTTATTTCATTTTTATATTTTTATTTTACACATCGTGTCCGCGAAAAAACATAGCGGAGTACTCTCAACGGTGAAGGAAAACATCGTAAGAAAACCTGCATATTTTCTAAATAATAACAAAAAAAAGTGTGTGCGTGTAACCTTACGCGCGATTGAAGTAAAACTTCTTTGGCGTTGACGGCATATATCACTGAAATGATTAAATATTTAGTATTTTTAAAATATGACATATACTGACGTTACTTCCGTCAGAAAAAGTACTTACTCCCTAACTACGTTACTCCCTAGTCGCGCCTAAAGAAGTTTTACTTCAAAAAAATATTTCGATGATATGTGAAGTTCGCCAGTCCGCAGTGGAGCCGCGTGATGGACTATGCCCTGATACCCCCTGTAAATAGAGGAGGCCTTTGCCCAGCATGTAGCGTGCAGATATGTATAGGCAGTTACTAAGTATTTTCAAAGTAAATATTTTCATTTAATGATGTTTGCTTGTTTATAAAGTAAATTAAGTTTTCAAATAATTTATAGGTTCGTAGTCGTAAAAATATCTTAGGACATTAATTTTTATTAATGGAGGAAAAATTGTAATATAAAACAGTCAGAATCAGAGTTACTTATAATGGTGGACAATTAGGCAAAAAATCACCCAATATATACTGAAAGATAGAAGCACAACTAAAAGTGTTTCGGTTAAACTAAACTTAAGTCTCTTAATTATTAATCACAAATGATGGCATTTAAAATAGAAGTTTTTTGTCTGACAACTTATACAAAAAGGTTTTTCCACGTACCGGGTTCGAATCCCGCTGGCCCCAACACGCGGGCAATACCGCCAATATAGCATACAGCCGCCAATATTAACGCAAATTATCTCACATCAACTTACACAAATGTCATTCGAATTCTCAGCCCAAAAGTTACCCTGCCCTATTCTCACAATCACAAAACACGCGCACCTCTGTCACAAACAAATGCCAATCGGCGCACGGCCGTGCGTCAAATGATACTAATTCGCCCTTATCGCTACGTGTTCAGGTGTGTAGATACCAAATATCGCGACGGTCGCGGTCGAATATAAAACAATATCACGACAAGTAATTACATTTGCCATTAAAACGTGTAAATAAGTGACACACTTCCACGTGTTGAAAAGATGAAATAAGAAATTACCTATCTTCGTTTATTACTCATTGCACCGAACTATGAACGGAAGTTGCGGTTCGATATTTATAGTGGCGGAAACGGTAAACGTACTGCACGAGACTGGAAAACCTAGGACAGTTTTGCCTGAAATTGAATCTTATTTTTTATTTTATAATTACTTATTTAATTTATCTTTGTAAACTATAATCTATTGCTTTATCAAGATACAAGGTTGAATCCAATATCTCAGATATTAACACTTGAAGCATCTTGAGGAAAATAAATATTTGCATCTGTAATGTTGGGAAAATTAATTTTTATCTGGTTCACATAAATTTATTTTCGCCTGAGGTCAAAATTTCAGCGTTATTGTGGAAAAAGAAACAAAATAACATGGATAATCATTTTTTGCAAAAACTGGGCGAAAACGGAACCGAACCATTGTCGATCTGTCTTTATTGGTTGGCTTATAACTGATCATAATGGTCGAATTTCAATGATCCACAGTTGCATATAAAATTACAAAGACTGGTAAAATACCACTTAAAAATAAATTTAGTTTCAATAGGAAGTAAAAAGTGCGTCCAATACGAAATCTGTTCGCCAACGTATTGTGAAATATTCGGCCTATTTGCAAAAAGTCTGAATTTAGTATTTATCTGATACGTTCCTTATCGCACTATTAGTTATACGTTTAACGAAGGTATTGATTTATTTCTGTGAATTTTTAGATGTTATATAACTGCTTTTCATCGTGTGAACAATAAAATGCTGACATTTTATCAATTTTCAGCATTGCGACGATCATTATTCTACAGTTTCATATTTTATTTCCTATTAATTACCTAAATTAGCATAAAATTGTTAAAAATTATCCTAAGTTAAAAAAAGGTTAATAATAAAAAAAACATTTAAATTACAAACAGCAAAGTCTATCAACACTATTGTGTTCATCTTGATTATGAAAAGAATATTTTAGAATTCAATTTCGAAAAAACTGTTTTACAGCAATAAAGACATTTAAGATATTGAACGTCGATCACTGTACAGACTCACCGTTATTGTTATAAATTGAATGAAATGTCTAGATAGATTTTTTTTTGCGAAGGTTTACTAAAAATATTATCTATAAAGGTTATTATAATAATATGGTATACATAGATGTTTCAAAAGTGTATCGACCTTGATAAGCTTGCAATATTATTATAATGAATTAGGCACTAAAGACTGCATTCCATCAAATACAATTCTTATCAATCTAATCTAATGTAATCAAATCTATACCAGTCATTTCTTTATTTCAAGTTATACGTTGCCATTCCTATATTTTAATAGACTTCGGACTATTATTTCCTTTTAGGAATTAATACTAAGTCAAATCTAAAAATAACTTATATCTATCATGCTGCCACGCAGCAACTTTTGTTGTTTCACGAGGGAACTAGGTACTCCAGCCTCATAAAAGAACGGCATGAAGCGGAAGTGTTATACTCCTAAGTTTATCTGTTGTGTGAAGTAAATGGCGTACTTTTTAAAAGGTGTCAACGCAATTGCTACCCTACAGGTTTTGATTATATACTTGTCTTGATGGAGAAATGCTTAACAAATGACGCGTGTCTCCGATTGCGTGATGTGTGTGAGTGCCGCAAGTTTACTCAGTGTAAACAAACTGTCAAGGTGTGCGTATTTAGGGATGCCTGCTCCAAATCATTCACTTAAGATTTCTCCATTATTTGATAAGGTGACGTTAAACAAAAAAGGTAAACGAATAAATAAAGTAAGAAATTAATAAATCAATTATTTTGTAGATTAGTAATATTATTTATTTTAGTAACCACAAAAAATACACTAGTTTATACAGCAAAATCTGTATCTAAAATCTATAAATGTTTAATCCCTCTCCAGCTATTTGCAAGTGCGGAATTCGTAGAAAATCTGAACCTAAAATAAATGTAAGAAGTAACAAAAATACTATTTAGTGTATGGGTTTCATTTATTTTGTGAAGGTAAATTTTCATTTACTGATCATATAAGGTGAAGTAATGATATTTAGATGATAGGTAATGTATTTTGTCGCCCAAAGTGTCCTCAGAACTTCCTAGTAATGAACTGACAACATCGGGTAACCAGCCTAACCTAAATAACGAATTTAAAAATCATTTTATTACATTAATAGTAGTTAAATAAGCACTTAACATCAAGTGAAACTACCAGCTTGCCACCTTCTCACAAAAAGATAATAGACAAATTTGATAGTCTACAGTGAGAAAAACATTATCAATTAAGAAAAATAACTGGAGGTTTTTTTTAATTTTTAGTCATTTCATTTTGAGACATTTTGATTTCGAATCACCCACAATGTATTAAAATTAAAAAGGTCAAATATTGATTTAATACATAGATTATCAAGTGTAAAATAGTTATACTAGTTCGTTAACTCGATAAAATCGGTAAGTTTTTTATTTAATTCATTTATTTATTTCATTCGCGTGGAAACAAGAAATCAATATACTTAGTAATAATTCGGAACTCTGTGCCGCATTCTTGATAATTAACCGTTTACAAACTAGCAATAATAACTAAGACGTAACTTCCCCAGTACTATTTTACAATGTACTTTGTGTATGGTATGGAAGAAATAGTTAAACCAAATTCAAACGTCCAAACTAAGTCACCTTTACGTATGGTTTATGTAAATAAAATACTTACAATGCACATGTACCACAAACTACACGATTAACTTAAGGCGTATTCTTTTCCAGACCACAATTTAATGACTAAAAATACTAAATATAACACAAACTATATCACGCGCAAAAAAAGTCCCCTCACATTAAATTTGTAGCGTCGTGTGGTAAATTAAAATTACTATTATTCAGGATATTGATTATCACTAACAAGATTAGATAAAGAATTTAAAGCCGGCATTGCATTGACAGCTCAATCACGTGGATTTCTCCACACTTGGTCTTATTACTCCCGCGTCGCATCTAAAGTATTTACAAGTACATTATTATATACATAATAATTATGTATATTATAATATTAAGTTTATTTATCAATAGCTGTGCAAATGTGCGGGAAGTCGATGGATGCAGGTGGCTCAGGATCGTACTTCGTGGCAGTCTATGGTGGCCTATGTTCAGCAGTGGACCCAAACAGGCTGAAATGATGATGGTGATCAAAAGATTTTACAGTATATTATAGGGAATTTTCTTAACATATGGTGCAATAGATAAAGCTTTAAATGGACTTCGAATGTGAAACTAGACGGTGCCTATTTTCACCTAAGTGCGCATTAAACGAACATAGAACATATTAAATTAAAAAATGAATACCAAAAAAATCAGTACTAAGTTGCCGAATTATTAATTTGTTTCATTCAATACAGTTACACACACACGTGTGTGTCTGTGTGTGTGTGCATGCGTGCGTGGGTAAATATGGGGGTGAAGAAAAGAAAGACTACTCTTCGCAAGGAGAGAGATACCGCAAAAGCTCCATTTTCTGAATGTGATTATCATCGAATGTAGTCACATAATTTATTTTTACGTCATGTTATGTTCATTTCAATAGCTTGTATTTTTTATGTGTACACCTTTAATTACTACTTTTAAGTTTAAATACGCATTTTCTCTTAAAAAGAATTAGTCTGAAAATTTTAGCACGACAAATTATTTTCTTTTATCTACTCGAAGCTCACCTTATCATTTTATTGTAAACTAGCGACCCTCCCCGGCTTCACACGGGTGCAATGTATTATACATATGAACCTTCCCCTTCAATCACTCTATCTAGTAAAAAAAACCGCATCAAGATCCGTTGTGTAGTTTTAAAGATCTAAGCATACATAGCGACAGACAGACAGGGGGATGAATTTCTTTTATACTATATTGTGATGCACAGCAAAGAGACGTTTACATTGCAAGTGACATTTTACCACAGTCACTCACTTATTTTGTATTCCCGGAACCTCTCCATTAACACTTAAACTTTATGGTATGCTATTAAAGTTAAATTGACTTTTAAGTATTATTACGAATCTTACGGGAATATAGAAGTCTTGTTTTTAGAATTTTTCAGGCAATTTTTTAAATTTTCTCTCCGTAAGAACCATCCTCCTACTTCAAGGAATATTATAAAAAAAATAGCGAATCGATACAGCCGTTCACGCGTGATGGCATGACCAAGGGAAATAGAGATTCATTTATATATATAGATAAATTTATCAGTGTATAGATTTTTAGATAAATTTATCAGTTACGTTGAACATAATTATCGATTTTAATACATCAACATTAGGTTCATCGCTAGTGTAAATCTACCTTTATACCTCGTGAATAGAATAAAATATATTTTTTAACTACCTAGAAATTGTAGGCGTAATGCATATTACGTCATACTCATAATGGCTTCTCATATTAGCGAAGCAAGTCATTAAAACTTCATGCTTTGTGAATTTTAATGTCTTCTTCCTAATACGCGCAATACTAGCCAGACGCCCGAAAAACTTGCAATTACCCTTGAGCTTCTTTAGAGATTGATTTGGGAAATTGATTAATTTCGAAAATTTATTATACTTAAAAATAATCAAAGTATCTGGCCGCACAGACAAGTTTAACTGCGGTAGTACCACGAAACAGTCTTTCCAATCAGCCTTTTGCAATCCACTGCTGGACATAGGCCTCCCCAAGGGCACTCCACAGGGCACGATAATCTTCCGCTTTCCTCATCCAGCTACTACCAGCGGCTTTTCTCAGGTCATCGGTCCCCCTGTTACTTTACCGTCACCAGTCTTTACTGTTGCACAAATGGCCAGATCCATCCAGGTAAGTACCACAACCTCACAGAAGACCGGATTCCGGAGTGAAGTGGAAGGATACTTCTGTGTTTCATGTGGTGAGTGAGGTAGCAGAGGCCCACTTTATTAAAAGGTGGTAACGGTACGGGTTTTGTAAATGTCAATGTGCGGCGGTTAACTTCAGATGAACTGCCAGCTTGTTTACCACCTCACATAAAAAAGGAAAAAAATAGTATATATAATTTTGTAGGAAAATAGTATATGTTTTAATGTTCAATCTTAAGTGCAGAGATTAGCACTATAAAAAACTTTAAAATTTAAGAAAATAGTAAGTACTTAAAATTCTATTAAAAGAAAAGAGAATTAGTACTTTGGGATCTGGAAAAGGCTATTTTTTTCTTCGAGCTTTCATCAATCTCCAAATATGTATACTATTATAATTAAAGTAACTGATAATAGAAATAGAGTTAAGATGTACTTATGTATAACTAGCTGTTAGCCGCGGTGTTTGCCCGCACGGCCGCTGAATTTTTCCCTGCTTATTTTACACTTATCATTACCACCTATGTTTTGGACAATTCACATAATATGTTTATAAATTATAGTCTAGTGTGTTATTCTGATTTATAATCTATTAGCGACCCGCCCCTACTTCCCACGAGTGCAATATATTATACTTATAAACCTTCCTCTTGAATCACTCTATCTAGTAAAAAAACCGCATCAAGATCCGTTGCGTAGTTTTAAAGATCTAAGCATACATATTACATAGGGACAGGCAGACAGCGGGAGGACTTTGTTTTATACTATGTAGTGATATTATTGTAAAGTTTCATTAAAATCTATTCAGGAGTTTTAACGTGAAAGAGTAACAAACATCCATCCATACATACAAACTTTCACGTTTATAATAGATATTATAATAAGAACTAAATTATAATAATTTAATTTTATAATTTTATTGGTCATAATTTATTTTAACACATAATTATGACTTCTAAATATACACCTGTTACTCTCAGTGTGTCCTTGAGGTTTGTTTATTGTCATCGTGTACACCTATTCTTTTCAGAGAAAATCTTTTAACTGGAGTGGCAAATCGGCCGAAATTATTGCAATACAGGGAATTAGTACCTACATCTTCTCCCATTACTGTTCCGGTCATAATTATTGCCGTTACAATATTTCGTTTCAGGTAATTTCTAGTCGTAAGCCGTTACAGGGTCTTGCAGTGTCAAGATTTCGTTTCGAGGGCCGGAACACCATTTTGTAGCGTCAACTAATGAAAAGGCACCCCTGACAACTCCAAAAAGTTGGGAAACTACAGGACCAGGCCACTTACTCTGTGTCCTTGACTATAATATTATACTCGCCCACATCACATTCTAAATGTGCCATGATTTATTTGTTTATTGACCTGTCCTACAATTTTATACGGCGACTTTATAATCACTCTTTCACACGGTCATAATTAATTCCTCATGTTACTTTTCAGATCAGGGTATATTTTGTGTTTCAAATCATCTTTGTTAGGAACAATGTTACTGAATTCACTGTTCACAGTAATCATACCGTTACTATCTGTTGCCACACGATCTTCTCAAGAAGATGGATTTTAAGAAGAGCAACCGCATACAGGCAATACGATTCTATATCACAGTACAAATATACGCGTGCAGCAGTTGCATGTTTGTATTAAGACAATTTTTCACCAGTCGGCGTTCTCCTAATGATCACCTACTGAGTCTGTTTAAAATCACCAGCTTAAAGTCCGGTTATATTTGTTATCTTTTAAAGTCCAATCCAGTGATTCTATTGCTTCTCCATCTTACATTCATACACCTGTTTTTAGTAACGTTACATTGCCCTCACTACATCCCGTAGCCGGCCAGAATCGCGCAAAATCGCTTTGACAGCGTGCGTGGCTTATGTCATCATGACTGGCCCGACGACAAAAGAAGCTTGACCGCACGACGCACAAGTTGTGTTTAAGTGCGGGTAATATCCCTTTTTTATCGTGTATCTGATATACCTTTATTTTATATTTTTATATGTGTACTACTAATTTATCAGTGGTTAGTGAAAACAACCTTTATTTATAGCCATTTATTAAAGAGGAAGAACCTTTATTTATTAGCAAAACTATAATTATGATGAGTTTCATATCCCTTACTTGAGAAATTTTTGAACCAATCCAATCCAATCCAATCAACCTTTTGCAGGACATAGGCCACCCCAAAGACACGCTACAGACGATCTTCCGCTTTCCGCATCCAGAATGACTGATGCTCCATACAAACTTTCGTCTCCGTTTTCAACATCTTATTCCTTCATATTCGCGATAAAAAGTATCCGATGGGTATGGTCCCAGGTTCTCAAATTATCTCAATACCAAATTATATTTAAGCTTCAGTGGATTAAGCATAAAAAAGTAAGTACCTTTTCTTTGGTTATCAAATGACCAACGTAAACAAAGCAAAGGTACTATTTTAAAATATAAATCGCATAGTCCATAAATATTATATTTGAAAGATAATGTTAATAGATTACTCATCAAACTATTGAACGTTTTCAGTATTTTTTTATAAAAATATCCTTCTTGTCTATGTGCACAACCTTTAAGGAAATATAACAACGAAACAATTTGTGTGATCCGTGTCGTTTTCCTTCTATTAGCCACGCTTAGAAGAATAAATTCGCTGAAATCTTCTATACATACAGATAAATAAAATTGGAGTGTCTGTTTGTAATATTAAAATCGCTTTTTACTACATGCATAAGGACAATTTTTGTCTGTCTGTCTGTTTGTTCCGGCTAATCTCTGAAACGAGTGGACTGATTTGTACGGGACTTTCACTGACAGATAGCTAACGTAATAAGGATTAATTTAGGCTACTTTTATTTTAGAATTTTTTTATTTAGAATTCCACGCGGACGAAGTCGCGGGCACAGCTAGTTAGTAAATAAAATCAACTTACTGTTTTTTACTTTTCAGTTCGTATAAATCTTATTGTTAATCTTGATTTCATCATTTAAATTTACTGTAATGGGAAAAAAACAATAAAGAGAAATGACAAATTACTGGCTAATTTAATCTTAAGATTAAATTATTTTATCAGCATGAAACGAAAGATCGAATTCGATATGCTAATCCACCTACCTACCTACATTACAAATGCAAAAGTGTGCCTGGGATATTTTCCACTTATGATGAAATCAATTAAGTCTGTTTTCTGTCGTATCTGTCTGGTCTACTTTCTGTTTTTGAGTTCGGCATTCTGTACTTATCGGTTCGTAATGTTGTTGTGGCTTTATTGCAATTAACCTTTTTATTTTTAACACGAATCTGGCTGATATTTGCAATATTAAATAAAAATTAAGTTCAACCCTACTCTCTAAACTTATCTCATATGAAACAAGAAAAAATTCTCATCTGAAATTGATACCTACCCATACTAGTTTTTTTTAAGTTCATGACCTCTAAAGCGCACCATTTTCAGTTAAATGTATAAATATCCTATAACCAGCAGAAGATCAAGAGTCAAGTTTAGTCAATAAAGATAAAAATTGGCGGAACAAAAAAGTGTGGATATAAAACATTAACCTCTACAGAAATAATACTAAAAAAGTAAAAAAAGTAAAGTGTCCATAACATGTCGCACTGCTGGGCAAAGGCCTCCTCTATATAGAGGGTATCAGGGCATAGTCCACCACGCGGCCCCACTGCGGATTGGCGGACTTCACATATCTTCAAAATATTTTTTTTTTGTTATTATTTCGAAAATATGCAGGTTTCCACACGATGTTTTCCTTCACCGCGGAGCACGTGATAAGACAGCACTTAAAGTTAAAAACTTCATTGGTGCCGGCACCGGAGATCGAACTCAGGTTGCTCGAGTATATTGAATTAAAGGCGAGCGCCCGGACACTGAGCTATCACGGCTCAGGAAATAATACTACTACTATCTAATAGTTACAAATAAAGTGGAGTGTCTGGGAGTGGCATTTTGTATTTTACTCTTATCGCTTGGATCCATATTTTCCTCGTATGCTTGTGGATTTTGCCGGCCACTACATCTCTGTTATATTGACACAGTTAACATATGCATATTGTATTAAACGAGTACTGTGGGCATTGTTCAGCACTATAATTAAAAGGAATCCCATATTCACTCCATCGACTACCACAAACTCAGTAAGAGCTTCATAACATGTCATTCCAAACACCAACATTTGGCCATTGCCTTACGGCATTGTATTTATTTGCAAAATTAAGCTGAACGTAATGCTCTCCTTTACGCCTCTAATGGGAAGCGTGTTTTTATCGACGAGCGACCACCATCGGATTCAACTCAGCGAAAACAGCCACAACTTTGTTGATTCGGGCCTCTACTTCGGCCTGCGCTCCACATAGGAGATGAACAATAGATACTGCCAAGGTATTATAGAAAAATGCTGGACTTTTATGGATAAAACTATATTGCAAATTTTGTACAGGCAACGAAGAGCGCTCAAAGATACATATAAACTTTTTGTATCTGTGGCGACCATAGGAGTGCAGTGTGCGAATCTACGTTTTTAACTCTAACTGCCATCAATAGGCCTCACAGTCTGGCGCAACTAGGAACAAAAAATTTTTCTATGGACTTTACGCGGCAAATAATGGCGGATATTGCTATCACTCTCCCTCAATGCGGTTTCTTTTTCTTGCAATACAAGAAGTGCCATGTTGTTTGTCAAAACTTAATTTCGCACCGCGTATTTTGAATGTAAATGCTTATTTCATTGTATATTTAAATTGTTTAGAGTAAACTTTCTCACGAAAACTAATGACAGGTGATCAGAGTTGTAATTTTAATTCAAAATGCCAAAAAGACGGTGACCTGTGAAATTGGTGAAAATCGAGCAAGTCATTCGAATCTTGAAAAAAAGGATGTTTATGGCGAGATTTCCCTTAGATGAAGCCCATGTAAGCACTTAAATATAATACTTTGCAGCCATATGTAAGTAGAGCAGACTAAAAACAAATAAAATTAACAAATGTATCTTATTTAAATTGTGTGCTAGTGATGTACTGCAACTGTAATATCCACATATCGATAACTATGTTAATGTTTATAAAATAAATAAGATGTATATAAAAAAATAAGAAATAAAATGTTGCGTGAAATAGTAGGGGCACAAAGTTTACACATATTTGAATGGTGTGCCTACATAAATGGCCAAGGATCGGAATAGGTGAATTTTGCAGGATTTTGAAACATAATCTCTGTAATATTGATACGTCATATAATTAATTTCGTGTGCTGACTATGCTAAGAAAACTAAAATAATTTTTAGATTTTGATTCTATTTTTATATTTCAATTATTTCCAGACTCGTGTACAGCAGGACAACAGCTGTTGGCTGAAGAATCAAGAAACAAATTTCATTTCAGTAATAAAATTTTATTTTAATTGACAGAAACCGTTTTTTATCTTATTTCGGGTCCGTATTAAAGTCCAATCTTCTACCAAATATCCCCTTAACAACATTGGACATAAATACGGACTCGATGCTTACCTACTAAAATTAATAAAAAAATATTAAGTTGAAACCTCGATTTCTACCTAGTATCTTTTATCGATATCGATAAGAAGCTAAGCTAGCTTGGTTAAGCACTATTTGGCTCGTTACGTTGGTACTCTTGTTGTTTGACATCTTTGTGGTATGGTTGGTGTTGCAGTGCCGCGTAAACTGATATTTTTGGTTAGTATGGGAGTCCCGTCTCTTAAACGTAGTGATTACATTCTCTTTGAGGCCTCAAACCACCGTCAAATGGATCACGAGAGAATGGCGAGTATGGTATTTCTGGCTTTTGAAAAAAAAAAGTCAGTTAATTTGAACGAACTTCGCATATATTAATAACATGGCGAATCGTAGAATTCAGCCGTTTTAAATATTTTATTAATTTTAATTTTTATACAATAAGTTTGCAGAACCAATATGATCTAAATGGTATTTTTGGTCGTATCTTTATACACGTATCACCCCACCTAACAATTAATTATTACCTCACTCTCACTCAGACGTACATATCTATATCCAAATCGTGAAGTTCAATAATCTTGTTCGCTTGTTCTTCATCATTAAGAATTTAATAGTTCTTAGATCCAAGCTCATTATTACACAAGACATTATTTGTCTACGAATAGGTAGTAAATGTACATCTCTGACATCAACGTCAGTGATATACGTGATGATTGATTTAGGAGCTTGGATGCCATGCTCCGAGGGCAGATAAATTAAGATAATTTTTTTACTTCCGCCTTATCTGTAATCAATGCTGCCCTACCTCAAATTCGACTCTAGCTACAGCCCTAACGCGCGCCTTGTTTTATAAATGTGTTCACTACTTTCTAATATACGGTCTTCGGTGGGTTTATGCCAAAGCAGTTCTTGTACTATGTCTCGAAAAAACCCCCCGAATAACAATTTCTCGATAGGTTATTTTTATGTATTTTGTAATGCGGCTGCAGGGAGTACTCTGCAGATATAAAATATGTAGGTAATCATAAAAGTAGTAAGCAATCTATTTGTCACGACCGACGTTGCCTGTACACACGACTTAAATCCGACAACTTATAAAAAAAATTGTAGTTAACTTATAAAAAAAAAAGAATTATGAATCTAAACCATTCTCGAATCGGCCTGAAGAAATTTCATTCAAATCAGTCCAGTCGTTTACGAAGAGTTTAGTGACATACACACGCACTAAAGAATTATATATATAAAGACTAGCTTTTCGCCCGCGGCTTTGCTCGCGTTGAATCCCTGAAATAAATATTTATATATTTCTTTAAAAACTACATTTCATTAAAATCGGTTCAGTAGTTTTGAAAGTCGTGAAAGCGAAACAGACAGACAGAATTACTTTCACGTTTGTAACATTAGTATGAAAGTTTGGATTTATAGTTTTTTTTACATCAATTTGAACAGCCCTCGATTTCCCCGACGTTAATCTCATCTGGAATGGGGCACTCAACCATGCGCTACCTTTATAGGGGGTATTATAGGGTTCATTTGAGGGGCACTTTTTCAGATACTCTCTATGTGGTGCACTCTGGGTAGAGACCCAGACTGGTAGCAAAAATCTGACAAAAGGGCGTATTTTTCACCAGAAGGGGTGTCTCCTGTGGAAAAGCAAGCGCAGGTTGGATGTTCACTAACTCTTATCACTGAGCAGGTGACAAGACTTTTGCTTCGTCACCACTAGCTAATGACGTAAAAGTTTCATCAGTCCCTGATACAAACAGGACGTTTAGTAGCGCAGGACTTAGATGCGCCCAATTCAAAAAGGTCGCGGAACAGGAGTTGAACTCTTCTGATATCTCTATTGCTCCGGGTAGGAGTAAACGGTCGTAACAACGTGAAAACGCATTAATGGAAAATCATAGTCACCGAACGAGGTTAAATCTTCAGAGCTGATACGCCAGGCGGCCTGTGTAGATAGACTAGATAGACACGCTTTCAGATTGCTGAGCTCACTGCAAAGCTTTACTAAAAACAAAGCGTATAAGCCAAAACAATTACTTACACTTACATCAACATTACCGCACTCATTGACAAGAAACGGAAACTGGCAACTGAAAGTTAACTAAACTCAACGCCATTAACCATCTGCTTACACTCCTTCCGAGTATGTGAAAGAGATTGATGTACTTCCACCGCAAATATGGGTACTTTAACGAGTGGTAAATGTAATTGGGTAGGCAATGGCCAGAAATTCCTTCATTAAAAGGGGCTATGTCCGTAAAATAACAAGCGAAAAAAATGGCCAGCCATGATAGGCGCCAAACTCAGAAGTCATCACTACACTTCATACAGATCAGCACGCACGCAAGCACGCACGCACGCACGCACGCATGTGCACGTTACAATTAGGGCCGCAGCTAAACAACGAGTAAATCTGTTGAACATCTGGATAAAAACCGGACTGGTATAAAGAGAGCTATCAATGGTGCTTTAAAACTGGATCAAACTGACAAAATACAGAAAGTGTTGGTTGAGGACAGTGATGGATTACGAAGAGTGTCACTCCAGGCGAAGTTGCAGCGCAATAAATAGAAAAAAAACACACGATCGATAATTATGGAGAAAATTCCTCAAATGGCTCCACAGGCACCCATGGGAGCACCCATACAAGAATGATTTGGGTAATAGTTAGTAAAATGTAAATTTTTAAATAGTAAGTTCTTCAATGATATTTAACAGTACATTAGAAAATGATGACTTGGTACATGTACATGATATAAAGATTGAAATCTGTTTTCTAACTAAAAAATTCTCGTGTCACAGTGTTTGTAATTGAACTCCTCCGAAACGGCTCGACCGATTACCGTGAAATTTTGTGTGCATATCGGCCAGGGTGGAGAATCGGACAACATCTATTTTTCATCCCTCTAAATGTTAAGGGTGGTCCACCACAAACATTTTTTAATTCATATGGCAATACAACATTTTGCCGGATCAGCTAGTTTATATAAAAAATCTTAACTGGCATTTAATGAAAGAATAAATTACTTGTTTTAAAGTTATAAATATATTGGAAAGTATTTTATGGATTCAATCACTATTGATTTTAGATTTTAACTCCCAATGGGTCAAGCACAAAAATATTACATAAAATAAATAATTATAACATTCATGAATTTAATTGCACAAAGGAAAATTACAATTGCAAAATTTTAGGTGACCAAATTATTGCCATCTGTAATGTGCATATGCCCTGTTTGCTTCACATTGCCGATGGAGATCTTGCTTTCTTTTTACAACTTTGCCAGTATTGTTAGCTGCATCCAACAGTTCCCACGCAAACTGTTCAGGAAAATGCACAGTTCTCTCTTTCTCATTTGCAGCCTCCAACAACCATTTTATTGCTAAAAATAATGACCTCCTATCCGTTATAGGACCTGGGACCTGTAATTTTTGCAAAGAGATGCTAAAATATTTTTCTCAATTAAGTAATATTTTTCAGATAAATGCAAACATCTTTATTGGTCTGAAATTCTAAATAATAACAAACTAATACAAATATTAATCTATGGTATTAATAGTATATTTGTTGTTTACCATGAAGTACTAATATAAAATTTAATATTTGTTGTAAAAAATTGTAAGGATACTGAAATACTTTAGCAAAATGTGAGGTCAATAATAAATAAATAATAATTAATAAAATAACAATGTTTAATACATGCCTGATATGTTATACCTCCCCTCTTAATAGGTGTAAGTTGGAGCAAAGGTTTGCAGTTTTCAATTGCTCTATGTAGTATTTCTTTAGGACTTAAGATTATCTTTGATTTTTCCTCTGGTGTTGCGGCCAAATGATAGCGTTCAATTTGTTTTCTCTTAATATTTTCAAAAGCTTTCTCCACAAGTTGGCGTGCCAATAATTTTTTCCCATCTTCCATAACATGATTTATAACCTTACTAAAAAAAATATAGGTAACATTTATTATTTATTTTGGATTACCAACAAAATTACATGTACACAGAGTTAAAGAAACAAAAAATAAGTGCCAAATCAATTGTCTTTCACTACTGTTAATAATTTTTATATTTCAATTTTAAAAGTATTTAAGTTATCGGAGAAGCAATCGATGGAAATGTCTCTCCTTAAAAATTCTTGGTATACCCTGATTAGGCGAGGTAAGACGGAGTGGTGGCCAAGGTTGGTTCTGTACAAAACAATAATACAAAAAAACGTAAAACAAATGTTTTAAGTCTATGATCAAAATTTGGTTACTTAATAAGTGGGTCATGATAAACAGATGAAGTCTCATATACGGCCGGAGGTTTAACGGGTGCAGAAGCCAACTTCGACAATTCATTGATTTCCGCTAGTTTCGCCTGATCTTCTTTTCTAAATATTGGATTTTTATAATAATCAGGAAAACTTGTAGGCCTTGAAGTTGATTTGAAACGTTTTTGCGTTATCGTGACAAAACTGAAAAATAAATGTAAACATATTACTGTTCAAAAATTACCCAAACTGACTATATGGAACATATGAGGTTATAATTAATTTATTACCTATTAAACAGTGGAGGTACACAATGAATGTGTAGCCTATTTAATAATATCAGTTTATGGGTAAAATTCGGCATGTTAAACAGTAATAGTACTACAGTCACAACATTTAATCTTAACTGCTATTGACCAAGCCCTTTAACCTAAGTTTCCGAAAAGATTATATTTCTAACTAATTAAGTTTACAACTTTTCTAAGGTAATTCCTAATTTCCTAATTCCACCAAGCTCCCTCTCAGATATATAAAGAAGTCGTTTCAGAACATTCAGATATTTATAAGTAATTAAATTAAAAGTATTTTTTTCTTTGCTCCTGCTCGAATTTCCTGCGAATATCGATATATCGATTTTTAAATGTGTCGACATTTTTGGCCAATATATTTTGATCCGATATATCGATATAAAAAAATTTATATCGAAATCGTACAAACAACGATATTTTTATCCAAATTGATTGAAAGCCGTAAAAGATAAAAATGAACGAAAAAAAAGTGTGGTCTATTACTAATATTGTCGCGGATGCCAAGTTACATTTTGTACTATATTTATTAACAATTTGTTGCTTCGTACTTTATACCATCCATATCATAGGTACAACAATATAAAGAGGTGTTACAAATCATTTATATTTAACTACATATTATTATGTTAATTTATAACTAACATGCAAAATAAAAATGGCATCAACTAAAGTTACTTTAATTTAATATGTAAATAAGTTAACAAAAATTTAATATTATTATTCAAATTCTCAATAATTAAATGTCTAATAATATTATATCGAGTATTCATAAAAAAAATATTTGACGTCATAAAAATTATTAAGGTGCATTCGGGTATTTACGAAACGATTTGAGAATAGTTGACGGTATGTTATAATTTTCGTTTACCAGTCAGAATTGGTGTAGTTAATGCTATCAACTAAGGTCGCATAGTTAACTTGAATATACATCTTAAAACATTATTCCAATGACTATTATTAAGGGCAACAAATTATTATTACATAAGACCTGCGTACGACCGATTATGTCCGACGCATGCATGACCTTCACCCACACGCACCCTAATCGCTTATACAAGTTGCAAATAGTACAAATTAAGTTCATCACCCGCGCAACCGGTGCGCAGTGGTATCAACGCACCGTCGAACTGCACAACGATTGCAGACTTCCGACGATTCGCGAATATTTTAAAGACCTGACCAAACGGTTCTTTGATAGAGCCGAACATCATCCCAACCCTCTGGTGGTAAGCGCAGCAAATTACCAACCCGACACAAACGCGAACGTCAACAAGCGTCGCCCGCGAAACGTCCTCATCGACCCGGTCGAGGAAGGGGACTTAGATACGTCAAACCCACCGCCGGGGGTCCCGCCGGATAACACTACACTCACAGTTAGTGCAACAACAAACACACTAGTTCGCCCTCGCCTCCGAGCACGGCGAGACCAACACAACGCGTACACAAGGTACACCCGCGTTCCGGAGCGGTTCTCACCTCTCCCAGCCACCGATTAGCTCATTGTACAGTCGACAGCCATCGGGGTTTCGGTACGAACCGCGACCTCGATGGCCCTTAGATGACACACCATAGTTAAACGCACGCATGAGCATGAACATGCGTGGCCCTATCAACAGCGGAGGGCCCAAACCCGTGGGTTCTGGCTAGCCCACTGGTTCTGCGTCAGATAAAGCTTTAATAGTCTCGGGACTGAAAGCAAAAACATCAGTTAATACAAGATACAAGACCATATTTATGTATCCATATTTTATGTATATTTGTCTTTCTGTCTGAATTTTACGCCTTCGGCGTATTCAACGGAGACGTAGTCGCAGGCAGCAGCTAGTATGCAATATTTACAACATTAAATCTATTTATCACAACATAGTATAAAACTAAATCGTCTCGCTCTGTCTGTCCCTATGTATGCTTAGATCTTTAAAACTACGCTAGGGATCCTGATGCGGTTTTTTGTATTAGATTGCATTGCACTCGTGCGAAG
Source organism: Iphiclides podalirius (assembly GCA_933534255.1). NCBI lineage: Eukaryota > Metazoa > Arthropoda > Insecta > Lepidoptera > Papilionidae > Iphiclides > Iphiclides podalirius. The sequence continues at coordinate 8,239,593 of OW152822.1, read as the reverse complement.
CCGGGGCGGGTCGCTAGTAGGACATAAACCTTTCAAAAATGTCGGTCTAGCTATTTTATTACGACCGTTTTCCACCCCAAAGGGAAGAAAACGATTATTTCAGGTCTTGCCGAGGCTTGACCTTTCGGAGATTATTTACCCTTCCTAAACACGCACACATATGCTAGCTACTTACTATGATCTGTCTCTGAATGGATTCAAGGCCCCCGCGAAGGGTGCGCGGGGAGAGGCGACGGCAGGCGCAGGTTACGTCACCGCGCTCTCGTCAGTACCTGTCTCCGAATAGCCGGCAAGGGTTTGCCCAGGTCAAGCCTCGGCAAGACCTGAAATAATCGTTTTCTTCCCTTTGGGGTGGAAAACGGTCGTATTTCAGTGTTTGCCTCGGCTTGACCTTTCGGAGAAGTGTTTATAATCTGACGGCGCTCCAAAGCGTACTGTGACTGGTGACTGAAATAAGTCCTTGTAAGGTCGTAATGGACATAAAGAAAATATTAAGTTCATATTAAAGAATAAAACTTTATAATCTAAGTATTTTCATACCTAAAGATTTTAATTATCAGAGTAGGTACTCGTTAAAACTAAAATCACATTTATTAGGCTAGCTAATTAAACTTTAATCAGACTTGAAAACGACTCGATAGCGTTATTAATAATGATTTAATGCAAACTATTCCAGGACGTGTACCATAAAAATATACATCACTAATAGTTTATAAATGCTTTAGCTAGTGTTCACTCAACAGCCTTAAAGGAACTATTTAAAACATTAGCGTTGGGGTCCTGCTTACGTTCTACTGATTTGCAGTAATGCTTAAAGACGTTTCGTGAGCCTCTCCAGTTTTCCGTTGCAGAATCAGGTCTAACGGGACATTAAATTGGAAATCATTCGAAGCTACTGCTGATCTTATGGACTCGGGACCGCAGTCTATGCCTGCTTAGCTCTTTAAAAGTCGTCTTGAACTATCCAGCAATCACGAACCTTGACGCTGCGTTTACTTCACCTCGTGTCGTGATAAAGAGATTGAATAGATCCTTTCGCGCTCATCGCCTATTGGCTGCTAACTCGATTAAGCGATTAACCCAGCTAGTCCAGCTAAGCACTGGATCTTCAGAATAAATTAGGTGCTATCCAGATGGCCGATACTTGGCATTGTCCGTTTTGGACTCAAACCTGGGCCAAAAGGTTATGGAGGAATCAATATCTAGAATAGTTTAATCGTGAATACAGCGCCCTGAAGCTATCAGAAGTAAAAATAAAACGTGTCTAGATACTTGAAAAATATTATCGTCAGCCGGGACATACGATCGTAACCACTGAAGGAGATCTTGAACGTTCCAAATCTACGATTTTGACCTCGCAAAGAAGCATTTCTTTACACTAATCGCCTTTAGAAGGGTTGTTATCAAAGGGTGACTTGCAAGTCGTTTCTCTTGAGTAGGAACAGAAAGAGTTAGAATTACTGATGTGAACTAGAATTGTAGGGTATACCAAATATTTGGCTCGAGTTAATAACCTAAGTAAGCAGCGACGTTTTGAGGTTTAGGATTGTTGGGTTCTATTTCCCTTTCCTTGTACCAAGATACCCACTGCTTCCATGCGGAACTGTAAGTGCGCCAAGTGGAATCTCTCCAAGCTGATTGCAGATGCTTAACGTCATCTGGATCTAGGCCAATGACTAGTTCACTCCGCCCGACGTCTAGCAGATCTTCCACTTGTGAAGATGGGCAGTTGACAGACAGATCTATCAGACACTTTCAAATTGCGAATTTGAGAAGGAGCCCCCAGAGCCCGTCGCTTCAAGTCGTTTCTCCAGATCACTGCTTCCCATCGAGGAACTACTACAAGAAAAGTCCCCGACGACTTGTTGAGATGACTAAGCACCCTGGGGATCAGGGGCGTCAGTGGAAAAAACCCGAGCAAGAATGTAATGCTAATCTCGGCTGAAAATGATTGCCTCTATTGACGCATAAGCTGGAACAACCTTCGACTGACTCGTGGCGAAAAACTCCACTTGAGGGTATCCCATTTCTTGAAAATCTTTTTCACAACGTTCCTCTTGAGGTGCCAATCTGGAAGCCCGTTTCCGCACGATAGGCAATCGGCTATTATATTGTAGCGATCAGGCAGATAGAAAGCATGAAGCGTCACGTCTAGACTGTCGGCTAACTTCAACACTTCTCTTGTTGCTTCTAGAAGAACGATTGACCGTGTTCCTCCCTGATTTCTCAGGTAATAGATTACCGTCCTGTTGTCGGATTGCACCATCACTGAACAACCTCGAATCGCTTCTTGAAACTGCGACAGAGCTATAAGCACCGAAGAGAGCTCTTCCCTGTTTATGTGCCAACTCAACTGGTTCTCTGACCACTGACCCGATAGAGAATGATATCCAAGTTGAACACTCCAGTATGGGTTTGACGCATTTGTGCTTATGAGCACGTCAGTTCCGGAATTAAGATTTTGTCCGGAGTATTGATATGCTTGATCCACCACTGGCCATCTGCATGTGCTGATGAGGGAAATCCGAAATTCTTCTTGGGGTGCTCGTCGGAGAGTTTTCGACTGGCCCTCTGAATCTGCCTGGTGTTAAGACGACCCAAGGGAGTTGCCAAGGCTGCGAAACATAGTCTTCCTAATAGGACTATGCCTGACTTCCAAGACCATCGACCGGTTTTGTGAATATTTTCTAGGTTTCTCACTAATCGCGCTTTTTGCGTCTGGCAAATTCATCGGGTTTGTCTCTGCGTCCCAATCAATACCGAAGAATTCTATCTGCCTCTTTGGCTTTATGACTGACTTTTTTAAGTTTACGCACCAGCCTATATGCTGAAGAAACTTCACAGCCAGCCTTAACTGATCCTCTAGAACAGCAGGAACCTGATGGGCAAAGAGAAAGTCGTCCAAATATACTTGAACTCTTAATCCCTGTCTTCTCAAAACTCTTGCGAGCCATTTGAGAAAAAGCCAATGGCGCGCTGGACAGGCTAAACGGTAGAGATGTCATCTCGAATGGATCCCCTCGTAAAGGAGAGACAGATACCTTCGATGGCTCTTTCTTATCGGTATATGAAAGTAGGCCTTACTGATGTGTAATTTCCCTAAGTAGTTGTCCTCTTGTAGAAAATTGGGAACCTGCATTTGATTTATCAAGCGGAACTTTGGCGGATTGAGAAATGCGTTCAGACGACGGATATCGAAGATCTGTCGGAGCTTTCCGTTTGACTTTGGTATGAGAAACATCCGCTACAGGAAACCGGTAGAGGCTCATGAGATCTCTCTACAACACCTGATCTTAGAAGTTCTTCTAATTCGTTGGTCATCGCTTCTAACTTTTTTGTTGCGAACCGATAATTCCCGCATAGAGGAATGGAGGGCTGCTTGGTTACAAAAGGAATCGCGTAACCTGAAATTATCTTTAGGGCTGCTCTTGGGGTTTGTAAGTTCTCCCATTGTAATGTATAACCCCTAGCTGCCCTCCCCGAAAACCGTCAATATCTGCGATTGGCCTGTAACCGTCCTTTATTTCTACACTGTTTCCCTATTTGTTTGGATTGGCTGGAACGGAAGGCAGACGTACTGGACGAGGGCTTGCCTGACGCCATAGACCGCGCGTTCCAAGGATTTCGTTTACCCTTAGCCTGTGTTGGAGCTTGCGTTGGTTTTCGAAAACCGCCCCTTGGAAATGAACCTTTATCTGGACATTTCTCTTTGGTATGAAAAATACGACTTACTCCCCCATTACAAATCTTCACAAATGCTTAGAACTTTTTCTCATAGAAAGGGTGAGACACCAAGGGGGAAATCTGTTACAATGCCGCAACTAATCCACCATTACGGGGCTTGAAGGCTCTTCGTCTAAACTCAAAAGTTTCTGCTCGATGAGCACACACATATTGAATTATGTTATCGGATAATTTCCTTAACTGGGAGTCCTTTCCAAGAACACATCACATTTGTTCTGCGGCCTCCGGACATCTTTTGGAAATCTCTTTGAAATTCTCAGCCAGAGCCATTCTCTGCATGAGGAGTCCACGGACAATAGTACTTAGCAATCCTTCTTGCTTTAAAAGCCAACCTGATGGCAGCGCAATTGAGCTCAACTCTGTATTCAGTTTTAGCGTGCTAAAAAACTGGTGCCGCTAGAAGGAGCTTGTCCACTTCTTTGTAACGGATTCGGTTCCACCGAGGGGTATATATGGAGGCATGCCCCAACCGCTGGCACTCGATGCCTTTCCTCTTTATCTATGTGGTGGTATCTGGGATCAGTGGATCCGCTTGTTTTACCTGTGGTAGGAAATCAAATTCTGATGGAGAAAGTGGTTTCTCCTCCGATCTAGGAGAAGATATTTCTTCCTAGTGACTTATTGGGATCCTCCACGAAGAACAGACGTCAGAGCCTTCCGAATTAATGTCCCCAGAGCCTAAGCAATCGTCATCGGCATCTAACTCAGGGAGCGTACGATTTTCTGAAGGCTGAACCGCTTCGATCTTTTCCATGAGAATGGTGTACATATTATCCATCTTCCTCTCTAACGCATCATGCCTGGACATTAAAGGAGACCTCTTTCTACGCTTCTTTCTGGCTCTACTGCTCATTAAGACACTCCTCCGCCTACGACAAGTTCCTTGTTCCTGAGAAAGATTGCCCGCCAGTATCCTGTCCGCTTCAACTCGTGTATGTAGAAGTGTTGAATTGCTTTAACAGACTCCTTAACGAGCTCAGTGCGTACTGCTGAGGCTCGGATGCGGTTTGCCACGGCTGCCGGACCTAGAATGAGGGCCTCAGTTTGCACTCTATATCCCTTCTCCGTTAGATGATCCGCCTCTGGTATGAAAGCCCAGACTAAGCCTACAGTAGGCAAGGCAAATATGAGCTTGTTTAGCACATTTGGTTCGAGCTTTTCCCCAAAAACTTCTTCTCTCGTGGCTGTGGAAACCTCCCAGCGAGTCCAACCACCCGGAAGATGCTCTTGTACCAAAACTTTTACACGCTCCAACAATTTTTTCATCTTGCTCCGTCTCTGCGTGCTCATCCAAAAGCTCGCCTATGGTGACAATACCTGCTTGTTGAGCCATCTGATGCCAAAACATAGGCCTTAGTCAAATAATCAAGCAGAAAAGAAAAGCTTAAACAACTCGTAAGACTTTTGTTTTGAAGTCCAAGAATTGAACAAAGGCTCAACAAATTGAGGCACGCTGCTCAAGATACGCGCCGCGCCGCCCGCTTTTTGAGCCGCGCCGCCCGATCTTTAAGCCGCGCCGGCCCATTTTATGAGCCGCGCCGGTCGATTTTCAAGCCGCGCCGTCCGATTTTTGAGCCGCGCCGGCCGATTTTTGAGCCGCGCCGGCCGATTTTTGAGCCGTGCCGCCCGCTTTTTGAGCCGCGCCGGCCGATTTTTGAGCCGCGTCGCCCGCTTATTGAGCCACGCCGCCCGATTTTTTAGCCGCATCGCTTAATTTTTGAGGGGCGCCGTCAACGATTCGGGGCGCCCCGCTCCAAATTTGAGACGCGTGCTGTTAACCTTTCGGGTATCCATCAGTAAGACAGTGGCTGATTGGCCGACATGTCGAAAAATTACAGCCACAGTTTTGTGGGCTGAAATGTAGTATTTAGTACGTATATTGTGGATGGCATGCCCGACAAATACGAAAAATACTTAACACAACGTTTGTGGATGATGTGTCCGACAAACATGACACGTAACACTGGTAAATCTATAAAGTATGGAGCCAAAGCTAAGAATCTTCTTTTACAGGCGAATCCGCACCTTAATCAGAAAAATACATACAAACTGAGACAAAATGAAATTGCTTACACCATATCCAATGAGTAACGTTACAGCAATGTTGAAAAACTTTAAGCAATAATAACTTATAATTATATTAAGCAATTAAGCAAAAGCAAATGGCATACGTGCGCACGCTAGGAAAACATAAGCGTACTGACGAGAGCGCGGTGACGTAATCCGCGCCTGCCGCCGCCTCTCCCCGGGCACCCTTCGCGGGGGCCTTGAATCCATTCAGAGACAGATCATAGTAAGTAGCTAGCATATGTGTGCGTGTTTAGGAAGGGTAAGTAATCTCCGAAAGGTCAAGCCGAGGCAAACACTGAAATAAACCGTTATCGATTGCATTTAATGTGTTTTTCACAAACAAATAATATTTAATAAAGTTTTTAGTTCTTTTTCTTTTGTTGCGCTTTAGAAATGTAACTTCTTACGTGCATTAACTTTTTTAGGTTTGCAGTAAAATGTGACCGAAACATATTTTTTTTAATTAAAACACTATTATCTCAATAAAAAAAATATTTTCTTAATACAAAATTCAATAAAAAATAAAATTCGGTTTTGACATATGACACTTAATTTTACCCCATGTTTAATTTTTTAGGTTTGTCATTTGTCTTATGCTAGTCTAGTCACTTGTGTTATTTGACATCAATATTTGTAAACATGATTTGTTCTATGAGATAAATAAGATAAATTATTTATTTGAAATGTCGACTATTATTAAATTTGATTTGAAAGAGTTAAGAAAACTAGCCAATGACAAAAATTCATGCGTGGTTGAAAAAAAAGTAACTCAAAATTTAGCACTACAACCCTGGTGTTTAGGAAACTTAAAAGAGTCTATTAAAAAGTTATTAGATTATAAAATAGGAAAATATGACAAGGAGTAAGCAAGCATTTTGAATTATATCTATATTCTTTGTATTTATATATATAAAATTGTATGTGTATAATTTAAAAATTAACCAAACTAGCTAATAGTATCGTAATTTTTTACACTTTTGCTTGAATATAATTTCACTTTTCTTTCTAAAGTTCTCAAATCCTTAATGCAAAAAAATAGGTTTCTAATCATTACATTAATAGTTTTGATTTCTGCAGATTTCAAGGCATCATTATGAGTTATAAAAATCTTCGTGTCCTTCAAAATATTGGCTCCATACGAAATGACAATGCAGATATTCATTTCCAAGTTCAAGCTGACTATTTTATATTTCAACCACATGTAGGGGCAACCTTAAAAGGTGTTGTCAACAAAAAGAGTACAACACACTTAGGAATACTTGTCCACAGGTATTCAAAAGTTTTCTCATATTTTTTAATGAAAACTGCTTAATATGTACATACTTATATAGCACTAACATATTTGAAAAAAAAATTATATAACCTCTTTATGGTAGAAAAATATTACTATTCCTATATTTTCCTAAATTTGTAAAATACCAAAAAAATACTTACTACCTATTTTTTTACACTACAAATCTTAGCATATTATAGATTAGAAGTGGAAATCCACTGGTTCACTTATTAAGTTTACTTAGAGTTTAGTCTATAAAATGTAACTTTGGACACTCAGCGTAATGACACTGCTGACTATAAAATATAATTTTATTTTCAGAGTATTTAATGTGGTCATCCCAAGACCTACAGAAGAACCAGACAATAAATGGATTGGGACAAGCATTGAAGAAGGGCAAGAAATTGTTTTTCAGATTGTAGTCCTTGATCTCTATGGTGCTTTGCCTTATATTCGAGGAGAGCTTGATGAAAGGTAATAAATCAATCACAATATATTATTTCTGAAAGGTTTAATACAATTACTATATACAGGGAGGCTTTTCTAAGTCTATCCATATTTTTATTAAATTCTAGACTTATAAATAATGCTATATAAAAAATGATAAATATTTAAAATCACTCGTAATTAATTAAATCCATTCATTTGAACTTATCTCAAAAAGTGCGTGATTTATGGGCCACTCATTTATGTTACGCCCGATCATTCATAACACACAAGTTCGTTTCAAAAGTATGCGACGCATTTATGAATGACTACCGCATTGTCAACAAGTTCAGTTTTCTAAAGAATGGAAGGGCAATTTTTTGAAAAAAATGTTTGTTTTCATATCAATGAATGATTATACTACCGAGTCTGAACCTCCTGTGTGAATTTGAGCACCTTTAGAATAGCCACTCTGTAGTTAGAAATAGAACAACATAATATCTTTACTGTATATTTGATTACTTAACCAAATAAACAGTAAAGAGTAAATTTATACCAAAATATATTTTTTATATCTTATCTATTTAATCATTTTTTTTTATGAAATATGTGCTAGCAAATAATTCCCTTGTCATGAAAGATTTTCCCTTGTCATGAAAGATTTTACAAATAGGAAAATCATGGACACAATGGTTCGACCCAGAATTGAGGTTGCTTGTGGCTGTGAAAACCACTGATCTATCAAAGTAGTTAATAGTTAGTATTCATAAAACAATGATTGGTCCATATTATAAGAGAGTGTTGGTAAATAACTATTTTAATTAATAGTTTGAGACTTAAAAATAGAAATAACCATAAGAAACATATTTACATTACAGTTGGCTGGAGACATTGAATGAAAAGGATGATATAACAGAGTCATACAGCACAAAGTCAAAACCTATTGAGGTCTCTTATGTAGATTTTAATAAAACTAAGCCTAATCAAACTGAAAAATGCACGGGTGATGGAAATTCACAAGTATCTGCACAATTTAAACTAAACACACTAAAAACAAAAAACAAGATCAAATGCATTGATCTAAATAATATTGGACAAAGTGAAGATGTTGAAAACAATTTTTCCGAAAAAATAAAAACAAAGAGGCAAAGTAAGCAGGCGGAAATAGTTAAACAATCAGAAGCTACAAATTGGAGTAAAAAAGTTAAAAAAATATAAATTTAAATTTTCTAGATTGCGCTAGATTAGAGTTTATACATATGCAAACATATATCCAGATTTTTATTAAAACAATTTTAATACATTGTTTTTTCATAATTTCCCTTGGATGCTCCCCCAAAAAGGATGACATAATTTATCGAACCTTCCCCTTTCCCCTGTTATTGTGGGTCGGGTCTTCTTACTTTTTCGCGCAAAGACACGATCCTGGGTTGTCGCGTCAGGTAATTTGTTAACGATATTGGGCCACCGGGTCTTTTTTGTAGGAATTTACTGCAGTTTTATAGACTTTACCAATATTTTTTTGGAATACGTTGGTCACATAATACTCCTGTAAATGATCGCCCATTTCAGCCAAGCGACACTAACGCCCGGTTTCTGAAACACTGATCATCGTAGAAGTCAACTAATCTGCTGTCAATTGACTTTTCAAATGTTATTTGAGTTGCCAAAATGATGTTTAACTCTCTGAATTGATCAGAATGATCTCCCTAATGATTGAATGATCAATTCAAAGAGTATAACCATCACAACAGACAAATAACATTTCGAAAGCCATTTGACAGCTGATTAGTTGACTTCTACTATGATCAGTGTTTCAGAAACCGGGCGTAAATCTATCAATCACGGCCTTATCAACGTATCTATTGTACGCATAGGTCCCAAATGTTCGGATTTTGTCCACTGTGGATGTGGGTGTTTGGTCCGAATATAGATAGTTTCTACTAGTATCCGCTGAAAACGCATTTCAGATACTTACTAAGTTTTACCCGTACTGGGCAAAACGTGGGCTGTGTCTGGAGAGGGGCAGAGGTACCGTTTCAGTCGATTTACTCAGTTTTTGCCAATTTTCTTTTATAATAGATATGGTCGTGCCTTTTTAGCGAAAATTAATTTATAACTTAGCTGGTTTAAACGAAAATGATACCAAAAAAGGTGTGCAATTTACATGAGCCCAAAAAATTATAAATAAAATCATAAATAAACACAACAGCACTGATTTAAGCATCGAAGACGAGCCTCGTAACCAAAGTAATGGTACTGAATATCCAGGTAAGATATAGTTATATAAGTATTTACTTTTTAATAAATATATTAACATTATATTAGCGAGTTAAAAATTTTATTTCATTATGACGAAATTTATCTTAATTTACTGAAAACCTCATAGAAAGGTGTAAACTACCATCTGCCTTTTTACGTAGTTCGGTTTTCGTTGTATCATAATTATGCGCCTTTTTCACATTATATTTTTCTTAACTTATGAAAAATATTTTACAAATTTCATACTTAACGAATATTGCTATGTGTCTGGCTTACTAAGATAACGCCCTCGTTACTATTGACCTAATAACATATTTTACATATTTTATTATAAAGACAATTAATACTGATTCTCGTTTATGGGCGGAAGATCACAAAAGCCGTTTTACGTGGAATAATAAAAGATGAATAAAAGAAAATTAACGATATAAAAGAGTCGAAAGTGCAAAATCTCGAAATTAACAAAAAAATTGCATTAGTAGTTTTCAAGAATTGATCGAAAATACCTTTCTGAATACTTTAAACTGCTCTCCTGTATAATTTGATTTTTTCACTTAGGGCAGTTTACTTTGGAGCCGTCGTTATAGGATGTATCGTAAAGGTACTAAGGTACAGTTTCAGTGCGGGTTGGCAGACTTCACATAAAGTTTTTTAGTTTAGTTAGAAAGTTTTTTATTTTATTATTATTTCGAAATCATTTAGGTTTCATCAGGATCTTTACCTTCACCGCTGAACGCATGATAAGTCACCACTTAAAATTACAACTAACAACTAATTCGTGATACCATCGCAATTTCAACTTTCATGGTTTCAGGGCACTGAAATTCTCTGAGAGTTCTGAATTTACGAGTTCCAAAAAAAAAAATTCTCGATATTTCCCTGAAACAAGAGTTCTTTTGCAGGACATGGAGGCAAAATAGTAGTACTTTTTAAAAAAATCTTCCTAGCTCTATAAAACCCCTATTATCTTCGGGAAGACGCTATTTTACAAGCAAGTCCTCGTGGCTAAGATTTGCCTCCGATATGGTCTATCAAAGGCTGCATTGAGACGTCCTGCAACGTACAATGTAACAATAACAACTTTATCCAACTTTATTAAAGAGACGTCGATAAAACACTTTAAACGAAGCAATGCCCATTCAAGTCCGTCGCTTAAAATTTTCGGAATCTAAGTCGCAACCCCTCGCACGTGCCTCGAACCATGCATCCGAGACTTCTACGACCGAGATTATGATACATTCATAGACCATCCGGACGATACATTAACACACGCGATAAGTTAACTGTGGCACGCATGGGCAGGTCCGTCCGGGGAAGTACCACGACCCCACAGAAGGCCGACGTAAAGTGGAAGTGTTATACTTGTGCGTTTTTATTAAAAGGTGACACATCTGCCTACGGTTTTTGCAAATTTCCATGAGCGGCGGTTACCTCTAAACATCAGCTAACTGCTCGCTTGCCACCTTCTCATATAAAAAAAAAAATTTACGTGCATACGGAAGTACACACATAATTTTTTAAACCTAAATCCGAATTGTGCCTAAGAAATGAATTTATTGTCACTTGTATATAACTAAGTATTTTGGCAGTAATTTTGTTAACAACCAATTTGTTGTAATTTTTTCGATTTAATACCTAAAATTGAAGTGCGGTCATTCGTAAACGCGATTAAAGAATTTGAGGGCTATTTTGTATTTTTATGTTCATACGAAGTACCTACCTATATTTTGATTTTGTGGTATGCGTGATCTTTTTATAGCTTTCCATTATTTCTTGTTGTTTTATTAGCGTCTTGTACGTAACTATCAAGTTACATTTTATACCAACAACATTGTTGTACTTCTTCGTATTCCGGTTTTAACTTTTTAAATAAATTGGAACATATTCCTTTTGTAGATAAGTAGAGTATTATTATAACTTGATTTCTTAAGCGTTTTAGAACACCACCAGCTGAAGGTTTAATTACTTTGGTATTCAGTAATATTATGATTTAAGTGTTTTTAGTATAAAATAGTAGCGTACCTAGAGTCTATGTTAAATCTTAAGTGAAATCTGTACGTTTTAGCTGACTGCTTATATTCATCTTATACCTATGAATCATCATAGGCTATGATTAGTTCAGATAAGTCCAACACTATTATGATCCATGATTGGTGTTTCAAGTACAAGGTTACGCGCTGCTAGCTTAGTTTTCAATATTACAATAGTCACGACAAGTGGTCTATACGATACTATACGATAAATGGTCGAGATAAATCAAGTTCACTAGTAATTATTAAAGATTATTATTAAAGATATAGTAATTATTAAAGATATTTATTAGACATAATAAGTTAAACCGAAACCATTCCAAGGTTTTGCCATATTTTTAAGTATTTATGTATTTGCAATTTCTGACATATTTTTAAGTATTTAGGTATTTGTAATTTTTACATAAGCAGTTTACCGTTAGACAATAGTTCATTCAACTTGAGTTTTCGATTCTAACGCTCCGAAGCTGTAATGGGAAAAACCGCAACTGTGAGCTTGGTTAGTGTGACTCCTTAGTTGAACGCACCTATTGAGTGATAATTTTAAAAAATAGTTTTATTCCCTGTGTAATTTATTTTATACTAGTTAATTTATTTATTTATTTTTTATTTAGGTAACACTACTACAAAATGTCAAATTGAACCGTGTGTCTTAATCTATGCTGTGTACTGTTCCCGGATTGTGTTGTCGATGTCGTCTATTGAAGCATCTACGATGTATTATTTAGTAAAAACATCTTAAGATGTGTTATGAAAGGGATACAAACATTGCAATTTGACTTCAAATGGAGAATTTAGAAATAAACAAGTGAACAAATAGCCGTGAAAATATTTCTTAATTGTTTTGTGCGTATGTTAAAAATGTCGAGGAATGGCGAAGTATCGTCAAGTCAAGGTAAACCCCAATCAAAATTTTGTGTTTAATTATAAAATAACTTAAATAATATAAAGATAATATATAAAGTATTTGAAATGTTATAGGCCCAAGTCGACCAAATATGCCAAAACCGGATTTGAATTTGTTTACCACAGAAAAACGAAAAATGTTAGAATTACAGCTCGGTGGCCCATCAGGCGATGGCGCAGCATTTACACCATTCTGTTCCAATCCATCGACACAGAAATCGAGAATCCCACCACGTACAATCAGAGATGTATTACCTGAAAATACTAGGTAAATGTCTACTGTGCTTATAACATGTGTTTAGGACTAGTCTGTGATTATAGTTTAAATACTAATATATAAATGTATATGTTGACATATGTTTCAATGTTCAGTATTTTAGACTATTTTTACAGCTCATTGTTTGATATTAATAAATAAACTATTGTATTTATACTCTATATGTATTTGCTAATATTAATATATTATCATGATTCTTTTTTTTTTTCAGAGATAGGTGTAGAATTTATCCCACAATGCAATCATCAGGCAAATTGCAACTTTCTGCAACTGAAATATATGATTTTACAGCAGATGACTTACAGGATCTTGGTGAAATAGGAAGAGGTGCATTTGGAGCTGTAAATAAAATGGTCCATAGGAAGTAAGTATTCATACAAAATTTTGATTACATATGAACCAATCTAATATGTAAAACTTTCTAGTTCAAGTACTTAAGTCAATTTAATCAATTTATTTTCTAATAACAACTCTTAACACCTTAACTAATTGGAATCATTGATTTTTTCTTTAAATTTTAAGGTAATATTAATAAAATATAACAATTTTATCCTCTTCATATAACTCATAGATAATTCAGATTATCAAAAATAATCTCGTAATCAAATAATAATCACCTATTTAGGGTGTACATTCTGAAATATTTTTGAAGTTACATTTATGAAGTTTTAAGAATTTTCAGTTAGTAATAAGTGCAAAGATTAGCACTATAAAAAAAAATTAAATTTCTAAGAAGTAATGGCGACATCTCTTGTTCGAATTATCGTTGTAAAACAATATTCGAAATTATAAATGAAACTAATTTTACGGATTTATCGCGTTTATTTTTAATTTTAGTTCCCGACGTTTCGAACCCTTTACAGCGTTCATGGTCACAGGACAGACTGAGCTGTTAGACGTCTGATTGTCAAAGTTAACCCAGGCTACCGTCAGTTTTTGTATTATTGATTTTGTATAGAGATAGACCTCAGTCTGTCCCGTGACCATGAACGCTGTAAAGGGTTCGAAACGTCGGGAACTAAAATTAAAAATAAACGCGATAAATCCGTAAAATTAGTTTCATTTATAATGTGTAATCGCGTAAATACAAGAAATTATTAAATATTCGAAATTGTTTGTATGCTGAAAAGGATATAACAATGGATGCGCCAAGCATTGCTTCAAATGCTAAAAAACAATGTAGATAAAGGGCGTTAAGATTTTCGTCGGTGTGGCAATCAGCCGTTTAGCTCAGTGGCTAGAGCGTCAGGCTGCAAATGCCGAAGACGTGGATTCGATTCCCACAGCGGCGACAATCTTTTCGTACTTTTTCTACAAATTTTAATAGTAAGTGTTTAAACGTTTTCTTAAAATTTTATTTAAAGCCAATTAAAAGATTTTCACACCTTGAGGTCATCGGCCGCTTGGCTTAGTTGGTAAAGTGTCTAGACCCTAAACTAGGAGGAAAACAAGGCAAAACAAGATGCAGGTTCAAATCCCACAGTTTCGAAAGATTTTTTTCTTTTATCTACAAAATTTACAGTCTAAAGCAGAGTTCCCCAAACTTTTTTGTGTCATAGACCCCTTGCCATGTTGGGTAGACCCCCTACTTACCTGATATTGATTTCCTGTTAATTTCTAACTGTAGTGAAGTTTAGTGTTAAAAACTTAAAGTAAAAACACATGTTAATTTATACATTTATTAATTGAATTTAAATTAAAACTACTCAAAATAAAATAACATAAGCAATAAGTCAATATTTTTAGTGAGAAGGATGAACCTGATGCTTTAATAATACCATCAGTGTATGTGTTGAGATCCACTATCGTGGACCCCCATTTTCATTTCATGGACCCCCAAATTTTTTTTCGCTGACGTAGACCCCTTGGAGGTTGTCATAGACCCCTAGGGGTTGATATAGACCACTTTGGGAATCACTGGTCTAAAGTTTTATCTTAAGTGCTAAAACTAACACTAAAATCAAAGATTTATCCTAAAATCTTAAAGCCAATATATGAATACCCCACTTTATTTAATCGGCGATTATCACGTGAACTGCCAGCCAGCGTTTGCCACTTTATCACATAAAAAAAATCATATATCTATTTAAAATCTTTCTTGATATCTGACCTTCATTGGAATTTAAAAAATACTGTATAAATACTAAACATTTCTGATTTGTTTACAAGAAAATGTAGCATTAATGTATTTGTATATAAATATTAAATAAATCCTTACAGAACTAACAGAGTGATGGCTGTAAAACGGATTCGTTCCACGGTTGATGAGAAAGAACAGAAACAGTTACTAATGGATCTAGAAGTGGTTATGAAAAGTAATGAATGCCCATACATTGTTCAGTTTTACGGTGCACTTTTTAAGGAAGTAAGCAAACATTCAAATACATTTAATTTACTGCTTAACACATGTTGTACAGTTGTATAATATAACATAAATTGGCTGAATTTCATAAAACCAAAACCTTTTCTTACATACTAAAAACTATGAATTGGTAATTAGTATTTAATTTATAATTACTGAATTCTACAATATTATAAAATTTGTTTGTTGTAAATTTTATTGATTATCTTTACAGGGTGACTGTTGGATATGTATGGAGTTAATGGACACATCACTCGACAAATTTTACAAGTTTATTTGTGAAAGGATGCAGACTCGAATACCTGAAAATATTTTAGCCAAAATAACTCTTGCAACAGTTAAAGCCTTAAATTATTTAAAAGAAAAGTTAAAAATTATTCATCGGTAAGGTTTTATTTTAAAAACATTTTGTTGCAAATTACATTCAAATAAATAAAAACACCGGTCAAGTGCGAGTTGAACTCGTACCCTGAGGGTTCCGTACCAACCCATTATACCGCCATAATAACATTTGGTAAGTAATCACAACAGATTTTCTCAGTAATGAGTGGATCTATAGGTTTTGGGTTGAAAACCTATATAATAGATTCCTTTGACCAAAAATCACAAAATTTGGCAAAAAGCAAAGGACAGCCCAATTAGAGGAAAGTCCCAAAAAATAAAATATATTGAAAAATAAGGTAAATTCTAGTACTTACAAGGTTCAAATTGTTAGGTACACCTGTTCCTGAGAAACTTAGTGGGGACACACAGACAGACTGACGGAAAAGAGAGTGATCATATAAGGGTTCCTTTTTTTTACTTTTATGGTACGGAACCCTAAAAAGGATGAGTTTTTAAAGATAAATTATTTTTGTTTTACTAGGGATGTCAAACCTTCTAACATATTATTGGACAGAAGGGGAAACATTAAGCTATGTGATTTTGGTATATCTGGTAAGCTTGTCGACTCAATAGCGCGAACTCGCGACGCCGGTTGTAGACCATATATGGCAGTAAGTATTTTTCTTTTTTATTATAACTACTGATATATTTAACTTTATCCCTGGGATTATGTTTGCTTTTAAGTGGCCGATTTAAGCGCTGATGTGATACAAGCAAGGACTTGTTATTCCATCCTCTGGAGTCATTAGAAATAAATTCAATTCGCCATTATCCACTAGACATCCATAAATCGAGTGAACATGATGTATTCTCCTATTGTGTTGAAAAGTGTGATTTGGAGTTAGCATCTTTCAGAACTTTCAGATGCAGCCTCAAATTCAGTGAAGACTACTTTAGTACTCTTTCCCTTAAAAATACTTACTCAGCAGTCTCTTAGCGTACCTTCTTTTGAGTGGAAAATCCATTATGAATTCCCGTTGTGTGATCAGGGAAGCCTATGACCCCGATTGGCGTTGACCTAGTCAATTGATGACCAAATTCGAATGCTGGTGTACTTGGTTACGTATTGTGTATGTTTCGTCGTGCTCGTAGGCGTGGACAAACTAATTTATTATGTGCGTTAGCTCTATGAGTGGGTATAGTGTCTACCTACTTTTAGCTGTGTTTGCGCCTAACATAATTATCATTTTCTTTATCCCAATAAAATACGTCATAGTAATAAACATTGACATGAATATCGGCAGCTTTAAACATAAATGAATTCTAGATCTAGTCTTAAATTTTTTATTACACAAAAATACTTATGACACATTTGACTACAATTTGTGCCTAATTTCAGCCAGAACGGATTGATCCTGGACGTGCACGAGGTTACGACGTACGTTCTGATGTTTGGTCTCTTGGAATAACTTTAATGGAAGTGGCTACTGGTGCATTTCCATATCCCCGATGGGGTTCCGTCTTCGAGCAACTTCAGCAAGTCGTGCAAGGCGATCCGCCACGGCTTACCAATAAGAATAATATATTCTCTAATAACTTCGTTCATTTTGTCAATACTTGGTAAGTATTGAAATGCTTACTACATATTTTTTTCCTACTACCTTCTGAAAAAAAATCATTGCACAATGTACACCAATATTTATACCAATAAATATTGATTTACAGCCTTATTAAGGAAGAAACACAGCGACCAAAATACAACAGACTACTGGAACATCCATTTATCAAAGGAATAGACCAAAGTCGAGCTGATGTAGCTGCTTACGTATGTGAAGTACTTGACGCAATGGAGAGAAATGGTGTCAGCCCCTTCACTACTGACCAACCAGCTCAAGCTTGGATTGATTAAAATTCTATTTGAATAGTATTGGGTAGCTAGAAAGTATTTCTAGAACTAAAAATAGTTTCACATAACCCAAAAAAAACCTATTATAATAACCCCCAAATTACGAAAATTTTACGAAACATTGGGTTCCTTAGAATGACCCTTGTTTACTTTTAGCTTTGACCATAAACTGTTCTTGTGGAAAATAATTTGCAAGTCAACCTTGACCTTTTATACCATGCACTTTAATTTTTGTTACCTCAAGTTTGATACAATTAATTTCAAAATTGGATTTCCGTATTTGAATCAGTAGAATCTTCATAAAAGCATTGTATTTCTCTGTGCATTTTACTTGATGGAACAATGTAGAAAATATGATAGAACAATTAGGAAAATTTTATAATCACTTCAGCAATCTTTGCCACACTTATAAATTTTGTTTTGTATGTATAGATTTATTATTATCACACATAATCAGTTTCTTCACTTTCTTAGGTACCTAAATTGTACTAATATTGGCTAGATATTTGCTTCATCAATTTGAAAAATTCAACTATATCCTATTGTATTAACTCCAATCTAAATCAACATTAATCAAATCAATTTTATATAATTTCTATTGTTCTTTAATTGAAAATTTATTTAAAATTTTTTGTTGCCTTTCACACATTAAATTTGTATGTGAGGTAACAAAATGTAAATTTGATTTATTTATATTTATTATAATTTTTGACTTCTTTTCATCTTGTTATTCTTACTTGTAAAATAAATTGAAAATTGTTTTACTTTATTAAAAATTCTTAAAGGAGCTACCTATATTTTTGAAAATATCACAGTAGTATAAATTTAAAATATTTAATTTGACAGACGCAAAAGGCTATCTTGTGACTAAAAATTTTCTAAGTTAAATGTTTAATGTGAATTGCTTATGATTTTGATTTGGCTGACTGAAGTACACAAATTAAGGCCACTCAGGTTTTATGTATAGATGTAATTTTGTAATAAATTTGTATATACAGATGGATAATAATTATTGATAAGTAAAAATAATTTCTAAATCAACCATTTTATATGGCAGCCTTACACTTAAATATATTTTACACAAATTAAACACATGATTGATTTCCATTCTATTTAATCAAAATTTCTTATAATTAAAATTGATTCACAAAAAATTGTGTAACATTAAGTAATAGAATGACATGATGTATTAATAAATGGTGGTTTTGTTTTATTATATCTATTCCCAAAATATTTAACATTAAAAGTAGGTACTTGAGTATTATTACGTTATTCTAAAACATGTGCCATTTTCTGAGGATTAATTATTTTTCCGTACTTGATAAATATTTTATATTTTGTGCCATCTGTCAAATGTGGTCTAAGATAAATTGAGTCCATAATTTTGGGAGCAATATCGCACAACGGGATCCAATCATTTGCATCAATAATCCTGTCTTTCCTGTTTCCCCAGAAGTCAACTGATGATATTTTAACTAATTTATTATCTTCACTTATGTATAAAAACCCTATAGTGTTACGAAGTGGGATTGTTGCTAGGGTTAGCGCGACACATCCGCTTATACCTGTGAAAAATAAATTACGTTACGAGGACCTTGCAAACGGCAAGTAAGCACATTGAATTAAATAACTCACCTATGTATGTTGCAGCTAGGAACACATTGTCTTGCACGACACTGAACATTTCTAGCAAACCGCAACTGGATATAGTTAAACTGGATCCATAAAAATGATAAACTTTTAGCCTATTAATCATTGCTATGTATTTGATATATGGGAAAGAAAAAACTGTATCAAATGAAATATTTTTTGCATTTTGATTTAATATTACCGATGAGTTATATCTACAAATGTTAAAAATACCTCTCTTCAACATAATCCGTGCTTGAAGTTCTTTCTAAAACAAATTAAGGTTATGTATTTATTTTTGTCAGCTGATTCTGACAATTCAATTTTTTTTTCTTCTTAGAAGAGTACTCTATACCTATAGTGATTTGACACGCCAATTTATTTATTTGATAACAGTTACTTAATTTAATACTCTAAATTAATATTCATTATGATTTGTAATACCTACCGAATACTTTTTGTAATACCAATAACCATATTTTTGTGTTTTGATGTATGATGATGTATCATATTAAAAGTTAAAGTCTTTAACTTTTAATATGATACATACTTATCTGAAACTACTTTTTATTCCACAGCCAATACAGTTTTATAGATTATAATGAAAGAAAAAGCTACTTTGAAACTGAGCTTGTAGATTTTTTCGTTCATCGCTCAAAATCAAAATATGATATTAAGCCAGATAGCGTTTCAAAAACATTGTGAATGATGTGAACAAATTTTTATACTCATATGTTTGATAATTATTTTGCAGTTATGATCACGGCTAACGTCGGCTGTAAGTTTTATACATAATGCATAATAATGTCAACTGTCACAATCCAAAATAATAATAAAAATTTTGACATGTAGTTTGCATGTGCAAGTGCAAAACCCACGTGAAGAATACAAACTATGTAAACGCTAATATTTCTGCACATACTCTACATTAAGTAAAAAAAAAAAAACTGTAATATGGCCAATTTGCTAAAAGAAGTGTAAGTAACCAACTTTGTTCCGTCTCAGATTTTTTCCTTCCTTTAGCTACGGACCCACGGTAGTGGTTTCTTAGATCTGTTTATTTATGAATAAAAATAACAATTTAAGTACATTGGTTGATTGATGTATACTTTTAGGCAGATTTTACATTAAAAGTTAATGGCAAAGTTTTAAAAGAAAAGTTGCAAATGAGTTTCTTAATGTTCACAATCACACATATACCTTGTGAAACTACTAGACATTTGTAACACTGTCACACAGAGGCAGTATCATATCTCGATAAATATGTTAATATTTCTATCCCAGATTTTAAATTTTGTCATATAGGCCCGAATGATATTATTAAAACATTTAAAAATCTAAATAAAAAGAAAACAGAAGACTTATGGGGCTTATCAATATGGGCAATTGATCTTATAATCTATGACATTGCTTACACATTAGCCCAAATATTTAATACTTGTTTAGACAGTAGCAAATTCCCAAAGTTATTGAAATATAGTAAAGTTGTACCAGTATATAAATCGGGTTCGAGAGATAATGCCTCTAATTACCGTCCTATCTCTATGTTGCCAGCCTTAAGCAAAGTGTTTGAGAAAATAATGCTGGATCAAATGATACTTCATTTTAACAAATATAAAATTTTAAATCAGCACCAATTTGGATTTACTAAAGGTAGATCTACAACTGATGCAGGGATAGAATTAGTTTCACATATCCTGCAGTCCTGGGAAAGCTTTCATGACACCATTGATGTGTTCTGTGACCTTTCCAAGGCATTTGACTGTTCTAATCAGGAAATTGGAATATTATGGTATTCGAAATAGTGCCATTGACTTTGTTTCCTCATATCTTACTGACAGGGAACAAAAAGTAATCATAAATGGTATTTTGTCAACGGGGTCAAAAGTAAAAATGGGCGTTCCTCAAGGATCGATCCTGGGCCCTTTTCTGTTTTTGGTTTATATTAATGATTTGCCATATATAGTGGAAAAAAGGTCTCAAATTGTTTTGTTTGCGGATGACACTTCATTATTGTTTAAAGTTAAAAGGAAATATGATGCACTGGAACAACCAAATGAAATACTAGATGTTGTGTCTGGCTGGTTTGCTACCAATAACTTACTTTTGAACTCCAATAAAACAAAATGTATTAGATTTACTCTTTCAAAGTTGTGTCACCAATCAGGATCTCTATTGATGAGAAAATCCTACCCCTTGAGGATTCAACAGCATTTCTTGGAATAAGCGTTGACTCCAAGTTGCAATGGGGATTTCATGTAGATAAGTTAGCTAAGAAATTGAGCGCTGCTGTCTTTGCCATATGCAAAATCAGGCAGCTAACTAACGAGGAAACAGCTAAATTAGTTTATTATGCTTATTTTCCCAGCATAATGTCCTATGGTGTCTTACTTTGGGGTTCCGCATCCGGCTTAGACACGATATTTGTATTACAAAAGCAGGCTATACGGGCCGTCTATGGCTTGGGTCCACGTGAGTCACTACGGCATATATTTAAGCAAATAAACGTTTTGACGCTCCCGTCGCTTTACATACTTGAGAACATCATGTATGTACGTAAGAATATCCACCTATTTATGAAAAAACAATCCACATCGCGTCGGGGCCGTGGTGACACTCTGGAAGTACCAAGGTTTAGATTGGTTAAAACCAGAAAGTCGTTTCTTGGTAGATGCATCAACTTTTATAATAAAATAGGTGACATCCACAAACAACTAAGTATAAACAATTTTAAACAATTTGTAAAAGCTACCTTAATGGCAAGGGCATACTATAATATCCAAGAATACATTGAGGACAAGGATGATTGGAAATGACTCTTGCTCTGCACTTTCAAGACCCCTGGCTGCTTCTGATTTTATACCTAAATAAGTGTGTATAATTGCATCAAAAAAAAATATATAACAAAAAGAACAAGACCGCAGAGTTTCTTGCCGGTTCTTCTCTGTGCAGGTCTAGTTTAGTGAACCGGTGGTAGATTTTTTGTTGACGTTCAATAAGAGCTTAAGTTAGGCCTATATTGAATAAATACACTTTGACTTTAAGAGAACTTTATTAAACGTTCGGCTAATTTTGTACATTAGCGGGACGGTCGTTTTTCAATTTAAAATATTTTTAATTGATAGAAAAACATAATCGAATTTATATTTACGCAGCAAAAACTATTGGATGCGTGTAGATTTGGAGAAAAAATCAACTAGGTCAACTTGTACGTAAAAATCGACATCTAGCATACCTAACCTGTCAGTTTCAAATAAATAAAATTATAGGTTCAACTCTTTTTTTGAGTTGGGTTTTGAATTGCTTGAATTTAACTACACTGTAAGTTTGAGGGGGTTAAGTAGGTTCATACCAAGCAAACTAATGCATTATTTTCTGCCAGAGATGCGTAAAAATTGAACAACCTATTTTCTAAAATTTCTTCAAAATCTTACAAAATGTGCATTGGAACGTAATTTTAACAAATTTCAGTGTTTCCGAAGATTGCGAATAATAAAAAAAATTAAGCGATATAGAAAGATCACTAATGAATTTAATTTAAGAGCAGAATTCCCTAATCGCTTATAGTTTTCGAGATTTTTATTTGCACTAAGAATGTCCGCCATTTTATTAATTTGAATTCAAAAACTGGAGACAGAACTGCCAACATGATAAATATAGGAAGCAATGTCATACTTGTATGGATTGTTCGATAATTTTTTTTTTCTAAATTACACAGAGCAGTCCGACTCGGACAGGTTAGGCTAGAAGGTTAAAACCAAGGGAAAGGAGGGGAACCCGCCCCCATGACATTCTTATTAAATTATTATCAAATAAACATAATTATAAAATGGTATAATAAAAAAGTGAGGAGGTGACTCACCATATCACCCTCCGACCCCCTTACCCTTCCTCAATGTAAAAATGTTCTATTTTAAAATTATTGACAAAAATGAATTTTGGGTGTGTAATGGCATATTTTATTACTGTTTAATTAAATTGCAATAGATTATAAAGATAAAATTATTGATTACAGATATGAAAAGACAAGTGAACATACTGCTTTTTATACTGGTGGTGATATTCACTGGACTTCGGATGGAGGGCACTTCCTTTGTCAATGTGAAGATGTTATAAAAGTCATTGACACAAACACTTTATGCAATGTTTTAACCATAGGTGAGCTAAATGAAGAAAAGGATGAAACTGATCAAATTTACACTTTTCAGCTTTCTCACAATAATGAGATAATATTAACTGCACATAAAAGTGGTTTGATGAAGTTATGGGATAGACATACAGGCAAACAACAAAAAGTTTGGAGGTCCGGTCATAAAGGGACTGTTGCTAGATTAGCATTTAATTATACTGATACTAATATAGCTTCAGGAGGTTCTGATGGTAACATAAGGTTGTGGGACTTAAACCATTACACATGTATAAGTAGTCTTCATGGGGCTTTGGGGGTTTTTACAGTTGTCAAGTATCACCCGGATGTTTCAAAGCAAATAATTTTTGGAGCTGCAGATGATACAAAAATAAGATCATGGGATTGTAAATCTGGTAAAGAATTGTTGATATATTCTGGACACTTTAGTAAAGTCACATCCTTGCTCTTTACACCAGATGGTGAAAATATGATTAGCTCAGGTAGAGATAGAGTTCTTATTCTGTGGAAAATAAATGATAGCAAGGCCCTGAAGATTTTACCCGTATATGAAAGTATTGAGGCTGCTGTACTTTTACCAACATCATTTAAAATCCCAAATTTCAAAAAGAAATTAGAAATGGAAGGTATATATGTAGCTTGTGCTGGTGAAAAGGGAGTTATAAAAGTCTGGAATCTGCAAATGAGTCGTCTAATGTTTGAACAAGATAATACCCTTGTTTCTCCTGCATCTGAAGAAGGTGGCTTAGCAATAACTCATTTGCTTTTTAATGAAGCACGAAATATGTTTTCAGTTGTAACAGTAGATCATAATATTATAATACATGATTTAGAAACATTTGGCTGTTTAAAACAAATGATTGGTTTCACAGATGAAATATTAGACATAATTTTTATAGGAAAGGATGAGAAACACATCATTGTAGCTACAAACAGTAGAGACCTTAAGCATTATGAATTAGATAACCTCAATTGCAAAATTGTAAAAGGACACACGGATATTGTTTTGTCTCTTGCATGCTTCCCAACAAAACCAGATATGTTTGTGTCATCTGGAAAAGATAACACAGTTAGAATTTGGCTTAATGGTTTAAACAATGAAATAAGATGTATTGGAATAGGTTCAAGACACACTGCTTCTGTGGGGTCTGTATTTACAGCTCAAACATCTGATAAGTTTTTTGCATCAGTAAGTCAAGATAGCTGCTTGAAGGTGTGGTCTGTTCCAAAAGATCTTGATTCTTCTGATCTAAAATTACAGTCAACTCATACTGAGCTAGCACATCAAATGGATATTAATTGTGTTGCTGTATCACCAAATGATAAAATGATTGCAACTGCTTCCCAAGATAAAACTGCCAAGCTGTGGACTGAAGATTTAATGCAATTAGGGGTCCTAAAAGGTCACAGAAGAGGTATATGGTGTATAAGATTCTCACCTGTAGACCAAGTAGTACTTACCTCATCTGCTGATTCTGCACTAAAACTTTGGTCTATAGCCGATTTAAGCTGTCTGAAAACTTTTGAAGGCCATGAAAGCTCAGTTTTAAAAATAGAATTCTTGAGTAAAGGACAACAAATATTATCCAGTGGTGCAGATGGGCTTCTAAAACTTTGGAATATCAAAACTTCAGAATGTAAAATGACTTTGGATAATCATGATGGTAAAGTATGGTCTATGGCTGTAAACAGAAATGAATCCATTATAATAACTGGAGGTTCAGATTCTAAATTAGTCAAATTGAAGGATGTTACCATGGAGAAACGAGAAAAAATGGCTAAAGAGAGAGAAGAATTGATTCTACAAGAACAAGAACTCCAAAATTTGTTACATGACAAAAAATTAATTAAAGCACTGAAATTGGCACTTCGTATGGAGAGGCCATTTCATGTCCTAAAAATAATAAATGAAATTTTGAAATACGGCAATATCAAACTTTTTGAAACATTGAAAGAAATTAATGACACTCAAAAAGAAACACTATTAAAATTTGCTAGTGAATGGAATACTAATAACAAAAATTGTCATGCCGCCCAAGTTGTTTTTAATATATTAGCGCCAGAAATTATTTCTGGCAATTTAAAAGTACCTAATTTAGCTAACTTTATTGAAGGTACTTTACCATATACAGAGCGACATTTTGAAAGGTTAACGAATTTATTACAAGATCTTAATTTTATTTCGTACGCTATTAACTCCATGCAACCGCATGCCGTCAAAAATTAAAAAGAAAAAGTATATATGATAAATTGTTTTATTTTCTCACATCACCATTAAAAAAATTATATTGTATCCTTTGCTTAAGCAAATCTTTTTTTATTAATCAGGTTTTTTTATAGAATTCACATTATCTATAACAAACATCTCTTGTTGAAATATTATAAAATTAAAAGCTACTCTTGTAAATTAACTCGCTATGATTATAAAAGCTCGTAGGTATTTAAGACACACTAACGACGCGCAACTTTGCCTGGTTAAAGGTGCTCTTGTTTCTCCATGGTACCGTATTCGGTTTTAGATTTAGTAGAGATGAGACGGTCGCGCGTTGTGGACGTCTAGTGTATTTCTGGCGCTAGTTTAATTCGTGTTATGTTAAAAATATGAAGAACATAAGAACTTTTATAGTAAGCGTTTTATTTGTATTTAGTTATGCATCAGGCCAAAAAACGTAAGTTTCTTTTTATACTCATTTTATAAATATTACTTTATCGTAGTTTTCTTGTTATTATTTTTAATTTTATTTGAAACTTAAAAATTATCAATTGCTCCAGTAAGTCGTTGACGACAGCGTTAGCAAATTTACATTTTTTTTCGTAATTTCCATTGACAAAAGTCAAATACTTTTTTATATAATCACTAAATAGCAGTGTTTCTATCAGATATTGATTTGTTTCTTATTCTACTATTGGACTCTATCTAAAATCAATACAGTTTTGAGCTTTTTTTATTGTCTAAATTAATTTCTTTTGCAAAATTAAACCATACATCTATATATAAACAATGGATTGGCACGTCTACGTGCTTCGTAAGCAAGTTAGATTATTATTTTACCTTCACAAACATCTTAGAATTTTTTTACGTTTGACTTTAGCTTTGAACCATGGTTGATCGTTATTTTTTTTTTGTTTATACGCAGATACTTATTTTAAGATAAAATGAACCAACCGTCTAATCGTGAGTCCCCAGTTCGATTCCCTAAACTACGTAAACTCGACTTGCATTAATTTTTATAACATTTCGTTGAAGTTAATATAATTAAAATGCGGAAGTCGTTGCTTGTTATCTCTTTTAACTGTTCTAGCTTTCTTTGATACAAAAGTGTACAAAAAATCGGAAACAATGCAATACATAAAAAGTGGTAATTAAATCAAAAATCAATGAATCATCCGTTCCTGATGTTTTATTAAACATGATGAAAAATTTTTCTGCGTTTCAGTTGCGTCCTCCCGTCCGTTCTTGATCTTAGCTTTGTCAGTTTTATTTGATACACCACTATAGAAGCAGCAACGTACGGTAATGACCATAACTAACGCGCGTACTTATTGTTATTTAGAAGTTAATTATGCAAAGAAAATTATAGTATATCCGTATACTTGTTACCTATACGGAGTAATAAAATTTGGTAGTTCTTTTACTCATAATTGGAAGATTTAACGATACATTTATTTCGATAAATCAACGTTGTAATTTGATTGATTTTATGTTTTCTATAGTTGACAATTGAAGCATTAAATTCTTGGTGAAAGTCATTAATAACTCTACGACAATATAATTGTCATTTACATTACATTTTATCAATTAGCGTTATCGATAGAACGGGTAGATGCAAAGAAAATGGAGCCGGTTCACAAAGCGTAAGGCGTGTGTTTTACTTTTGCTGCTGCTGCAAAGATTTTGTCGTGCAAAAGATGTTGATTTTAGTATGTCTCTACATAGTCGTGGCTATAAGCTTGTGGTACTAATTAGCAAATTTGTAATGAATTGTTTCTATATAAGTACTCTACGTTAATAAAGTACATACAAATATAAATGCAAAAGCCCCCCTGCATGATCGTTAATTGTTGGTTATGTCGTCAATGTATTGCCGTATAAAGACTTATGTAGTGAGTATGTAGCGTTTAATTTGCATGTCACTATAATTAACGTTACAGGCATTTTATCCTGGGATTATTATGTCCAAGAGTGTAACAGCTTATCTTCCGTAAGATGGGCTAATCTGGTTTAATTACATCGCTCAACACATTCTCGTCACTACAAATACATCATAAACCGGACACCAAAATCCGAGTACAATGGCATTTTAAGGTTAAATGACGATTGAAAGTTCAAAAAATTTGAAACTTAAACATGAAATTATCTTATTCTAGTGATCTTATTTTAATTATTCTTTCGCAGTCTAATTCATCTAAAAATGATTAAAAATTAAATAAAATCTACGTCTTATGGATTTTTAAGTGTAGTAAATTTTTAAGCTTGTAGTAAAGTAACAGCCTATACATGTCCCACTGCTGGGCAAAGGCCTCCTCTATACAGAGGGTATCAGGGCATAGTCCACCACGCGGCCCCACTGCGGATTGGCGGACTTCACATATCTTCGCAATACATTTTTTTTTTGTTATTATTTCGAAAATATGCAGGTTCCTCACGATGTTTTCCTTCACCGCGGAGCACGTGATAAGTCAGCACTTAAAGTTAAAAACTTCATTGGTGCCGGCACCGGGGATCGAACTCAGGTTGCTCGAGTATATATTGAATTAAAGGCGAGCGCCCGGACACTGAGCTATCACGGCTCAGCTTGTAGTAACCAATGGTTTAATAAAAAACCGCCCAGGTGCGAGTCGGAAATGTTCGTTATTATTATTTTTTTCAATCCATATTAGTATAGTTTTAGTTAACATACTTCGCGAAAAGTTCACAAGGATAGTTGATGTATAATCAATCATCTAAACGGTGATACTTCAAGTCAACAAGTAATGTCTGTTGTCGAAATATTGTTTTAATTCAATGGATGTACAGTGTATGTTGGTACAGTGACGAAATTCGTGTATAAAGTATTTTCCTGTAAAGTGTCGAACAAGTTTATGGGCACAGGGTAGTAAACTCTATCGCGTACTACTGGAGTTCTTGTGTTAAATATAGTTTCTCATTCAAAACCCGCTTCGACGATAATGAAAGTAAAAAAATCTTTTTTATTTCAATCACGTGCGACTTGGTAAAATGCGGGCTCCGATCTGATATTAATTAACCTTTATCGATTTTTAAAGTTTCAATACCAACATTGATACGTTTAAAAACCCTACAAATATGAACGTCGATGAAAATTGTACCTATATATTGAACGTGAATAGAATTTTGTGTCCACTTGGCGTAGTAGAGGAAAGTCACCAAATATGGAATAGTATCCTAATATGGAATAAAGCAATTTCTCTAAGAATATAAGTATGAAACGAAACACATGACCATCTTCTGTTTCATTCGGTCTATTTACTACCTCACTCACACCATCGTGTTAGTTGCGCGAACGCTACAAGTGTGGCTGGTGTTTTTTGTTTTGTTATCACGCAGAAAATTTTAAAGGTAAGTAATAATTGAGTATTACCAGTTATTACGTATGTATACATAGGTGTTTTACTATTTAGTATATCGATATTATGTTTATTTCAACGTTTTGTGATATTCTGTCATTAAAATATTGTGATTTGAAAAAATATTTAGATGATTTTAAACAAGTATAAAAATCCAAATATGGACAGTCGTCGGTGTCTAATTATGAAATATTCCATAATTAGGTCTTTATATTTCACATGTTAGGTACTTGCTATTATTTCTTTAAAAAAAATTATGTTATGTTTGTTTTTAGAATGTCTGCTTCACAATCAACCAAGAAACGAAAAACCTGGGA
The DNA here is from genome assembly GCA_933534255.1 of Iphiclides podalirius. Lineage (NCBI taxonomy): Eukaryota > Metazoa > Arthropoda > Insecta > Lepidoptera > Papilionidae > Iphiclides > Iphiclides podalirius. Next base: position 8,210,334 of record OW152822.1, on the reverse strand, counting down.
TGAAGCAAAAATGGCAGAAGCTATAAAATTCGTCCGGGGAAATAAAATGGGATATTTGAAAGCAGTACAGCATTTTGAAAGAAAAGCTGCTATAGCAACAGTCATAACATCTTCACCCTACAAAAATTATTTAGTAAATAAAAATATGAAGAGACAAGAAAAAGAAAGTAAGACAAAGAATAAGAAGAAAACTGCGAAGAGAAACAAACAAACGAAGAAAAATAGAAATGATCGTGAAGAAGAAGACTCTGAGGAACGGGACGTCACCCAGTTTGATGAAGACAGTGAAGATGATGAGTTGATGGACCATGTATCTCCTGACTCTGCTGATGCAGAATGTATGTTCTGTTCAAACCTTTTCTCCATGGATAAAAGTGGAGAAAGCTGGATTAAATGCTTGATGTGTGGACTCTGGGCACATTATGATTGTGCTGGTCCAGAGTTTGATACTTGGATCTGTGACTTTTGCAAGTGAATTTAGTAACTTCGTTCGTTTATAACAATATGTTATTTTAATTTATTTGATCTCATAGATATTTATGTCTATTTTTGTTATTGAAATGATGATTTATGCTTATATTCCATATATGGGTACCTATTCCATATTTGGTTACTCATTTGTGATTTTGGTTTTGTGTTAGATTTTAATTTGGTAACTAATATATTTGATTAAAGGCTGTTAATTACTAAATATAAATGTCTGACTGATTAGTAATTACATTAAACTGTTTTAGTTTCTATGAAGTTTTTTTTTTATATCCCTGAAACAAAATGGTATTCCATATTGGGTGACTTTCCTCTAATTATTACCTAGTGTAGTATGCCTACTCTTAAATAGCGTTTTACAATGAATATAATCGAGAGGTTGCCTTTACTATTGTAATGTAAGATACGGGGAATGATATTAATAATACAATTGTGTCATTAATCTACCGGTAAGACTTTCTTTTAGGAGGTGTAATGTTCAAGATAGTTGTCAAAATTTTATACAAACATCATAGACAAAGTAGATTCACAGCGGCTATAGCCGCTGTGTGTCCGAAATGATGTCACTGTGAAAGACTTTTCAACCAGTATCAGACCTGGTGCTATGTTCGGTTCCTGTTTGTAATTATTTTTATATGCATACGAAATGAAGGCACCAAATAAATCCGATATCGGACTTGTGTACTAGTTATCTAAAGGACTTTAAACAAAATGTATTGAAACCATTCACTTAACTGGGAGGTTTGTAACATTATTGTGAGCGTTTCGATAAAAAGTCATTAGAACGTCTCTCAAGACACGGTCCGATAATTCGCCATGACCGTGCATTAAGCATTGTCTCTGAATTCCGTGTTTCGGATGAACTTGCAACGGCTTATCTACGGAATAATTGGTAACAGTTTGTCAAATGAAAGTTATGTAACGGGCCACTTGTGATCCATTTTAAGAAATACTATTAATATTATCTAATTAGTTTGAATAAATTAAAGGCAGACAAGCATTTAATGAGACAAAAATGAAATATACGCGTACAAGAACAGAACGTACAGATGCTTGAATATTAATTTAAAGAAGACTTATTTTAATCTAATTCTAATTAAGTTATCAAAATTCTGAATATCTATGATGGACACCGCTTAGTAATTATTGTATTGGATGTTAAACGTAGACCATGTTTATAACTTTTTAATATTGTATTCGTATCAGTTAATTTATGTTTTTTTTTTTTGTATTTATCGCTTACTATGAAATCTTCCTCCTGCCCTAATCCCAAAATAGGTGGGGTCGGCACAACATGTTCTTTTCTTCCCTTTTCATTTATCCCGTCACAGAAGAGCCGACATATCACTCTTCAGCGGTCCATCACTGCACATGCACTCTGCAACCACATTCATCACTCTTCTAGTCTCAAATAAAATAAAATATGTAATATCAACGAGTAATCATCAAAGTCTCTATCTATATGTGTATAACTGCGGAAACTGCTAAGTAATGTACATACATCGTCATTCGTTGGCGATAGCGTTCATATTTTTAGTGTGTAACCAAAACTAAGTTCCTGTCTGCTTAAGCAATTAGAAACTGAAAAAATGCGTGCTTTCGAGATTAATATCGGCGGTCTCTAGACTTCGTTAATAATGTTTTATTCAAACCTTTGAGTCGGACACGGTTATTTATTTTAATTGCAGATGTCATCACACTAACGTGACGGAAAAAGGTTTTATTTTAAAGCTAGCCAGATTATTTCTTAAATAAAGTAATTTTGAATGACGCTGCATATGACGCATTATATCAGATAGGTCGATTTTTCGAAATACGTTTTAAGTTGTTGAACGGAAGAGCGGAACCACTTTATGTTGAAGAGTGTTTATCTGTTATAATGGCCACAAAATAGGGCGTGCTAGAGCATTTTCATATTTTACAATTTTATTGAAATCTGATTCCGCAAATTTTATGAGTAGAAAGTAAATATCTCTAAAACTTACAACCTTGCTAGCTGCTTGAAGTAAATTTAAATATATAAGACAGGCCTTACAAAATATACCGTCCTATGGCGTCTTTGAAACTTACATTTAGTTTCTGTTTAGGAAAAAGGGAATAAACGTAGAATTTTTTCTGAAAAACGGTTTTCACTATTTCGCGAAATTTTGGTAATTTAAACGGACTTTAGTTCGTTAACTTAAGTGATTTGTTTCATTTAGATAATGCAAATACTAATTAATTGCTGAGCACACTTAAAGTTGTAGTTGTGTAAAAAGTATGGAGAGCTACAGTTAAATTACCAAATTCTCACAGGATATCTTTACGAGAAGGCATTACGATGTGATATATATGATTTTTGTATATATGGGAAAAAATATTATTGCGCTTATATAGCCATCTTTTGATTTCCTGTGGGGGTCCATAAAGTTAAGCACGCACACAGTTAAGCACTATAATCTGTGTCTCATAGACCAAACCGTTACTCGTAGAGCGAATTTAAAATCTAAGTAAGCCATAAACACTAAACATCAAAAAATCAAATAATTTGAAAATGTATATCATTTATATATTCATTAGCAATACTTATTAATACTATTGTCATAATCATTATCAATCTCTTATCAGTCCGTCAGTCGTTATAATAAGCATTAGACATAATTCTAACGACTTATATCGTATTGTAATAATCTTTATTGAGTTAAGGACAAATTTTGTAAACTATTAATATACATAATATACATAATATACATAATATACATAAATAATTACAGTAGGAATAATAAAAAAAATATTAAACTACATATTATAAAACTGTTTGTACTCTTTGATCTTTTAAACTATGCAACGGGTTTTAATGCAGTTTTCAGCAATTGATAGAGTGATTCAAGAGGAACGCACATTAATACCGTTCGCAATAGAGCCGCGTTCGTCTCCGGCCGACTACACAATTTAACTAACGCTAAAAGTAAAATTAGCTCTTAAGGCGCAAATTATTATTATATAAGACCTGCGTACGACTTATTATGTCCTATGCATGCATGACCTTCGCCCATACGCACCCTACTCGCTTTCTACAAGTTGCAAATAGTACAAAATAAGATCATCCACCGCCCAACGGGTGCGCCGTGGTAACAACGCAACGTCGACCTGCACAGCGATTGCAGACTCACGACAATTCGCGAATATTTTATAAGACCTGACCAAACGGTTCTTCGTTCATCATCATCCCAACCCTCTGGTGGTAAGCGCAGCAAATTACCAACCCGACACCAACGCGAACGTCAACAAACGTCGCCCGCGAAACGTCCTCATCGACCCGGTGGAGGAAGGAGACTTAGATACGTCGGACCCACCGCCGGGAGTCCCGCCGGATAACACTACATCCAAAATTAGTTCAACAACAAACACACCAGTTCGCCCTCGCCTCCGAGCACGGCGAGACCAACACAACGCGTACACAAAATACACCCGCGCTCGGAGGCGGTTCTCACCGCTCCCAGCCACCGATTAGCTAGTTGCACATTCGACAGCCATCGGGGTTTCAGTCCGCACCGCGACCTCGATGACCCTAAGATGACATACCATAGTTAAACGCACGCATGAGAACATTCGTGGCCCTACCCATAGCGGAGGGCCCAAACCCGTGGGTTCTGGCTAGCCCACCGGTTCTGCGTCAGACGAAGCTTTAGTAGTCTCGGGACTGAAAGCAAAAACATCAGTTAATACAAGATACAAGATTCAAGAGGAAGGTTTATATGAACTATAGGTATAATATTACCTGTATAATATTGTAGTAGAGACAAGCCAATTCAAAAATTTGTAAAGTGATGTCATAGCAAACATATTTTTGTGCCTTTTCATTGCAAACGCTGACTTAACGTTACAAGATAGATAAAAAATGAATAAATTTTTTTTTTCATACAGCGTGAATATATAAAAATACACTAAGAATGACAACACTACTACAAAGCCGGGATTGGTCGCTAGTATTTAATGTTTTAAAGGCTTTTTTTTATAAATGAAACTAGTCTTTATTTGCAAATATTCAATAAATATTCATGCCCGATATCGGATAATCGGTGATAACCTACCTTTATAAAGTAACCTTAACTAACGTATGTGCCGTGCAGTTTAATAAGGATTTGAGGCCTTTGTCTCGAAGCAATTAAGATAATGAGAGAGTATCTCGCAATCACATTTCATATAATAAGCATTATTATTTGTTTCTCTTCTCTTGTCTTTTGATCTTATTCAGATGCCACAAACTTAAAGTTTTTTTATATTGAGTAATAATTTGGTCATAATTATGCAATATTTTTCCGTTAAAGCTATAATAGCTCGTATAACAATCCAATGCGAAAGTAAACGATATGATATATAATATCAATTTCGTCTCTGTTTGCAATAATTGTTAAAAAATTGTTTTCCTTTTAATAACATTGTAATTTAGATTGGAAAATTACTCATAGTTTTTCTTATTCTCTTATATAAAACAGTGATTGCCCCTATCTCTCTACATGTAATGGATTTTTAAGGAAAAGCGTAGTAAAGCTTTGAATATTAATTAGAGTATAGCTATCTGTGTACGTTGTTGCCATTTTAATCAGTCAAAGCCTGTTTGGCCTAGTTATTTAGAGTTATATTATATTCCTTGCAATGTAGCATTTTCGCGGACCATGGAGCTAACTACAACGCGTACCAACCCCCCGCCACCAATTAAAATAACCATCGGGGTCATGGTCAATACCGAAACTCGATGGCCCGTAGCCCGTATGTGACATTTTTCACAATTAGTTATGGCACCAAATAGCACATATGTGGCTCGATGGCCCTTAGATGACATGTCGTAGTTAAACGCACGCATGAGCACATGCGCGGCCCTACCCACAGCGGAGGGCCCAAACCCGTGGGTTCTGGCTAGCCCACCGGTTCTGCGTTAGATGAAGATTTAATAGTCTCGGGACTGAAAGCAAAAACATCAGTTAATACAAGATACATATGTGGCCGTACCCATTGCACTATAAAACTTGAGACCCGGCCATCCCATGGGCTTCGCGTTTTATGAAGTTTCAATAGTCTACGGACTAAAAGCAAAAAAAATCAGTCAAAGTAAAGTAAAATAAGCGAGCATGTCCTAAAAACATTAGCCTCCTCCGGCAGTCGGGTAATAAAGCAGTATAAGACATTGGCTTTTAAATGACCTCACAGGCGATAGAGCCGCTCCTATCGACTCGTCACCGGTCACATGATCGCTTCAGACAGCCGCCCGTGCACACGGTCAAGGTAGACCGACCATAAAGCAAGCCGTCATTTTGTACCACCAATAACGACTCTAAAACGATCTCGTCCAACTTCGGCAGCTAAGCCGTTCAAATATCACGTGGCCGCATCGCCTTCGGGAATGAGCCAATTTAAAAGTAATGGCAACATTTAAATTTTAAGCTGTTTTAAAAATATTCATGCCATATAGACAATTCATTGGCGGTCGTCGTTTCGTTTGTTCTCTAAAGCGCACTTAACATTATATATTCCCATTTGCCCGTTCAGTGCAGCTTAGAATGTCACGTTCATGACGAGTCTGCGCAAACGCTGTGCCGACACGCTTCAGTTTGTAGCGGCACGTTCGCGTTCTTATGAAATTTCTATATCAATCAGACAAAGGCACGCGAGTCGACCATTCTGATGCAGATGGGCGCGTGAGCTGCCACCTCGCAGGACGCGTCGACCTTAAAAAAGCGTCACGAGCGAGCGTTCCTTAGTTCTTAATGTGTTAATGTTATACAAACCATTTCCAAACCGAATTTCCTTATCCGCGACCTTGCATTTGAGGTAAAGCGGACTCTCTATCGACAAGTGCCGATCGAAATCGATAGAGCCTTGGTGACAAATAAGTGTGTTACTCGCTTGAAAGATATGCATTTTCAAGAGTACTCATCGTCCTTAATACGAATTAGTGGTAAAGTATTAGTGGTGCAGTGTTCAGCGAACGAAATTCCTATGCTCAAAAATTCTGCTAGAATTTTACTACAAATTGTTGCTATCTGTTGTTAAAACAATATTACAGTGATATTTAAAATATTTGTGTAGTTTTTTTAAAGTATAGTTACATAATTATTATCACGAAAAAAAATTAAGTGTTTCATTACATACAGGTTTTAATCTTTTGTGTAAAATTTTCTCTACGTTTTCCCATTTTAAATGCACAAAGCGTGTGGATGATAAAGCTAAGACAATATTTATTATTTGCCAGTAACACATTAACTTGGCTACGTAGGCGCTTAAGCCTAATCAGGTCGCAGCCGGTGACTTTTATATTCCGTTTACGTAGCGTGGCATTGCGATAAAAAATGTAAATTTACTCCTCGAACAAATTGAGATAGATTAGACCATAAAATATAGTGATTAGGTTTGTATTACGCCCATTTGCTAATAAAGTACACAAGAAAATTGAACGTGTATGAAGCTACACAAGATAAACATATAGGTACTAATAACGCAAAAACCACATCAAGCATCATTGAAGGTCTATCCTTCATCATTGTTTATATTATCTTCCTGTTTTTGGGTGAGACATGAATGAAAAATGAGAATAAACTGTAGAATAAATCATTTAGAGTGTATTGAATTTGCAAAGATTGAGAGGTAATATGCCAATTCAAAGTAATACGCTCCCATTATTTATAGCTAGCCTATTTCTCAGCCGCAATTTAATAATTATTAATATTTTATTATATACAACGCTTTAATTATATTATATTTGTAAAAGGAGCCTTACCCTTTTTGTTTTTATTTGTACTACAGCATCTACAAATTTTTATTTTTTTATTTTATGCGAAAAGTTGTCAAACGAGCAGACGGTTCACCTGATGTTAAGTGAATACCGCCGCCCATGGACATCTGCCACGAGGGTTACAGATGCGTTGACAACCTTTTGAAAAATTGGGCTCCAGCCACCTCACTCACCAGACAAAACGCGAAAGTATTATAGTAATTTAAATTGTTTATAGTGCTAATCTTTGCACTTAAGATTGAACATTAAAATATGTAGAAAAAGTGCGAAAAGATTGTCGCCGCTGTGGGAATCGAACCCACGTCTTCGGCATTCGCGGCCTGACGCTCTAGCCACTGAGCTAAACGGCTGATTACCACACCGACGAAAATCTTAACGCATTCTTCCACATTGTTTTCTTAGCATTTGAAGCAATGCTTGGCGCCATCTATTGTTATATCCTTTACAGCATACAAAAACAACTTCGAATATCGTTTTACAACGATAATTCGACGAGAGATGTCGCCATTGCTTTTTTAGAAATTTAAATTGTTTATAGTGCTAATCTTTGCACTTAAGATTGAACATTAAAATATGTAGAAAAAGTGCGAAAAGATTGTCGCCGCTGTGGGAATCGAACCCACGTCTTCGGCATTCGCGGCCTGACGCTCTAGCCACTGAGCTAAACGGCTGATTACCACACCGACGAAAATCTTAACGCATTCTTCCACATTGTTTTCTTAGCATTTGAAGCAATGCTTGGCGCCATCTATTGTTATATCCTTTACAGCATACAAACAACTTCGAATATCGTTTTACAACGATAATTTTTTTTTTTCTACATATTTTAATGTTCAATCTTAAGTGCAAAGATTAGCACTATAAACAATTTAAATTTCTAAAAAAGCAATGGCGACATCTCTCGTTCGAATTATCGTTGTAAAACGATATTCGAAGTTGTTTGTATGCTGTAAAGGATATAACAATAGATGGCGCCAAGCATTGCTTCAAATGCTAAGAAAACAATGTGGAAGAATGCGTTAAGATTTTCGTCGGTGTGGTAATCAGCCGTTTAGCTCAGTGGCTAGAGCGTCAGGCCGCGAATGCCGAAGACGTGGGTTCGATTCCCACAGCGGCGACAATCTTTTCGCACTTTTTCTACATATTTTAAAGTATTATAGTTTCACTTTACGCTGGTCTTCTGTGAGGTCGTGGTACTTACCCGGACGAGCCTGCCCATTCGTGCAACAGCCGAGGCTGCTGCGTGGCCCTACCACCGTTAGGATATTTTCTAGATAGTCTCTGAAACTACTGATCTCATTATCATTATCAATATTAATTTGCGTTATAATATTACTTCATCTTCAACATTATTCAAAAATAAGTAAGCTTATAATAAAAAAAGCGGTAAAGTTTGAAATTTCAATAGGTACATACAAGAATATCAAAGTAACTTATTCGACTTCGTAATGAGTTATATTGTAAGTCAATTGATATTTTTTATTTAAATTAATTTATTACATTGCAATCTTTAAAACTATTAACTGTGGTAGGGCCACGCAGCAGCCTCAGCTGTTGCAGGACCGTGTCGGAAGTACCACGACCTCACAGAAGACCGGCGTGAAGTGGAAGTATAATACTTTCGTGTTTTGTCTGGTGAGTGAGGTAGCCGGAGCCCAATTTTCAAAAAGGTTGTCAACATATCTGCATATCCTCATATATAGCAGATGTCCATGGGCGGTGGTATTCACTTAACATCAAGTGAACCGCCTGCTCGGTTGACAACTTTTGGCGTAAAAAAGATAATAATAATATTAACTTCATTTACTTAACTTCAAAGGACACGACTTGTCTCACCAACATTGTACTGTTGTAGAACCTTGCAACAGTTCTCGCCGTTGCACGAATGGGCAGGTCCGTCCGGCTTGTGAAATGGAAGTATTATACTTTTGCGTTTCGTCTGGTAAGTGAGGTAGCCGGAGACAACTGAAATAAAACGCATCTCCAAACCTGCGAGTGTTACAAATATCAATGGACGGCGTTTATCACTTAACACCAGGTGAACCGTCAGCTCGGATGCCACCCAGTGGCGGATCTACAAATTTGCCACCATTAGGCTATAATTTTTGCCGCCCTTACCGACGTCTGAAATTTGATAACCTAGTTCGCAATCATATTAATTACATTTATCATGTCAATCAAATTGAAACTTTTTGATTGTGCTCTATCGTTCTCATTACATAAGTTTTCTCTCATTATTAGCACGATTTTGAACAAGGGTTTCGTTGTATCAGTTTCTAAATTATTTTTACAATCCACGATTTACTGAAGATTACACGAAAAAAAATTGTTGGTTATATTTCTGAGCTAAAAATACAACCCAATCATGTTGTAATTATAAAACGGAGTAAGGTATGTCTTAAAAATACCTATACCATTATTTCAACAAAGCTATCACAAAATAAAGTACATTTAGTAGTAGTAAAGTAAAAAAGTCTGTCTATACAGGACCCACCGCTGGGCAAAGGTCTCGTCTGTATGGTATCAGGGCATAGTCCACACGCGACTCCACTGCGGATTGGCGGTCTTCACATATCTTCGATATTATTTTATTTTATCATTATTTTATTTTATGAAAATATGCAGGTTTAAACATAAAAACATGTTTTTAGTTCAATTGTGTGACGCAAAAGAAGAAAATGATTAAGTATTTATCTTGTACTTTATCTTAAGACTACCGCGAGATGTTTTTAAACAGCCTCATTAAATATTACATGGTGACTATTATACACTACATTATTACTCATATCATTTTATCTTATTTAACCATACAAGAATAGTATTTATTGCCATTTGTTTTAATAAGCAGTGTTTTTTACAAGGTAGTAAATTCAAAAAGGGTTTTTTAAGGTTAGTAAAATCCACTTAACATGAATATATCTTCATTATTTGACGGTCCTAGAAGATGGTAATCTTTTTAGGAGATAAGTGTATGTCAATTTTTTTGACACGCGATGTAGTCTAAACGGTTTGATGGATTTTTATTTATGAGGTGTCATTATATTCGTCTTGGTTGCGACAATGACTTAGCTTGAGCTTATAATATTAAATATTCAAATGGTTTTACGCATTCCGACTTTATGTTATGCAAATAAAATATATACTTTGTTTATCTCGCCTTCACATTCAAACAATTAGGATGATACTTTAGTGAATTGAATAGTGCACGCCGCAAAGATTTCCCAGTTTGTATTAAATATGAATAAAACCGGCCAAGTGCGAGTCAGACTCTGGCATAAAGAGTTCCGTACCATTATCTAAATAACGGCCAAAAGAGTCATTTATGTTGTATGGGAGCATTATTTTTTTAATTCTGTTTTTTAATATTTTTTGTTATAGTGGCAACATAAATACATCATCTGTGAAATTTTCAACTGTCTTACTATCAGGGTTTATGAGATACAGCAGAAATGTGCTGGTGATAGACGGACAGACAGACAGACAGCAGAGTCTTAGTAATATGGTCCCGTTTTACCCTAATAAAAAGGTATAAAAAGGCGCTTAATAAAACGGTATGTAGACAAATGCTAATAAGTAATAGAATTCATGACAAAGAACAATGAAATATTAAACAAAAATACCATTTGCCTGTTTAGTGCAGCATTATAAATTTTAAATGCATGTGCAAGACATGAGAAATTTATTTATGTATGTAAATTCAAATTTGGCGTGACCTTTTTAAGACCAGTACAGATTTCATTTCATGTAAGGTATGCATATTAAGATACATTTTATCTATACGAATAAAAATAAAACTAAGAAAAACTATGAAGAAAATGAATTTCTTTTATCTTCAAACCTGGTACTTTTTTTAGAGTTTATCATAGGGTTTATAAATTTTTATTAATCACGGGCAATACACAGTCAACAATAGATTTAATGCTCCATGCTCCTTAATAAGTACCTATCTGTTTTTTATAATATTCATAGCCGTGTGAAAACGCTACACTCACGCCCGGTTTCTGAAACACTGATCATCGTAGAAGTCAACTAATCAGGTGTCAAATAACTTTTCAAATGTTATTTGAGCTGCCAAAAGGAATGTTAAACTCTCTTAATTGATAAGAATTATCTTCTTAATGATTAGAATGATTACCTCTGGGCGTTATCTTACAGCATCAAGCTGTCGACAAAATACGGTGGTAGGGCCACGCAACAGCCTCGACTGTTGCAAGAATGGGCAGGCTCGTCCGGGTAAGTACCACGACCTCACAGAAGACCGGCGTAAAGTGGAACTATAATACTTTCGCGTTTTGTCTGGTGAGTGAGGTGGCTGGAGCCCAATTTTTCAAAAGGTTGTCAACGCATCTGTGTGTAAACCTCAGGTGTGGCAGATGTCCATGGGCGGCGGTATTCACTTAACATCAGGTAAACCGTCTGCTCGTTTGGCAACTTTTCACATAAAAAAATTCAATATAGGAATGCATTAGTACTATCAGGGCACACAAAAATGAACTTATTTTCTTTTTACATTCCATCCTTTTAAGAATTTATTACTTCAGGTATATTGCTAGAAAATGAGGTCCTCAGAAATTTTTACAGGAAGTGACATGAATGACGAAGATTTTTGAACATATAGACCCCATCACCACATTTCATGATGATGAAATTGGATGGTTATCGTTGTTTAGAGTTAGAGTCGTAAATCAGTATCAAACTTTGTTGATACTCCCATCACCTGTAATAAGTAAATGTAATAATTAAGTTTGTAGTTCCTTTATTCTTATCGTTTTCGGACGTTTCATAAGTGCAGTCACCGCTAATGAATTAACAAATTAAGCCAGTTACTTATAGTATTTATATGTTTTGTTAACAATATAATTACGTTCATGATATAACTATTTTAAGATTTTTGTCACGGCAATGATAAGATGCGGACTGAGACCGCGTTTTATTTATGTACCTATTTTAAATAATTATAGTTCGTGTGAAGTATTGTTGGATATGCGACACGTGAAGGTGATATTTCTAGTTTTTTTTATATGAAAAATTAAATCGAGTTCACCTGATAGTGAGTAATTACCCCCCCGCCCATAGATAGATATTTACAAAATCGTGTTGCAGAAACGCGCCACACCAATCGCGAAAGTAGTTTACATCCACTTCACGTCTTCTGTTAGGCCGTGGCATTTCCCCGGACGGGCCTTCCCTTCGTGCCAAAGCAGAATCTGCTGCGTGGCGCTTGCACAGAAGGGCCCGAACGAGACAAAAATTCATAATTAAATACATAATATATCGTGTTGCTTTCATCAGAAATAATATATTTGTGCGTTTTGGTTTTGAATGAATTTCTCGAACATTTTGTGTGAAGCTCGCTCATTTGGAGAAGGCGTGGGTGAAGAGAGCGCGTCTAAGTAAATCAGTGTAAAAGATTCCTTAAAGATCGCATAGCATGAATTCACATAAATGAATCATTTTGAATTAAAAAAAAGCAACTTATTCCTATTAAACATATTTTCAAAAGAGCAAAAAATATATTCCAAAATTGCTAATGAATACTTTGAGGTAACGATGACGCAAGGTATTAGTGTGCTAAAAAAACTTATTAGGCGTGATCTCGGCATTTGCCGCGTGGGCTATACTTTACGAATGCGAATTATATAATATGTTATCGTCAAACCATTTTCAATGTCATAGTTATGAAAAAAGGAGTTTCAAATAAGCATTTCTATGAAGAATCCTAACATAATCGGATATTAATTATTACGTTTGCGCCAAATGGAATTGTATACACACATACGACTACTTCGTTTGTAGAATGTCTTTAAATATATTTAAGCCGTACGTAACAGGCGGCTTAGCCAGTTAATCTAAGAGTAAATCTGTTGCTATCACTGCGAATTGGTTCATAATATTATCAGCGTACAAATATTTGCACCATTGCCGTATGCTCTTGTGGCCTTGTTCTCCGATGAATCTATATTAACCTAAAACAACGTCCTCGCGCAAACAAAAGAGAGCATTGTTTAGAAAAGAGCTTAAAGCGATGTATAACAACTGCAGTTTCCAGTGCGTGACCAGCTTAATGTATTTATATACGATACCCTTATTGCGCATTCGCATATATTATTGAGTAAAAGGATCGTAACATTGTCTCATAATATAGTGTAACAGGTGTTATTGCAGGCGCATTGTTTTGAGTCAAGCGGCGTTTAATGTCGCTTCCAAATCGTACCTCTTGAACGTAATGCGACTAAACGATTGGTTTGTACCACAGTAATATGTATGAATTACATGACTCTTGACTGTTACTGCTTGTCTAATTTTACCATTTATGACATTATTAATAATAAAGCCATTTTATTCACTTATGCTATCGATGCTCGATAAAAAGTTATGTAGATGTTTGCGAACATGTAAGAAAAGAATTAAATGATTACGCGTCACCATTAGGTGTGGTTCCAACTGATCCTAGTTTGTAAGTTGGTGCGATTTTGCGTAAGTTTCATAAAGTATTCGAACTAGATTCGTAATAAATTACTAGTGGTTTCAAAGCCAGGTTAAGTTACAGGTTAAGTGCGTCCTCAGTGCCAATTCGTGACTTGGTTTCATCACTAAGTCTTCATAACCTTAACTTTTATATGGACCTTGTATCGTTCTCAAACATATAAAACTTTATTTAACGCGTTATAAAGCAATTTACATTGATATTCAATGTCTATGTAATAATTAAGGAGCAAATGTAAATAATACCGGATACGAGTATGAATTCTGAACATAAATTTATTGCAGTTAATTGGTTAGTTGTGTAATGCGATGTTTGCCTAGTCGGCCTTTAAATTGGTTGATTCAAACTGGCTTGCGATGCAGCTCATCGGACATGCGAGTTTAATGCCACAGCTCGATAATGAAGGCTCTCCAACTCTCCTCATGTGAACCTACTATTGTATCATGATCGATTGAAAAGGGTAGCGAAGCGGGTTTATTAAAAATTTAATAAACTTATCCGACGTTTAAAATCAAAGTTCCGGTAAGAGAAGTCAAATGGACACTACGCTATTGTTGATGTGTATAGTTCTGAAACAATCTGTGGTAGTAATATTTTCTTGATATAATTTCATGAAATGCCTCACGCAATCAGGGACAGTAGTAGAGCGAAAAGTCGAATACATTGAAAAATGTTAAGTTTACCACTATCAGTTATCCATAATTATATGTCTCTATCGTTTACAGTTTTCGTATTACAGCCATTTCTAATACCAGTGATAATAAACTTCGAACGTAAAAAAATATAAAATCATATGACGTTGCCCTGCTATTAGCGGCACGCTCGTTTTTCGTATATTTTTAATTGATGAAGAAACATAGCCGAAACGATAATTACGAAGCAAACATAGTCGTCGACATTTAGATTTTAAGAAAAGAAGATATTAAATCTTGTTATTAGAATCAGTTTAAAATAAATAAATGTTGAACCAAATTTATCTTAATTTATAACTGATGATGTATCCTGTATCACTGTATTCTCTAACAAAGTAAAAATATTTGCATGAATTTCATTTAGATCAAATATTTTCATAAATTTAATTCAATGAAAGCAAATTAGTTAATTTAGAACATGACTGTCATCAATGACTGTAAATAAAACCGTTTTATTGTTTATATGTAAAGTTATCTTTTAATTTAAATATACTGTAATTTTAAAAGATCAGATTAAATGCCTTTCGAGATAAAAGAAATACACTTTCTAGTTTCAATCACTGGGCGACCACTGTAAGTCTACGATGAGTTTGTCGATGGAGTTTTTGATTGTCTGACTAAGATTTTTTCATTCTCTAATTAAGTCATATGTAATAAAAACATTGCAATCTGATAGGCAAAAGTCATTTGATGCTTATAAATATGCGTTTCTCAGGCAGAACACTGCGCTAGAGTGTCCATCTCTCGACAAAGGCGACAGCTACACGCAGTCGGAGTTCCTGTCGCGGTTGGCTCACGAGTGCCGCTACGACCGACTACTCCTACCTACTTACCAGACCGGTGACGTGGTGTACGTCCACGCCAGTGCCTACGTCTACTTCATACAGCCTGCCGAAGCACACGATTTGGTGGGTTATCCAGAAAAAAAGTGTTCGAGATGAACAAGATCAACGTTTGCCAACCCACTTAAAGTGGAAACATGATGTATTTTGTATTTATTTGTATCGCACAACGCAGTAACTGCGACGTACTTTTATTTTACAATATTTTTATTCTTCGGTTGCCCTGAAATAAAATAGAACTTTTGTCTTTCGACATCAAATATAGTTGTTCAAATAACTGTTTTTCTAACGTAAAAGTGTTTGGTTTTCTCTTAATTTTTTTCACCGCTGTAAGGATTCAAACCTTCTGGGTAACATTAAGCTAAGCGGTCGATAACCTCAACTTTAGAAGTTTAGCTTAACTTTAACTTTATCTACACATTTTAAGTTTCATCTTAAGTAAAAAGACCAGCACTAATAATAAAATTAATTATAAATTGTCCATACTGTTATAATTTATTGTATTTATGCGATTACACTTTTCAGCGTTCATGGTCATGGGACGGACTCAGGCGCTAGACGCCCGTCGATCTGTTATTTTCATCATCATTTCAGCCTGTTTGAGTCCACTGCTGAACATAGGCCTCCCCCACAGACTGCCACGAAGCACGATCCTGAGCCACCTGCATCCATCGACTTCCAGCACACTTGCACAGGTCATCACTCATTCTAGTGAAGGGTCGTCCCACACCGCGATGGTAGGAGGTTGTCACTCGAGAACTTTTTTCAATAAGTCATATGCAATTATATAATTATTGTGTTAAAGGTCAATCTAAGTTGTTGAATAGAACATCGAGGACCGCATCCTGGTCGTCTTGATTTATTTATATATATATTTGCATGTTTTGATTTAAAAAAAAGTTATTGCTGGTTTTCTGAACAAGTCTAAACACGTTGACCGAAGCAAGCCTTAATTGAATAAATGTATTTTATTATTTACATTAGTATTCACTTTTATCTACTAACAGAACTTCAAATTGCACTTCCTTCTGCAACTGCGCTGGACTGATGCACGCTTGGCGTACGCCCTGTATTCGCCTGAACGGACGAAGATAATCGGCGAGAGCGACCTGCGCCAACGAATATGGGTGCCCCACCTGTACATGTCCAACGAGCAGTCCTCAAGCTTGATGGGCACAGACAGCAAAGACGTCCTGATCTCCATCGCCCCCGACGGGGAGGTGTTGTTCAGTCGGCGAATGCAAGCCGTGCTGTATTGTTGGATGAACCTTCAAAAGTTCCCATTTGACGATCAGACTTGCTCGATGAACTTAGAGAGCTGTGAGTATTTAACATTGTCTTTCTTGTGTTTCTGTGTTATTTATTTTTATCTTATTAGGTATTTCAGGACAAGTAAAAGTTTTACCTAATATGTGAATACCATGATATACGAAAAATGTACTTGAAAAATTTGTTGTAAACATTAAGGATGTTACTTTTATCGTGCCTACGAAATTAGAGTACTCTTATCGCTCCTCTGTTACACAAATGACATCATAATATTTATAGTAAAGGTACTATATATCTAATATAGTCCAAGCTGTATGTTGAACTGTAAACTCTAACTGCTACTATTGACGAAATTTAAGTACCGTACCGTGTCTCTTCTCTTCTTCGTATAACGGGAAATACAACTATACCAAAGTAAAAAAATCTCATCGGAGGAGCGTTGAATGATAAATGACAGATACCAAAAGAGTTGGGCATCAGCAAGGAAAGTATTGAAGATTTTTACATAAATATTTGTACGTGAATAAAAAAAGAGCGCTTTGAATAACAATATGCGCCACCCCGCTATACAATTTTGTGTCGTTGAAACTTTACCATAATTTTTAGAGGACGATTTCGAATACATTTGTACTCTTACCGTCGTTGCCGATAACGATTCGAAAATGTGCATTATGACTGAAACAAGAATCTTCGATTACGTTAATCGCCATCTATAATTTTAATTCTTAAATGGCAGTGGCTTTTCCCTTTTTAAAAGTATAGGAATACGTTTTAAGGACGAACACTCGGCGACGAAAAACATTCGTTTACAGTGGCAATTAACTAAAGATGGGAAAAGTGTCTTGAAGTTTAAAACGCAGAACTTTTTGACCTTCATTTGTAGTTATAGAATGAGTTACTGAAAATCGGAAAATAAAAGTTGTAGTCATAGACATATACAGTACGGATAGTATAAAACACAATCAGGCACATTGCAATTTTTGATGTTCTATTTAAACCGACCTGACTTGAACTGTAGCCGAATTCGTTTCCATATTTCAGGGAAGTATAACGCATCGATATTGCGCTTGATGTGGGAGAAAGATAATCCGGTTCGACTGTCGTCGGAACTGCACTTGACGGAATACTCTTTATTGGACTACTGGACCAACGAGTCAGTCGTCCGGGGCGACATTGTGAACATGCGTTTGGGAGGAGGTAGATGTAATGTCCCTTCGTGTGTTGGTGACGTCCGTTTTAAAAGCGGTTGGACGCGTGTCCCTTAATCAAACTATTGTCACGTTTCAGCCGGGAATTACAGCGCCCTTAAATTCACCTTCAAATTGGGCCGTGAGGTCGGCTATTACCTGATGGATTACTTCATACCCTCGATGATGATCGTCGCTATGTCATGGGTCACCTTTTGGTTGCAGGCCGATGCTTCAGCGCCTAGAATTACTTTGGGTATTTACTACTAATAAAAACTACAACAGCTAAAAATGCTAAGTGAAGTATTAGTTAAGAAGTTACATTTGCAATGGTTTTTGTAAACTTTTTCAGGAACCAGTACAATGTTATCGTTTATTACACTCGCTTCATCTCAAGCGAAGACACTTCCAAAGGTCTCATACATAAAAGCCAGTGAGGTCTGGTTCCTTGGTTGCACTGGATTTATCTTCTCGGCGCTTGTAGAGTTTGCCTTTGTGAATACTATTTGGCGAAGAAAGTAAGTAAAGACATAACGCAGTAGTTAAACGTTTGTTTAATTACATAATTATATAAAATGTACATAAATACAGCTATACATTTTTAGAGTTAAAAACTGTAAGACTTACGCCCGGTTTCTGAAACACTGATCATCGTAGATGTCAACTAATCAGCTGTCAAATGGCTTTTCAAATGTCATTTAAAAAGGGATGGTTGAACTCTATGAATTGACCAGAATGATCTTATTAATGATCAGAATGTTCAATTCAAAGAGTTTAAACATCCTTTTGGCAACTCAAATAACATTTGAAAAGCTATTTGACAACAAATTAGTTGACATCTACGATGATCAGTTTTTCATTTAATATGATTAGCTTGTCAAAGTTCTTATATATTATTTTTTATTTGCAGGAAAGTCGTAAGTCTTAAGAAGGTTAACAGCAAATATATATTGAAGAGCACATTAACGCCACGACTTGCGAGGAAAGAGTTGCAGAAAGAATTGCAGGAATCATCGCCCCATCTCACCAAGTCCCGTTCATGCTCTTCACTGCAGCAGGAGACTAGCAGCGATCCAGCTGGCCCTGGCTACAATAACTATCTCACTGTACATGTCAGTTTTTACCATTTATAAATTATTGATAAACTGTTTGAGATGTACACGTACCATGACAATACGTTATTCGAACAATTCATAATAGATCATCAAGTCTAATGTGATATTTATAGTATTTAATAACTAACACAGACAAACTTTTAGCTTTTCTGTATTAGTTATTAAATTGATTTATTTTGAAATTTGAACTATTTTATGAAAGTTAATTTCGTCCTTTTTCATTCCACGCAGCTGTTGTTGGAATATGACAGGTATCTACAATAACAATTTTTATAACGCCGGCAAGTCTTTGTTCCTTAATATTTGCCGTAGTGGCTACGTCGTCATAATTACTATCATATATCACGACAGTAATTATGTCACTATAATTTTGATGATTGATGAGTTTATTCATAATACATCATTTTATAGCTTTATCTAAAAATCGTTTTACGTAGCAAGGCAAAGACTAAAATTGAGAGATGTTCTAAAATATAGTAGACATTATCTACGAGAGAGTGGTATATTTAATTTTCTTGGTGTAACTAAAGGACTAGGGATCAAAATATAGCGATGAAGTCGCTTTCTTCCATTTTTCATTTGTTCCTCATATTTTTCATTTTGTCATTATCACTTGAACTTTATGCTTGGTGTTCAATGACAAAACTTACTTTCTACTTCGATTATACAAAACAAGTTAGTGAATCGCATTACTTAAAATACTATAATGGATGATATTGTACAGCGTTAGATTAGTTTTGTCTTTAAATTTGAAGACATATTTAAAGAAAAGGACTATGCAAATTATTAAATTAATCAGGCATGGTACTAAAGGACATCTCTTTTACTAGATTTTTTATATGAAAATTTTAGCGACCAAGCAGGTGTTTAAACTGTTAACCGATTACCGCCGTTCATGGATATCTACAACACCTCTCGGGTTGCAGATGCGTTGCCAACCAATAAATTGGGTCACTGAACGAGCCTGCCCATTCGAGCAACATCAGATGTTGCCTGCCGCCACCAAGGCTAATGTTTTGCTGAACATTCCAGAGCTTCCCATCCGCGTTGAACCTGCCTACCATCACCACACAGAGCTATGATGAACTGATAGCGGGGCAGGGTGGTCAGCGGTCAGCAGGCAGCGAGGGGTCCGATGAACCGCCTAAGCACCACACTTGGACCACAATGACGCCGCAGGAAATCGCCACATGGATCGACAAACGCTCCCGCGTGCTTTTCCCATGTCTCTTCATTTTCTTCAACATCATCTACTGGACCTTCGTCTACTGCCTGTGATCATATATTTACGTGTTTAATTTTGAACTTGTTTAAGGGACTTTTAGTTCCTGATTTTGGTCGAAAAAGGCTAATGTAATGGGTGAATTTTAAAGAAGTAGTCGTCGTATTTGCCCGAGTGTTTCTTTAATACTGTTCTAATTTTCGTAAAGTATTTATTTGCATATAGTTCCTGTTCCCTTAGGAAATAAAACAGCAAAGTGAGAACCCAAATAAAAACAGTATTCCACGTGTAAAGTGATTTTCATGAATTTAAAATGATTTTAATGCACAATCATATAGAGATCAAGAAATATCTCTAATCGTCTACACATAAAGGCTTTATTATCAAGAAGTTAAAGTCAATTAAATGTACTTAGTTTATTCGAAACTAGAACATATCATAATTAAGTTTATTATTTATTTTAAGTTATCATGAAAAATGTATTTGCATACGTGTAATTAGCATTTTTAAATTAAGTCAGGTTTTAAAATGTTATTATTAAGTAGACTAGTAGCGAAATTGAATCTTCAGTCTTGCGGTCTAGAGTTCTCGAAATAGAAATATTTCTTATCTAAGTTAGTCTTTCATGAAGATCTTCGTTTTTATAGGTAATAAATATTTAAAGAGATTTTGAATGGCTAAACAGCATCGCAACACACATTAAGTGCAGACGCTATATATATAGGTATATGAAGATTTTAAGGATTCCGTACACAAAGGTTAAAACGAGACCCTATTACTAAGTTTAGGTTTATCTAAATTTTTTTGCCGTTTTTATATATATATAATGGTACGGAACCTTTCTTGCGCGAGTCCGACTCGCACTTGGATTTTTTTTATTGTGTTTTTACCAATTGATTACGACATTCCAAAAAAGTCTGTCAAGTGCGTAGAGAACCAAGCAATGCTATAATGAATGATTAGAGTTGCATTTTTTATCAATTTTCTTGTCACCCAATGGCTGGCCGTTTAGTTGTTTTTAATATCTTATACCCTAGCTTTTTTATTCAGTGAGATTATTATTGAATAACATGAATTATTCATATTTATAACAATATTGTATTATGTTTATTAAAAGCTTTCTTTGTATTATAGTAGAAAAGAACACTTGCTGGGCTTAGGGCTAGCTCAGTGTTAATTAAAAGAGTTATTATAACAATTATACTAGATACCTTTTTACATGGAAATGTAATATATACGTCAAATAATACGAAAGCTACTAGTAGTTGAAGCCCGTCTTTTCTATTATGTATGGCGAAAAACTAAAACAATTTTTTTACAGTTATATTTTATATGCAAATAAGTTATTGCATATATTGAATGCAATATGAATATGTGATGATATATTGTGCTATTATAACATATGAAAAGAAAGTGATTCATTTCATTTATGCCTGCAATGTTTTCCCCTCTTTTTACTTACATTTTTACGCAAACTTTTTTGTATAACCTATATATTTTTTATTAAATAAAAAAACGTTTTTAATTATCTATATAACTTCACTTTTTGTTTTATGTATATTATTAACTTACAATTCTGTTTCTCTAGTCTGATATATCAACTAAAAATTATGTCCATATTCTTATGAAAGAACGAGGGGATTATTCTATGAAATATAGAAGGCACTAGACCGTTTGAGTCACGATGTAATAATTGATTGAATAATTAATTAATTAAATAATAATGAATTAAATTTAAAACAAACAAATTGATTTACGTATTATGTACCTACATATACAAAAATATATACAATAAAAATTTCTATAGCCAGCGACTCCCTCTGAGGGTTTGTTAGTCAGTTGAAATATTTGACAACATGTTTATGAATATCGGACGTGATAAAAGAAACACGAAATTTCTGTTGTTATTTATTTCACATACAAAAAAAAAGAATTACTGCAGATCATTATTAAACGTTGATTAAATTTTGAAATAATGCTAAGGTGACACTGAAAGTTTTTAGAACTGGCCATATTAGAAATATTGGCAATGATACCTACCTTATTTTATTTTTAATATAGAACTCTTTGGTATAATGTGATATTTTGTACCTATTTATTTGTCATTTGTATTTGTGAATTGGCGGCCATTCCAAAAGTCTTGTTACACTTCAAAATGAAGAGTTTAACGCGAGAAAGATAAGAGAGTGACGTTCCAGAAAATTCGGGCAAGCTTAGGCATTGGTTAAGTACAATAAAAATACACGAGCATTTAGGTGTCAGGAAGCTTTGTACCAAATAGATTCTCCATACTTTGACCGAAAAGTCCAACAGAGGTGACTCTAATGCTGTAGTTGACATCGTCACAGGTGATGAAAGCTGGATTGCCACAAACCCGAAACCCCAAAGACAATCTGCTCAGTGGGAGTTTCCTTTTGAGGATCGACCGACTAAACTAAAGAGAGGGAGAAGTCAAAGAAAAAAGTTGATAGCCTCGTTCTTTGATCGGAAAAGTCATTTCGAGACAGTTATGGAAGATGAAAGGACAATTACTGCAGACTGATATGTAAACTGTTGTTTGCCTATTGTTTTGGAAAATGTTCGAAAGGTCTCCTTCACCACGACACAGGCACTCCGCTAAACAATAAATTTAATATTTGACTATGGCCCGACTTGGCGCCTTGCGACTCTCATTTATTCCCTAGAATCAAAGATAAACTTCGAGGTATTCGCTTACGCGCTTTGAAGATGCAAGGAGTGCGTTCGATAATGCCTTGGAAGAGACACCTAAGGCAGAATGGGCCCATTGCTTTTCTCGGTGCCATCGAATGCGAAGATATATAGAGAGGAACGGTGACTACTTTTAACAGCAATAAAACTTCCTACATTGAGCCGTTATTTTATTTTCTAAGAACTTTCAGTGTGATCCACGTATGATATTGATTGTATATTTGTATTCATACATAATTAATACCTAAATTTTCTCTGTGGACCATAATTAAAGGATTGATAACAAACTCCAAAATCACTTATTTCTAAAAAATATGTCTTAGACATTTTAAACAGTGTTAAAAATTTGACTTGACCAAAGAAAGTATACTATTAATCCACAAAAACAAATGCAATTACATTAATATTTGGAAAATGTGTTCACTATTTTGCAGTTACAATTATTCAGGTAGTTAAATACCAAAAAATCAAGCAAGCACATGGTCAAAAATCAATTAAATTAAATAGATTAGTAAAGATAATTTAGATTTTAACATAAACACTTATTAATTAGTATAATTTTTCTAGAGTAAACTTTTCATTTAAACTACATATTACAACGGAAGTTACAACAATGGATATATACAGCGTGCCGTTACAACCGCGACAATAAATGAACACACGTTTAACGCTACTGGCCAATAATCATAAAAAAATATAAAACCTTAAAAAATCCATAATTAAAAAAATATATTTTTCAAACAAGCTAATTAAATAAAAAAGAAACAAAATTTGTAACATCCTATACAACTACAACTGACTGATTCATACATTCAGAGACTTTTTCATTCGTTGCCATAACTTCACATTACAAGTCTCTCCTTACTTACATTATGTTTTATTTCTTTAAATTCATTCAACCTATTCATATGCTTTGTGACGTTTACAAATGAACTTAAAGTATAAGTACTTAAGATTTGGGAAATTTAATACAATTGAAATGCTTAATACAATTTTAAAAAGTTATTCTCTATATGTGTGTTTTTTTGTCGCGGTTGTAACGACACGCTGTATAACTTAAAAAGTAATGGATATCCATGTACTTTTTAAACATCATGTTTTTTAAACTTATAAGAAACATAAATTAAAATGATAAATATATATTTATAAATATATCTACATATATATTTATATGAATTTTTGTCATACTAATCAAGTTTATAAAAAGGCACTGCAGAGCACTGAGGGCGTCCTGCGGATAGGAATCTCGACAAAAATTCAGAACACCACCTGATGAACCTCAGGAGAATCACATGGCCTCTTCCCTTGAGGTTGCATTACAGTATTGGAGTGCTTCATTCGTTTGAAAACAGTAACCACACGATCCCAATTTGCGAGAACTTTCCTTCAAGATGCCGGATCATTTCGACGTGGTGCGGCGATGACTAAGCTATCATCGCTGGCATAACGCTTCAAAGTCGATGCGCTTGGATGGCTGCGAAACGGTGTAATAATAAGTCGTTCATTTGTTTGTCAATCGTCTTATCTTCATCACAACTTTGTTTTGGTTAAGAGTCTGTGACAGTATTATAGCGATATATTTTTTTACAGCGATTGGGCGGTTCGCCTGATGATGTAAACGTCGCCCATGGACATTTGCAACACCTTTAGGATTGCTGATGCGTTGCCACCTTTTAATAAAGTGGGCTCACTCAGCAGACGATACGTAGAAGCATAAAACTACTATAGTACTAACCCGGACGGACCTGCCCATTCGAGCGACTTGCGTGGCTCTACCACACCAGTTGTGTAACCAAAAAGTTATGTTTGTTTTTTTTTAACTCAAAAAAAAATTATAACTGAAGTCGTAGGTTTCAGTGTTTTGGCCGTGTTTGTGTGGGACGACAGGGTGTGCAAAGTTTTTTTTGCATCTGTGGAGTGCACCCACATATCATTAATAATGCTTATCCTAAATGTACCATAATAAATAAATGTCGATGTGTATCGCCATTTATTACTTATTCATGTATGTCAAATAGAAATAAAATTAACACATTTCTTGCAAAAGAATTCGGAAGCGGCATTAACATATACACATAAGTTATATTAAAATAAATTTACTAACTTTTAATGGTATTGTGACAAGTAATGCTTTTATGACTTATTGACATATTGTACGTTCTGGTGATTTGACTTTATACAATTTCCCCATGATTGTTCCGTTCTAAAACGGCGTAGGTAAGAAATAAAATTGAGATTAATCAGAGGCCGCATCGGATCACTACACAAAAACACAAGGGCGCCCTAGACCTCTTAAAAACGATGGCCGTCGAAGAAAAACTGAAACGCCTTACACCTATTATAGATTAACCGCGGTTATAGATTATGTGTTTTCAATGCATCTTGTAAAACCATTTAAGAACCTGAATTTTTTCTATAGTATCCGCATCACTGATTTTGCAACAGACTGTGTAAGCCTCTTTGTCTGCATGTATCCGTCAACGGGCGTATATTTTTTCCTGCCCTTATCCCATCTAGGCGCAGTTTCAGGCTAGATTTTTTACGGCCGGCCTGATGTCAACCCTCCTTGAGAACAAACACCCAGATCCGGAACATTCTATGGTCTTGTACTGTGTAGAATTTAAACCGATGATCACCTGACACCTCATACCTGTACTTCGTTCGCGGACGTGGCGTGGGTGCCAGACGAGGAAGGCGCGCGTCCATGGGCACAGTACCCCCAGAACCAGAGCTGGAGCCTCGCGTCGATCCACTGGAACTGCCAGACCAGCCCAGCTCCGACATGCTGCTAAAGAAACGATCATCTCTAACTAACAAATCTCTCTTCTATTTGGTGGTTCTTTCTTTTTTGGTGATTTTTAGCGAATACGCCAATAATGCCTACATTTAATTACTGTACAACATAGTTAAATCAGCTTAGTTTATGTTACCTCTATAAACATATTCTACGTGTTTGCCTTAACCGATCATTTTGATGGAATAGAGAAAATGTGTTCGAATGAAACAGTTCGAATTCAATTATTTTTAAAATAGTGCAAAAAACATCGGGAATATAAATAAAAAGCAATGAAATAAACCTGAAACAATCTAATTATGAGGCCTCCATTATTAATTTACTATTGCTCACATTTTTAAGTTATGCGTATAAAGCCCAATATATAAATAATTCATCTTCTTACATCAAAATGATAGACATTTTGACTACAATGATTGGGTTACACCCCTTTCTTTCAAAAGTTTAAAATAGTAAAACACCTTTCAACGAAAGGTTGCGTAATAAAACGAAATCTCGATTAAATAACACTACGTTTACAATACAGTTAAAATGTTGACCTTAGTGAGTTCAAGAAGGTCAAACAACATCAACGGCCATTACATGTTTTTCTTCTGTTAGTTTTCTGGTCACAGCTCGCTGTGTTGCTTTGTATGCGTTGCGTCTACTATTCCAACATGTCCGAA
Source organism: Iphiclides podalirius (assembly GCA_933534255.1). Classification (NCBI taxonomy): domain Eukaryota; kingdom Metazoa; phylum Arthropoda; class Insecta; order Lepidoptera; family Papilionidae; genus Iphiclides; species Iphiclides podalirius. The sequence goes on along the minus strand of OW152822.1, from coordinate 8,184,094 downwards.
TTCATATATTCGGAGAGGTATTGTTCAAAGACTATCGCATTGGCGCAGGTCATTAGCAGACGTGATTCGATTACAGGTTACGATTAAATTCGATGGCCTAATGCGTCAAAAATCATGACAGAAAAACTTTAACTTAATCCTATCCAACCATATAGTTGAAACAGGCACAGATGAACTGAAAGAATCACTTTCTGTCATTGTTCTATTTTATCAAATTATTTCAGATAATTTGATCTTAGCCACGAAGATAGTATATGTTTATTGGGTCAATATTTTATAAACGGCAAGATTTTACATAATTCCTTTTTGGCTTACATTGATATTATATATGATTTTGTTACTATGTTCTTACACATGACTGAAGAAGATGACACACGCGAGGCATTGTTTTAGTATTTATAACCTATTCCAAACTGACTTCGTCACTTAACTTATTGCACTCTTAATAATTGTGAAAATGTGTACCTACTAAGTTGAACTGTTCCAGCAGTCCCACTCCGGATTTGCAGACTTGTCTTATTTTATACTAAAATTTTTCCACATAGAAATTATCCCATGATGATTATAGAATAGCGATGAGGAATTTCATTGCTGTTTTAAAATTCACCGATACTGGTGAGGAATGTGGAAGAATTCATTGATTTTGTTTTAAAATTCAGCGTCAGGCCGCGATGCCGAAGACGTGGTGATTCCCAAGACAATATTTTCTGTTCATATTTTAATTTTCTACATATTTTAATATCTGTTCCTTCTTGTTTTTTCTACTTTCTTCTGCCCTTGTCCCAAACTAGGTGGGGTCAGTTTAATGTTCTTCCCTTCCACTTTCCTCTATCAGTCGTCATCTATGTACGTGACCTCACCTCTTTCACCTCTTTCATAGATATATTCTTCTTCACACAGTCGACCCTCCACATTTATATTCAACACCCTTCTTGGCACATGACTTTTAAATCATCAAAAATCAAAAACGTCTGTAAAACTGACTTACCTGGTAGAAATGGGTGGCAGAAGATATGACGGGGTGTAAATGTCATTGCTCTCTGTGTAGGTAGATGCGTGGATCTCTTGTTGATACAGCTCGTATAACTGAGCCAGCTCCGGCTGAATTCCAATACCCAATTCTATAATAAAAATAACAATTACTAAGAATAACAAGCCACCGTCTGACTTCTTTCATTGGTGAGTTTTATTTCGTTATTTTTAAAAAATGTAATTTGTAATGGAGAATAGTTGGAAAATAAAAAAAATTGCAGTCATGGGATTGCCGACAGAAGTAAAAACATAAAACTGAAATAACAGAGTTAATTTATTTTTAAACTGATAAATAATATATTTATAATTCATATAACCTATCGTCATTTAGACATTTAAACCCAATTAAATCATTGACTAATCATAAATAATAATTAAAATCAAGCCAGCAAACAAACTGTGTAAATTGAGGTCACAATAAATTAAAAACTAGTTGAACGCGGACGTTTCGCTTTGCCTTTCGTTTTTTTCTTTTCCATTCGAACTTCGGAATTGAAAGTACGGAAAGTATGGCAACAAAGCTATGGAACAGGAGACTAATTTTACAGTCTCCCATATAGCTACCTATGTTGCGAACAAATATCAAGTCACGTCGGCTAGTTTTGGAGTTTTGTGGACACAAACATACGGTAGTAATTTTTAGACATAATCATAAAAAAACCGGTCGCGCAAAAAAGTGCGAGTTGAATACGTACGCGGACGGTTCCGTACCTATCAAATAATATATAAATTCCGTACCAATAAAAATTATGATTTTCGCGAAAATCTTGTTAGTACCAAAATTTACCTTTTTATTTTTCGAATTTTCCTTTATTTTTGATTTAAGACCTGGCCTTTTGCCAAATTTCGTGTTTAGAGATCAACGGGAACTACCTTATAAGTCTTCGACCTAAAACCTGTAGGGTACTTCCGATTCACTTAGAATTGTCAATTTTAGTTAAAAGCAAGGTACAGTACAAGTAAAGGGAAAATTCCGAAAAATTAAAAATAAGTTGAAAATCAAGGTAAATTTTCGTCCTTACAAGTTTTGGCGAACCTAAATTTGCCCATATCTTTTTAATGTGCTGACTCAGGACCTGTAATTTACACCTATTAGGAAACATAGATGTCAGTATCTAGTATAAATTTGAACTTGCTAGGTCCACCCGTTCCTGAAAAAATCGGTGGTGATACACGGATAGACAGACGGCCAAAAGACTGATAAGGTTCCTTTTTTTACCTTTTATGGTACAGAACCCTAAACAAGTAAAGTGACAGCCTATATATGTCCTGCTGCTGGGGGGCAAATGTCTCCCCACTGCTGATTGGCGGACTTACGTACGTTTTGTTATTATTTCGAAAACATGCAGGTTTCCTCATGAAATTTAGTATATGCGTAGAGTCGGGGGCGAAAAATCGATCTAACTAGCTTTCATTTTTAGAAAATGTTCTTTTATCCCTGTTTTCAGGGAATGAAAAATATCATTCGAATATGACAGTAAATTTCGCCGCAAAAAGAAATGTTATAATAGCTCGATCGGTAATCGGGCGGCCACAAAACAGACGGCCGCGGTTCGTATCACGCTCACACATTTTTTTTTATACCAGATCATTTTCTTTATTTTTTATTTTTTTATTTCCAAAATAAATGATTTACCGAAAAAAACCGATCAAAGCTCGATCCTCCAGGTACTAAGAGTAAATTAAGAAAAAACAAAAGACTGCACTCGCCCTCTAGCGCCCTGCGCTGGCGCGTGATGATCTCGTCGGTGAGCCGCCGCTGCGCGTCGCGCCGCTGCAGCGCCAGGTCGCGCCTGCGCAGATCGTGCGCGCGCGCCGCCCTCTCGCCCTGCAGCGCGAGCTTGTCCGCCTCGAGCTCGTGCACCCGGCACACCAGCGCCAGCACCTCGCGCTCCGGCCCGTCGCCGATGTGCGCCGGCAGCTCCTGCGCCACAGGGCCAAACGCTTCCTCACACACACACAGACACTTTGGGATATTGCGTTGCTAAGAAATGTTTTGCAGTTTGTTCCAAATAATTTTTCTCAACCTAAAAGTTTTCAATTTCAGAGCGCCAGCAAGAAGCCAACGTCACGCGGTGTTCCCAGGCGGCCACCCAGCCAACTGTTGACCGCGACCCGCGACCCTTCGGTGATCGGGCGACAACCGTTATATGTGTATGAGTGCCGCTAGAACTTTTACCGGCGTCTGGGTGAAACAAACCTATGAAATAACCCTTGCCTGTTCCAGTTGCGCGCCGCGCAGCCGAACCTGCTCCAGCTGCCGTTCAACGCGCGCCCTCTCTGCGCGCGCGGCCTCCTGCTCGCGCTCGACGGCGGCGAGTTCCGCCCAAGCCTGGTCCACCGCCACCTCCGCCTCGGCGCGCTCGCCGCCCGCACCAGCGTTACCCCCTGACGCACCCGTCCCACCCCTAATTGTGCACGCGGTGTACACAACGCGTTATAAGCAGCACCGTCTTTACCATGGCACATGGGGCTTGTGCGTCATCAGGGCGGGCCCCGAAAATCCGGTCAATTTCTTAAAATATTTATCGTAAATTTTGGGACAATATGACACGATGAAAAACGTTTATCCCCTAAATTAGAATCTTGTTAGCGACATTTTACTGGAATTTTAGAGATGAATCCAATGCACGTTTCTGACATGAGGTATTTTGTACTTCCCCGGCTGCAACAACCTTTTTTACTTTCCAACAAGCACTCAAATACCTTAAATTCTTGTGTGCCCAAGACGGCAGACATATGGCTTAAGACGACGTTGGAAGAACCCACACATGTACACAACGCGTTATAACATCCCACATGCGTACACAACGCGTTATAAGAACCCAGACATGTACACAATGCGTTATAGGAACCATCAACTTCTTCAATCAATCGAAATATGTGTTTAATTTTTTTACTGCTAGTCTCTGCACTTAATAAAACTTTAAAAATGTAAACATAAAACTGTCGCAAATTTTGCTCTAAAAGTAGCATCATCAGGACGCATTAAAACAATATTTTCATGCTCTTAATAAAATGTGTTTTATAGATCGTATTTACGAAGCTTATGAATGTAATAAAATAAAGAAATTTTATGTATTCTTAACCATTTAGTAAATTGAGCGAGTTAAAAAGAATATCTTAACGCCATTAATATTTTACAGCTTTTATTAAAAGTCCGAAAGATTTCTGGTGCCAAGACTTTCGCCTTTCTGCCAAATGCTGGAATGTAATTTTTATGTAACGAGACACAAAGAAGAAAAACTCTGCACACCACTAAGATTAGGAGTTCCTCTTCGAATTTTGCTTAATGAATTTTGAAATTTATGTTTGTAAAACGTCCTTACAACACAGGATAATGCTATCCAAAAGTAAGGGCAATGATTGAAAAAAAAACGAATAAAGTAATAAAAGTAATGTAATTAGGGAAGAAAGGTTCTCGAGCGGCAGCCTCGTACTGGCCACCGCAGTGTTACACGACCCCCCACTAGATGGAGTGACGACCTGTGCAAGTGTGCGGGAAATCGATGGATGAAGGTGGCACAGGATCGTGCTTCGTGGCAGTCTGTGGGGGGGCCTATGTTCAGCAGTGGACTCAAACAGGCTGAAATGATGATGATGATCAAGTAATGTATGATAAGTACCTATAACTCTGCTGTGTGCTGAGCCTAGTTCCTACGCTGACAGGCTTGTAGAGGCGGTTGAACCTCGCCTCCCAGTGCGAAATAGCGGCGTGCTGTCGTTCTGCATCAAGGGCAAGGCCTAGTAAGTGACTGTCCAACTCCATGAGCCTCCGACGCAGACGCATTTGTTGCTTGAAAGTGGACACTATGGCCTCTCGAAGGGACTTAAGGTGCGCCGCATTCTCCATCGGCTCATCCTTGTTAGTTTCTCCCTCGTTAGGTTCCTCTTTAGGCCTGTCGGTGAAGGAAAACGTTTATGCAATATGACTCAATTAAAATAATTATTAACACGATAACACGTAATGCGGTGGCACAGTTGCTAAACTTGGTGGCATAGTTGGCTTCGGCGCCGGGGGTCGTGGTATCGGTTCCCACTCGGGACAGGTTTTGTGTGACCCACAGGTAACTGTTACGGATTGACGTCAAGCAGGCGGCAGGTTGTAAAAACTCCAACTACTAAATCTACCTACAACATGAATCACTATTATTTGTGCTAATTGGGATAAGGGGAGGAGAAAGATGAATAACACGATAACAGGTTAAGCTACCTAGAGCGATCATCTTTCATCTTGAACTTGAGACGAGCGATTTCCTCCCGAAGTTCATTGATTACTGTCCGATACTGCGATAGATGCATTGGAGTCTCGATGATTTCACGCTCGACCTAAAACCGTAAAACAGTTAAAATTATTATAGTAAAACGTAAAAGAATATTTAGGTCGGCCGCCAAATAGGGTAAAGGAAGACAATAATCAAAGTACCAAAAATACAGTAGTATGTTTCAAGGTACAACTGGTTTTTTTTTTACATTACAAGGTACATTGGTTATTCATTTATGTGATCATTTTGGGTACGCAATCATATCATGTGAGTGGAAGGCTGAGACGATAGTGTAGGGACTAAATCGAACATTTTTATAGAGAAATTGGGAAAGGACCAAGAGTGTCTCTGATAGTGAGTAATCGAGCACAAATGTGGTTGTTCTCTCTAACGTGCAACAGTTGAACGAATTAATGAAATTAGACAAAAATTAATTAAAATTAGACAGAATTTAACAAAAAAATTAAGATAAACGCTTCAATGAGAATAACTTACAAGAAGGTTAAGATGTTTTCAGAATAAAATAAATCTACTAAACAAGCGTTTATGTTTAAATAAAAGCTATAGTGATCGGGGCGATTTATCTTAGCGATGATACTGAAGACAAGGGAAGCTGCTGTTGTAGTTTGACAACTACATCCTTACATTAATAATGTCGGCATGAGGTTATGGTGCGTAGGAATCTATAGCTAAGGTAGCACTCGACTTGACAACTACGTGCTATCGACGAAAATTCCAAAACGGTGCAGTGATCAAACGCGTGTTCTCGATCTTGCGTAAGCGTACTTAGTATTTTCCATATGAGAGAAGGTGGATAACTAAGGCGTTTGAAGTTAAGAGATAACCACTGCGATCGACATCCATAACAACCGCGAGGCTGCAGTGGCATTTTTCGTTGCCGCCTGTCAGTAGTATTTGTGAATGTAACATGTGCGAAAGTATTCTTAGAGCGTATTAATAGAACTGCATACGCTACTGCGTGGTCTCAACCACGATAAAACGTTTAACTACGTCGATGCGTCAAGGGCAATCATGCAAAGGGATATGCGCCCTTGACGTATTTTTTTTATATGTAAAGTTATCATACGAGCAGACGGTTCACCTAATGTTAAGTGAATACCGCCGCCCATAGAAATCTGCTACACCCGAGGGTTTGCAGATGCGTTGACAACCTTTTAGGAAATTGGGCTCCGACTACCTCACTCACCAGACGAAATGCGAAAGTATTATACTTCCACTTTACGCCGGTCTTCTGTGAGGTCGTGGTACTTACCCGGTCGAGCCTGCCCATTCGTGCAACATCAAGACTGCTGCGTGGCCCTACCTCTGTCATTAACAACATCAACGAAGTATTCCAGTTTCCATCGCATTAGCTAAGGCTAATGTAAAAATTGTGCGTTATTATTACAGGCAACGGCACAGCGTCACTTGCCCTGTTGGTGATGGCGGCGGCGCGTTGCGCGTAGTGCAGCGTCGAACGCGTAGTGTCCCTGTGGGCGGCACCGGGCGCCACGTGCGCCACCATCACAGTGCGGCACCGCCCGCCGAGCACCTCGCGCAGCAATCGTGTCAACTTAGAATCGCGGTAGTTCACGTATCTGCGAAACGCACGGTTTGGATAATTGGCTGGTTTTTAAAAACTTTAAGCTTTTTTCCCAATAAATAAACAAAACAATCTTAGGGATATAGAATAGGGATAGTGTAGTAGACCTTCTACGGAACGTACTTGTTTCAACTGAGCCTTAGCACGAACTAGGAGCGGCTGTACTACTAGTACTAACCAATAATTTTTTTACACAACATTATTTAATTCCAATATCGTTCTCTAGGTAACTTAAAAACATAATTACATTTGCTTTTGTCAATCAGTAAGTACATATAAACACGCAGAGACAAGAAAAACACCTTTCCAGTAATGAAAGATCGTACCCGATCGATCGTTTCACCAATCGGGTCGTCTATTGTCGTTATAAAATGTTACCTAGCTCCACCCGACAGCGCCATAATGCAGTTCCCCAAGGCGAGTAGCGAGCGGTTGATGTGCGCGCCCTCTAACCTTCTCGCGCGCAGCCCCGCTCGTTCGGAACCGGCCAGGTCTATCAGAAATAGACGCCCGCGTTGCACTCCCTCCTCGACCTTGACACTCACTGACACGCTGTAAACAAATATCGCGGCGAAAATTATTGCAAAATTTGCATATATAACGCAAACTAAAGCGGTTTTGGAGGACAATAATGTATCTTTATTGAATTCCAACCGAAGGTTATGACTTAAATCTTAATATGCTTCGTGGTTAATTCTATTAAGTTATTGCGGCTACAAGAAAGATCTTTCCTCCTTCACACTTCACAAGTCGTGTCGGGGAGTAAGGACGTAAGACATAAGAATAAGTACAAGTTTACACTTTTGCATATGATTTAGTTACCAGAGTTGACCAGAGCCTCTCTTATAAATGATAACTCGGTTTTGTGGTTGGACTTGGTGGCAGTTATAACTTCTACAACTTCTACAGCGTCCAGTTAAATCCACGCGGCGCATTCTTAAAATAACTGTTGGTAAAAAGTGTGAGAAGATGGCAAGCGAGCTGGCGGTTCACCTGATATGAAGTGATAACCCATGGACATTTGCAACACCAGTAGGGTGTAGGGGGGCTCCGGTTACCTCACTCACCAGACGAAATGCAGAAGTATAAGCACTTCCACTACACGTCGGTCTTCTGTGAGATCGTGGTACTTCATGGGATGGACCTACTCATTCGCTCAACAGAGAAGACTATTGCGCGGCCCTACCACAGCGAAATAGAAACTTTATGTTTCTATTATTATTCACCGTCATACTTAAAGATTAAGGCGGGTCATATATAAGCAAATAGAAAACGCTTCCACCTCAACAAGGCGTGCCCCCTAGACGAGTGGTGGTTGGCGTGCGTAGGCTCCGCTGTGCGTGCTCGGTCACCCCTAGCCAACAATTCAGCCACGTGCGCTGCGCCCAACGCACGTACCTGTAAAACGAAAATGTCATATTGAGAATGTATCATCATGTCCGTCAGCAAAAGGTTTTTATCTTAGTTTAAAGGGTGTTTAAGCGTACTAAAATTGTATTAGTGCCAAATGCATCACATACAAGACACCTGAAGTTTTTTTTATGTGAAAAGTTGCCATTTTTTTAATGTGTTGAGCAGACGGTTCACCTGATGTTAAGTGAATACCGACGCCCATAGACATCTGCTACACTCGAATGTTGCAGATGCGTTGACAACCTATTGAAAATTGGGCTCCGGCCACCTCACTCATCAAACTAAACGCGAAAGTGTTATATTTCCACTTTACGGCGGTCTTCTGTGAGGTCGTTCTAGTTACCCGGACAAGCCTGCCCATTCGTGCAACAGCCGAGGCTGCTGCGTGACCCTACCAACGTTAACTACTAGTATATCATTCATTTTAATTATAATTTTTACTTTAGCGTCCCCGGTGATACAGTGGTGGAAACAGCTCTGAACTTGCACATAACAAATAGAGAATAGAATGTAGAAAGTTACCTCACTGAGTCCTGCCACCACCGGTGCTCCATTACCTCCCTCGTCACGCAACTCAAGGGGCCCTGCACCAGGATTTAGCAAGTCTCGAATGTTCTCGTTGTAGATCTCGATGTAAGACATTTTAACCTAAAAGAAAATAATCCTTTTGCCTCGTCTAATTTGTTCGCTACAAGCCCGTACATTATTATTTCTCAATTACAAGTCTAGAAAAACAGGGGCTTGGTATGTTTTAAGCTAAATGAATTTTAAATATCAAGTTTATAAAGTTAAACCTCTAACATATATTATATACGTCGATATAAGTTATTTAAATTAATATTATTTTTGTGCCATTACATAATTTCTCCAGGGAAGTTAAGGGATTTGAAACTCGAAATTACTAAGACATTTTCTTAAGTACTCGTGGAACTCATAAACATGATAAATTTTCACTTATTTTATAACTTGAAAATCTCATATAACCCGAAAACATAACGACGACATACACATTATAGGTACAATTGGAACATCAAATCGATACAACAGAAAACGGTCTGCCTTTATCACAAATTATTAGAACGTTCTTGAAAAAATACTTTGTATTGACCATTTACATACTACTTTATATTCATAAAAGCATTAATATACTCGAAATGGATGTTTGCTCGTGTCGAAGAATCAATATGTAAGTGTTTAAAAAGTGGCTTCTAATGACCGATCCTTACCCTTCGGAAAGCGTCACAAAATACCATCCATAATACAAAAGTGCTATCAGTTATTTAAAAAGGAACTAAAAACTATTTTATTTTCAATTATTTTAAATGTTTTAAACAAATAGTGCTCACGAAAGCTTTCAACCAAAATGGTTATCATGAATATATAGTTTTCGACGTTTTAAGGACTATGTTTCCATAAAATCAAATAAGTGACTTGGCACTTCTTATAAACACGAACCCCTGTTCAATGGTAGCTCTAACATAGAATACATCGTGTTCTTATAAAACCAACGAAACAGCACAGGACAAAACAAAACTCCTATTCGGGAAGTTCACACCGCCCTCAGTCGTCAAAAATAGTCGATTACTATCTGAACCCCGTACCTGGACTCGGGCAATATATTTTCACATGATTTACGCACAAAGCTTAGATTATGGCTAGCCTAGAGATAATGCATATTACAGAGATAGTTCATAAGAAGCTCCAAGTAGATTCATCCTCAAAGTACAAACCTCCTACAAGTAAACGGGCTTGAATTAATTAGCGTCTAGAATGTCCATCATTAAAATTGTAACGTACTTGTATTATAAATTACTTCGAACATTACTCTAACGAACAATGAAACTTAAAACGGTAAATTTAATACAAGCCTTTGGTATGACACAGATACACTATATTTCATTGAGTTATCGCTATCAAAGCATAATTATATAATTATAACGTCAACTACGCAGTGTAATATACAAAAATATTGTGATTATTCTGTGACAATTATGATACTTAACAAAATTTCTAATAAAAATAATCGATCTTCACTAGAGAATACGTCGTAATATACAACAGTAAAAAAATGAAAGTTCCGCTCATGTTACTTAGTATATTAGATATAATTAATAAATAATAACAATTAATAGAACGCTTTAAACAAGGTAATAAAATCTTCAATATGTTATGAATACCTTCAAATATGTTATGAAATCATTGCTGTGTGTGTTATTCTTCATAAAAATGCATCAAACACAAAAGATGGGGTAAGAATGCAGTCAAATATTTGCAGCAATAGCGCAGCATAATACAGGCGATCCGTATCAAGAATGCCGCATGGCCTCATTCGCCGAATCGCATAGTAAATTTCACTAATGCATGGACAAGTCACGTTATCACGAAAACGTAATGAAAACCTTACCAAGCGTTATTGTTTCAAACTATTACAAAGGAATTTAACCTTATCCTTACCGCCTTGACACATTAAGCTTAGCCGGCGAAAGCTATTAGGTTGAATAATGGTTAATAAAATGAAATAAGTATAATGTACAAATACATTTACTGCTTACACATTTTTGCATCAAGATATGTTTTTTCTGTAAGCGATTGAGAACGCAGTATAGACAACGTATGGTTATATGGTAAATGAATATATAGTAAAACATTATATTATTATATTAAAAGTTTATTTATATGTTTGTTTTTGGATCCTACAAAGCTTTTTCCTACTAATTATTTATTACAGACTACGTGAAATACGAATTTTATTTTTATTAATACCATTCAAATTCAAATCGATGAAACTTCGCGATGTGAATTCCTAGTAAATAGGAAATAATATATAGGTAAATAATTTATGTGGAACATGGGACACTTTGTTTGACACAACGTTTTGAGAAACGAAAAAACTAACTTATATGGATAAAATATTTTCATAGCTTCCACCAGCCTTTATGCAAAGTTTCAGGCGTCTGAATCATGCGGTGCCAGATAAGGACTGTAAGAAGGGTGACTAAGATTTTGACCGGTGTTGTTTCCATGAAGTCCCTGGTTTTGAGTACTGAGTGCGCGGGCGCATTCTCATGGTGAAGCCCGCGGAGCCCGGTGTTGCTCTTTAGAGTAAAAACTTCTGGCCACCATTTTGTAATACAGCATTCGGCATCGATGTTGCTTTGGTTTCAGTCAAAGTGAAGAAACTAGCCATAATAATTTTCCCTGTGGTCCTCGTTCGCTTCACTTATGTAGATGTTAGTTCATTTTGAAACAGCCAAAGTGTCAACTTTTTTTTATGTGAAAAGTTACCAAGCGAGCAGACGGTTCATCTGGTGTTAAGTGAATACCGCCGCCAATGGACATTTGCTGCACCCGAGGGTCCGTTGCGTTGACAACCGGACGAGCCTGCCCATTCGTGCAACAGTCGAGGCTGCTACGTGGCCCTACCTACGTGAAACTGACGCTTTGTTTCCGGATCGTATTGATAAATCCAGGATTCTTTACCTATCACAATGTCATAAACGCGCAGAGATTGCCGGGTTTAAATTAACTTATCATGTCACGGCACCATTCCACACGGGCCTGCTTCTGAGTTTCGGTAAGGTTGTGCGGCACCCAGCTAGAAACTACGCGCGAAGGTGCTCATGTATAATCTTGCGAAGCCTTCCTAAACTAAACTGAAATGTATGCTGACTCTCTTTGTATGTAATTCGCCTGTTTTCTTGAATAATTTTTTTTACTGCAAGCACACTTTCTTCGGTAACAGCCTTCGAAGGACCACCACTTCTTTGTTCATACCCCCAAGTTAGACGACCGCGTTTGAATTCGTTATGCCAATGATATTTTGTTGCTTTTTAAAGTCGTTCATCAATAAATGTCATTTGTAGTCGATCAAACGACTCATCCGGGTTTAAATCTCATTTGAAATTGTTAAAAAATCATTGCAAGAAAATGTTGCCGATGCAGATACATTTTTACATGAGACACGAATCTCAATAATTCAATTTGGCTCTGTAAAATGGAGGGACATTTAAAATTCGAATGGTTTAAATGAATAAAAAGGCTATAATATATTATCATCATGTTCATATCATTGTGATTCACAAAAAATAAGGAACATACTAAATTCTAGGCCTGGGCAGTCTTATAAAAGTTTTTTTTTTTTTCAGTAAAGAGAGGCATTGTATTCAATATTTTCAACAAGGACAGATTTTTGAATTCCTTAAGCGTCAAGGTGCTTAATTGTAAATGAACAATCGTAAGGAAGGGAATGAGTACGATCTTGAAATAAGTTCCTTTCGTGTCTACCTAAGAGAAAAAATACTTATGGTACCTATGTATCCAGGGCCGGATTTAGAGGTCTGGAGGCCTCGGGGCAACAAAGGAGTTGAATTCAAATTTCCAATGATTTCTCTTAATATTTAACGTAATCATATTTGTACAAAGTACTGTAGGTAAAAATAATATATATATGTTTATATATTTACTAGTCAATTTAGTTTGATTTTTTTTCCAAAGTCTCTCTTGTGGGGGCCCCTCTTTTGTGCAGGCCCCGGGGCTGTAACGCGGTTGCCCTCTCCTAAATCCGGCCTTGTACATATCCTTTTGTTTTTCATCTTTAAAAAAAGTCTAGATGAAATATTAAACTACCAGATGAAATATACATAGTAAAGCAACGTATTTGTGAAATTCTCTGGTCCCGAGTATATTCTTAGCGTACCAGAGATACTACCTAATACTCATAATAAAAGTATTAAAAAAATTATTTTGCATTTACGAAACTGAACAATAAAAAATAAATATTAAACAACGAACTAAAAAAAGGTGATTGTATCTATATGAACCATTTTGGACGGTAAAAAATGGTACCATTTAGTAATGTGTAATCGCGTAATCCGCTTAAATATAATAAATTGTTATTGAATCCATCATGAAATCTGTAAAATACTTTTATGGCCATTTATTTTAGGTACTAACTTACATGCATACCACATAGCATGTACTACGATTTATATCGTGCTTATAAAGTAGCCTATGGCCTTCATCAATAAATAGGCTCTCTAACAGTGGAAGAATTTTTGTAATCGGACCAGTAGTCCCAGATCTTAGTGAGTTCAAACAGATCCTCTTATTTTTATCGGTCCCTTCACCACTAAAAATACTTTCTAGTGCGGTTCAAGTCGCATCGGCTTTTCCTGGTTCCTGGCTCATTTCCTGTTTAGCAGATCCAGGGGCGAAACGAACCTAAATAAGTTGGGTTCAAGGTCATTGTAACAGTACAAAAAAATCGTATACATCATGTTTTCCCAAAGTTATAGCATTTTAATCTAGTGCTGCCCAGTGCTGGTGAGTCGACAAAGACCCGCAACGTTTTTGCCATATATATATATATATTTTTTTTATATATTGTTTATATATATATATATATATATATATATATATATATATATATATATATATATATATATAATAACCTTTCCTTTTTGGGTTATTTTGCGCTGATAAAGGCCCCCAATAATAGTTTTTCTCAGATATCTTCCATGTGCAAACAACGATCACTTACGTTTTTATTATATGTATAAATTTTCTTAATAAGAGTATACAGCATGTCTTTATCACCGCTACAATAAATGAACACACGTCTAACACTACTTGCCAATAATCATAAAAAAATATTCACGTTAAAAAAATCCATTATTAAAAAAAAATATTTTTCAAACAAACTAATTAAATTTGTAACATCCTATACAACTACATCTCACTGATTCATATATTCAGAGACTTTTTCATTCGTTGCCACAGCGCCGCATTACAAGCCTCTCCTTCTAACAGTATGTTTTGTCTCTTTTAAAATCATTCAACCCATTCATATGCTTTGTGACCTTTACAAATGAACTTTACATTAAAGTTAACCTACCTAACTTATCTAAGGGTGTTCTAAAATTCTTTGTTTTAGAAAAATTGATAACTGGTTAAATATTGATGTTTAAAGAATTTCAATCTTTAATACAATTTTAAAAAGTTATCCTCTATATGTGTGCTCATTTATTGTCGCGATGGTAAAGACACGCTGTATAAATTATACAGTATAATACCTGGATAATTGGGTTGTTATACCCTTATTAAAGTAACATAAGGATAGCGTGCTTGACCACAACTAAATATGAATAGAAACTGGTCTCAGAAAACGTTCTCGAATAATTTAACGATGCCCCTTCGGCTAATCGTTCATGACGTCAGTAGATTTGACTGACTTGAAGGTCACTTCTCTTGCTAATCGGTAGTGTTTTATCATAATATTTTCGTAAAAGATAAAATGTTTCACATAAAACAGTTTAGATTAAAGGTAGTTAAAGCGACCAGCTCATTTGATAAAAATAAAACTGTAATAACATAGCTAGAAGTTCATGATATTAAGGAGGTAACACGTTTAAACAGTGGCGGATTTGTAGCCTTGGTCGCCCTAGACCCCAGCCCATGTAGTGAGTTCCAGTCTCCCCTTTCTCAGCGCCATCAGTGAATTGACACGATTGGCCGCCCCTAATTTAGTTGGCCGCTCTATCAGTGTTAATATGGTTATAATACTTCTTTCACTATTATTATTATATATATATATATATATATATAATATGACATACTGGTATAACAGTCTTATTCTACCTTTTATGGTCGTAGGGCCACGCAGTAGCATCGCCTGTTGCACAAATGGGCAGGCCCGTCCGAGTAAGTACCACGACCTCACAGAAGACCAGCTTAAAGTGGAAGTATGACAAATACTTTCGCCTTTCGTCTGGTGAGTGAGGTAGCCGGAGCCCAATTTTCAAAAGGCTGTCAACGCAACTGTAACCCTCGAGTATAGCAGATGTCCATGGGCGGCGGTATTCACTTAGCATCAGGTGAACCGTCTGCTCGTTTGGCAACTTTTCAAATAAAAAAAAACCTACTTTTAGTATATTTTTGCCATGGAACGTATAATTGTATTTATACGTATAATTGTATTTGAACATATCGCACATTGATAAGAAGACCGTCACTATACAAAAAAATGTGTTTTTGTGAAAGTTGTACCAACTTTTAGCGTTCGAAGTATACTACATTTTTGCAAAACCACCGATTCTCGTAACTATAATAGTTTCCGATATATGGCGTAGTGTCGAACTGCTTTATCGACATTTTGACGCGATCTATTACGACAGACCGCCATTTTTTCATTTGTGACTGTAAAGCTAACCAAAAAGGTTGTATCTGGTGTATTTCATACTGACATTTTCTGTTTAAATTCTATTTGGATTAAGAATATTTCGTAAGCATGATTTAAATTTTATACGAACAACGTCACATTTGGTTAAGTGTCTTGTTTTAATATAATTGTTTTTTTAAAGTTGCAAGATCAAAAAGACATTTTTTGTTTTGTGTCAATATTCATGTTACAGAAATTGAAGTATCGGAATAGATGTTTAATTCAGAATGTCATTATTTATTTAGTTGTTGTTCTTTTTAATTAAATGGAAGATATTGATTTAATAGTACAATTACGATGTCATTATTTTTTTTAGTGTCTTTCTTCCCTGTTGCCAGACTGAATATTTGTGTATAATTGTGAAGTAAGTAAACATTGTCGTTGTATTAGCGATCACCCTATTAGAAAAGTATCAGATACGAAAGAAGAGTAAGGTAAATTGGTTTCTGAACAAAGAGGCAAACACAATAATTAGAATAAAAACCTTTAGTACGAAGTCAAATCAATACTATACCACGAATCTAAAGTCAATGTTTACGTTAACAGATTTCAAAAGAATTTAATGTCGAAAGAAAGACGGTAACCAATTTTTACAAGGATTATGAAGTTGAGTTCATCGAAAATAATATGCAGTTTGTAAAAATACTAATTTATAGAAAAGTTTTCAGGAAGTCAACATTAGTTTCTTCATACCTATATTATCAGTTTGATTTTTGCACAGCGTACAAGATTAGAAGAACATTTTAAAGTTAAATACACAAATTCATTTAAAAGAAAAGGATGAAAGTAGAATAGAGAAGGAAAATGATAAAAAAAATAATAATTGTATTGTTTCTTGTTATGACTTCCAAGCAGTTATGATCCTGCCTAAAAAGGAAATATCAATCTTTTACTTTAAAAGTAAACTGAATTGTTTAAATTTTATAATTTCTGAACTGGGTAAAGATCACACTGAATGCTCTTTTTGGACAGAAAATAGAAGGTCAAAGAGGTTTTAATGAAATAAGTACGTGAGTATTCAAATATTCAGAATAAAATGTCCTTATTACATCCAGACTTCGATTTTAAATTTGACTAGCACAAATGCTGTGGGCAACAACAAAAACCAATTGATCTATATTTGTATGCAGTAAAAACTTTGCCAATAAGGTCTTTAACCCACAAATTTCTCATTAAGGGTTTCACTGTTCTCTAAACAATTGAGAAAGAAGTGAAAAATATGTTAAGATCTGGTCCTATTTATGTTCCCGACCAATATCCGAGCAATCCCGAGCAATAAAGAACGCACGAAAAAAAGGAAACTCATTGTTAATCTGATGAGCGATATTGATTTTTACGATATTAAGTCTGTTTCTGAAAATTCATTTTCAAAGATTATGGAAGAAGTAATTATGATAGGTGATATTAAAATTATGAAAATGATAAAAGAATTAAATTATGAACCTGCTAATGTCAATACATTTTATAAGACTTCTAACTTAGAACAGAACTTTAAATGAGATTGGATTACAAGCTAATACGGTAGATACCGTATTAGCTTGTAGTCTCATCAGAGTAGATACTCGTAGTCAATAGTCAGCAGATAATAGACCACAAGTTCCTAATGTCAACAATCTACTTAATCCTCTTTACGCAGCGAGACTTCCTTCAGCTGAAAGAAAGAAAAACAACATCAAATCGTTGATTGGCTATTTTGATAGTATCTTTTAGGAGTCTGTTGTAGATCTCAATTATTACTTACAAAATACAACAATGAAACATGATTGTGATATTCATACAATCTTTGTTTCTATTTCGATAGTTACATAATAATTATTTTTGAGAATACTTACTTTATTTTTAGATTATTGATCTCAATTTTTAATTAAAATATATAATTAAACATGGTTGTGATATTCATTTGAACTTTGTTTCTATTTTCATATCTATATAACTATTTTTAGAAGATTTTTATTTTATTTTTAGAAATTGAGAGCGATTTTTTAAATTTTTTTAAAGTGTTATAATTTTATATTAGTCTTAAAATGTTTGAAAAATGTTATTTAGCCAGCTGTTCCAGTCGCAGATAGGTTAATGTTTAAGTATTTCGAATTAAACATTGCTATAAAATATATTTTATAAATAAAAACTAATTTTTCTTTGCGTAATTTAATTTTGTCTATTGTTATTATGTCGGTAAGTTGTCATGAAGTAAGAAATGCTGAAGTTTTTAATTATTTGAATAACGTCACTAAAAAGTTTTTTTGGAAAAATAACTTATATTTAAAACAGAAAAAGAGAATGCATTTCAGTCGCGTTTAATGCCCTCTGCAATAAAAACCATAAAATTATATTATTTTTTTATTCTTTCTTGACCAAAACAAGTGATTACTGTTTGGTAAAACTTTAAAAGCTTCTACTGAAAAAACAGCTTTTTTGGATAGTGACACTCTTCTTATCAATGTGCGATATAATGAAATTTACAATGCCTATTTTGACAGCATTGTAAATTTCAAGGATTTCGTTTTAAAGAGGTTTATGAAAATCTAGCCAGGCAGCCAAACAAATTGTTGATGACTTAATGCATTGGTTAATCTTGGCTTAATTTATATCATAAAAATAAAATAATATGTACCAGCAACACAATTTTATTAAATTGTCATAAGTCATAATCACTTTGAAAAAGCTTCATAACAAATTATAAAACAATTACTTATTTTTATCTTCATCATTGAAGACCCAAGTCAAAGACCTAACGGTATAGTCATGAATAAGTAAGAAGTAGCGTGCGAACTTGTTAAATACAGCATACGTACTGTGTCAATCACACGAAAAGGCCTTAGCCAATGACCTTGCCATACGGGGCGTTGGGGTGGTAAAGCTCTACTCAACACTACCTAACCCGTACAAATATTAAAGCATCAACAAATAACACAATGCATCGAAATAATGCTCTATTTTTTGACTGAATGCTTTTCTGGAATTTACTTCGTATCTTTTCGAGGTATATGAATGTAATCTAAGCTAAAGGTATATGAATGTAATTTCTTTGTTTTAAGGCCAGAATAATGAGTTTGTATTTTGTGAAAATGCACAGGAAATTAAAGACTGAAACTATTTTGTGGCGTAGAATTCCCCTGTATCTCCACTTCAGTGGCCATATAAAGAAATTTTTAAGTAAAAGACGGGGCTCTAATCTTAATATCTGATATTTAAATATATTGCGTTGTTACTCGTAATAATCGATTTCTGTGTTGAAAATGACTACGGCCCTTATATAATATAAAAGACACACGATTCAGTTTTGCCTATTTGTGGAGTACACATAAACAAACTAAATCTAGATTCAAATAAGCGGGTATGGAGATCTCGTCTATTCCGAAATACCTGTCGGAAATTCACACACCAAGGTGACACTGAAAGTTTTTATAACTGGCCAGTTAGAAACATTACCAATGAAAACTTTTGGCAAATTTTTAATACAGAACTCTTTGGTAACCTAATGTGATATATTGCATTCGTTTCTCATTTTTTTATGTGAATTGGCGGCGATTTCAAAAATCTTGTAATTTAAAATAAATTTAACGCGTGAAAGTTTTCGGTATATGATTTAATACGACTTTTTTATGTTCTAACTCAATAACAAATCTTTGATAGATGAAGTCTACTATTGGCATTCAATAATGAAGCCCCATTCCGTGCCTCTGCTTACAATTGGTTTAGTGAATTCAATCGTGGGTGTAGCAATCTCAGTGATAATCTGCGTGAGGGACATCCTTCAACAGCGACATCTTTTTTTATGTGAGAACAAGGAAAACAAGCTGACGGTTCACCTGATGTTAAGTGATAACTGCCATTGACATTTGCAACCTTCGTAGAGTTGCAGATGCGTTGCCACTTTATAAAGTGCGCCCTGGCTAACTCAATCACCAGACGAAACCTAGTAGTATATAACTCTTCCATTTTACGCTGGATTTGTGAGATCGTGGTACTTACCCACTGCCCATTAGTGCAACAATGAAGACTGTTGTGTAACCCTACCACAGGCAAAAAAGATAACGTTAGTGCTGTGCGACGCATGATAAAGGAAGATAAGAAGAGAGTGACCTAACAACAGTTTCGGGCAAGTTTAGGCATGATTAGGCCCATTCTAGGGAGACGTAGTCGCCAGCTAGTTAAATATAAACCATGTTCATAGGATTGTGTTCAGTTATAAATCTCATTATGAAATTTTTCAGTGTCAATATTCACTATATGTATATAACACGGCATTAATGAATTATATCCCGTAACTGACAGTCATAATTATCTATTAAGGCTTAGCATGCTGTTGTGAAACAAACATTTGTGTTTTCATGAACGCTATAAAAACTAAAATACTACGGCAAGAACTTCTTTGAATATTCTCAAGGAATAGAATAATTTGCATAAAAGCGGAATTCCCTATAACACCTGCATATATTATTACACTAGCTGATACGGCAAATATTGTTTTGTGGAATGTGGTTAAATCCGTTATTAGCTGATCTCTACTCGGCGAACGGAATATTCCTACCAAATTTCAAGTCTTTACGCCTTATGGTTCCAGAGATGTCGTGATGAGTCAAGTATCGGTATATATAAATTATTTATACCGTTATTCTTAGCAAATGAAATTGTATCAATTTTTTACGCTGATACAGGTAACATCGATTACGGAAGGTATGATTTAAGCCGAAAAGAAGAAAATAAGAAAAAGCAAAATAAAAAATTTTGAAAAAACCCATGTCGATTAAAAAGTAATGGACAAAAGCATATTCATCGCATGTCCCCACGTACCTACGTCCTTCCTATTTGGTTCTTGATGATTGTAGATGTGGCAATAACATATTCAACTACCTATAAACTCAACAAAAAATATTCCAAGAATATCCGCCAGGGGTTGCCATTAAATGAACTAGTTTTGCAGTTTTATAGTAACGTGATTAATTCGAGATTTTTTAGCGCTATACTTACTCCCTTAATGGATAGGCCGTGCTCCTACAGTGGAGACTTTTAGAATATGATAATGAAACATATTTTTACTTACGATGAAATTTAAAATAGTGATGGCCCCTGACGCATAACTGGAAATGGACCCATAACTGAAAAGACTAGAAATTTCGGAGAAAAATGGCAACATGGATTTGCACATAAAATGTTTGCCGCAGCGCCTCATGGTGAGTTGTCACCGTAACACACATCAAGGCAATGTTACGATACACGGCTACAAATTACTTAACTAGGACGCAACATTATTAAAGCTAATGGTGACTGGAATAGGGAATATAATACTAATTAATATTCCTGGGGTACATTTAGAAACACTGGTCAAGTGCGAATCGGACTCGAACACGAAGGGTCCGTACCATCATCTATGAAAACGGCAAAAAAATGGTCTCCGTTGTATGGGAGCCCCCTTAAATATCTTTTATTTTATTCTGTTTTTTGTTGTTATAATGGCTACAGAAATACCTCATCTGTGAAAATTTCAACTGTCGAACTATGAAGACTCATGAGATACAGCCCGGTGACAGACGGACAGACAGGCAGACACAGTTGTTTTAGTTATAGGGCACCGTTATTACATCATTTGACTGTAGTGAACTATTTCTAACCAAGATAATTAAACTCGCATATTATTTGGAATTCACTGGCCGACTTTGGCCGATTGCCAAAGTTTATAATGAGGATGTCTAATTCCATGAACAATTAATGTTGGTTTGCCGTATTTAACTTGCCGCACATTCATAATGCGTAAAGTCAGGCACTTCTATCTTCTATCTTCTATATACAAAGCAGCATTTTAATAGTTGATTGCCGTTTCATTGACTCGCAAAACAATTAGGAAATTGCCTAGAAATAGAACTGCCTAATGAAACTAGGGCAGGTTTCACTCTACGGACAGGGCATGTTAGAAAATGGACATTAGACGTCGGACTTTGCTACGAGTATTAGCGCAAAAAGTTAACGGACATAGGCATTGGAACAAATGGAAAGCCTATTTTCGTTCACAAGTTTTGTAATTTTACTAATAATTAGAAATTATTACTTGAGAAAATTCCCTATTCATTGTTCAAAATGTATTTATGCTTACTGGTTCATATATATGTTATTATATCTATATTATGTTTGTAAAACTTAAAAACAATAAAAAATCTCAAATTACGAGATCGCGTACTCAATTAATAATTGAGTACGCGATGGGTTTGCAAGATTGAAAATTAATGAAATGTGACGAATGGGTACACAGGCATTTAGGCCAATAGAGATCAAATTTAGGGGAAGGTAGGTAGAGCATTTGAATCTTATTCACACGCTCACAGAATTCACAGAATCATTGTAGGCAGTCTATAAATGGGTGATGCCATCCTGTGAGATTTAATGCCACCAACTCTTAGGCATGTCTTTTAGAGTTAACTTTAGCGTCAACTTTCTAGTATTTGACATTGGGATATACCGACTATAGAGAGTAGTATAAAAGTTCTAACGTTTTTACTTTGATTCTAATGTTTTAACTTGAATTATAAAACAACTATTATAAACGACAAGCAGCACTAGTGGTATCTATATCTACTATATCACCGTCCGGGAACGCAGCCGAAATGCAAGTGCCTGCTGCTCCATCCGACCATGTGCCTCCTCGCTGGAATAGATGACGTCATATTCGGTTTAGTGCTGCCAGCGACAACAGTAGAGATTTCCTCAAACCTCAACTTTCGAGAGTTCATTGATAGAAGGCCAAAAAAGCTGCATAGTTAGTCAGTTATCTTAGAGAAGTGCGGCAGGACTTCACACCAGGATGGCTTCTAAATAATACACAAATGCTTTGGAGTCAATTGAGAGACTTGCATTGGTGATCTTTGGTTGAAACCTATCTGAATAGCGTCCAGCATAGCCGCAGAGTAACCAGTCTCTTCTTAAGGTTACATTTTAGAGAGTGTGCATCAGAATTACACCATTGATTACTCCCTTATATATTTGCTGACATAACATGCATTCGAAGCAAGCACTTTGCTTTGTCATTCATATTCGTAGAACAGAAGAATGGAGCGATTTTGCTGGCGTCTGTTTTTCCGTCTAAATATAATGTGGATGACTTGAAGTCGAGAATGAATATGATTTTACTAAGGTAGTGCGTTTAGCATTTATGGCTGCATCGCCACTAACCATCTGGTGGGATCTCTATCCCTATATTCTATATTCTCTAACAAGCACTACGAACAACACTAAGCTATATAATAATGAATATAATAAAACATAATAATATTTAATTAAAAAAGGTCAGACAATGGAATAAAGTTGCATCTTATAATGAGGCAAAGTTTTTATTTTTAAAACATACCTCTGGATAGGTCACCTAGATGTATTAAAACTATCGTAGCTGAAACGGATATATTTATAAATCGGCTTATAGATTTCAACCGCATTTGAAAAGGCATTTGAAACTGAAAATAACATAGGACAAGCAAATATGGGGGACACAGGCAGCGCTACGAGTATTAAGCACATTATAGTATCCGTTAGCTATGACGATATGTGGTGTGGTGACGGCTCGCATTGACGCGTTGGCACCATGTGGAACGACCTTGCACGCATGTACAGAGTGAAGATATTAAACGCACTGAAATGATAAACGCACGAGGATTGCTATCTGACAGATAATATTATATTGAACACTATATAAGTACTTTAATTTGCACGTTCCTCCTGATTTCGAAGTGAAAGTAAAATTTTTAAGGCATTTGTTGTTATGGCAAATGTTTAAACGAATGATTCGAATCCAATTCTAAAACATGTTGTCATACTAAACGAAAAAAAAAAAACAAAAACGCGTCTCAACTGTTTTTTTTTTATAAAAATTGTGTCATCGTGAAAAAGCGATCAGGTATGATCGAACTTATATAACCGAAGATAACTTTTTTCACAGTAGAAAAGTATCATTGAAATCAGGCAAGTTGGTATAAAATTATCGTTGAATAATATATTTACATAAATAAAACATGATGACGAATTGACAACCTTATTCTTTTTTTGATTTCGTTAAATAATGTTACTTAATGTAATATATATGTATGTCCTTGAGGTATGTAATATATTTATTGTGCTACGGGCCAAAAACGTATTGTAACTTAGACTATGTGTGACTAGGAACAAATAGGGGCTAGTCATTTAATGAGTTAAAAATAGAGAAATATCATTCGAGTCTTAATTGCAGTGCGCTGTACAGCAGCGTATGAATGTTTAATAATAAACATAACGTCATAAGTCTGCTTTTAGTTTTAGCACTATCGCTGACCTCGTACTCCACAAAATGCGTAAATGACGGTAAATAATATACGTACACAAGAATGTACGACATATGAAGCTATGGACAATTTATTATTAAATCCTATTTCATTTAACAATTTCTTGTATCTGCGCGTACTCGAGCTGTGATAGTTGTGTCCGGACTCGCTTTTAATTTAAAATACTCGAGCAACCTGAGTTCAAATCCCGGTTCCGGCACCAATGAAATTGTTAATTTTAAGCGCTGACCCTTCACATGCACAGCGGTGAATGAAAACATCGTGAGAAAACCTGCATATTTTCGAAATACACAAACAAAAAAAGTAGGCATTTCAAAGATATGTGAAATCGCAATTCCGCAGTGGAGTCGCGTGGTGGAGTATGCCCTAATACCTACCCTCTATGCAGAGATGGCCTTTACTCAGCAGTGGCATATACATGCACACCGTTACTTTATATAACATTAATTTTTGTTCAGGCAAACTGTTCAGTGTCTTACAGTAACTGTAGAATTTTAGGTGAAATGTAAAAAGTTTTAATATTTTTCTGTTTTAAATTTTTTAGACTTGAAAGATTATGTAGGATTGTATTTCATTACATTATGTACCACATATTGTTGAAATTAGAAAATATAAATTACAGCTAAAATTTATTACTGAGTAATATGACACCTATATTTATCGGAGCCTGTAAGGCTACACGTCAACACGTCCCTGGTAGTGTTAAAAATATGACGTCCATACTCAAAGGTGCCTACATACCTCGTATGCCTTAGGGTCATCACTCTCAGAAATACTGGTGAATAAATGGCCGAGGGCACGGGACATGAGACCAGTCATTGTATGGGTCTTGCCAGCACCAGTCGCCCCGTAGGCGAATACAGCGCCAGCGATGCCGCGCAGTGTGTCGCCAACTAGTGGCGAGCACACTGCATCGTACACTTCTTCCTACAGAGGATATTTCAGCTGTTAAGTTATGTCAAACAATAGGTAAATTATGGCTAAGCGGCATGGCTGATGGTTATCTAAGGATATTCGCAACGCCGAAGAATCTTCATGTATATAGTTATAGCGAAAAAAATCTCTCTTCATGAATTACTCATAGCTTGAAAATATTTCTGGACAAAACTGCTAAAACTGACAAAACCCCTTAAGGAGTCTGCATGTGGTGGCAATTATATCCACTACGCATCGGAAAATTTTATTTAAAGCTTACAGTAAAAGACAGAACAACACACGTTGACACGACTGCTATTTCTTCGTAACTAGTCCAGTTCTACCAGGAAAGTACCGCGATTAGTAGAAGATCGACTAAATTATATTTTGCAAGCGTCCTTTCTGGATGGTTGATAACAGACCTGCAACTTTTGTGTATCTTTTTCTTAGGTTTTGTGAGTGTCCATATGTCACGGAATTCACTTGCTTCATACCTGAGTGCTTTCTTCGCTGAAAACTCTGTCGTAAATGTAATGCTTATCGTTAACTCGTCGTTGACGTAGAACGTCGCGACGGCTGTCGGCTTCCTCCTCCAACACAAGCATCTAGAAAGCAACGACACATGTAATTCATTACACAAGGTGTCGCAATAAAAGTGCATTTATTGATTTAAAAATAAAAACACATATTTATTTAGCAAGTTAACATATTTTTGTTACATTATAAAGTAGAAAATATAGGACGAATGGCCACCGCGGCTCTGATGACAGGCCACAGTTCTATTCATGAAATTTTCGATAACTGTTTCACAAAGATTTGGCCAAATTAGTCATGACGCAGTATGTCCTTAGTAATATACTAATAAAACATGATAAAATATGCAATGATTTCAGAAAAAGGCACATTTAAGAGGGGAATATGTCATTAAAATTTGTAGAAAACATGGACGGAAAGTTTTTCGCCGCAGGGGGAATCGAACCCACGTCTTCAGAATCGCGCCTAGACAGCGCCGATGAAAATCTCAACGTTTGATGATGATTAGATTGAATATATCAACTGTATTACTATAACCTATTTAGTAAAATGAACTTTGTTTATTTAATTTCTTTATTAACTGAAACATTTTTTATAAAAATTTAAATTTATCTTCTTGTATTGTAAATTTTTGAATAACTTATTTAGATTTTTTCCATAAGGTATTTCACATTATTTAAATTTGTTTTATTTAGGCATGAACATTTGTTAATTAGAACCCGGCAAGGAGAAAATGTCTTGTGCCCTGGAATAGGTTAGTCATCCAATACTTTTTGAACTTAATAATCCGAGTGAACAGTGGATAGTAGTTACAAGCTGTCTCTGTGTAGTTCGCCATCGTTACCTTGTCGCTGACAACGTGCACAATCCGCGGACCTTCGTCGCCACGCAGAGGTCTAACGCGCACTGCAACCTGGTAAAAGTTGTTTTAAGTTAATCATTCTCATATTATTTATATATTGGGAAAATCAGTCTAACTCCGTCTACATTATAGAACATTAAAATAACACAGCATCAATATTCACTAGTTCCTTTACCTGTAGCCTCAACCAGAATATTTTGTTTACTATGTAGTTTTATTACTGATAAGCAAATATAATATTAGAATTTAAAAAGAATGTTTTTTTTTAGTATTCACTACATAATGCTTGTCTACCGTACCCGTTGGTGAATGTGCACTATGTATGTGTGCTCTCGCAAAATACCCCGGATCTTATCAAACGAATGTATAGACGCCGACAAATTATTCCGCTCTTTTGCAGTTATGCATTAAAAATGGTGATGTTGCACATCAGGTTTTGGGTCTGAAGTCACACTAAATACTTAAAATTTAAGTACTCCAAATTATTTAATTTGTTAACTTGTATTTCGTATTTTTATCGTGGTGTTTGGAAATATAGCAGCTTCTAATATTGCAAGAGCTTGTTACATTTCAAAGGTGCTTAGCTATTACGTTAAGCCAATAAATTTAACCAAGTGTACTATTTGACATACTTCATGCAATAGGTTTCTTTGCAACCTTCGTAATACCAGACCTTGACTACTGACCTCATTCCAATATAAAAAAACGTTTCACGCTTTCTTTATAAACTAGATGCTTTGTTTACTTTTATTTAATTGGCTCTAATGGCGTATAGTATGTGACGTCGACACGCAGCCTGAGATTTCTTCTTCGAATCCCGGTGGCGTACAATAGTTATAATTTTCTTTCGGATTTCTTAAGTGTCGAAACACTGAATATTACTACGTTTGTGCTAAATTCTAAATGGCACCGTACCCGTCGTTTTTTATATTTAATTATTCCGATTACAGAATAACTCCCTATATGTTAGATAGACTACCCAGGAACAAATATATTGTTGATCATATAAAAATATTGCTTGTCATATGCAAGTTATTAAAACAAACTAGCGGAATCTGCGGGCGGCAGCAGTCACGTTACATCAGTTAAACCGCCGACTCGCTTGTCAACTTTTTGCATTAAAGAAAAGAAAGTTGTATATCGCTTTATTACTTATAGTTACTAATATTATATACGAAAGACGTGAGCGAATTTATGTTTTGGCATTTTCTAAAATTATACTCACATACCTCTAGCATTAACACAGAAATAAATATGAAAGTTCAGGAAAAATAATTTTTCAGTCTAAATTCACTTCACTTCTTTAAACACTTCACACAGTTTCTTTTAGCACTGAAATAATTTAAGAAAAATTACTTTAAATAAAAGTAACGAATCCTTACTTCTTTACTTGTGTTTAATCCTTACTAATATTATAAACGCGAAAGTTTGTATGTATGGATGGATGTTTGTTACTCTTTCACGCAAATAGTACTGAATGGATTTTAATGAAACTTTACCATAATATAGCTTATACATCAGAATAAGATATAGTCTATAATTTATATACATATTTTATGTATATCTGTCTTTCTATCTTAATATTACACTTTCAGCTTATTCTACGCAGACGTAGTCACGGGCAGTAGCTAGTCTTAAATAAATTCAAATTATTTAAAAAGTTTAGAAGATAATATACATAAAAAACAATTGCAACAAGATCGGTAATTACTAATCAGAAAAGCGTAATAAATGAAGTTACCATAAGTTTCTCCTCGCTAATTGTGCGAGCCCCGCCATGGAGTTTTTCGTTGCTAAAAATATTACTTTGAGTCATTGCATCACTTTATCTCTCGAACTAATAACAATTTAACACACTACACTTAATAACAATTATCAATGGTCAATTTAATCTGTTATTATTTCTTTGTCTTGCTTAGGGATTAATAATCAAGTGGAAAGACGTGTCACTTATAAAGTATTGGAGTATCACAGGGTTTTTGAACGTTCTTCATTTTAGTAAGGACACGCGGTTTCAGTACCGAACTACCACATGGACTGTAAGCTGGTCCAAGCTTAACCTTCGGCTGACGCGGGTCGCCAGGGCAACAGCTAATCACCACAAATAAAACTAAGTTTCGTAGCGCGTTAACGGATCACTCTGAATGGTATGTTAGCTGTTTAATGTTTCTTCTTTGAAGATTTGATAAACTTGAAGCTTAACAAAAATGATGCATAAATAAAACCGATCATATTTTTAACAAACCAAAAACACAAATGAAGAAGATTATTCACCTGCCAATTAATCATCGGTACTTATGAATTAATCTTTGCGAAACAATTTTAGCCTTTGAAACATTTCCGTATTCTGGGCTTGGGAAAGCTCTAGCTTGCAGAAGCTGCTAGAAAGTATTCATTCATGTAGAGAGTTAGCAGACCTCAATCCTGACGATCTTTGACTATTTCGAATATTTAGGGTTATAAGTACTTCCTTAAAACGGGCGCCGGAGATAAAACCAAATGATGTATCGAGGGTAGGGATCACCGTTCTTCAATTATTTGGAGTTCATCTAAGTAAGTTGATAGCATTATGATGTAGGTTAATTAACTGTGTTTAAAGTGGCGAGACGAAGAAGAAGTAACGAATATGCACGTCTACAGGGGATCTTGGGTTCGACTCCAGCATTATATATATAGAATCGGTAAACTTTCACATTACTGTGTATCTCTATTTGTCATATTAGATCAGGTTAGGATACAAAGAGGAACAGAAAGATTGTAAAATAAAGGTTCTTATATTTTTTTAATTATAATATATGCATATGCAGAGTGGCTTTTCAAAAGGTGCCCAAGTTCACACAGGTGGTTCAGACTCGGTAATATAATCGATTATTAAAATAAAAACCAACTGTTTTTTTTTTTCAAAAAAATTGCCATTCCTTCCCTATGAAACAGAACTTGTTGACAATGCGGTAGTCATTCATAAATTGCGTCGTATACTTTTGAAACGAACTTGTGTGCGTGTTAATTATGAATGATCGCGAGTATAATGAGTTGCCCATAAAACACGCACTTTTTGAGATAAGTTCAAATGAATGTATTTAATTAATTACTTGTGATTTTAAATATTTATCATTTTTATATAACATTATTTATGTCTAGAACTTAATAAAAAAATTAAAACACTTAGAAAAGCCTCCCTGTATACTTTTATATGGTTTTTAAAATTACAAAGAACTAATAACGGCTGCACTTAAAAACTTCAAGCGCACTTATTGCGTATTTATTTAATCAATAACAAAGTATTTTAGTTGTTGAGTTTTTTGGGATTTTCGCTTCTTTTTTTTATGTGAGAATGTAACCGACTTGACGGTTCACCGGATATTAAGTGTTAACCGCCGTACATGGACATTTACATGACAACCTATAAATAAAGTGGGCCCAGTGATTGAAGCCAGAAGTATAATAATTCCACTTCTGCCAGTCTTATGTGAGGAGAGACTGGCGTCAGCCAGTCTTCTGTGAGGTCCAGACGAACCAACCTATCCATACAGCAGCGAGCTCAGGGGTGGATTATCCTTAAGGCAAACTAGACATGTGCCTAGCTAGGAGCGCGAGGGTACAAAGGGGCGCACGGGCCGAGTTGTGAAATAAAGGAAAAATATATAATATAACATAAATTAATTGCGCCAGTAATTAAGCCACCAACTTAAACAATAAAAACTATTATTTTTGTTTAGAACCTCAATTTGCTTCAATTTATAACCAAAGATAAACTTAACGGATGGGACTGACTAAAACTTGGGCCTACAAACAATCTTACACATCGGTACATGATCTCTGATTGAAGTAGGAAAGATACGACTATAATGCACTTCATGTCGATCGCGACTTGTGAGTTTGTGAGTATCGGAATCGGACGTCCCTGCTTCTAAAATTGCGGCGACGAGAGTGCGGTGCGGGGGCGGGAGCTAAGCGGTCAAGCGCGAACAAATGAGTGTAGACTGTAGAGTGACACGACTTTCAACTTTTTTGTCTATGACGCGCTTTTATTTTTTTTATTTTGTATAACTGATGTTACGCTTTCAGTCCTTAGGCTACTTAAGCTAAATCGAACGCAGAACCGGTGTCTTAGGCAGAACCCACGGGTTTGAGGTTCCCTCAGTGGCTCATGCGTGCATTAATTATGACATGTCGCCTACGGGTCGTACGATGGTCGTTGCGAGGGCGACGCTTCTTGACGTTGAGGAAATCCCAGAGGGTCGCGATGATGATCAGCTCCGTTTGGTGAGATCTTTTTGTCTTTGATCTTTTTCTTCGTTGTGCCAGACCTTGACTAAAGCTTTTGCGATATCGAAGAAGAGAGCCCCGGTGCTTAGGTGTTTGGAGTGATTAAGGCTTTTCAGAATGTGTTCCATCAGGCGGTATAATTGGTTGGTAGTGTCTAGCTCGAAGGCCGAACTGTTCAACAGGCAACAAAGGGCCATTTGAAACGTACTCTTTGAGTCTATTTAATATGAGCCACTCGTAGAGCTTCCCTAAGTAATTGAGGAGGCTGATAGGTCGATAACTAGATGGCTTATTAGCGGTTTTCTTCGGCTTGCGAATGCCGATGACGGTTTTCTTCGGCTTGCGAATGCCGATGACGGTGGCCTCTTTCCAGTCATCCGAGAAGAAGCAGCTGGAGAAAGTTTGTTGAAAATGGTCGCCAGTATGCAGATATTCAGCCCACGGAGAGATTTTAAGACTTTATTACTAATTTAATCTGGGCCTGGGCGGAATTAGATTTGAGATTTTTAATATTATCTTGGACCTCGTCGGGGGTCACTGAGGTAAAAGCCCTAAGTTCGATTACGCGATCAATCTCCGTTAGGCTATATCGACGTGTTTGCGTGATGGCGTACACTGCTGCTCTACGTTGTCCGCAAGGCATTCGACCTTTTCAGAGTAATCTAGGGCTAGTGAAGTACTATTACGTATTAGTAATGAGGTACAGATTCGCGGGGCTCTGCTTTCAAACTACGGGTCAACCGCCCGTAGGCGGTGTGCAATGGTTCGATGTCTTCTAGTAGAGCGTCCCAAGTGGTTTGGCGTTGTTCCGATACGCGATCTTTGACTTCTAGCTAAAAGTATCGTAGTCGGGTTCGGTTCGATTCTGGCGCTTTTATTGTTTACGTTCTCGCTGCGGTGTTATGTGTGTATTTAATTAGTCCAATAAATTTTTATTTATTACTTAAAGAATGAGTAAATTAAGAAAAAACCTATTGGTGCAGAATATAAAAGGAAGGCTAAAGAGAAAGAAGAAAAACATTATAATGTAATAAAGTAAAAGAAAAATATTGAGACGTTTTTTTCAAAAGTGATGATTCTGAGCCTACGCCGCCTACTCCGTCAGCAGTAGAAGTTGTGAAGCAGTCGCAAAATAAACTGTATATGGTGGATTGTGACCCAGTCAATTGGGATATTAATAACGAACCACAAGAATATAATTATTGCACTGAATGGTTTAATCAAGATATGGTATTTTTTTCAATTAGCGCCGGGTGTTTTTCGACCTAACAGAAAATTTTATTCGGTAGAAAAAAAATCATTAATGAAATAAATAATCAATAAGCAGATTTCTCAGGTACCTTAGTTTTCGAGAAAAAAAATTTTAAACTTGTTATTTACACTAAAAAGTTCGATTGGCTTTACACGCCAGAAATTATTATATAGAGAACTTCATGATCATGGTTTACATGCCAGTCGTACCTTTATATATACCAGCTTTAATGTAGGGGCGCCGATGAGATGCTTGCCTACAGCGCTCTCAGTGTTTAATCCGCCTCTGAGCGAGCTATTGCATGCATCTATAACACTGCACTCGTATTTTATACATGTAAGTGCGCTTTAAAGACATTAGTAACGGCCATTCCGTGACGAAACACTAAATTATTTCTTGTCGTAATATTTATGATTTTATTATCTTTATATTTATACACAACTTCAGACTTTTTTGAAATTATTAATTTTTTTATATTTTTTAACATTAATGAGTCCAAAAAATTACCTAAGGTCACTTAAATGCAAAAAAGTATTACCTATATAGAATAAACTTTACAATTATCACAAGGAACTGCCTTTTTTGCAACTAAACGCATTGAATGAAATCACTAACTGTAGGACAGACTACTAAACACCTTGAGTTGTTTTTCAAGCTGGAATTATGGACATCTTTAATACAATGCAAAACATTTTTTCTATTAACTAAACTTTAGGCTACAATTTCAACACTGAAATTTAAAACAACAAATTTTTTAAATAAAAGTCATGGATAAATACTTGTACCTTTATTTACTTACTTTGAGTCATGTATAGTCTGAGAACATTTAACATATTTATATAACAACTAGCTGACCCGGCAAACATTGTTTTGCCATATAAATTAAAAAGTGTTTAGGGTGGACCACCCTTAACATTTATGGGGATGAAAAATAGATGTTGTCCTATTCTCCACCCTGTTCGATATGCACACAAAATTTCACGAAAATCGGTCTAGACGATTCGGAGGAGTTTAATTACAAACACCGTGACATGAGAATTTTATATATTAAATTTTTACCATATTTGAAACAAAAGAATGTGAACGAAAAACCTTTTTAAATTATTTACAAAGAAATGATTTCTTTGTAAATCATTTAAAATGGCAAATATTAGAGCAAATGAAAGGCTATTTTAAAACATTTTTAAAAACATTAATTACCTACACAGTTCCAGGTGCAAGCAACTTCACACCTCTATCAAATAACTTAAACAGATACTGAGCAGGCTTTATATCCATTGAAAACATGTGATCCTCTTCGAATTTCCTACCCGGATATTTCAGTGTTAAATGTCCAGAAACATCATTACTCAAGCCAGAAGCAAGATTTTCTACTTCTAATACTGTATGTGCTTTATGTGATAAGAGATTTGCTAAGACATAAGTAATATCATGCTCTTGTACAACATTGCAATGTATTATTAGTATTGAGTTGCTATAAGTTCTAACCAAATTGATAATTTTTGAGCATATCAAATTTACCTCCTTCAGGTTGAACTGCATATCCAATAAATGTGATACTCCATCAAATACAACATTTACCATATTAAATTTATTTTGCATATATTCTACTTTCTCTTTAATGCTCTGGAAAATAGTTTCTAGTGATAAGCATTCATTTCTCAGTATTTTGTTTATACATTCTTCACCAACATCATAGAAATGTATAAAGCCGGTCTCAACACTCTTGTTAAGGTTATAATTCATCTTCAGGCCAACATTGTGGTAATGTTTAATTGAATTATGGGTAGAAATTACAAGAACTGGACCTTTAGTTCTAATAAAATGTCCTAAAACACAACTTGTAATGAAAAAACTATCACAGCCATTCATTTCCTTAACAACCAAATTTCTACTTAATAAATTTTTCTTATCCAAATCCAAGGCAGTTATTATATCTGATGCCATGCTAAAACAAAAAAACATATTATCTTTCAATCTTTTTAACATGCAAACCAAAAAATATACGAATTAAGATAAGTGACCGTGTGATAATCGAACTAAATTTACATTACATGTAATATGCATGTAGGGAAAGACAGTTCTTATTCACGTCCTCAGTAAATAATATCGCCGGTCTAATATTATATAACACTGCCCCTGAGCCCCTGACCGTCAGTCAGAACTCTATATTGGTATAACCGAGTCTACTTTGTTGTAAAAAGTTTAGTGCTTCAGATATAGAGTAAGTCAATTAGTTTTAAAAATCAATGGGCGTACCTTATATGGAATTAAGGCAATTTTTTATTGGTATCTATTATTTTTATTTTGAAATCAACTTTTTGTTTATTTGTACTATTCAAATTAGAAACAAAAATAAATGTAAACATTTCAAGGTTAGTTTTTAAACGTTTGCTTTTGACATTTCATCAATTAGAATGCTGAAAAATGTAGATTTATATAATAAACGTATGTGAATAATTAAAATAAGCTTTTTTTTATTAATAAATCTATTTATTGACGGGATTGGATACAAAAAATATTTAAATGTTAAATTCAACTGTTACCACCCTAATACCAAATTGCCTTAAACGAAAATAATATACACAGACAATATTTATGGTCTAAAAATAAAAACTCTTCTGATTTTTAAACTACAAATAGTGTGATAATCTGTGTACCTACAGTGTAATCTTTCAAATTTCAATTCAATTCAATCAATCAAAATTCAAATCAAAACTGATCACTAAAGGAATCGCGTTCTTGTCAATGATATTTTTTATAATAATATAAAATATTATTGGTTTTTGTAAAACTAACGCTTGAAAATGTCATTTCTTTAAAGTGAATTTAAATTGCCGATTTCATTTGAGGTATTGAATTTAAAGAGTAGTTAAAATGTCAAACGATTAAAAAAAAGAACATCATCATCATGGATGGTTGATGTATATTAAAGTATATATTTCCTAATTAGAATATCCAAAAAACACTACTACCTACCATATAACGTCCTTGACTATATATATGTAGACTTAATTATGAAAAATTTCAGTACTATGAATAAGGGAAAGGAAGTTAGGGTTTCGCAATGGTACTTTGGAGGGTTAGCATCAGCTGCAGCAGCGTGTGTAACACATCCACTAGATTTACTAAAAGTACAAATGCAAACACAAAAAGGAAAAAACATTTCAATGTTAAAGCTTACAGGAATTGTTTTGAAAAATCAAGGTATTATTGTTAATATTTAAGTATTAAATATCTATATAGCAATATTAACTTTTATCCTATTGCAGCTTAAAATCTATCTATTTTTGTGCATTTTTATTGAAGACATTGTATAATGAATTTATAGACTATGAATATATTGAAGACATTGTATAATAAATTTAGACATTGAAATATACAATGTCATCATAATACATATGTATATAATACACATAAGTTTGTAACATTTAATCCTTAGAATTGTACTTTAATTATTCTGTATATTATATTATCACTTCCTTTTTTAGATTTAACTTAAAATAAATGCAACTGTGTACTGTACTTCTTTAATTCAGTATACTTTTTATTTACTAGGCATATTGGGACTCTATAATGGAATTTCTGCCTCTGTTTTAAGGCAACTAACATACTCAACTGCAAGATTTGGTATTTATGAAATGGCAAAACAACAACTCACTCCAAAGGATGTAAGTCCTACATGCGATTTGTTTTACATTTTAAAATAATTTAGTGACTAGCAGAAACCTACTAAGTTAATAATGTTTAATAAGTTAAAGTTATTACTTTTAAAGTAATATTAGTTGGGTATTTATTTGTTGCCTCAGTTGATGGACAGTAATATAGTGTGTAAATTAAAAAGTGATCAAGTAATTTTTACATTTATTTGAGTCATTTATGATGTTAAATAAATTACATTTGGCACAACTGATAGCATTGAGTCCTATGGTAAATTGTTATTATTTTCAGGGAAAAGCTATATCATTTTTTACTTCTGCATTTCTTGCCGGCCTGGGTGGTTTTGCTGGAGGTTTTGTTGGAAATCCAGCAGATCTAGTTAATGTTCGAATGCAGAATGATGTCAAACTTCCTCCAGAACAGAGAAGAAAGTAAGTTATAAACTTGATAAAGTTTTCTAATATTTCATATTTATGATTTCAATGAAAGAGGCTATAGCTTTCTACATCCTTAGTAGAGCCAAAAGCTTTCAATATGTTAGTTAACCCAAACAGGGAATAAAAATGCCAAGGTATTACAGAAAATAATTTTATTCATTTTTTTGAATGTATTTCATAAGGTAGGACAAGTGAAAATCAGCATAAATTAGAAATATTTTTTTGTTTCTATTATGCTTGAACAGTGGTGCTAGGTCATATATGTTCCAAAGAAAAAGTTATGGAAAAATTATTTTAAATTTTTGTTTACCTTGTCATTTCTTGGAATGCATACTTTTAATTGACGAAGGACACTCATATTTTTTTCTTGCCCCTTTCTTAATGATTATTCAAATTTATATTTAGAATCTTGGCTTTATGCATAAGAATGATATGAAAAGCTGTGATAGCTCAGTGTCCGGGCACTCATCTTTAATTTATTATACTTGAGCAACCTGAGTTTGATACCCTGTGCCAGCACCAATTTGAAATTGTTTATTTAAATGCTGAATTATCATATGCTCAGCGGTGTATTTGTTCGAAATAATAACAAAAAAAATATTTCGAAGATATGTGAAGTCTGCCAATCCACAGTGGGACATGTATAGGCTGATACTTTACTTTACTTATAAAACCAATTATAATGGTAATATTTTAAGATATAAGGTGTTTTTCTTATTGTTTATTGGAACATCTTCATGGCATGTATTTTGTGTGGAAGGGCTTGGGTCACAACAACCGCTGCAACCTCACCCTAGAGAGATCTATTGTAGTCTACCTTTCAAAAACATTGCCCCTTTACTGTAGGATAACATTGTCCCGTGTTGTAAGGACATTTTGTTTACATAAATTTTACATGGACAAACACCGAGATCCAAAACAATTATCTGTGGTTCACACAAATAACTGTCTCATTTGGGAATTGAACCCTTGACTGAAGCCTGACTGGCAGCAAAGCCAATACCTTGCCTACTACAACATGAAGTCATTATCTTTATAGTGAGTAGTCTTAATAGAAAATGGTATATAATTGTTATAGTTCCATATTAACTCAGTTATTTTAATAATTTTTTATCACATTATCTTTTCTATATCACCAAACAATTAGTTTATCTATTAAAACCTCATACTACTTTTGTTATCATAATTAGTTTTGATAAGATATATAAGGTGCCTTGAATTTAACCATGAAAATCTTTCAACTTATCATCAGTTTTAAATATTGCTAGATTCTGTAAAAATTATGTTATAGACAAAAGTCTCCCATCTATTAAACTCATGAACAGTCCTGTACCATGGGTCAATAAACTTAAAGAGTCCTTGACTCTAAGCTCAAATTCAGCCAACACACCATACTCGGGTCAGGACCCGGGCCTTCGTACTCGGTCGCCTCTATTAACTGTTAAACAAGACGTCTTCGGAACAAGGTGATTTTATATTATAAGGCAGTAGTTCGCCGCTTTGTTGACGTACGCGAATCCGGTTTTCGGTATTCACATTACTCCGAAGCAAATCCACCGGCTTCAGGTCATTCAGAATCGATTTTGCGCAGAGCTACGGAAGCACATTGGTTCTGACGACTATCGATATCGACAGGATTTAAAATATCGGATATCTTTGTGGTCAGAGCGTAACGCACTAGTTCTCAATCCAAAGAAGTCGCAGTATATGATTCTAGGATCGCCAAATCAAATAAATAAGATCATACAAAGTCACCCTGCCATTACCGTTAACAACGAATCCATTGTAAGAGTGGCGGAATTCAGAAATTTGGGGGTAATAATGGACGACAAACTGCGTTTTGAGAACCATATTATGGGTATTGCACGTAACTGCTTTTACAGGTTGAAAGTACTATGTAACTGTAAGGGAACACTTAGATAATCACGAATACGATTCGTGATTATCTAAGTGTTCCCTTACGTATCAATCTGTGCGAATCTCTCGTGCTTTTTCAATTACGCAGATTCTCTCTTAGGCCCACGTCTCTTATCACGAACAAGGCAAATAATACAAAGAGTACAAAATGCCTGTGCACGTTTCTGTTTTAATATACCGCCTCGTGCACACGTAACGCCTTTCATAAACAGCGCAAATATCCTAAAGATGGACCTCCGCCGACGACTACACTTCGCCTCTCTTTGTTTTGGGACTATTAAAAACAAAGAGCCGTTATATCTTTACAATAAGTTGATTTGGGCTAAAGATCAAAATGAGATGTATAATACAAGATCATCTAATTATAAATTAGTCTATCCTTTCCACCGTTCGGCTGCTTAGAGGCAGTTTCAAATACAATGCCACTAAGTGCTGGAACAAACCTCCCGCCTCCATTGCGTGACCTGAAAACAATAAGTGGATTTAAAAACAAGTACAGATTGTATCTGCTTGTAGAGCAAAAAAAATCTGCCTAAAGATTAATAATACGATGTAATATAATATAATGTAATTTAATATGATATAATATAATATAATTCAATAAAATATAATATATACCTTATAATTGTCAATACCTGTATCATAAATTTATTTTTAAGTCAATCACTTTCTTACCCATATCACGTGGCCAATGCGTAACGAGGTTCGTCTCGCATTTGATGTTTGAAATTATTACACGTTTCCACCACTTAATCGTTAAGTGTCATAGTACCACAGAGTAGGGATAAACATTGGTAACCAATATTAAAAAACAAACATTAGTTTTAATTTTTACTTACCTCATCAGACGAATGTCAACCACTGTCTATATGAATGAAAGGTTCAAACAAAAACAATTTAATTTTCGCTATACTGCGCTGTAGCTATTTTTTGCAAGGTCACTGTCGCAGCCGTCCGAGTTGCCTCGAAGTGCGGGCCGGACTGAAAACCGGTGTCGGGATCAGAACTAGTTACTGTATCTCGACTTTTACCGAGTCCCGTCCGTTTCACGGGCTTATGCTGCTACACAGACCGTCACATGTTGTTGTTATTTTGTTTGCTTATTTTTATGTTTACATTTATTCTAAGTTTCTGTGTAGTTACATTATTATTTTTAAGTTTTGTATGTATTCATTTGTTTTTAGATCGTGAATAAACGTTTCTTCTTCTAAAAATTACGCAAATACACCAGAACACACGGCAAACATATACTAGTTTCCGCCACGGCATTTTTTCAACCGTCGTTGATAGAAGCGTTACTAGAGTTTCTTCCACCACTTTTTCCCAGCGCCAACGCCTTTCCGAAGTGGTATTAATGATAGCATTAGAAATCCTCCCAGTCAGACTATAGCTACCGATCAAGCCGAGGTCCGGCCCTCTCGGGCACCCTCGAATCGGAATGCTAAACGGGTTTTGAGTCAACAGCCAACTCCATGGAGCATCCGCCAAAGCGCCCTAAGAGCTTGGTAGCCTCCCAAACCACCGGTGAGAATAATAATAATGTGACAGCCCGAGCCGACGCTCCCCCTAGAACCTTCCAACGTAGACACCATAATGCGTAAATTTGTACATTGTCATGTTAAAAACTTGAGTCGGCAAACTTTACCATTTTCAACATTGACCTTTTTGCAATATTGCTATGATACATTGTGTTTAGTTACAATTTATATTTTTAGTTACAAGAATGCCATTCATGGTCTGTGGCGTGTCGCGACGGAAGAGGGTGTGATGCGCTTATGGGCTGGTGCATCTATGACCTGCAGCAGAGCTGTTCTCATGACAATTGGTCAACTTTCCTTCTATGACAAAATTAAGGAATTGCTACTAGCAACAAAATATCTGCAGGACAATGTCTTCACTCATGTTACCTCCAGTTTACTGGCTGTAAGTAAAATGTACAAGATTAATAATTAATAAAGAAAATTGTTTTCCAGAAGCAAAAAAAAAATCTGTGAAAATATATTTTTTTTAAATGCAAATATCTCATAAAGTGGAACAAAATGGTTTAATTCTAAACCTGTGGCTATTGCTATATTTATCTAAAAACGTAGAGTTAATGCGCCATTTAGAAAGAGGCATATTTTCAGTAATTTTAATAATGTATTATTTTTATATTATCACAGGGTGCAATAGCTACAACTTTGACGCAGCCTGTTGATGTTTTGAAAACTAGAGCCATGAATGCCAAGCCAGGTGAAGTTAACAGCATACTTATACTTGTCAAAGGGACCGCCAAAGAAGGTCCACTTGCCTTTTTCAAAGGATACATTCCAGCGTTCGCGAGGCTCGCACCTCACACTGTTCTCACTTTTGTGTTCCTAGAACAACTTCGAATTAATTTTGGTACCATTAAGGTACAAAAGCTTCATAATTAATTATGCTTATTTAAATCAGTAGCTAGTGCCTATAAGTTAGTCCTTATCATATATGGAATTAGTCTACTATACAGAGGATCACTATTGATTCTTTTTAACATTTACACATATTTATTACAGTAGATGTAGTTTTTGACTTACATTTACATTTTTTATATTTCAATGTAATAGTGGTTAATCTCATATTGAATGTTCAAATTATATTTATTATGTATTCAATACTTAAAATATTATAATCATTGCTACATCATAACGAATTGTTGAAGAGAAAAGATTTAGGTAACTGCCTGAATGTTGGTGCGAGTGGGAGAAGTAACAATGAATTCAAAGGAATGATACCAAAGAATTTCAACTGATTTGTGAACTTAACCAGATTCAATAGGCATTTTCCTAATCATTTTGTAGTTGGAATTAAGTTTTTTAATGAAGGATTATTTTTAGCAAAGACATTCCTGCAGATGATGTTACTTAAAGTTGACAAAAACAATAAATTGTTAAAATAAATGGAGAAATGAAACTCACATGTTGGCCTTGGATGAAGAAATGAAACTCACATGAAGGCCTAATGTGCAGTGGATTCTAAAAGTTATATAAAAAGCAAATAATATAGCATTGAATTTTATAGGAAAAGCTATACACACCTCTTGTTATTGTGACTAATAGTTGTTATGTGTATTAAGCAGTGCTTATGTTTTTTTTTTTATTTGTAGTTATTATTATTGTGTCTGCTTTGCATTTTTATTTTCTTGAATGTGGTGTTTGTTTTATAACATTTTTTTTCGTTAAATTGATATTATATTCTTTTACTATGAAATATGAAGTCATTTATTGGCTCTTTATTCAAAGAATTCTCATTTTTACGTACCTATTTTTTACATTTAAAATTCTCTTAGAGAAGAACGAACGTGATAAATTCCTTACAGCAAAGTTACCATAATAGTTAGTGTGATTTTCTTTGCAATGCATTGTCATGTTTTTATTTTTTAATTTCACGCTTGTAAGAATTTCTCAAAGAAATTTTTTTTGCTAAGTTAGCTTTTACGGTAGCTTCAACGCCAAGTAACAGAAACGGGTGTCATAGCTCGGCAATAAGAATGATAACAAAACGAAGAAAGAAAACAGGATAGAAATCAAAAAAATGATACCCGTTTTTGTTATCTGCCGCTGTCAGCAAGGGCAAAGCCTGCATTTAGATTATTTTAGCTGATGTTATATTGTACTAGTGGTAAGTAGAAAAATTTTTGGTCATGGACTCTGACAATTATAACGGGTGTATCAAACAAACATATGGAACAATCATATTAAAACAAATTGTTTTATTTACGATGTAACGAAGTTTTATAATATTTTGTACTGTGCCAAAATATAATTCAATTCATGATATATAAACAGTTTTCGTATAAATTTAATATCCATTTTAAAATATTTGTAAAAGCGAAATTTATTTTTATATTTTAATATTTTTTATGCCTTACATTCCGCCATATTGTTGAGAATAGGGAATATTTATAAATGTTAATTATTGAATTCCGTGATCGTTTTTCATTTGAACTAACGAAATTGTATATAATTATTTTAAAAGTGTACTCACAGTTATAAGACCAATTAGATAAACACATAAATCAATAATTAATTGGTTGTTGTAAAACAAAATATATGTATGCATATTACATTGTTGAATTTTATGTTAAGATACTAATAGAACAGTATAACTATAATTGAAAAAAAAAATTATGTACCCTTTGATAATAATCTTCCATTTTTGGTATACATTTATAAAACACTTGTTAATATTTTTATTGTTATGCACTTTATAGGACAAAGACGGCTATCAAATGTCATCTTTGTAATTGAGTCTATACTATTGTGAGATTTAGTCGGAATACAAATAAGTAATACATAAGATTTTGTAAATCATGTAAAAGTCAGATTTCCATTTTATTAGTGGTTGTGTATTAAATTGTTATAAAAATGATTACATTGTTTATCTTTTGTCTTTAGCAAAATATAACAGTAAAGATAATTCTTTGCTAATACAACATTTAGTTGATACCATAGTAAATCTAATTGCAATGTAACAGACTAACGGCCGGTTTTAATATTCTATCTATCTGTAAATTTGGTTAGTAACAATAGGTATTTGGCATTAGCTCTATAATACTTACGTCAAAATTCTATATCCAGTGACAAATCTATCTGTAAATAGAATATTGGAACTGGCCGTAAGACTACATCTATATAAATAAATAAAGTTGGAGTGTCTGTTTGTAATAATATTAATTATTACAAACATTATTACTCTATTATTATTATTAACCGCTCTTTACTAAATGCTTATGGATGTATATGCGGTATAGGTACCAAAATATTTTTTTTTACAATCTTTGTCTGTCAGTCTGTCTGTCGCGGGCACAGATTGTATACACATAAAACTACTGGGCACACGGCTTTTCTAGATAAGAGTATATACAGCGTGTCGTTACAACCGCGACAATAAATGAACACACATATAGAGGTAAACTTTTTAAAATTGTATTTAGCATTTACATTCTTTTAACATCAATATTTACCGAGTTATTAAATTGTACAAAACAAAAATTTTTAGAACACCTCTACGTATAAAATTGTAACGTAAAGTTCATTTGTAAAGGTCACAAAGCATATGTACACATGACACTGTATATGGGCGTAGTATGCCATGCGACCCTAGTACGGTGCTATAGTAGTTGTCAATGGTCAATTTAAATCTCATCAGTTTTAAATCTCATGGTAGCCATTGAAAAATTAAGTAGAAAACATTCAATTATTTAATATTTTAATACACCAACATCAATATTAAAAAAAAAAGATTCATCATAATAAGCACATATTTTAAACTTTATATACAAATACATTGATATGAAGTACAGAATTCTTAAAATATGGTGTTCATCAAACGGCTAAGCACTGTGAAAGTTTACCTGGGACAAAATTCTAGAACATTGAATAATGATAATGAAAGTTATTGAGGGTAAGTATTCTCTGGCATGGTTACTCATTGTCAAAATGACCTAACCATTTCTGTTTGGATCAATAAAATTTCAAATTTCATGTATTAGATTAAATGTAGAGTAATACTAAGTTCAAGGATATAAAGTACCGGTACATGGTGTAACATTATTGTCTATGATTATTACTATATATTGGGTCGTTCATAGATATTACTTCCTTCTTATTCTTGTCAACGCCCAACGTGCATATCATGTAAGTGATCAAATAAAGTTTATACAACTAAACAAGTCTTCTTTACTCATTTACAATAAAACATGGTGTCAGAAGTGAAAAATTAATACAAATACAAGAAAAAATAATATGGCAGATCAGTCTAACATAATAATTTCAAACACGCTACGACCTCTCATTGTCGACGGACAAATATGTGAAAGATGGCGGACATGGAAGCAAAAATTCGAAATTTTTATGGAAGCAAACGAGCTTGACAACCGATCACCAACCAAACAAGTCGCAATCCTTTTAAACGCAATCGGCGACGAAGGATTAAAGGTATTTAATTCATTCAATATTAACAGAGCAGATTCTTCATTAACCTTAAAACACGTGTTCGACAAATTCGACGCAAAATTTAATCCATGCAAAAACGTGACCGTCGAAAGATTTAATTTTTTCACAAGAACACAAAAGGAAGGTGAAACAATCGATGAATATGTCACAAGTCTGACCAACCTAAGTCATTCATGCGAGTTCAAAAGTCTCCAAAATTCTCTAATAAAAGACATGTTTGTTATTGGAATAAGAAGCCGTAAAATCCAAGAACATTTGTTACAAAAGGACAAGTTGGAAATAGAAAGTGCCGTAAATATAGCAAAAAGCATAGAAATGTCGCAAAATAGGTCAGAAAAGTTACAAAATAGTCAACAATTAAATATAAATGTCGCAAATATCAGCCAAAAAGGATTTCAAGAAGCATAGGGAGAAGGGATAATCGTTCAGAGTCATCAGCATCAAGAAACATTTCAAGTAGTCGCAGCCAGACAAGTCAATATAAGAAACAATGTTCTCGATGTGGTCAAATTCATAGATTTAAATGTCCAGCAATGGGAAAAGTTTGTATAACTTGTAAAAAACCAAATCATTTTGCCAATTGCTGTTTTTTTCAAACCTAAACTTAATAAAGTAAGTACTGTCTGTAACAATTCACCCTTTGAAAATAATAACTTTATAATTAGCGCTATCAATAAATCACATCAGGATTGGCAAATTGATGTGGACTGTTATGGATATATATTAAAATGTCGGATAGATACAGGTGCTGATACAAATGTAATGTCTAAACAAACTTTTGAAACACTTTGTTCAGCCACAAACACAAAAATACCTATTTTTAACACACATAATAACATATATTCTTTTTCAGGCGAACTAATTCCAAATATCGGTATTTGTAATTTAGAATGCAAATTCACTAACGGTTTGATAAATAACTTACAATTTACTATTGCGGATTGCAATTGCCAGACAATTTTAGGATGGAAAAGTTGTGAGAAAATGGGTATAGTACAAAGATTATTTACTTTAACAGAAAATAAGCAACTACAGTCAAGGTCAGTACAAAACATTCTTAATGAGTATTCATCAATGTTCACAGGGTTAGGATGTTTAGTCAAAGAAGCACATTTAGATGTTGATCCTAGTATTCCTCCAAAAATCTGCCCAGTTCGTAGGATTCCCTATTCTCTTAGAGATAGATTAAAACAAGAGTTAGATGAAATGGAAAAACTACATGTTATTGAAAAAGTGACAAAACCAACTAAATGGGTGAGTTCTA
The DNA here is from genome assembly GCA_933534255.1 of Iphiclides podalirius. NCBI lineage: Eukaryota > Metazoa > Arthropoda > Insecta > Lepidoptera > Papilionidae > Iphiclides > Iphiclides podalirius. The sequence continues at coordinate 8,139,174 of OW152822.1, read as the reverse complement.
TTGTTCTAGTACAAAAACCTAATGGTAAATTACGTATATGCCTAGATCCGAGAAATTTAAATTTAGCAATTCAAAGACCTCATTATCCTTATCCTACATTTGATGACTTACGTTCTAAAATAGCCGGTGCTACAATATTTTCTAAATTAGATGCTAACTCAGGATACTGGATTATAAAATTAGATGATGAAAGTAGTGACCTGTGCACATTTAACACACCTTATGGAAGGTACAAATTTCTTCGTCTTCCATATGGTATTAATTCTAGCGGAGAAATATTTCATAGAATAATGTCTGAAACATTTGAAGGTCTTCCCGGTGTAATAACATTCATTGATGATATCCTTGTATTTGCTTCTTCAGAGTCTGAACATAATCAACGTCTTGAAGCTGTTTTTAAAAGGGCCCAAGAAGCAAACATAAAATTTAATAAAACAAAATGTTCTTTTGGAGTCCCTGAAGTGTGCTATGTAGGACATATTTTTAATAAAAATGGTGTTTCCCCTGATAAGTCTAAAATAGAAGCTATAATTAATATGAAAAGTCCAACAAATGTCAAAGAGCTTCAACGCTTCTTAGGAATGATAAATTATCTAGGTAGCTTCATTTCTAATTTAGCAGAAAAAACTAATTTACTTCGAGCTTTACTTAAAAAACAAAATATATGGCAATGGACAGAGTCACATGAGCAAGAATTTATAAAATTTAAAATCATTAATATGTCAGGCTCCAGTATTAGTTCATTATAATATAAATAAGCCTATAAGAATGTCAGCTGATGCTTCAAAAAATGCTGTAGGAGCAGTAATATGTCATGAAAAAAATCCTATTGCATATGCCTCAAAGTCATTAACTTCTTGTCAAGAGCAATATGCTCAGATTGAAAAAGAATTATATGCTATAGTTTTTGGATGCAAAAAGTTCCACCAATATATATTTGGTAAACCTATCTTCGTAGAAACTGATCATCAGCCATTAGTTACTCTTTTTAAAAAGCCTCTGTCAGATGTTCCTACTAGATTGCAAAGAATGATGATTACATTACAAGCATACCATTTAATTGTTACATATAAAAAAGGCACAGAAATGTATATTGCAGATACACTTTCACGTTCCCCAGTAGACAATTCAATTAAAGACTTAACAAGTTTAGAAGAACTAGAGGACAATATAGAAATTCATGTCAATTTACTTACCTCAAATTTAGCTATAACTAAAGAAAAACTAGATAAAATATTGTTTCATACGAATAATGACATAATTTTACAAAAAATAAAAGAATATTGTAAAAATGGTTGGCCTAATAGCAAACAAAATTGTGATCCAAAAGTTCTTTCTTATTGGAATATAAAAGAAGATTTACATATTATTCAAGATATAATTTTTAAGTCTCAGTCAGTAGTAATTCCAACATCAATGAGACGAGAAATTCTTTCTATTTTACATGAAGGTCATCAGGGCATGGAAAAAACAAAAAACTTAGCCCGAGGAACAGTTTATTGGCCAAACATGAATCATGAAATCAATGACTTAATAAAGCAATGTGATGTATGCCTTATGTATAGTCCTAATAAAATAAAAGAACCACTCTTGTCACATGAACAACCTTTATATCCATGGCAAAAAGTAGCAACTGATTTGTTTGATTATAAAGGAAAGAAATACTTATTAGTTGTAGACTACTATTCAAATTACATTGAAATAGCTTATTTGAACAATGATAGTAGAAGTTCAACAGTAATTACACAATTAAAATCAATATTTGCTCGACATGGAATTCCTTTACAATTAGTCAGTGATGGTGGTCCCCCTTATAATTCAGCTGATTTTAAAAATTTCTTATATGATTGGGATATTCAACACATAATGTCAAGTCCTCATTACCCCAGATCAAACGGTCTAGCAGAAGTCTCTGTTAAAACTATAAAAAATATTTTTAGAAAATGTGATGAGTCAAATACAGATTATTATTTAGGACTTTTACAACACAGAACAACACCTAGAGGAAACATAAATTCCCCTTCACAACTGTTAATGTCGCGTCAGCTAAGAACCAAATTACCTTCTAAAATAGCTAATTTAAAACCTAAAGTTGTAAAATTTTCAATACATTCACAAAAAAACAAACACAAAAACATAGATAAATCAAAGTTCTATCATGATAAAAATTCTCATCAGTATTCAGATTTTAATGATAAAGATTTAGTATATTTCAAAAAGAATCCTAAAGGTATTTCTTGGTCAAGAGGTACTATTGTCTCAAAGTCCAACTTTCCCCGTTCATATATTATAAAAGATGAATATGGCACTACTTACAGAAGGAATTCACAACACATCCGTCAAAGATACAACAAACAATCATCACAATCAGCATACATACCATCAGAGTCAGACAATCACACTAAGCCTAGTAATATTAATATGTCAAATAATTCTTTGTTAGATAAAGAGGATGATAGTATGATTGTAACAAGTTATTTTAAGTCAAAAGAAAATGTAAATCATAGTAATACTCAGCCACCTAAGTATAGTAGTCGAGGAAGATTAATAAAGAAAAGAAATGTGTTATATTTATAATTTGTATTTTAGTTCAAAGTTATAAGAATAAGTTTGTAAACACTTCATTGTATTTCATTGTATAAGATTGTCACATTCATTTCACTTTTAGAGAAATGTATTTAAAAATTAAAACTATATGTTAGTCAATAAAAGATATTTCCCTCATTTCATTAGTCTTAAGCTTTGATTGTTAATTTAATTGTTTTTAAAAATTGTTAACAAACAAACAAATTACTTGTCATTGTCAAATGTCAACGATAGTTATTTTCATTTGTAAAAAAGGGGCATGTAACATTATTGTCTATGATTATTACTATATATTGGGTCGTTCATAGATATTACTTCCTTCTTATTCTTGTCAACGCCCAACGTGCATATCATGTAAGTGATCAAATAAAGTTTATACAACTAAACAAGTCTTCTTTACTCATTTACAATAAAACACATGGTACATACTGTACACTTTTAACATACTAATTAAACCCCATACTAATTTACTAATTTTTTTTTTCAAAAGTTATTAAATTTACAAAGTCCATGAGGAACATTATTTGCGCGACCTGTATTAATTAAATTTATTATAGAATAACAGTCAGCGATAACATCACTATAATAGCGTTAAGGGCATCCATTTACTACGTGAGGTCGGGCCAAATCTCAACCAATCTCACGTGGGAGAAAGGTATCAATCTCGCCAAATATCACGTAATTTTGTTTTGAAAGAAAAAGTGGAAATTTGCGAAATAATTGAGTAAATCATTCGTAATATTTTTTTTTACATATGTAGCGTAGTACCCAGTTGCGCGTCCAGAATGTCCAGCAGGGGATTAAAAGAGAATCAAATAATGATAATTCGAACGACGCATTGTTAACAGCACGGTAGTCTTATGTTTTAGTTACCGGCTAGCCAAACGCGTGACACGACGAATGCTACCGGAAAACTCAGCCGCCTGTGATCAGCGACGATGAGGATGGAGTCACGTTAGAGTCCACACCATCCGCTGTGCCTCCATCTCCGGAATAAGACATTACGATAGAAAATATTGCAGAAACTGCGCAGGTTTGACGGAAAGAAATCTTGTGGACTTAAATCAAAAGAAAAGTATGTTTTAACATTAAAACTTGAGTTTTGGAAAATCTCACGTGAGATTAGGGGATGAATAAATTATCTCACGAAATGCTCGCCCTTTCGCCCCTTCTCGACCTTTCGGGGATCAAAAAATCGCATCGAGTAACTAACAGATGACCCATTACAGTCGTAAAACTTACATACAACTCTTTGGTTTCATTTGGTCTGTTATATTATAATAAATAAATACCAGTTTCAATTCCAGTCAAATCGGTTGTGTTAGGTACAGTTCTTACTACTAATATTAATTATTCAGATTAATCAGATCATTGTCATTCACGTCAGTTAGCATTACTAGCGTCTTTGGCTGCTTTGAGCATAAGACATTGGCCGTCTGGTTCCATGGTAATAACCGCCGCTGACTGCATCCACGGCTCGCCGTCTACTTGCATCGCACAAGATCCAGACAATTCAATCTGAAAATAATTGTGCTTTCATTAAGTTACTTCTAAAAGTATTATACTTACATATTGATTTTAAAATAAAAAAGCGAAATAGAGTTTAATGTTACAATTTATAATATTAGTATAAATACCTAAACACATTACTTTACGGGATTAAATTATAAAATTCGCCAGTACGCCAGTCTTAAAGGAATATTAAGAAGACGCGAAAATATTCTATCCACAACTATCTTTAAATGTAAAATTAATTTAAAATTAAAATAATCATTCATTTCAATAGCAAAGGCAACATTTCTCGTACAAATATTCGCTGTCAAATAATATTTGAATTGAATACTTTTGGCTTACTCTAAATGAACTAGGTATACACAGTAGGTGGTGCCAAGCATTGCTAAATATGCGAAAAGTACACAGATGCAAAGATTTTCGCGCTCTGTGGATATCAGCCGCTTAGCTAACTTGGCTAGAGCGTCTGAGTGCGCTATTCTGAGAATATACATTATGTAGGTTCGAACCTGGTCGCGGCGAAAACTTTTTTAATTTTTCGACAATCTATCAAAATGGATATAAATATATAAAAAAATATAAATCAAATCTATATAATCTATCTACATTTTAAGTGAATTTTCGTACACTTAGAGCTTCTTCTTACTACAGGCTAGCACTAAAAAAACAATCACAAATTAATAAGTTTCACCTTTTCAAAGTTAAATGCTGGTTCTCTTTCTATAATTCAATATGCTTTTTAAGTTTAAGGCAATACCATTGTTATATGTTTGTTTTTAGTGTCTATTAATCTGTGCGAACAATTTTTAGATTTATCAAAGCAATACTTAGCTCGATATAATAATTAAGATTTTAATGACTGTGTTGGTAAAACACAAAATTAAAAAAGGAAAATTTTAAAGGCCTTTTGCAAGAGACTTATAATTTGTTGATGAAAATGAAGAATGACCTATATCCTCTTTGTGTAACGACCCAAATATAATATACGAAAATAAAGATAGACGTAGATTATGAAAACATACCTTGATTCGTGAGGTTTGAGCAAAACGATACGGCTCCGCAAGACCGACCTGTAGTCGTGCGATATGGAAGGACGATGAAATTCCCACCACCTATTTTATATTCGAACATCAGATAGTAATAGATATATTTGTCTACGGTTGTCATGGAGTTTTCTCCGTTCACCACAAACGAAGCCAGGGCAAAAAATACTCTGATTTTCTGCCATTTGGTTATAGTAGTGTACACAAACAAACTGTTTTCGTTCAGACGAACTGTACAACAGGCGTCTCATATCAAAAGTGTTATCATAGCGTTGCTAATGAAATGAATTCACTAAAGCTGAAAATTTTTACACAGATTATGAATGTAATTACATTACATGTAAATAACGGTAAGCCACTCAGACAGTTAAATGGGAGAACAGAACTGGACAGTCCAGCTTTAATATATCTTTCTACAAGCACTTCGCTCGCAAAGTCGTCGGCGAAAATTATGATAGCTCTGCTAATTTGCATTATATAAATATAATTTGTATACCCTCTCTATTTATTTTAAGTTCTTGTCGGATTTGAGCCGTGCAGGACAACATCTGTCGGGACAGCTAATGTAGGCATATATAAATAAAGTAACCTATTTTGAATTCGGTCCAAAATAGGAATGCGCTTTTATTATTTTACTAAAAGCAAGAGAAAGCTTTTTTTTTTCAATAAATAATATTTGACAAAAAACTCTGACCTCGAGTTTTCCGTCGTTGACGCTCTGCTCGGGTACTTCGCCTTCATTCCCCATGCCTGGAAGTAAATTAGTAATTAAGTAATTAAAATCGACAGTGAGCACTTGACGGTTGTAGGACCACGCAAGTGTTCGCTGATGCACGAATGGGCAGATCCGTCGGGTTGGTATCGTGATACTAACCCGGACCTCACAGAGGACCGGCGTGAAGTAGAATTGTACCACTTCTGCGTTTCGTCTGGTTCGTGAGGTAGCCGTGGCCCACTTTATTAAGATGCGGCAATGCACCTGCAACCCTACGGGTGTTGCAAGGGTCCTTGGGCCGGCGGTAATCACTTAACATTAGGTGAACCGCCAGCTCGTCTGCCACTTTCCCTTACTCCAAAGGTGCACGCCAGCTCCCCACGACTGTATGTTGAGGAGCACCAGCGCCTGCAGCGGCGGCAGCGCCATCGGCTCGCTCTGCCCGTCCAGGAACACGCGCAACCGCCGCTCCAGGCCGTGGCACCCGCCGTCGTCCAACGCGCGGCCCACGCCCAGGAACAAATACGCGACCTGACAGTAGTATATGCGGAAAAAGAATCTCTTCACATGTGTTGTATTGTAATAATTGAAAAGGTCGTCGTAATCGGAACGCACTATACTTTAATATATTCGATTGTCGATAGTAAATACTTAACAACGCTGTCAAGCATGCTAGACAGACTAATCGATCGTTGAAAATGAGTTCACTCGGAAATTCACTCGCAAATTGTCGAAGTCTTTAGTTATCATTTGATTTTAGTTTTGTTTGCACGCTGTACGACGCTTTCCAAGTTACTGTACCTGCGCGAGGTCAACTTCTGACCGGCAACTCGGGGGCATTTCTCGCGCGACTGTACCACAACTGGACCGTCGTCGCGATCATTAGCTAACTCACGTAGTTGAGGGTGCGGCTGGCGAAGCGGTAGAGGAACTGGGCGCGGGCGCGGTGGAAGTCCAGCGCCACCTGGGCGTCCACGCCGACGCTCGCGTAGTTGTAAGCGTAGAGGACGCGGTCGGGGCGGCAACGCCGCAATCGCCCCCGCTTCCCTTTTATCGTTACCTTCCATCTTAAGGAAAATGCGGAACTCAGCTCGTATGGGAGAAACGTCGCTAATGTTCAACAATTCATATCGTCTATTATGGTGATGGAAAAAAGTTTTTACCTGTCTAATGGCTGCTCTTCAGCTTGACGTATTGACTTTATAATGGAATGTGCATCGAGGTGTGAATTGCAACCCGGACCCCAGCCCAAAACGCGTGAGAGGTCGTTGCCCGTGCCCATGGGCAGAATGCCAACGGATGCCTGTCACATGAACATTAACATCATAAGAATCAGTATAACGGAAAAGATTTATTGCGAATTTCGATTTTTGTCATTTTGCGATCATTTAATTACGTTTCCTAGTCCCAAACTAAGGAGAACACTTGAGCACTATGGGTACTTACTACTAGATAACTGATAAACACACTTTTCTTTTGTAAAGAAATACATATTATAATTATATACACACCCAGGCACTGTAAAGATACTATGATCATCACACAATGGACAAACTTACCTACCACGCCATTGTTTCGTCTTCAAAAAGTACATGGATCGTTCATGGGGCGAAGTGTGCGCATGTATAATAAAATCCCACAGTGGATATTAAGTGTGCCGATTGATCAATTTAAACTTAAAATTAAAAGTCAACTTATGGTTAAAGCGTATTATACCATTGCCGATTATCTCGACACCAATGTGTGGAGTTAATACTGTTGATACTCACGTATAGGCTAGATTAAGACTATTACACCTGAATGTTATGCAGTTTCTTGTCGGTCTCTTCTCAACAGAAACTGCTTTCCGAACCGGTGGTACCTTACGAACCTATATGTGTATATAATTTTTATGTAAAATTTGATGATTCATAAGAACGCGTTAGCTTCTATTTAAACAAATATATTTTTGATTTGATTTGAATTGACAATATTTTTCCAGTAGTGGGGATCGAACTAACACCTTGAGACGCAAGAGGCAGGGTCATTGCCTCTTAGGCTAATCGAGTCGTCAATCTTTTTTTTTTTTTATTTAGAACTGGCCAGCACTTAACTGCCATCCCACCTGATGGTAAGTGGCGATGCAGCCTTTGATGGTAAGCGCGCAAGCTCAGTAAAAACCTATTCACTCTTGCTTTGAAGATGCTATTTTTCAACAGAAATTGAAACACTGAAATATTTTATCAAGGACTGGCTGGCGCTTTTATTTATACTTTATTATACCATCCCATTTGTTGGTATCAACACTTGGCCACTCGTTGGTAATAAAACACTGATTTAGTAGTAACCTATTCAGTCTTGCTTTGAATCCTACATTGTAATAAGAGAGAAGGGCAAATGAAAGCAGATCATTCCACTCCTTTACTATACTCAAGAGTAAGCATAAAAGTATTCGACATACGTGGATTGCCGATAATATGATGTATCACGATGAAGCCCAGCCGTGTCTAAATGCGATGTTTCCCAACTCTCCCGACTTGGAAAAGAATTAAATCACGTATTTGTTGATTATACGTTATGTACGTGTATCTAATTAAAAAAATAAATATCTAAATGATATCTTAGAGGAAATATAAACATTACACCAATACACACTCTAATGTGCGGCGCGGCCTGCAACGCGTTGAGGACCCATGCGACGGTACCGTCCCCGCCGGCGACGAGAAAGCGACACCGGCCCGGCAGCCATTTTATCACGTTCTCCGGCGGAAATAGCACTTAAGTCAATCACCTGCAAATAGAAGAAATCGGAAATCAATGCGAATAATTAGAGGTCGAAACAGTTGGGTAAAGATTATCTGATCGAGTCTATTCAATAGATTTATAGAGCAAGCAAAATAAACGCGCGGCGACGTTCGGCATCGCTGGGTCTCGTGAACGATATGACTGACAAGTTAGAAATAATTTATCATGCCCGATGTATTGTGAGCTCATGTGGACTTAGTTTAAAAATATAATTTAAAATCTCTGGTAAATTTCACATACCTACACCAGAAAAGGATTACTGAAAATTGAACACCTCAGACGATCAAATCGGGGACAGAGAAACGCCTTTCAAAGACGGAATTGTTAGTCTTTAACCCAAGAGAAGTTTCACTGTAGTAGGACTTCACAACAGCATCTGCTATTGCACGAATGTACGGGTCCGTCGTGCTGGTCTTCTGTGAGGCCTTCACAGAAGACCAGCGTTAAGTGGAAGTACCTATTATACTGCTGCGTTTCGGCTGGTGAGTGAGGTAACCGGGGCCCACTAATTTAAAAGGTTTGCAATGCATCTGCTACCATCCAGGTGTTATAGAGGTTTATAAGTGGAGTCACTTAACATCAAGTGAACTGACTGCGTACTTGCCTACCTTTAACATAAAAAAATATCCAAATTTTTGTCTTCACTTATTTCGTTCGCTAATAAACAATGAGCATTACAGGTGTTACGGAGAGAATTAATGAAACAACAAAAATAAAAACTGCCAAGAATACATTACTGGTCAATACATAAATTTACCTGTATTGGATTAAGTAGGCCGCGAAATATTGATAGTACTTCATCACTTCTACTGCTTCCAGATTTTCTGTTAGCTGAAAAGTGAAATAAAGTATAATCTGGTTTTAAAATTCTTAAATTCATTCCATTCACATTCTATATGAAAAAATATAAAAATTACGCTTCCCCTCCTTTGTATGGCTTAGATAGCCCCATCCCCGCAGTGGTAGATATATAGCTCAAGGCCTTTTTGAGCCATCGGTCCAACTCCTAAGAAAAGTCTTACAAGTCCTGTAGGACCTGTACCACCTTCACAGTGCCAGCTGTGCCTAAATATGCCTCTCTCCTCATGCTCCTGCCATAAAGTGGAAGTGGCATACTTTTACCTTTTTTCTGGTGAGTGAGGTACCTGAAGCCTCTATTTTTTAGATAAGTTGCTGTAGATATCATTAGGCAGGGTGAATGACTCATCATCTGGTGAACTAGTATTTTGCTTAAAGCATGCTTAGCTTAAAGAAATCACCACAATGAACTCTTGTGATTAAAATTTGAATTTTATTATTGCAGGGAAGTTAAAATGATTTATTACCAAATATAATGAGCGGTTCCCAATCATCTTCCAGTGGTGACTTGATATAACTTATTAAACCTTTTTCTACTTCCACACAAGTTGGGGGAATTATAATTTTTTTGTACTTGTTAAAATCACATAGCTAAAATCAAAGATTCATAAATACAACAAATTAGTTAAAAAATCGAGTGTATTCTATTTAATGTTGTATCCCTTACATCATTTTTTCTGAGTTCATTTTCTTTTACTATTTTAATACGCTGACACCAAGAACAAAATATCTTTTTTAGATTCTCTTCATTATGGTCTCCATCTTTCCCATTTGCTGTACCTACTATAAATATTTACATTACAATAAGATTTTGAAAATATAATTGGTGAGGCAACCAAGAATTTAACTTTTCAAAAAATTGTAATACTTACTATTAACCCATTGATGATAAAACGGTTTATCACTTGGCCATGTGATTTGCTTACATTTTAATTTTTTGTCTAAAACTCTGTTGCATTTCTTGCAAGCACTAGCTGCACAACACTCACAAAAAAGTCCAACTAAAGGCAACATAAGCTCATTGCAAACAGAGCACTGAAAATTATGAATCTTCATTTGAATCAATTCTAATATGAAAACAAATAGATTGAAGCATTATGAAAAATAAAATTATATACAAACTGCACTTACATAAATATTAAATGGTAACGATTTGTTACAATCTATACTCCGCCAAGTATGCCCACGAGATTTATATATAATTTGCATGAAATTATTATCATTTAATAAGGAATGAAATATTCTATAAATTATATAACTCAAGAATAAACCGCCTACGGCAAAGTAATAATTTGATGAAAGATCAATAAAATTAAGATAGGTATCCATTATTAAATCAATGAATAATCACAATACATCAGATTTCTAAAAACTATAGAAAGAAACTATATATGTTTTAAGAGTATTTAACTAATTTAAAACAAAAACAACAACATCAATAAATATAAGTTATTATTAAATAAGTAATAACGTCTGTCAACACAGTTTAAATACAACTGTCACTCTCTATAAATAGTGTAGTGATAGGGTTATGTTCATTTTTTTTTTTTTTTTAATTATGGCTCGGAACCATTCGTGCATTAAGCCAGTGTCAAGTATTTTACATTCTTTCAACAAAGCGAGGGAAACGTATAACGCGAATTAAAATAATTAAAAACCGTACCGGGAATTAAACAAAACCAAATCAGAATAATTTCATATAACAAACAAAATACAGAAAAAATAATATACAACAAAATAAAAACAAGTAATATTAAACTACAATCTAATCTTATTATTTATAATAAATTTATTTAATGTACTATATACACAGGGTCTATTATCTCTAAGAAGTAAAGGGGTTATGTTAGGGATGCCGAAAAATATCGAAAATTCGATATTTTTTTTTTATTATATCGATATTTTTGGCCGATATACTTTATTCCGATATATCGATATAAAAAATTGAATATTGAAATCGTATCAACAACGATATTTTTATTCAAACTGAGTCAAAGCCGTACAAGATAAAAATGAACGGAAAATACTGTGGTCTATACTAGTATTGTCGCAGATGTAGAGTTGCATTTTGTACTTTAATTATGGTATTTATAGAACAATTTAATGCTTCGTACTTTATACTATCCATATCTTAGGTACAACATATAATAGAGGTGTTACAAATCATAAATATTTAACTACTTATTATGTTAATTTATAAATAGCATGCAAAATGTTAATGGCATCAACTAAACTTACTTTAATTTAATATGTAAATAAAGTTAACAAAAATTTAATTATAATCAAATTCTCAATAATTCAATGTCACATTTTATTATATCGAGTCTTCATAAAAAAATATTTGACGTCAAAATTATTACCAATTAACCACTTAGAAAAATTCTTCGCAAAACTTCTCTAAATTATCAACCAAACAACTATTACTAAATTCTGTGGATCTAGACCTATCTTTTAGGACAAGTCCCAGTGGGTTTCTTTTTTACCAATTATTAACTTCGTTTTAAACAATTCTTTACGTTCTTTTACAAAGTTACGTTTGTTTTAATAAGTACATTTTTGATTTGATTCGAGCACTAAAGAAACTGATTTATCTTACTAAATAAGCTGTTTGTTTTTTTTAATGAAGGTCTTGATATATAACATATCGATAAATTTAGATTAATAAAAGAAATTTGATTAAAAGTAATAAATAATTAACGTTTTACTAAAATTTCTCATTCATTTAAATAATGTGAATTCAGTATAAAAATTACTATTATTGATTATTATTACCGAATTAGACTGAACTAAATACATAAATTTTTTAAACTGAAAATTTGACCGATATATCGATTTTTTTTTTCGATTTATCGAGGCCGATATTGATATTTTTATAAACATCGATATATCGATACATCGGTATTTTTTTCGACTTTCGGCATCCCTAGGTTATATTCTGTTTGCTGTCACTCCAAAAGGTACATATTATAACCAAAGAGTACATTAATAATATAGTCATCAGTCTCCTCGTGAGACAGCGCCATCTCTTGATGCGGGACCGAACTACAAGTTCAAATGTATAAAATTATTCGAGAGCTATATTCAACTACACAGTATAACAAAACAAAATGATGACTAAATGAAAGATAACCGAATAAAATAAATGCCACAGTTCAGTGTTATCAACTGTTGAAGAAAAAAACTAGTAAAGCAATTCAAGAATAAAAAACTAGTAAAGCAATTCAAAAACCTCCTAAAATCCACTGTTTCAAAAAAAACTTCCTAAGTAAAAAAGTCACCTTTTTTTAAATTAACAAGCTAGAATAATTATCGGAAAATTTAATTATCTGTGTAATTAAAACTGTTTTATTCAAAAATTAACTTAATTAATATACTTGACCTTGAACAGTGTTCATTGACTTGAAAAATATTTATACAAATTAAGTACATTTTATTGTGACGTTATAATCATATAAATTACTTTTAAGAACCAGACAATAAATAATGGGAATAAATATCATTTAATTATAAAAGATCTGAATGAAACATACGTACCTTTAAATTCATTGTCTTTTTCTCACTTAGCTGCATATTTCTGAACATATCCGATGGCAATTTTCTCACCATTTGACATTTTATATTAGTTATTAAATTTAAAATATTATGAATATATATACCGCCACCGTCAGACGAGGCGGCCATACCTATCGGGTATGGAACGGGCCTCTGCCGTACATACCCGGTGTGTGTACTGGTATGTTCATACTGGGTATTTATACCTGTTCCAGTATATACGCCTCATCCCTACTCACAGGGCTCCCACCATTCACCAAAAATCCTATACATAGGAAGTTATTAAGTGTAAGGTCTTTGGCTCACACACTGTCCTTCTTAGAGTAAGCCATCCATCTGTTTTGTTTTTCAGAAGGGTCGGTGTTCTTGTAATTTTCGTCATTTAAACTATGTTACATATAGGATTATTTTTAACTTTCTAATTTCGCGCTGGACCGGTCTCTCATTAGAAATGCGTTTATAATGTATAATGTATATATAATGTATGCGAAATCGTTTTAATCGATGTCTCTGTGTTACTGTGGCTAAGATATTGGTTTCGGCGTCAGGAGTCGGGGGTTCGAATTAAACTATTAGTGTGAACCACAAATAATTGTTCCGGATCTGGGTATTTGTTTCCCAAGGAAGGTTGGCGTTAGGCAGATGGCCGGTCGTAAAAATATAGCCAAAACCAATTTCAACATGATTCGCATGTTGTGCCGGTCCCACCTAAGTGAGATAACGGCAGCAGAATGATGATAATTTGCTTTTAATCGTTTTCCTTTTTCAGTCCCGGTATCAGTTTGGCGTTGCCTCATACGAGCAGGGTCTTGGCTAGGTCTACCGATATTTTACAATACCTAAAAATTAAAATTAAATCTCTAAAAATAAAAAGAGAACCGACATCAAAAATCTCTATTAGCACTATTGTAATTACTATCTTTTTTGGCTTAAAGATCTAGTAACCAGGCCATAAATGATAAAATCTTTATTAAAAAAAACTATTTTTATCATTTTACCTAAATCCTTAATCCAACCGTGATGGCAGCACTGGCATGCATAGAGCAAGCATGGACTTTTTGGCGGGAAGTCAAATTGAGTGGGTGCTTACAGTTTTTCTTCGTTTATTTTAATTGTCAAAAATTATTAAATTATTAGTCAAAGTTAGCAACAGTAAACATCTAATTTTCTGAGTTTCCTCCCCGTCGATTCAAGATAGGGACGCAAAGCAATGGTGAGGACACGTTGGGAAAGTGTCCTATATAGCGGAAAAGAAAATACAAGCAGACGACGACAACAAAAGATGAAGAGAAGTACAAAATTTATTTGAAAAGTTATAATACCAGGATGTTCCTAGAGAACAATTCCAACACTGAATATATAGTATATGCTGAGTCAAAAGAAAGGGAGAAAGTGGGCAACAAAAATCACATTAAATTGACCCAACTTTTTACGGATAACGTTCAAGACATTACAAGTGTATATCGAATCAATGGATACAAAATTGGAATTTCATTCCAAAAGGCTGCTGCAGCCAATAGTTTTTTTAAGATTAAACAACTTCTTAGCAACACATCAATTGAGAGCTTTCATCCCCGCCCATTTGGTGGAGAAAGTAGGCATAACCAAATATGTTCCTACCGAAATGTTTAATGAGGAAATTTACAAAAACATAAGCTCTGATGCAGATGTTATCTCTGTCAAGCGATTCAAGAAGAGAGATGAAAACAAAAAGCTGAAACCTATGACCACAGTGGCAATCACATTTTCATCGTCTACTTTGCCCAAGTTTGTATGCTTGAATTTGTTCAGGTACCAGGTGTCAACATTTATTCCAGCCCTTGTGCAATGTTACAAATGCTTGAAGCTTAACCATTCAGCTAAAGTCTTTCGTGGGACATAAATGTGCTCTTCATGTGCTGGAGACCACTTCTACAAGGAATGTACATACTTTGATGTGTATTAATTGTGGTGGGTCTCACCTCGCAATTTCTCGAGACTATCCTATAAAAATAAAGAAAATTAAAGAAAAACGTAATCTAATCTTGAACCAAAATCGCACATTTGCCTCTTTTTAATTCAGCATCTAGTTTCTTGTACCACTGTCTTCCTGACTGTTTTAATCCATAGACGGCTTTATTTAATTTGCATATTGTGTTTTTTTTATCATCATCATCATATCAGCCGTAGGGTGTCCACTGCTGAACATAGGCCTCCCCCATTGACTTCCACTTCGACCGGTCGTTAGCGGCCTGCATCCAACGCGTCCCTGCGATCTTAGCTACGTCGTCCGTCCACCTTGTGGGAGGCCTTCCTACACTGCGCTTGCCGTTTTCTTTATCTTGGTTTAAATCATGTAGCATTTTTAGCTTTTTGTTTAATTTCTGCATCTTTGTAGATTTAATTATCTTTTCTAAATATTCTTCTTTATTTTTCGGCTTTTTCATATAGATTTCTTCTACAATATCTCCGTTTAAAAATATCAATCTGGTTCAAATGCATATCTTTCTGTACAGCTAAAGCCACTAATAATCTTTTTGAACTTAGTCGAGTCACAGGTGCGAAAACTTCCTGATAGTCAACACCGGGTATTTGTGAAAATTCTCTTCTCTTAAAGTAAAGTCTTTTTGCGTACAATATTGCCACCTGTTCCTAATTTATCTTTCAGAATTATCTTGCTGTCAATGACGTTTCTGTGAGGTGGTATAATTTTTTAAGTGTGCTGTTATTTCAGTAATTATTGCAACATTCCATTTTAGATCATCTTCTTCGTTCATGCAAACTGTACATATGTAATCTTTTGTCCAAACTGGTGGTTTTCAAGTCCTTTGCGATCTTTCATTCTCTAAAATATCATTTCTTTCTATTGCCTCAACGTCTCTTACTTCATTGCGATCTGCAACATAATTATCATCAGTTTTTATTGCCTCATTCTCATTTACTTCATTATGATCAAAAATGTTTTCATTGTTTTATTACAATTCATTTTGCAATTCGTTTTCGTCATGATCTTCGCTGATATTCACAATGTGAATATCAGCGAATATTTCACAATCTTCTGGTTGTTGATATAAGTACTTCATTATTTTCTTTTTTACTATCGACAAATATATCAATTAACTTCTTTTCATTCTTGTTTTCTGATTTGTCAATTTTATTTTTATTTTACTTATAATTTTACATATCTCCGTACAATTACGTAACGCGTTTCTGGTACTAATATTCTGTAAACTTTACTATTTTCCGAATATTGGTTGAATGTTAATAAAATAACAATATTATCTTCCAGATCAATTTAATTTATTTTACCGGTTATTCACATTTTCGATGATGAAATGGTAATGAAAGTAATTAGCTGGGTGAATTTAATTTATACCAAGTTCAGACTTTGTAAGTGTTATAATGATAACTACTTTCATTGAATCGCAGAGTGACCTTGGACGATTTTTGTTTTACTATGGAACCACAGTGCACTGTAGAATTCCTGCACATTTAATAAGACTCAAAATTGTCGCAAACCCAAAATGTACTTTTTGATGTTAATGATGTTGCTGACCTAAACCATATTTTCATGAAATGACAAAATTATAATTGTCTTCGATTAATCTTGGTGTCTGAACTAGAAAATATAAATACACAAGTATTTTGTGATGTGCCAAAACTTCTCAGAAACCCAAATATTATAAGTTTATATATAAATTCATTGTTATTACAATAGGTATAGGTAACTTGTTAAAGTAGTTTTTAAGTATATGTAAGATAGGCCTAAAGGACCTGATTCCAGGGCCGTTAAACTAATAAACAAAATAGATGCATGACGAAGGCTAATTATGATGCCGAAGCCGAAATTCGAAAAAAATATCGATATATCTCATCATCATCGTCAGCCCGTATCAGCTCACTGCTGGGCATAGGCCTCCTCCCTCTTGCGCCATTCTTCCCTGTCTTGAGCGTATCGCATCCATGTTTTTCCTGCGATCGCTTTGATATCGTCGACCCATCGGCCAGGTGGTCTACCGACGCCACGCCTTCCTTCTCGAGGTGTCCATTCGGTTAACGTTTTACTCCACCTGCTATTACCATGTCTAGCAATGTGAACTGCCCAGCGCCATTTGAGCCGTTTTATCCGTTCACCTACGTTGCAGACCTTCGTCCTACGACGGCTTTCTCTATTGCGGATGCGATCTCTTAACCTGATACCCAGCATGGAACGCTCCATAGTTCAGTGTGCGACTCGCATTCTGTGCACTGTCTCTTTTGTGATCTTCCATGTCTCGGAACCATAGGTCATGGTGGGCAGAACACATTGATTATAGATCTTGGTTTTCAAGCATTGTTGTATTTTGCAGTCCTTAAGTACGTCTTTGAGCTTATCAAAGGCCGCCCAACCTAAATGAATGCGGCGAGAGACCTCTTTATCACGATGTTCTCTGGCAAATGACAAATAGTGTCCAAGATATATATAGTGTTCGACAAACTCTAATGAATCTGCACCGACGGTAATACCCACTTGCGAGTCACCGGTCATATTGGACATCACCTTCGTCTTGGACATATTCACCTTGAGGCCCACCGTTAGAGAAGCATCATAAAGTTGTTGTAACATTTCTTGGAGATCTTGCATCCGCTCACTGAACAGGATCAAGTCATACGCAAAGCGAAGGTGTGACAAGAAGACACCACTGATGTTGATACCTTTATATATCTATATTTATAAAAATATCAATATCAGCCTCGATATATCGAAAAAAAATATCGATATATCGATCAAATTTTCAGTTTTAAAAAAATAATGTATTTAGTTCAGTCTGATTCAACGATAAGTAATAGTAATTTTTATACTAAATTCACATTATTTAAATGAAGTAGATATTTTAATATAACAATTTTTTATTAATTTTAATCAAATTTCTGTTATTAATCTAAATTTCTAGGTATGTTATTTATCAAGACCATCATTGGAAAAAAAACAAACAGCTTATTTAGTAAGATAAATCAGTTTCTTTAGCCCTGAATCGAATCAAAAAATATGTAATGAAAAACATGTAACTATGTCAAAAACAAAGGATTGTTGAAAACGAAGTTAGTAATGGGTCAAAAAGAAACCCGACTTGTCAGAGAAAAACTGAAAAACGAAAAACAGAGACTTGTCCTAAAAGACAGGCCTAGATCAACAGAATTTAGTAATAGCTGAACGACAATTATTTAAGTTACTGATGTGGTTAAATGATAATAACTTTTATGACGTCAAAGAGTTTTTTTTTTAAATGAAAACTCGATATTATATTATGTGACATTTAACTTTATTTACATATTAAATTAAAGTAACTTGAGTTGATGCCATTGATATTTTGCATTCTATTTATAAATAAACATAATATGTAGTTAAATATTATTGATTTGTAACACCTCTTTACCATGTTGTACCTATGGATAGTACGAAGCATAAAATTGTAGTGTAAATACCATAATTATAGTACAAAGTGCAACTCTGCATTCGTGACAATACTAGTAATAGACCACAGTTTTTCCGTTCATTTTTATCTTTTACGGAACTTTGAATCAGTTTGAATAGAAATATCATTTTTGATACGATTTCGATATTCAATTTCTTATATCGATATATCGGATCAAAATATATCGGCCAAAAATATCGGTATATCGATATTTTTTCTCCATCCTATCACTAATTATTCGAAGTTTCGTTTCGAATTGTTGTCAAATGTATTGATTACATTCTCTTTGTTGTTGTTGTCATTTCAATTTACATACATGATATTTGAAATAAATGTTTACATTGATCATATTATTTAAGTTTTCTTTTTCAAAGTTGACGAGTTCTTTTTCAAAGTTGACGAGTTCTTTTTCAAAGTTGACGAGTTCTTTTTCAGTAGAAGACTTCAAAGTATTTTTAATACCACTTAAAATGTCTATTGGTACTGTATTTGAAAAAGCTTATAGAGGTGATTATAATCAAGTCAAAGTTAAAATTGATGAAGATAAATCATTAATACATACAAATGACTCGGTAATATTTTAAAATTTTACCTGTGCATGAAACGTTTCTACTATTCAAATATTTTATCTATAATTTTTATATTACCTAACACCATCTATATTTTAACCTTGAATTCTACTTTTTTGCAGAATGGCCGGCTTCTTATTCATTGGGCTGCATTAGGAGGCAATGAGAATTTAGTTGACTTATTAATAAACTTAGGTTCTCCTCTCGACCCTGTTGATGACACTAATAGCAGTCCCATTATATTAGCAGCTTCAGCTGGAAAGTATAATGTAGTTAAGTTGCTTATTGATAGGGGTGCAAATGTCAACCATAAAACGTATAGAGGTCAAACACCACTTCACTATGCATGTTCTAAAGGACATAAAGAGGTTTGTTCCTACTTAATTTGTATATATTTTTTTAACTGAACTAAAATTTTCATCTTAATTGTTATAGATTGCAAAGCTGTTAATTGACTCGGATGCTCGAATAAATGAAGGTGATGTGTTAGGCGCAACACCTTTACATAGGGCAGCATCACAAGGAAGAAGTAATATAGTGGAAATTCTAATAGAAGATCCATTAATTAAAGTGGACACTTGTGATTCTACAGGATGTACACCCCTGTAAGTATATGTACAACATTAAAATTTAGTTCTTCTAATTGAACCTCCATCTATAAAATTGCTCCCTTTATTTTTTTACTCCTTGTGTTGTCTTGCGTTCTTTAGAAGAGCGAACTGAACTAGTTCATTTCGGACAGTGAACTAGTTCATTCTTTTAGTTCTATTACCTCTTTTCCTTCTTTGGATCAAGATACAAAATATTGTGTCACTATGGTGATCCACAGAATTAAGAATCTAAAGACTTATGATTGCCAAATATCATACGAAACTTAGTCTATGTACTAAATAACATATAAATAAAGAAATTCTAAAGTTTTGAATGTAAATAGGTGTGTTATTCAGCCAATATTAGTTATAGATGTAATGTTAGCCATTTATATACAGTGTGTCGTTACCATCGCGACAATAAATGATCACACGTCTAGTGCTACTTGCCAATAATCATAAAAAAATATTAACGTTAAACAAAATCCATAATTAAAAAAAAATATTTTTCAAACAAACTAATTAAGTAAAAAAGAAACAAAATTTGTAACATCCTATACAACTCGCGTCACAGCGTCGTATTACAAGCCTCTCCTTCTAACAGTATGTTTTGTCTCTTTTAAATTCATTCAACCCATTCATATGCTTGCATACCTTGCGTGACCTTTACAAATGAACTTTACGTTATGCTTTTATAGGTAAGGATGTTCTAAAATTCTTTGTTTTGGAAAATTTAATAACTCTATAAATATTGATGTTTAAAGAATTTAAATGTTTAATACAACTTTGAAAAGTTATCCCCTATATGCGTGTTCATTTAATGTCGCGATGTTAACGACACGCTGTATTTGATATACAGTGCTGTATGACTAAACTGATTAAAGGACAGGAAGGATAAAATTTATTTCAGACACCTAGCTTGTGAAGAAGATAGAGAAGCCGTGGCTTGCATGTTAGTCAATGCAGGTGCAAGTATTGATACAAAAAATAAAGAAGAAAAGTCTCCAGTAGATCTGTGTTCCCCAAAGCTAAAAAAAATGTTATTGAATTTGTTAAACTAAAATTTTTGTTTTATAGCTAAAAGTTTTTTTGTTTGTATAATTGATAAAAGAATGCATTGTGCAAATTTTTATGTCATTCAACTTTTTTTATTGTAAGTTGTGCTTACATACATTTGACAAAAAAAAAACAAAATAAAAGGGAATATAATATATTCTCTTTTACTTTTCTACTGTTATATCTGTGGAAACTTATGCAATAAATCATTGTACATACTTTTTGAATGTTTTCTTACAACCGGTTTTATTATTTGTATTAACTAGATCATCAAGCTTGGCGTTAGACGTGTATTCATTTATTGTCGCGGTTGTAACGACACGCTATATAACTTGAAGTTTTTCAAATATGTTTTATTGAAGTTCGTAGCTGCCGAGTCAAACCTAGGCACGCATGCGCTTCAATTTTGCTAGCTCCTCCTGTACCTGCTGTTACCGTTTTAACGGTGGTAGAGCCACGCAGCAGCCTCGGATGACGAATGGGCAGGCTCGTCCGGGTAAGTACCACGGCCTCTTTTTTTTTTAGGCTGGATGAGCCACTGTCGGCCTTTATATTTCACGGGGCGCCTAGCCTGAACCTCGGCGTATTATTATTACGCGTTATGGTGACTAAACTCGAGGGCTCCCGGGGGAGCCTCGGCTCGAGCCGTCACACTATTATTATCACCGGTTTGGGAGGCCGCCAAGCTCTTAAGGCGCTTTGGCGGGCGCTCCATGGAGTGATCAGGCTCAAGGGTCCCCGAGAGGGGACCTTGGCTTGGGCTGTCACTCAACACGCGTTTAGCATTCCGATTCCAGGGTGCCCAAAAGGGGCGGACCTCAGCTCGATCGGTAGCTATTATCTGACTGGGGGAATTTCTAGAGGTAACATTACTACACTTCGGAGAGCGTTGGCGCTGGGAGAAGTGGCGGAAGAAACTCCAGCAACGCTTCTATCATTAATGGGGGAAAACCTGCCCGGTACGTGGCGGAACCTAGTATATGTTTGCCGCACTCGCCGGCGAGTGCGGTGTGTGTTGGTGTGTTTCCTAAGTTTTTTAATTCTTTCGATGGTGATAGTCGTCTCATTGTCAGGGAAGTCGAGAACGTGTAGCGGTCTACGGTAATCGCGGCGGAAAGTATCTAGCAGCAAGGGCCTGTAGGTGACGGTACCTTTTTTTTCGTGGGAAAATCCTTTAAAGATCCCCTACCACTGGAACGGGGGAGCGGCAGGGGTATGTGGGAGTTGCGGTGAGCAATGGGTTCCCACTAAAAAACCCACGTTGCACCTGTCTCTGTCGCATCGGCCGGGGACACGGGAACACGTGGACGCAATCTTCCGCGACCCCGGCGCGACTATGGCCCTGTTTAGGCCTCATCTACTAGGTGACGGTACGGAATATCGGTGCGACGCCGACTTCAGGAATTGCGCGATGGTGGGCAACTCTGGATCGACATGTAGGTCGATATTGCGCGTGAACCAGGGTGCTCCCGTGGCTCTGGGCAAGAATCGATTCTGAATGACCAGAAGCCGGTGTATTTGCTTCGGAGCAATGTGAGCGAGGACGGGGTTCGCGTACGTCATGATAGGGCGAACTACTGCCTTGTATAAGGTCACCGTCTCCGAAGGGACATTTTTGGCGTTTTATTGAGGAGCGGGTAGAGGCGACCGAGTACGAAGGCCGCCCGGTTCCTGACCTGGGTCACGTGCTGGGTGAATTTAAGCTGGAAGTCGAGGACGACGCCTAGATATTTGACTTTATTAACTAATGGTACTGGGCTGTCCATGAGTTTAACGGGGGGTGGATTGGGTACATTCTTTTTATGTGCAAAAAGGACGGCCGCGTTTTTGGCGGGATTAATCTCGATCCTCCATTGCCGAAACCAGTCACCGATGGTGATGGCCGCACCTTGAAGGCGTCGATGGATCAATTCGTAGTGATTACATTCTCTTTGGCATAGAGTAAAGTAATACTAATGAAAGGGTCAGAGTCAAACGTCAGTGTCAGTTTCATAGCTCTATACTCACTGCTTTTAGCTCTGTTTTATTGTAATAGTTGTAGTTGTATTGTAACTTTGTAATTGCATGTATTGTTACTAACAATTTGTTAGTATACATTAGCTCGTGTCAGGCGTTTTCGAATGATGGTGTCGTGTAGTCGCAGTTAGATAATTGTGTAGTGTAAATATTTTGGTAACCATCGAACAGCGATGTATATTTTGTAATATATCGTAAAGGGAAGCAAGGCTATGAGCCTTTAGATTATAAAGTAAAGAATTAAAGGTGAATGTGTAAATTTGTTTAGTCCATTGTAAGTAATATAAAACGTTTTGTTCATTTAAAAAGTTAAGGAATCATCAACTATTAATTTTTGTATTGTTTCAGATAATATATGCTGCTTCAAGCATGCCAGCGACATATTACGACTACTATGATGGTAGTAAAGTGTTTGTTTTCGTTTCTACTAGACTTGGTCTACCTGTAGATCTTGTAAGTACATCTACACTTTTTTAAACCTGCCCTTGGGTAACTTTGAATTATAACTTTAGTTATAGTGTAATATAGATTCAAGCTTAATTTTTTCCGCACAATATTTTTAGTTTAAACATAGCTCATAGTAGATATATATTCTTATATGATTGTATTTAATTAATTTTCCATTTATTGTTTTTTTTTTTTACATTTATGATTTTATTTGGTCCATTAGTTTACAATTAGATAACTAAATTATCATCTATCTAGATGAATCTTCTAGAATATAGAATCTTCTAGAGCAAAGAAGCTACACCAAAGATGTCATCAGTTAAAATTTCGAGCAAAGTACATTATCCAACCAATCAGGAAGCTTCATAATTAGCACTTTATTTTATTAATATCATAATGCCATATTTTCCTTCCATTAGGTTAATTTTTTGATCGCACAAATAGCTGCACTATGCCTGGCCAGATTATTTCGGAAACCATTGCGACTTGCTTCACCAGAATTTCGTCATTCTGTATGCCTTGTTATAGGTTTGCTAATGGGATATTTCTGCTTTGGAAAGTAAGTTCAGTGTTTTTATTTTTAAAATCCATCCCTGTCTTTATCTCCATGTCAATATTTCATATATTTTAAAATATGTAATTAGGAAATTTAATAACATATAAAGTTACAGCTATAGGTATCTGAAAATTAATGTGTTATTGAGTTAATCTTTTTTAAAATGTATACTAAGCAATAGTTATTCTGTCATGAATAACATTTATATGCAAATTTACTTTAACCATTAACAAATATAGTTTGTATAATGTTAGGAGCTGTGTAAACTATATATCTATTATGAACATTCTATACCTCTGCTTCAATCAATATACTTGATCAATCTAAATTCAAATCCCTGTGTACCTGGCACCAATGAAACTGTTATTTTAAGCGCTGTTTTATCACATGCTCAGAGGTGAAGGAAAACATTGTGATGAAACTTGCATATATAAAAATATGTATCAAATATATATGACAAACCTGAGTGTACCCTAACAGGGGACAAGTATAAGTGTACCCTAATACTCCCCATAAAGAGGAGACCTTTGCTGAGCAATGGGTCACATGCAGGCTGTTATTTTACTTTACTTTTTTGTACATTGTTATTTTTATCTCATGATTGTGATGTGGCAAATATTCTGTTTGTTTTAGTTTATGTTATAGTAAAAGTTATGTATAATGTACATATTAATGATGATATGACCAAATAGTAAAAAAAATAATAAATAAGGCAAGATTTCTTATGAAATATATTTTGTCATCTAATACATTCATTAAAATTATTTTCTGGTTAATTTTGGATAATGTCAGTAGTACAATCCATAGACCGTTTTTTTTGCATGCATTAGTGCTTCTAATTTACGGTCTTATATATTATGATTATAAGTTTTATTTAACACTAGCGACCCGCCCCGGATTCTTACGGGTGCAATGAATACATTGCACATGGTTTATATGTATGTTTAGTAATACATACATATAAACCTTCCTCTTGAATCACTATGTTTAGTAAAAAAAACCGTACCAAGATCCATAACCTAGTTTTAAAGATCTAAGCGTACATAGGGACAGACAGACAGTGGGACAACTTTGTTTTATATTATATAGTGATGCACAGCAAAGAGACGTTTACATTTACACTCACTTGTTTTGCCTTCCCGGAACTCATCAACTCACTAACACTACTTAAACTTTATGGTATGGTATTAAAGTTCAAACTGACTTTTAAGTATTATTACGAATCTTTTGTACGGGTATATAGAAAAGTGTTGTTTTTAGACTTTTTCAGGCAATTTTTAAATATTTCTCTCCGTAAGAACCATCCAAATCGGTCCAGCCGTTCACGCGTGATGGCGTGACCAAGGGAAATAGGGATTCATTTTGATATATTATATAGATTTGCCTATGTTTCGTGACTTGTTTTCCATTTTAGATTATCACACTACATTCAAGTGTGAAAATTTTGTTATGTTTTAATATACTTCATTTTAATTTAGATTACGAAGTGGAGTATCCCTCGACTCACGCTTCCCCGACTTACTCGAGTTATGTGTTATTTTCACATCCCGTACACACGCTTTTGTCCGACAATCAAAAACTGGACTTCCACAATTAGAAGTTGACAATTGATGAACAACAAATAATTGGCGTGTTTTACCAACCAGTCGAAATGAACTCGTTCCGAAGCAATAAGCTGCGTCACTTGACCTCATATTTACTATCCAATCTAAAGTACTTCAAAACGTCTTTTATATCCTAGTATCGCATTGCCACTTAAGCCTTAAATTTTGATCAATGGTAACCCGATGATCTATGTAGGAGCTGCCACAATCTAGTTGTTCGTTGAGCTAACTGACTAGTGTTAGTAATTCTTTGGGTCAATGACCGATGATAGTCTACGTAGCCGACCTAAAACAGGTCACCTATGAAACTGGACAATGGAGCGGAACGTCTATACAGTTTTACAACTAGTTTTTTACGACAAAATTCATCGGTTTTACGAACGAAATAGATCATCCTACTCGAACGTGTTTTTGTTGACTTTCAGTGTCTCAATTTAAGCTTGTAACAAAACAACCCGAAAATGTGTTATGTAGTTTTAATAATATCGTAATACGTTTGGTACTTTCACGGACGGGCCTCACAGAAGCCGAGCGTGAACTGAAAGTATTTATTTATACGCTTTGATTATATACTTGTCTATAGTCAAAGATTTTACGTTTGCGTTTGGTGTGCGGAGTAAGGTAATGCAACCCAGTTTTTTAAGGCGCTGTATGCAGTAAAAATAGGTTTTTCAAAAGATTTTTTTAGCAAAATCTACTCATTTTATAGCAGCCAAAAAATATATATGTTAATCTTGATCGTACATTGTTTCCAAAACATATTCTCGATATATTTTCTCGATAGAAAAAAATCATGAAACTACCTCTAAAAGAGAAATTCAAATCCAAAAATGAACGTAATACATCAATAAATCTTAATGAAATTAATGACCTTCCATAACACGAAAAAAATATATATTCACATATTTCGTATTTTAAATTATTTGTGTGTATTAACAGTTGTTAATTAATTTATTTAAAGCGTAATTTCAATGTCTTAGCTCGTGATTGGTCTATCAGTCCTATACATACAGTGTATAGGACCATCATTCTTTATAGATTGGGTTCAAATCTCTAAATTTTTTGTTGTACTTATTGTTGATTTTCTTATTTGGAAATATTTCTTAATTACCATTTAATTTTTGTTCATTTTTTATTTTCATAAATAATTACAACGAAATATTATTGTATTTGTTCAAAGTTGAAACAGTTGGAGAACAATCTATCAGTAAATAAACCAACTTTTAGTATAAAATTTTTTTAACGTCATCAAATTTTTTATTAAAATATTTAATTTTTCACCCTAAAACGAAAATTTATCTTATACACGAAAAATAATTGTTTTATAGTTTTTCTTATTAATTGTTTATTTGCCAAATTGAGCCATTTTATAAAAAAAATAATTTTTTGGCTAACAAATTAAACGTGAAAATAATATAAAAATTACAACTCCACTCGATGAGGGTTTGAACCTGAGACTACAGCAATAGTTTACCGTTTTGTATAACGCTCGGACCAACAGGCTACGTGAGGCTAGGCTGTGGAAAGTGACAAAATTTCGATTCTAGTTATAATTGGTGTCGTTTATCGATACAAATAAAGATTTTATCGATAGTTTTTTAAATTTCACTTTAGTTGAGAAAGTAATATAACATTGTAAATCTTGAACATTTAAAGGATAAATTAAAATTCCTAATATATAAAAAAAATGTAATAAAAAAAGTTGTATTCGTAATTTCTGCAATTTATGAGCCATTTCTTTAAAATACCAATATAAACCATGGAAACAAAAAATAATAATTATAAGTAATTTGCCTTTATTAATTTATTTGACTTTAATATGTATTTTTAATCAATTTCTTTTCCATTTAATTAAAAAGAAATTAATAAACAGGAAGAAGATTTTCTAAAATTGTTGATTGCTTTCTCATACTTTATATTTGTTTGTTTATTATTATTCCTATTATAATATAAAAGTAAAATACAATCATGGTCTATAAAAGATATTATAGTGATC
This sequence comes from Iphiclides podalirius, assembly GCA_933534255.1. Classification (NCBI taxonomy): domain Eukaryota; kingdom Metazoa; phylum Arthropoda; class Insecta; order Lepidoptera; family Papilionidae; genus Iphiclides; species Iphiclides podalirius. The sequence goes on along the minus strand of OW152822.1, from coordinate 8,111,855 downwards.
ATCTATTAACATTTTTGAAAGCCTTCCATGATACTATCGATAGTATCCTATGGCCCACCACTACACACACACTAAGCAATGAATGACTTGGCCTAGCGGCGCGTCGACGAAACTCGCGCGCTGCGCGCCGCTAAGCGGCGTTACCCCTCCTCCGCTTCCTCATACTTCACCACCCAAATACCTAGTTAAAAATTCACTGCATACAGCGCCGTAAAGTTTGGCAACGCATTGGACCCGTCAATTGTGGCTGTCCATGGGCGGCGATGATGACATTACTTAAAACCTTATTACATAGTAATAAAATAACATTAGTTAAACTTTAAAAAAGCTAGATCGTTTTTAATCTTATTAATTATTTAATCGTAATAAATAAAATATGAAGTAAAGTTATAGTTAACGGACACTTTCTTATTTAACTTAAAAATAAGTTTTAAACGTTAGATGACTAAATCTCTAAATTTTTGTTCCGTATTCTGTATCACTTTATCGTCCAATAAAGTACAAACGTGAGGTACCTTTATATATTAGCATCAAATTAATGTTTTACGGCAATTGATGTCGTATTTCCTTAATGCAAAATTGTAAGAACCTTTATGATTTTCGCATATTAATTATTTCAATAGTTACGTTGCTCTACCACTTTTTTTTTAATTAAAGCTTGATAAAAACGACGTACATTATAAATAATGAGCTAAATGCGCTATGCATTTGACAGAGTTTATTTTAATATGACTATTATAGATAAAATTGTCGGGTGCATAATATCCAATGCCATGGTTCTATCCATAAGAAAATTGGTGTAAGCCACACAAACAGAACCAAAGATAGTCTTTTGAAAAACGGAGATTTGTCGATCCATAAGTCCATAACCCTTATCATTAATTCGAAAATCTCCGATTTTAATTCTTTCTTCAGAGAAAATTGGCTATTGACTTTTTATTTTTATTTTACAGACAAGCTGTACACCTGTCAGTTCTGCCAATGTTAAGTTATATTCTGCTTAAGACGTTACCGAATCGGATAATGGGAAAGTGCGTACATTGGTTTTTATTTACTACCTAGTATGTAGAAATGCTTGGCAGAATGTATAAATACTTAGATTTTTAACGCTAATTTAATATTTTTTTTTAATTTTAAAATGCTTCGCAGTACCTACATTCCTTCGAAATCATTGCTAGCAAAAGTTTCGGCTTCTCGTAAAGGGTGCTTTTATTTTTCAGTGTTATATTGACAGTGTCAATGTTATACTTGTCGTGTCTCCACTTGCATCGGCAGCTGTATCACACGGCTGACTATACGCTGGACATAACAGGTATAGAAAATTCTTTGTTCGTCTTTATATTCGTCTAAACGAATGTTCTGAACTAAATTTAAATTTCGATAAACGCTCCGATATTGCGCACTTAACGAATGACTAATGCCCCAATATTAGTTTCCACGATGTTTCTGTTCGCAGTGTTGTAACCGCTTAGCGTTCCATTTAAGCTATTAGCATGTTACGTTAACCGATTTTTTTTTAGCGTGTTACATTGGAATGCGAGAAATACTTGGATTGATATAAAACAAGAATGATGGTTGCAACATTTTTATTGCTCCTTTATTTTTATACAAACTTAACTCTGACGAGTTTCCAGGACGGTGCGCGGTAAATATCGTCTTTTAATGTAGTCCGCAGATATGCGATTAAAAGTTTATTAAGAACAAAGTGCCACTAAGGACCTCGAACAGGACTGACTGACATTAAAATTGTTAAAATTCCAAGTGGTCTTATCAATAAGTCTTCAGATCCGAAGCTAATTAATTTGAAAATAAACTAGTTTAAAAGGTGTCTTAAAGAGCGGCCGAGAATAGATTAATTTTTTGTCTTTCGTCTGTTTCTTCTCCGTCAGATGAGCCTCATTATGGTTAAATTACATTTGATAAAAAAATTACTATTAATAAATAAAATTTATATTTCTTATTTCGATGAATAAATGATTTGATTTGTTGAGGTCTACACTACATTTACATTCGTAAAGCTATCAAGTCTCAATTGTAACGGTTAAACAGATTTGCGAATTTTTTCAGAATATAGATTATAGATCAGAATTAGGATATAGAATATTTGAAGTGCATCGCCCTCCCTGCACAATCCGCCACCGAATACGTCCTGTGGCGACCAGACCACCAAAAATTAACTACTGAGGATTATTTGCTTATGACGGGCTAAGTCCTCAAAATCACTTCAAAATGTTTCATCTTGCCTACCAATAAACTGGCATTTTTTAAAGTGCCGTACCCAAAGGGTAAAACGGGGCCCTATGACTCCGCTGTCTCAATGTCGTCACCAGGCTGTATCTCATATACCGTGACAGCTAGACAGTTGAACTTTTTACTGATGATGTATTTCTGTTGCCGCTATAACAACAAATACTAAAACAGAATTAAAAAAAATTTGTGGCGCTCCCATATAACAGACAGCCTTTGTTATAGATAATGGTACGGGACCCTTCGTGAGCGAGTCCGACTCGTACTTGGCCGGTTTTCCTTCTGTATCTCACACAATCGAGTCATTTATCTTTATTTAAAAAGTTTAAAACTGTTGGGTCCTGTTATCTCACTAGATTTGAAAACTCCCGTGGCGCAGTTGCCAAGGTATTTTGGCTTCGTTGCCACCGAAGTTGCTAAGCCAACAGTTTAGCCACCGAGTCACAGAGTTTATGTCACAAAGTAATACACTAGCGTAATAAACAATGTCTGGTTGTGGGGTGGGTTTTGTCTATTTGTCCACCTTTCGCATAAAAAACTATTTGGGTAGTGTGAACATAGTACTGTTGTAATATACATAATTATTTCGTATCCTATCTGTGGTAGGACCACATAACAGTCCTCACTGTTGCACGAATGGGTAGGTCCGTCCGCGGAATTACTTCCGCGTTTCGTCTTGTGAGTGAGTTAGCCGGGGCCCACTTTATTAAAAGGTAGCTACGCTTCTGCAGCCCTTTGGGTGTTGTCACCGGGCGGTGGTTATCACTTAACATCAGGTGAACCGCCAGCTCGTTTGCTACCTTTTAAAAAAAAAACTTAACTCGGAAAATGGAAACGGCGTTCAAATATTATAATGAAGTAATTACCATCGCTATCAAAACAGGTTCGGTAACTGCCTGAAACGTTTCTTCATTAGACACACTTGTCAATTGTCGTAAATAGGGGTTATCGTATTACCACCGTTGGTATTCGTATGCAAAGGCAGTTTCTCTCCTCAGGGCCCGTGATGGTGATAACGCAGCGGGTGACCTCGCTGGCGTATCTGCTTCAGGACAACTTCGCCAGGAGCGAAGTGGGCTCAAACCACGCGAGAGGCGACGGGCCTTCAGCCAAAGTGGACAAGACACCGTCGCCATTGGAATATTTCGCGTACACACTGGCCTTCCAGACACTCATGTGCGGGCCGGTCGTGTTCTACTCTGACTACATAAAGTTCATAGAGGGCGCTGAAATCGACGCGGTGAGGACAAATCGATCTATTCAGTATAAATTGATGACTCCGTGGCGCAGTTGTCAAGGTATTGGCTTCGGCGTCAGGGGTCATGGGTTCGATCCCACACGGGACAACTATTTGTGTGACCAACTACACTGAAATTTATGTTTGTAAGAAGTCCTTACACACAGGTCAATGTTATCCTAAAGTAACGTTAATGATTTTTTTTTAATTCTGACCGGGGGATAATTTACAAGAGGGGAGTTGAGAACATAGAGCTCTAAAAACTCGTGCAAGTCTTCAGAGACGCTTGTGTGAAGTTCGTGCAAGTCAACGCGTGGCGCACTTTGTATTGGAGAGGGTATGTTGATCAGATCGAGCCACGCATGCGACAGACAAAGCATGTCGGAAAGTGGTCTCGAATTTATTTATTGGCTTTTGAAATCGGAATAAAATTAATAAATCCCTCTTATCCTCAGAAACCCGCGCTGAAATCTAACCCAAGACCCTCGTCTTAATAACTACAAGTAAACCATCTCGTACAGCCATTAATCTAATAGCGTTAATTAATTACTACTACACCTAAGCAATCATGTTATCGCTAAAGTTTCCTTTATTATTTAATTGCAGTCGTAATTTTAAAACGTCTTCATATACATATACCTACAATTGCTTACCGTTAATGGCCTGAGTATTTAGGAGTTTAAGGAGTTGCGGCTCATGATGATGATGATGAAAGATAGATAGATAATTTTTACACGTAGCTGGCTAGAATGTATTGAGAATTTCTTTTATCCATTGTGTAGTGTTTATTGTTTACAACCCGAATTAGGTTGGTAAAGTAATCGAGCTCTGGCTGGTTTATGATGAGATTAAATAATTCCAGATGAGGGAGAAGACGACAGATTCGGAGCCGTCGCCTCGGCGGGCAGTCCTGTACAAGGTGGCGGGCTCTGTCGCCGCAGCGGTCTTGTACCTAACACTGGCCAAAAAGTATCCCCTCACAATTCTGGAAGGTACGTATTTGTGCGTGCATTATTATGGTTCCGCACCCAGACGCGTGAGAACGGAAACCTTTTAGCATATAACTTCCGTTGAGTTTACACGAAACTCCAAGCGACTCACCACCGCCTATGGACATCTGCTACACCCGAAGGTTTACAGACGCGTTGACAACCTTTTGAAAAATTGGCCTCCGGCTACCTCACTCACCAGATACACTCTACGCCGGTCTTCTATGAGGTCGTGGTACTTACCCGGACGAGCCTGCCCATTCGTGCAACAGTCGAGGCTGCTGCGTGGCCCTACCACCGTGTATAGTACCTGGAGGACCGAGCTTTGCTTGTTTTTTTTTAGTAAATCGTGTATTTAAAAATTCAAAAAACAAAAAATTAAGAAAGCAATGATCTTATAGAAAAAATGTAAGAAAAATAAGTGTGTAAATGATCGTGACACGAACCTCAGCCTTTTATTTCGGGGCCGTTTATATTAGTTTAACATTTAGTTTATTGTACATAGCAATAAAAATGTTAGCAAGTCAATTTTTCACTTAGTTATGTTTTAATCAAGATATTTTAAAAAGCCCGAGCCCAAAATGAGGCCACGAAAACGTCCCAACTCGTCTTTAGTTCATGTTAGGCAGGGCGTCGAGTAAGGTTTAATAAATTTTAGAGTAATAAAAATGCCGTCTGATCTTTTAAAAGATTTACTAAGTACGACTCCAAGTTAACAAAAGTCCAGGGATCTCATAAAATATATACATTGGGAAATATCTTTAATATTTAATATATAATATATATTTAATGTAAATTTCAATTATTTTCATAACATTTTATTTCAATGCAGGATAGAAAACAAAGAAAGAGATAAATTTTATACGGGGATGACAAATATTTTTTATGACACATTTTTACACCACGTTTTCTAGTCCCTAAGCAACGCTTGTATATAGTACACTAGGTACTAGATATCTGATAAACATACTTAAACATACTTTTCTTTTGTAAATAAATACATATTATACATATATAAACACCCAGCCACTGGAAAAATACAATTATTATTTATTTGTTTTCTCGTCTGGTTGGGTTTATAAATAAAAATAAAGATATAGATATATATTGCATATATAAAATAAATATTATGGATAAAAATAAACATATATATATATTTATATATATACATATATATATAAATATTTTGTATAATACATATATAAATAGGACCCAACCAGACGGTAGCCCTCGGCAGGGGAGACCAAACGGCCGAGGGTTAGGGTGAAAGGGAGAGAAACCGGCGGACGATGCGGGCGGTATCGAGGAGCACCGCTTTCTGCATTAGAGCTTGGAGCGCTCCGTCCCGGAGTCCCAGTCGCCTCAGATGTCCGGAGAGGCTGACTGGGATCAACCCATTGGCAGACACGACTATCGGGATAATTTCGGTCGGCACACCACCCCACATGTCGGTCACCTCGTGAGCCAGGTCCAGATACTTCGTCTTCTTATCTGTTTCGGCTTTCACGAGGTTCTCGTCATATGGAATGGTAATGTCGACCAAAAATACCCGCGACTGTGCCCGGTCCATCAACACGATATCAGGTTTGTTCGCGACAATCGTCCTGTCCGTGATGATGGACCGGTCCCAATAGAGCCTGGCGCGGTCATTTTCGAGCACGGCCTCCGGAGAGTACTTATAGTACGGCAGTTTCCGTTCCACGAGGCCGTATTTCAGAGCGAGCTCCTGGTGTAGGATTCTGGCTACTAGGTTGTGTCTATGCAGATACTCAGAGTTAGAAAGCATGGAACAACCGGAGATAACATGCCGAAGCGACTCCCCGGGATGGCGACAAGCTCGACAGATGTCGACGGTGCCATCCTTTAAGATGTATCTCCGATAGTTGTTCGTCTTAATAACCTGATCCTGTATCGCACAGACAAAACCTTCGGTTTCCCCAAAGAGGTCACCGAAACGTAGCCAGTTAAGGGAGGCAACAGTATCTACGAAAGGCTCGTGTAGAGCCTTGTAGAACCCCCCGTGGAGCTCTTTCTCCTTCCATACGGCCTCTCGGTCGGAAACGCTCAGTACTCCCGGGTTCTGCCATTGCTCGTTGGCTAAGGATAGAGGGGTAAGTCCTTTATCACAACTAATGACGTCCGTGTAGATTGACTCATCCGATCTCGCCAGAAAGTAGTTACGGAGGCTGCACACCTCGCGATTGTGCATGGTGAGGGCGCTTAAAAAGCCCCTCCCGCCATGCTTCCGCGGCAGGTACAGCCTCATCACTGACGATCTCGGATGATGCATTCTGTGGGACGTCATAGTTGTGCGGACCTTTCGGTCCAGTGCGTTGAGCTCAGTTTGAGTCCAAGTGTTACGTCGTTACCTGAGTATGCCAAAGGTATACATGAGGACTGGCATGACCCAGCCGTTAAAAGCGCGTGCCTTGTTCACGCCTGACAAATGGCTATTAAACACCTTTGTCAGGCGTGCAAAAAACACGTCACGAACTGACTGTTTCATGGCAGCCTCATCGATACACATATTTTGTGACATACCCAGGTATCGGTATGTTTCAGCCTCAGAGAGGGTCCTTATGTTAACGGGCATAGATAAATCTATGCCCTCCGTGTTAGCGACCTTACCCCTTTCGACATGGAGGACCGCACACTTATCCGTCCCAAGGTCCATTTTGATAGAATTGCTGAAATCACAAGTGACCTTAAGCAATTCCATCAAATGGGAGCGATTGGAGGCGAATAATTTGAGGTCATCCATGTAGAAAAGGTGGGTCACTTTTGTCCCTCCTCTCCGAAGCTGAAATCCTCCCCCCGAACGCTCTAGTAACACACTGAGAGGATTCAGGGAGAGGCAAAACCATATTGGACTCAAACAGTCACCCTGGAAAATACCCCTTCGTACCCTTATCCGGTATTCCGCAGCCGTCACCAGCTCGCCTAGATGACAAAGGATCCTACTCCATTGCCCCATACAGTGCCCGAGGAAGTCTCTTACTGTACAGTCTACTTTGTACAGTTCGAGGACCCTCTTTAGCCATGTATGGGGCACCGAGTCTAATGCCTTTTTGTAGTCTATCCAGGCGGCGGAGAAGTTCCGACTGTTGCGCTTAACCATTGTGCCAATGACCGCGTCGATGAGAAGCGGTTCCTTGGTTCCACCACCGCCGCCCCGACATCCATTCTGAGCATGAGACATAATCCGATTCACATTAATATGCCGGGTGATTCTCATGCTCAGAATAGATGTCAGTGTCTTATAGATGGTGGGTAGACACGTAATGGGGCGGTACTTACTCGGGTCTAGTACTTACTGTGGTAACGTGATCTTTAGGAACCAAATGAGTGACCCCAGTAGTAAAGAGGCTCGGGAGCGACCTCTGATCGAGAGCTTCTTGGAACTGTCGGGCGAGCACAGCATGACACACCACGAACCCCTTCAGCCAGTAGTGATGCAGCCCGTCAAGCCCCGGGCTTTTCCAGTTCGGGGCTCTACGGACTGCCTCAGATACGTCGTCGGGTGTTATGACGACGGGGTCCATGGGTGTGATATCTGCGCATTGGCTCGCCACGACTTGCGTCCAAAAGCCCTCGCTGTGGTCTACGGGCTCTGACCACAGGCTGCGCCAGAAGGCAACAGTGCCGGCCTGGTCTGGTCCTTGGCCCGTTCCACAGCTCATTGGTCGCTCCAAAGATTTGCAGAGCCTCTTTTGGTCACTCTGGAAGAGGCGATTCTGGCTAAACCGCGCCGTCCTCTCGGTATATCTCCGAATCCGCTTCCCCCAAGCAGCGATCCTCTGCTTCAGGTCATCTATGCGCTCCGTTAGTTTTTGCGTAATATCCGGCTGGGACAAGTTGATGTTGGTCCCAGCGAACGCCATCCTAACGGTGCGCACAATTCTGGGCCTATTATTGCCCGACCTGAAGCTTATCAGCCTGCCGATGATGGCCCTTACCTTTGCGATACGGTCCTCAATTCTTCTTCTCCATGCTGGGATAGTAGTATTATTATTATTATATACTTTATTGTACACCACAAAGAATTTGATACAATTAGTATGAAATAAGTCTTAAAAGCTATGTACAATAAGGCGGTCTTATCGCTAAAAAGCGATCTCTTCCAAACAACCTTAGGACGAGGAAAAATAAACTAATGAATAGTGGGTGGTGTGCTCAATAAACTTACTTAATACCAAAATAGACTTAAATATAATAAGATAAACAAAATTATAGTAAACATACATAAACATAAATAAATATATAATATATATAAATAAATACACGAGAGAAGAATTAAATCTGAATATTGCCATTAAAAACTATGGATTACAAAGCGATAGATAATGTTGTTTTACGTCAATTTTAAACTTGTCTAGCGTCTTCGAACGACGAATTTGCTGAGGAAGTTCATTCCACAAGCAGATGGCCTTAACTGTAAAGGAGTTCTTATAATATTTAGTTTTGTACGCATGTGGTGCTAGAATTAGATCTTCAGCTGATCGCAGAACTCGTTCTGGATGGTTATGGCCAAGAAACTTAAAGTGTTCCTTTAAATAGCTTGGAGTCCTAGGGTTAAATAATACACAGTACAGAAGAGAGACAGTGTGTAGATTCCGGCGAAAACGAATGGGTAACCACTTGAGCATTGAACGTAATTCGGAAACGTGATCATATTTGCGTAAACCAAATATGAACCTAATAGCTAAATTTTGAATACGCTCAAGTTTATTTAGTTCTTCGGTTAAATCAAGATAGCTTGCATCCACATAATCGAGAATGGACAGGAGTAAGGATTGTGCTAGCATAATTTTGGTTGGAATGGGAAGAAAAGAACGTAAACGACGGAGAGAACCCATCGCAGCAAATGTTTTTCGGCTCACTTGATGCAATTGTTCCGACCACGAGAGGGAATTGTCAAATTGGACACCAAGATTTTTCACAGTGGTGCAGTACGGTATTAAAACGTCATTTAATTTTACCAAGGGAAGGTTATTCCAGTCAACTCTTGAAATCAAACCAACACCACCAACAATAATAGCCTGGGACTTAGTAGGGTTAACATTGAGACCATAGATTTTACTCCATTTACTGACAGCGGCCAGGTCATCATTGATGGCGGAAACAGCAGTAGGCAAGTCTTCAAGAGTTGAATGTGTGTACACTTGGAGATCGTCTGCATACATGTGATAGAGAGAAGTGATTTTTTTGAGAAATTGAATTAATGAATACGGCAAATAGAAGAGGAGACAACACACCACCTTGAGGCACTCCGGCGCGCAATTCACACCAAGACGAGAATTCATCCTCTATGCGAATACGCTGCCGTCGGCCACTTAAGTAACTTTGAAACCAGAAATCACTAGTGGAGATATGTTAATAGAACGTAACACACTCAACAGAATGTCAAAGTCAACGGTATTAAATGCATTACTAAAATCTAGCAACACTAGTACAGTGAGCTGTTTATTATCCATACCCCGTCGAATTTCATCAGTAACTTTAACCAACGCTGTAGTCGTACTATGACCTTATCGGAAACCGGATTGAAGAGGATTAAGAAGAGAATTTTTGTTCAGATAGAGATTTAACTGTTAGAAAACTAGTTTCTCTAGAACTTTGGACAGGACGGGAGAATAGAAATAGGACGAAAATCGGAAAATTGCAACGCATGGGCTTTCTTAGGTAGAGGAGTCACTTGAGCACTTTTCCAAGCTTCGGGAAACTTGAATGAAGAGATTGATGCGTTAAGTATATGGGTGATAATAGGAGTAATAAAGTCAAGGATAGGTAAAATCATATTACGACTAACGTTGTCGTCACCAACAGCATTAGACGAGATTGATAATATGTTCTTCTTAACATCACACTCAGTGAAAGGAATGAAATTAAACGGTGGAAATTCAGGAGCTGGCATGGAAGAAAGAATGTTCAGAGTGCGCGACTTATCTGAAATATCTAAGGAACTAGAAGAGGTGAAATATTCATTAAGGAGTTCAATATCCATATTTTGGTGAAGCAAACTGGAAGACGCTTTACCATCTCCAAGAGATTGAAGAAATTTCCAAACTTTGGCAGGGTCGCCGTTTTCGACAGATTTGTGAAAGTGGCGTCGTTGTGCATCTCTACACAATGTATTGCAGCGATTCCGCAGTTTATTATAATTTTACAGATTTTTAACAGAATGATCAGCTTTCAGCTTGCTTTTCGCATAGCCTTTTTTCTTAATAATGTTTTTAAGATCATCTGTTAACCACGGCGCAGGTAAATGTTTTATTTTTACGGGTTTAGCTGTGTAATAAACGAATTAAACAATTCAACTTTCATGTCGACTGTAGGAGCATAAGCAACAGCAGACCAATCAATAAGTCGAGCATCTTCAAGAAGACGTTCTTTATCCATTCCACCAAAACTACGCTGCAGAAGGATTCTCGATTTAGCTTTAGGGGGGCGAACTCTGTATGAAAGAAACAAAAGATCGTGATGAGAGAAAGCATCAGCCTCATGCTGGCCATGCCTCAAGACAAAATCAGGGGAAGACACAATTATAAGGTCGAGAAGAGAAGTGAAGAGAAGAGAAGAGCAGTCAGGTTGGTTATGAGTAGCAGAAAGCGGTAAAATATGTAAGTTACACGCTTCAGTAACCAATTTTAGCTTTTCACATCGATTGTCACCTTGAAGTAAACATGTATTAAAGTCGCCCATAATTATTGTGTGACTGTATGAAGGTATTAAATTTTCTAGTAAACATTCAAGTGTAGAGAAGTAGTCAATATGAAGAGATGGACTGTAACAAACGCCAAGAAGAATTTTGGTGTGGGATAATGTTACTTCAATAAACAGATGTTCGGCCGCATTAGAGGGAGGAGGCTGGGTGGACATACTTACCACAGAGAATGGAATATATGAACGGAGATAAATTGCCACCCCTCCACCACCCCTTCCAACCCGGTCATTGCGAATGGGGTGATATCCTGGTAATGAGTAAGAGGTAGATGGTAAACATGGCTTTAACCAAGATTCGGAGACAAGAATGGCATGAATATTACGGGACTCAAAAGATGCAAGCATATCGGGATAGTGAGCCGGAATACTTTGGGCATTTATGTGAACCACATTAAAATTTTTCAGAGAATCTGAGAAATATGAATTGAGGACTTCATTTATCGAAATAGAAGATATTGTACTGTGAAAGCTACCTCCACTAGAACTATTTGACGCAAAAGACAAGAAATCGCTAGAATCATCATTCACTATAGCATTATCTAAAGACATTAAAAAAATAACAATATAAATGATATAATAAATAATGAAACATATATATACGAATATATGCAACTAATAATATTAAAATAATAATAAATTATATAATATAATGATTAAAAATACTTTATAAATATACACAAATGCAGACAAATTTACGTGTCCCTAATCCGCCAGCAGTCTGAAAGAGATTTACACCATGAGAAATTATACAAGATAAGTTTAAAAATAAAATACTACAGTTAACAAAGAAAACAAAAGAAAAACAAACAGCATAATTAGCTCTTAGTTATTTCTACAATAAAATACGAAAATTACCTAATAGAAAACGTCAAAAATTGTAATGGAAGCAGTAATGTCAAATGCCAAATATTTAGTTGACACTGACAGTGTCATTGTTGTTTCGTACTTCATGTTATTTATTCTTGCGACTGTTAATTGTTAATGTTATTGTATTTATAATAAAATAACAAAGAAAACTAAGTATAAAAGAGGAAACAAAAAATAACATTAACTACATACAATGTTCATCACATAATATTTTTCCAGTAGTGGGCATCGAACTCACACCCTCTGACGCAGGAGGCAGGTACACTACCCACTACGCCATTCGGGTGACAGGTGACAAAGACGGATGCGCATGGTGGGAGAATCTAACAACTGTGCCACGGGTTCATCTATTTATTACACGTGATACTAAATAGCAATCTATTACGTCATTATAATTCCTTCGAAACAGAGCTGACCGATCCCGCGTCCGAAGTGTCACGATCGTGGTCCGCCCTGTACCTGCTTTGGTACGCGTACCTGTCCACGCTAGTGGTACGGTGCAAGTACTACCACGCATGGCTCCTCTCGGAGGCGATCTGCAACAACTCCGGTATGGGCTTCAACGGGTACGACGCCGACGGTACGCCCAAATGGGACAAAATGTCCAACATAGACGTATTTGGATTCGAGGTAAGGATAGTAAAGTTAAATCCAGTTATTGCTTGATAGACGTCCGTAAAAAATGGAAAATAATAGTTTTTTATACGGCTTTTTTAAGTGTATCCATTTTTTTATTACATTCTAGACAAATAATGTTATATAAAAAATTATAAATACTTAAAAGCACTCGTAATTAATTAAATACATTCACTTGAAATTATCTCAAAAAGTTCGTGATTTATGGGCTACAAATTTATTATACGTGCGATCATTCATAACTAATTCACACACAAGTTCGTTTCAATAGTATACGACGCATTTATGAATGACTACCGCATTGTCAACAAGTTCTGTTTTCTAAGGAAAGGAATGGCAATTATTTGAAGAAAAAAAAGTTTGTTTTCATTTCAATAAACAACTATACTATCGAGTCTGAACCTCCTGTGTGAATTTGGGTACCTTTAGAAAAGCCACCCTGTATATATTGGGGCCTTTGCTCAATGGTGGGACATAATATAGGCTGTTACTTTACTTTTTTCTTTACTAAATTGCCATTTTATACGTGTAACGAACCATTACTATGTATTACTCAGAAAACAAATCGAATTCTGTTATTAGTTCGCGCAAAACTTCCGCGCGGCAGTGGCCAGTTGGAACAAGAACACGAACGCGTGGCTGCGCGGCGTCGCGTACGAGAGGGGCGGGCGGCGGGCGGGAATCGCGCGCGTGTACGCGCTCTCCGCCATATGGCACGGCTTCCATCCGGGCTACTACCTCACCTTCTTCGCCGGCGGCCTTTTCACCGTCGCCGCCAAAAAGGTAACGAATCGGCTATGCAAATTACAAGATGACCTGTGCGATGTTTTCGTCGGGTATCTTATCGCGATGAGTAACCGTGATAATCATTCTAATTTGGTAATTCGGTGTGTTTAATTTAAACAAATTGTGAATAGACGGATTTTTTAATGAAAACAATAAACTCGTACGTATCTTTATTTCGTTACCAGCCGCAAACATAAGCTTTAAAATGGTATTTGAATTATTAAATTTAATCAAGAATGAGAAGTTATGCCGTACGGACAAAAAATCCATTGAGTAATAATATTTAGAGATATCATAAGAAACAGCCACTTCACATCCACAATTCATCTATTAAACTCATATTTAATATTTGAGTTTTGTTTTCATTTTGGATGCAGATTAGCAAGTAAAACAAAAATATTGTATACACATTTTGTTTGATTTTTAGCATTTTATCCAAATTTTATCGATTTAGAAATTAAGCAGTCATAATATAGAAGATGGTGATTACAAGCAGCCGGGTCACCTGATGCTAAGCAATTACCTCTCATCTTTGATATGTTATAAAACCATTGGAATTGCTGTCGCGTTTCCTTAGACAATAGAGTCCAGGTCCGACGTTAGTTCATGGAAATATTTCTAATTGCAAATTAACACTAATATTTTTTATAGGTGCGTGCTGTTATTCGCCCAATGTTTTTAGATAGCAGACCAAAGAAATTCTTTTATGATTTATTGACTTTCATTACGACCCGCATTGCGATGACTTACGCTACTGTACCTTTCGTCTTATTGCACCTTGCGCCAAATCTTGCGTTTTATGGGTAATTGTCTTTTTTTATTTTCATTAATTTTAGACATGCAAAAATTAATATTTAAACTGAACGTAAGCCTATAACAGGCTGAAATGATCATGACCTTTGAATTTTTTTGTCAATTTTAAACAACAATGATGTTTTATTGTCTCAATTCAAAATCTCTAATTAATAATTACATTAATGAGAAAAAATAACTAAACAATATGTTTTTGTTAATATTGGATATTTTTGTTGTTAATGAAAATTGTTTCCAAGCAAAAATTAATATGTTAAAAGATGAAAACTGAAATATTTTTTTAATAATTGTCTTTTTTTATTTTAATTAATTTCATAGTTGCCTGCTGTTTTGCTAATTATGCTCATTTTTTCAGGAAGTTTTATTATTCCCTTCACTTTATAGCGTTGGGTGCATTACTTTTGCCAAGCAAAAGAAAAAGTTTATCAAACGGCACATCAACCAATGAACTTTCACAAGCATCTTCCAAAGGTAATAAATGTGTATGTTCAAATGAAAGTATTGGGGAACTAAATGTTAAACTAAAAACATCCTAACAGTTAATCTTATTTATATGTCCACACATGCTGTTATCTCTTGTATTTTTTTATTATATGATAAGAATTTATAGCTTTCTAACTAATTAGAAAATCACATGTTCATTTTTCACTTTTATTATTCATGGAAATTATAACCTGCATTTATTTGTTTTAGACATCCAAATTTAAAAAGTACTTTGCATGTCTAAAAACTATTAGATGCTATATCTTCCTGTTGTTTAGAAGTTGTCTATAGATCTGTAAGTATATGATGATTTAAAGTAATGCTTATTGTATTCTATTATTGAAAAATTTTACATTGTACTAACTATTTTTGTTATAAAATTTAAGCATTTATCCCAGTGTTACAGATTATTTAATATTTATATTTTAAATTGATTCTAGTTGTTTTAAGCAACAGTCTCAGAGTATAAAAGTAATTTTTACAAGATATGATAGTATTTGTCATTCAAACAAGTTCTAAATATCCTTAATGTAACGGTAGTTAGTCATTAACAATTAATAATAAAAGACATTAAAATTAGTTATTTTATTAACACCTTTTATTTCTAACAGCATTTGGTTAATTTATATAATAGTTTTAGTTTATAAAATCATTTATTGAAAATATGAACTATAAGCGTAACCTGCATGGCGTCGGATATTACATATTATGAAAGATGTTGAATTGACATTTTTGTTTGGGTATGAACTATGTATGTAGTTTGTTATTTGCAAAATTGACCACAGGTTATATAAAAGTACAAATTAAAATTAATATTTAAACTGAAAATAAGCCTCTAATAGGCTGAAATGATGATGACCTTTGAATTTTTTGTCAATTTTAAGCAACAATGATGTTTTATTGTCTTAATTCAAAATCTCTAATTAATAATTACATTATTGAGAAAAAATAACTAAATAATATGTTTTTGTTAATATTGGATATTTTTGTTGTTAATGAAAATTGTTTCCAAGCAAAAATTAATATGTTAAAAGATGAAAACTAAAATATTTTTTTGCTCGGTCTACAGATCGTTTTTGATCAAAATTATATAAAAACAAGAATAAACTAAGAATCTGAAGTTATATTAAGCAACATTTTAGGTTTAAATCACTTCTTAATTCTATAATATTTTAAGTGAAGTTATTTTCTCATCAACTTTTATTCAACATTAGTTTTATTATTTTTTTTATTCACAGAATGTTGTGTTCTAGTATATGTTTATTTGTTATAAATAGTTGTTTGGTTAGATCTCATTTGTTTTGAAGTATTAAATGTACAATGGAATATGTATATGTTATAGTTTACATACTTTGGAATGTGTGAAGTTTGTGTTAATAAATGCTTCCACTACATACTTACATAATATTCTACAGGGAAATTTAAATAAAGGGAGATGGAGTAGCCAATGTATGACCTCAATATTGAAATGCATCTATTTTATATGAACATGTTACACTGTAATTATAAATCACAATTAATAAATTTTTTAATACAATATTTAAGATTATTATTATTTCTCTTCCATTATACATTATTTGATTTTTTGTCTTATTTATTTTTAATTTGTACCTTATTTGATGACTTCACAGCTAAGAAAAATTCTCTTATACAGCATAATGCACCAGGTGGGTCATTAGATTCCTCCAGTTTCCTTTGTATCTCTTTAAAATCCTTCAATTTCGGATTTGTACTAAACACTGAAATGCAAAAACATACAATATTCATCTTGTTTACTGCACAATTATATTTATAAATGAAGCTGTATTCATAGTAAACTAATTTTTTTTACATTAATAAGAAAAATATAGATAAATTAATTAAAAACTATAAATTTAAATTGTTTATAGTGCTAATCTTTGCAATCTTAAGTGTAACTATAACTATAAATAGTATAACTATAAATTCTTCAACTTTTTTTCTACATATTTTAAAAACTATAGTTCAGGTTCATGTTATATTATGAAATTATTTTAAAAAACAGAATCTAAAAATACTTGATCCTTACACTTGTTAAAGAGGCCAACAAATTAAAGATACATAAAAATAAGTTAAAAAAATTCTCACATTCATATTTTCCACTCTCCAAATTTTTAAGCAGCCGTACACTATAATTATCAGAATCTTTCTTGGCTTCAGTAAAGAATTGAATATAACTTGTTTGTTTATTGTCAATTTTACTTTCGATAGTATAATACATTTTTAAATTTTTTTTATAAGATTTCTTTGCCATTAAAAAGGCTTCGTGTTTTTCCTTAATTTCTTGTGACAAGAGTTTCTGATCTGAAAGCATAAAAGCATTTTTGAAATTATCTGGTGAAATATTTCTTTTTTTTATGCAAAAAGTTGCAAGCGAGTAGGCGGATCACTCAATATTAATTAATTGTCGACGCCCAAGGACATCTACAAGACCCGGCTTACTGATGTGTTGAAAACCTTTAAAACTGTGGGCCTGCTTCATACAGTCGTACCATATACATACATGTTAAGCGAACGCTCGGTCGAGCTACATGGTAGGTGAAGTGGGTGTTAGGTTATATTTTCGTTACGGAATGGAATGAATTTCTTGATTCGGTGGCCGGGCTCAAAGCCCGCGACATAAGATATGCAATGGCTTAAAAAACTATCGAAACCTATGCCATGTTTCTATGGTGGTATTAATATAGAACCAAGTGGTGGGGGGAGGTGTCTAACCCTTTCCCCAATATTCAACATTCTAACCTACAGGATGTCATCACTTCTGTTCTGGAGCTGGTCATTGTTCAACAGACAACAATAACAAAATCCCATCTGACGTCACCAGCTTTATTCTTACTTTTCGGTGTCAGATTGTTCTGAATCGGGCTATCCACCATAATGATCAACATCAAAAAACCGAATCAACTAAAAAGACCATTAATAAATATATTAACCTCGGTTATATTTTTTTTGTGGAATGTATAGAACATTATCTCATCAGAAACTGAGATTCCTAGTAGTAAACTCATAAAACAAAAAATTCATTTCTCAAATACTAAATTTTTCCACAGAAAATCCAACTAATAATACCTATTTACATATCAATTAAAATTATAATGAAAATCGTGCGGCCGGATAATAAAGCAAAGCCCGAAAGGGCTATGGTACTTCCCCAGCAATCCCTTCCTATTTGTGCAACATCAGAAGCTTTTGCGTGGCTCTATCTCAGTACAGAAACGATTATTTCAATAAAATAAGTCAAAATATGTAGAACTTAGAGTACAACTGATGCTTACCATGTTTAAAAGTTTTGTATCGAACTTGTTGTCGCTGAAGCTCTTTAATTTTTATATCTATTTCATGGCGTAAATTCTTATTGTTTTCCATTATGTTCTTCAAATCGTCATCGCAGTCTTTAGCCATACCGTGGTTATTGCTGTTACTTTCAACTGTGAAAGCATTTTCTAAAGTTTTAAAAATGTATTCACATAAGTTATTGATTTGAGTTTCAAAAGCAAAAGAATTGTTTTTTTCAATCAAATTTATGTTTATTCCATAATTCCAACTTTCCTCCATTGTACACATTTTGAAATTGTAGCAACTAAAACCTCTTATAATAGTATTAATTATTATGTTCCAAGGAAAAGAGCCCAAGATTTAAGTTTCCTTTCCTTTTGAAATTAACGATAATAACGTTTTTTGAATATGACTGAGTGACTGACGCCCGGTTTCTGAAACGCTGATCATTGTAGATGTAACCTAATTAGCTGTCAAATGGCTTTTCAAACGTCATTTGAGTTGGCAAAAGGATGGTTAAACTCTTTGAATTGATCATACTGATAATTAAGAAGATCATTCTGGTCAATTCAGAGAGTTAACCATCCTTTTGGCAACTAAAATGAAATTGAAAATTTAAAAGCCATTTGACAGCTGATTAGTTGACATCAGGCCGTACAATCTTAGAACATTTGAAACTTATAACAAATTCGGTGAGAACATTATCCTATTAAATTAAAAATGTCACAGGACATTTTAGATCATGTTGAAAGTTATCCCTTTTAAAATTAGTAGTATTATAATCAGCATCTATTTTCTCGTTCGAACCATAGATGTCTCTATAACAATTACGACAGCCATTTTCTTGATTGATCTGCTTTCTCACTCACACTGTATATCTTCTCTGTCACTTCGAAAGTCGAAACCAGGGTTACCAAATTATTGATTTTTCCCCCAGAATTAGTTCGATTACTATTTATATACTACGTTCCATTTCTCATTTTTTAAGTGGCCCTACCCACAGCGGAGGGCCCAAACCCATGGGTTATGGCTAGTCCACCGGTTCTGCGTCAGATGAAGCTTTAATAGTCTTGAAAGCAAAACATCAGTTAATACAAGATACACACTACATTTTTTAAGATAAGTAAAAGTATAGAAATAAAGAGCCTCGCATATTTAATTGTTGGCTTAGCAACATTTAGTTTGGTATTTCATTACTATGCCCAGTTTCCGAAAGGCCAATCAAAGCAGCAATCACATAACACTATGTCAAAAATGATCAGCTGTTAATCTCTTGTTAAACTGCCTTGGGTTTCTGGAAGGTTTGTTCAAGAAAAATTAGCTAATCACTGAATAACCAATGATAATGAATGAAATGAATGATTTACTTCAACTAACTCTTTCTATTGTATAGCTGTCCCTTTTTAAACAAAACTTAAATTAATGTCACTATTCAGTCCTGTCACCGTGTGATTGCCAACGTAAAAATCCGAGCTATAATAAAATTTAATTTATATAAATACATGCCAAATGTCAAGAAAAAACTTTACAGAACGTGAAAAAAATGAACTTTTATCCATAATAAACAAGTAAGTATTATAAAAAGAAAGAATCCATATTATTTTTTAACTTTTGAATTGTATTTTCTATTTTTCTAATCGCATGATATGTTCGCAAAATAATAAATAATAAATAGGTAATAGAACACATGAATTTCCTTACAACGTATTAGGGAATTATGTTTATTTTTAATAAAAGCTAAGATTTTTGATAAAATACATTTTTAACCAACGACTGATCGTCCAAATTGACAGATTACTTAACAAAACTTTTGACAGCTCGTTGACCACCGAAAAACGCTTTCAGAAACTCGATTTTATGTTGATTGTCCGTTAATTAGTGACTAATTGCAAATCAAAATCAATGTTGTTTTCAGACGTTCTAGCAACTCAGATCATGTTAAACAACGTTTGACAAGAGATTTATCGTAAATTAAAATTGATTGCGCTTTCGGAAACTGGGTGTAAGAATGCGCAGTTTAACTATGGAAAGTAAAGATAAAAGTTTTTAGTGTCCGTCAAAACGCATATCGCAGTTGCTATTAAAATTTTTGAGGTTTGTAATATGATTAGGTATATAAACAGACAGTATACTTTTTGAATAAATAATTATATAAATTAAGGAAATAAGAGATTTCATGTGTATTAGTGACGTTCTCCTACGGAAAATGGCAAAAACTGATGGGTAACAAGTTCATATATACACGTTTATATAACGCTGTTCAACGGAACATTCCAAAACATAATGGTTCACACGTTCATTTATAACGTTGTTCTACTAAAAACTCAGAAAATATATATGACATAAACGCATATGGCACTGTTTTCACCGAAAAATCCTTAAAAAAGTGGGTGATTGTGCAATAATTATCAATTGACTCTAATAGAGTATTTTACAGTCGTCTATTACATTAGTAAGCTTAATCTAGTCAGTACAAAAAAATAATAATATGGAGTTGATGGTTGGTGGATCAGATCATAAAACACTTGAAATAGATCTTCACATAAATAACAGGAATAATGTTACTATAAATGAATTTAGGCCTGTAACTAAAAACAGAATTAACAAATTTATAGACAGTATTAAGCTACCCTCGGTTAAATTAACCCATAATTATCCCGATGGCGATTTCAATGCCTTGTCTAATATGATTAGCACAGAATTTAATAAAACTCTGCCAAAAAAGAAAACCATAACCTTAGTCAATAAACTTTACTTAATTGAATGGGCAACTAAAGGAATTAGAAAGAGCAGGGATAGACTTTTTGATCTATATAGTATTAAGTAATCTACTTGTAAGCCTAACTTTCAACAATATAATAAAAAAAGGAAAGTATCAGCATATACCTATATGTCCCACTGCTGGGCAAAGGCCTACTCTGTACAGAGGGTATCAGGGCAAAGTCCACCACACGGCCCCACTGCGGCTTGGCGGACTTCACATATCTTCGAAATATTTTTTTTATTATAATCCAGCAGCACTTAAAATTAACAATTTCATTGGTGCCGGCACCGGGGATCGAACTCAGGTTGCTCGAGTATATTGAATTAAAGGCGAGCGCCCGGACACTGAGCTATCACGGCTCCTATAGTATTTATGTTAGGAAGTACACATATTTTCGTTTCCGACGTTATTTGCGTAGCTATAGTGAAAGACAGATTGTAAACATCGATTGTAAATCCGACGTCAGGCACTTTATGATTGTGGTGCTAAGTGTTAACTCATTAAATAGTGTTTCAAGTAACCTTAGCGGTAAACGTAAACAAAATTTTGTAATTTTATTAAGGGATGAGCGTGTCAAGTTTATTTAGCACCGCTCAGATTTTTGTACTCTGTATGAATATCGATTACGATAAAACCATAAAGACTATTTATAACGTCTATTGGTTTGAGGAAATGTCTCGTTACGTTAAGAAGTTTATTGAAAATTGTGTTACGTGTTATGTAGTAAAATTACACTCTGGTAAAGTAAAAGCAAGCTCATTTACACTCGATACTTAAAGAAGATATACCTTGGCATTCTATACACATGGACGCGACGGGAAAATTAAAAAAGCTGCAAGAGCGATCAGAAAAAAATACTTTTTAGTGCTTATCGATTAAATACTTATTGTAAAATACGTTTTAGTGTTCAGTAATTACATCTTATTATTTCACATGGTTAATATAGATTAAAAAGTAGTATAAGGGCAGTTCAATATAGTGTAGCGCTGTTTGGCACTCCCAACTCCAGGTGTTGCGGATCAGGGACGATGTTCCACGGTTAAATGATTTAAAGAGTTTTGATCCTTTAGTAAAATTAATTTGCATTTGATCACGATGGAATCTTCACGTGCGAATGGACAGATGGAGCGTGTAATGTCGGTTTTAAAGTCTGTCTTATTCGTAATAGAACACTTATCGAAGGTGTAAACCTATATCAGTTCTTTTAAGCGTAACAAACGTTCGATAAAAATCTTTATTCATAATCGTTTGATATACCTCCGATAACTAAAATATCTTCATTGAACATAATGTTGCCATTTCATAGAAAAATGGTGAAATTTTAATGATAAAAGAATGCATTCATGAATTTTTTATCTATGGATCGCTACAAATAAAAAAAAATATAATAGTATCTTTACTTGTGTCAAACATATTGGTCGTGATTTGTGTCAACTTTCATTCAACAATCATAAAATCATTATCTTCATCATTTCATTATAAAAGTTAGGCAAAATAAACAACCAGAAGGTATTCTTAGATATTTGAAACCCTTTGTTTCTTTACCATTATTGTGTCATTGGCGATATCATAAGGAACCCCAACGGCCTTCGAAGAAGAAGAAGTGTCAACTTTCCTGTTGTTATTTATTTGTAGTGTTTGGCCTTAACAAAATAAATAAATTATTGTAATGTTAAAATGAACATGAATGCTAAAAAGACAGAGTAGGGAAAATTGGCTAGAGGAAGATAAAGTTGGTTACAATTTTTTTTTATATTCTCAAGTCTAGAACTTCGCACTGTAATTCTTATACATGTGTCGGGATATGCTCAGACATCCGAAGTAAAAGACATGATGGATACGATTATAAAATGTTTTATTGATTTAAACCTTACTAATGACTTAATAAATGATCCGACATTAAATCAGCAATGATATTAAAGTAGGTAGACACACAATTAATATTAATACAGATTAAACAATAGATCGCGATTTTACACCAACCGAATAGTTGGCAAGAGTACCGACTAATGGCTAAGAGTGGGAAGACATAGACTCGTACTGAGACAGCAGTCCGTGCACCGAGACGCATTCGTTGGAAAATGCGTGCAGCCACAACGGAGCGGTCTATTTTATACTTTCTACCAAGCGTCCGGTGCACGTGCTGCTAGCGTATAATATCGCTGTCTCTTTCTTGCACTAAATATCAGCTACCGTCACGTGCATAAATATAAAGGGTGCAGCGTCTTGTGAGAAACATAGGTCTCATCGAACGAAGGTCAACTTCGATGGGTTTCGTCTATGTGATTTAGTGTGCGGAGTGTAACCGGACAGTTTTAGATACTAGGCATGGATGTCCATTTTAAGTTGTGGAGGTTTTAGAGGGAGATCGTTGTACCTTGCAGGGTACAACGCTTTGAACTTTAAAGGTCCTTAAAGGTGCGCTCATGATGGGTTGTCGGGTAATTGGAGCGCTACTGACGATCTTGAAGAGGCAGAGTGTGAAAATATAATGTCTGAGGAGACAAGTGAAGATTGAGTTTATAAGGTGGTAGGACAGTGCTAGGTGAATTAGAGATTAATTTGGTTGATCGCAGTAAAGTCGTCGGCGAACGGCGCCCGTGTCGCATGAGCCCCGAAGAGCGAGTGGTGGTCCATGATGTGTGTGTGGTGCATGTGTGCTATTGTTTGCTAGAGTTGCTGGACCAGGCAAGTGTCGTTATCTGTTCCAATGCTCACAGTGAAGAGCCGCGATAGCGCGAACCGACCGTTGTTCCGGATTTCGAGAGTTGGGCTATAACAAGGTTCCCGACCGGTGCCCAATGCCTTTGATCTGTGATCTGGTTCCAGGGTTATGGGGCACGCGATTTTGTACGAGTCTTGACATGGTTGGTGGATTTTATACAGTTCCTATAAATGTAGAAGTGTGGTTTGATAGAGAGGGTTGCGTCAATATAGCTAAATTATCTTGGAGTTGGTTGCAGGTGGAACAAGGATAAAACTCTCAATGGACTTAAATCTGAACTGGGAGAGTGGTATTAGCTATAGATTGCAAGCTAATGTATTAAGCAGAATAATTCAAGAGTCAGTTCGCGATTTGGGATGGGATGGAACTTTAAACAAGGCATATCAACATTATTGCTTTGCCAATATGTCAAAGTGCGTCGGAAAATTCATTGACAATTGCATAGTGGGTAGAGTGTGGAGTTGTGGAGAGTGAAGAGGCTAGACCGTTAAGTTTGTCAGTTGCGGACGATTGCGAGATTGAAATGGATGTGGAAGGGATTGAAGGGCACGTTAATGGCATGGTGAAAGATGGGGTGTGTCTTAATAGAGCGTGGTTCGATGGACGTGGGGCAATCACATCGTTTATCGGCAGGTCGCATCGTTTTCTGTGGTATAGGACAAAATTGGATCCTATAAATATGGAGGACCTTATGAGGTCGTTGAAATGTTGGACTCAAGAGTTTGAGTAATCATGCATACTGGTATGTGAGGGACGGCTTTCGTCCACTTCCCCCAGTCCTGTGTTCTAGCCGGATTGGATCCATGTCTGTTGGATGACAGTGATGAAACGATTTGTAGAAAATTTGTATTGTTGCAAATGGTTCGTTATCGGAGTGTGTGTATGTGTGTGGTGAGTGGAGTCTCCTTATAACATGTCTTAGCAGGGTGGTGGTTGTTAGGGTTCAGTTAGGTTTTGTGAGAGGCGAGGTGGCCATTCTATGGCAAAGTTGCCACAATAAGGCGAGGTGGCAACTACGAGTATAAGGCGTGGTGGCGGCTGTAAGGCGTGGTGGTGGCTGTAAGGCGTGGTGGCCACTGTAGGGCGTAGTGGCCACTATACGGTCAGGTGGCCAATAGAAGGAGAGGCGGCCAATAAAAGAGTTGGTGATCACTAAAAAGGCGAGTTGGCTATAGAAAAGCGAAATCAGCAGAGTAAGAGGCGAAGTGGCCGTGACGTTTTGGTTTACATAAACAATACCTAAATGGTATTGTTTATGTAAACCAAAACGTACGCATTAAACAGTGAGGTAGCTGTTTCGAAGATACTGACTGAATTTAGTATGCAGCCTGGAGTCTATTTGGACTAAGATTAGATTTTATGAAAATAAAGTTGTTGCGCAGAAGACAATAATCTACACGATCTGCTTGGTCAGGAGTGGCCGAACCATTCAAATCGGCAGGTCGCATCGTTTTCTGTGGTATAGGACAAAATTGGATCCTATAAATATGGAGGACCTTATGAGGTCGTTGAAATGTTGGACTCAAGAGTTTGAGTAATCATGCATACTGGTATGCGAGGGACGGCTTTCGTCCACTTCCCCCAGTCCTGTGTTCTAGCCGGATTGGATCCATGTCTGTTGGATGACAGTGATGAAACGATTTGTAGAAAATTTGTATTGTTGCAAATGGTTCGTTATCGGAGTGTGTGTATGTGTGTGGTGAGTGGAGTCTCCTTATAACATGTCTTAGCAGGGTGGTGGTTGTTAGGGTTCAGTTAGGTTTTGTGAGAGGCGAGGTGGCCATTCTATGGCAAAGTTGCCACAATAAGGCGGGTGGCAACTACGAGTATAAGGCGTGGTGGCGGCTGTAAGGCGTGGTGGTGGCTGTAAGGCGTGGTGGCCACTGTAGGGCGTAGTGGCCACTATACGGTCAGGTGGCCAATAGAAGGAGAGGCGGCCAATAAAAGAGTTGGTGATCACTAAAAAGGCGAGTTGGCTATAGAAAAGCGAAATCAGCAGAGTAAGAGGCGAAGTGGCCGTGACGTTTTGGTTTACATAAACAATACCTAAATGGTATTGTTTATGTAAACCAAAACGTACGCATTAAACAGTGAGGTAGCTGTTTCGAAGATACTGACTGAATTTAGTATGCAGCCTGGAGTCTATTAGGACTAAAATTAGATTTTATGAAAATAAAGTTGTTGCGCAGAAGACAATAATCTACACGATCTGCTTGGTCAGGAGTGGCCGAACCATTCAAAAGTATATCTTTTTTTGTCTGCAGATAACGACGAAGTGCTGCCTTCAAAATTACACGAGGACGTGTAATATGTCAGGAAAGCCGTATCGGGGGAAGCTATGTGTCGGGATGTTTGCGTGTATATTCCATAAAATTATGTGTTTACCTTTTTATCACCTTTAAAAATCTTAATTTTATTTTATTTTATTTGTTACATTTTTACATTAACTTAAAACCTTAGTAATGAAATAAAAGTTACGAAAAATTGTAAACCACGTAACAACCAATCAGAGCAGAGCACATGCCTCGAGTGGGGTCGAGGCGCCATCTTGACTTAAGGGAGCGTTAGGTTTCGGGAGACACATTTGAGTAAAAGTGTTCTGTGCGTTTGAGTGATAGCCAATATATTGGTGTTAGCCAATATATTGGTGATAGCGATTGATCGAGTTGGATCGTTGAAAGTTTATTCGTTAGTTAAATTAAGATTGGTGCCCTGAACCCACTGCTCAGTTTTAATTATCAGTTCTTCTTTCGACATTGTTGTGAAGTGACAAAACATTGTTTAATCTAAATTAAAATAATACAAAACTCTAATCATTGTGTTTGTGCTCGCATTTTACCCTGATGACGCCCACTAAGGAAGCAATCACTATCGGCGATGTCAACGAGAACAATGCATCTTCGACATATATGATTGTCACTAAGAAATTTTTTAAATAAATTTTTTTGATGTAATATGCTTTGTGCAGTCCATTGCATAATGTTTATTGTTGACTGGGTGGTGAATGTGACGATGATTTGTTTTTATACTGAAATGTGTCCTTAATGACATCAACAATATTTTGTTTGTTGATGGATAAATTTTCAGACTTATTTCGAGAAATACTTTTTAATAAAGATTTAGCTAATAAATTTAAGATGACTTTATCAGACAATATCACTTTAGAAATATCCTGAGGATATTTTTTCAAAGCTGGAAAATTGTTTTCATTAAAAAGCACCGCAAAAGGGCGTTGAATAACATTATTTTTGTTTTCTATTATTTTCTTTCGCTTGATCGGACATTTACCAGATTTGGCTATGTGATCACCTTTACAGTTCACACAAACAGCCTTCTCTATACTAATCGTGCAGGTTTTGAAACTATGTCCCTCACCGCACACAGAGCATCTTTCAGAATTTTTACAGTATTTAAATAGGTGACCATACCTCAAACACTTAAAGCACTGCTTTACCGGAGGAATGAAAGGCAGAACCGGCAATCTCCACATCTTTAGATATACGTAATCTGGCAACGAAGTTGATCTCGCAAAGGTAATCGCCACTGTTTGCGTGGGTTGGAAGGCTATGTAACCATCAGTTCTGAATTTTCGCATAATGCGTTTTACACAGATATTTTTTTTTGTAGTAAGCGATAACGCTTTGAAGATTCTTTTGTGTGATCCACAGGTACCGATGAGATTACCCCAATTAACTCGGTGGACGATGCAGGGATTGATGTAATAATATTATGTTCTTTAAGAAAGAAACATTATCTAAAAAGCCATTTACCAGGTTGGGCTTGTCAAAGACCACTCCAATTTTGTATTTATTAACTTTTTTTAAATATTTTACACCCTTTACAAATCTCTGAAAGAGTCCACTCAAGCTGAGCATGTCTCGTGATTCTATAGGTTTATTTTCGTCATTATTTTCTATAAAAACCACAACTTCGTGGCCAGCAGGGCTATCTTCTGGGTAGCGCCTGCTGTAGTCTGCAACCATATAGGGTTTGTACTTATTTATGTCGTCTTCCGGGCGGGGGACTGCATCGGCATAATCCGATGAAGACGAAGCATCTTCATCTGCTACAGCGTTCGGTCATTTGTCTCTTTTCCGCTTCTTCGTCTTCGCCATCATGTAGAAGTAGATAACAGCTACTTACTATAAATCCTTTTTATTGATAATTTACAATATATACAAAGAAATTTACAGTAATATAGGTAATTATGCAAACTGTTCAAGAGAATTAATGAATATTCACATAAAATTAGAAGAATTTACAACTTTTTATAACAAATTTAAAATTTGTGAAAAAATACCGCCAAATCTTAAACTTTCCCGCGCAGACTAAAAACGAATATGACTGACAACTGACATGACATGATTTTTTTTAAATAAAGATTTTATGGCCTGGTAACAAAACTTTTAAGTCAAACATGACATGATTAGTAACTAGGGCTAAGGATGAAACGATTCATCAATTTTTTCAAACATGAAACTTAATAAACATTGATGTTTTCTTAAAATGAAACCCAAAACATCGATGATACATTACATTATTATTACATGTTCCTAATGAGCACAGCGCTTAGGAACGATGTTTTATCATAGCGTCATTTTCCGTTCCATTCGTGATTTACAGTAAAACGAACAGATAAATATCTCATTTACAAGCGTAGTTTTTTATATTTAGCGACTCGCTCGTTTGATCTGAAAATAATTTGGAATTATTTACCAAAACGCGCAGAAAAAAGCAATTGCTTCACTCGCCTACCTAATGCATTGATGGCTATTGTTTTGTTTGTTGTTTGACGTGCACCACATCATAGTAGTTTGTTACATCTCCAGTCACCCCTGCCACTGGATGGATAATGGATGCTTTAAGTGGGGCTCCCATAAAACAGAAATGA
The DNA here is from genome assembly GCA_933534255.1 of Iphiclides podalirius. NCBI lineage: Eukaryota > Metazoa > Arthropoda > Insecta > Lepidoptera > Papilionidae > Iphiclides > Iphiclides podalirius. The sequence goes on along the minus strand of OW152822.1, from coordinate 8,083,400 downwards.
TTTTTTTTGGAACGAAGTTCCTTACGGCAGGCTTGGAGGGGATAGGGATTTTGCTGCGCGACCGAACTGAAAAAAATGTGATAGTAAAACCGTAAGAAAAAATCCGTGGAAAAAAGTGCGTGGAATAAAACCGTTAAATGAGACGTGCGCAGGCGCGACAGTCGCATACACAAGCGAGTAGTGTATAATTTTGTTATTTAAGTTGATAATTTGAATTACGATGTTTTTTTTATTTTAAGTAATTTATTATTTCCTAAAATACTGAATTTCCTAAATACTTTCTTGTACTTAAATAAAAACTAATCAGCAAAATTTAAGAGAAAAATCAAGAAAACCTACATAAAATTGAGCACGATTTGTTTTTGCAATTTGTGTCGATTCTACATTAGCCGAAGGAACTTAGTTCCTACCTGGTGTCCCACGACACCACATCATTTTTATAGATATTGGTACGGAATCCTTTGTGCGCGAGTCCGATTCGCACTTAGGCGGTTTTTTTTAAGTGAATTAGTAGCAAACGAGCTCAAAGACGGTAAGTGTCCAATGCTTAAACCTCTATCTGAATAGCCCTTGGATCCTGTCTTGCTCCCTTTGTGGTAGTCGTATTGTCCATCTTTCGTTAAGGGATCGTGGAAATACGTCGGTGCTACCACATCGTCGTCATGCAATGCACCATCTACGTTTTTTTCCTATACACGGGTCATCTGCCTGCGGACCAGTTCTGAAGAAGCTGTCGCAGCAGCTAGGCTATCAGCAAATTACAACCAAAGACTACTTTTACAAATCTGAAACAACACTAACAAAAACCATACTATGGTAACATATGTTCTTGTTTTGTTTCTGTTTCTCTTTTTCTTCTGTATAGTTCTGAAGTCTGTGTACCAAGTTACTTACTCTGTGTAAAAAAATATTTTGGAAAATCATAGACATAATTTGTTTTCAAAAAAATATTCATATTTCTATTAAATTGCTATAAATATTTTTACTATGCTGAAAAAGAGAATTTTACAACAAAACTATAATACTCATACTTGACCTTTTTTATCTTATAGAAAATGGTATGATAAAAACTATCTTCTTCTGTCGTTCTCGATAGATATCTCATTTATCTAAATCAATGTTACAGGTTATATTTTTAAGAATTTCTTTTTGTTATTTACAGATTGCACGCACTGTTCTACCAATACTATTTATCAAAGTATTTTTTTAATCACTATGTTGCATAGCATTTCGGAAGAACTGTACAAATTAGATTGTATTCCTAGTGTACCAAATAAAGGATTTATGTTTTGGAAAATTGTCTTACATATTGTCCAATGGGCCATTGTATAAGTTGTTTCAAAAATCAAGGAAATGCGGATGTAACTACTACTCGTCGAAAAAAGGATGGTGAGTTTAGTATTTTATTTCACATCTCTTAAATCACCTATTTCTTAATTTAACAATTTTTAACAAATGTGTATTTTTTTTGCTTCTTTAAGATTTCTTCTTAAAAAGTTATTATGATTGTGCCTGTGTGTATGGTTTTTAACCTAAAGTAACTATAAAGTAAGCTTATAATAAATTTAGACTGCAATATTTTTGGGACTTTCCTGCAGAATATTTGTTTCATTTCAGAGATGACAGAAATTGTGACCACAGATCAAGTGCCTGCAATCATGGTATCTGACTACCCTCAAGAAGAACCTTTGCTCCATAACAATGATAATAGCATTAATTCTTACAGAAATATGCAGACTACTACTACTCTAAACACTTTTAATGATAGTCTTGCAGGAGAAGTTACAATTTCACAGAAGACACATTTGAATTCAGATAAAATTCCAAAACAGTTTTTTCAAAAGTTGCCTTCTATACCTAAAACTATGTGTTCTATTGGTTCAAATGAATCAAGGATATCTGAAGCAAAAATTAATCAATTGTTTGATTTGTACAAAGATTCATTGGAAGATGCAATATTGGCAGAAGGAATTGAAAATCTCTGCAATGATTTACAATTAAATCCTGATGACTTTAAAGTATTAGTGCTTGCTTGGAAGTTCAATGCTAGTCAAATGTGTAGATTTACAAGACTGGAATTTGTACAAGGTTTAAAAAGCATGAAAACTGATTCCATCAAAGGTATACAAAACAAATTAAATGAAATAACAAGTGACTTCAATAGAGATTCTGAGAACTTTAAAGACTTATACAGATTTACTTTCAAGTTTGGTTTAGATGTAAGCATAGGACAACGAATACTTCCATCTGATATTGCTATCTTATTGTGGCGATTAGTCTTCACAAATAATGAGCCACCTATATTGGAGAAATGGTTAAAATATCTGGAGAAAAACCCTCAAATAAGAGGCATTCCTAAAGACACTTGGTATATGTTCTTAAATTTTTGTGAATATATTGGGGATGATCTCAGTAGCTATGATGATACAGAAGCTTGGCCAAGTTTGTTTGATGATTTTGTTGAGTATGAAAATGATCAAATGAATCAAAATATTACCAAAAGTGACATAAAGGTGCAAGATTAAAGTCTTTTGTTTGCCAAATTTTAGCTACTATATGTAGGTACTTAATTAATGGATATTGAGACTGATAACCTAATATTGATTGTTGAATTATCAAGCGAAGTAAAAACTTAACTCGAACACTTTACTGTTGCAATGTGTCCGATTGTCCTGAGATGGGGAGGTTTCAAAATGTAAATATTATATTATATTTTATAACTAAGTATTTGTAAATCTATGCCTACATAAGTTTTAGTTTAATAAACCTAGTAATGACATTCCAGTGATGGAATAAGCCAAAATCAATATTTTTCTGTATGGCATTTCTACAAATGAAAAATGCTTTTCATTATTAAATAGTTTTAACACTATAAAATTTTAACACTATATTATTTAAAGATTGGTCACATAAATTCTTAAAGCATTAATTGCACCATCCACAATGCCATAAGCAAGCAGATAATTATAAAAGTATTTAACTAACACTGATGAAATTCTCTTTTTCAAACTATAATATTAATTTACTGTAAGTAGGTAATACAAGCGATAATATAGCTAAAATAAAAGAGCTAAATAATTGCTTTAAAAACTATATATTGGAAATCTTAGTACCATACAAATATATAAGCAATAAAATAGATGGTATTTTTGCAAGTATGAAAACAAAATTTGTACCTGATAGTGAAATATTATTTTTTGATAAAATTGTGTTTAATCACATATTCATTAATTTTTCTTGTCTTTGTTAATAGCTAATACTATAACATTTTGTCAGTTGCTAATTAGTATAAAATTATGTCATTTGCTTTGACAGCAACATGTAGCTATCTCTAAAATACTTATCTAAAGCCTATTTTAAAACTTGATTTTTATTACACGATCTTACCCTATTTGACAAGGAAGTATGAAAGAAACCAGAGGTTTTTTAGCAGGATTATATAAGATCATATGCATATCTAAGTTTTAGTGACCAGTTTCAATCATTTGTAGAAATACCCACTTATGCCTAGTTTCTGAGGAACTTTTGTAGGCAGTTTATTCGTTAGTGCTTTTGTTTCAATAACTTACAAAAGTGCGTTTCTAAACAACGCCACGTAAGCTAAACTCCGTTTAAACTTTGATTAACCCATCCAACCAATGAGTGCCGTTTATTGGTTCAATAACTTTATTTGATGGTTTAGGTCAATTCATGTTATTATTTAAATAAATTACCGGTGAGACATAAGTATTAAAATCATTCAAGGGAAAAAACAGCATTATATTTATTTGCTAATGCCATCTAAACTAGTTTCTTCGCTTCTATGGAGGTCGCAACTCCTAACATCTTTCTATCTTTTGTAGTCGAAGTAGCCAAGGACTTATTTGTAATTATCAATTACAGATAAGTCCTTGGCTACTTCGATAAGAAACCTCATCCTCAAGTAACCTTTTTACTACTTTACAAACTCTATTATAATTTCTTTAACAATTGTTAAATTTAAGTAATGATAATCAAGATCACTAAACTAAACAATTAAAACAGCAAAGAAAATTAACAAATATTACCATGCCTAAAACAAAACAAAGTCATCGACGGAACCATACATGATACAAATCCAAGAGTACTGTTATATATCTGATACAAATGTAGTGAAACTGGACAGAACAATGAGCTAGTACCTTTTAATCGTCAAATGGTCCTAGCTCATTGTTCTGTTATTTGACAATGATGTCGTTAATACATCGCTGATATAGCTCTCAATCATTATCAAATTTAATATTAAAAGAGGTTTTTTATAATAGAGAATGAATATAATTATTTTAAGTTAAATCTTATTGTAGACTCGATAAATTAAACAGAGCCATCTAGCAGGAGGTAAGGAACATCCATGAACATCCATTATTGAATGGTTCGTTGAATAATCAGAAACGCAGTGATAGTTTACCGAAGTTTTTACTAAACATAACTTTATTGACCTTTTATATACCCGAATTTAACCGAGAACATCAGAAACCGGACTTTAACCGTACAGTTCAGCGGTTGGCGCCATTACAAATTTATGTACAGCATGCAAGTGTTAGAATTTTCTGGGAATCGTAAAGTAACAGGATATATGAGGCCACATAGACGGTACATAACTCTTGAACAAATCCTGATGTTAAAAGCAGTGAAACTACATGTTCGTTTGAAAAATCCACTTCGAAAATACGTATTTTGCTTTTTTTTAATTAAATAAGCTAAGTGAAAAAGATCTCCGATCATCATTATCAAAAAATTAAAAAATTGGCGTTGCCCTTGAGAGAAAAATTCTAAAATATTTACTTCAATGAAATAATAATAACAATTTCTATATTCTCTTTGTTCTTAAACTTGATGTTTTGGTATTAAAGTTCAAATTGACTTTTAAGTATTATTACGAATCTTTTGTACGGGAATATAGAAAAGTGTTGTTTTTAGACTTTTTCAGACAATTTTTTCCTGATAGTAACAAACACAAAAAAAAGTGAATTCGGTCCAGCCGTTCATGCGTGATGGCGTGATCAAGAGAAATAGGGATTCAATTTTATATAGATAGAGATTGGTTTTTATTTAAAAGGCAAGGCATATCAAGAGATATCAATAATATTGTTAAAATAAATTCTATATTTTTAGCCTTAAACTAAAAACCTTAAAAAAATTTATATAACAACTAAAATAAATTATTAAAAGGTCCCTTTACGCAGGGTTCCGAAGATACTGGCAGCGTTCCCCCTTTGAATAGCTAGACTAATTCTTTGTCCGAAGTAGCTGCCAGCTCTTCGATGTCCTGTGACGTCGACTAACCGTTTTGCTATTTCCTTAAAAACTTATAGCGATAGGACCCCACGGACATTCATCATTCATTACCTAGCGTGTGTGTAGTGGTGGGCTGTAGGATACCATCGATAGTATCATGGAAAGCTTTCGAAAATGTACATAGATGATCCCTATCATATCTTTTATAGACCAAGATTGTAATTTACTTTTATATTATAATATAATAGAATTATATTATATTATAATAGAAATAATAATAATCAAACAAATATAAAGTATGAGAAAGCAATCAACAATTTTAGACTTCTTCCTGTTTATTATTACTTTTTTAATTAAATGGAAAAGGAATTGATTAAAAATACATCTTAAAGTCAAATTTCATCTTAAATTAATAAAAGCAAATTACTTCTAATTATTATTTCCTGTTTTTATGGTTTATATTGTTATTTAACGGTGGTAGGTTCACGCAGCAGCCTCGGTTGTTGCACGAATGGGTAGGCTCGTCCGGGTAAGTACCACGACCTCACAGAAGACCGGCTTCAAGTGGAAGTTTAATACTTTCGCGCCGGAGCCCAATTTTCAAAAGGTAGCAGATGTCCATGGGCGGCGGTATTCACTTAACATCAGGTGAACCGCCTGCTCGCTTGGCAACTTTTCACATAAAAAAAAAATTAAAGAAATGGCTCATAAAATTTTTGCAGAAATTACGAATACAACTTTTTTATTAAGTACATTTTTTTATATATTAGGAATTTTAATTTATCCCTTAAATGTTCAAGATTTACTATGTTATATTACTTTCTCAACTAAAATTAAATTTAAAAAACTATCTTTATTTGTATCGATAAACGACAGCAATTATAACAAGAATCGAAATTTTGTCACTTTCCACAGACCTCACGTAGCTTGTTGGTCCGAGCGTCATACACAACGGTAAACTGTTGCTGTAGTCTCAAGTTCAAACCCTCATCGAGTAGGGTTGTATTTTTAATATTATTTTCACTTTTAATTTTTTAGCCAACTAACTATTTTGTTTTTATTTATAAAATGGTTCAATTTGGGAAATAAACAAATTAATAAAAAAATTATAAAACTATTATTTTTCGTGTACTTATAAGATAAATTTTCCTTTTAGGGTGAAAAATTAAATTTTTTAATAAAAAAATAGATGACGTTAAAAATTTTAATAATAAAAGTTGATTTATTTATTGATAGATTGTTCTCCAACTGTTTTTACTTTGAACAAATACAATAATAATTCGTTGTAATTATTTATGAAAATAAAAAATCAACAAAAATTAAATGGTAATTAAGAAATACTTCCAAATAAGAAAATCAACAATAAGTACAACATAAAATTACGGTATTTGAACCCAATCCATAAAGAATGATGGTCCTATACACTGTATGTATAAGACTGTTAGATCAATCACGAGATAAGACATTGAAATTACGCTTTAAATAAATTAACTAACAACTGTTAATACACACAAATAATTTAAAATACGAAATATGTGAATATATTTTTTTTTCGTGTTATGGAAGGTCTAATGATATTAAAAATCGCAATAATAAATAAATACGAAACATATTTCGTATATTTCGAGGGCCGGACCTCGGCTCGATCGATAGCTATTATCTGACTGGGGGGACGGTGAGCGGGCGATGAGCGGCATACAGATATATAAAAGTACTCTTTGGCGGAGTATAAATTTCAGATATATAAAAGTACTCTTTGGCGGCATAGGTCCATCTAGCAAGCCTCAGCGCTCTCTGTTCAACGTGTGGAATTGGAAGAGAGCCGAATCAACGCCGCGGTGGCGCGGTGTTTTGGCCATCGCGTTCGAATTCATGTTAATGAATTAAATTAATATTTACAAATATCTTACTTCAATCAACAAATTAAAACAACAATCCTTTTTATTAATATATTCTACACCACGGATATTAATTTCATTAAGATTTGTTGATGTATTACGTTCATTTTTGGATTTGAATTTCTCTTTTAGAGGTAGTTTCATGATTTTTTTCTATCCAGAAAATATATCGAGAATATGTTTTGGAAAAAATGTTCCATTAGAATGTACTATCAAGATTAACATATATTTTTTTGCTTAAAATGTGTAGATTTTGCTAAAAAATCTTTTGAAAAACGTATTTTTACTGCATACAGCGCCTTAAGTCTTTCAAAAGTTGGGGTGAGATTCCATCGTTAAAATATCTTTTTCTTTTTACAACGACAATTTTGAGTTAAATTTTTATAATTACCGCAGTCCACTCAAAGTCAAAATTTATTCATTCTTTATTATGTCTACAAAACTAAATACAACCTTCACATAAGTTTATATAAGCTTTCAAATATTCTAAACACAAAAGTGCATTCTTCTAGTTGTAGACACAACATGCATTTAAATCGAACAAAAAAGGACAATAATTCAACTTATCTTAATAACAAATATAAGCAGAGATTAAATTTAAATGGAAAAAACGAAATTAAACAAAATAGCTTAAACTATAACTAGGGTTAAAAATATATATACATTTATTTATGCCAATACTTTAACTTACAATGATGAAAATAAATCATAAAATTTTTTTCTGAATTGAACTGCATTACTTGATGCGCGCGATAAATTTGGAAATGTTGTCCGTGAACGGTTTTACACAAAGGTCTCAATCGCAGCCCGCCTATCAAACGGCGCCGACGCCGCAGCTGCAGTCGACACCGTCGGTTTTCGCCGAAAACAAGGACGACCCATTCGCCCAAATTGCCAACATCTGCGCCTTATTAGACCGCATTATTAGACAAGAACTCGCCGTATTGTCCGCTAAAATAGCGGCCGCCACATCTGGCACCGCGCGATTTAAAGCCATTAGCGAACATAAAATGCTTGTAGAAGCCCTCTGGGCATTTACAAGCCAACCATAAACTTAATAGTCCGCGCAATAAAACCGCGCTCCGCCGCGTCGTTAGTTAGAACTCATAAAAAACTTTAATGGGAAGTACAACCGCAGGTAGAACAAAACCTCGGGCTCTGGTTGTTTCGTATTTCAACGCAAACGACATTAAGTGTCAAAGGGAGGAAATCGCAGATTTCCTTCGCAATTATAATGTAGATATTTTTCTAGTACAAGAGACCTTCTTAAAACCTAGTGTTCGCGATCCTAGAATCGCAAACTACAACATAGTCCGCCACGACCGGTTAGCAAACCGTATGGGAGGCATCTTAATTTATTACAAACGGTCCTTGAACTGTAGCCCGCTCGACATTCCAGAGCTAAGCCATATAGAGGCATCCGCGTGTAGGTTAGCGCTCACCGGCCATAGGCCGCTTGTACTAGTCTCAGCCTACCTCTCGGGGAACAAAACCTTATTACAAAGCGACCTAGATACGCTACTCAACTTAGGCCCTTCCGTGATAATTGCAGGAGAACTAAACTGCAAACACGGCTCATGGGACATCCACAGCATCCCAAATAACAACGGAAAGCATCTCTTTAGCTTATCCGATAATTTAAACTTTAGCATAATTGCTCCTGCGACTCCCACTAGGTATCCTACGGTGGACAACTACCAACACGCGACACCTAGAATCCTAGATATCATGTTATCGACATCGAGTCGATAGAGACAATCCATGAACTAGATTCAGATCACAGGCCCGTCCTGTGTAAACTGGGCCAGAACGCCGGCGCGGTCCCTCCTACCAAATCCGTAGTGGACTGGCATCGTCTTGAGGTCAAACTTGGACAAACAAGGCCTTGGACTCCCAGGACTTAGTCGACCTACCCGAGACGATAGCTACGTTCGATGACGCAAATCGAGCGATAGCAAGTCTCCGAGAAACCATCACTTCCACAGTCGCAGACTCGGAACGGACGGTTTTAAACTGTCGGGCGACCGACGGTTTAACTTTCCGCCCGACCTGCGACTGCTAATTAGGCAGAAAAATGCAGCCAAACGCGCTTTCGACCGATACCGATCGGAATCGAACAGAAGTCTACTTCGAGCTAGAAGTCAAAGATCGTGTATCGGAACACCGACATACAACGTGGGACACTCTCCTAGAGGACATCGAGCCATCGCACACCGCCTACTGTCGGTTGGCCCGCAGTCTGAAAACGGACCCCCGCGAATCTCTACCGCCGTTAATTAGACCTAATAACGCTTCAGTAGCCCTAGATGACTCCGAAAAAGCCGAATGCCTTGCGGACAACCTAGAGCAGCAATGTAAGCCATCGCGCGAACACATCGATACAGCCCACCTAACGGAGGTGGACCGCGTAATCGGGATTAGGGCTGCGCTTCCACCGGAAGGCGATCCTTTGAATTCAGTGACCCCCGAAGAGGTTTAACATATTATTAAAAATTTAAAACCCAAATCCGCCCGGGCCCAGATAATATTAGTAACAAAATTCTTAAGGCTCTCCCTGGGCCGCTTATCTGTTTACTGGCGACCATTTACAATACTTTACTCTCCAGTTGATCCTTTCCGGACGACTTAAAAGAAGCCACGGGTATCGACATTCGCAAGCCTAATAAACCAGCCAACCAGCCCTCTAGTTATCGTCCCATCAGCCTCCTCAGTTGCCTGGGTAAGCTCTACGAGCGGCTTTAATTAAACAGGCTCAATGAGCACGTGTTTTCCAACGGCCTTCTGCCGGCGGAACAATTCGGGTTTCGAGCCAGACATTCCTGTCCCGATCAACTATTCCGCCTAACGGAACATATCCTAAAAGGCTTAAATCACCCTAAACATATTAGTACAGGGGCTCTTTTCTTCGATGTCGCAAAAGCATTCGACAAGGTCTGGCACAACGGCTTCCTTTACAAGCTGTACACACTCAATGTGCCAGATAGGCTCGTACACACCATCCGGGCCTTCCTGTCGAACCGCTCTTTTCGATATTGAGTTGAAAGCACCATCTCCGCAAGCCGCCGCCTCACGGCCGGGGTACCACAAGGCTCCTGCCTCTCACCCTTGCTCTTTACGCTCTACACGAGCAAAATACCTAAAGACCCCCACGTCAATCTCGCGCTTTTCGCGGATGACACGGCGCTCTTTTATTCAGACCGCAACCTTAGACAACTAACCACTCGACTCCAAAGCGCTGCCAACCGCCTCGGCAATTGGTTCCGCAAATGGAGAATAGAAATAAATCCCGAAAAGAGTGTGGCGATTCACTTCACACGAATTACTTACCCGTCACATCTTTATAATGGCCCTCGTCAATGCAGAAAAATGGGGCAAATATCCCTTTATGGCCAACCGCTCCCCTGGGAGAAAAAGGTCAAATACTTAGGAGTCACTTTCCACTCGCGTATGTCATTTACTACGCACATTAATAACGTTCACAATAGAGCCGCGTTCGTCTCCGGCCGGCTACACAATTTAACTAACGCTAAAAGTAAAATGCCCTTAAGGCACAAATTATTATTATATGAGACCTGCGTACGACCTATTATGTCTTACGCATGCATGACCTTCGCCCACACGCACCCTACTCGCTTGTACAAGTTGCAAATAGTACAAAATAAGTTCATCCGCCGCGCAACCGGTGCGCAGTGGTATCAATGCAACGTCGACCTGCACAGCGATTGCAGACTCCCGACGATTCGCGAATATTTTAAAGACCTGACCAAACGGTTCTTCGATAGAACCGAACATCATCCCAACCCTCTGGTGGTAAGCGCAGCAAATTACCAACCCGACAAAAACGCGAACGTCAACAAGCGTCGCCCGCGAAACGTCCTAATCGACCCGGTCGAGGAAGGGGACTTAGACACGCCGGACCCACTGCCGGGGGTCCCGCCGGACAACACTACACCCACAGTTAGTGCAACAACAAACACACTAGTTCGCCCTCGCCTCCGAGCACGGCGAGACCAACACAACGCGTACACAAGGTACACCCGCGTTCCGGGGCGGTTCTCACCGCCCCCAGCCACCGATTAGCTAATTGCACAGTCGACGGCCATCGGGGTTTCGGTCCGAACCACGACCTCGATGGCCCTTAGATGACACACCATAGTTAAACGCACGCATGAGCACATGCGTGGCCCTACCCACAGCGGAGGGCCCAAACCCGTGGGTTCTGGCTAGCCCACCGGTTCTGCGTCAGATGAAGCTTTAATAGTCTCGGGACTGAAAGCAAAATCATCAGTTAATACAAGATACAAGAGATACACAAAGGTAACCTAAATGTATTTCGATTTTTATGACGACTGCTAGAACGAGCTATGGAGAACTCAATTTTTTTTAAAAAATCTGATGAGTCTATGTAAGAGTGTAGCAATTTTTAAAAGAACATTATGTCATTAATCTTGTCATTCCTGACAAGAAGTTAGGTGACGGCATTTAATTTCTCTGTATGTAATATGATAAAGAAAGCGCTTTTGAACACGCTCTATTCTATCGGAGTGAAACGCATAATCAGGATTCCAGACAACGGAACAATATTCTAAAATGCTGCGTACAAGCGAATTATAAATGTGAATCGTTAAATTAGCATTATTAAAAATATTCATCAGTCCTGAGTATTGTGATGCTTTTTTAATAATAAAATCAAAGTGGTATTTAAACGTAAGAGTCCATAATAACTCCCAAATTACGAATATTGTTTCCTTCCGATAGAGGTAACCCATTTATGGAATATTTAGTAGGAAGTGGGTTTTTTTTCCTAGTGAACTTAATGTGGTAAAATTTGCTAACGTTTAATGTCATCAGATTTTCGGTACAACACTCACTTAGTTGGTTTAGATCGTGCTATTAACAAACTCTGTCAACGTCATTCCTAATAATTCGATAAATTTTTAGCTCATCTGCATACATCTTAAAATTTGACTTTAATACAGAACCCATGTCATTTATGAATATCAAAAAAAATAGTGGTCCCAAATGACAACCTTGTGGAACCCCAGATGGCACGGCGTTAGGTAATGATTTGAAAACTTTAATAGCTACAAGCTGAAAACGATTGCGCAAGTAAGACTCGCACCATCTTAGCAATGTACCATGAATTCAACGTGACCAACAGTAAATCGTGACTTACTACATCAAAGGCTTTATGGAAGTCAGTATATACTGCATGGACTTCTTTACCATGGTCAATAGCTGGTCTGATATGTCGGATAAATTACTAACAAGATTAGATGCAGTGGATCTATGTGGTACAAAACCATGTCGAATCAATTAGAGATTTGATGTGGGGAAATATCGACTTGAACTTTCCATGATTGAGGAGATATCAGATGATGAGATTCATTAAAAATAATACTTAAAGGCTTAAATAAACTCTCTGCACAGTTTTTTAAAAAAATTGGTGGGAGGAATTCTGTGGGAGAACTTTTATTAATATCTAGGGCTTTTAAATGTTTTAATACCTCGCCTTCAGATACCCAACATTTGCTTAATGCCATATCGTGAGCTATTGGTTTCAATAGTTTCCTTTTTATATTCCCAGGAAACTGATTATTACTCCTGTACACCGACTGGAAATACTCAGCAAATAAGTTGCATATTTCTTTAACTCCTTTTGCAGTTTTGTCGTTAAGACGCAATTCATTTGGGATTGAGGTGTTGTTAGACTTTTTAGTGGAGCATTTGAAATATTAAGCTAACATTCTACTCGTAAAAGGGGTAATTACGAACTATTGTGCGGGATCCTGAAGGTACGGCTCCTTGATACAGTTTTTGGGATTTGATATTCAGTATAGACGGAAAAAGAAATACGGTTCCAGATCGACAAACGGTTTAATGCGAAGTGACATTAAATTATAACAAAGGAAAACAAAAAGAGTAAGCAGAAACTACCAGATGGACGTTGCTATTAAAATTTTAGCAGGCGTCCGAACATGCCCCCGGATGTTGAAAGGTTTCCTTTCAACCAAACTATTCTAAAGTCAGGGGACAAATCTTGCTGAATGACCTCTTGATGACTCCGCTAGAGGTGCGACTCTGTTGACTCCATCGGCCCCATAAGAAAGCTTGGAAGAAAGCTTGGCCGCTATAAATGCGGCCAAGCTTCCATTTGAGTGGCGGGAGATTGTCCTCCTTCACTACAACCATGCTGTTAAGCTTCAGCGATGCCTGGTTGGTGCGCCATTTGGTTCTTTGCTGCAGCTCGCTAATGTACTCTTTGGACCATCTGGCCCAGAAATGTTGGCGCATAAGCTCTAGTCGCTGGAACCTTGTCAGATGGCTCAGCTGGCAGTCCTTATACTCGGGAGCAGGCATTGAAGTAAGGGGCTTGCCGATAAGGAAATGCCCAGGAGTAAGCGGCATCAGGTCGTCGGGGTCACTTGAGAGTGGAGTCAGTGGCCGTGAATTTAATATGGCTTCGATTTGGGTTAGGACAGTGATCAGTTCCTCATAAGTCAAGTTACAATTTCCCAATACTCTGTACATGAAATTTTATAGATTTAACCCCCGCTTCCCAAAGTCCCCCAAAATGAGGAGAGTAAGGTGGACAAAGGTGAAAGTTTATACCTTCTTCGGCCAGAGAATCAGGTAATGAATTGCAGTTCGCTTTAAGAAATTTTCCTATGTGATTGTAGGCGCCTACGAATGAAGTACCGTTATCAGAATAAATATGGGTTGGTTTACCTCTTCGCGAAATAAATCGGCGCAGCGCAGAGAGGAAGCTATTGCTAGTCAAACCACCTACCAATTCGATATGAATCGCCTTCGTCTTAAAACATACGAAGATCGCAATGTAAACCTTAACGATTCTACAACCTCGACCAAGGCGGTTAGCGGAGGAAATGGGTCCAGCATAGTCGACACCTACACATTCGAACGGGTGACCAGGAATAAGGCGGTGCTCAGGCAAATTCCCCATGAGAGGAGTAATGATTTTAGCTCTCATGCGGGTACATGTAATACAATTATGGTAGGTGGCCTTAGCCAAATTGCGGCCGCCGATAGGCCAATAGGCTTCTCTTATAGAAGTTAATAATAGCTCTGGCCCAGCATGCATAAGCCTAATGTCTTCAGCTTTAAATATGAGTTTCGTTAGAAGATGAGTGGACTGCAGAATTATAGGGTGTTTTTTCTCGTGCGAAAACTCCGACGCGTTTTCCAACCTGCCGCCAACACGCATAATTTTGGCATCATCTACAAAGGCATTGAACTTGCTAAGGGGACTTTTAGGGGATAACGTATGTCCCTGAATTAGGAGCTTGTATTCATCAAACGATTCTGATTGAGATTGCCTAATGATGGAGTTCAACGCGTTTTGTAATTCCTCAGAGGTTAAATGAGCGGTTTTAGGAGGTAATTTTCCGCATGAATTAATAAACCTTAATGCATAAGCTACAGCGCGTTTTAATCGAGATAGGTTAGAAAATCGTCTGAAATCAATGAATACATTACCGCGCGAAACACAAACGTGCAATGAAACCTCAGGACGAACTTCAGGGAGATTGGAATTGCTAGACTGGATTGGACTAGGAGGCCACTGAGAGGAATCCTGCAGCAGGAACTGAGGACCTGACCACCACAGATCAAGACCCTGTAACTCTTCGACATCTACGCCGCGAGAAATGTGATCAGCAGGATTTTGATCAGTGGGAACGTGACGCCAGGTACAGTTCTCAGTTTTCTCCATAATCTCTACTGTACGATTGCGGACGAAAGGCTGCAATTTATTAGGCAACATCTTAAGCCAACCTAGCACTATCGTTGAGTCAGTCCAGAAAGTGGTATGTCTGACTTCAACCCGGAGAGATTCTATAGCCTTCTCGTAAAGGCGTACTCCTACAAGAGCCCCGCAAAGCTCCAGCCTAGGAATCGTAGTCGGCTTTAATGGAGCAACTCGGCTCTTAGCCAAAAGTAACGAGACCTCTCCTTTCTCGTTAACACTTCTTGCGTAAAGGCGCTCTGCGACGCATCAGTAAAAATGTGGAAATCCACAAAAGTGTAAGCCTCGCAGACAATAAGGCGAGGGATGCGCAAATTATTCAAAAGCGGAAGGCCTTTGATTACATTAGCCCAAATCTTGGCTAATTCCAATGGGAGTTCTTCGTCCCATGATAACTTATGAACCCATAGCCGCTGCAACATAATTTTGATAGGGCTGATGCAGGGTGAAACTAACCCCATGGGATCAAAAATTCGTGCAATGACGGAGAGCATGGAGCGTTTCGTAGGAGATGAAGCTTCGCACGAATCGACAGAGAAGTAAAGCTCATTTGTGGCTGTGTGCCAACCGAGGCCTAATGTCTTACAAGATTCCAATGATCCGATATTTAAATTTAGGGACGAACTAGCGTCGCACGGATCAGAGGTAAGACAGAGTCGAGGATCGTTGGACTTCCACTTGCGCAAAGGCATTCCGGCAGATGCGAGCTCGGCGGTAACTTTATTCTTAATGTCCAACGCCTCCTGAAATGGGTCAGACCCAGTGAGGAGGTCATCTACGTAATAGTCGTGAATGACGGTCTCGGAAATGCTCTTGTCAATGCATTCTAGGCCAATTTGCTTAAGGCATCTCGTAGCAAGGTAACTGACACTAGCGCACCCGTAGATGACGGTATTTAGTTGATATGCCTTTAGTGGACAGTCTGCAGAATCACGCCAAAGGATTTGTTGAAGATGTCTGTCGTCAGGATGTACCGCGACCTGTCTATACATCTTTTCCACATCTGCGGCTAACACATATTTATATAATCTAAACCGAAGGAGTATTGAGATAAGCTCATCTTGCACAGTAGGCCCCACCATCTGAATTTATTTCAAAGATATTCCTGAGGTGGTAGGACTACTGGCGTTAAAAACTACCCGGAGCTTCGTAGTAGTACTATTTTCATTCAATACGCCATGATGTGGAATGAAATACGCAGGTGAATCGGTGTTTAATTTGCATTCTGACATATGGCCGAGCGATAGGTATTCAGACATAAATAAAACACACCTGTCTCTGAAGTCAGGCTGCTTCTCGAACCTTCGCTCTAAAGCCTGAAGACATCGCTTTGCGCGTTGCAATGAATCACCTAGGCAGTCAGCAGACTGCTTCAAAGGTATACGCACACAGAAGCGACCGTCAGCTGAACGAGTCGTATGTTTAGTGAAGTGTTCTTCACACTTTCGTTCCTCTTCGGAGTATGATGACTTGAGGCCGACCTCTTCCAGCTGCCAGAACCGAGATAAAAGTTTCTGAGTGTCATCAATGCCGAGATTAGGATCCTGAAGAATGTCTACAATTTTTGTAAAGTTGCACGTGAGAGGAGAAGACCCTTGGCCACCACTTATAGGACCGGAAACCAGCCAGCCAAGTCGAGTTTCCCATAGGATTGGGTTATTAGCTCCTAAATTGATCTTTCGCGACCCGAGCAGATCCCAGAATACATTGGATCCAATGATCATGTCAATTTCTGACGCCTTATAAAATTGGGGATCAGCTAAAACAATATTAGCGGGGATATTTAAATGCGAAATATCAATTGAACGGCAAGGCACGTCATCAGTTATAGACGGCAGTACATAGCAAAGTAGACGTTTAGAATAATTTTCACTTCGTGAACTAATTGAAACATAACACATTTTAGTTGTGTTGGTTTTAGTCTTATTGATGCCGAAGATAGGTTTATCTATATCAATATACTTTACATTCAATAAGTGACACATTTTCTCGGTGATTATGCATGATGAACTCGCACAATCCAGCAGAACACGTATGATGCGCTCGTGACCATTAGAATCGGCCACTTTAACTAGAGCCGTAGACAATAATACGTCTTGACGGATCTCTAAAGGCGCATCCGCACAATACGTGGCTAACGTTAAGCTGTGGTCGCTAGGCGGCACAGTCGGAGGCTGGATGGCGGAGGTTTTAGCCGGGTGATAGGGAGCGGAATGATTAATTCCTCGTTTATCATTAGACAAGGTGTGGAGCCACTTGCTATGCTTGCGCTTACATAAGGTACACCCAGGTCTTCTACAGCGGTTAGAACAGTGACCACTACGAAAGCAGTTGTAACACACTTAAAACTGAGGAATTAATTCCCATCTCTGCTCGTCACTAAGGCCTAAAAACTTATCGCAGCTATCTAAGTAATGCTCACCCTTACAGTGTGGACAAGGCTTATTGCTGGAACCAGAGGTACTACTAGAGCTGCTTTCCAACGACGCCTGTGTTCCGGCTACAGAAACCAAAGCTTTAATTTTCTGACCTTTAGGTGGCTGAGGTGGTTGCAATTGAGTGTGAGGAAGATTAGAGCGAGTAAATTTCATTGTTTCTAAAAGATCAGCTCGGTTACGAATAAAATCGAGAAAAATGGACAAAGTTATGGGCTTTTCTTTATCTAGACGACTTTTACACTCTTCCCATTCACGAAACGTCTTATGGTCGAGTTTACGACTCATTATGTGAATAAGAAGAGTGTCCCAATGTTTGGTCGGTTCGCCTAGTGACTCTAAAGCTCTCAGGCTTTTATTCAACTGATCTATTAGGCGCTTTAAATTAAAGGAGGATTCACTTTTAATAGAATCAATGTTAAATAAATTATTAATATGCGTCTGAATTAATAATCTCTTATTATGATATCTCTCACACAACAGCTGCCACGCCACAGCATAATTACTCGCAGAGAACTGAATCTCCTGAATCATCACCGCAGCAGAGCCCTCTAGTGAGGCTATGATAATGACATTTGTTTATAGACCAGGGTCGATAATTTTTAAAACCAAAAAAAATAATAGTAGGATGAAACCCATTAGAAAAGGAGGGGAATATTATAAAAATGAAAGGAAAAATAATTTACGGGCGATCTGAGGTCGGGAAGGGGATGGGGGTGAGTTTTTAAGGGTAAAAAACGGTTTTTTTTCTCGATTTCCGGCAAAACTAAAAGTCGTATCGAAAAAAGTCAAATGGCAAAGTTGTAGGTAATAAAAAGATCTAAAACTTTTATATTTACACTTTTTTCACATAACCTCAAAATTTATGTGAAAAATCCAAAAAACCAAGTTTTTGGTTTTTTATTTTTCTTTTACAAAATTTAATTTTATTAACTTATTTGTTTGTTAATTATAGTAGTATATTTTTATTTGCAATTTTTTTTGTTATCAATGTCACATGTAATCTAACGTTTTTCGAGTAATTAAAGTGTAAATTTTAATAACTAGCTCAAAATTATTTATAATAATTAAAAAAAATTTTTACGAATTCAAGTTTTTTTTGATTTTTTGCATTTTCTGAGAAGATTTACTGTAGTAACATATATTTTTTTTTTCACCATCGGAAAGTAGAGATTTCAACGAACAGAAACCATACCAACTTTTTGAAAAAAGCTGATATTTTGACGGGTGAATTTTCAATTGAAAATTAGGGTGTTTTTTTGATATTAATTCAAAATAAGGTGAAAAAATATATATTTTTAATCAAATAAATTACAGCGTATTTGGGACATAAAAAGGTAAGTTTTCACCAAATTTCGTTAAAAAAAAAATTTTGTAAAAGAAAAATAAAAAACCAAAAACTTGGTTTTTTGGATTTTTCACATAAATTTTGAGGTTATGTGAAAAAAGTGTAAATATAAAAGTTTTAGATCTTTTTATTACCTACAACTTTGCCATTTGACTTTTTTCGATACGACTTTTAGTTTTGCCGGAAATCGAGAAAAACCATTTTTTACCCTTAAAAACTCACCCCCATCCCCTTCCCGACCTCAGATCGCCCGTAAAATATTTTTCGTTCATTTTTATAATATTTCCCTCTTTTTCTAATGGGTTTCATCCTACTATTATTTTTTTTCATTTTTTATTATTTTTCAAGGCTTCTACCCTGGTCTAAGGGTGCTACGAGAAGGCACACGAGATGTTAATCTAATTTAGCTTTTGATCGAAGGTCACTTACTTTGATCCATTAATTAAAACAAAGTTTTCTTTTAACATCCAGTAAGCTTGTATCCAATTACAGTTTTCAATACAAAGTTATCAAATATAAATGAAATTTATTTCATCTACTATACAGAGAGATTTTTTGAGAAGTGCCCAAATTTACACAGGAGGTTCAGACTCGGCAGTATATTCCTTTATTGAAATAAAAAACAAAGTTTTTTATCCAAAAAATGCCATTCTATTCCCTAAAAAACAGTACTTGTTGACATTGCAGTAGTCATTCATAAACACCTAAATTTTACTGAGCATGAACTTGTGTGCGTGTTAGTTATGAATGATAGCACGTAAAATAAATGAGTTGCGTATAAATCACACACTTTTTGAGATAAGTACAAATTAATGTAATTAATTATTTACGAGTGATTTTAAATATTTATCATTTTTTCATAACATTATTTATGTCTAGAATCTAATAAAAATATTGAATACACTTAGAAAAGCCATCCTGTATAGAAAAACTGAAAATGGTTAAATGTATCAAAAGAACAGAACTTTGAAAATGCGGTAGTCATTCATAAATACGTTGTATACTTCTGAAACAAACTTCGGTGCGTGTAATTTATGAATGATCGCGCGTTAAATAAATGAGTTGCCCATAAATCACGCACTTTTGAGATAAATTCAACAGAATGTAAGAGGATGAGGAAGAGAAAGAGGAAGAGGATGAGGAAGAGGAGGAGAAATAAATAATAACAATAGAAATATTCTTTTTGAGCAAAATATATATTACTAAGCTTTTATAATTAAAACAAAACCTTTGTATTTTTTAAAGATAAGAACAAATTAGGAAAAGTTTGTATTTATTACTTTGTGGAAAAATTAATGCTGAAAATTAATTAAATATTAATTTGTGGTAAATTAAATTTAATAAATAATAATTTAGATGCTGTTTCTCCTGGTAAACGGTTTCGTAACTCATCGTAAACCAACCCAGCACCACTAAAAAGGCGTTCACTGGGAACACTTGTTGGAGGGGCTGATAAATACTGACGTACTACTCCATAAAGTTCAATATATTTTGGGTTCACTTTCCAACATGAAAGACTGTCTTCAGTGATATTCAGTCTCTTTCCTTTAATATAATCAGCTAACAATGACTTAACTAAAGCAAGTCTATTTATTGGTGAGCATGATTCATTATTTTCATCGTCACTGTTAGGAGCTGAATTTAGTATATCAACTAACATAGAATTCAAAATTCTGTTTTCGTCGCGCGCTGCTACAGGAGTGGCAGTGGAGGTAGAAGGTCGGTTCTTGACATTCTTGATATCATCATCAGATTGTTCATTTATTGTTGAAGATAGATTATTCTCATTGATTAATGATATAATTTCCTATTCAACGCGGTCTTTAGTGATTTGGTTAAAAAGTTTCATTTTGTATTTTGGGTCCAAATAAGTTGCTACTGAGTAAAGGTTATTGTTATGAAGCTCATTAAAACGGTTGTTCAGTTCTTCTGTACATTTTTGTATTACATTATGGCAAGCTTGTCCCATACTTTCTTCGCTCAATAAGTTATGCATTGTACACGTCAAGACGTGGATCAAAGGGATCACAGACGAAATGCACGCTTCAGAACTGCTTAATGTTTTGGTAGCTTCATCGAATGGTTTTAAAATTTTAACGCAGTTTTCAAGTTGTAACCAATCTGTTGGCAACTTTGTGTGTTGGGAGATGTATAAAACAATTGCATCCTTTATTTCAATCATACGTTGTAACATATATAGTGTGCTGTTCCACCTAGTCAGACAGTCTTGGATTACTGAAACCACTGATAAACCCAATCTCTCTTGAAGAGCTTTAAGTTCTGTTTGGGCAATAACAGAGTGTTTAAAATGTTTTGTTTTGTTTCCGCGATTTTTTACACTTTACAAATAATGTCTAAATAGTTTCATCAACTGTCAAAGCCGTTCGTGCACATAATTGTAACTGATTTATAGTACAGTCTATGTCATTTATTTGTGCTACACGCGCAGCTCTTTTCATATTGGAACCACCATCTCTTACCATGACATGCACTTTTCGATGAGGAATACCCCATTCCTCTCGTAATTCATAAATATTTTGTGCGATAACGTCACCAGTATGGCGATCTTCGAGTGTGACACATTTTAGTACTAAAGAAACCCGTTTAAAGTCCTCATTGATTCCATGAACTGTAAAACTTAACAAGGAAACGCCGGCTCCTGGTTCAGTCCATATATCAGTTGTAAACGATAAGTGTTGCAAGTTATTTATTATGCTTTTTATAATTTTTGTCATTTTAGGATAAATATAATTACACAAATGTGATGTATAGTATTGGCGACCTCTTAAATGATACTTCGGCTGAGCAGCATGAACAAATTTTCGAAAACCAATACCTTCAACAAAATTAAAAGGAGGGGAAAGAGGGCTTGCATAATCAATTATCGAGCTCCTGACTCTTTTCGTTAGAACTTTCCCAGTACTTGCTTTTACATATTATGACTTCTTGTAAAGTCATTTGTCTTTTTGCATGCTGAAGAAGAGTTTCGGAATTTTGATGCTTCAATGTTTCCACCGCAGAAGTTTTTTAATCACTTATCATTTTCTTATACATCTTGTACTGATCTTCGTGACGCGATTTTAAATGGCTCCTTAATGCAGAGGTTTCACGCCCCTTTCTGGAATATTTTTGATTGCATATTGTGCACCTCACGTTATCATCGTCCACTTCAGTGAAATAATGCCATATGGGACTAACTTTCGGTCTCATTTTAGAAAACGAATTATAATAATACAGTAGCGAAAGAGCACCGTCGATACTGACTGACATAATTAAACAGGTTCGTACATGTTTTGAAAATAAAGTTGGTGTGCGTTAGTAAAGCTAAGCCGCGTTACCTACGTAATTTCAAAAGTCATTTAGTCAAATTTCTTTTTAATGATAACCACTGATTTATTGCTCCATTAAACTTAAAAACTATACTTTTAGAGTATTACATAGTCACAAAATGCAGCAAACTAAAACAAACCTATTTAAAGTATTAAAATACATTATTTAAAGTGCCTCTGAACAAAAAATTGCTAAACAAGATTTTTTGGAAGGATATAGTTATTTTTAATTGATTTTTTTTTAATTTTGCGAAAAGTTGCCAAACGAGCAGACGGTTCACCTGATGTTAAGTGAATACCGCCGCCCATAGACATCTGCTACACCCGAGGGTTTGCAGATGCGTTGACAACCTTTTTGGAAATTGGTCTCCGGCTACCTCACTCACCAGACGAAACGCGAAAGTATTTGTCATACTTCCACTTTACGCCGGCCTTCTGAGGTCGTGGTAGTTACCCGGACGAGCCTGCCCATTCGTGCAACAGCCGAGGCTGCTGCGTGGCTCTACCACCGTTATGTTACGATTATGTTTTAGTTGTTGTCAATTCACGTATTAATTTATTTAGTTCACAAAATATCATAACATAACGTTTCCCACGTTACATTGACTAATGAATGCAATTAATGTATTGGTCATATTATGGTACATATTAAGTAAGAGGAGGCGCCACAGTGCCACTGTATACATCGGCTCCACAAGTAAAGTGATATTAAAATTATAAATAGTGTTCTTACATAGTAACAAATAATAATCTTTGTTAATTTAAGTGTATTTAAGCCAAACGTTATATAGAAATAGCAAGCAGCCACTAAATTCAGTGTAAAACCATCGTTAAAACAAAAAACATTTGCCAACGTGTTGTGTGAAACTCTTTAAACAACTGAACATTGAACAATACAAAAAAGTCTTATTAAAGTGTGTGAACGGTGCATTAAGCTTTGGAGAGTGAAATTCAACCAAAAACATAAGTGAAAGTGAAATACAAAATGTTCATAACCTCAAAAATTAAAAAGGGTAGTGAGTATTGACTCAGCGCAAGGACTAAAGTTTCGGCAACTAACGCCATCTAGTGGACACCGTCATTACCACCAACACAAAATAGTTGCAAACTGCGCTAAACCGTAATCGACAGACTCGGTCTAACGCCGAAAACGTTTCATTAGGAAGTCAAAAGAGGGAGCTGTGTGCACTGTTTACAAATAAAAAATTATAAAATTGAAGACTTTTAAAATGGATGAAATAAAGAAATTGCTGCTAGATATGCAGAAAGAGATTAAACAACAAAAATCCGAAATGTTGGAAATGAAGAAAGACATAAAGAGAACTATAAATAACAACATAAACGAAAAATTTAAAAACTTGGAACAAAAAAATGAAATACTAGAGGAAAAAATTGAAAAACAAAACACAGCGATTAACGAATTTGAGAAACAATTAAGAAGAAAAAATTTAATTATGTTTGGAGTTCAAGAGCGAGAAAAATCATATCAAGAACTCGAACAAACCATCATTGACATAATTAATACCAATTTCAAAGTGAATTATGAAAAAAAATTTTATTGAATCTGTTAGAAGACTTGGTAAAAAGAGCGAGAAAGTAAGGCCCGTTATTATAACATTTGCGACACTGGGATTAAAACTTATTATTCAAAAAAAACAAAAATGCCTTGAAAAGACACCTTATTATATCAAACAAGACTACCCATTGGAAGTACTCAAGAAACGTAGAGAATTACAGGCTCAATTAAAAAAAGAACAAGAATTGGGGAAAAAGGCATACATCAAGTACGATAAACTTATTATAAAGGATAACAATGAAAACAATACTGCTCTTAGCCAAGCAAACAAAAGAAATTTGTCAGAGTCTCTCGAAACAACAGCAATTAGCTGGAAAAATACTGCAAACAACAACAAGAACCAACCATTGAAGAAAAATAAAACAGCCGATATGAAAAACTTCGTAATACAGAAGCCAAAATGGCTATTCAATCGGGAAAATCATTCGCAGGATAAACCGCATAATAACCAGGTAGACATTGAATAGCAACCACTAACATGCCCTCCTCGTGATCTCCCATCACGGCTGGTCCCCGCGGGAGTGATAGACCACCACCCTCCAAACGAAAGACGCAACGTATTATATATTGCAAAATTAAACACAAGAACCCTCGCAAACCACGAAAACTTATTGGAACTAGAAAAATCACTAGAAAAAGTAAATTATGATATACTAGGCATATGCGAAGTGCGAAGACAGGGTGAAAAAATAGAAAAACATGAAAACTACATACTGTATCACAAAGGAACGATTGCAGGCCAAAGAGGCGTAGGGTTTTTAATAAAACGGACTCTGAAGAAATACATAAAAGAATTAATAGGAATATCTGATAGATTGGCTATACTAAACATACAACTACCAATACTTGAAGCTTTTTACGATGAGATGTCAATAGCTATAAAGAACAATGCAGACATACATATAGTCATGATGGGTGATTTTAATGCGCAAATTGGAGCAAGGCAAAATAATAATGAGCACATACTTGGCAAGTTTGGCCACGGGCCACGAAGCCGCAATGGTCAAAAGCTGGCACAATTTCTAATGGAGCACAACTTGACAGTTTTAAGTTCAAACTTTAAAAAGAACAAAAATAATAAATGGACCTGAATTTCGCCAGATGGATCTTATAAGAATGAAATTGATTATATAACAAGTAACTACCCTAAAGCTTTCACTGATACAAAGGTTATAAGCAATCTTAACTTTAATACGGATCATCGCATGGTGCGATGTTCTCTCCGAAATATAAAAACACCTAGGAATCACATTAACTTCAGTAAAATCAAACAAACAACATGCCCGAACCATAAAAACTTTGAGTCCCTCGAAGAAATTAATAAATTGATTACAAACTGTGAAATGGGAACAACACAAAAGTACGACATACTGGAGAAAGAATTACAATGTATCTCAGTTAGAAATAAGGTCACTCAAAAAAAAATAATAAGTACCAGCTCAGTATTCATGCCCTGAAACTAATCGAAGAAAGAAAAGAGTACATAAGTAGCCCAAACAAAAAAGAAAACAGAGCGCTTATCGCAGACCTAAGTAAACAAATAAGATAAAGTATACGAAGAGACCGCAAAGTCCACAGACTAAAAACGCTGGAGCACCACATCCAAAAAACAGGCGGCGTTAGAAAGGCCTTGAAAGAGCTACGAGAAACGGGTAAAGAATGGATACCTAAGCTTAAGAAAAAGTCAAAAAGCACCACTATAAGACAAAATATCATGGATCTAGCCACGAATTTTTATCGCCAATTGTATGCTATCCAAAACGAAAGTATAACTTCTTCCCTGGGAAAAATGTCCGCAAATCATAACAAAGAAACCAACTCAGAACCTATACTGGATATTTTGCCATGCGAAGTGAAAAAAGCTATAAAGAGTCAACGACTGGAGAAATCACCGGGGCCAGATGAAATAACGAATGAGATAATGAGGGCAAATATAGATGAGTTGACCCCAATCTTAACGAATATCATAAATGAAATTTTAATAAGTGGTACCATTCCAGAAACATGGACAGAATCTTATATCATCTTACTGCACAAAAAAGGCGACAAGGAAAACATAGAAGACTATAGACCGATAAGCCTTATGTCAAACCTGTATAAAGTTTTTGCAAAAATTATATTAGATAGAATAAGTACACAGCTGAATGAGCAACAACCAGTAGAACAAGCAGGTTTTCGGAAAGGATATTCGACTATTGATCACATTCATACAATTAAACAGGTATTAGAAAAATATAAGGAATATAACAAAACGATTTATATAGCTTTTATAGACTATGCCAAGGCTTTCGATAGCATTAACCATGAATACATCTGGGAAAGTCTAGAAGAACAAGGAATACATAGTAGCTACATCAAAATCATAAAATCTATCTACTCGAATAGTAAGGCTAAAATCCAACTTGAATCCCTGGGAAACGAATTTAGTATTCAAAGAGGAGTGCGGCAGGGAGATCCTCTATCACCTAAATTGTTTTCTGCAGTCTTGGAAAATATCTTCCGTAGGCTAAACTGGGACAAGTACGGTATCAATATAAACGGGACAAGACTGCATCACCTAAGATTCGCTGATGACCTGGTATTACGGGAAGAGAACCCAAGAAGTTTAGAGTATATGATCAATAATCTAAACGAAGAGAGTATGAAAGTTGGACTAAAAATGAACACCAATAAAACTAAATTAATGACTAACAGTGCGAAAATCGAAATTAAGATAAAAGAAGATCTTCTTGATTATGTAGAAGACTACATGTACTTAGGTCAAGTTATCTCTATAGAAGACCAAATGGGGAAAGAAATTAATCTCAGGATCGCAACTAGTTGGAAGAAATACTGGTCGCTGAAGGAGATAATGAAGTCCAAAGACTTAAGCATGTCAATCAAAAGAAAAAACATTCAACTTCTGCATACTGCCCTGCCTGACATATGGGTGCGAAACGTGGACCCTCACAAAAACTCTAAGAGAAAAGCTCGCCAGAACACAAAGAGCTATGGAGAGGAGTATGACGGGGTATAAACGTCAGGATCAAATTAGGAACATAGATCTCAGAGAAAAAACAAAACTCACCGACATACTCACAAAACTTGATTTGCAAAAGTGGAGATGGTCCGGACATACGATGCGTGACAAGTTAGGAAAGTGGAGCAGGCAGGTTATAGAATGGTACCCAAAAGACGGAAAACGAAACCGAGGCAGACAGCATTTAAGATGGGAAGACGAACTTCGTCTAACAGCTGGGCCAAATTGGAGAAGGGTAGCCCAAGATAGGCAACAGTGGAGGTCGTTGGAGGAGGCCTTTGCCAATAGGCACACCGAGCTACGGGACTTTCTGTAGTTTATTCTATTTCTTATTTAAGTATAGTGTAAGAACATTTAGTGCTCGGAATAAAGGGCTTTATTATTATTATTATTAAGTTTCGGTCATAAGTTTTGAGTGAATCATTACATGGGATAAGTATAGATTTGTACAAATAAGTCGATCAAAATGTTTTTAAAAACTATATTGTGACTTTAGGTAACTAAATTCATTTTCGAGATAAAATGTTGCCAAGCTGCAGATGCAGATTATTTGTCACTTCCTCTTAATTAGTGGAAGAGGAAGAGGAGGAGGATTTTTTAAATTTTATTATGTGGAAACGGATGAGGAAGAGGATTCGTGACAAAATGAGGAAGTTCCGCATTAAGAGGAAGAGGAAGAGGAAGAGGAATCCTCATCAACCCTAGTGTAAGTAACGGTGGTAAGTATACGTAGCAGCTTCGGCTGTTGCACGAATGGGCAGGCTCGTCCGGCAAAGTACCACGACCTCACAAAAGACCGGCGTAAAGCGGAAGTATATATAATACTTTCGCGTTTTGTCTGGTGCGTGAGGTGGCCGGAAAATGGTCTTATTGAGTCACATTAATTAATCGGTTGCGGATTAAAGATAGTCGATGATCGTAGTCTTCTAGACTGTCGTTAGTCGAACGAGTGCGAATTAAACTAAGACGATTATTGTAATTGTTTTGATTTTCGTCATTTAAAGTACGTAACCTTTTTTAACAATTCATTTTCTCACTGGTCACGCTTCTTATTTGAAATGCTTAGAGATTTTCCGGGGATCAGGGCGCAGGATGCTGGCTTACGCGCGTAACCGGGGCGGCAGATGTGGGACTAACTGCTGCCCCGCGGAGGGCTTGAGAGGGATACGGTGTTCGTTGCACCGACACGGTACCATTTGACTGGACCGGGTGTCCAAGAACCCGAAAAGAGAAGGCCAGAGTCGCGCCTGGGTCGCGGAAGATTTCGTTTTCGTGTTCCTGGGTCCCCAGCAAAAGTGACAACGCAGGTGCAACCTGGGTTTTAGTGGGTACCGCCGTACCCACCAGGCGGCGAGTGATCCATAAAGGGCTTTTCCCACGCAAAGTACCGCATAGCGAGTACAAGTACAGTGGTGGCACCGGACAAATAGCTGTTTACACTACAGTAAGTTTAGTCGCATTTCTGTCGAAACGGACGAGCAATATGAGGCATGCCCTTTAAGTTTTGTCGTTTGAAGAAAAAAAATACTACTAGAACCTTATAGTACCTACTTTTTATTGTTTTTCCAAAGTATTCACCATGTAGCTTAATACACTTTTCACTCAAACCAATTATTATAACATTTATTCTACTAAAAAGTGGGGGTGTTCAAACGGTTGACTTGAAAGCGTCGACTGCTTCTTCACCGGACGGGAACCTTTGACCACGAAGACTTTCCTTAATTTTAGGAAATGTAAAGAAATCGTTAGGTCTTTGATCAGGACTATGTGGAGGGTGGTGAAGAATTTCTACTTTTCTCCTGCTTCAAATATTCGATCGTTTGACGAGCGCTGTGTTATCTTGCGTTGTCGTGGTGCAATATGATGCGTCTCTTTGTGTTAGATTTTCGAAGTTCGGCGACGACTTGTGGTTAACAAACTGTGGTATACCACTTCGTTAACCGTTCTACGATCTTCTAGTCGCAAAATGACCGGTTTTTCCAACGAACGTGGCCACCATCTTCTTCAAAGTGCTACGAAAACGAACAACTTTAGTCGGCTTTGGCTCGTCTTGAAAGACCCAGATTGTAGACTGTTGTTTGGAATTAGGACCGTAGGCATAGATCCAAGATTCGTCACCACTGATGATGTCGTAGACGTGATTTGACTCTCCTCGGTTGAACTTTTGCATAGTTTTCTTAACACCATCTGACGCGGGCCGGCAAACTAGCTTAAAACATAGCAAGCGTTTCATGCAAGATCTTCTCAATAGTTGTCCCTGAGAGGCCTAATATGTCACGTGAAGATCTTCGAAAATTAGTTGTTTCACTATTATGTTTTCTTCAGTGAAGGCGGATTTTGGGCGTCGTTCGCGCGATTTGTCACTAATACTAGTATGTCCACGCTGGTATTCTAAATACCAGCGTTCGACAGACGTTCAAAATTGCCAGGAAATATGGAAACAACAGTACTAAAAAGGCATGCCTAGTACGTGCAATTTTCCTGCCTGTTACCGGCCACTGTACTAATTTGGTAAGGTAGGTGAGGGTGCTCTCCTGCAACCGACTGAGTACCGGACGTATGGCCTCTATGGTTCTTAGGACAGCACTGTGGTGCTCCAGCCTCTGCTCCCACTCGGCGATAGCGAATGAGCGCAATATTAGTCTGCGCCCTCTCCCAGTCAACTCCGACAAGGGGACCCCGGATTATTGCCTCCTCGCGCCACAAGTGCAGTGTCTTCTAGGACCCAGGGAAGGGAACCTTCCAGCGCGCACGCCGCCTCATCGGAGATAGTTCTGTAGGCCTGAATGGCCCGTATAGCCCTTTGCGGTCTGTACAGAAACGCCATGTTCGGCGTTTCAGGGTGCAGGTCCAGACGGGGGCACCGGACAGGCCCATAGACCTCACGAACCCGATGTATAGGGGCCTGCAAGTCGTTGGGGCCGCTTACGTTCGGGAGCAGACTTCCGAGAGATGGCGCTGCTCTCGCCACTTTTGGAGCTAGGCGCTCGAAGTAGGGAATTCCATTGGCATTATACCTCTTTGTCGACTTTCGTCGATACGGCCATAACAAAAAGTATTCGTGCATCCGCTGGTGGCGCATTCCAAGGCCCATAAATACAGGGCTTCGGATTTATTAAGCGCCACGTCTAGGCCAGTCGCTGAATGCTTCCCACCACTTGCGCCACTTCCACTTTGGCTTTCTATCTATAGCGGCCTGGCATAAATAAGCACCACGGACGGTGACAAAGGTGTTATGAATGTAACACGTTACCTCGACTCCCTCGAGGGAGGCGCCACGCAGCACCCAGCTATAACCTACGTTCCACAAGAGTGGCCTTATTATCGATCCATGTAGAACTCCCGTGGCCTTCTCGGCACCACAAGAGGGTGCGACAAATAGGCCCCGATGATCTGTCGCTGGCATAAAGGCACTCCATGGAACTGAAGCGCCTCCTTTATGCAAACCCAGGGCAAGGTTTTGAAGGCATTGACTATGTGGATGTCGAGAGATACTGCCAAGAGAACTTCATCCTGGAAAACCGTCTGCTGCGTGAGGTATCTCATCTAGTAGCACCGCGTGGATGGTCGAACGATCCCTGTGGAACACGAAACTACGCGCCACTGTCCTCTAGACCAATGAAAATCGGGCTTAACGAGTGCTTTCATGTTTTTATATCACTTAATTTGACAAATACAATATAAACTAACCTCGAATCATGACGAATATTTTTGAATTAACATGTGATGAACCTCGGCTATGTTCTTCTTCCTCTTTTTAATGGCTTGCTTTAGTTATCGAAATTCTGCGAATGTTAAGTTGTTCTTAAAATTCTCAATTTTATAATATTCACATCAAGATTGTAATAGACAAATAAAAACTTTAAAAATCCGTATGTCATCCTCTTCGGGTTCGGGTTGAAATACGAAATGTCAAACCTGTATGATATTTTGCGCGCGGTGTATTTGAAATTCAACATTCGCATTCGCGAATTTGAAAATTCTAACATTCGTTCCATCATTAGTAAAACCCTACACACGTTATTTTTTTATATCAAATTCTAATCACTATTATTAAAGTAAAATTTTTGACAGCACTTCATACCTGACCTGAAATAAAAAGAAATTCAGGTCTTCACTTCGCACGCGTTAACATCTGTTTAATTATATGTGAAACGAATAGTTTATCTTGTCTAGATTTTATTAACAGTATTGAAACTCGACAAGTAGTATACTTTCCCCCTTTGACTATATACTTGTCTAGATGAAGCATTACTCGACGCGAAACTGTCTCGGATGCGTGATGTGTGGCGCTCGTGTACTTATTCTAAACAAACTGTCAAGGTATGCGTGTTTAGGGATGCTTGCTCCAAAATATTAGTTCACAAAATAGCTTGAATAAAGTAAATATTTTGTAGATTAGTATTTTTTGATTTAAGTAAATAGTGACCCGCCCGGCTTCGCTTGGATGCAATATATTATACACTATGTGCTGCCCGCGACTACGTCAGCGTAGAATAGGCTGAAGGGGTAACATTTAGACAGAAAGGCAGATATACATATGTATACAGCGTGTCTACAATCTTTACAACTTTTTAAAATTGTATTAAACATTTACATTCTTTAAACATCAATATTTACAGTTATTAAATTTTCCAAAACAAAGAATTTTAGATCACCCTTAAGTATAAAACTGTAACGTTAAGTTCATTTGTAAAGGTCTCAAAGCATATGAATGGGTTGAATGAATTTAAGAGACAAAACATACTGTTAGAAGGAGAGGCTTGGAAAGCGACGCTAGTTGTATAGATGTTACAAATTTTGTTTCTTTTTTACTTAATTAATTAGTTTTATTATACAATTTCCCCAGATAATTGCAACACGATATGATAGCACAATGATTTTTGTAAGCACGTTATCGGTAAGCGATTCAAGTGACTGACGTAAGTGAAACGCGTGTCTACCAATTTTAGCAGACATTTTTTTTGCGCACTTCGATACGGCTAATGAGATATCTAGACAAGTATATAATCAAAGCTTTCACGAAGGTTTGATTATATACCAATGCCAAATCGTGGCATAGTGCTATATTCAATAAAGTGAAAATACAAACACTGCAGTTTTAATAAAATTTAATTTTATTTCGAACAAAATTATATAGTCGGCTGCCTGTGCTCGTTGGATGCCGAGGCGCACGCGGCCCGCGGCAGAAACAGAAAAGGCACTAGGTAAGTACGGCGCGGAAGGCACTGCGCCCTACTCATCCAACATACTACAAGCATGTCGTCAAATAAACTATAGCACGGTTCAAACCAGTCGGGGTTCAACGTACGCCTCACGTGTTGTTAACTGGTATACAAAAAATATTGTTAAAATAACATACAGCCCGCCTCCTATAAGTTAAAATTTTTTTTTTCAATGATTATATTAAAAAGGCTGAAAATCTATAAATGCAGAATATACAATTTATAACAATATGGAAATTTCACCTGTCACTGTTAATTACTATATTTTAATGCCTATCACATTTTCCGCGACCGGCACGGCTTGCCATATAAGTACTCTATCTATTCTTACATTAATGATTGTGTAGGAGTTAGAAGATGGACCTTTTCCACCACTTCGGAATATAATTGTTGAAACTTTCATATCAATATTTGCACACGAAAATAATAAGCGAGCAATAAGGTTGTCAACTTTTGCTAAATATTGCCATTTTTCTGTCTACAATGTTAACGCCTTACCATAAAACAGCTCCATCCGGGTGTGTTATAAAAGCAATAAATTTTATTCTATTATTTTAATTATAAATATAAAAATATTGCAAGTTATTAACATTGACCAAAATAAGGTCACCTTGTATAATTATATAATGCTATTTCAGTCTGCACTGAAATCAATCTATGTTATGTAACATGTTGGTATAAGGAAATATTGTTTTTAAATATTATTTTTTAATAATTACTTATATTTGGGTGATTATAGGCAGATAATAACTAACCAGTTCGAATGATCAACTAATATTAAAATTTTCGCTCTCATATTGTTCAACCAAATTACACGAAATAAAAGTTCCTATCACAAAATGAAGAAAATTTTAAGAAAACATTAACCAAAACAAGTAGTTGATCATACTAACGGTGGATACATGAAACGGTCATTCATCAATCACAAAACGCTTTTAAAATAAAGAGCTCAGTGTTATTGGAAGAACTTACTATTCAATCTTACTTCACTTATAAGAATAATTTACATCTAACGTTTATTCTTTAGCCAAACACCAATTTACGGAAAAGGTTATAAAAATAGAACTTGCAGCGTGCACGCAAATTTCATATGTATCTATTTCGTCATTTTCCATGCTTTCGACGCGGTTTGGTGTCATGTCATCGGACTATTTTTCGTTTTAACAAAGAAGTTCCTTTAAATACTTTTTAGAAAATTATAAGTATAAATAAAATAAAAACGCTGTTAATCATAAATTAGAAGAGATCAAAATAAAAATAAAATATATTTATTGACAAATGCACCGAGTTCGTGATATTGAAGCGTGATTAAGCTGTGGGAACATCTAATTGATAAAATTGTAGTATAAAGTAAGACATGAAAGTGGACCACAGGTTATTTGTAGTATTCAAATGAATTCTTATGAATACAATCATAATTTATGACATCAGTTATTTATTTTACCATTTATTTAAATGTTAAATTGTGAAAATTGTATAAGGAGAGCAACATGATTAAAACAATGGTGCAAAACAGTTAACAGCTTTTTTTTGTTCTTAAAATGGGTAAAATGGATGTAAACTAATAATTTTAATACATGCTGTCTAGAAGCAGATTAATTACATTAACTTTATAGTTAACAAAATAACATATTTGAGAATGACACAAAGCAAAAAAAAAAAACTGCAAAAAAAAATCAATTCAGTATCTCGAGCATAAAAAAATGGATAGAATTTCGCACGTCCTATTAAATTGCTTATTTTGTTTCATAGTCCTTATAAGTTGAATGCAACTTTCAAGGGGCATTACTATGCAACTCCTGATGCATAGGATAAAATTGTATAAATAACACTTGTATAAATATGCTTCTAATTTTCCGTCATTAAAAGTGAGGCATACTCATATTGCAGGACTTTCGTGTTAACTTTATTTTGCAGCAGTGGCTTTTTTATTTTTTATAATTCCATGTTCCAATTCATCTAGCTGTTCTATTAACCCAAGAGAGATTAATGATTAAGCAATACACTCGAGCTCTCATAATATAAATCCCAAAATTCCGGTTTACATATTATTACTTGAATTCTCTGATGATATAGGTTTTGTAAAGGCCTATCCTAATTAAATTACAATCATAGGGGCCAAATTTACTCAATTATTTTCAACACTTTGCCGATCGCGATAGTTTTATCTGAAATTAAATTTTATTATTTTATAAAATGTATGGTTGAAGTATTAGGGCCACGCAAGTTTAATCTGTTGGGGAATAGGTCGGTCCAGGGAAGTACCACAACCTCACAGAAGACGTCGTAAAGTAAATGTTATACTTCTGCATTTCATTTGTTGAGTAGGGTAACCGCAGCCCACTTTATTAAAAGTTGGCCATCCATCTGCAACCTTATGGTGTTGGCGTCAACCATCAGGGCGGCGTTTATCACTTAATAACGAGAAATGCTAGCTCACTTACCACCTTATCAAAAAAATGAAAAATTAAAGTAATTATGTTTCTTTTGTAGGTTTGTAGATAATATTATTTAGGTGCTGTCTATACTTTTTAAATAAGATATATGTAAGTACTTACTCTCGTCTCTCAATGTGAATCTGCCCATTTGAGCAAATTTCTTAAATGGTTCTAGGCAAATCAAACCAGCACACTCCACCCTCATAATGGCTACTTGGTCCTGTTTCACGAAACGCGGTCGCGTCTTTGATTTTTCTCCAGTCTTCTTGTCTACCAAACATATTAGCGCCTGCACATAAAATTTAAAAACAATTTCAATATTATTACTGGTAAGTAGTACCACTGAATATTATTAGTAAGTTATTTTTATTGTTATTGAAAGTTTTAGTTTTTAAAAGGAATATTTAATGCAGTTTTAAACAGAAGTAAAGCTTTATTTAAAAACATCACAGGCAATGAATTTTTCTACAGTGATTGCACACTCATGGTCTAACAAGGTAACATTTAAATGACATGAGTACACAAAGTATACAAAGATTTAGAACCCGAATTTATATGGAAACCAAACCAATAACCATAATCCCACCCATACTAAATAGTTAATACACATGCTGTTTAATTTAACATATACAAACTGTGCATGGATAGATTGATCCGTGAAATGTTATAGGTTAACTGTAAAAACAATCAAAATCCTCATAGTAACGGCTGTTGTCCATCCATACACACAACTCATATTAAAATGGAAGAGTTATTTGGGGCATACTGAAAGTTTCTGGTACTGGCAAATAAAACAAAAAAAAACTTTTGAGATACTGGCAATTAATTCTTCCTTTTGGCGTCTTTTACAAAATTGTGTTTCTTTATAGTGTATTTTATGTGCGAAAATGTTCATTTATGATTTGCTGACGATTAAGTCAGCTAGAGAGTTTTCATAGACTTACATTGGCATTTGGTGATGATCACAGACTACAGAATGAACCAGAAGCCGCGAACCCGCCTGATACTGAAGCATTATAAACTGCTCAAAAATATTTGACGCGCAGCTGTTTAGTCAGTCTGAACTTCGTATGGCGTGACGTGATTGACATGTGCCCAATTAAAATAATTTATGCCGTCTTTTGTCGTTCCTACCTGTAAAAAGGTAGCTGGACTCAAAAAGAAAGAGAAATATATCACATTTCATATACAGCATGGTGTTACAATCGCGACCATAAATGAACACACTTCTAAGGCTACTTGCCAAAAATCATTAAAAAATTTAAACGTAAAAAAATCACAGTTAGATAAAAGTAATTTTCAAGCAAACTAATTAAATAAAAAAGAAACAAAATTTCTTTTCCTACATCCTATACAGCTACAACCGACTGATTCATTGATAATGTTTACGTTACCGACTCGAACGACAACGTCGCAGTCGCATAATACCTACAAACCTTAAACCAGGGTGATTGGAAGTGAGAGCCAATTTTTGATGCTTTTCACGAATGCACTGAAGAGTTCGTCAATTACCGTAATCATAATCGTATATCGGCATAGTCGGCCCAAGTGTTTTGTGTGTGGTGTGTTAATGTGACACGCTGACTCGTTAAATAATACAAAAATAAATAAGAGCATCCATAACGTATCTTAAATTACAAGTTAAACTTTTACATAAACTTAAAAGAAAATTAAAAAATTTAGGCCAGTTTTATAAATTGTACGGAACCCTTCGTGCGTGAATCAGACTCGCAATGGCCGGTTTTTTATGATATCCGTATTTCTTTTTCTTATATACAGCGTGCCTTTACCACTGCGACAATAAATGAACACATGTCTAACGCTACTTGCCAATAATCATAAAAAAATATTAACGTAAAAAAAATACATAATAAAAAAAATATTTTTCAAACAAACTAATTAAGTAAAAAAGCAACAAAATTTGTAACATCCTATACAACTTCATCTGACTGATTCATATATTCAGAGACTTTTTCATTCGTTGCCACAGCGCCGCATTACAAGCCTCTCCTTCTAACAGTAGGTTTTGTCTCTTTTAAATTCATTCAACCCATTCATATGCTTTGTGACCTTTACAAATGAACTTTACGTTACAGTTTTGTACGGAAGGGTGTTCTAAATTCTTTGTTTTGGAAAATTTGATAACTCGTTAAATAATGATGTTTAAAGAATGTAAATCTTTAATACAATTTTATCCTCTATATGTGTGTTCATTTATTGTCGCGATGGTAAAGACACGTTATATACTTAATTATGTTAGCTGTCATCCTTACCTAACTTTAGAAGTTCTTTGCCTAAAGATTTTTTGACCTCTACATATATTAATAAATGGAGTGCAAAAACGAACATTTTCGCGCAAAACATGCACACATTTGCTGTGTGTGGGGGTATGTGTCTGTGTATGTGTTTATTTGGAACTTTAACTTGTCAACTATTGCAATTATACGAAAAAATGAAGACATAAGATTTCATCATTTATCAAAATGTGAAGCTTTCTAATATTTTTAAATTCTTTTATTTCTTGAGGTTACATATGTATTAAATACCTTTTTGAGTGGATTATTTTTATTTTTTTATCACATTACTACAATGGTTAAACGTTCTAAACAATATTACGCGGGTGGAAAGTGGTGCGGGCGCGGGGCTGTTGTTTTGCTTTCGGACACAGCTCGCGCATTCAATTACGACTGAACGCGGCTTCTGGTTCCTTCTGTATTTTGAGAGGATTATGCTCCATGTTGCGCCAAATTTACACGCGGTTTGGAGAATTTAGCAGTGAATTATCTAAATACTTGAGTGAGCCGGCGCCTGCAGTTACAGAAATCAACCGTGGTACCGTAAAACTGATTGAAGCCGACAAAAATTTGTCAACAAATTCGTACCGTATGAAGCATTGGAATAAGTCTAGTGCAAATAATTCTGTGTATGTATCTAAAGGTATGGAAGCTTTAAATTTGTTGCGATACAAAAAAAAAACGACTTAGTGTCGAGTGGTGCCATACAGTACCAAACAAGTTTAATGTAAGACAGTCGTTGGATCTGAATATCATTAGACTTAAACGGGTGGCTAAGAACATGAAGAAAAAAGCTGTCTACCGCAGCAATCTTTCTTTCCGTTTGAAGACTTGCCGACGACCGACTTGCCGCCTAGTCCGCACAAGCTAAGATAACGAATGCGTATTCAAAAGATGCAAATGAGGAACTGATCAACATTTTCTATTTATCCGGATTTCGCCCCTCCCGACCTCCTTTTAAATAAAAAATAAAAATAAACAACCAAGAAGCAATGAAATTAACATACAGTAAATGTAAGGGCATGCACTTCAATAAAAGCATAACCATAATGTTACCTCACCCTTCAGACAAAACGCGAAATGATACTTAAAGCTGGTTTTCTACAAGACCATAGTACTTCCCGGAAAAGCCTGCCTATTTGTGCAACTGTCAAAGCTGCTGCATGGCCCTCATCTTACTTATCAAAAATCAGAAACTTTCAGTATGTGCTAAGTATTAACATCTTTACCAATGGCATTCTGACATATTATATCAATATATCTTAATTTATAGTTTTACCTCTTACAGCTGGGCAAAAATACCTCCTTACCATTCATGATCTTTGATAGTAATGACATTTCTGCCCAATCTATATATAATTAACTAATTAAAACATTGGATGTTAAATGTTACATTTTATATAGTAAAATTTTTGCTCAAACACTAAAATCATACCAAATATCACATATTTTGTTTTCTTTTTATATACAAATATACAGTGAGTATACTTAATGCAACCCAACAACTAACATTATTTATGAAATTAAAAAATATCAGAATTAAAATAAGTTAATCATTAAAAAAAGAAAATTAAAACCTTAACAGTGATTTCTTCAGCTGCACAATGTATATGCATGACAGCAGAGTACCCTGCACATATGATGGACTTATGCTCTAGAATCACAACTTGAGCATCAAATATCTGCAAATACAAAACAATTTATAATGTACAGTGGAATCTTAACATGGATCTATGGATATGAATATGAAACTGATATTACTCCATATAAACAAATATATCAAAGAACAACATAATAGTTGGGTTTTGCCATTTCACACCCGTATTTGCTTGTTATAATATATAAATAAGTATTTCTGGTCAAATTTTTATACAATGGTATCTTGGTCCAAACTAAATAAAACTACTTGGTACTATACGTACTAGGACACTTATTAACATACTTTTATTTTTAAATACATATATTACATATGTATTATGCCGTGATAGCTCATTGTCCAGATGCTTGCTTTCAATTTAATATACTCAAGAAACCTGAGTTCGTTCCCTAGTGCTAGCACCAATGCAATTGTTAATTTTAAGTGCCGATTTATCACATGCTCAATGGTGAACGAAAACATCGTGAGGAAATACAGGATTTCGAGTTTTGAAAATAATAACGAAAAAAATAATTTCGAAAGTATGTGAGTCCACCACTTGACAGTAGGGCCGCATGGTGGGCTATTCCCAAATACCCTCTGTAAAGAGGATTCCTTTGTCCAGCAGTGTGACATTTAAAAGCTGCTACTTAACCTTTTTTTTTAGGTATTGCTGAAAAAACTATGTTGCATAATATTTTCCAAGTAGTTTCAGTTGAATCCAATACACTGATGTAACAGATAGTTATTCACTAAGCCAATCAAAGCATCCTTGTATAGTTTCTCCCACCACATACGGTACCATAATCTAATAGTATGCCATATATAGGCCAATTTACATTATTTGCACTGATGAACCCTAAGTGTAATCTAATTTTGTGAAAATTAGTAAGTCTTTGTTGAAGGTCAAATTAACAAGAATTCCTTAAATGTTAAGTGATAAAATGGAATTTATACCATTGGTATAATAGTAAAGTAATATTAGTTGAAATCATCAATAATATTTTTTATTATATTCCTTACTCTGCCAGTGGTGATTGGTTCTGCCGTATCACATAATACAAAACCTGGTGATACATCTTCCTCTTCAATTCCCTTGAGCTTTACTTTCACATTCTCTCCAGACCCAATGGATGTAACTTCAATGTCATCTGACCAAAGTTGATCAACAGTAACTTGCACCTGTATACATATTTAGTAAATTGTATCATTTTTATGTGTTATTTGCTAATGGTAATAATTAATTAGTAAAACAAAGCACACTACTTGTTTAGTTAGATGCTGCAAACTGAAATATTCAAACTTACCCTATTGGGCATGAGAAAGAGAGTGCTGCCCTTCCTTGTTGAGCCAGCTTCCACTTTTCCCATCAAAACAGTTCCCATATCTTTATATTTATCTACAACAGGCATGATAAAAGGCCCATCCATTTTACGATTGAGTGATGGCAAATCATCAATTAATTGAATGAATGACGGTCCTCGGTACCATGGACATATCTCTTCAGATACCTATGAATATAATAACATTGTTAATTCTTATTTGCACAATACTGAGTTTAGTATGGTTGTTTAATAACCAGATCAATTAATTATATCATACTATTTTTATTTTACTTTACTACTATCAGATATGTGATAGCAGTGTCCAGGTGCAAGCCTTTAATTTAATATACTCAAACAACCTAAATTTGATCCCCAGTGCCAATGAAACTGTTGATTTTAAGCAATGACTAATCACATACTCAACAGTGACTGAAGAAACATGCATATTTAGTATATTTAAATAATAACAAAAAATAAAATTTCAAGGATATGTGAAGTCGCCAATCTGGGGCTGCATGCTGGACCAGCAATGGGATATGAATAGGCTGTTACTTTACTACTATTCATTATAATCTATTATATTAGGGTAAGACAAGGTAAATTTAAGAACAAATAACTCACTCTTTCTAACAGGCCTTGTCCAGTTTGCCCTGATACTGGTAAAAAGGACAGATCCTTAGCAGGATTAAAGCCAAGTTTTTTAAGATAAGGTAGAATCTTGTCTCGACATTCATTGTATCTGAAATTTTCATTATTTGTGATTGCAAGTAAAGTAAGTAATAATTTCATCACATATATGGCCACTATTTTAACAGTACAAATTACATTTACAAATTAATATAATAATATAATAGAAATATATAATAATAAAAATTATATTTCAAATGTTTCAAATTGTAAAGTTTTTTTTAGGTTAAAGAAAATCATAGGATTAGCAAGACTAAAAGTAACAGATACCTCTTTTCTTCCCAGGCTACTGTAGGATCATCCATTTTATTTACGAGTGCTACAAGATGTTTAACTCCAGCAGTCTTTGCTAACATGGCATGTTCTCTAGTTTGACCCCCTCTGTCAAACCCCGTCTCAAACTCTCCTTTACGGGCAGAAATAACCTGAAACATATAATAATGAATTATGCATTAGTAATCAACTCTAATTACATATTAAAAGCTGTGATAGCTCGAATTCTGGGCGCTAAATATTAAATTCAATATACTTGAGCATACCAAGTTCAATTCTCTATGTCAGAAATTCTTAATTACAATAAATTTAAAGTGCACATTTATCCTATGTTTAGCGGTGAAGTAAAACATCACAATGAAAGCTGCATATTACTGAAATATTAACAAAAGAAAATATTTGAAAATTTGTGTGTGCCAATAAATAGTGAGGTTGCATGTAGAACTATTTCATAATACCCTTTGTATAAGAAAGGCGGAGAGACATTTGCCCATCAGTGAGACATATATAAGCTCTTACTTTACTTTTTATAATTGTATGTACCTTTGCATCTTTATATGCTTTATTGACCACAAAAACAAAAAGAACCTTAAATGTTTGTCAAAAACATTAAAATTACTGCAGTTGTTAGCAGTATATTCTACAACTATGCACTAGCGATTCACCATAACCATAACAATATAATATGTTCTGCTTAAATTGTGAATATATATGCCTTTTGCTAGTTTGCTGAATTTTATCAGAGAGGCATGAACTTTTCAAAATTTACAACTGTTATTCTTATCTTTGAGCCAACTTATGCAAAAACTTACACAGGGAGAATTTACAAGAAGTACCCAAATTTACACAGAAAGTTCAGACTCGGTAGTATAATCGTTCATTGAAATAAAAAAATAAAAAAAAAAGCTTT
Organism: Iphiclides podalirius; assembly: GCA_933534255.1. Classification (NCBI taxonomy): domain Eukaryota; kingdom Metazoa; phylum Arthropoda; class Insecta; order Lepidoptera; family Papilionidae; genus Iphiclides; species Iphiclides podalirius. Next base: position 8,041,986 of record OW152822.1, on the reverse strand, counting down.
TTTTCCAAAAAAATGCCATACTATTCCCTAAAAAACAGAACTTGTTGACAATGAGGTAGTTATTCATAAGTACCTAAATTTTACTGTGCACGCACAAACAAATCGAAGCGCTCGCGACGATAAATCGCAGACGACCCTTCCTCTCTTCCCGCGGCAATCTCACCCGTGCCAAGGTAGGATTTAGTACTATAATTATAGTGTTTGTACTATAATTTGATGCAATGTACTATACACTATCCATATCTAAAGATACGATATCTAAAGGTATGAAAACATACTGTAATTTCATTACTTTACCTATATGACCATTATTATACCATTCACTGCCAATCCAACATTACAAGAAGTTCTTTGGGTTGTAATCACATTGTAAATCGTTAACTTTTTTCAATAGTTTGAACTTCTTGACAAAAACTGGACTTTTTCAATACTCCAGTTTCAAAAACAGTCACTTTGCACTCAATGAAGTAATTAATAGTATGATTAATTTGTTATTTTAATGAAACTGCTGTTCCATTCATATTCAAAATTCAAAGTGATAACAATTTTCTGCGAGTATTGGAGTAAAATCATTTATTTTTTGTGCATTAACTATGAAAATAGTGATACTAAATGGACTCCATTTTGAACAATTGTTAAAAAACCAGTGAGTGTTTTTGTGACTTAATGAATAGGTAAGTTTAATTGATGTATACAGTTGATTCCACTTTTTAAATACGCCATAATAAGTATGAACAATAGTGTGTGATTTTAAAATAATTAAGTAGTAGGTATTTTAGTATTATAACGACCCTTTATTATGACGGTCGTAAGCCCGTTCTAAGTATGAAGGAAAATTTGGAATCATAAACTTATGCTATGATACGCATGTAGTAACAAATTTTAAGTGTGTGCATGTCACAATGTAGACAGATAGGTGTCGACATTTATACGTCGTTAACTTTCTTAAATTATATTATATCAATACACACCAATACAGCAAGGTCAGCTTGTGCCGCACCACCTATCATATTTGGAACAAAACTTTTGTGGCCAGGTGCATCAAGTATAGTAAAATGCTTCTTTTCAGTCTCAAAATATGCTCTTCCCACTTCCACTGTTTTGCCTTTATCACGTTCTGCAAAATAAGTTTAAGCGTATAGAATAAATAAAAAGAAGTCTAGGTATGAAAAATAACATTAACATTTAATGCCTTAAAAGTGTTTGATATAAACTATACCAAACACTTAATAAAACATATAAACTATACCAAACACTTTTAAATTATAATGTTAGTATTAATGGCTACAAAAAAAGTTTTAACATTTTAGTTTGAATTTTAAATACTCTTAAGGTAATTAAATCATATACAAACCTTCTTGGTTTGTATCTAATGCCCAGGATAAGTACCACGATTCTCTTGACTTTTCTCTCGCTTCTCTTTCATATTTTTCCAGTGTTCTTTTGTCTACCATTCCCGTTAATGACATAATTTGACCACCAATTGTTGATTTTCCAGCATCTATAGCAACATCAATTAATTTTAGCAAATAATATATTATATTGTAAACATTAAAACACCATGAAGCAACATAAATTACCCTTAATGAACTTTTATTTCAATTAAGATTCTCTACACATCACAAAATCATTTATATAACGAAAGAAATATGAAAATTTCTAATTTCTATATATTATTCCTGACTAGACTTTTTTTTGAACACCATTACTTAAATAATTCTTCCTTATATTTAAAAATTACAACACTGAATCAGTAAAAATCAGAAATTTACAAATAAAGTTGATGTTTTCATATAAAATTAAATTTTAAAAATTTGTAATGCCATAGTTCTCTATTCACAATTTGTTTAAATGAAAGAGAGAAAGAAAGACTTGAAAAGGGTGTTTCTCGAAATAAGATACCTTTCTTTGATAAATACTTATTTATAAAGTATTATATCATAATGTAATGGTTGTTTTCAAAATATATTAATGCAATCTAATAGTATTGACTACTCTAAACTCACCAACATGTCCAATGAAAACGACATTCACATGTTCCTTTTTACTTCTTGTGTCCTCTACTCTAGGTGGCTTTTTCTTAGGAATCTTTTTTGCACCCTCTTCTCCCTCCTATTAAAATAAATTTCACATTATTATAAATTAAAACTGAATATATAACTGAACAGTGACATGAAAATTTTGCGAATTAATATATATTTAAACTGAAGTAACTAAACAAGCAATTATCCTAAATGATAAAATTGGTACATTTATTATAATATAAACCTTGCTATTCTTAAAACTCACATGTATCTTTAAAAATATTTTTTACAAGGCCAATATAATTATTTATGGAAAGTAATCAAGTACTCTATCACTCAGCTGTCATCGTTGTTAATTCACTCACTTTGCAAACAAAACAAAAACAAATAAGGGTAAATAATTTGATATATGTAACTATAATTTTAAATGCAATTATAATATGTGCATGCTTTTACTATAAATAAAATTTACAGAAACTAAAACAAAAGAATAAATCAAAGATAAAGTAACTTAAAATTAAAAAAAAAAAAAAACATGCTAATTACAGTAGCCTGCACCTGTAGCTCCATATCATCTTCATCTGCTTCATTGTTTTCTTCAGGCGTTAAAAGGGCATCATCAGCTTCTGCATCCCAACTATCAATAGTGGGGGAGGAATCAGACAGGATTGGAAGCGAGATAGCTTCAGGAGCTGGTGCAGGAGGAACAGGGGGTGGTTCTTCAACTCGTGGCGAGGCTGATGCAGCTCCACCATCGCCGCTGTCTCTACCATCTCCACAACCTAAGAGTATAAATAACTATTCCTCATTGTTTAATTCTTGAGATATTGAATATAAAACAGAGGCTCTTATATTCCTTCACTCTAATGGATAGACAACTCAGCCGATGTTCTCTAAAGTTCACTGGCCTTATCATATGAAATGTATCAAGATTATTCCAGGACCCTAATATAAATGATCCCATGAATCTATTAACAGTCATATTATGGTAGTTTATTTAAACTAAAGAGAAGAAAAGTGGGCCAAAATTACAACAAACACCAAAATTTTAAGCAAATTTAAAAATTGTGAAACAGCATAATATCAAAAGTGCTGAAAAGCTTTCATTATTATTTCACAGTGACTCTGGAGTTCACAAAGTGATCCTTTAATTCAGTCAGATCACCCACCAACTTATTTTGAATTTTATTGAGAATCAATTGACAAATACATTATTTCTCTCACTGTCCATAGAAATAGACAGCATTTAGAATATTAAAGTTTTTGTCAATTGCAGTAAACCAGTTTCATTTAACATTTTACGAACCAAGTAAAAGATACAACATTGTTTAATTTTAACTATTATTATACTGTAATCGAAACTAGATAAAAAGATATGGTAAAAATTTCCATAAGTTTCTGGGTGTTTTCGACCAAACAAAAATTTTATTCGGTTAAGAAAAACCACTAATGAAATAATCAACAAGCAGAATTTGGCGGTCGCTTATAGTTTTGGAGAAAAAAAATATTTAAAACTTGTTATTTTCACTAAATAAATCCGCCATTTTGTGTTTGACAACATGTATAAATTTGAGAATTCACACACTTTTCCAAATTATAACCTTCGCATTATTAAAAAAGAGTGTTTATAAATACTAAAAGTACTGTTACACTAAATTTTTCTGGGTGGTTTAAAAAAAAATAACTACGAAGGCTAAGGCTAACCTTCTAATCTTCGCCCACTTCCTATATTTGTCATGTTGACAGTACTGTGTATTCAGTTTTTGAAGTCAAATTGGTAGAATGGTGAACTTTCTTAGTAAAAATTACGTTTTAAATAATTTTTTTTCTCGAAAACTATAAGCAACCGCCATATTCAGCTTGGTAAGTGTTTTATTAATGATTTTTCTGTACCTAATTACATTTTTTTTACGTCGAAAAACACCCGGAAACTTAAGGAAACTAATACCAAAGATATAAAAGCATATATAGCAAAACCATGAAGCACAAAGTGATATTTTAATGTGTAAATTGATATTAATGGGGTATCATCATAGTTATCAATTATGTATTAATTATAGATGTCAATTTGTAGGCTACTTTTAATCCTGTTAAATAATTATAACAGGAAACCATACTGTGTATATAGTTCTGTATTTTTCGTATTTTGATAACTACTTTTAAATTTTATTATGACGTATGACCACATGATAAAACACGTACCGCAATAATATACTATAGTATAACACAGCTTAGAATTTTTATGATAACGGACAAAACTTTATATAACAATAATATTCATAATATGCGGAATATATTTATTTTTGTTTGATTATTAGATCTAGAACAATAAATATTCCAAGTAAAGGTGTAAATTTAGAAAATGTGGTTGATTACGCCCGAGTTAAACGTTAGGGAATAAAAAAATAATAAAACGCACCTTTTGTGTGATCCATTGATGTGTATAAAAAGACTGACTGTATTTTGTATCAGAGAGAAAGTTTAATGACGTAAAAGCAAAAAGCCGCGCGCCGCGTGTCTCGACATAACCCGTTAGAACTGGATTCGGAAAATCAGTTGTCGAATGAACTTTATGTTCGCCCGAATATAATATGTATTTTAATGTTTTAAACATTAAGTATATTGAATATAATGTAGAACTTAACGAACCGGATAATCCTTGGAGAGGATTTTGCACAAAAATAAATAATGATATTCGTCTGACTAACCGTTTAGGGCAGGACTTTCTGCAGAATTTGTAGATTCACTTTCTGATTTTTGTGGTGTGGTGGGTGATTCAGAATTATCGCTATCCTGAGAAGTCTTAAAAGAAGGCACGAACTCCTCGGCATTCACATTCAACGTGGAAAATTTTGGAGACACATCATTGGAATCTTTTGCACCTTGTTCGCCTATGACATCAGCTTGACTTTCCCAAGAGTCCTCAGCACCGTTATTCGACATTTTTAAATACGAGACAGTGTAAAATTACTATATAAGTCTTAATTTTCCACTTATTTTTATAATAAATCGCGTTCTTTTCTCGACAGACCCGCGTGTGTCTTTATCATAGACCGGAAGTTCATGGCAAATTGCCAAATATCAGCTAGCACCTATGTATATAAATACTTCAAAAAAACTAACGAAATTTTTAAATAAATCTATTTAAAAATAATGAAAAAAAATAAGATTGAATTGTTGTAAATTTCATTGATTAATAATAAATCTGTTTCATACTACTTTTAATTAATAGTTATATTTTTGATTAAATATATCCGGTGTTGCTAGAATCACAAATTATATTTAAAAATGTTTGTTATAAAAGCTTTTTACGCTAGTCCCAGACATGTGTGCAAATGTTTGTAAAGATACTCATAGATCGCTATGTGTGGGAGTATATTTTCAAAATGTGCAAATATTTCTTACTTCATTTGATATTTCGTATTTGCTATATTGTGTCGGTTTTTCAACGCACATCAAAGCGAGCAAAGAGTAAATGTTTGTGGATGCTCCTATACATATTGAAACATCCGTTGAACTTGCCAATAGAATGAAAGTTAGAGCGTCGAGGAGTGCATTAAATATCGTAACTAGAATTGAAGGCTAAACTCTTCTTCCTTAGGTCATAAATGCGTGTTTTGATCTCTCTTTGGAGGCGGCGTAACCTGGAGCGACTTGAGCCTGTTCGATATCGATTAAAAGCACGGCTGGCCGAGTTTTTCTGTCCGCAATAGTCGCCTTAGGATTTCGGCAGCTCGAAGTGAAATCATTCACTATCACAATTGGAACTGAACAGTTTCCGATGACTATTTGTAACTAAGTGTAACGTGAGATCGTTATGACGGCGGTCTCGAGTAACTATCCTATCGAGGATATTATGTGCGGGGAGCTTGTGAATTCGAGTGCCTGAACTCACTTTTTTCTGACGGTCACGACTGTCGTTCCTGGTCAACCATTACTTCCAAGGAATATACCCGTAAAGAAACTTTCTTTAGAATATATATGTCTAAATTTCCGGATTTTAATTCAGGTTCTGAGGCACTCTGGTAGGTCCAGATATCTAGGACGGCCAAAGCTAAATAATAAGTTATAATAAATAATTAAAATAACATAAATAATATAATGATACTGCTTCAATCCAATAATCCATTGTATCTGCCCATCTTTGCATATAATAATCCACAATGTTAAGAGAAACAAGTGTAGGAGCCTAAAGATTATGTTCAAGCTTTTAACAAATATTTCTATAAACATTTGTAGACATATCTGGGACCGGCTTTAAAGAATTCTATTTTTATTTTTCTCAAAGGAGCAAAAGCTAATAATTTTTATTCTGAGTGGATTTGTCCCTTATGTAAAAATTTAATTAAAAAATTTACCTAATTATGTGTTATGACAGGAAATAGAGTTTGTTATTCGATTGTTTTTGAAATATTCTGATAAATGTTTTAAAAATTTACCAATGTCTATGTATAGATAGAGTCATAGACTAGAACTAGACGACAAAAGTTAACAACGCAATGGCGGTCGTTCATTTCGTCGAGTTAATAGTTGAATTTATTGAGTTTCCTAGTTTCTAAAATATCATTATAATTTTGCAGCTTCCGTGAATATTTATTTTAAGGTTGCGGATTTTTTATTGAATTCTGCTTCATATTTAAGAATCACGTTTTAAGTTATTTTACTGTAACAGGTTGTGAAGCGTAGAGTGCATACTGTACCAAATTAATGTTTTTCTTAGTGTGGCGACCTTACATCTAAACTTATATTGTCATGTTACATAAAATTACTATTTCTTCTTATTTGTTGAAATGTCTGTACATTACAAGTTTAAAAGTGCATTGGATTACGACACTGTCACGTTTGATGGACTACATATTTCTGTAGGCGACTTAAAAGCGGCAATATCGCAGCAAAAACGAATTGGCAAGACTTCAGATTTTGATCTTCAAATCACTAATGCTCAAACCAAAGAAGGTTAGTAATATTAGATAAAAGTCTTCTCAACTAATGTAACTTTAACCTTAATACTTTGTGAAGGGTTGTATCTGTTTTGTTTTAACTAAATGATTCGATTTGGTAATGTTTGTTCCTTTTTTTTATAAGTAGGTTTCAATTACTGGTATTGCAATTAATTTCAGTGTATGTGGATGATCAAACCTTAATTCCAAAGAATACATCACTTCTTGTGGCTAGAGTCCCACTGTCCCAGCAACCTAAGAAACAGTGGGAAGGTGCAAATTCCAATTCAACATTGCAAAAAGATGTTGCAGTTAATAAGGGATTGGCAGATCTGTCTCGCATGGAAGGTAGCGAACAGGATAAAATAAATGCTATGATATCACAGTCTACTTTTGATTACGACCCTAGCAAGTAAGACTTAACATCTATTCCCTTAATTTTAATGTTTATGTTATAAAGCTGGTAATGAAATGTTAATGGCCTGATAAGCTAATAAAAATGCTTTATCACTCACTTTTTGTGTGTAAGTTCCAAGGGGAAGGCTTTTTTTCAACAAGGGAAGTCTTCGTACTACTGATGATGAGGGTGATGGATAAAAATTGACAAACTTTTTTATTCATTAATAAATATGTAATAATATTTAATTTAATAAATTATATTTCTAAATAGTATTTATTTTAACCTAGATGTCATAGGTACTTAATTTATTCCTCACTGTATTATTTCTTGCTTTTAAATTATGATGTTGCGATTTGGAGATAGAAATTGTTAATAAAGAAGTTGAAAATTTACTCATATTTATGTTACATTTCCTATAAAAGAAATTAGTAATGTTAAAAATTATTTTTAAATTGTTAGTGTTTTTAAGTTTTAATTTTTATCAATTTGTTTGAAATGTATACAAAATAAAATTGATAAAATCTTTTCGCCAGCGGCTCAACCTGTATGAACTATATTTTATATTGTGCATTTAAGCACTGGGATTAGCGAGTTCAATCAAACAAACTCTTCAATTTTATAATATTCCGAATTGCACTTGGCTTAATTTATTTGCCTCTATATATACTTACAATCATCATCATTTTACAGACCATAATAAACTATAGTTTCGTCCAATTCAACTGTAGCTATTATATAGCATTTTAATGCACAAGTCTTTATCATGGTTCTTTAAGTTGATAAAACTTTTTTTATTTATGAATCAATTAAAATAAACACTAAATGTTAAGTTATGCTTACTACAATGCATTAGTGAAAGTTACATCCAAATGGTGTTCAAGCTTTTTCTGAGATTAGTCCGCACATATGCACAGATATTTTTTTTTTTCATTGTTTTGAGTTATATTGCATTAATGTCCCCAATTATAGTTTTTCTCAAATGTCTTCCATGTACAGACAACCAGGTTGAATTTTATCATAATGATTATAATTATTTCAGCCTGTTTTACTCCACTGCTGAACTTTGACAGGATTTAATTTATACATTTTAACATTGATCAATATTGCATTTCGAACTAAATGTTTGTAAAAAAAAACAATGTTTTCTCAAAGAAAAGATCATTCTAAATTATTTTTTGTTATATTCTATTTTTTTTCAATAAAATCAACAAAAGTTTATACTTTTGTTTATCCACTGTAATCTCATCAATATTTTCAGTTACCAAAAAATTAGAGGACAAAATCAGCGGGGTGCTGTTCCTCCTAATTATATTTGTTACAAGTGTCAAAAAAGAGGCCATTGGATTAAGGATTGTCCAGCAGCAATCTCGGTATGTTTATTCATTGTATATATATAATTCTTCTGTATGGGTGTAAGTCACTGAACTCCTAAACAGCTGGACTGATTTTAATTAAATTTTTTGTGTGTCTTCAGGTTGATTTGAGAATCTTTTAGATTCATAATTTGGTCCACTACAATTTTTTTTTATTTCTAAGTTGTTGAATTTAAGTTGTGTACAGGATGTCTGTCCGGTCTGCTAGTGTATTATTTAGAATCAAATCCTTTACACTATGGGGGCATTCACAGTATTATATATACATATTAACATAATGTATTCAAATTTAAATGATTTTAGTCCATGTAGTTAAAGCTAAAGCTTTAATAAATATCAACTACAAATGAGATAGTCTACATCATTATTATGTAATTTCTTTTATTACATGTGAGATTTCCACTACTTTGTTTATCAGCTATAGGAAGATAAAGTTGGAACTATCCTCACAAACCTCATTTGCTTAATTAATAATTAAATACACTGTAATTTCTGTAATAATTAATTTACTTGTTCTTTTTCAGGGAGAAGCCATAGAGATAAGAAGAAGTACTGGCATACCTAGAAGTTTCATGGTACCTGTTGATGGTCCCAAAGCACCTGGAGCCATGATGACCCCAAGTGGTACTTTTGCTGTTCCAGCTGTGGATCAGTAAGAATAAAAAATATTTCTATCATATGATAAATTTCTTACATGCACATGAAATTTCCATGAGATGCTGCTAACTTCTTTAACAGGTTCGCTGCCAGCAATTGAGTTGCTGCCATGTGCATTTTAGTGTTTTATTGTGTGGCTGGCAACACACTGATGCGTTTGGTATAGGTCTATTTTAAAAAAAAAACATTGCCCTCACTTTAGGATAACAGTATCCTGTGTTGTAAGAACGTTTTACAAACATAAATTGCACGAGGACAAACACCCACATCTGAAACAACTATCTCGCACAAATAGTTGCCGAAGCCGCGACCCCCGACGCCGAAGCCAATACCTTGGCAACTGCGCCTCAGAGTCATCATAGGTGGTGTTAAGAATCTTTTTTTACTGTTGTATTCACGAGAATGTTACTTTCCTACCATTATTCATAACAAATATTTCATCTTGTAACACAGTTACTGTACAATTGAAAATATCATTTGTCAAAATGTTTATTTTTTTCATTCAGATTGCTGAGATACAAGAGATTATGCCGTGATTTTCATTTAAAGTTCTAACAATGATGTATTAGTTTTTCAGTTAGAGAATAAGTTTAATTCAACTAATTTACTTCTCTTATATTATATATTTTTCATTTTCATTTTTTTTTGCCATATGAGCAAAAAATTTTAAGGATGCATACTGTGTTTGGCACATTTTTAGTACCGTTGTTTATGCACATAGTGATGTTGATTCCTTGATATTGAGAAGCTTGCAACCTCATCATTTATATAAATTTGTACTTCTTTTTGCTGAAACAACATTTATCATGAATCAACAATATGGGTTTACTAGGGTAAACCAATATTGCTTTCACTCTTTCAGTCCATAGACTCCTGGTGGAAGTATTTTGACTATCAATAAGTGAGTGTAATGCCCCATGTTGAATAAAGATATTTGAATTTGTACGAAGTAATAAAATATTACACCTCTTTTAAAAAAATACATGTAACATCACATCGGGGCTGTAGTGACACGCTGGAAGGCTTAGACTGGCGGCAATTAGAAAGCCATTGGTAATTCATCCAAATATAAACAATTTTAAACAAAAAAAAATTGAAAGTATTGCAATTGAAAATATTTTTTTTTATAATTTTAATCAATATCATTAACATTATTATATATATACAGCAACCTAGTATATGTTCAAAAACAATTTTATAAAATAATTAACAATTAAACAAAATTTTATAAAATATAATTTACAACCTGTAGGCATATTTGTTTACAGCTTGGAAATTCTAGTCAAGGTCAATCTCACTTGGAACCTTCTAGTAATAATTCAAAACATACATAGACTTACGCCTTGTGGGCTGTGACTGCTATGTAAACTTAAAATGGATATCAATTGAAGTGCATCTTAACATTTGAGTTTTTCTAAATTGTATTTGAATATTTAGTGCACAAGTCTGTACTACTTCAGTGTCTAAAGACATGATACCTGGTTATTCGTTGTTGTTCTTATTTTAACAAACTTCTTCTTTATTTAGTGAGGCTTATTTGGCTTCGGAGAGTGCTGGGGGTGCTGACACACCAACCAATGCCCCAGCCGCACCTGAGCCGACAATTCCAGATGAATTAATCTGCAGTCTTTGCCGTGATCTGCTAACTGATGCTGTTATGATACCATGTTGTGGAAACTCATTTTGTGATGAATGTAAGTCCCATATATTACCTGCAGCTTGGAGTCAGTAAAATTAATGTTTTGTTTAATTTTCCCTATAACTGGTTCTTGGTTATTTTTGGTTTACTCATAAAAATTATAAGATATAGAATGTAATTTTAACAAAATGTTATATGTATATATATATATATTGTTCATTTATTGTCGCGATGGTAACGACACGCTGTATGTATATATATATATAGTACCTGGAGGACCGAGGACCTGTTTTTTTTTTTGTAAATCGTGTATTTTTCGATCGTGATCGGTGTAAATGATCGTGACACGAACCACGGCCGTCTGTTTTGTGGCCGCCCGATTACCGACGGAGCTATTATAACATTTTCTCTTGCGGCGAAATTTACATGATTATGTATATTCGAATGATATTTTACATTCCCTGAAAACAGGGATAAAAGGACATTTTCTAAAAATGAAACCTAGATAGATCGCTTTTTCGCCCCCGAATCTACACACATACTAAATTTCATATACACATATATATGAATTTTAAAGTTATATTCTACTGTAACATTTTTTAACAGGTATAAGAGGTGCTCTGTTGGAATCTGAAGATCATGAGTGTCCAGATTGTAGAGAAAAAGAAATTGCCCCAACAACATTAATACCAAACAGGTTAAATTTATCTTTTACATATTCATCATTGATTGATGTTTTATATAATTTAAGAGCTGTTATCCTCAAACATCTATTAAAATTCGAGAATAGTTATGATTTTGTATTTGATTTACATCAAATCTTTTTTTAGCTTTTTGTAGCTATTTTTACTGTATCTACTGTTAAGTGTATTCAGGTAAATCCCCTATTATATAGTATTTTAATTGGCATTCTAGGAATGCAGCTATGGTTTTCAAAAAGCACTACCATTTTTTATCACAATTATTTAAATTTACAGTAGTATATATTATTCCTTAAATGTTGAGCTGTGATAACTCAGTGTCCAGGCGCTTCTTTTTAATTCAATATACTCGAGCAACCTAAGTTCAAATCTGGGTGATGGCACCAATAAAATTTTTAATTTTAAGTGCTAATTTATCACATGCTCCGCAATGAAAATATCGTGAGCAAACCTGCATGTATTTGAAATAATAACTAAAAAATCTTCGAAGATATCCGAAGTGGTGATGCGTGTATGCCCTATTAATCTCTGTACAAAGGAGGTCGTTATACAGCAGTGGCACTTCGCCTATATTTGAGCCTGTTTCTTAAATATTTTTCCTTAAACTTTAGGAAATCACTCTTAGAATTATATAATTAGAATAATCATGTTGCTGCATGAAACCACCTTCATTTTCATTGGTCTATTTTTAGCCATTCCTTATAGTCTTGTATTAAGGCATCCTCTTAAAAACTTCATCATATAATTTCCTTCTTTACTGCTATGAAATTTTTAAAGGTTACAGTAGACATGGTTAAAACACATTGCATTATAAACGATGGAAGAATGTTACAAGACATAATACAGGGTACAATAAAGTGACTAGTAGTATCTGATCTTTAAAGTAAAGTTTTATCAGTTTTATGAGACAAACATATGTTTGTAGTTTTTGATACATTATTCAAAGTCTCTTAATGATCAAAATTTTATTTTGTTTTCAGATTTCTGAGGAACTCAGTGTCAGCATTCCGTAACCAAACAGGCTACAGTAGGAGGATGCCGCACCGACCATCTGTTGCTCCTGTACAAGCACCACCCCCAGTAATTGGTCTGTACATCTGGATATAGAATTATATAAATAGAAATTAAGTATTTTATGCTAAGACTTTTTTGTGTATTGTCACCAGAAAGGCAAAATTACGTAAACGCCGAACATTTATTTGGCGGTTATTTATTTATTTTAAATCTAAAAGTAGTGATGGTATACACCCATCACAAATTCACGACACACAATTTAATAAGAATGTCTATTAAATATTTTGTAAATGCTCTCATTCAGATGCTCAACCAGCAGTGCCCCCAGTGCAGTTAGTAAATGGACCCTTATTGCCACCACCCGCTACCGCTGGTAAGTCATTTTTTTAAGTACAAACAATACACAAAGCACTCATAATCATCATGTCGTTGTTAATAGTGGGCTCGGTGCATGTTGATATAAATTTTGTTTGTAGTAGGTATTTGTCATTTAAAAAAAGTCTTCAGAGTTTTAAATTCCTACAATCTATTAATGGCCTTTTGCATGCCAAAGCAGTACTTCTATTGTAATATGTAAGTTTGCTTTTATGCTCTTGTGTTCATTACAAACATATTGTAATAGGTATTGCAGCATTTATAGATAAAGGCTTCTAAAGTTATCATTTTGAAAAAGCTGAATTACTTTTATTTGTCCAAAAGCTGTATAACTTCTAATTTATTAATTTTACATTTAGTTCTTTTCGCATTCACACATTATGTGTAATACTGCTTTATTTTTAACTGAAAAAATAAGTAATTTTAAAATATAAAACTTTAATTTGTTGTTATAAATGATTTAAGAAGTAAGAAAAAAAAAGTTAAATTAAAACGGTATTGTTTAAAATGCATTTAGATAAATATAATTGCTGCATCAGTGTAGCTATGATTGGTTTAGTTTCGTTAATTAAATGTGAATGACCGTGTCGGAGCGGATAAAGGTTAACATGTCACGAGCTGCGTACCTTTGACGTAGATGCGGTACGGGGTGGTGGGGGAGGTGCGGGCCGAGGGGGCAATGTGGCCTATGGGGGCAATGGGGGCGCCGCGGGCAACCGGGGCGGTGGGGGTGCAGCCGACTGCGGCTCGGAGTCCGAGGGCTCCGGCGACGATAACATTGTGGTGACGGTGCCGCCGGCGCACCACGCGCACGCGCACCCTCACCCGCACCCGCACCCGCACCCGCACGCTCACCTGCATCCGCATCCGCACCCGCACCGACACGCCAACATGCACCGACCGCCGCGTATAGGTACACCATTACACTCACACCCGTTCAGACAAACTCACGCGTAAACGTACACGCACACAATCACATAACTATCACACGAATGTTACAATTTTGTGTTATTTTTTTTGCCTCGTTTTAATTTATCGTACTGTCATGTCATATGTCTCGTGTTTGACATGATGTTTATATCGTATTTTAAATGTATGAAATTGAAAATAAAAATTGGTCAATAAGAGTTGACTTGAATGCATCACATTATATAAAAGTATTTGATTTAATTAATTCTTAAATTCTAAATATGTGGAGTGAATTTTATTATTTTCAAAATTGTAGTGCTTTTTATATTTATTTTCTTATTCCGAAGGACCAGAAAGAGCCATGCTTCTTCCTAACCAGATGTCTTCTTTTCAATTGTTTCAGGACCACCGCTAGCCATTAAACAACCCAACATTGAGACTCCACCAATGAATGTAAGTATTTATGAGTAGTAGTCGTTCAACAATTTATTTAAACTTTTAATATGTGCATTATGAATTTCCATAATTATTATGGACACCATTTTATTATATCAGTGGCGCAAAGCTAATATTTTTTTTATGTAAGAAGGTGGCAAACGAGCTCGCGGTTCACCCGATGTTAAATATTAACCACAGCTCATTGATATTTCCAATACTCGTAGACGCATTCAGTGAGGTCGTAGTACTTACGCAATGAAGGTAATTTAAATTATAATAATACATTAGTCCTTGTATATCACGTGTCCTCAGCGGCGAAGGAAAACATAGTGAGGAAACGTGCATATTTTCGAAATTAAAAAAAATATTCCGAAGATAATTATGTGAAGTCTGTCCATCCGCAGTGGGGTCGCTTGGTGGACTATACCCTATGTCCAGAAGAGGCCTTTCCCCAGCAGTGTGACTTGTATAGGCCGTTACTTTACTTTCTTTATTTGTTAAAACATTTTTATGTTTTATGATGGTGAGCTAAGCTACGGTTCTCCTGATTTAAAATGGTGTCCGTCATCCATGAACAACACCTGTGTGGGTATAGTGTACATTGGTGAGTGACGTATTCAGTATGAAACTCAAAAGTATTATAAACTTCCACTTCACAGTGGTTTACTGAGAGATCGTGATACTGTCCCAGACGAGCCAACCAATTCATTTAACAGGAAAAATAGCTGCGCGCATCACAGAGTAGAGAGTTATATTGATCTAATAAATCACAAAGTTTTAGAAGCGTAAAAACATGTAACAATAAAATAACAACTGAAACAAAGCCGCAAAACTTGAAAATTAACGTTGTAAGTTTCGGCTTAACTTCAATTACATATGAAATAGCCGTTCATCAGTACTGGCCATTTCAAACCAAAAAATATTCTGTTTGGCTGTGAATTCTAAATACAAATTAATTTTGTTTTAAAAACATGTAATTCCTTTTACAAAGTCAGTCTTTTGTTTATTGTTGTGCTTTGTATTTTCATTACATTTGAACATTTTTCGCCATAATGTATAGTTAAAAAATTGTGTAATTATGGGATGGGATGTGTAAATTGGTATTATACAGGCGCACACTTTGCCCCACCATATCACTACACCATAATTTAATTAGACATGAAAGGTCACTATAAGCTTAAGTATCGATCACGCGTTCTTTGCTTTATAGAAACAAAGATTTAATGCATAAATTTTGTTTGCACACAGATGGCGAGGCTTGACGAGCAAAGGGCCAGCACGCCGACTATCGACGAGCGACGGGACCCGATGTCGTCGCAGGTCGGTCTGGCTTACCCTTTTGGTTAGGGAAGGTAAACAGTATGCTGTATCAAATAAGGTTCTTAACCTATTCAATGGCAGCCCGCTGATTAAGGGCAATGGACAGCCCCGTCACGTGAGACTCGAAAGGGGTGGGGGGAGGAGGTGAGGGGTTTAGCAGAAATACCAGAACGGGGGATGTGGGGTTTAGTAACATATCACGTGTATGTATTATTTTTCGTCAAACCCGCGATTTCTAAACCAAAAAGCAGGTTGTACGAAGACTTCGCGCGCCGCAACGTCCGCCCGGCTCGACTTGCCAGTCGCCAGTTATTGTGTTATTTTGGCTAAAAGATAATATTCTAAAAATTTCAAGACTCTTAGTAGCTACAAAATCTACCAGTGGTTTGGGTGGGGGAGGGTTTAGTCTTCAACCACCTTCACCACGTATCATCAAGGGGGAGGAGGGGGTTAAAAAATGCTAAACCAACAACACTTGTTTAATGGTCCCCTAGGGACACGATAACAAATTCGTTACTTTACTCGTATCGCTATGTTTCGATTCGATACTAGTACTCTAAGTTCGATACTGCCTTTGGATATTTTGTGCTTTGGTGACTGAACAAAACTTTGTAGCGTATGCATGGGTAGGCAGAACGTGAACGATTAGGGACACGATATCGATATATAATTAGTGAATACATTTAGCTTTGCGTCTGTTTGGTTATTGATGTCAAGTTTTTGTTGTTTGGGGTGCTTAATGCACGTGTAGTAAGTATAATTCATTTGTATTTATAGTATAAGTTAAGCCAGTCTTATTGGATACATACTCATATTGATACTGATACTATATCGGAAGGTATCGATACTTTTGGTTGCGTGCCCACTGCTGCTGACACTGACTGAGTGCTGCCTATGTTTCCATAAGTAAACTATGTTGCGTTGAGAAATTATAAAGTGACATTGATTTCGTTCAGTCTGATTCGATTCGATACCAAGTACTTTCGTTTCAATATAAAGTAAGAATTGAAAGATTGATTCGATGCTAGGAGTACTTGGTATTGAAAAAAAAGTTTTGAGTACTTACTCGTATTTACTTGTATCGGAATATCCCTAGATTAATCTAGTCAGAAATCATGTCAGAGTCATGTCAATATGTCAACGGATAAACTTCAAATAAATTAAACCGATACCTATACTCGCAATTCATTGCTCAGCCTCAATTTCAAAAACCAATATAACACCGATTCGCACTAAAAGAACATATAGAAAAATATGCTGCTTCTATTCATGTGAAGCGGTGTGGGTATGTCACTGAAAAAATTAAAAACAATAATCACGTTTATTCTGTTTACAGGTAGTGTTCAATCGAGGACCTCCGCCTTTTATACCAGGAGTTCCGCCGCCAACTCAACGTTACCCTAAGTAAGTATAATGTAAAATAATATAATTTACAAAGAAATAATTTATATACAGGCAGTCTTTTCTAAGCGTATCCATATTTTATTAAATTCTAGACATAAATAATGTTATATAAAAAATGATAAATATTTAAAATCACTCGTAAGTAATTGATTACATTAATTTTAACTTATCTCAAAATGTGCGTGATTTATGGGCAACTCATTTATTTTACGCGCGATCATTCACACAAGTTTTTTTCAAAAGTATACGAGCATAAATGTCGACACCTATCTATCTACATTGTGACACGCACACAACTAAAGTTTGTTACTAGCACAAGTGTATCATAGCACAAGTAAGTTTATGATTCCAATTTTCCTTCATACTTAGAACGGGGGGCTTAGGACCGTCATAATAAAGGGTCGTCATAATACTAAAATACTAGTTTATTATTTTAAAATCACACACTGTTGTTCGTACTTATTATGGCGTATTTAAAAAGTGGAATCGACTATTTACAACAATTAAACTTACCTATTCATTTAGTCACAAAAACACGATTTTTTTAACAATTGTTCAAAATGGAGTCCATTTCTCTCAATTTTGTATTGAGCTGAGCTGAGCTGAGCACGCTTTCTCAAACTATTTTGTAACATTACTTGTGTCTGAGCATTATATAAGCCGGTGTAGTAAATTGTTCAAAATGTAATAACCTTTCGTTGGCTGCCAAAATCGTCCTTCGATTAGGTACACTTGAGTTCATTGCCCGTCTTTTTAAACGCGGTAAAGAGTCACTTTCATAAAGAATTAACATTTATATGTACATGAATATATGAACATATAAATGTAAATTTTTTTTAAACTGTTAATTAATTATGTACATAATAATAAAGAAAAAATATTTTAATAAGTATGAGATCTTTTAACGTTTTAAATAAATACTGGCCTGAAACAATAGGGCACTGCGTTATGTCGATTTTATTTGATGATTGGTGTGTCGAGTTACCAAGGGTCAACGTATAACCGAAATGTTGTTCCCAGTCAGCCCTACGGACGCCACGGGCCGCAGGGTCAACGTTTCGCGGACCGATACAGGCCCCCTCTCGAGCCCTACCAACCGCCGCCGCCAGGCATCAAGGATTCTCCCACTAACGGGTAAATATTGTCAATCTTTTAACGGGGTTTGTGTGAATTTATCAAATTGCATAGTTACTCATAATATTACATCTTTTAAAACTCAAAATTAGTCAGTTTCATTAGTATTTCTCGTGGGTTCTAAATTATCATTGGCTGGTTCACTATGATCACACTGTTTTGGGGCTTCATTGTAACACTAGCGGTAATTTGAATGGTTTCCTTATCTTATGTCGTGTGTCGTTTGTATCGAGGGAAGCATACCCACTTACTATGGATCATTAAGTCTGTTAGATTACACCGTTTTCCAATACGTCGGCAGTCTGTTGATGGAGTGTTTGGACTCAGGCACGGCGAGGATCCGCTCGAGGCGTTCAACCGGATGATACGCGAAAAGGAGATGCGTGCAAAGCGACGCGAGGAACAGCGCAGGCGGGCGCAATCGGGCTCGAGGAGCGCGTCGAGATCGCGGACACCGCGTTCGCCGCGCTCGCCGCGCTCACAGCGCTCGCCTCGCTCACCGCGCTCGCAACGTTCACCACGCTCGCAACGTTCTCAACGTTCGCCGCGCTCTCCACGCTCGCCCCGTTCGCCGCGCTCGCCTCGAGTGCGTCCTCGCAGCCGCGGCACAAGCCGACTCCGTTACTCTAGGTTCGTTGGCTGTATTTATTCCTTCTATTCTACGAATAGCGTCCCATTGTTCCTTTTGCACGTTTGCGCTTTAATTTTTCCCTATGTCTTAAATCTATTGCTGAATTTACGTCCCTCACAAGTAGCGTATGTCTTATTTTTTCAGTATATTTGTAGAGTAATAGTGCAATATTATTAAAACATTATCATATACTTATAATATTAAGCATACTATCTGTAGATTTGTTTTAAAAGTAGTTTATTTAAAATAGCTAATTATTTATATTTTGTTGTTTATACTGTAATATTTTATTTTTCTTTGTTGATTGTATATATGATTCTGGTATACTGTCAGCATGGGGGAGATTTTAGTGCGTCACTGCTCTCCCGACTTCGTCTCACGCAACTGTTCTGCTTACTACTCAGTGAATATGGAACCCATTACTGCACTTCTTTTACTTCAATAACTTTTCTTCATGTTTATTGTCACATTTCTTTTCACCTTGTGTTTATGTTGGATCATTTATTTGTGTATTTGTTGCAAATTGCAGAAGTTTTTGTTTTATGTTTTCTTTCCTCTCCAACTTCAATCATCTTGATAATTGTGATCGGAATTTTTTGTACATTGTTTTGCCTTTATTTCTTTTTTATTTGTCAACTTTTTTACATACCTTAACATAAATTTTTGGCCAATAACCCTCGAAAAATATAATATACTTGTCTTTTCCCTTCGAATATTGCTGCTAATCTTATTTAACGACTCCAATCAAATTTCTCAAGGTTAAAACGTAACAAACGGTGTTGTTTATCACTAATGGTGGACACATTTTTTTTTCATAAGAAAATGTAGTTTTCATGTTAAATATCATAATAAAAAATTTAATTTTAAATTTAAATTAATTTTTAATACATTTATTATTATTATTGAAATTTAACTTTGCTTGCATGTAAAACTGACATCGAATGAAGTTTAGCCGAAATTTACGTTTATTTTCAAAAGTTTTGCGGATTTGTTGTCGGTTGCTTTTTTATTGTTAAATGTTTTTACGTTTCTAAAACTAGTATTTATTTGATCAATATAAGCTACTACTCTGTGATGTGTGCAGCAGTTATTCCAGATGTTTTCCTCACGATGTTTGCCATCACCGCTGAGCACACGTGATAATTCAGCATTTAAAATTGTCAATTTCACCGGTTCTGCGCCTGGACGCTGTCGTATCACGGCTTAATGTTTTATTAAATAATGTTTTAACTCAAGCGTTTCATCAATTACAGGTCGCGTTCGGCGTCACGCGGGCGTGTCCGTCGCTCGCCCTGGTCGCCACGTCGCAGGCGTACGCGCGACCGTACGCTGTCCCTAACGCGGTACGCTGCAAACTGCACCGAATTACCCGTGTCACAAGTTCCACATTGCCTTAGAGACAGATGATGGGAATTACGAGTTTCAGTGGAATACTACTTTTATTTTTAGTGTTGTAACCTTTCTTAAGTGAAAACCGCCGATCGTGGACATCTGCATATCAGTAGAATTCAGATGAGTTGCCACCTTCTAATAAAGTGGCCTCGCCTACCTCACTACGAAACAGAAGTATAATAGTTCCACCTAACGCCGGTCTTCTGTCAGGCCGTGCTTCTTGCTACGAAATTGATCTATGGTCTATATTATATATCTAATGTAATATTAGAGACTGCCACGCGGTGTTATTCACAGAATCAGTATCCTACAAATACTCCCCGGAGCTCCTGTGGTCAAATCAGTCGGCTCGTTTCCAGCTCGCCGTCGCCGCGGCGCCGCCACCGGTCTCCGCTGCGCTATCGCTCCCCGCTGCGGTCTCCGGGGCCTCGGTCTCCGGGGCCTCGGTCTCCGCTGCGGTCTCCCGGTCCCCGGTCTCCGCTGCGGTCCCCGCTGCGCTCGATGCCGCACTCGCCGCTGCGCTCGCCGCACCGTGCGCCGATCCGCTCGCCGCCGCCGCGACCCCTGTCGCCGCATAGGTCAGTACATTGCTGTTTTTTTTTTATGTGAGAAGGTTGCAAGCGAGCTGGCAGTTGCATTTGCAATACTCGTCGGGTTGTAGATGCGTTGTCACCTTCTATTAAAGGGGGTTCCGGCCACCTCACTAATCGAAACGCAGAAGTATGACACTTACACTTTACGCCGGTTTTCCCTGTGGACGTGGCGCTTAACCGGATAGACTAGTACCGTCTTTACCATAATGGCACACGGGGCCCGTGCCCAGGGCTCCTATCGTCAGGGGTGCCCTGCATGGCCTACGTATTTGCTTAAATGTTTTTGTCATTCACCTTTTTTTTCTTTCCATCAGGGCCCAATATGGCCCAAGACGGCATTGGATGGACCTGCCAATGTTGCAACAGCAAAGACTGTTGTGTTGCCCTACCACATTTATTATGCTAATACCTTTATTCTGTGTGGAGAGCATATAGAACCCACTACTAATCTGACCTATCTTCAGTAAGTATACTGATATTGGGAAGAATATACTAATACTGAGCCCAAGATATATAATAGGTAGGGGGAAAAGTTTCTTCGCATTTTATATGAAAATTCAAAACATTTTCTAAAAAAGTTTATTTACATTTAACTAAAGTATGTAGATGCCATTTTGTTCGATAACTTTCTGCCATCTTGTAGGTAGGGACATGATCTCATTGCTATAGAAATCCTGGGACTTCTGATAAAAAAAACCGCGACAAGTGGTTTTGGCAGCCCTCCCGTGATGTTAATCTGACACTGCCTAAAGAAATCTGAAGAGACAGAAACAAGAAGAAATCTGAAGGTGCACGGTTAGGACTATACGGCGGATGCATTAACTCCTCACAGGCAAACTCTCTTAATTTTTGCTGAGTGGCTAAAAATGTGTGAGGTCTAGCGTTATCACGATGAATAACCACACTCCTTCTGTTAATTAATTTCGGCCGCTTTCTCTCAACTTTTTGCTTTAATCACATCAATTGTTCACATTAGAGTTCAGAATCAATGGTCCTGATTGGCGGTAACAGCTCTAAATCAATAATGCCCTTCCAATCCCACCATACACACAGCATTACCTTGTTGCGAGATAACCCGGGTTTTACCAGAGGCTGTGCCAAGCTTGACCAGTTTTTGACCACGCCCTTTTTCTCACGTTCTTGTCTTACGTGACAGGTTTTTCAAAAATGGTTCGGTTTCATTACGTCGTAATAAAGAATCACAAATTAGTTCATGGTTTCTTTCAGTGAGCTCATGAGGCACCCAAATATCGAGCTTTTTTGTGTACCCACCTTTTTTCAAATACGCCAAAACTGTTTTCTGGTCAATTCCCAGTTCTTCAGCTACATCGAAACTACTGATATGCTGATCTTGCTCCACTTTTTCAAAAATGGCATCCATTTTATCCGTAACAGGGCGCCCAGAGCGAGGTTCATCTTTGACATCTAAATTTGCGGACTGAAAACGCTTTAACCAAATTTGTGCTACTCTCACAGACACTGCACTAGGTCCATAAATGTCACAATTTTTTTTCGCGGCTTGCGTTGTATTTTTAACAGTAAGAAAAACAAATGAAAATCACACATTTCCGTAATTTGAATTTGGAATTATCTTTTTTAAAATTTAAACTTTAATGATACCAAAACCAGCCAGATACAAATGGCATAGCCAAAGTGATTATATTATAAGTACATACATACTATTTGCGAAAAGAGTTTTTCCCCAACCTAATACTTCGGGATCTGCCTTTTCTGCAAATTTCAATCTTATGTGACATACTAGAAAGTAATTTGCAGGTGTGTGGTAGGGCCACGCAGCAACCTTGGCTTTTGCACAAATGGGCAGGTCCGTCCGGGTAAGTACCACGACCTCACAGAAGACTGACGTCAAGTGGAAGTATAATATTTTTGCGTTTCGTCTGGTGAGTGAGGTAGCCGGAGCCCAAAATTCAAAAGGCACCCAGCACGCATCTGCACCCTCGGGTGTTGCATATGCCGATGAGTGTTGGTATTCACTTAACATCAGGTGAACCACTTGGGCTCCCGCCGGATAACACTACACCCACAGTTAGTGTAACAACAATCACACCAGTTCGCCCTCGCCTCCGAGCACGGCGAGACCCACACAACGCGTACACAAGGTACACCCGCGTTCCGGGGCGGTTCTCACCGCTCCCAGCCACCGATTAGCTAAATGCACAGTCGACGGCCGTCGGGGTCTCGGTCCGAACCGGCGACCTCGACGGCCCTTAGATGACACACCATAGTAGTTAAACGCACGCATGAGCACATGCGCGACCCTACCCATAGCGGAGGGTCCAAACCCGTGGGTTCTGGCTAGCCCACCGGTTCTGCGTCCGATGAAGCTTTAATAGTCTCGGGACTGAAAGCAAAAACATCAGTTAATACAAGATACAAGATACCACTTGCGAACCTTATTAACTTTGCATTGCTACAGGTACTAGATTCAAATATAATTTAATCTGTTTTCTGTGTTCTTATCGTGATCTGGGAGAAAGTTGCAAAGTAATATGTCCATATAAAGGATTCGTCCGTTGTCAACAGGTACGCCGGAGTATATGACGAATTGTTATCGCCACCGCGTCGTAGTGTTGAGCCGCCTTACGGACCCAGGTACGATTGTAACAGTTTAAATAGTGTCGTCCAAAGGCGCCATTTGCCGCCGACTAAATCGGCCCGTCCCCACGTCCGCCTAACTCGATTGCCGTGCGGATCGAACCTGCGTTCGCGTAGCCAGTGTCTGTTCAGAGACGCGGACTCGGATGTTTTTTCTGGCGTTCTCCTATCTATAGTTTCCGTCTTTTGAATATTGTATATACGGCTGGTATTGTTCCTTGTACGTTTGCGATTGCGTTTGCGTATGTGTCAAGATTTGCGGTGCAATACGATTAGTGTTGCCGGATGAAAAGCTATATACAACCTCGAGCAACAATGACGGCGTTTTCTTCACGAGTCGCTGCTGCCGTAAGCTAGTTTTAAGCAATTAATTTAACTTTGTTACGTAATTTTTATGACTGATATTGTAAACAATGCGAGGCTCATGTATTTAATTAGTATAAATGTTGTTATATATCCGTCCGAAAATATATTTTCTTTTGGTCATAGTGATGCCACTTTTTTATATACATTAATATATGAAATTGAAAATATAAATTGTAAAGTAAAGGTTGATGAAGTGTAAAATAAAGTCTTAATTGTATATGTAATATAATTGGCACCTTTCTGAATAGGTACAATTTGTATGCTTGAATATTCAATGAAATAAAATAAGTCGATTTGTACCACTTAAATGTTGGCAATAATTTTTAAAAGTCATAATAGGTAGGGGTTTATAAGGTATGATTATTTGAAGAAGTAATTTTAAGATAGAGACACTTCACATTGTTTTTTATACCAAAGTTAATGTTCCCTAAATTGCTTAGTTTTTAAGTTTATTAATATTATTCATGCTCCTTGCGATTATTCGTAAGAGTTTTATCGCATATTCTTTAAATCAAATCTCAGTTTGTTCTCGTTTTTTAAATGTTCTGTAGTTATAAATCACATTATACTTAAATTATTTCATTATAAATAAATGTTTTTATAATGTAAGGGCTAAATATAAGTTAATTCCTTACAATATAGTCTTTATATATGATCATAATAAAGACTATATTGTAAGATCTTTATATATCTTTATATCTATTTCCAATAATAATTATAATGATATCAAGGTCAGCTATAACACTATCACAATTGAAATATATTTTTTTAGTTAGTTGGCTAGTTTAATATTCAATGCATTTAGAATTTTCTTCCAAGAAATTTGATATTTCGGGTAGGTGTATGTGTATTGTACAGCAGCAATTGCTAAAGTGGGTTTTGTGAAGGGAGAGAAATATAATTAAGAAATGGGACAAAGGACTTATTGAAAAAACCGGTACTGTTCTTATTCTGTTTTGTGTATCCAAAGTTCTTGATAAAGCGTAGAAAAAAGTCCCCTCAGTAAATTTGTTCTAAAAATAAATGTGTAGTAAGTCAATATAAACGAGTCGTCACAATTACAACTGTCTGACATAATACTAAAGTACGGAACAATTATTAATAAAACTATGAAACAATTTCATTCTGTACACTAATTGCAAAAGTAGATAAAGATATCTCTCTAAATACAATAAAATACCTCACTTATCCGGGGTACACATTGGAAAACTCCTTTGTGCCCCAAGCTGGAGATTGTGTGTATGTTAGGGAGGATATCTGCTCTAGTCGTCTCAGCAGCCTTGAAGGTTTGGACCTATCTATCCATCATATGACTGTTTAGACATCGACGACCGCCCTCGCGTGCCTTTATAAGTCTCATAGCGGCAATACCGAGACAGCGACAGATCAATCACGTCCAAATCGGTACAGATTATGTGCTCCAACAGATCCCAACCGCAGAGACCGTGATCCTTGGTGATTTTAAAGCCCATCACGTCGACTGACTCGGCTCATAAACTGCCGATAATGCGTGGTGGTATGGACACGACTTTGCCATTGCGAATAATTTTACACAGCCGATCACTATGTCTACGCGGATCCCAGATGTGTTAAATCATTCTCCTCCCCTGTTGGACCTTCTGCTGACCAGTCATCCGGACTAATATCAGGTTTTTTTAGATGCCCCCTTTAGCTTATCCGACTACTGTCTGGTCCGGAGTGTAGTGCACATCGCGCGCAGAGCACTTATTCGCTTTACGGGCTTCCGCCGTGTTTGGCATTACAGGTCAGCAGATTGGGATGGGATGCGGTCCTTCTTTACAACTTTTCCCTGAGGCAAGGTTTGCTTCTCACTGGATGATCCCAGTGGCGTCGCTGACTCTGTCGCCGATGTTGTACTTCAGTCCACAGTTCGTCGCTTCTGTAAAGCAGCATCTCACCATAAGCAGGAGAGTTATCGGGCCTGGACCGTTGAGGTGGCGTCTAGGGATGTAAATTCCAGTCACTTTAAAAAGTAGTACAACTTTGTCTCTTGGTCCTTCAAAAGAGCATTAGCATCAGCAATGTGAGAGCACATTGGCAAAATTAGCGAGAGATTAGTTAACCTTCCTTAGGGAACTCGTGCATTCCCGTCTCTCGCCAAGGCTATTTAAGAAAACTTCTTTCCGCCATATTTTCCATCTCTGACTCGTTGGCCAACACTGCTGAAGAGAAGGCGGAACTTATGGGCCCTCTTCGCGTCTAACTCAATGATAAGGGGAACACACCGCCGACCATCAAGAGGTTTGAGCACACACTGCCAGAAATTAGGTTTCTTCAGAGCACAGTGCGTAAATCACTCTTCTCCTTAGACATCAAAAGTCGAGCGGGCCAGACCGAATCCTTCCCATTGTGTTAAGGACGTGTGCTCCACATTTGCCCTTACCTCTTTGTTCTCTAAAATAATCGAGTCTATTATAAACTGCCAGCTCCTGGGGTACCTTTAGGAGCACCAGCTCATTAGCAATCGTCAGTATGGTTTTCGTCGTGATCGCTCAGCTGGTGACCTTATAGTGTAACTAAGAGAAATGGGCGGAGGCAGTTGAGAAAAAGGGTTAGGCCTTGGCGGTTAGTTTGGACGTAGCGAAAGCCTTCGATCAGCATCAAGGTCGTTGAAGGTGCTTGCTCCGACGCTAAATTCGAGAACGCTGGGTAGTTTTTCTATTAGTTCTTTTTATTTTAAAAGATTGCCCTTACTTTAGGATAACATTATCCTGTGTTGCATATTTGCAACATTCATTGCTATGCGGATGACACTATGGGTGACGCATTATATACCGGCTGGGCAAATATTTCTCAGGAATACGTTAAGAGTGCCGAAATAATCTTGTCTGAAGTTGAGGTTTTGTTATGTAAAATCTCGGATTGGGGCCGACTAAATTTAGTCCAATTTAATCCCATGAAGACAAAGGTTTGCGCGTTTACCGCGAAGAGAAAACCCTTCGTCGTATCTCTCTCTTGAATACACTCCCCTTGTTGCCACCGATTCGATCGGAATTCTTGGGGTAAATATATAGAGCAGCGTACAATTTCACGGTCATTTAGAAGTAAAAGCCAAGCTGTCTTCTAAAATATATCGTGGGGAGTGCTCTGAGGCATTGTTCGAGTTGACACCGGCTGGTTCAACTGGCAATTTCACCACCGCTTAACTCGTCAAACCGCCAAGTGCCATCGACACCACCGCCTTGATGGTTGGCGGTTCACCACCGTGCGTATTTCGTGCAATTTTCTACCGCGCACAACTACTTTGTGAGACGAGTTGTCGCCCGATACGACTTAGGGATCTTCAAGAAGTGAGCCTACTTCTACCTTAAAGAACGCCAGAGCAATTGCGACTCAACTGATGTTGTAAATGTCCATGCGCGGCGGTGATCGCTTATCATCAGGTGAACCACATGCTCGTTTGCCTCCCTATTCCATAAAAAAGAGAGATTGAGTGATAGTGTTATACTTTAAATTTTTTGCAATTAAAATTTTTCTTTTTAACAAATTTCAGATATAATCAATTAATATATGGTTTCTGTAAATAATATTGAGTGTGTTTCTCTTAACTTAAAAGTGTAGAAACTCTTACCGTTATATAGACATGCAATTATAATTTTTCTACTTTTTTATCTATTGTACACAACACGATACAAAAAATGGAAAAATTAAACAAAGTATGTACAAAGACGAGCTGACATAAAAAAGGAGTTTTCTTCCAGCAGAAAATCATAATCACGGTTATTAGGTATAGATGTGTGAATTATTGTAAATCGTACTGAAAAGTACATAGGTAATATTTGACAGCACAAAATTTTTGTATCATTGTATGAGCAATCACATGAAATACTTACTACTGTTGATAAGAGCATGTCAATTGTTTTTAGTTGATATGTTTAGTAAGTTGATATGTATATTTTTGTTTTAAAATAACAAGGACATGGTGTTCAGACATGCTATTTTTGAATATTTGTGCTGCCGAACATATTTTATAAATTCAACAGGATTTTATCATGAATGCTTTTTTATGACATTGATATTATTTGTATGACATTTGGTAATAAATTAAATTGTAAGGCTTTTTTATACTGCCTCGTTTATACCTCTTTTACTCTTAATGATGTTTATCATGTTATATAATTTGCACTTTATGTACGGAAAACGTATATAGTTTATACATATTTACATTTTATATTTGGTGTAGGTAACAATAAAATTTCCAGAAACTGTTGTAAATTAATCAGTTTAAGCATGTTTTCTGATACAATCTTCTTGGGATTAAATTGATGTTACATGAACAATAATGATATTGTTAGTCTTATATATTTTTTTACCATTTTGAACATCATTGTTATATTGCAATGTGCAATATTCCCGATCCAGAAATGAACGAATATATTAGAATATGTTTAAAAATTTAAGAAATGGTTGGAGGAATTTGAATTTGAGTTTGAAGCTAGTTAAAACCAAAAAATAGAAAAAGTTGAATAAAGTATGTGTGTTCTAAGTATCAAAATCGCCAAAAAAGCCAAATCTTTGTAATAATTTAGTAAATCTTAACTTAAATTTGAAATACCAGTAGGGTTGCAGATGTGTTGCCACCTTTTAATAAATTGGCCCCGACTACCACATTAACAAGAAGAAACGCAGAAGTATATCACGCTCGGTTTCTGTGAGGTCGCCGTATTTCGCCGGATGGACCTGCCCATCGTGCAACAGCGAAGACGTGCGGCCATTCGTATGGTTCTTGATTGAGGATTTTTTTTTAATTACCTTAAAATCAACAACTTCCTCTTTTGGGCGCCAGAAAAAAATGTATTTTGTTAATCTTTCCCCTTATTTCTTCTAAATCTCTTCCAAATTCTCTAGTTTGAATATTACATTTTGATGCTAAATTTTTTTTCATATTAAAATTATTTATGTAGATTACGAAATATTTGAACATTGTTTTAGAAAGTGTTCTTTGACTACCTAATCTTTTTCTATAAAATTATGTACTTTATCTCTTGCGACACTAATTTATCATTTTTGTCATATAACTATACCTAATCAGGCCTTTATCGTGCGACAGAATGTAATTATTGTAAAACTGAAATTTATCTTGTGATAAAAATATTATTAAAGCAATTTTATGGTAGAATTAAGATAAGGAAGTTCTCATAAAATTAAATATCTTGATGAATGTAGCAATATAGGAGATTATATTATTTATTAGTGCACAATTCGTTTGCTTGAGCTTAGCAGATAAGCAAACAATTGAATAATGTTGAATTTGACTGATTTTTGCGAATATTTCGTATTCCGATTGTATTATCGCTTGTATTGGATATTACTATAGCAGTAGAAAAAAGTCGTCGGATGCTTTATGTATTTAATTTATTCTCTTTTGATTAATTATTTAGATTTGCGCCTCTATAAAATAGTCACACGGTATGTAATCCGTAAAAATATAATAATTTTTACTGGAAAATAAATCCTGTATTGTAAGTGGGTCACACGGAAAGTTCATAGAAAATTATAAAACGGCTCAATGTAATAAGTTGCCAATACTTTTATTGTTGTTCGAAATAGTCTCCGTTCCTCTTTTTACATCTTCCGATTCGTTGGAATCACTGAGAAAAGAAGTCAGTCTATTCTTCGTTAGGGGTCTCTTCTACGACATTTTCGAACGCATCTTCAGGGCTCTTAAAGCGAATACCTCGAAGTTTACGGGAATACGGGAATATATGGCAGATGACTCTCCTGTCATAGCCAAATATTCAATTGTTCGTTTCGCGGAGTGCCCTGAACCTTTGTCGTGGTGAAGGAGGACACTGCGTTGAGGACGCTGCCGTCGAGATTTTTCTAATAAAACTTGCAAAAAACAGCTAACATACTAGTCTGCAGTAAATGTCCTTCCATTTTCCAACACAACTGTTGCGAAATGACCTTTCCGACTAAAGAACACGGCAATCATCATTTTTCCTTTCTTTACTTTAGATGGCCGATCCCAAAACGGAAACACCCACTGAGCAGATTGTCTTTTGGTTTCAGGTTATCAGCATATCGTTATGACTGCATTATATATCTCCGTTGAACTTTTCTAACATTTCGCGACACAAATCCATGCGACTGCGTTTCTGGACTTCTGTATGAAGAGTCATATGAAGAGTCGTGTAATATTATTTTAGTTGACTCATATCAATGCCTAAGCTTGCCCGAATCTTCTGGTGGGTCACTCTTATCTTCATCTATCATGCGTCGCACATCACTGATGTTATCTTTAGACGTCGCTGTTGAAGGATATCCCTCACGCAGATCATAATTGAGACTGCTACGCTCACGCATAAACTCATAAAACAATTTGTAAACTGTGGCATGGAATGAGGCTTCAGTATTAAATGCCACTCAAAGTATACAGCTTTGTTGTCGATTAAGGCCACATTTTACTGAACATTTTCTCGCATTAAACTGATTTTGAGGCGTAACAAGATTTGGAATTGCCCGAAATTCACAAAAACTACTATCAAATGAATGCAATATCACATTAGGTTGCCAAAGAGTTCATATGTGATGGAGATGTTTTCATTGGCAATGTTTGTATTTGTTCCCGTTCTAAAAAAATTCAGTGTGATCCTAGTATCTCAAAACTGTATTCTCTTAGAGAAATAAGAGATGTGTTATAGCTTTTGTCGAATTTTGCGTTACTATTATAATTTCTTACTTCTCGTAATCCAAAAGTAATTAGACTGTCTTAACTAGTGCTGGTGAGTCGGGATTTTCAAAGGGAAGTTGCTTTTATCTAAGTGATTATTGTTAGTGGATTGTGATAACCAATGAACTGTGTTTTTGTAACTATTTCAAAAATAACTTAAAATATTGTAAATTACAGGGTACTTTAATGAAATTACTGTTGCTTTCAACGTTAAACCTTTATGTTTACTAAGGTTGTGAGTGTTATATTGTATTGTTTATAGTTTTTTAAGGTTATATTTAAATTAAGTTAAATGTTATTGTGTGAGCATTTATTTTAAAATTGTAATGTTATGTAAATGTAATGTGTATCTGCTAAATGTAATACACCAATTGTTGTTGTTAACTAGCTTGACTAAATATTCCATAAAGGATCAACATATCGGCTCTAAGAAACATACAATAATTCAACAACAATTTGTGATGTCCCTGCCTTTAGGTCGAGCTTAAAATGTCATGCGTTCTATAATTTATTATGTTATGTAAGGGTAGTGGTTTCTTACATGAATACGATATCACATTCGAGTTACGTTCGAAAAATAATTAGAATCTATCGTACATAAAATTACTCTACTAAAAAGTAGTACGATTTTGTTTTGGATTCCTTTAAAAGAGTTGTTCCATTGGCAAAGTCAAGTCGTGGTGGGCCGCGCAACAGCTTCGATATGCGCGCAAATAGGTATGTTCGCCCCGGTAAGTACCACGACCTCACAGAAGACCGGTATGAAGTGGTATTCTCATACTTCTGCGTTTTGTCTGGTAAGTGAGGTAGCTGGGGCCCAATTTATTAAACGGTGGCAACGCATCTTCAACCCTAGGCGTGTTGCAAATGTCCGTGGGCAGCGGTTATCACTTAACATCAGGTGAACCGCCAACGCGCTTGCCACCTTCTCGCGTAAAAGAAAACATATTGTCAGTATTTAAAAATTATTTTCCCTTTCATGTGACCGCTTCCTTTTGGGATCGTCGAATTAGACTATGGGGTCGCCCCATAGTCTCATTTTATTGTGAAAAGGTCGATTTGAGTAATTTAAAAAAAAATCAATTGCCTAGCGAACGAAACGTTTGAACGGAAGAACGTACGGAAAGAAAATAATATACTCATAAAGAAAGAGATGGTGTAATCCATCTCTTTCACAGCTGCCGGGACATGCAGTGTTCTTTTATTGATTTGGTTGATTCTAAAATATATAGGATAATTAGTGAGTATACAGTATACAGGTTTTTTCTTTGAATTAATATTTTATTATTACCATTATTATTTATCCCACGATCTCATGATCACAACCAAGCAATTTTCATCGGTTTTTTATCATCCGATTTTGAAAATATTTTTTTGAAAACTACCCGAGATCTCGATAATTGCGAAATCCCACGAAATCTCCAAATTGCAATTACGATAAAAATTGCATTCCCTACGGCCCAACCAAATCGTATGAAAAATCACAGAGTGCACTACTTGAAATAGAAAACTGCTTAGTCAATGCAATAAGTCTTGCTTATCGTTATGGACCATGCTCCAGAAGAACTGCTCCCAAATTATAAAAAGTGGTGCCGACGCATCGAGTTTTCTGGTTAAAACTAGCTCAAAGCGTTAGAAGTGGTGAATGGTTTCATAACCAAATCCATTAGTAGCACTAGGTGGTTTGGTGGTTAGGCGCATTGAGGGCGTATTTTAGCTGAATAATGATAGAGTCCATTCTTAACAGCTAGCACCCGATCTCAGAAAGCTCGTAGTCCGCCAACAAAATGGTTGTCGTCTTTGTCTTTCGTTAGGTTTACATAAAACACCTACGGACGGGTAGATACTTGATAAAAAGAGTTGTCATCTACTAGTCCGCAGCAATATCTAAGCTCGGACTACATACACCTTACTTGATTAATTCATATATAAATTCCATTTCATAAATAAATTCCGTAATGACTTGCTTCACACTGCTTCTTATGCATATTAATAACTTTGCATATTAGCAACATTTTTTGCTGTACACTGTTACAATTAAATACTTCTAGTGGGGAGAATACGGTGACGTATGCCGAAATTTTTTTTATAGGAAATCTAAATAGATTTTACAGTTATAGCAATCTACGCATTAAACGACAAATGTCTGCTCGTATTTGGATCAAAAGATTCTCTTGGTAACCCATCTCCTTGGAGACTTAATATTACACAATGTAATGTTATATACAAAGGTCACCTGAAAGGGAATATCAGATCGGCGGGTAAAAATATGGGGTTAGTTGCGCTTGTTTGTATTTTTTTGCTACTCACTCTATTGCACAGCGTACATCAATCTATGATAGATGAAGAAAACCGGGGAGAAAAAATTAAGAAAACCGAGGTTTAGGCGAATGCAATAGCATTCGTCTAAACCCTGGTTTTCTTCATTATTTACATCTTTTTTTTTTTCATCTTTTGTTTGATTCAACATGGAATTTCCCTATTCGCCAATGATAAAAATTTTGCAATCCCTCTGCTTTGGCGATGTCCAGGACGGAACCTCAATCAGTGACTTGCGCGTTTGCTACTATCTATACAGATTGATTTTGAATAAATAAAATACCGATTAAATAATTAGATCGGATTAAGACTATAGACAATTGGGTTGGTTTATTTGTTTGGGTTAGCTTTAACTGAGAAGCTGGTATTCACGATAACCAAATAATTTTTAAAATTTATACCATTCAGTCCATAATAGCCATTGAAAACGCTTAAATAAGTGCTCTGTTATTATTATTGTTAAACATGCTTTTAATGTAAATGAAATGGTTAAATAAACTAAATTATGTTTATTATACTTTACAAGCTACTGCTGTGTTGACTTGTTGAAAAACAGTTTGTGGTATATATATACAAGACATTAGATTATATTTATTGATTATAGAGATGCAGAAAATTGAAAAATGAAATGTTCTTTAATACATATAATTCTGCCTGTTCTTTCCCTGTCAAATTTTATAAGTCTGTTAATATAATATTACTTTAAGTATTTTAATACTTTGTTGGAATGTCTTATGGTATGTTAAGAAACATATTTATCAATGCAAATAAATGTTCCTATTGTTGACTGATATAAATATAATAAAACATTTTTAGTAACTGGTATTTTTATTTATTTTACAGATAAAATAGGTGTACATAGTATTGTCTTAAATTATTATAATCAATTCTTTACAATTCTTGTGATTAATTTTTTTGTCATTTTAGTTTATGGTAATTTTGTAAAATTAGTGCTAGTAGTTGTTCCAGGAAACTGTTATCTTAATTTTTTAATTTAAATAAAATGCTTATTAAAATTTTATTCAATTTTTTAATTAGTTCTTTAAATTTAGCATTAAATTAAATCATGTATTTTGTTTATATATATAAATCTTTTTATATACAATGAAATCGATTATTTGTTGTACAAAGTATTGCTAATGTGGAAAAAAAACTAAATCAGTGGATAAGTTAATTAATAGGTTAATATTTTTTTATAATTCTAAGCTGTTGTAGGGTTTCAAATTTCATTAAATTTTATATTAATTAAGTTTAAATGCAGATGTGTAATATTCAACTGGTTTTTCTATAATAGTTTTGTTTATTATGAAACTTACTTAAAAAGTAACACATTTGTAATTTATATTTATGGCATTATATTTTTCTTTCTTTAGTGTAATTTTTGCAGCATTATAAATAATTATCCTTTACAGGTTACATGGAAGAGATGCTGGAACTGTGGATAAGTTCTCACAGGGTAACTTTATTTGAAAAAAAAAAGGCATTGCAAAAAATTAAACCAATAAAATATATCATTATGTTTTTCCCCTAATAAAGAATATAGACTGCCTTTGTATATTAGGTATAAAAAGACTGTCTACCTTTCTTTCTAGAATTTTTCTTCTTTGCTCTGTGTATTTTCGACGATAGTTAGATATTTATATATTATTATATTTCAAGGAGAAAAATTAAAAAATGAGCATCATTTATGTATACCTCATCACCTGTGCAAAACATGGGTAGGTCTTCAAAATTCTTAGAAAATTACAGAATCGTTTTACCTCTTGTGGACCTGTGTCGAAGTATTTTAAAAAAATCTATTGGTAATATTAAACCAAGAAATATTTTTTTTAATATCATCCAGTCCTCAAAATTAGGAAATAATTTAAACACAGGTTCGATTCGCAAGGCAAAATAAGTTAAGATCACACAAACACACACAATTTTTAGATTTCAAAAATATGTTAATCTAAGGTATATTTTATTTCCGCAGATATGGCCCGAGAAATAATGCACCGCCTCCTTCATTTCCTCCTTTAGGTGCGAAACCTATACCACCTTTAGGAAGTATCACAGTGCAAACAGAACCCCCGCCGGGGTATCGCGGACGATTTGAAGGCCCACCATTTGAAGATGTTCCACCTGGCGTGGAGCCCCCCGTTCCTGGATTCGAGCCATCACCGTTCGAAAAGCCTTCATTTGGGCAACCTGGCCCTATTGAACGAGATCGAATACCA
Organism: Iphiclides podalirius; assembly: GCA_933534255.1. Lineage (NCBI taxonomy): Eukaryota > Metazoa > Arthropoda > Insecta > Lepidoptera > Papilionidae > Iphiclides > Iphiclides podalirius. Next base: position 8,006,831 of record OW152822.1, on the reverse strand, counting down.
CCTTCTGGGTATAGAGATCCATATAGGCCATCCCCGTATGGCGATGGTCCATCTGGATACCGGGATTTGCCGATACCTACGGTACAAAATGAGATTCCAGTTCACATGCCTGATCATCCCTCTCGTTATCGCGATAATTTCAGACCCGGTCATCCGTACCGTGACCAAGGTCCAGTACCATTTAGAGAAGGTCAGCCATATCGGGAACCGGGACTACAAGGACCATATCGCGATAATTTTCGAGGAGGGCCACCTCCTCAATTTCGAGATAACTCATATCGTAATGTGCCGTATAGGGATGGCAATTTCAGAGAAAACGTGCCTCCCCTTAATTTCCGTGAACCCGGTGCACCATATCGTCCACCGAGTGCTGACCCGCGGGAACCTATTCCACTTAACTACCATGATCCAAATTATCGTGAGGGATATAGGGATGAAAATAATTCCGGCAGAGATGTAATACGCTCTGGTTATCGTTCCAATACTCGTAATAGGGGAGGAAACAGACGGAATCCAAACATCGAACATGAAAAACACAGGGAAGGACGTGAACGGGAGAGATTTAATGAAAACAGAGATCCTCCGTCTGAAAGAGGAGAGAGACCTAGAGAATTAGAAAAACGGCAGGTGTACGAAAAAAGGGGAGAAGTACGCGATGAACGCGGACGTGAGTATGAGAGAAACAGAGACTATGATAAGGAAAAAGAACGTGGTCATGATAAAGGTACCCCGGATAAAAAAGTTCGTACCTCTCCTAAGCGCACCCGAGATCCACGTGAGAAGAAACGAAGTGAATCAAGAGGCCGTTCAAGAGATCGTGATCGAGAAAACAGAAGAGAAAAGAAAGATGAAAGAGTTCGTGATAGGAATTCTGCTGAACGGAGCAGAGATCATAAAGACAAAGATAAGGAAAAGAAAATTAAAGATAGAAAGAAGAAAAAGAGAGAAAAGGAAAAGGATATTGAAAAAAAGAGAAAGCGCGATAAAAAAGAAAAGAAAGAAAAAGACTTTATCAAAAAGGATATTGATGATATTGAAAAGATGGAATCCAAAACTGATCTGAAAGATTTAGAAAAAAATGTGCCAAAAGAAAATAATGTGGTAAAACATAATGAAGTAGAAAAACAACGTTCTGAAATCGGCGGGAAAGAGAGTCTTAAAACAGAACCTATTGTTGCTAAAGCAAACGACGATCTTTATGGTGATGAAGCAGCAGAAGCCGTGGACAAAGAAATAATACAAAATTATGTAAAGGCTGACGGCAACGAAGAGTCTACAGAAGAAAAGGTTTTAGAATCATGTAATAAAGATGAACCGTTTGATGGAATTGAACTGCAAGCACCAACTGAGGACCTAGAAGCAGATATAGAAGCTACGACTCAAAATAAGGAAATGCTAGCACCTTTACCCGAACTATCAAAATGGGAAGTAGAGGATGATACTATTGAAAAGGCAAAGGAACCGGGAGAAATAACTTCCCCTGAAGAAGAAGATAGTGGTAAAGTGACATCAGAAGTCATTAAGAGAGCTGAAAATGCTATATTTGCAAAAGCTATAAATTCCTTACGACCAATAGAAATAAAAAAGATAAGTAGTGACCGTGTAAAACTATATGGGGATGAAGCTCAACAAAAAAATTCTATGAACAATATTCAGATTACTGTCCCCGTAACAGATTCTGAACCAAGATCCATTGAATTAAATGATAGAAAAAGAAGATATTCTAAAACTCCTCCTCCTCGTTTATCTGTCAAGGAAAGATTGGGTGGTAAAGTAGAAGATGTTCGAAGGACAAGAGAAATGCGTGTTGTACAAAGTACAGTAGAACGAGTGAAATCAAGATCTAAAACCCCTAAAAAAGAACAAATGTATCGTAGAGTTACAGTAGAAAGGGAAAGAGTTCGTAAATCCGACTCACTCAATCGGATGAATACATCTAAATCAGATAAACGTATTATAACCGATGACGTCAGAAATGAAGATACTCGTAGCAATGATTATAAAAAGAGAGAACTTGAAAGAAATAGTAAACATGATAAAAAGTCAAATGTGGATGACAAATTTGCTACGCGTAGTTTTGGGCATGATAAAAATCCAAGAACTGACAGTAAGGGTACTTCTGCAGAACGTGAAAGGAAAAAATCAATTTTAGATGAGGCTCATTTTGAACCTGATTACGACGAAACTGTGGAATCAGATAACGAAATTAAAGATGACGTTTTAAAGAAACGTGAACGTTCTCTTTCTCCTATTGGGCCAAGTGACTCAAAGAAAGTGAAACTGGAAGATACAATTAAACTAGATCTGACTAACGTAAAAAAGAAGCCCGATTCTGACAGTGAATCGTCAAGTGATTCTGACGCAACGTCTTCATCATCTTCTTCAGATGCCCGAAGACGCAAAAAGAAGAAAAAACGTAACAAGAAAAAGAAAAAACGCGCTGCAAGTGACAGCGATAGTGACTCAGACTCGAGTTCAGACGATCATAAGAAGAAGAAGAAGAAGCGTAAACATAAAAAGAAATCTAGCAAAAAGAAGAAGAAGTCTAAGCATAAGTAAATCATTAAATAATTAAAGGCAAATATATTTTTTTTAGTTTAGGTACTTGTCTCACTTTTATGTGTTTTAACTAAGCATTTTGGCAGTAGCATGCGAAGTTTACGTGTACCACTTTAATGTCATATAATAAAAATATATAACAATAAACCTTACTTGGAAAAATTGTCGTTTAATTTTCAGTAAATCTAATATATAAAATTCTCATTTCACGGTGTTTGTAATTGAACTCCTCCGAAACCGCTCGACCGATTTTCGTGAAATTTTGTGTGCATATCGGCCAGGGTAGAGAATTGGACAACATCTATTTTTCATCCACCAAGTGTTAAGGGTGGGCCACACCAAATATTTTTTCTACCCTACAAATAATTCATATGGCAAAACAACGTTTGCCTGGTCAGCTAGTAACTTTATAAAAACAAGAGAAACATCTCGTCATTAATTAAAATATTTGTAAATTCGAATCCGAATCATCAACTTCGATGCACAATCGAAGTTATCGATATTGTAATCGTGAGGCCTAAAAGAGGGTTAAAATGATTTTCTCTGGCCGAGAGGAGGATTGATAAAATAAAACATGTTATATGACATAATAAATGAATGTACCTTAAGTTACTAGGTAGTGGTCTTAGATTTATGTACATATTTGGATAGTTTGGCAGTATTTCGATGGAGTTGGGTGGTTTTTGATTCACGTGAGCTTATAATTAATTACGGAAAGTTTAGTATGATTGGTTCGTCGTTTTTATAATGGTAAACGGTAACTAACAATCTGTTTCAAAAAGCTATTTTTTTGTCGTTGCCTTTATAATTCCTCTTCAAATTAACGATTAATAATGCCGTTCTTTAAAAAAACTTGATTAATGGACGCCGCTATAGGTCTAGTCCGTTACATGCAATTAGTGCCAGGCCTAGCCTTTGTTCAGGGTCAGTCGGTCGGTGCTTACACTTTGCATAAATGGTGCTGACTAGGTTTAATAAATAATAATAACCAATCGTCAATAAATAATAATAACCAAATCAATATACCTATTGCAAATATCAACAATTCAACTCTTATTGAATCTAAATTAAATCAAGTTGCTGTAATTATCACACCCCTGATTCTTTAACATTGAGAAAATGTATGCTGCTATGCCAATAATATTTTCATTTATGCATATTAATATTTTCATGCCATTAATATTTTCTTTATGTGAAAATTGTCCTTTGCATTCGATTTTTAGCGTTTTGCTTGCTACCTGGCACCTAGAGCGACTGTTCTTGCCCTACTCCTGTGAAGGCGCTGCATTAAATGTTTAATTCATATCTATATTTAATATTTATATACTATCCCCGATAGAACAAAATGTAAAATATATTATGTACCTTCGCTTCACGTATCGCAAATAGAAACTAAATTTATGACTTATTGAAATGTAATCGCAAGAAAACATGAAGTTTCTACAAGTTTTTACTGCACAGAATTTATTTAATTCCTTATTATTGACTTTATAAAAATTAATCTTATTGATTCTATGGAACGATTAATGTATTGAGGGAATGTGCGAGATGCCCTGCGAATACATTTGTTTTAATGTATTTGAATTTATGTGAGACGGTACCACAGCACTTGATGTCGGACTGTAAATATAGAAGTGTACGTAATTAATCAAAGTTTGAAATAGATAAATGGGTATGGATAATACATAGGTATATTATATCGTTCAGTTAAAATAGTCAGCATAATGCTTTTGTTATAATTTTTTAATTATGGTACATATTTAATCTAATTAATAATTCATCAATAATGTATTAGTACAGTTTGTTGCGACTTATTTAAAAGTTTGTTGTAATAGGGTTCCTAAACCCTAGAGTGGGGGGTAATCGGTAAAAGCTGTGTTTTATAACTTGTCTCCAATAATCTCTGTTGGAAAAGCTAAGTGTTATTGGTATCCAATTATTGAGTCATTGTTGACTTATAGTTGTATAAGTCTGTAAAAGCTATGTTTTATAACATGTCTCTAATATTTTTTAATATGAGTTTATTTAAAATTATAAGTATTTTTATATAACATTATTTATGTCTAGAATTTAATAAAAAATGGACACAGAAAAACCTCCCTGTATTAATAATTAATGTTTAGCACAGTACTCTTACCTTTTTTTCATAGTGGCTCAAACGCCTATAAGTCGTGGTCTCGTAGGTCGCAAAAAATTAAAAAATATTTATTATTATTTCTTGGTTTTCGCGATTGTTACAACTGCGAAATTTGAATTAGTTTCTCTTATCCTACAGTCTTAGGAAACATTCCATGACACCGTTAGTGTTTCCGTGACCGTTCTGTGCAGATTATATAGGTAATTCTTATCAGGAAATTGAATATTATTCTATTCGCAAATCAACCATTGACTTTGTTTCTTCGTATTAGTTACGTACATAGTCATCGGGGTTATTAGTACAAATGGGGGTTCTTCAGATATTGATCATGTGCCCATTTATGTTCTTAGTTTATATAAATTATTTGCCATAATTATGTGGCAGAGAGTAAGTCTCAAATTGTTTTGTTTGCGGATGATTTTGTTTGTTTAGTTAGGGCACCCATCTTTGTCATACGCAAGATTACGCAGCTAACAAACGAGGCAACAGCTAAATTAGTTTATTATGCTTAATTTCACAGCATTATAACTTTGGGCTTCAGCATCCGGTTTAGATAAAGTATTTATTTTGTAAAAGCAAGCAATACGGGCTGTCTATGGCTTGGAAAATCGTTTCTTGATAGATGCATTATCCGATATAATTAAATAGATGACCTCCATAGACAATTACGTGTAAATTTTTTTAAACATTTTGTAAAAGCTACTCTTAATGGAATGGGCCTATTAAGTATTATAATGGCGAAGAATACATCGAGAACAAGGATGTGCGAAAGTTGACGGTGTATCTATACTATAATAAAAGAGTAGAATCGGCGTATCTGTACATTGAATATATTTATGAAAAAATGAAAAAGGGTATCATAAAAAGTGTCATAGAAAACATAAAAACCATTTTTGGAATTTTTGTCTGTCTGTCTGTCTGTTAGCGATAAACTTGAAAACTACTTATCGGATTTTGATGCAGTTTTCACTGGTTACTTAAGCAAAGCTTGGGGCAGTACCTAGGCTTTTTTTCATCTCAATAGTTTCACTCAAACGGGAGATATGGGAGTTTTAAGATTAAAGCAGTGCAGTCGCAAACAGTTATCACAGTTATCCTACTACTGGACTAATTTCTATGTTTTTGTAAGTATTCAAGATTAATTCTGTGCAACATTAAAGCTTTGTTATTATTGCAATTGGTTCACTAAAAAAAAAAGCTATGTGAAAACTCACAAACCATAGGATCGATTTTTAACGGGGTATTTGACAGGGTGACAGTACAACTTCCTCGCAATATTTTAGTATCGTTTGATCGTAATTAGTTTACTTAAACAGAATATACACATTATTAGCTACTGGATCAATTGGAACAGTTTTTAATTTTTTTCAAATGTCATAGTAGCTCCCAATACAAAAAATTACCATCCATAAAAATGTACTATCAGTGATAAAATTTTAACCACGATAACGTGAATTTTCATTTTCATAATAAAAAAACATACTTTTTTTAGTATTTATTAACAAATTCTTCAATTAATAGAATTACATTCCAGCATAGGTAAGTTACGATAAGGAATTAGTTCCCATGCAAAAACTAGATGGCGTTGTTCTTCATAAAATGCACTGTACAATACAATTATACAAGTTAATTAAGGGACAAGTGCCGACCATTTGCATTTTAATAATAATAATGCGAATTTCTTCAATTGAGATTTATACGATAGGTACGATTTTAGTTTTGCTCGGTATAGGGATATTCTTGATTTTGGTTTGCGATTTGGTTATTTGTTAGGAACAGTAGTGGATTTCTCTATAGGCCGCGTACTCGGAGGGGCCAATGTAGGGCCTTTTAGTAGCGTTGCTTGCCTTACGCCTTTCGCTTCTTTGCGTAGGCGATATTCCATGAAAATTATAACAAATCAAGCGGGCCTGATAAGTAGGTACCATTCGTAGGCTCCATAATATCTTATACTAACTTTCTTTGTTTAATTTTTTGTGCCTTCCAGCGAGTCTTTTCTCTTAATCTTTAATGAGCCTAGGGCGACCAGCGAACAAATCTGTCACTGTTTAGGAATATAGATTTGGTTAGGCTAGGATATTCGGATATTATTTTGCTTTGTCGTTTGGAAATTGGGTGTTTTTTATCACTGACTCACAAATTGTATCTGATATTTTTTTTGTAATTAAGATACTTATTTTGTAGTGTTTTCTAAATCATTGAATTTACCTTTTAGTATTTATTACAAAAATGCCTCGATAGAATTTAAAAGAATGAGAACGATTTGTTCTCAACAATCTAATGAAAACCAAACACGACTTAGTGCTGATACCCATTTCGCCATAGACACCAATCATTATCTCGCACATTGGAGTCAGTTAGAGGTTAATTCGCGAATACCACTCGCTAGATCACTGATCATTGCGCAGTTGTCAAGGCATTGCCTTCGGCGTGGGTTCGATTCTCACACTGGACAATTATTTGTGTGACCCATAGTAATTGTTTCCCAGAAGGCAAAACTATGAATGTGGTATTTAAAGTGATATTTTATTGTACACTAGCTTTTCGCCCGCGGTTCGGCCCGTATCTACCAAATTGGCTATGTAATAGTGCAAGAATTTTTCTAATCGGACCAGTAGTAGCTGAGATTAGCGAGTTCAAACAAAAAGACAGATGCTAGCTAGACTACTAGCATCAGTTTGATAGATGTATCTCATAAAATGTTATATTTAGACGGTTGAAATTTTCACAGATGATGTATTTCTGATGACGCTATAATAAATAAAGGAAATCAGAATATTTTTTTTTAAGTGGGGCTCTCATAAAACGGACACAATTTTATTGATTTTTTATAGATTATGGTAAGGAACTCTTCGTTCACGATTGTGACTCGCATTTGGCTGGTTATTAAATTTATATAATCTGACAATCATCATCATTTTACAGACCATTATATAATTGTAGTTAACTATAGTTTCACCCAATTCATCTGTAGCGATTACTTTTTTTTCTAGTTGATATACTTTTTTTATTTATGAACCGATTTGAATAAAACTAACACTAAATGTTAAGTGAAGTACTACAATGCATAAGTGAAAGTTGCATCCAAATCGGTTAAGCCGTTTCTGAGATTACGCGCACAAACGCACATACACACGGACAAAAATTTTAACAACCATTGTTTTGGGCACTATTGTGTTGATAAAGGGGGATCTTTAATAATAGTTTTTTTCAAATATCTTCCATGTACAAAGACAAGTTACATTTTTATTATATGTATTTATTATTTATTATCCGCCTGTATCTGTCTGAATTTTTCGCTTTCATCCTATTCGACGCGGACGTAGTCGCGGACAACAGCTAGTTTATTATAAACTAGCGACCCGCCCTGGCTTCGCGCGGGTGAAATGTATTATACATATAAATCTTACTCTTGAATCACTCTATCTAGTAAAAAAACCCTGTTGCGTAGTTTTAAAGATCTAGGTATAGAAGCCAAGCAAAAGGGGATCATGCGGTTTCACTCCATACGGAACTATGTACAAACGCTCAATGCAAAAAATAGCTAATTCAAACATTGATTGTCGTATTTATGAAAATAATAAAATGAAGTTTTGCCATAATACAATCATACCTCTGCTGTAAACGTAAAAATAAATTAATAATAATTACTGTATATTACCGTATCAATAATAACACTGCACGCGCGGCAATGTTCTGCAACACCTCTCAGGGCGCTTCCAATTTTTCTTATAACCACGAAATTTAAAATAGTTTAATAGTTTAATAAAATAACAAATGGGTCAACCACAAAAGCTTAGTAGGATACATGCGGCCGCGGGCCGCAGGTTGAGTATAGCTGGCTTAACACCTATATAGGTCTTTTTGGGTTTATTCCGACATTAAATAAAACACTAGAATTATTTGGTACAAATTATTTAGTAACGAGATTTTCTTGTAAATAAGATAATTAGTTTTTCCCTCTCCTGTACCCTCCGTACAACGAAAGTCCTATGTGATGAAACCAATTTTTACGTTTTAGTTCTCTATCATATATTGCATCTTGCCGAAACTGTTTCCACTCTTCACGTAGCTGTGGTTCGCGAGGTCCGTACGTGGTCTTTTTACGGAATGCTGCTTTAACGGTCTGTAACACAATGCATTCAAAAGCATTTATATTTGAAAATAGTGCTGTGTAAAAAAGTAAGTAACAGTATATAAATATCCCATTGCGGGGCAAACGCCCTCTGTACAGAGGGTATTAGGACATAGTCCACCAAGCGGTCCCGCGGTTTGGCGGACTTCTTAGTTGTTTTAAGGGAGAATAAATTGGTCTCAAGACCCTCACGAATACTCTACATGTACGGTTCAAGCTATAAAGGTCGCGAAAATTTTTAATGCACCTGAGTGAAGATGGCTTCTTTTATTTTTATTTACACTTACATTCGAGTGCAATAATCGAGCTACTCTTTTTTATGTGAGAAGGCCGCATACGCGTTACCACCTCTTAATAAAGTGGGCCCGGCTAACTCACCAGATGACGCAGAAATATCACACTGGTCATCCACTTCACGCTGGTCTTCTGTGAGTTGTGGTACTTACTCGGACGGATTTGCCCATACGTGCAACAGCCGTAACTGCTGCGTGGCCCTACCATTTATCTACATATATGAGATTTCCACCGATAATTGACTCATCACGATATCTATATATATATATATATATATATATATATATATATATATATATATATATATATATATATATATATATATATATATATATATATATAATCGGAATCTCGGAAACGGCTCAAGCGATTTTCATGAAATTTAGTATGTGCGTAGATTCGGGGGCGTAAAATCGATCTAGCTAGGTTTCGTTTTTAGAAAATGTCCTTTTATCCCTGTTTTCAGGGAATGAAAAATATCATTCCAATATGACAGTAAATTTCGACGCAAAAAAATGTTATAATAGCTCGGTCGGTAATCGGGCGGCCCCAAAACAGACGGCCGCGGTTCGTATCACGATCATTTTACACACTTATTTTTTTTACTTTTTTTTCTATACCAGATCATTTTCTTTATTTTTTTTATTTTCAAAATACATGATTTACCAAAAAAAAAACGAGCAAAGTTCGGTCCTCCAGGTACTATGATTTATTCTCCTGAAACAGAATACTGAAAATGTTCGTAAAAATAAACCATTGTATCACTAGATGCTCATCAAAGGTACATTTAAGCTGTGTGAGCCCAGTAGATGTTTTATAATAAATAAAAAAAAAAGGTTTTGTGTAAGCAGCCGCCTTCGGATTGTTTGGCAAAGATTGGGGGAACGAACTTATATGTAAAAGTGTAGTTAACATTTAACGACACTGTTATGTGCAAAATAAGTACTTGTTTGGAATACCCTTAATTATATAGTATTTTGGAACTTACGACAAACTAATTAATCATTAAGATTAATTAGTTGACTTGTTAATTCATTTGTACCCAAATGAAGACTGTTTGAAATTTTATAGATACCTCCACAATATTGTTAGATCTGTATTTCCAAAGCGCCTTTGCCATGAATATGGGTATCAATGACATTCCTATATATTGGAGGGAGTTGCCAGCAACTGAAAAACATCAAAAAAGCTCATGAATTTTAATCAAGAAAATGGAATAATAATAATTTTATAATAATTGTCATTATCTTTAGAATTTATGTTAGAGATAACGGTAAGTAATTGCGACTGGATATTGCTGATTATAATATTAATATGTTTTGATAAACAGTACGTTATCGCTACGACCCAAAATTCTTATGTTGACACAATTATTGGCTAGTCATGTTTAACTTTCTAGTTTTCGCAACGTAATTTACTAAACTTCTTTAAAGAACAATAATTCTCTTTGTTATTGTTATTATGGAACAAGCTAAACGCTTAATTAGTAAGCCAAGCAAGTGTTATTCATTTTATTAGTTTTATCGTATTGGCATTGTTAGTGACTTGAAAAAGTCGATATATGTTGTTTAAATCCAAAAGTACTTATTTAAGTGTGAATCATAATGTCTTCACTTACTGTAAGCCGCTGGAGGATACTGATAGGTCCCGCCAAATAAAAGTGCTTCCGTCGTGATTAGAGCATAGAAGAACACCGCTATCATGATAGTAGGAGTGACGATGGACCAGCAAATGCGCCAGTAGAAAGATGTCTTCAGTCCTAACATGAACTCAATGTCCACGCACAGATTTTCTAGACCTGCATAAGTAATCATAAAATTAGTCATATGGAGGCAGGCTGGCAGTAAATGATAAAATTTTATGTTATTCTTTATACTATTTATATACAAACAAGAACCGCACTTTTTCATAAAATCTAATTAATTACATATAATTAAACATTGAAAAGGCAAGCAGGGAGTTCGAAAACATGTCGCTGATTCGGGTTGAAAGCAAAGGTAGTTTTTCTGATCGCTAACATTACAATACTCTATGTAAATATATAGTTTACAGATAGGCCTCGCATTCTAGGAAGGGGACGCCATACCACCACAATATGTATTTATACTAGGTACACTCGAGTTCCGAGACATCACTGCTCGTGGGAGCAGTAAAAATGTCTAAAAAATCAAATATCAATTCTTGTATCTTGTATTAACTGATGTTTTTGCTTTCAGTCTCGAGACTATTAAAGATTCATCTGACGCAGAACCGGTGGGCTAGCCAGAACCCATGGGTTTGGGGTAGAAATATCAATTACGACAGTCGATAATTGACGGAGTTAAGTCTCCAATACCTCGCTTCCCCGTCACTTAGACAACAATATAAATATGCTAGTGCTTATTTCAGCTATAATCGGGCAATATAATCGATTAATTTTTACATAGTCCTTGAAATCGACAACATTATACCTACAATTAATATAATTACTTTTTTTGTATGACACTTTTAAGTGATAATTGCCGCTAATGCACATTTTCAACACACGTAGGTTAGCAGATGCGTTAAAATCTTTTTATGAAATGGGCCCTGGCTACCTCACTCACCAGAGAAACAAACGCATAAGAGAGCATAAAACTTCCCCGGATGGACCTGTCACTTCGTGCAACAGCGAAGACTGAAGTAGGTGGTAGGTGCTAAACCGAGGAGTAAATCTAAAAATTTTAAAAAATCCTTTAAAGTGAGGAGCCGTGATAGCTCAGTGTCCGGGCTCTCGCCTTTAATTCAATATACTCGAGCAACCTGAGTTCGATCTCCGGTGCCAGCTCCAATGAAGATTTCAACTTTAAATGGTGACTTATCACGTGCTCCGCGGTGAAGGAAAACATCGTGAGGAAACCTGCATATTTTCATATTATTAAAATATTTTTTTAATTATGGAATTTTTTTACGTTAATATTTTTTTTATGATTATTGGCAAGTAGCGTTAGACGTGTGTTCATTTATTGTCGCGATGGTAACGACACGCTGTATATACACACATTAATTATATATATAAAAAATGTTGTAGATGCACATATACCTATGCATAATAAAAAACGAAAATAGAATAAGCCAAATAAAACCAATGATTTCATACGTATTCTTGAACTAACATTTTGAATGTATATTTATTTGGGGCTGTTCGGATCTTATCGTGGATCTATTATAGTTAATGAACTGAAAGCGTACCTAAAAATTATCAGTGACAAGGAAAAAGTCCCAATATTATGAATGGCATTGAAAATATTTTTTTGTGCTATATTCAAATATGTTTTCTACAATCAAAAATATTACCGTAAATCCAAAACACTCCGATAGTTTCAGTAATGGCTGCAAACAGTCTCATAAATGTTCCTCCATAGTAGTCAACTAATTCTAATATGTACTGTCCTCCCTAAAATAAACACGTTTATACATGACGGAATTATAGCTTATGTTTTTCGTATCAACGAAATTTAACATAAATATCGATTACGTTCAGGAAGAAGTCAAGTATATAAGAAAACTATAATGCTAAGTGCATTATAGGTATTTTTATATACTACAGCGTTCATAAGACTGTTCTTTTTCTCAGTGTCACTTGTAGTGAGGTCAAGTGATATTAATATATTTTACCGCAAGAATTCCTCTTAATGCTCATTTTTGCCTTTAGAATATGTTTCCATTGTCGATTATTATGAAAATAAAGCAAAAATGGTCAGTCGAACGGACTTACCGGAGTGACGTAGACGAGTCCCGCAAGAAACCCTGCAATGCACGTTATACCCGACATGTAAATGGTTGGCACTCGGGGGAAGGAGTCTAGTAGAACAGTGTTAACGGTCGAGAGCAACGCGACACCCGATCCTACGCCCAACACCGCCATCATTAGGAAAAATAGCACAGCGAATAACTGGAAAAGTTAAATAAGTTTCATATATTGTTGCATGTCATTTCAATGTGAAATGTCCGTTAAGCTACGCTCAATATGATAGTGTAAAATGTGAAGTCTAAAATAATATCAAGTAAAACCGAAGAAAATAGTGATATCACATTAAATACCCTTAAGAACATACAGACAAAGAGAAAAAAACTTGAGTGACCGCCGCGTACCATACCTAAAATGTTTATTTGCCAGGTCAAAACTCTATATAATTTGTAATACCTTGAAGATGTGCTGACAACACTGCGTTTACGGTTCACTAAACTACTTTACTCACACTGATTTCCAAAATTTTTTCCCAAGTTGGTGTTATGAAAAACAATATTCCGTTACCAGCACCAGGCAATGTGACAGCACTGTAATAATTTTCCTTATTAAGTTCACGCTTTATTTATTCAAAAGAAAGGTGTTTAAAAGAGTACTTACCGAATCAGCAATATGATCATAATCACATAGGGAAATAGAGCCAAAAAGTATGAAGCCTTGCCGGAGCTTTTGACTCCTCTAGCGACGATAACAAAAATTATAATCCAAGATATGAACAAGCATAATGTAAGATCCCACAAAGGTGTGCCTGCCAAAAAAATAAGCTTTATTAACTAAGATTCCAACATACAAATGAAATATAGGTCAATGTCCAAATAAATACATATATTAAAATATGTTAAAGATTATTTTTACTTCGATCGTTATAATAGACGTTTTTAAGTGATATTTATTTTACTCATGGAACATAATATATTTTCATGGAGAAATAAACAGCAATACTTACCAATTCCATCGTGAATTCCATCAGACTGCCTCAGGACTGTTCGTCTATGATAAAAAAGCATCTCTTTAAACATCTTCATTCACTAGTTAGGAATGAAAAAATTGTTCTTTGTTTTATATTAATATATTAAAATTGGGTAGTCTCTCAGCAACATGTTATAGAAATAAAAGCATTTTTTTTTATTTATTACTAGCGGACTCAACAGACGTCCTATACATACGTCATAAATTCGAAAATTTCAAACTTTTTTAATAACTTTATGAATCTAAATGATCCACCTGAACACACAAAAAAAATTATATATATTTAGAAAAATTATATGTATAAAGATTTTTAGGTCGACAGAAATAGCTGTAATGGTGGTAATATATTTGTTGATTGATAGAATGGTCATGCTAAATTAATGTAATTCAGGGGAGAGAAGCAGATAGCGTTCTTGACACCGTACCGCGTGGTCTAGGATAAAATGAAATTTGGTATATATTATATTAAAAATATTATAACAATATTATATTGTAGCTAACTATTTTTTGTTCAATAAATATCATGTTCCCATATTAGGTATTATAAAAATATACATAACTTCGATACAGGTATTTCTTATTATTGATTAGGTTCGATAAATAATGTTGATCTAGTAGACCAATAAAAACAAACCCAAAATGTGAAAAATAACAACATGTAGTAAAATACCCATAGTTTATTCACTTGATAATTAAGTTATCACGTTGTGCCTGCAGAAAGTAGTTTTATTCACATAACTTTTTTTTATAATGATACAATAATATGTTATTAACTATTTTTAAAAGTTTTTTTACATTCAAAATATTTTTTATGCAGGTCATATTATGATAAGCGCATTTAACCAAACGTTTATCTAAATACTTCAATTAGATATTTTTGGAAGAATTGTAATTACCTAAATACTACTTGCTATGTGGATAACTAGTTCAAGTCTTAAGTTTGAAAAAATGAGACTGTTTAATATGCATTATTCTTGTTTCGAGATCGCCTTTGCCATCAACTTTGTTTTAAAGATTGCATTGGCACAAAATATTGTATGATCCACAATGATAAGCAAAGTCAGGGTACGTATGGAGTGAGTCCTGCTTTAATGTTTGTGCAAGTCCCTCGTCTATAAGACTATTACCTAGTGAGAAGGTTGTTTGCATAAAATATAACAACATACGTGAAGTATAGTTCTGCGCTGCTAACCGGGTCGCCTTCAATGGCAGACATATTGACTGATTCCCCCGAAGGTACGCAATTTGCCCAATCGGCTTGACAAACAGCCCAAGGCAATGTGGCCTGAAAACTCATTGCCAGATAAAAGAAGCACAATGCGATGATTGACACGTAGTACGATAGGACGTATACTGCGCTCAATGCCTGCGCGTATCCCGTACCTGATAAATTTAAAATAGTTTATTAAAGTGTCTTTATTTTGGGCTTTGCTTAATATATATAAATCTGTATAGAAATATTCACCTTTCATAGCTGGCGAGAGTGCCCATATACGAACACAGTTACTGCTGCTGAATTGACCAAGGACCGTTTCTAAGTAGTACATCGATTTTCCAATAATCAGAAGAATAATTATGTAGGGGATGAGAAACGCCCCACCACCATTTTGATAAGCCACAAATGGAAATCGCCAGACATTTCCAAGCCCCACAGATGTGGCTATACATGACATAAGAAATTCCAATTGATTATCCCATTTTGGCCGCTCCAATGGACTTTCATTCTGCAAGGGTAAATCCCGTTTAAGTAATACACAGTATCAAATGTATCTATGTAAATTGTATAAAACATCCTTCTTATCTTTTAGATAACTTCATCCTATAGTTTATATATATATATAATCCCGTACATATCTGTTACAATCGCTTTATATTCATTTAACACCACTTATTTTTATTAATACTTTTACAGTATTTTAATATTTTTTTTTATCTAAAAAGTTGCCAAACGAGCAGACGGTTCACCTGATGGTAAGTGAATACCGCCGCCCATGGACATCTGTTATACCCGAGGGTTACAGAGGCGTTGACAACCTTTTGAAGGTCGGTCTCCGGCTACCTCACTCACCAGACGAAACGCGAAAGTATTTGTCATACTTCCACTTTACGCTGGTCTTCTGTGAGGTCGTGGTACTTACGCGGACGGACCTATCCATTCGTGCAACAGCCGAGGCTGCTGCGTGGCCCTACCACCGTTAAATTTTAAATCGTTATTAAATTCAACATATAACTATATACAACGGTTTCAACGTCGATTTAACACATCCATAGCATTCGTTATTCCTATAGGGTCTCTTTGGGTCAATAAAGGATGACGTGTTGTGCAAGGCAGCGATGGAACTGGGAAAGATTTATTACTCCCAGGATCATGCTAACATGCGATACAGAAATGGTTTTAAGCAATTGCCTCATTTATATAACTTAATTTTGTATGTACTTGACTGTTTGTGTATCACTCATTATTGTTTACAAAACTTACTGAGGGTTTAGTCGTTTCGATATCATTTTTAGACTGTACTTCGGTTTCTTTTTCAGGTGCAGCGTTGAAAGCTCCATTGTCAAATCCTTTCACCGTGTCGCTTTGCGGATCCTAAAACGTTTATAATATTCTATATTTTTGCCCATAAAATTTTTACGCAATTGACAATAAACAAAAATTTAATCACTATTCACCATAGGAAATTATGGTAGCACACACTCAACGCCGCGTACACTGTAAAAGAGTTTAATCAAAAATATACATGGTATTTATTGCAACACAAAGTAATACGCACGGTGATAAAAGTTTAAGATAGAAGAAATACATTTTATCAGCTATCTCGATCTCCAAACTGATTGCATAGACTCACTTTGTCAAATTTATATTCTATATATTCGTGTTTAGATAAAGTAGTTAAATACTTAAGTAATTTGTCTCCATAATCACGCTGATTTCACTTATCTAACCCTTGTAATATCTTAAATAAAACCCATTATTATGTTGCAAAAAATAGTTACTCGCCACCACGTGACAAGTCCACTTTTCCTAACAATAATAATGTGTTAGTTCTATTTTCTTCTTTAGCGTTTTTAAATATGGTCTGTATGTCAGTATGCTTCGGGCATTAGGTTTATTTTGCATGTCGTAGGCGTAGTCGGCTAAAAGGGGACATTGGGTTCACGGAATGGAGGCCTCAACGTATAGAATACATATACTAAATTGAAGTAACAGCCTATTAACAGCCAGCGCAAAGGCCTCCTCTGTACATAGACGGCCTGGTCTCGGGACTGAAAGCAAAAACATCAGTTAATACAAGATACAAGGTCCTCTGTACAGAGGGTATCAGGGCATAGTCCACCACGCCTCCCCACTGCGGATCGGCGGACTTCACATATTAACTTGAAAATATGCAGGTTTCCTCACGATGTTTTAGTTCACCATTGAGCACGAGATAAGTCAGCAGTTAAAAAATTTCATTGTTGCTGGCACCGGAGATCGAACTTAGGTTTCTCGAGTATATTAAATTAAAGGCGAGCGCCTGGACACTGCGCTCTTGACACTGGACATCTTATCATCGCTCAGCTTTTACTAAAGCGGTTTAAATGTAAGTTAAACCTTTTCTGCATTTCTTTTAAAATCTGAGATAGCAAGACCTCAATATCTTGATAATTAATTTTTATTAGGTAAATAATCGGGATATTCAAGACTTTTTTCATGTACCATATAAAGATATAAATCCGTTTTTGACTAAAAGAAGTCATTGATTTTTCTCAATATATTTTAAAACGATAATATAAAAAAAAATCGTGAAATGTGAAAATATTTTAGTTTCAACCATTTTTGACATTTTTCGCTCAATTAGGACCTGTTACGACATAAAGTTAATAATTTAAAAATGATAAAGTCCTGAAAAGAATCATGTTTGTGACGGTACAATGTTAAAACAATACGATAATGGTGCACGGTTGATGGTATACAGCAGGGATGGCAAACCTTTTATGATGTCCGTGCCGCTAAGTCATAAAAATTTAAAACGTTAAATAGATAACGTGCTCAAATAAAATTTCATTCGAAACTTTAGCGTGGTGAAACTATTCGTAAGTAACTAAACTATACGTAATAAATAAATAAAAGCAATTCTTCTTTAAACATTTTTTTATTAATCAATGTTATATAAAAAGCAATATGGTAGAAACAAAATCAATTGTTTTTAATGTGATTTTTGCTGTACACAAGATGATAAAGATTTAACATCTGGTTCATATTTAGTTAAATTTCAATAGTACTCATGTAGAGCTCGACTCATCCGTCATTCTACTCCTATATTTATTTTTTTATAAAATTTAATTCTGAAAATAGAGATTCACGTACCCACGTCCATGAAAATATTAATAAAATTACCTTTATTAATATTTTTAAACATTTTAACGTGTCAGGAATTGAATTCCATGTACTTAGAATTTCATCTTCTGCAAATCTATTTATTTTATCTAATAATCGACTATTTTACTGCTATTTTACTACTAATAATCGACTAACAGTAGTAAAATACTAATAATCGAATATTACATTCAATAATATCGAAATCATTTCTTAAATCACCCAATTTTTGGTTCCATATGGAACTTGACTGAAATTCAACTAATTCCATTTCTAATTCATTAAAATTTATATTGGACTCATGACCTCATGGACTTTTTAATTTAATTTTTCAAATGATATTGTATAGGGATATGAAATAAATTTAAAGTTTCTTCAAATTCTTTAAACTGCGTCTTTATATACTTCGAGAGAGTTCATGCGATATTTTAAGAATAAAATGTACCTATAATTTGTCGGTTCTAGTTAACATACTCCCGGTTTATGAAACACTGATCATCGTAGAAATCAACTAATCAACTGTCAAATGAATTCTCAAAAATGTTATTTGAGTTGCCAAAAGAATTGTTAAACTCTCTGAATTGATCAGAATGATCTCCTTAATGATCAGAATGACCAATTCAAAGGGTTTAACAATTCTTTTGGCAACTCAAATAACATTTGAAAAGCCATTTGACAGCTGAAGCATTCAGAAGATGGCGAATATTTTTTATGGATTTATGCACAGCTAATGCAATTAAAAGAGTTGTATTTGAATATGCTGAAGACTTAAACTTAAAACACAATTATAATCAGTTTTCGAAAATGGCTGGACGTGCCTGGTTGTTTTCTTTTACCTTGCAAAAACGGGAAAGGAACCGTAAAAACCGTTTATCATGGTTTAATGATGTCCATGCACATAGTTCTTTGTCATTTAGTGATGGATGAAATACATTTTCAGCGCATTTATGGACCAATTTATGGACCTTCTTTCAACCTTCCGTCGCTTATCTTGGAAAAGTAAACTAAACTTTACTTTTTAAGTATCTAGTACTTTTATAAAAAAATCAATTTTCATATTTTCGTATTTCTTTTTTAAAATAGTTGAATAAACGGCGACGGTATTAACGGATACTTATTACCATTATGAAGTACCCTGTCTTCAGACTTGTTTTCGAACCATTAATAAAAAATGCCATTCATTTGTATCATAGGGAATTTTTAATTGACCCATCAAACTTTAAAATTTGTAGAAAAAAATGGACGAAAAGTTTTTCGGGAAGCGGATCCAGTTTTCCTTAATCGCGCCTAAACATTTAATCACTAAGTGGCTTTTTATTGCCACACCAACAGGTATTTTAACTTTTTTACTATAGTACTTTTATACTAGTTCCTGATGTTATAAAATATCGCCGCCTATGGACATCCCGAGGGTTCCAGATGCGTTGACAACCTTATGAGAATTGGGCTCCGGCCGCCTCACTCACCAGACGAAACGCAAAATGTATTATACTTCCACTTTCCACTTACTTCTGTGGGGCCGTGGTACTTAGCCGGACGAACCTGCCCATTTGTGCAACAACCGAGGCTGCAGTGTGGCTCTACCATCGTACATTGTTTTTTAGAATTTATATTGTTATAAACAATGCTTAGCGCCTTTACAGCACACAAACAATTTCAAATATCGTTTTAGAACTATTATTCGAACGAGAGATGTCGCCATGTCTATTTGAAACTTAAATTTCATTTATTTAATTTCATTAAATTTTGGTGTCAATCTTGAAAAGTAAATGCATAAAAAATATTCCAATGATGTAGCCTTTTTATTACCCCTTATTGCCTGAACACGCATGTTACGGAATTAGGGACGGGTAAGTGTAAAATAATTGTATGTAAAAAAATTATAAAAACGCATGCAATTTAATAATAAAATTGTTTAATATCTTTGTACTTAATAATAATAATATAAAATAATACAACAGCCTTGACACTTATATTTTGTAATGTCATACTTTGGAGAATTGCATGCCAATAATTCGACTCTTACAGAAGATATAAATATAACTTAAATGCAAACATTTATTACACAACACTAGGACTCAAATTTTTATTTTTTATCATAATGTAAATTGCATATTTAGTAAAGCAAATGTAAACCAACGAGTGTACATAGGTACAAATTTTTAAATTAAATACGTGTATATACATGTTCTATAAATATTTCTTACTAAATGACAGTAGAAAATTTAAAGCTATAAGCTTAGCAAAAAGAATAACAGCATTTCATAAATTACTGTAAAACCAAAGTCTTTAACGACATATTACAATTATAGGAGAAAGCATTAAAGAATAGAACCGATAGTTTTGAAGTATCTAATAACATTAAATAAAATAAATGACTAATCTAGTTATTGTTATAACCAAATTTGAAGAGCAAATCTTTTTACATCCCGTACAATTATAGACGAAAGGTCGAGAGAGATAAAGAATTATACATGGTTTATACCTATGGTTATTCCAAGTCCTAAAAGTTAACAAATGAAATATATAATAATTTATTATATACACTCGGGCACTGGACATTATTAAATGAAATTACTTTTCTACGAATTTGAACAAGTTTAAATTAACGTTTCTGACGTTTCTAAAACTTTGGAGCATTGATATTCCGTCCGACCTCAAAACTTGTATATTCAGAAGAAAAAAGCTTAATTTAATAATGAATGCACCTAATCGGCTTATTAGGGAATCTAATCATTAGTAGCCGTTGTATAAGCTGAGCCAGATATGTTTCAGCCATGAAACGTTGAGTTTTTCCCGCTCAGCTTGTGTGTCTTGCTTGAACAGCCTCCATTCGTTGCGGGTCGTCATCGAACGTGGACCCCATGACGCCTTCGCGCGGAAAGACTGCTTTAGTGTCTGAAAAAAAACGTTGTGTCATGATATACTTAATACGTAAACGGAACGATTACATAATAGACCCCAATGTCTCAGATATTTAAATTTTTGAATTATAATAAAAGCCTCTTAAATTATTTAAAACAGACAATATATTATAACATCCTTTTACATTTTTTTTTTGAAATAACGTGTTTTTAACCGTCGATGAAGACGAGTTAAGGCAAAATAACTCGGCACTCAGACATTTCAATAATACTTAAGAAGTATTCAATTATTTATGTTGTAAAGTTAAGTCT
Organism: Iphiclides podalirius; assembly: GCA_933534255.1. Lineage (NCBI taxonomy): Eukaryota > Metazoa > Arthropoda > Insecta > Lepidoptera > Papilionidae > Iphiclides > Iphiclides podalirius. The sequence goes on along the minus strand of OW152822.1, from coordinate 7,985,432 downwards.
TAATTATAAGCTACAAAGATCTTACTTGACTTATTAGAGAAACCTTCATTCAACTTACTTCTATGAAGATTCCGGTCTTGTTTTTATACATCGTCGCTATGATGCCTATAGGGACGAAAGCAATTCCAACGAATAGTATGAGGTAACCGGCAACTGAAAAAAGTATTTAATGTAAGATTTGTAAACGTTCCTAATTCGTACTTTTGCAACATTATTATGTAATGACCCGAGGTACTCATGTGTACAATATTTACCATAACCGGCGGTAGGGTAGTAATAGTAACCACCGAAGACCAGGGCCTCGTAAGACGCCAGGGCATAGATGAACACTACAATCATCATCGAAGGTGTTATTACACCCCAACAGAACCTCCAATATATCGATGTCTTTATTCCCAACATGAACTCGATGTCAAGGCAGAAGTTTTCGAGTCCTAGAAGAATTAATTAGTTATTTACACACGACACTAAATGTGAGCAAGAGGTTCACTTGATGGTAAGTAATTACCTCTGACAACACCCGTGGACTTAGTTATCTACATGGTAGTTACTAACAGTCCCAAAACCTAAACACTCTCTGATCACATGTCAGCCAACGACGTTTGAGCATGTAATAAATCCAAAAAAAGTAAAAATTTCTGCACTTTGCTTAAATTGGATTCTTCGATTAAATATCAAGTTCAAAGTAATAGGCACATGGCCATCTCTGCTTTGCCAAATTGCTATAGCAAATTTTTCTCCAGAATTCAAGAAGTTATATGAAACGATAAGTGGAAGATAACTAAAATGTCTAATTTTAAGAAGAATTTACCGTAAATCCAAAATACGCCGATGATTTCAGCTATGGCGCAGAAAAGCACAAGGAAAGTTCCGCCGTAGTAATCAACGATTTCTAATATGTATTGACCGCCCTGTAAATACAAAATTAGCCTAATATAAGTATGTGTAATATTAGTTGGCATTTTAAGTAGCCTACAATTTTCCATTTGACCATTTTCCAATGCAGGTTTAACAATGTAGTACCTAGTGGTACCATTTTATTATACAGCGTGTTGTTACAACCGCGACAATAAATGAACACACGTCTAACGCTACTTGCATAATCATAAAAATATTCAAAATATTTTTCAAACAAACTAATTAAATAAAAAAGAAACAAAATTTGTAACACCTATACAACTTAAACTGAGTGATTCAAACATTCAGAGACATTTTCATTCGTTGCCACAGCGTCGCATTACAAATCTCTCATTCTAACAGTATGTTTTATCTCTTTTAAATTCATTTAACCCATTCATATGCTTTGTGACCTTTACATTACAGTTTTATACGTAAGGGTGTTCTAAAATTGTTTATTTTGGAAAATTTAATAACTCGGTAAATAGTGATGTTTAAAGAATGTAAATGATTAATACAATTTTAAAGAGTTATCCCATATATGTCTGTTCATTTATCGTTCCGGCTGTATATTGAAAGATTTTTCATTAAATTATAAGGTCTTAATAAAATAATTTGTTCATAATTGAAAACATTAAAAGATATTAATTTCAAGAGAACCTTTATTTAATATTGTTTTAAGTTCTATATCAGATGCTTAGTCATAGGCGGCACTTGCAGGACTGGATTTATGGGCACTGGGTTCGTGGGACGTTATTCTATCGTAAATTTTACGAATGTATTGTGCATGCAAAGCGCGCTGATTTGAAATCTTCCTTGATACTTCGGTAAGGAAAGAAAAAAAAAGATGGGCGCCTCAAAACTTCGAAGTTTTGCATGTTATACATACAAATTGCCAAAGTTACGCACCGGGGTGACGTAGACAAGACCGACGAGGAAGCCGCCGGAGCAGCATATAGCCGACATTATGATGGTGGGAATCCGTGGGAAGGAGTCGAGCATCACCGTGTTGATGGTAGAGAGCAAGGCGACCGCTGATCCGACGCCCAGCACCGACATCATCAGGAAGAACAGGACTGAGAACAGCTATCAAGTTTATTTGTTAATTTTATGCATCAAGGTTTGTTACAGTCCATGTTTCATTGAAATCACAGATAAAAAAAAATCTTAATTAAAAAAATTAATTCTGCTTGAAGCTGTATTGATTTTAAAGCTGAATAATACAAAATTAAAAAATGAGATATTGTGATAATTCATTTTACGAGATTTTACTGGGATGGAACGTGTCTTACTTGAGGTTGGAAGGTCTTGGCAATGGCGTCGGGATATGAGATGAACGCCAAGCCGGTTCCACCTGAGCCGACCACTTGTCCAACTTCTTGGTTAAGCTCGTATGCCAGATTACCAAGGATTCCGAAAATTGTTATACCGGACAGTAAACTTGTAAAAGTGTCCAGGGTTGTCACAATCATGGCGTCCCTAAAATTGTAGAAAGTAGATATGAGCAAAAAACAGGACTTCTGCGTGTGTAGGAGTTTCGCCGAGTAAAGGAAGTAAAAAGTGTGAATAATTTCACAATTAAAAAAATGCAAAAGCTATCATATTAGTTTTATATATGTATACATAGATATATTATCTGCTTTCATCCGTATTATTATACTGACTAACTGTAAATTGTGGAAATTGCAATACAAAGCTTTGGAATTAGCGTTTACCATCACTGACCTCATCACCATTTACCATGAAATGAATTATACTCAAGCACTTACATATTCTTCGTGATAAAAACATACTATAAAATGTTTGTATAATTTAACCACACCTGTACACGTTTTGCCTAAATCCATTGTATGACGAGAACATAATGATCGCACCGGTGCAGACGGAAAGCGAGAAGAAAACTTGCGTCACCGCTGCATACCATACCTGGAAGAACATCTCTCTTGTATATTGTAAAATTATTAACATAAAATCGTATATACTTATTTAATAAATGGATTGCACCGTAGACCAGAAGTCGCACCCTGCATAAAACAACGTGACATCTGCAAAATTGTAACTGTTCAGGACGGCCGATTCAAATTATTAATTTTTTCTTTTCTATTCTTTTCTTAATTCATTCTTTTCTTTTCTGTTTTTCTTATACATAGCAGTTGCTATTCTTTGAGGTTCGTAATATAATTAGGTATATTAACAAACAGTATACTTTTTGATCTAATAATTATATAAATTTAGCAAATAAGAGGTTTCATGTGTAATAGTGACGTTTTCCTACGGAAAATTGCAATAGCTGATGGGTCACCAGTTCATATATACACGTAAACGCTTATATTTTGTTATGATTATTAGCAAGTTCATTTATTGTCGCGGTTGTAACGACACGCTGTATAACGTTGTTCTACTAAAAACAGAAAATATGTATGACATAAACGCATGTAGCACTTGTTTCAACCATAAATAGTGGGTTACTGTGCAATAATTAATCAATTGACTCTAATAGAGTATTTTACACTCGTCTATTACATTAGTAAGCTTAGTCTAGTCCGTACAAAACAACAGTGTCTAAACGTACATATGTCCTTGTACTGCGGAGCACAAATCAGATAGAACGTTGTTCTATTCTGAATCTTAATATCTATAAGTCAGACGAAAAAAGTTCTATGTGATCTGAAAGCGTAGACAATAATTAAGACTTTCCGAAGATAAAATTAAATTCGTTCTATGTGACCACAGAACGTTATTCTACGCACGGTGCAAAGTTTGGCTTTCACCGATTTATCCAAGCACGGCTGCTTCAAAAAATACCGGAGTAAAATAGAAGAATTTATTATTTTGCTTCATACTTTGAATAAGTAAGGCAATGGAGGTAAGCATCGTAATTGCAGCCCACGGAGTGTTGTAGATATTCATCGTTCATTGGAGATTTGGATCACATAAGATTAAGCAAGGAAACTGTTCACTTGCTATTTTTTCTCTAAACTCAAGTAAATAATTATATGCACCCTTCACGACAATTAATATTAAAAAATCACTATCTATTTAAGAGTAAATATATTATTAGAATCTTGACTTTTTTAAAAGTTTACTAATTCTACTTACATCCAATTCGATCAGTTTTTCCCATTGGGGCGTAATAAAGAATAATATTCCGTCGCCTGCTCCGGGTAAAATTGCGGTACTGAAATTACATACATACATTCGGGGTGGCTTTTCTAAATTCACACAGGAGGTTTAGACTCGGTAGTATAATCATTTATTGAAATAAAAATAAACTTTTTATAAAAAAAAATAATTGCCATTCTAATCAATATGCCTTTTTTTTCAAAAGTATAGCAATTCTATATATAAAAAACAGAATTTGTTGACAATGCGGTAGTCACTCATAAATACGTCGTATACTTTTGTAACGAACTTATGTGCGTCTTAGTTATGAATGATCGCGCGTAAAATAAATGTAATAAATGTATGTAAAAGTTCAAATGAATGTATTTAATTAATTACGAGTGATTTTAAATATTTATAATTTTTATATAACATTATTTATGTCGAGAGTTTAATAAAAAAATGGATACACTTAAAAAAGCCGCCTCCCTGTATACAATCATGTTTTATATGGAAGTAATATGGATTATTATAAGAAAATAAGCAACAAAAAAGAAACGATTTACATACCTTATGAGCAAAATTATCATCACAACATAAGGGAACAGTGCGAGGAAATAGGCCGCCTTGCCAGAGCTCTTAACTCCTTGAGCGACTATTAAAAAGATAACGACCCAAGACGCGAGCAGGCACAAAGTCAAATACCATATAGGAGCACCTAGAAGATAAAAATAATCATTTTATTCTGTCATATATACACTTGTTTTAATATCCTAATTTTGTTATATTACTTTTACCACGAGCATTGTAACGGAAGTATTACTTTTAGCTTTTGCTGTGCTTGTGGTACTCTAAAATAAGATTTCACGTGGATTTTGAATGTAAGCATGTCTAGATCTAAAATTAGATATAATTTTCAATTAATCCTTTACTACCTTGCACTAACATAAAGTAATGTAAATATGTTCAGTAAGAATTAACAACTGGTTATTTTCCTTGGTATCGTTGAATTTATATTTTATAATCGGATCCTTATTTCTTGGATTTATGATATCTTAAGTGAAGTTTTGACTATTCGAAAACATTCTTGGAACCCAATTCAATCCCTAATCTATACAACTAACTATACAATTAAATGAAATTGGAGTGTCTATTTGTAATACTAAAATAACCGCTTTTTACGAAATGCATATGGATGTATACACGGTAAATATACCAAAATTATATTTTTTACAATTTTTGTCTGTCTGTTTGTTCCAGCTAATCTCTGAAATGGCTGAACCGATTTGGACAGGACTTTCACTGACGGATGTAATAAGGAGTAACTTAGGCTACTTTTATTTTAGATTATTTTTTATTTTAAATTCTACGCGGACGAAGTCGCGGGCACAGCTAGTTACATAAAAATTCTTACCAAGTCCGCCTTCGATGCCGTCACTTTGCTGGAGCACTGTTCTCCTAAAATAAAACGTTATGCATATTTAAAAAGTAACAACTTTACCATTTGATGGTCGATGTTCGCCTCGAGAAATTAAGAGAATCAATTTACGGGGCTCCTACATCCTACATGTCAATATCTCGTAAAAGGAAATTGGACGTGCAGTTTCTAGTGAGCTAGGAAATCGCACCCATTTTGATGTTGGCAATGCCTCAGCAACCATGACATTAACAGCGCTAATCGCACACCATTAGGTGATTGCTTGTAGACAAAATAGGTCAGAGTTCGAAATAAAATAAAATCAAGAGTGAATAATAGTATATCGAACGATGGAGAGACGTTTGACCTTTATATAATATTGGAGTACATGTAATAGGTTCTAGTATTATTCAATATATTGTTGATTCTTAGTAATTAGGGTATTGTTCTTAATTTTATTGTTTTGTTAATAGCTGAAATTCATTGCAATCATTCGTATTCGAAAACCAGAAAATTAGTATATAAAGTAAAGTAACAGCCTGTAAATGTCCCCCTGCTGGGTAAGGGGACATGTAAAGGCCTTTTCTGTACAGAGGGTATCAGGGCTAGGTATATTTTTTGTCATTATTTATAAAGCATGCAGGTTTTTCCACAATGCTTTCCTTCACCGCTGAGCACGTGATAAGAGCACATTACATAAATATTTAAAATTATTCTCACACAAAATATAACTCGGCACTACTGGTAGAGTTTTCTGTTATGACAACATTATCGGTCGGTGCAGACGGAACGCAGTTCTCCCATTCTGGCTGGCATATAGCCCAGGGTAGAGTAGACTGAAAGCTCATTGACAGGTAGTACAAGCACAAGGCTATGATAGATACGTAATAAGAAAGAATGTATCCACAGCCAAGAGCTTGAGCGTACCCGGTCCCTGAAATGGACGTGCACATTCATACAGCGCGTCGTTACCATCGCGACAATAAATGAACACACGTCTAACGCTACTTGCCAATAATCATAAAAAATATTAACGTTAAACAAAATCCATAATTAAAAAAAAAAATATTTTTCAAACAAACTAATTAAGTAAAAAAGAAACAAAATTTATAACATCCTATACAACTCGCGCCACAGCGTCGCATTACAAGCCTCTCCTTCTTACAGTATGTTTTGTCTCTTTTAAATTCATTCAACCCATTCATATGCTTTGTGACCTTTACAAAAAAACTTTACGTTATGCTTTTATAGGTAAGGGTGTTCTAAAATTCTTTGTTTTGGAAAATTTAATAACTCTGTAAATATTGATATTTAAAAAATGTTTATGTTCAATACAACTTTAAAAAGTTATCCCCTATATGTGTGTTCATTTATTGTCGCGATGGTAACGACACGCTGTATATTTGTTTATAAAATTAAATAGGTACATCTATAATAATTGTTTAATTTTATAAAATACTCACAATTGTCTGCGTGCTTTGGTGTCATATACCAAAATTGCATGCAATGATTAGAAATTTTCCTTTACCACAAGTTATACAGGGTGGCTATTCTAAAGGTGCCCAAATTTTTTTTATATGAGAAAGTGGCAAGCAAGCTGGCGGTTCACCTGATGTTAAGTAATAACCGCCTGCCCATGGCATTTGCAACACCTGTAGGGTTGCAGATGCGTTGCCACCTCTTAATAATGTGGGTCCCGGCTACCTCAGTCACCAGACGAAACGCAGAAGTGCAACACTTCTACTTTACGCCGGTCTTCTGTGAGGTCGTGGTACTAACCCGGACAGACCTGCACATTCGTGCAACAGCGAACACTGTTGCGTGGCCCTACCACCGTTAATTCACACAGGAGTTTCAAACTCGGTAGTATAATCGTTTATAGAAATAAAAACAAACTTTTTTTTCAAAAGTATTGCAATTCTATTCCATAAAAAACAGAATTTGTTGACAATGCGGTAGTCATTCATAAATACGTCGTATACTTTTGAAACGAACTTGTGTACGTGTTAGTTATGAATGATCGCGCGTAAAATAAATGAGTTGCCCATAAATCACGCATTTATTAAGATAAGTTAAAATGAATGTAATTAATTAATTACGACTGATTTTAAATATTTATCTATTTTTATATAACATTATTTATATCTAGAATTTAATAAAAAAAATTGGATACACTTACAAAAGCCTCCCTGTAGTGATTTTTTTCTATTCGATAATAATCTTTAATTTATAATTGAACCTTCTTATTATCTTATATTTTCTTTGTGGGAGAAAAAGGTAATCGAAAAGATGTGTTAATTAATGTGTTTGCCCGTTTTTCCTTGCCCAACTTTAAAAAGATTAGCTCGATTGATTTGTGATATATAAAAATACATTACTTAGTTCCGCTGATTTGTCTTAATCTATTGTCTAATATAGATCAGACATATAAAAGTTTTAACGTTAATTATATAATATTGTATGATAATGTAGATACGGCATATATTTATAATCGTCTTATTAAGTTACTTATTTCATCTATCGATCTAATTAATTCATAACATCTTCTTTTGTAAGTGACGTTATCGTATGAGATTTATAACTAACAAATAAAAAACGTTTTACGTGATAATATTCATACATCTTTTAGAATTTATTAAATATACCTTCATTTGCATGATACACATCATCGAAATGACGGAATCGTCGTCGAGAAACGTTATGAAGTACGGTATATTTTTCAGCTAGTACACAAGTAGTGATATCTCCCGCTCAATCACGAAATATTATGTATCGATCCTGTAAATATTCTTATCAATACTGAATAAACATAAAATATGTGTATACATAACAACACAAACCTTTCATGGCTGGCGATAGAGACCACACTTTAACGGAGTTACGCGAACTGAATTGCCCTAGCACGCCTTCGAGGTAGTACATCGGTTTTCCGATCAGAAGCAGCACAATTATGTAAGGTATCAGGAACGCTCCGCCGCCATTTTGATAGGCAACAAAAGGAAAACGCCAAACGTTTCCCAGACCAACCGATGTCGCAATGCACGACATAAGAAACTCAATTTGATTCCCCCACATAGCACGTTGAGGTTGACCGTCTTCCACACGTTCCTGGAATAATAGAGAAACGTTTTAAATCTAAGCTATACGTTATAATGCTGAATTGGATAAAGCGGTAAAGTTGCAAAAACAAAGTCATGCCGATGAAAATTTTTTCTATTTTGCAATTTAAACTTGAAATCCTTTAAAACAACCCGCATACAATTACGTCATAAGTACCACGTAAGTTTTCCAATTACTAATGATTGATTACATTATAATGTTAGATAGGTTTTACTTTTGTAATATGCCAAAAATCTTTTCGCGCCGATAAAAATGATGGACGTCCATTATGAAACGAGTACAAGGAATTTTATCTTCGCGATATTAACAAAAATATAAGTCAGACAATATATGGCACGTACGCACTACGAACGTACTCGTAACTATTATAGGTGAATCGAGTAGTTTATGAAAACACTTTTAATAAATATATAAAATCTTCAACATATACAAATAGAAAAATGTGTATAATGAACACATGGATATAATATATCAATTAAAAATCAGGCTACCATAAATCGATGGGTCCTTTGTTAATGTTATTGTAAAATTATTATTACGGTGTCTTGACTAAAGTAATACAAAATTTTTTTTTAAACTAAAATATAATTTATTTAAACTATAAAGAAATTACCCATAAAGTACTTACTCGTACGTACTCGTAAGATCTACCGAAATGTAATGCACATATTATGATCTAATTTTATATTTCAATTTTGCATGCATTTTTACTAGTCAAGGAATAAGAAACGACATGGACAGGCTGAGAAATAACAAAAGATTGGCACTCCTAATATTTACTAAATTTCAAGTGAATTAGACTATGTATCTCACGTCATGATTTATTACCGCTTAATCGTCAGTGGACTTCTTTACATGGAGGAATGCACCAGCCGATGAATTTGTTATGGGTCTTAAACATTGTGTAATGTCTGTGTAGATAGGCCCTTACCAAACAGAATGTTTGTTAATGTTGTTTCCTCTTTACGCCGGGAACTGATATTCCTAGCAGTTTAGCAGCAGCCTCGGCTGTTGCACGAATGGGCAGGCCCGTCCGGGTAAATACCACGACCACGACCAGTGTAAAGTGGAAGTATGATAAATACTTTCGCGTTTCGTCTGGTGAGTGAAGTATCCGGAGTCCAATTTTCAAAAGGTTGGCAACTTTTCACATAAAAAAATACAGTTCATTTTCGCGCCGTGAGGTCATCGGCCTTATTTTAGGTGGTAAAGCGTCTGGGCGCGAAATCAGAAGATGCAGATTCGAAACCCGCAGCGCCGAAAGTTTTTTCATTTATCGACAAAAACTTACAATTTAAACTTTATTATAACTGTACACATGAAGCAAAATAATAACTTACCTCCTTTTCTTTCCCTTCATCGTAAGGCATTTTGAGACTTTCGGGTGGCGGCGGCAGCTTGAGCTCCTTTGTTTGTTCTGGACTGGGGTCGAATCCCCTATTTGTTTGTGCTTGACTCTGTTACGATAGTATGTTATATTTGCATTATTTAATATAAGTATCTATTAAACGACATATTATGGTTTTTTTACAAAGATATGACCATCCATCCATCTACCGGTGTTGAATTTGTCCTCACGTTTATTAATTTTCATGTGATATGAATACATATTAGGTGATAAGGCATTGATTGTATTTGGAGAAACATGAAATCATTGCTCGTCGATCAATTTTATTGCGCAGTTTTCCGTTATATATTATACGTTTAGTTATTATTTTAAATTCATGTTTTAATGTATACTTATTTTGCTAAATTTATTATTGCTTTGGTAGGGCTATTTGCCTTTCAGGCAATTCTTTCAGTTATCGTTTTAACGAAATTCAATCATAATTTAAACAATGTAAGTAGTAAAAACATTGACTTATCAAATCAGTCAACAATATTATGACATTCTTTTATAAAATAATACTATCTATCATTTACTATACATAAATGTATAAATATGTAGAAAAGCTAAATATACTATATTACAATATATGAAACAGAAAAAATATTGCAGCTTGGCAATGGTGAAACATTCAGGACAGATATTATTTATTCTTTATTGTACATAAAATTAAATAGAGAAAAAAAATTAAGATTTTAAATAAGTGTACAAAGGCATTGCCCCTAAAAAGTTCTCTACCAGCAAACCCCTGACATATGATTTTAGACATGCATGCATGAAACAACTATTGATAGGTAAATAGGTATGTGTATAAACTTAATATGCTTACATTCTAAAATTAGTAAATCACTACATAGTATAAAACAAAGTCGTCCCACTGTCTATCTGTCCCTAGGTATGCTTAGATCTTTAAAACCAAACAACGGACCTTTTTACTAGATAGATTCAAGAGGAAGGTTTATATGTATATTACATTGCACCCGTGCGAAGCCAGGGCGGATGGCTAGTGAGTGATAATTGAAGAAAGTATTACATTAATATTACATGTTCGATAGCTTAACCGCCTTCGCAGTGAAAGATTTACTGTAAAACAGTGGAAAGGTATTTTGAGAAGTGGTGAAGAGAAGTTTCACGTCGAACGAGATACTCAAAGCGTTTCTCGGCAATATGGTAGAGCAAGGGTTTAACAGCAAACAGTAAAAAAAAGAAAGGATATTTAGATCTTGACGTTTACGGATAGGAGGCAATTTATGTAGTTCTGTGTATATAAAATAGATTTTTGTCTATTTTATATAATAGTAAACTTTTGTCTGTGTTGACCTTTTATTCATTTCCATCGAGGTTAAAGATGGTACGAGGTATATATTAAATAATATATGTATAATAGACATAAAATTTACGAATGGGTGGATTAAAAGCATATCATATATTACATACACATCAACAGGTAATCACCAATTCGAAACATTCTTATCCCTGTAGCGATAACCGACGATTGTAAATTACGCATACACCCACTATCAATTAAATCTACCTTGGATATTATATCTACTCAGATTAAAGAATAATACGTATTACAACTGACAGGTTTGTTTCACTTAAGCTGACAATGAGTCGAAGGTAAAATGAGTGTCGTTTGTTCATATGAAAAAGAACCAATGCAGCATTGGTGCAAGCTACTATACAATGTTGAGGTCCCAGATTCAAAACTTAGGGCGCTGATAAAGTTCAAAACACTTGTATAAAATAGATAGTAATTACTTTAAAAAAATTGAGAATACAGATCATCAAGTACTAGTCATTGATGATATATACGGTTTACATTTAGAATACTTGAAAAAACACAACTAGTGTACTTTTTACATAAAGTTGTACACGAGCTATGTTAATCTCCCCTGCATGAATCGAATAAATTTTTTTTAGCCCCTTGGGGTTAATTTATTGGGGGTAATTATATATAAAAAGTATTTATATTTATTTACTAAGCATAAAATAGGAGCGCCATATATAGTTTGCTTACAGTACCACTCATACTCATAAATGGAATAATGCGTACCTACTTACTCGCACTGTATTTTTGAGAACATAAAAATATAACATGTTCAAATCCCACTTCTAAAGAAGTTGCTTTTTGCTTAGAATTTTTATTTACTAAGCATCTTTTTTGTAATTACTTGTAAAATATGGTTTGTAAGTACCGATTCAGTTTGAGATTTAAAAAATATATTTCAATTTCTGCATAAAGGAACATAAAACCATTAACTTATATAAGAATAATAATAATACCTAAAATTTAATTCCTAGTGCTATTAACTCGAAAATAACGATGATAAAAAAGTTTAACCTTGAAATTATCATCGAGAGATTGTTTTAATATTCCAATTATGCTAAATATTTAGAAGACGGTCAATTTAATAGAATTCAACTAAAAAAATTACCTAACACCAAAAGTAAAACTTCGGCGTTAAAAATGCGTAGGCTTCGTGTACTAATAAAAATAGATTTGGTAACAGAGTATAGTTACATAATTATGAAATTTTTTTTGTATGAATGAAACTGTATAAAAAAACCACAAAACTTAAAAACTAGGCTAACAATGTGGGCGCTATGCTTGAAGCCTAAAAAGTACACTAACTCGTACGTGAAAACAGTTCATTGGTCTGTGTTTGAAACTAAAATGCTCATGTTTAAGTTTTTTACAAGATATTAAAGCAATTTACAATTCAATTAAATCTATTTAAATGGACTTAAATATAAAAAATCTTTTCACAACTGACGTATTAATTGCTTTATTTTTATTATCGGGCTCAAATAAGGGTTATTAGACCGATTAACAGCTAAATGTTATGTTTATCTCAGACTATATAAATAGAAATCTTACCATTTATGGGAAATTAACACTAAATTTTCAATTACAAATCACACAGAAACACCAACAACTAACAACTAAAGAACTAAGGTGTCAACACAACCCGCGCATGTAACAACGCGCGAGTGGACGGCTACAGATTGTTTCAACGATTTTATATAAAACCTATCCTATCGTTTGCAAACCCTGCCTCTGTTTGTCGGTCGCCACTCATTAAATGGATGATTAAAATAGGATACTTTTACGAGCTCTCTATTCCAACAACGTGTGCTTTTTCCAAATAGTTGATTCGTTAAGTTCCTTATTTTTAAAAGTAACCTATCCGTAGATAAATTGTCGCAACATTTAGCATAGCTGTTGGTGAAGAATTTAGGCGCGTTACGAGAAAGACGTAGGTTCGAATCTCAATTTGCCGTCAATTTTTCTGCAACAACATTTTTTTTTTTCATTTTAATTGGGGAGACTAGCACTCAAAATAAAATTAATCATAAGTTTGCTACTTTCCTTTCTTTAAACATGATAGCACAAAACTTTGGATGCTTTATATTTTTGTTAACAATGTCATCCCCTTTTGACCATTAAACAATAATACATAATTAAGATGACTACGATGAAATACGCAGACTTCACTTAAATGTTACACTCAATATTTTGAAATACCTTAAAGAGTCTGAGTAGTAGGAACGACAACCGTGGTAGTTAGTAGTTATGGTAGTCCAAAGGCTATACCACACACATCAATTTCTTTTCTCGTATCCTTTATGATCATTGGAACATTATCCTAGTAGCGATACGTTTCGAAATTCATTCTTTCATAAAAGTGTGTAAAGCGGTATTAAATTGAAGGGGAGAAGAGTGGGTTTATATCTATATTGTATTTTTATAGCATATAAAAAATTAAATTTCAACTATTTGATAGTTTTTAAATTAAGCTTGTTTTCAGGTAAAAAAAATGATACTTATGTGCCTAAGATGTAGTATTCACTATCAAAGTATATTAATTTGTCTTAGTATTTATATATAAAATATACAGCGTGTCGTTACAACCGCGACAATAAATGAACACACATATAGAGGATAACTTTTTGAAATTGTACTAAACATTTACATTCTTTAAACATTAATATTTACAGAGTTATTAAATTTAAACAATTTTAGAACATCCTTACTTATAAGTAATTATAAGTAAGGCTGTTCTAAAATTGTTTGTTTTCACTGTCTTGAAAATTGTCTGTTAAACCTGTCACGTAAAGTTCATTTGTAAAGGTCACAAAGCATATGAATGGATTGAATGAATTTAAAAGAGACAAAACATACTGTTAAAAGCAGAGGCTTGTAATGCGACGCTGTGGCAACGAATGAAAAAGTCTCTTGAATGTATGAATCAGTCAGTTGTAGTTGTATAGGATGTTACAAATTTTGTTTCTTTTTGACTTAATTAGTTTGTTTGAAATATTTTTTTTAATTATGGATTTTTTTAACGTTTATATTTTTTTATAATTATTGGCAAGTAGCGTTAGACGTGTGTTCATTTAGTGTCGCGATTGTAACGACACGCTGTATTAATATTAAGAAGAAACTATAAAGTTGGGATATTTCAAAAAAGGAGAGAGAATATTTGTTTTCGATTCAATAAAATAAAACACGTCATCCGAAGCTAGTATCGCAGGTTGTTGACATTTAAGACGTCAACCCCCTGATCATAACATTACCCTCTCCAGGATGTGTTCGCCCCGAGCAACGTTAAGCCCGTTAGACGCACAGCCTTGTTCGTCGTATATGTCCTTGTCGTTGATTTCCAGGTGAACGTCAACACCACACCAAGTTCCCTTGAGGAATAGGCTCTTCCTTTTTCTCCTGAAAGCGATAATTTTGTAGTCCCTCGCTGTGACTCTGAGCAAGATCTCGTACTTCGTCATGATTTGGTCTTGGTAGTAAAAAGTTACGAAGTCATATCCTTTCATGAACAACACATCGATGTCATGCAGCAATTCCTCAGACACTTGCACGTAATTGCCAATATTCTGTGGAATAATGGTTAGTGATGAGTGCTGTCACAGCAGCACGCTATTCCTGTACATCCCGCCCGCCTTCCTCAGCAGGAGGTACTTGTCCCGGTCCTCCTATATCTCATTGACCATTTCGGACGTTAAGTTGTACAGTCGGCAAATATGAAGCACAGAATGGTCCTTGCACATCCTATGGACGATTGCGCACTGCGTATCGTGGTTCAGGTCTTTCCGCATACACATATCCCTCTGTCAGACCCTGGCTGTCGCTGATACCGTTGTACAATTTAGCCTCAATCTCAACGATGCCCCTAATCATGGTTGGTGTGTAGCTTACGGGAGACGGCTTTGATTGGGGCTTTGGTTTTAGTTTTCTTCTTTGACCTTTATGCTCGTCACATAGCTCAGTCATCAGCATCTTCCGAAATGTCGAGCACAGCCAACTGTGCATTGAATAGTTCTTGCACCTGGGAAGTTGCTGGATACCTTGACAGACTTAAAGATAAGATACTCACACACTAAAGCTAGTCAGTGCTCTAGCTGCGTAGCAGATTCATTGCCTAGATGGTCCGCGCTGAAATCATTCTCGTTCACGCCGCTTAGTAGTTTATTTGGTAAGACCAAAGCACACGTGTGGCCCCACTCCTCACCAGACTCTTAGATAACACACTCGTAGATAAAACACTCCACACTAAATCTAGCAAAATGGTATTGTTTCTTGATGAATTCGGCGGCAAGAACGTCTCGCACTAGTCAGTCTTTCCCACTCCTAACAGACTTCATAAAGCATCACATGTTATATGCTTTATGGACTTCAGCTGTCTCTAAAAAGTGAATAATTTTTACTTTATTATATTTATTTATTTTATTCTTTTTCTTGGGATCCAGACTTTTTTACACTGATTCCTTTCACAGTGTACGTATAGTCGCTTATCTGATTTAAAAATAAAACAAAAAGTATAACTAAGCATAAAATTTATTTTTGTTTTAGGTATTATATATATTATTTTGAAATAGGACCACCGAGAATTATAATTATTTAATCTTAAGGAAAAAGACGAATGAGTACCTACGTAGTTACTATTATAATAATTTATAGTTGGAATTCGAGGACCTACTTAAAAATTATACGCGTAATTATAAACAAAATCATTATTTGTCTTTTATTTATTTTTTGAAGGTGATTCTTCTATAAAAATATAGAAATTTTAACTATTCAGATATATGTTTTCTAAATCGTTATACTATATTTTGTCTGTTCACAATTTCCCAGGGAACTAATAATTATTTATAAAGGAAGCAACAATAAAACAAATACTCAACCAAAAAGGCGACTCACAGCCATGATAAAGTTGGTCAATGGCAGAATTAATCGTAACCCTAAAGGAAATTGTGCGTCGGAAATTTTGTTTTAAACCAAAAAGTACGAAAATAATTCAATTAAAAAAAGGTCGTGGCCGTACTGTCCAACCTATGGTGGCTCCGATGAGAAACGTACCTGAATAAAAATAAATTTGAATACTTTTATCCTATTTGAAAAGTTGGTTAATGTTTGAATTGATATTAAGTGAATTACCGCCGCCTAGAACCATAAAAAAATGGGGTCCTGCCCGGCCTGGCTACCTCACTTACCAGTCAAAACTTCTTACACATAAGTGAAATACTACCAATGCCGGCCTATGACGTCGTTTTATTTATCCGGGCATGTCTGCATCTTCGTGTAACAACAGAAGCTGCTGCATGGCCCTAGCACAGTTATTATACGAAACAGTTATATTTAAAAAGATATTTTTTGTTGTCAAATAATATTTTTTTTTGATAAACGATTTAGTTTGTTAAAGGGTTTTGTTGCCTATAACGAAACTTAATAATTACAAAAAAATATTGAAATGTTTTTTTTTATTTTTACACCAAGAATCTCCTCATTGAATATAAAGCTTCGTTACCTTCGTTTCTTTGAATGCTGAGATTTTCATTGTTGCTAACAAATAAATAAAAATTCAAGTTCGTCCGGTCACGTACGGGTAGTAAACGGTTTAATTTCCTCAATGCATTACACAAAATAAGCATTTTCGAAAATGTAACGTTATCTTTTTATGTCATGGCCTTCGTAATTTTAAACATTTTAATTCTTTTCTGTCATGTTATTTTTACTGTACATGTTAATCTTAAGTTTTTTATACATGACATATATTTAATAACCCATATGCATTAGAATTCTACATTAATCCAGAT
The DNA here is from genome assembly GCA_933534255.1 of Iphiclides podalirius. Lineage (NCBI taxonomy): Eukaryota > Metazoa > Arthropoda > Insecta > Lepidoptera > Papilionidae > Iphiclides > Iphiclides podalirius. Next base: position 7,968,396 of record OW152822.1, on the reverse strand, counting down.
ATGTTTTGACGCAAAAAATAAACGATTTTTTTGTAGATACATATTGCCACTGTATATCATTATAAACCCAATTTTTATTTAATTATGAAGATTTTGTAAGTGCTCGGCTAGGGTACAGCGAGGTTTGGTAAGATAATCAGTATAGGTAGAAAAATTTAAATATCTCTTCGACTAGCTGGCCCGCGCAACTTCGTCTGCGCCAAGCTTCGTCTTTCAGATATATAAAAGTACTCTTTGGTCTGCGCCAATTCTACCGGGTTCATACGTTTCTACTTTTAGCATAGCGCCATCTATCGGATACTTACTCAATCCAGCCGATAAATTTATCTTACACCGTCATCTGGACTGAGGACTGATGGGACTCACAGATAGCTCTGTCATGTAATGAACAAATAATTTGCAATAACAAATATTGAGATCAATAATTGAAATAAAACTATACCTCCCCAGTTGGACCAAATTACAAATGCTTACAAAATTTAATAAAAATTGGTTCAGTAGTTTCGGAGTTTATCGCGAACATACATCGTGACACGAAATTTATATTTATATATATATATATATATATATATAGCTAAGAATACATATATTTTAAGCTATTTGCGCATCTAATTAAATAAATAAATAAGAAAAACGCGAACATACGTTGCAATATGCAAGTTTTACCTCCTTTTTAAAGAATTCGATATTTTGAATGTAAAAAGCTGATTTTGTATGTTATATAATTGTATGTCTTATGTGTAATAATGAATTTATTAAAAAATTCCCAAAAACTGTAATCCCATATAAATATTGTGTGTTTTATAAAAATGTTTTATATTTCATACATTAAATTGTAAGATTGCTTATCAGCAGCATAGCGCAAAATTAAAGTAAATTTCATTCAAATGTGTCAAGAGAAATGATAACATTTCCAAAACTTTAAGTAACAATAGCATGTTGACATCATCTATGACTTTTGACATAAACTTTGCTCTTTCAAAGCCGCATTATAAATGAATTTTTAATCTTGTTAAAGTCTTATTAGGCAATGATCTTTAATAATATAGATGACACATGGGCATGTTCAAACTGCGCGGCGTTTGAAAATTGTTCCACTTTACGTTATATGACATATGTAAGTAAATGTGACGATAACATAGAATGTATGAAACAGAAAGAGATACAGGTCTATAGAACTGCTATCTAAATACACCAATTGGTGTAATTTGAGTACCTCTTTGCCTCAGTTTCGGTGCTAGTTTTTAGAGTTTCGTACCCATCGTAAAATGGAACCCTATTACTAAGACTCCGCTGTCTGTCTATCCGTCTGTCACCAGGCTGTATCTCGTGAACCGTGATAGTTAGTTGAAATTTTCACAGATGATGTATTTCTGTTGCAATTATAACAACAAATAGTAAAAATAGAATAAAAAAAAGTGGGGCTCCCATACAACATGCAAGATTTTTTTGTCGTTTTTATAAATAATGCTACGGAATCCACACCACACATATGTACCCCGTATTCGTATATAATATCGTTGTTATTACGTACCAATGAAAATTTTGAGCGATTTTTCCAAGTGGTATACTTGTAAGCTTGCGAGTTCAAGTCACAAGGTCACGTGTAATAACTCAAATTTAAGTTCTTATCTATATACTACAAAATATATAATACAAATTACAATGTTATATTAGACGTGTGATTGTGAATGATTATGTTTCGATAATATTTGATAATTTCTGACAGTTTATGGTTGCAACATTGGCCTCGCAATCTTTATTTTGCCTTATTGATATAGTATTCTTCTAGTTCCGGAAGAGCAGGGACAAAAGTTAAACGTCCTTCAGTCCTTTCATAATTTAATAATTCAGCTGAACAACGCTTGCGTGTAATTTTATAATATTAAGAGAGGTTCGCATTTTACGAGCCGTATTTATAGGTGTACCATTTGGTGCACCCAAAAATACGGCTCCAAAAGTTAACAGGAAAACAAGTATTGGAGAGCAATTTTTAAATTGAAAAATTTAACATTTGGAATAAGTAATCAGAAAACCTTGGTGTATTAATATTCTAATTCTGCGCGCAATGTCGGTGACTTTTGTTCTCTGGCGAATGACTTCGTTTCGTATCTTGTCTACCAGAGAAACTTGCGGTTTCTTTGGTAGACAGACCTACGAAGCCGAAATGTGGACACTTACCGTGGGGCTTTTCCACAAATTCATGGTCGCTCAACGGGCGATGGAAGGCGCAATGCTTGTGTACCAGAGAAACCGCAAGTTTCTAACTATTAGGTCTACTAGGTCTTTAATGGTACTGGAAACGTAGAGTGGGACGCCCTGCAACACGATGGAATGACGACTTAAGAAAGGTGACGGGCAGCGGATGGATCCAGACTGTCCAGGACCGGGATAGTTGGCGCTCTCTGGGGGAGGCTTACGTTCAGCATTGCATACGGCAATACGCTGATATTGTATTGTATTGTAATCAGAAAAGCAGAAATGTTTACTGTACCATTGTATTAGAACCTTTCAATATTTTTTACATACCCAGACGCATAAAGTAGTTTGTACTAATTTATACGTCTTTAAAATTATTTTACTAAAACGTTTTTTAGTAAATTACCACGTCCGGACACAAAAAAATATAGAAAATAGAAATAGATATGAGCGCCAAGATTTTAAACGTTGTCCGTTGAGGGAAATAACGGGGCACGCTGTTTATAATTATTGGTATAGCCGTCCTGTCCGTTCATCCAATTTTACACATAAAAAGGCTGTCGTTTAAATGTAAGGTGTGTATGTACTTAGAAATCAAACAAAATGAAGTCTAAAGATAGTTTATTTCAAACTTTTCGTATAAAATAAAAACGCCTCTAATAAAACAAACCATGCGAAAGAAGCTTGTAAATGTTTTTAATTTCGCGAACTATGATAAGCTGAAATCATTGGAAAAAGCATTGGACGCAATTACTAAGGTTGTAATTGTCTAAGTCTAAAGGAAAATTATTTTTTAATCCAATTTTAAGATCGTAAGCGGAAAGAGCATTCCGGCTGGTCGCGAGACGGCACTCATGTACATACAGAAACGTTATATGTACTCGTAGCATGCTTGCAATTCGTACTTGCTAATCCTCTTCGTGCGTGACGGTTAAATCATTTCAATACAAACTACTAATTCCTTATCATTATACATATACCGGTAATAATAGTTAACGACGAAGTACATATGAGGTAAGCAATCGGAAATGGAAACACGCGATGTCCAGTGGATTTCGAAAGCGTGATTACGGGGGGGCCCAACATTGGCTCAGTGCTGTGCAGAAGCAACGTATCCATAGCAGCGTACGCTTCGTGAACGACATGCTGAAATTAGAGACAAAATAGTTTATAATAAAACTATTTACTTACGAATGGATAAAACAACTGTTTTTTTTTGTCACTTATTTAAGTTAATCTGTAGAGATTAACTTAAATAAGTAAAATCTAAATCATTCGTGTATTTCATTTTATTTACCTCTGTCGCATATTTTGAGTTGTATGAGTCGGTCGGCCGAAACATCATCACGGTGTATGTGTTGTCAATACCTAAATGACCGTCCACCCAATCCTCTATCCCGCCGGCGTAAAGTGCTGATTAAAAGGCAAAACGAACGTATTAATGCTTATAATAATTTGGTTGACTCCGTAAAAGCGCAAACAGACTCATTGCCTTATAAATTTGCATTTGATACAAATATATTCCGCACAGGAACCTCTTTGGAACAACCAATATCTATATTGATGAACTCTACAATGATCGTGTGAAAAATGTAACAATTTACGCAAAAACTGTGATGTCTGCCCAGCGACATATGGCCGCCCGCTGATACCGTAAGCGGCGGAAGCCGCGCGTGAGGCACGCTGCCGCTGAAATCAAAATTCTAATAAAACCTCTAATCCTCATTAAAATACATACAAACTTTAAACAAACTACATGAAATTAAAAAAATAAAATTAACAATTTTTTTAACTAATTAGTTAAAAATTAAGGTAGTAAGTACTTCATATAAAACTTATAAAGTTGTTGTATACCATATTTTTCATTTAAACTTCTGGTACAAGGATAAAATGTCTAAACAAAGCATACTCGACCTGGACCTATCCGACGTGACACTTTTTTTATGCTTAATGTAGGTCTATACCGTAGACTGAGTACCAATATGATAGAGATGTTTAGGTAAGCATATATTTTATACTTTAAGATAAAACTAAAAACTGAAACGTGAATAACTCATTACACTAAGCTATTCAAAATTAAGTTCAGATAAAATTAAGTATTTATTAATTGCCAACTTACATATACATGATCGAATGCTCGGGTTTTCTTCGTGTGTGAATAGGGATACATAATGCCCTGGAATGGAGAAAAAGACCAACGTTAAAATGCGGAAAAGTATCCGCGCAAAATAATACAGTTTGTATTTCTTTTTAGGTTAACTAGTTTTCACTTCAATATCTATTTTAAGAGGATTAGGCCTTTCAAAGACATTATGGAACGTAATAGGGAACACCGTGCCTCCAAATTCTACCGCCGTACGCTGGGCCAAAGAGTTTAAGAAGGGAAGAACTTCCAATGAAGATGAGTGTTCAGGACATTTAACCATGTCTAGTAGTGTAGAAAACAGGATAAAACACCGTACATGTGATTTTAACTAAGGTAGGCCTGCTGTTGTACAAATGGGCAAGATTGTGGAAATTATAATTTCACGTATCGTCTGGGTAAAGTAACAAGGTCCTACTTATAAATAGGTTGGCAACTCATCGGCAACCCACCAGGTACGGTAGATGTCAATGGGTGGTGTACCATCACCTAAGATCAGGTGAAACACCTGGTCGCTAACCAACTTTTTACTTAAAAAAAATTTGTGTTGGCAGATCGAAGAGTGACCGATCTTATGTCTATACGTGCCGTTTCTGAGTTCATATTTAGAATCGTTGACAAATAATTATATTTCTCTGCGACCGAACAGCAAAAAAGTTTGATATTTCGAGAGTGAATCTCAAAAACCTCTAGGATCTGCTAAAATATTTTTATCTCCACCATTTTGACCCAGAAACCAAACAGTAATCAATGACCTGGAAAGAGAGCTTATATATCAGACTGTTATTACGCAGACCAAATAAAGAGGTTGTGGGAGACTAATAGTTCGGCAAATTGTGAGCCGGAGTATGGTTTCATCTAGCTTTTTTCCTCGGTTCAAGGATCACCGAAAAAAATTATGTCTGTTGTATGGGAGCACCACTCTATTTACTTTACTTTTTAGGCTGTCTTTTAGCATTTTTTGTTATAGGGGCAATAGAAATACATCATCTGTGAAAATTTCAACAAATAGCGGAGTCTTAGTAATAGGGTCCCTTTTTCCCCTTTGGGTACGGAGCCCTAAAGATACACCCTGTATAAAATTACACAAAATTCCACGTACGAGCACGTCTCCCTCCTTGAACGCTATGAAGGTATGGAGTGGCATGCGCTGGGTGTGGAGGTATCGCGTCAGAGCCAAAGTTTCCGCCTCGCTCAGTTGACGGGTGCCCGCGTACAGATCACCGCAAGGGTGCTCCGCGCGAAGCTCATCAGCTAAAATAAAAGATGACAAGTATATCTTCCGTCGCGTGTTCACATTTTTTATTTATTTACTTATAATAGTACAAATCAGAAAGACAACGTAATTAAATTATAATAAATAAAAATAAAATGTGGCACTCGGGGAAAGGGGGTAAACCGAGATAAACGAGAAGTTAATATCGTTTAAAATATTTTTATTATCTTACAATACATCTAGGTTATTCAGGAATATTTATCATTGAAACTATAGGTTTATTGTAACTAAAACAAGAAACATAAGTTTGAGACTTCAAAGTCTATCCTCTAAATATCATATCATCATATGATAATATCATATTATAGTATCACACATGTGCCACATACATACACGTTAAGTGAACGCTCGGCCGAGCTACATAGGCGGAGTGGGGGGTGTTAGGTTTTATTTTCGTTACGGAATTTCTTGATTCGGTCGCCGCGCTCAAAGCCCGCAATAAAAGCTATGCAATAGCTTAAAAATATCATTACAATTGTCAGTTGATATTCCAATTATGATGCGACGACATTTAGTTTAACACAGTGATTCCCAAAGTGGTCTATATCGACCCCTAGGGATCTATGACAACCTGCAAGGGGTCTACGTCACCGAAAAAAAATTTGGGGGTCCATGAAATGAAAATGGGGGTCCACGATAGTGGATCTCAACACATACACTAATAGTACCTATTTACTTACATCATACTATCTTATAATATCAAAACATATACATTATTTATAAAAGTACCTTTGAAGTAAAAAATTATTATATATGTTTATAAAATTGTGTAATTTGTAGGATGTTGGTATTCGCTTTGTGGTCGCAATACATTTTGAACTTGTAAAAACCTGAGAGTCGCAGTCTCAGAGCTTCGCTACCTTGCACTGACTTGTTCAATTCGTCACTCTATACAAACTTTTATTTTGAGTAGTTTTAATTTAAATTCAATTAATAAATGTATAAATTAACATGTGTTTTTACTTTAAGTTTTTAACACTAAACTTCACTACAGTTAGAAATTTACAGGAAATCAATATCAGGTAAGTACAACATGGAAAAACATGGCAAGGGGTCTACGACACAAAAAAGTTTGGGGAACTCTGGTTTAACATATTTACCTATATTTATAAAAGAAAACCAGAAAACTTCTGTTTATACTGGGTAAATGACAAAAAAGTATTCGTGATTAAACAAGATAAGACTAAACTAATAACTAGGTATATTTAAGCGAGTAACATTGAACAAGGTAACCAGTTCAAGTTCAGATAAAAATGAAGTACCTAATAATAAGGGTAGGAATTAACTTGGGGTTTCGATGTCGGTCCCAAATTCAGAGTTTTGTTTTTTAACAATAAATCTATGGTCGGAACTATAACAGTTAATATTTTTCGCGCTATGTTTCATTCTGAACGCCGATTTCTTTCCCCACAAGCACAGTACCGTGTTTATTTGGCGAATCTTATTGTGACTACATTGTATTAGGATGCTCAAGCCTATAAATTATGTTAATTTTTCATGTCAGAACATAGAGGATATAGTGTAGATAAAATTAAGGATTTTTGAACAAGCCGTCCCTAAGAAACTTAAATTTGAAATCATAAATTACATGAAACTACTGTTTTTGAAGTTATATTCATCATATAATAACATAAAAATATAACATGGAATTTCACAGAAAGAATTAAGGTGATAAAAATCAGGAGGAATGAAGCTTTAAAAAGATTTAAGGGATAAATTCTGAAATTTTTGATTCAGAACGTTTTGATACAAATTTCCTTGAAACAACCCAAAGTAGCCCAAACGTTAACATATAGTCCCCAATATGCAAACTTTTAGACGATGGATTCTCCCGTCAATAATCCATGGATATCGAGAATCCTCATGGATTCTCATCCTGGTGATCATGTTAAGTAAAAGATTTTTTTTAAAGGATTTTGCAACTGAGAGTTCGCGAAAAGGAACCAAAAATAAATACCGTAACGTAAAGGTTAAATCCCTAGGTGCCGTAGACAAAATTGAAAGTGTTTAGTTGTACTTTGAATATTTTTGTGTGATCATATACTGTTCGTTGATTTTATGTTTTTGTATGTGTTGAGAAGGTGGCAAACGAGCTGGCGGTTCTCCCGATTTGAGTGATAACCCATTGACAGTTGCAACACCCGCAGGGTTGCAGATACGTTGCTACCTTATAATAAAGTGGGCCCCGGATAGCTCATTCACCAGGTGTGTTCTTCCTGTGAGGTCCTGGTACTTACCCAGTCGGACCTGCCCATTCGTGCAACAGCAAAGCCTGTTGCGTAGCCTTATCACAGGGTGTGTGAAACTTTCGCAGTTTTAAGACGTTTATGATACGGTTGCCAACCCTAACTCAGAATAATCACGTGAAATATGGTCCAATCGAAGCGGACTATCTCAGACAACAAGACTTCATTCGCCAACATAGCGTACCTGTTCATTGCTTTTTCAAGTGGCCGAGTTGACTACAACAGTCGAATTTGGTGCACATATGATATTGTTTAAGATTATCGCGGTGATAACATATCGGATATTAAAATGTGTTCCTTATCTTTTTAGGGTCGTCGCATACCTACGGTTTTCCTCACTATAACGCGACCTCAATTTTTGACCTTAGTTTAGGTAACATTAATGAAACGGATTTAAGGATTAAAAGTTTGTATTCTTATCATTAACAATTCATTATATCGATAGGATTCTTATGTAAACGATTGTTGGCTAAATTAAAAACTCAGGCCCGGTTTCTGAAGAAACCGAATGAAAGAAAATGATCAGTGTTTCTGAGAGAAATGGTAATCATGGTAGATGGTTAAAATCTTTGAGTTGATCATTCTGATCATTATATCATTCTGCTCAATACAGAGAGTTCTTCTTACATGTGTTCCTCACGATGTTTTCCTTCACCGCTGAGCACGTGATAAAGTCAGCACTTAAAATTAACAAATTCATTAGTGCTGGCACGGGGATCGAACTCAGGTTGCCCGAGTATATTGAACTAAAGGCGAGCGCCCGGACACTGAGCTATCACGGCACGGCTATATCGCAGATTATGCATAATTACGGATTATTATATATAATCACCAGTTTATTACTTTTACCGGAACAAATATACCACGAAGGAGATTCATCCTTGAAAAGATTCAGGGGAAATTTATTCGCTTAACAATATAAAAAAGAATGTACCGAGGATGAAAGGAACCTCTATTAATAACGTTGATTTATTTAAAGACTATTTTTCATCAGTATACAGGGTTTGGTTGTTGATTTGAATGGGCTAGGTCTCACTTCTCCTTAAAACTTAGGTCTCCTTAATAAATTTGAAACATTAGATGATAAAAAAGATAGCGGTCCTGATGATGTTAGTCCAGTAGCAAAAATTTTTGTAACTCCTTTATATTTCATATATAACGAATCCCTGAAATCTGGTTCATTCCCACTTAAATGGAAATTAGGAAAAGTGGTACTCCGTATTTAAAGAATGAGACACGGCAAAAGTTAACAACTATAGACCTTTTTCGATTTTATCTACTTTTGCAAAAATTTTTGAATCATTAATATGTTCAATAATTCAATTTCACATACAACAAATAATAATACCGCACCAACAGTAGAAATTTAGCACAAAGATTAGCACTATAAACAATTTAAATTTCTAAAAAAGCAATGGCGACATCTCTCGTTCGAATTATCGTTGTAAAACGATATTCGAAGTTGTTTGTATGCTGGAAAGGATATAACAATAGATGGCGCCAAGCATTGCTTCAAATGCTAAGAAAACAATGTGGAAGAATGCGTTAAGATTTTCGTCGGTGTGGTAATCAGCCGTTTAGCTCAGTGGCTAGAGCGTCAGGCCGCGAATGCCGAAGACGTGGGTTCGATTCCCACAGCGGCGACAATCTTTTCGCACTTTTTATACATATTTTAATTGGAGATAAGTGTTACAGGAACGGTTTTTATGGCACATTGCAAAAACATCATGCCTGGATAAAAAAATTAATTACTTATGACGAAAGATTTAGCTATTTTAAAATAACGAGTCTTTCTAAGAGGAAAGACTTAGAAATTTAAATTGAAGAATTTAAATTAAGGAAAGACTTAATTGATTTTAATTTTTTCCATGAGCTTGTAAGAAATAATGTAGATTGCCCTGATCTTCTTTCCTAATTTAACTTTAATGTCCCTCGTTCTTGTCCACGCACTAAACTGAAACTCCTAAAGTGTTTTTGGGAGCTAAGCAATTATACCGCGCTTGTATACTCTAGTAAATAAGTTCTCCGACAAAATTGATTTAAATTGCGATTCTTTACTTGAATGTCGTCACATTATTCTAAGCCATGATTGACAACTTATTTCCACGAGAAACATTTTTTTTTCGGTTTTAATTTTATTTTTTTGTTATTACGCTGGATAAACGTTTTTTTACACTTATGTCAACATATTAGCTTTTTAGTTGTATTTTTTTCTTTGTAATATGCATTTACTGACAAATACGTGAATCTATCAATGTTGTGTTTGCCTATGATTTTGATGTGCAATTAGTTTTAAGCATACATTTTGTATAGATGACCTATATGACTATGACTCGGACGTCACTCTGCCAGATGGACCGATGACCTGAGAAAGGTCGCTGTAAGTGGCTGGATGAGGAAAGCGGAAGATCGTGCTCTGTGGCGTGCCCTTGGGGTGGCCTCTATCCAGTGGACTGCAAAAGGCTAATAATAAAATATCTTTATTCACATAGACGCTTGCGCGTTCTTATGAAACGTCGAAATTTTACAAGGGAATTGGATAGATGACCTAACAAAAGTTTTATTGTCACATCTGCAGGATAGCTTATTAAAAAATATATAAGTTCCATGTAAATTAAGAAATAGAAAACACTAACGTGGAATCCATTGGTACTCAAAATTTCTATCAAGGTTGACTCCATAACACGGCTTAATAGAACATCGTAAACCAAATACTGTACACGCATCTAGCTCTGCACTAGATTGCCAAGTCTGACGCAAATTCTTTGTCCATTCCCTCCGCTAAAAAGTGTACCAAAATAAAATTATAATTACTTTGTCAAAGCTAAATTAATTACTTCTATCGTCCAATTCAGTGTGACTTCACTGTAATAAAATGCTTATTGAAACATCAATGAACGATCTCTATCTATTCGTTAGTTGAAATTTTTCATTGGAGTTCAAAATAATCTGTTATTTACTGAACAGTAATAATACTGAACAAACAAAAGAAAATGCATGATAATTACAAATAAAATTTAAACAGGCGAACATACTTGTGGAAAGGTTATTGAGTAATCATAGCCGTCAGGGTTGAAAACGGGTATTATCCAAAAACGATACTTAGAGAGTAAATCTGTGTGGACGTCAGTACGCTCTATTAATTGATATAAAACATATAACGCGGCGGACACTGCGTGGTGATCTCTACCCTGAATGCCTGCAAATAAGATATATATACATATAAACCGGCTAAGTGCGAATTGAACTCGTACTACCCGTACTTTATTAAGTCGGTATTATACTGCCTTGATAAAATTGGTAAATAATCAACAGCGATTTACTCAGGACCTGGTGGTTCTAGCAAGTTGAAATTTATACCAGATACTGAGGCCTATAGTCCATATTATGTATATAAAAATGATCAAGATCCTGGAGCAACACGGTAAAAAGATATGGGCAAATTTAGATTTTCGCGAAAACCTTGAGGTACCAAAATATACCTTATTTTTCTAATTTTATGATTCTAGGTCAACGGGAACTACCATATAGAAAAATCCGAAAAATAAAAAAACTTTGAAAATTAAGGTATATTAAGGTAGTACCAATACTTACAACTTTTCATGAAAATCACCTTCAATCAGAACCTTAAATTTTTTCACGTGAATTTTTAATAAACCTAATAGGGACTATAGACCTTAGTTTCTGGTATAAATTTTAACTTGCTTGGTCCACCAGCTCCTGACAGACGAACAAGAGGGTGATCTTATAAGGGTTCCTTTTTACCTTTTAAGTTACGAAACCCTATGACTACTACATTAAGGTGGTCCAAAAAAGTATTTTTTTTTTTAATTTCTTGTCGAAATTATTTTAATTTTATATGTATTAACTGTGGTAGGACCAAGCAACAGTGTACACTGTTGCATGAACGGGCAAGTCCGTCCGGTTAAGTACCACGACCTCACAGAAGACTGGCGTAAAGTAGAAGTGTTACACTGCGTTTCATCTGGTCAGTGAGGTAGCCGGCGTCGCGTTTATTTAAAGATGGCAACACATTTGCAACCCTCCGGGCGTTGCAAATTTCCATGGACAGTGGTTTTCACTTAACATCACGTGAACCGCTAGCTCATTTGCCACTTTCTCACATAAAAAAAAATTAAGAGCTCAATAACAATACCAGATAGATTAAAAAAATTACAAAATTAGCAGAGGTACCTGCAACCACCATGACCGTTTGTTTTGCGGAAATTATTTGGCCGCTACTTGGGTCGTCAACTATCATCATGTATATAGGGTTTTCCATCAAAGTATAATTACCGGCTGTAATATCAGTCCACTTTGCTACGGGACTGTGCTCAGCCCAATATCTTAACTGGGAAACAATCTGTGAATAAATAAAACAATTAGCCTTAAGAAGAATTCTGCATTAAGGATCTCAATGGTCTCCTCTACTTTATTACATATGAATTTAATAAAATTCTTAGTGAATTTTTAAAGTAAAGCTAAAACTTGGTGATGCGAGATGCGAGTTGAAGATATATCTTGGAAAATTTTTACTTAAATATACATAAATATCCTTTTAACCTCAGGCAATGTGCGTGGCGATTTAAAATTAAGCGGTCGTAATCGTAACAAACTACAGTTATGTCTTGTAATTTCTTGTCTCCTCTTTGATCCTTCTAAAACAGACGTTTCATTTGTTTTAGGAACAGCTATCGTATCATTGTCATTCTCCATTTCTAAGTAAATTTTTTCTCCAGGTTCTTGTTTTTCGGTGATATCTATGTACCCAATCTTATTTGTATTAGTAGATGTAGGTTCTTCTAACACTCCTTCTTCAGATTCGTCTTTATATTTTCGATTTGCTTTTTTAGTAATATCATTATCCTCTTCAATATAAAACATCATGCCATAGGGTGAGTCAAGTTCTTTTTCTTCATCTGCTTTTTTTTCTTTATCAATCATTTTGCGCTGTTGCGTAGTATAATCAATAAATTTAGGAGAACCAGTATCCCGGCTGGTTTTGAAATTCATATTATAATCTACATTTTGAGTACGTTCTAAATCCATTATTGGGAAATGCGTACTACGACTAACGGAAATTTCATTCGAGTTGATTTCTTCATCATCAAACGGTTGAACATTACCAAATTCGTTGTCAAGTATCGAAGTTTTTGACGGTAGTATGCCATTCGGAAACGGTGAAGTCCGGGTTGGTTTAAATTGCGCATCAGAATAAGTCTATATAAAGAAAAAATTAGGAATTAAGTATTAGTCTTAAGAATCTCACAAATAAAAAAGAGTGAATAAACTAAACTGCAATTACAAATGGATAAATGCAATAATTACGAAACACAAATAAACAAAGTTGGTAAATATTGTAAAAAGATTTCAAAACTTACGTATCTCAGTAAAGTTTGTGGAGTCAAAAGACTAGCGGACGACTTTGGGGTAAATTGTACTGATGTGATAGGTGCGTACTGTCGGGCAAGCAACGTGGGAGTCCTTGCGATGAATTGTGGACCTGCCGGTGGACTTTCATCCCGATGTGGTGGACGAACAAACTTATATTGCGGATATGGTGGTTCATTTAAAAGAAGCCCTTAAAACAAAGATTGAGTCAGATTGAAATCAACATAAAAGTGTTCGTTAAATATTGAAAAACATTTAATTCATTCGAGTACCTTGTGCGGGAAACGATGGCATATTTCTACTTGGTACAGGCACCTGAGTAAAGAGCAAATCTTTATTATCGTAAAATGTAGTCATAAGTGTAGGTAGTACAGAATAGTGCATTAAATGCAGTTTAACCGTCAACGCTGTACTTGGTGAAGGTACAACTACTCCACCAACAATTATTTTCTCTGTATTCTTTGTGCTGGGCAATATGTTTACAGCGACAACTCGTTTTGTGCTAGTAGATGGTATGTCATCATCGAGAACTTTAACAATAAATTCCGACGTGGATACTTGATTTGGACGCCATCGTGTATACTCTGCAGGAGATCGTTTGTTACGAAACACTGAAAATTATTTAAACATAAAAGATATATACTTATATTACATTTTTCATAGTCCCTAGATACATAAGATGTTTACGAGTGCCAAACGCAACTCACATGATGCATTATACAAAGGTTCAGTGACAACATCGTTACAATTAGATATCAAAGAATATATCGAATTTGTAAAAGCTATTATTATTAAAATGACTATGAATGACATATTACTAAGAAAGAGCAAAGCTTCATTTTATGATAAAATGACAACATATCTTTGGATTTATGTGTCAACACACCAAGCATGTCATATTATTTAGTCGCCAGACTTAGTAAACACTCTATCAATTTTTCTTTAAACAATATTTTAGGTCACGGGAAAAATATAAATCATTGAAACCAATTTCAGAATAAGTAAAAGAAATTGTAATAATGAATGGTAAGAAAATATACAAATAATTACTTCAAAATTCATTTTATAATTAAATATTTAAAAAGATCTTTTACCATATACTTGACAACAATTGTGACTTGAATGAAAATAAAAACGTGCTTTACTATGTGTCAATGATCCATAGCTTTACAAATTTTAAAAGACTATTACAAATTTATCCATCGAGATAATGCTATTGCAAGTTAAAATATATTTAATAACATCAATGTACCTATTTGGTGCACTATTTGTAATTCTATTTCCTCCAAGAAACTATGTTATGTACGCATACGTATGTTTTAAACAAAATACAATTCATGGGCGCCGGTGATATCTTTTTCACTAAGGGGTAGTTGCATCTACTTGTATTACTATTATCAAATAATAATTTGCACGGTACATCACATAGCGCTATGCCTTAAATTAACTTCAAAATCAAATTTGGGTACATGTCATGACACCACAGTTAAATAATCCGTCTCGCAAGATTCTAGAAAGCCACATTGTAAGATATATCATGATTTCTTCTATAGCCAGGACACCGTTTTACATGACTCGGCGCCCATGACCTGTTTGAAGTAGTTTTTTTGTTTTTCTAGAATTTTACTTCATTGATGCTTCGGAAGTCGAAGCCTGGGGTCGTGGGGTCGATTCCCACACGGGACAAGTATTTTTGTGACCCACAGATAATTGTTCGGGATCCGGGTGTTTGTTTCCCAGGAGGATTGACGTCAAGCAAGCGGCCGGTCGTAAAAATATAGAAAATTAAAAACCGCTTACAACATGATTCACATGTTGTGCCCCACCATATCTAGGTAAAATAAGGGAAGGAGGTTGACGAGTTCATTAATTTCATATATCTTAAAGGTCTGGTGCAAAAATGCGGAAAGTAAGAAGCGTCAGCGAAAAGTTGAGATTTAGGAACTACATTGACTATAAAACGCTGTTGGATGTTATGGAAAATTTAGCCCAAGATAATTCGGACATCGCCAAAGTTGTTCATTTAACGCCCCGTACCGCTAACAATCGAAGTATCCTCGCTCTGGAACTTCACAGTGACAAACAGAGTAGTAAGCCTGGAATACTGATTATTGGAAGTAGGTTCTCAAATTCGCAATAACTTAAATGATTCTGTTCAGTAGCTTCTAGTTCTTGACATAGATTTTCTGTCGACCGATATTTTATTATTCCACTGTCCGACATTTTACTAACGTCGGACAAAACAAACAACAGATTATGTATCTGAGAACTTAACACTTCGTATGAAAGATTCTCCAATCTTTTATGCAGTCTAGGCGTCTAGAGAGATTAGCCAATAGACAGAGGTAATTTCTGCTTAAATGAAACTCTTTTTACAGATTCCCTCACGTTAAATTTTTTATTTACATTTGCGACACATCTAATACTTGCAGTATTCATATTTACCGCATGAACCATAACCATGAATGATACAGAGATGTTAGAGAATGTTCAGAAACAAAAAAATAGAAATATAATAAAATCCGTGGAAGTGGTTGACAATGGCTTATAAATAATAGTGCCATGGTATCTGATCAAGCCTCAATCAAAATCAAGTCAACATTGTACTCGTATATTTTTTATATAAGAAGATGGCAAGCGAGTTGGCGGGTCACCTGATGTTAATTGATAACCGCTCATGGACATTTGCAACACCCGGCACCCCCAGGGTTATAGATGCATACCTTTAAATAAAACGGGCCACGGCTACCTCAATCACCAGACGAAACGCACAAGTACGACGCTTCTACTTCACGCTATTCTTCTGTGAGGTCGTAGTAGTTACCCGGACGTGCAACAGCCGCCGCTGTTGCGTGGCCCTATCACAGTTCCGTATTTGGAATTATGATATTAATATAAATGATGTTATTACGTAATTTTACTCATTATGACATTCATATGGTGATTTTTAAATTTTAGCATTAAATGGAATGACATGGGGTGCTACGAATGCTATTCTTGAGTTGTCAGACAGATTACTTCATCACAGTAATTATCAAACACCCTATTTTAATGACTACGATTGGTTAGTTTAACATTTTTAACTATTTGTATGTTGTTACTTATGTATGTATTTGTAATTGTATACCTAAAATCATGGTAGAGCACGCAAAAATAATACATAGTTTATCAACCAGAAAGTTAAGAGATCCGCAACAGAGATGATATCACCTAAACACCATTTTTTTGTAGTAAAGTTGTTTTAACTAACTTCACAGAGTAAAAGAAAGTGTGTAACGATTTAGCGAATATACATTCTTCTCCTTATTACCATAAATTGGTTTCCAACTGATTTGTACATGCAAAATTTTTCTTAGGTTTTTAATACCATTGACGAATCCTGATGGTCTTAATTTCACACAAAGCTTGGGTTTCCGAAAATCCTTGGACGTGGACGAATGGTGCCGGAACATTACAGCGCGAAACGGCACACGGCCCAATTTTTGGTACAAAAATGTCGAAATGGAATCTCAAAATGAGACATGTTTTGGTACTAATATCAACAGAAATTTTGCTTATCATTGGCAAGGTACGTTATTATTGATTGCGCGCATAATTTAGCATTAATTTAGTATAATAAGAGTGTAGTAGGTATACATACTAATGTTAAACAATTAACTATCTTACTACTACTATATATGATGCCTAAGTGGCAAAGTTGCTCAATCTATCGGCTTCGGTGCCAGGGTCCGAGAGTTCGATGATGACTTCAGGGGACAAACACACACATAAAATAATTTTTCCGGATCCGACTGCCATTTATCAAAGAGGGTTGACATCAATTTTGTGACGCCTAAATGAGCTAAGGGCGATTAGTGTGGAATTATATACGTCCTTAAACCACGCTTTTTATAATATATTTTTTTACTCATTCGCACATATAAGCGTTTAATTAAGAATAATTAGAGTCTTTTTACTTAGGTAAGTGTTATCGTCCTCATCATTTCAGCCTGTGTGAATCCACCACCGAACATGGGACTCACACAGAAACTGCCGCGAAGTACGACCCACAATAGATGGTGTGAGCGAGTGTAATAAATTCTAATTGACGTCTGTCTGTTCCTTGAACGTTGTCGCTTATCTGTAATTCAGAATTACACAGAGCGTAATTAATTTTACAGATGATGTCAATAAAACTCCAACGCGATGTTCACAATATTATCCAGGTCACAAACCGTTCTCGACCGCCGAAGCTCAAGCATTGCGAGCCTACATTCATCAGATTGGTGACGGCATACACTTAACCATTCACTTACATGCTAGTTTTGTGTTGAAAAAGGTAAAATTGGAATAATTGTTCACTTCTATTAAAGTATAATGAAAATAACAAAAATTAATAAATCATCTAACTAATATCAATAATGGAAACAATATATTAAAAAAATATACATCACGGCAGTTGACAAAGATCTAGTTTACAGTCCTCAACTCCTCGATAGATTAATAATAGGGAGAAAGACATGCAAGATAAGTTTATTGTTTTGTCTCACTTTCCGTTTTTCTAATTATTTTATTATGAAATTCGTTATAGGAGTTTATTTTGTACCCTTGGCGATTCTCGCTGCGGCAACCAAGTAATTACCGTTCATTGCAAGCAATAGGTGAATACGCTGCAAGGAACTATCGTCTGGAAGACGGACGGCTCTATGAGGTGTGTTGCTGCTTGTTTTTTTGAATTATTTGTTTTATTTAATTAGATGGCTTTCAAGCAATTCCCAAGAATGATAACCGTACCACATTTGTCAGACGAAAAGCAAACGCGTGAGAATGTCTATTTTATTCTTGTTTTCCGTGGGACCGTTTTACTTCCCCCGTTCATGCCAATCGTTACATACAACAGCACATAAGGTGCTGTTGTATGAAACACAATGTGCTATTGTATGAAACAGCTGGCATGAACGGGGGAAGCTGCGTGGCTTTATAATAGAACATATTCTTAGTAGCAAGCTTAGTCTTAGTTTCCAAAATAGGCCGTCATACTTCAATATTAAACCTCTTTTTATTCATAAACCTCGAGAAACTGAGTTTAAATCATTGCCTATAAGAACCAACCCAGCATAATTATTGATAGTAGTTCAAGAATAATTTGTTATATCTGCGGCATTTCTTTAAAGTGTTACAAAATAATTATAGTAGTATGCCTCTCATCAAAAATTTTAATTTTAAGTTTAAAAAAAATGTGGTGTATATCTCGACGCAGGTAAGAATATTTTGACGTAACCATTTTGTTTGTTTATATTTTTAAAGGTGTAATCGTGTGAAAGTAAAAAATGTTTAACTTAAATTTTGATGCGTATATGTATTTTACAGAGACTCTTGAGTCCTGAAAAATTTACCGATGCATCACTATGATTTTCAAAATGTTTCGTAATATTCAATTCAACTTTGCTGGTAGGTACACCAAGGCAGCAGCGACGCACGCGTTGCGGGCACCTTGATTGACTACATGACGGGTGTAGTGGGCACTGAATTGGCTTACGTCGTGAAACCTTACCACAAAATGTTTCCCAATTTCACGGATACGGCGACTCTTGGTAAGGAAAACATATATAGCGTGTCGATACCACCACGACAATAAATGAACACACGTCTAACGCTACTTGCCAATAATCATAAAAAAATATTAACGTTAAAAAATGCATGATTAAAATTTTTTTTCAAACAAACTAATTGAATAAAAAAGAAACAAAATTTGTAACATCCTATACAACTGCAACTGACTGATTCAGAGATTTTTTCATTCGTTGCCACAGCGTCGCATTACAAGCCTCTCCTTCTAACAGTATGTTTTGTCTCTTTTAAATGAATTCAACCCATTTATATGTTTTGTGACCTTTACAAATTAACATTACGTTACAGTTTAATACGTAAGGGTGTTCTAAAAGTGTTTGTTTTGTAAAATTTTATAACTCGGTAAATATTAATGTTTAAAGAATGTAAATGTTTAATACAATTTTAAAAAGTTATTGTCGCGATTGTAAAGACGCCGTATAAAATTAGTCATTGCAACATATTATCTCTCACTCATACTACTACTCATTGCTTTAAATGCTAAATAACAATGTAGAAAGAAGGCGTTAAGATTTTCGTCGCTGTGGTTATCAGCCGTTTAGCTCAGTGGCTAGAGCGTCAGGCCGCGAATGCCAAAGACGTGGGTTCGATTCCCACAGCGGCGACAATCTTTTCGTACTTTTTCTACATGTTTTAATGTTCAATCTTAAGTGCAGAGATTAGCACAATAAAAAAAAACTTTAAAATTTATAAAAGCAATGGCGACATCTCTCGTTCGAATTATCGTTGTAAAACGATATTCGAAATTGTTTGTATGCTGGAAAGGATATAACAATAGATGCGCCAAGCATTGCTTCAAATGCTAAATAACAATTTAGAAAGAAGGCGTTAAGATTTTCGTCGCTGTGGCTATCAGCCGTTTAGCTCAGTGGATAGAGCGTCAGGCCGCGAATGCCGAAGACGTGGATTCCATTCCCACAGCGGCGACAATCTTTTCGTACTTTTTCTACATGTTTTAATTTACCTATAAAGTTTAAGATAACACTGTTTTTATTTTCCTTTGGAAATTGATGCTTGCATAGACATTACCTATGCAGAATCACGCGTGTTGAGAAAAATGAAGGAATAGGTATTATCTACGGGTCATTAAGGTTCGATACGTTGATCATTATTCATGACATCGGCGGCTTTCCACCGTGTCATTCGTTACAATTTGATCTCAGCTATTTACGGTGGTAGGGCCACGCAGTTGCCTCGTTTGTTGCACGAATGGGTAGCTCATCCGAGACCACGAACTCACAGAAGACCAGCGTAAAGTGGTAGTATAATACTATCGCGTTTCGTCTGGTGAGTGAAGTAGCCGTAGCCCAATTTTCAAAAGGTTGTCAACGCGTCTGCAAACCCTCGGGTGTAGCAGATGTCCATGGGCGGTGGTATTCACTTAATATCAGGTCAACCACCGGCTCGCTTGGCAACTTTTCACATAAATAAAAATAAAAAATTTCAAGACATGCTTATGAACTGGCCTAAAAAAGGGGTGTATAAGAAATTCGAGAGTAATAAAAAAAGTTTTAACTATATAAATTAATACAAAGTAATATCCAAAAGTACTTCTACCGGGTCTTCAGAAGCCACGGAATCTAGATTATGGCTGCTCCATGTATGTTTTTTAATGTGCGAAGGTCAAACGAGCTAGATGGCAGTTCACCTGTTATTAAGTGATAACCACCCTTTCACATTTGCAACACTTGTAGGGTGGATTGCCGATGCATTATAAGGTTTATATTACAATTATTGACACTTCTTTATACGAATCCTATTTTTTATTGAATCCTACTTTAGAAAAGTTTCTGACAATCAGTGTGGTTTAATAAATTAAGCGACGCTTACTAGTCTTTATTAACTGTAACCTTACAAAAATTGACATATTTTTTAATATTTCAGAAACCTACGTAACCAAGTCAATATCAACGATTCTCAGTTTAGTGAGAGGTTGGCGGAAAAGTACGAAGCAGAACACACTTTCGTTTTTCGGTCGAGATGTTGAATTTTAATTTTAGATTATAAAAGTTTCTCTTTTTTAAATCTTTTATTACATATCCTTTATTTCATTACTGTCTTAACTTATGCTACCCCTACCCATATTATTTATTTAAGCTACAGTGAAAAAACAAATTCAATTACGAAAAACGAATTAATAAATATAATTATCTGCAACTGTAGGTACATCTGATGTCTTGATCTTAAATTACCAACGTATCGAGTTTCGTCGTTTATTTGTTTATAAGGAGGGAAAGGAGTAAAAAAAAAGCATCAATGGGTATAATTATTACTTAAGTATAGTGAAAATTATTACTTATTGGAGAGAATTAATGTCATACGAAGTGGCGGTTCACCTGACGTTACCTTATTCAGCTGCCCATGGACATCTACATAACATGGGAACGTAGTTACTTTCCCACCCTTTACAAGATTGGACCCCTGTTCCCCACTCGCTAGACGAACACAAAAGTTTATTTCTGTCACCTTCACACTGTCTTCTATAAGACTGTGGCAATTCTCCGCACGAGCCCACCCATCCGTGCAACATGCGAAGCTACTACACACCCCAGTAACAACAGATTTAAAATTAATAGGTACTAAGCTTTTTTATTGAAGTTTATTAAGTCATATCGGTCAGGAAATAAAGCGGGCGGCAATTATTTCCACAAAGTCGTTGGCCGCGACGAGAAATTAAGTGATAATCTGCTAATCTTCAAGCCAGTATTTATCCGAACAATTTTATAGATATTTGTTAAGTGTAAATAGTTATGCATATGGAAAGAGTTATGAAACAAGCCAATCTAAAAAGTTCTGCCTACTGATAGCGAAATTGTGTACAAAGAATTAACATTAGTTTTGCGATAAGTTTTTTAAATTGCAATATAATCGGGCTCGCCAGGAATTAGGTACATGTATGAATAACGTGTTCTGCACACGGGTGGCACATTCAATTTGCAACAAATATACGAATCAACTAATCGAGCTCATTCACGAGAATTACAATTGATAGTGTGAAAAAATTCTCATTCGTAAAATAGTTCCGATCTCAAAATAACGCGCTATGGTTGACAGCGAGAGGTCGTGGTGTAGTGTCCTCGTAAATACCCGGTAAGAGGCTGCCTCCAACTGCCTCCCTGGATATCCGTCGCCGGAGACCAGGGCGCATGAGGCTTCCCCCTGATAGTGAGACCCCGAGCGGTAAGCACGGAGGTGTCTACCGCTGAATATGGAGCTCGTAAGAGGTGCTGTGCTAGTTGCACTGATAGCACCAATTAGCAGTAGCACACGAGAAGAGGCCTAAAAAGGCTATAGTCGTGCCGGGTCGCGGAACTATGCATCTTAGTGTTCCCATGTCCCCGGCCGATGCGACAAAAACAGGTGCAACGTGAATTTTTTTAGTGGATACCCGTTTCTGACTGGCACTCCCACATACCCCTGGCAGTTGCCCGATCCGTCGACAGAGGCCAATCGGGGGAGCGGCAGGAGGATAGTTCTGATCTGGGATCCACTAATGATTTCCCATTAATATTTTTTTAAAAGAGGTAACCCTTTTTAACGTGGGAAACTATACTCTCGGAAACGGGGTTAACGGTGAAACCACAGACCAGTTCAACCGCTAGGCACAGAGAGGCTTGCTGCTTATTAGCACTGGCTCTCCTTGCTCCCATGGCCTCTGGTTAGCAGGTTAGTCAGGCTAGTTCGTTGCAAAAGGGGACAAGTAGGTAGGCGCGAATGTTCTAGCGTGCTTTACCCGGAGGAAAAGGCACTTGTTCCCGGACCGATGCAGCCAGCGCTGGGAGAGTCGCGGAAATGTGCTAAATCGTTCTCCCGTGATCCTGCACCATAGGTAGTTTTAGTCGGTGCGAGTCCGACATAACTCATCGCAGCCAGGCATTTCTACTACGTAAAAAATAGCATAGGCTTGTCCGACGAAGCGCGTTGCCAACTATTACTCACTCACCGCACGAAACGCTAAAGTATACTAATATTTCCACTTCACGGCGGTCTTATGTGAGGTCGCGGTCCGAACTGTTGTTGCACGAATGGATTTCCAAATAGAAAGAAAAACAAAACCGGCCGGTGCTAGTCGGGCTCGCGCATGAAGGGTTCCATACCATTATCTATAAAAACGGCAAAAAAATCATGTTCGTAGTAATAGGGTCCAGTTTTACCCTTTGGATGCGGAACCCTAAAAAAAGCACAGCGAAGTGCGGCTGGGTTCAGCTAGTAGATTTTATAAAGCGACGTTTTCGTAGCATGTTTAAGACACATAACTACATATAGTTAATTACGATCAAAGTCACGCAATTCATTTATTACGAACAGTTACAAGATTTTTCATTTGTACATAAAATTATAATAAATATAATTATGCCTAGTTTATGGGATAAGTGGAAAAGAAACAAACACGCCTTGACTTCCTGTCAACATTTATAATATATCTTTGACTGTCTAAAAATAAACAACATATTTGGATAGATACAAAATGAGCAAATATACACTATTTACAATATCTATCATATATCATCTCGTCCTATTAGTTGTAGTGGAATTTTTTCTTAAAACCGATACGTCGATTCGCCACGCATTCGCGAGTGCTCCGACGGCGTCGAGTAGGGACTTTTGTTTTAGGTTGTTCTCTTTGAGATCAGTGCTGTGTAGGAGGCTGAGGTGTAAAGAGATCTGATTTAAGTGCTGCAGTCTTCTCAACAGAGAGTCCTTAAGCTCTCTGACGTCAGTTCGACGCCAATATTTTAAGTTCGTGCCGATTAAGTTGCTGATGTGTTCCCTTATGTCTCTCAAACACGCCTTCTTTTCTATATTTGACTGAAAAATAAAGAAATAAGATTGAAATCATAATGAACCTACACGGTCACACACAAGATTTACACGCGAAATACAGAACGACCCCTCTTCTCTTCTTATTTCGTAAACGCTTATGAATGTCCCAGCTGGGCAAAGGCCGCCTTTTGTATAGAATGTATCAGGGCATAGTCCACCACGCGGCCCCATTGCGGATTAGCAGACTTCACATATGTTCGAAATACTTTTTTTATTATTATTTTTATATAGAGCCGTGATAGCTCAGTGTCCGGGCGCTCGCCTTTAGTTCAATATACTCGAGCAACCTGAGTTCGATCCCCGGTGCCGGCACCAATGAAGTTTTTAAGTTTAAGTGCTGACTTATCACATGCTCCGCGGTGAAGGAAAAAATCGTGAGGAAACCTGCATATTTTCGAAATAATAACAAAAAAAAATATATTTCGAAGATATGTGAAGTCCGCCACTACGCAGTGGGGCCGCGTGGCGGACTATGCCCGGATGCCCTCTGTATAGAGGAGGGCTTTAACCCAGCAGTGGGACATGTATAGGCTGTTACTTTACTTTTTTACTTTTATTATTTCGAAAATATGCAGGATTCTTTACGATGTTTTGCTTCACCACTGAGCACGTGATAAGTAAGCTCTTAAAATTAACAATTTCATCGGTGCCGGCTGCGGGGATCGAGTTCAGGTTGCACGAGTATATTGAATTAGAGGCGTGCACTGAGCTATCACCCTACACAACACTACACTATAATTCCTATATTATACTATACTATACTACTATAGTACAGTACCGTGGCGGAGCAGAGAGCGACGCGGGCTCGCAAGTGGTGAGGGACGCCGAGCGAGCGCAGAGCTAGCGCCACCAGACCGCCGCTACTCACGCGCTCGGAAAGCGGGTACACGCGACTATCAGCCTCGCCGCTTCTGTACAAAATAAATTTGCCACTGTCACAGTCATGGCGAGTATTATTGCTCTTCGGATCGCACAAATACGCGTGGAAATCCAACACACAACACAACCCCAGGCGCCAAAGCGAATGGCATAGCAACTAAGCCACCTAGTCATCATTAGATGATATGTAAGTTTATTAAAATCAAACAAATGTTAAACAATTAAAATAAAAAAAAATACTCGCTGCTGCTCAGCAGCAAGTCAAATGGCAGCCGTACACAAATCAAATTAAATAAATAAAATAGCATGCGGCTCGATCGGACAAAATTTGGCAAGTAGGCAGATACCTCTATCTGCTCATAGAGTAATTAGAATTATTCAATGATTTCGGAGCGTTCAAGAGCGGCAGGGTCAACGACCTCGATCCGCGAGCTGAGGCTCAACCGTCGGAGCGGCGGGATCAACGCCAGATCCGTGAGCTCAGGCTCAACCGTCGGAGCGGCGGGGTCAACGCCAGATCCGTGAGCTCAACTGTCTGTGGCGATGACTAGCATCGCGGGGTAGAGGTGGGCGTAGAGATTAGAATTGTGAGCTTAATTTCCGCGGCATTCATGCCTGTGGTACCGGTGTGGTGGTGTGTGGACCGCGGGATCCGCGAGATCACCCGTCATCGACGAAGACCAGCATCGCGGTGTAGAGGTGCG
This sequence comes from Iphiclides podalirius, assembly GCA_933534255.1. NCBI lineage: Eukaryota > Metazoa > Arthropoda > Insecta > Lepidoptera > Papilionidae > Iphiclides > Iphiclides podalirius. The sequence goes on along the minus strand of OW152822.1, from coordinate 7,943,124 downwards.
CGTAGGGGGATTAGAATTACGACTTCAATGACAACGGAGCTTACGCGCGTGCCATTCCATCTAAGAGAGCGGGGTGAACGACCTCGTGATCCGCGAGCTCACCCGTCCGCGACGAAGACGAGCAGCGCGGGGTAGAGGTGCGCGTAGAGATTATAATTGTGAGCTTAATTTCCGCGGCATTCATGCCTGTGGTACCGGTGTGGTGGTGGGTCAACGACCTCGCGATCCGCGAGCTCACCCGTCCACGACGAAGACGAGCACCGCGGGGTAGAGGTGCGCGTAGAGATTAGAATTGTGAGCTTAATTTCCGCGGCATTCATGCCTGTGGTACGGTGTGTGGTGGTGGGTCAACGACCTCGGGATCCGCGAGCTCACCCGTCCGCGACGAAGACGAGCAGCGCGGGGTAGAGGTGCGCGTAGAGATTAGAATTGTGAGCTTAATTTCCGCGGCATTCATGCCTGTGGTAACCGGTGTGGTGGTGGTCAACGACCTCGCGATCCGCGAGCTCACCCGTCCGCGACGAAGACGAGCAGCGCGGGGTAGAGGTGCGCGTAGAGATTAGAATTGTGAGCTTAATTTCCGCGGCATTCATGCCTGTGGTACCGGTGTGGTGGTGGGTCAACGACCTCGCGATCCGCGAGCTCACCCGTCCGCGACGAAGACGAGCAGCGCGGGGTAGAGGTGCGCGTAGAGATTAGAATTGTGAGCTTAATTTCCGCGGCATTCATGCCTGTGGTACCGGTGTGGTGGTGGGTCAACGACCTCGCGATCCGCGAGCTCACCCGTCCGCGACGAAGACGAGCAGCTGCGGGGTAGAGGTGCGCGTAGAGATTAGAATTGTGAGCTTAATTTCCGCGGCATTCATGCCTGTGGTACCGGTGTGGTGGTGGGTCAACGACCTCGCGATCCGCGAGCTCACCCGTCCGCGACGAAGACGAGCAGCGCGGGGTAGAGGTGCGCGTCGAGGTGCGCGGGCAGGTCGTGGCGCGCGGCGTCGAGGCGCGCGGCGCGGGCGGGCACGCCGCAGCGCGACAGCAGCCGCGCGGCGCCGAGAAGCGCGCGCGACGCGTGCGCGCCGCACGAGCCCCCGCACACCGCCACGAGGCTCACCTGCAGCGGAGACTCCAAGCAATAACATACTATAATGGCGCCCACACGCTATGCCATAGCCCCGGCGAGTTCGGTACGGCGACCCGACCGGCGTGGGAAGTAGTGAACCGCGCCAGAGGGTGTGGGTTTGATCCCCACTACTGGAAAAATATTGTCTGATGTACGTGGTGTTTTTCCAGTGTTTATATATGTATAATATGTATTCATTTACAAATGAAAATTGCATTTAGGTATGTTTATCAATTTTCTAGTACCCATAGAACAAGCGGTGCTTAGTTTGGGAGAGCGATGTGTAAAAAAAAAATATGCTCTGTGGCAAGCGCGGCCGCACGGCAAAAGCCGTCGGCACAGTTTGTACGAAGATATATAATACGGCTACGGGAGGGACTTAAAACTTTTTATTATTTTATTATTAGTGTAATAATTCAAACACTCACTTCTAAGCTAGATATAAAAGTATTTAGTAATACAACTCTACCTTAGAGCCTTTTTTATTTTCACCAAACTTCATAAAATTGTTGGCAAGCGAAACTATTTTGGAAAAAGTCGCAGAATAACTAAGCATTAATTTATTTAATTTGCTTACTATGAAGTACTACACTTGTCGAATCTTCCAATAGTTGAGGAGAACTTTACGACTACGTCTATGACTTAATAGTCATTGAGCACCTCTTGACTATTTTTACTTTTCTTTCAAGAAATTAATATAACTGTGAAAGCGTATAGGGTAGTCAAACCACAATTGAACATTTCACATTCGTCGTGTGCTTCATACATATAACACATTTCCATCGAGTGGTACGATCGATCACCAATTCTGCCTCGGCAATGTATGAAAGGCGTGCTACTGAACAAAGCATACGAACTAGATTGATCGGTGTACAGCATACCGTGCCCGGAGCGGTCACGAAGCGCCGGAACGTTCGAGATGTGAGATCGGCGACGCCGATGACGTCATCGCCGCCGATGACGTCATTCAGCCCGTAGTAGTGTGTGTGCACGGCGTCCGCTACCTGCGTGCGCAGCGACCGCCTCAATTCGTTGCGCGTGTAGTTGTAAATAAAGTCCCTTATCGATTTTGCGCTGTACTCCTCCGCGAGAACATACTGGCTGCCGTGCTGGAATAAGGATTAAAGGAAGGAAGTTTTATGTGGCGAATTTGTGATAACTTGTGATAACAGTGTATGCAAAAAAAACAATGATTCAGATTTGTTTTATACTAGCTGGGCATCGGCGAATATTAAGTTAAGATTTCTTTGAATCGTACTTATATTTTTTTTGTTATAGTTTTTAATAAATATGCATGTCTTGTGTTCGGAATCATGGCGCTAAAGTCTTGAATGACAAATCATCAATTTATTGAGCTTCTATCAGTGAAAAGCTGTAATTGGTTGTCTTGTTATTATCTTGTTTTCTTATTTATGTTGTATAAGCTGTTGGTTCTCAAGTGTATGGTGTTTAATGAGTGATCGTAAATTCAAATAACCACACATACACTGTAAAACAGTATCCGATCACAGTAACTCTACTAATTATTTAAAACGAACATTTTGCAAATCATCAATATCAAAGATTTTTCATTCAATAAAGACGACAATTTCTCAATTCATTCATGTAACTGTACAGGTCTTTACAAACTATATTGGCGAATGTACAAATGGATTAAGACCGTTTGTTGTATTATCAGGTTGTTAATTTGTAATCAACGATATTCGCTGCCAATTTTAAAGACTACAAATTCGCGGTAGGGCCACCGGAGGAATTATTACAGCCTCAAAGAAGACAGACGTGAAGCGGAAGTATTACACTTTCGTGTTTCGTCTGGTGATGTAGGTAACCAGGGCCCACTTTTTCAACCTTCTTCATCTGCAACGTGTCACATCGTAGAAGGCCATGGGCGGAGGTAATAGCTTATTAAAGGTATTTTTCAGTGAGCAAACTTTCATATTTTTCTACATATATTAATTAACTTTCATATACTCAAGTAAAACTTAGTTTATAACACTGCACATTACTTAAGTATTTGATTTAGGTACAAACCATAATAATGATATAATAAACATACATACTTATAACATATCAAGAATCATAAATACTTTGACAAATGTATCAACTGTTAGTGAAAATGTTCATAAAAATTCAACGATAAAAAGCACGTTATCAGTTTTTAGTTTTTATCGTGTAATATCACATCCAGCGCGTGTTCTAATATCTATGATAATTATAGTATTAGAGTTGTTAGTGCAGATAATATCGAATGCAGCGCTTACTTGTTTGCATACACGTTTGTATTACTTGAACAGCCAAATCTTTAATACGATAGGACTGACACTGGCTATCAGACGTCATTGGATAATCCCGCATTTTTGTCTTCGTAAGATAACCGACCTTAAATGAAAGGGTTATGTGGGGTTTTTACCCACTAAAACCGCAAGTCGAGCCCGAGACTCGAATCGAATCCCGCCTAGTAGCTAATGAAGACAGGCTTAACCTATCACGCGGATGACGTATCCAACCACCCACCCCGTCAGCGTCTACCGTCGATAGCTCACCCTGCTGTCCAGTATGACGACCGCGGTCATGTCCTTCTCCCTCGCGATGTCTATGCCCAGCGCCTCGGGGAAGTGGTGGTTCTGCACGCTGTCTACGGCGATCATGTGGAGGCTGGTGTTGCCCGTGCACGAGAGGCCGTCAATGTGCGTTATGTTCCCACCGGTCACTTTCGCGGGCGATATCGGCGGGCCCAGCTCAGCGGCGAAGCGGCTCAATCGGCAGAGGTGCTCCACATTCCCCTGTATTAGACCCTCCGCCGACAGGGGGTCGTCTTCGCGCGGCAGCATCGTCGTTCCGACGCTGCAATTGCGATTGGTACGTCACAACCAGGGGATTTAGGGGTCGGGGGCCGGATTTAGGGGAGGTCAACCGGGGCAACAGCCCCGGGGCCTCCACAAACAACCCCTCGTAGATACCCCCCCCCCCCTCAATAGAGACTTCGGCAAAAAAAATCAAATTTATACTAATAAAAAACTTTTCCTTTCATATTTTTTTGTCGCGCTTTATTTTCACTTGTTTACATTTTCACGTGATTACATTTAATATTAACAGAAATCAATAGAAAATGGCCGAGGGGCCACCACTCCTTTGTTGCCCCAAAGCCTCCAGACCTCTAAATCTGGCCCTGGTCACAACGTGCGTTTTTGTCGGGGGTAGGGCCACGCAACACTCTCGGCACCAGTCAGCAGGTCAGTCCGGATAAGTAGCACGATTTCACAAAGACCGGCGTGAAGTGGAAGTGTTATAATCACGCGTTTCGCCTGGTGAGTGAGATAGCCCATTCTTTAATGGTTGGCAATGCATCAGCAACTCGTCAGGTGTTATAGATGTCCGTGGGCGGCGGCATACAACTTTATCATATCATAATATTGATTAACATAAAGTTTTAAGTGGGGATGCTTAAGCTTCAGTTAATGACAGCAGTCAATTTCGGAGATGGAATATCGACTAAATCGTGGGCAATTCACAATTACAAAACAAGTAAGCTGTGAAAGAATTACTAACATATGGCGGCAAATACATTACCATAAATCTTGTTGAATTGTACTATAAATATTAGTTTTATCAGAGTCCTATGACATAAGATCAGATGGATAAACTATTGTTAAAAACATTGAAAAATTTAAACAAAATAAAATCAACTAATAACGGTTACACACTCCACCGGTACTGCTTTTGCAGTACCAGATTAGATAAGACTAACTAGATGAAGTAACATAATTGATCTATGAAAATTTACATATTTAACTAACAGAATCTTTAAACTCACTTTTCCTTATCTGTATCCATCTTAGTTATTTTGCTATCATTATCTTCAAACAAATGACACTGTTCATAGTTATCATAGAAATTCTTTTCTGCAGGCAAAAGTTTTTTACTGCATTCATCTAATATGCTTAAAGAAGACCATAATGGCATATTGTCATCACTACTTTGCAAACCTTTCGTTATTGCTAGGCCTTGTTTTAGTATAAAATTGAATAAATCATTTTTCTGATTCTTTTGCGTGACATTATTCCAAGGATATTTATTGTTACTTGATACAATTTCCTTTTTATACAATTTACTTTGTTTCCTTATGGGTTTCTTAACCTTGTACTCTTGACAGAACTTGTAAAAGTTTTTCTGCTGGTATATAAGTCTCTGCACCTGCTGTAGTTTTATCAATTCTGCAATCCATTGGTTGGTGTCATTATTTTTACAATTGTAATATTCCATGGCAACTTCTCGTAGCTACAAAACAATTATTGAATTTTAAATTATTTAGGAAATCAAAAAAAAAATATTCTGTTGAATGTCTTAAACAGTTTATGATTTTTAATGTGGTCTGAATCTGATGACTGTTTCAAATTGTTTCCTACTTACCAATGAATAGGAAGGTAATTGCTCATACATTGGATTGAGGGGAGTAAAGAGCAATAACATTGGGCTACCATCGGCATATCTTTCAAAGCTGAATGACTTTTTCCACATTGGTATTATTCTTGCTACAGGCTGTGAAAAATTCTCCAACACCCATTGCATCAGAGTTGATTCATTCCATGACCGGTTTTCATTTTCTGTTTTAAATTCCTCATAAAATAAAAAGAAAATCCTTAAAACATATTCTAATAAACAGCAAAAAGAAATGAAAAAAAAAAGCTTTAGATTATTTAACATGCCTACCACATATGCATGTAAAGTATATGCATTTTTAAGTAAACAAATTACAATCCATTTAATGACAAACATTTAATCACATTCATGATAAATAAACTCTTGCAAAGAAAAATGGGCACCCATTGTTACAATTTTATTATTAATATTAATTTATTTGATAATATTAGTTAGATTTATTCTCATGATTTTATAGATTAATTGGCAAGGAGTTCATGAGTTTTATCATATTATTTAGATTAAATATGATAATGGTAAATAATGTTAAAGTTCAAAGTTCTAGAGTAGTGTAAGAGGTTTGGTGAATAAAATTGAAAAAAGTCTTTGTTTTTTTTTTCAGACATGTGCACTCCATACATGCAAAAAAACATTGCTTACCCTGTCGCCCCATACAAACATGCCCAAAACACCTAAAGCCATGAGTTAAACTAAAGCACTATTAATGTGTTAGAGGAAAATTATCAGTAACATCTATTACTGATAATTTTCCTCTAACACATTCCATGTTTTTTGAGTTAGGCACCAGTTGTGAGATATTTAGGCTAATAAACTTTTTATATTAATAATGATCAACTTTACATAGGAATTCGCGCCATAAAATGCAGTATAATTTTTATTTTTTTCAACCAGCCTTGGTCAGATTTTGAATTTATAACATACTTTTTTAAGCACCAAATTGATTTGGTGCTTAAGTATTTTTTAGGCAGGAAAAAAGGCACCCATTTTTTTTTCCGCAAGTAAGTATTTTATATTGCTAATCTCTGCACTGACAATGAAACAATCAAAATTTTCTGAAAAATTTTACAAATTAATATGATTTTGAATAACAAAATGTGGATTTTAATTATAAGTTATAATTTGAAACAAGACAATGCTGCATATGTCCGCAATATTAAACACATTATTTTACATGTCAAAAATTAAATACTAACAACACTAATAGAAGGAAATAAACAAACAATACTAAAGTAATTTACCTTTGTGTCGTTCCAGAGCATGAGTTGAGCATTGGGCAAACTCTCTACACCTAGGTCCACTGCAAGTTCCGCTGATGTAACAACAGCAAAACATATCTCACCAACTGTGTCAAACTCATGTGACTTTAGTGCAACATTGTACCATACATTATAATATTTTGAAGTATCTGTTAATGGTGTATAAGCTACTGCCACAGCCTGTAATAAAAAAATATATACTAAACTTTTTTTACATTTATCTCAATTAATTCTAGCAACTATATGAAATACAAAACATCAAATAAAATAGTGTTAAAAATCAATGGACTTTTTTTGTTTTACCTACATCAATCATACTGATATTAAAAATATTCTCGCAATTTATATATAATATTATAACTTTTCTTAATTAATCTTAGTATAATCTTAATGTGGAACCTACTACCTTACTAACCTAAAAAGACACCTTTTTAGGTTAGTAATAACTTTGTAGGTGCTTATAAATTCACTAAATGCACCATCTTAAATGTATCCAGGGTACAAATTTTTAATTAAAATAAATAATTACTTTAAAAAAAACTTTTAAGTTAAACGGTTTTATTTTATGTTTTTTTTTTTGTTAATTTTTTTTTTGTAAATATTGTATTGTCATCTAAATTAAATGTGTGTACCAAATTTCAGATCAATCTGACAACGGCAAGGTGCTTAAATTCCAATTTCTAATTTTGACCCAAATAAATAAACAAACAAATTCCGTACGGGTCGAGCTAAATAAAACCGTCTAAAAATAATACATATAACATTGATGGTACTAACATCATAAATAGATAATAAGTTAACTAAGTCTTCCGTTGAAGATACTCTTTCCAAAGGCTTCATTACTAATCCTAAAAAGTGGACCATGTGGTGTGCATCCCTCGGTCCTAGAATAAAAAATATTATCATAAACATTTTAATAAAATGTAGAAGTTATAAAACTGTAGCTTCTTATGATTCAATATAAAACTTTGATACTTATAAATAGACTTATAATTCATTTTAAAATTTACCTTTATAAAGAACTCCTCTTGAGTTAACCGTATATGCCATTAAAATAGGCCAAGAAGGTATCTTGTTGTGTTGTAATCTGCATTCGCTGCCTGGGTTCCAACAATTAATAGCTGAAAAATGAACCTGTACACAAACAATAAATAAATTCATGTTTAACATGTGTATATTGTTTAATATATATTATGTTATCAAGTACCTGACTAACAATATAACATGATATAGTTAGTTAGTTTTGACTATAAAATTAATCATGTAAGACTGCAAAATACTGTAAATCAATATAATCTCCCACAAAACCAAATGTTAATAATACAAATCCAATTAAAAATGACCTTTATAAAAGCAACAAGAGCACTAAGCAAAAACAAAATGTACTATCAAAAATGAAAAACTTACATCAATTTCATCATTAACTTAATTTCTATTAAGATACTTGAGTTCTGTTTCTGAAACACTGATCATCGTAGAAGTTAACAAATCAGCTGTCAAATGCCTTTTCAAACGTCTTTTTAGTTACCAAAAGGATGGTTAAACATTAACATTGATCAGTGTTTCAGAAACCAGGTGTTAGACTATAGCCTTAACCAATATAAATATATTTACCCGATCATTAAGGACATTTGCTGCCTTTTCAAATTCACTTCTTACATGTTGAGACTCTGCATCCCATGGAGCATAATACATAATAAAAGATACATCTGCTAGGTTGACAGCTGCTAGTGCATTAGCAAGTTGTCCCCTATACCAATCTGTCACAACAGATTCAGAGTCAAAAAATCTCACTGCTTGTGGGTGTTTAGAAACTTTTGATGGACTGCAAAGAAGTAATTGTTATTAATTTTCATTAAAACTTGTACTGGTATAACTAGATCATATAAAAGTAATAATCTACTCTATTATATGACTGATTGATACTCATGACATTGTTAATTAAACATTTTTTTATATTAAATCGTATTCAACAAGTAAAGAGTAAAATTTGATATTTTTTATCAGAAGCTTACGTATTGTGAAGCGCTCCGTAGGTAGTCAACGCTAAGGCAATGCAGAAAACTAGCTCCTTAATCAACATGTTTACAGTTATGTCCCGGTTATTGCTTTGTATCGCCACTTGAGAATTTTCAGATGAGTCTCGTACATCGCTAGTTAGATTATGTTTTTCTTTTAATGACGTGACCTGCGAAATATCTTCAGAGTCCACCGTTGGAATCATTACACGTCATTCGTAAAATAATATTGATACTGAAATAATACTTTCTATGAAATAAAATAGATTCTCATTTTTAAGTAATATAAGCGTTTGTATATTTTTATTATTAACCCTTCGTTTCAAAAAACACAAAGTTTATTTAAAATCCAATTTTGTACATCATTTTGTCAATAATACTTACAATAATTGTCATTGTCATTATAATTCTATATTTATTGGTTGATGGTTGACGCCTGACGGTTGTAGATGTAAATAGGCATGGTCAAAAATATCGATGTATAAAAATATCGATATTTTTGCATACATCATAATCATCATTATTTCAGCCTGTTTGAGTCCACTGCTGAACATAGGCCTCCCCCATAGACTGCCATGAAGTACGATCCTGAGCCACCTGCATCCATCGACTTTCCGCACATTTGCACAGGTCGGCACTCCATATATTGGGGGGTCGTCCTACACTGCGATGGCCAGTACGAGGCTGCCACTCGAGAACCTTTCTTCCCCAACTGTTCTCGGTTCTACGAGCTATACGGCCGGCCCATCGCCACTTCAGCTTGCTAATCCTCTGAGCTATATCGGTTATCTTGGTTCTACTGCGGATGTCTTCGTTACGAACTCTATCACGCAAAGAAATACCCAGCATAGCCCGCTCCATAGCTCGGTGAGCGACTTTGAACTTCCTCATACGGGATTTTGCATACAATTACCAATATATATCGTCAATATTTTTATCGCGATATATCGATTTTCGATATTAATTTTAGACTATCGAATTCGTGTCCATTTCGATATATATTTAACGCAACTCTGGTTTCGTGTTTAATGCTAATAGATACTCTCCGCGTGCTCCTCGCGCATCATTCACTTCAAAAACTCGTTTCTACTATTTTCTTCATATCTATTCTATTGAGCTGTGATAGCTCAGTGTCCGGCACCCTGAGTTCGATCCCCGGTGCCAACACCAATGATATTGTTAATTTTAAGTGCTGAATTATCACGTGCTCAGCAATGAAGGAAAACATGGTGAAGAAGACTGCATATTTTCCAAATAATAATGAAAAAAACAATATTTCGAACATAATATGTGAATTCCGCCAATTCGCAGTGGGGCTGCGTGTTTGACTATGCCCTGATAGCCTCTGTACAGAGGAGGCCTTTGGCCAGCAGTGGAACATGTATAAGCTGATACTTTACTCTATTATTCTATTTTACTTATTTTGAAAATATAAATGAAACTAATTTTACGGATTTATCGCGTTTATTTTTAATTTTAATTCCCGACGTTTCGAACCCTTTACAGCGTTCATGGTCACGGGACATGACTGATAGACGTCTGATTGTCATAGTTAACCCGGGCTCCGTCAGTTTTTGAATTATTAATTTTGTCCGATCTATGCAGAGGGAGCTAATTGTATCTTGTCTTGCAGTAGTGGTTCGTTTGGGCCTAGAGTTGATTTTGTTGTTGACAGGATCCCAAGCTGATGGTATACCCAACCTTCTTCTCTATTGAAATTAGGGTGTTTTTTTTAATTTCAATAGCCTCGCGAATCATCCTTGGGGGGGAATCGGTGTTCTTTTGCAAGGATCTGTGGTTTGTCAAACCTGATGTATTCAAAATGTGCTCACAAACTGCAGACTTTGTTCAATCTATTGTGTTTGATGTCAGCTATATGTTCTTTCACGCGGGTTTTTATTGCTCTTTTCGTTTGACCTTTGTACGAGAGCCCACATTTACAGTCAAGTTTTACACTCCTGGATCTTGCAGAGGGATATTACACTTGACAGATGGTAAAAAACTGACTAATTCAGCGGCTTGTAGAATGTATTAATTGAAGCCTGCTTTAAAGATATAGCCAATCTTTGTCGGTGACTCCTCTGACGTATGGTAGAACAGCAGGTACTCGCTCCACTTGGCTGGTTTCACTCGGGTCACTTGACGTAGGCGCGGTGCTCGAAGCTTGTTGTCATGCAGAACTTGCTTGACATGTTGAAGCTCAGCGGCCAGGTGTTGTTTGTCACAGATCCCTTGTGCTCTCTGAAACAAAGATTTTACCCACGGTAGCTAACTGGGATGGATGGTGGTGAGAATCACCGTTTAGGTATCTATTTTGTATGGGTTGCCTTCCTAACACAGTGTGACTTACAGTGTTATTTGGATTGCGGATGACCAAAAAAACATCTAAGAAAGCTAAAGAGTTATTATGCTCTAATCCATAGTGAATTGTATTTTGGAATTTACTGAGTTAAGGTGGTTTAGAAATGCATTAACTTTACTTGTTGGTAAAATGGTGAAGGTGTCATCTACATACCTCTTGTAAAACCTTGGATAAATGGGAGCTGTGCGAAGGGCCTTCTCTCTCAAAGTCTTCCATAAATATGTCAGCGACATGGGAGATACTGGGCAGCCCATTGCTACACCATCTATCTGTATGTAAAATTCCTCCTTCCAAAGCAAGTAGCCGGATGTTAGGCAATGTTTAAGTAGTAATGCATACTCTTCCGGCATGTTATTCTCTTTTAGCTTTCTTGTTACAATTGAGATGCAGTCTTCTAATGGTAGGCATGTAAATAAAGACTGTACATCAAAACTGACCATTGTTTCATTGTCAGCAAGACTAGTTGTTTTATCTCACTAACAAAATGGTAAGAATCCTTTGTGTATGCCCTTGTGTGTCCTCTCAGTGGTGAGAGAATTCGTACTAGATGTTGAGCCAGTCTGTGTCGGGAATTAAAATTAAAAATAAACGCGATAAATCCGTAAAATTAGTTTCATTTAAAATGTGTAATCGCGTAAATACAAGAAATTATTTTGAAAATATTTATAAATTATTAAAAACAAGACGATATGTCGACATTTCAATATTTTTCGCTCGATAATTATCACAAGAAAGATCAACTAAAAATTTTATTACACGTGTTTTAGTGTACTCTTTGTTTGTGAAAAATGGTAATAACGTAAAGTTGCTTGCTTTATATTTAGCTTCGCTTCATCATGACGCTTTTCGATTATCGGTTTGCGCATCGTAAAACTTGTACTTTCATATCAAAATCAAAATCAAAATCAAAAATATATTTATTCAAATAGACGCTTGCGCGCTCTTATGAATCGTCAAATTGTACATCAAAGATTATTTATATAGGTTCGTAAGGTACCACCGGTTCGGAAAGCAGTTTCTGTTGAGAAGAGACCGGCAAGAAACTCAACAGTTGCTCTTTTTCAAAAATATTAGGGTACAATATAATATACAGGTATAATAATAGTCTTATTCTAGCCTACGTGAGTATCAACAGTATTAACTCCACACATTGGCGTCGTCGAGATATTCCAAAATTGTATAATATGCTTAAAATGGTATAATATGCTTTAATCATTAGTTGATTTTTAATTTTACATTTAAATTGGTCAAGTGGCAGACTTAATATCGACTGTGGGATTTTATTATACATGCGCACACTTTGCCCTATGAACGACCTATTTACTTTTTGTAGACGAAACAATGGTGTAGTAAGTTTGTCCTTATTTCTAGTGTTTATTTTATGTCTGTCACTATTCTAATAATAATAATAATAGATTAAGGTTATGTCGTATATACAAAATATTACAATAAATGTATTGAGAAGCAACAGTGATTATATTAACCTCTTTGAAAAGATCTCTGAGTGAATTCCGGGCTCCGATATTGTAGATTGCTCGAACAGCTCTTTTTTGAAGAATGAATATGGAATTTATATCTGATGCACTACCCCACAACAAAATGCCGTACGACAAGATGCTGTGAAAATAACTAAAGTAAACAAGTCTGGCAGTGTCGATGTCTTTTAGCTGCCTAACCCTTCTAATCACAAAAACAGCGGAGCTCAGCCATAATTTTTAAAAACACATAAAACTTCAAAATAATGTTGTGATTAACTGCATAGGCGGGCTACCATGTTTTTAAAATAAAATAATGTATTTAATATTGTATATCTCTGTATATTTTAAACTTGTTGTTTAAAAAGCCAATCAAAACTATATTTTTAAATGGCCAGTACTGAAGAACGGCAAGTTCGTAAGTAAAGACCTATTCTATTAAACTCTCTCTCTCTCTCTCCCCTTTAGGTAATATAATAGGGATGGGTTATACTTGCTAAATCGCGTACCAGGTCATAAAAGTACTTCCACCTTCTCATACCAGGGACAAAAACCAGGTATCAAAATACTTTCAAAGTATTTTCTGTTAAACGCAACCTTGTTGCTATACACATAAGATTCAAAATATTCCAATCAAGACGTAAAATACTTTGAAAGTATTTTACTTCACGTATAAGGACAATCGGAACGTTATATGAATGCACATAAGTTATTTAATCAAGTGATAGCCGTGATAGCTCAGTGTCCGTACGCTTGCCTTTAATTCAATATACTCGAGCAACCTGAATTCGATCCCCGGTGCCGGCACCAATGAAGTTTTTAACTTTAAGTGCTGATTTATCACGTGCTCCGCGGTGAAGGAAAACATCGTGAGGAAACCTGCATATTTTCGAAATAATAACAAAAAAAAATTACATTTCGAAAATATGTGAAGTCCGCCAATCCGCAGTGGGGCCGCGTGGTGGACTATGCCCTGATACCCTCTGTATAGAGGAGGCCTTTGTCCAGCAGTGGGACATGTATAGGCTGTTACTATTTAATCAAGTGAGAGAGATATACCAGAAGAGACCGATATACATTGCTTCGCCATCGCACGGCGCACGCTGTCGATTCGTTCGACGTTCGAGTTCGATCGACGTAGTAATACTTACTTTGAAGGGCTCGTATACTTTAATAGAAAAATACTCTCAAGTCTTGTAAGTATATCGGGTTGGTACCTGGTTGGTATTTGGTATACTTGCAAGGAAATACCTGGTAACGTAAATACGTAAATCTCTAAAATAAAATTAGATGTAGTCAAAAAGTCGTTTGAGATATCCATAGACAAATAAATTGAAAGGTTCAAATTTTTAGTTTTTTAGTCTGTGTAATTATTTGATGCCTTGTTTTGGTCCAAACGAGGAAGTTGTGTCACAATTTTGCGCTTTAAATTTTATTGGCTGATTTTTAATATTCTAACAAAAGGTCAAAAGAATATATATGGCACTATATGGTTGTTAACGATTATCATACATACAATAGTATTCAATTAAACCAGTTTGTCAATAGTTTTGTGCGAAGTTCTAATTAACGCAAGTCCGAAAAAATGGAACCACCAAGACAATTAGAAACTGATACGGTAGAGTATTGGAGACAGCAAGCTAAATATTATGAGCAAAAGTAAGGATATCATACAATTCCGAATTTCTATCAATGCACTTAGTTCTAATTATGAATTAGAGTATATTACAATTTTAATGTTTGCAGAGTTAACGACATTCAACAAGAACTGGATGAGTATACAGAAAATTCAGCTCAGCTTGAAAAAGAGTTAGAAACATCTTTAGTTCAAGTGGAAAATCAAAATAGAGATTTGAAGCACCAAAATCAACGTTTCAAAAATGAGATCGAGATTCTAAGGGTATGTTTATTTTATATGGTTTACGTTATGCGACATCGAGAAAAACGATTTGTTAAGACAGGTTGGCCTTTTTTACACGTTTTTATTAACTTGTATTTTGTATCGGAAACTTTTGAACAAAAATACAAGTTTTCAAAATTCTGTAAATTATATGCTGATATTTTATAAATATTCTGAAGTTCTGGTTCTTTTCTTTTTCCAAAAAAGAATCGTATGGTAAATTTTAACGGAATAACAAAAGTAGTAAAGTAATATTGCAAATAAATTGATTATAAGCACCACAAGATTATTTAAAAATGTAAGCTATTATAAGGTTTATATTCGTTTTTCTAAAACATCAAAATATTTCAAACTAAAGGCCACATGGGAATTAAAACATATCTTTGTTAAAGCTTATCATTACTTTTAAATCTTTGTGAAAACACTATTAACCAAGTAATACCTACATTTGTTTATCTACGAACATTTATAATTTATAGTTTCATCTTCAGTGCAGAGACTGCACTAAAAATAAAATTTAATCTTTTAAAAAATTATCTATATTGTTAATATCTCTACTAATTATATAACCACAAAAACATTTAGTATATAAGATGTCAAAAAAGAAACATACTGTCAGTGTTAGCTTATTTGTTTAGTTTAATGTTCTAACTAATGTCAACAAAACAATGAGATTACAAACAATTTGATAAATTACTATAGATTTTAGTACCTCAATTTAGTTTCTTTGGGAACATTGGTTACTGGACACAAAAAAAATGTGTGCAATATATTTTTATTACAGAAAAAATTGGAACGAAGTCAACACGAAACTAATGCACTAGAAAGTGAATTACAAGCTTTAAAAATTGAGAAAGAAAAGCAAGCAACTTATATACGAGAAATTGAACAGAAAAATGATGACCTGGAAAGAGGACAAAGGCAAGAATTTAAATTCTATATTTATATTTAGCTTGTAGATATTGCTCATATGAAAATCATTGTCATTTGGCCTTTTAAATTGTACAAAAGATCTTGATTTGTTGATAATAAATAATACAACTTAACTTAAGCATACAACCAAAATAGTGTATATTATTTTGGTTGTATGCTTTATGTAATAGAACTAGGTTACTGTATGTTGTCTTGGTATTTTACTTTTATTAATTTTCATTAATTTTATTTGAAGATAAGGCGGTCCTATGTTTAGGTACATTTGTATACTAATTTTGAAAAAATGTTCAGGACTACTGATATATGTATAAAATAAAAATAATAATAATTTGTAAATTTTACTTAAATTTCAAATATTTCCAGGGTAATAACAGAGTCTGTGTCATGTATAGAAGCATTATTAAATCAAGCATATGAAAGAAATGCTGTCTTAGAAAGTGAGGTAGATGAAATAGAAAATTTGAGAGTAAAACTTCAAAGAGCAACTGATGAAGCTAGAGGTAATAGTTGAACAAGAACTGTACTCACACTAACAATTTGTTTGAAACAATATTAAAATACATATTTCGTTTGTAGACCTTAAACAAGAGTTGAAAGTCATAGAAAAGGTTCCAGATTATAAAAAAGAAGATGGGAGCATAGAAGAAAGTGTGTGCAATGGCCAGATATCAAATACATCTAGAACCCAAGTTGAAATTGAAACCCAAACATCAATATCATCACCTCAGAAAAGTAAGTAGAGGTATGAAAGAGAGTTTAAAACATTCTAAATCCTTGTTTTATCTAATATTTTCTGCTAACAGGAGAAATCAATGGCAACGCCATGACACCTTCTTCCCGAGTAACAGCAATAAATATAGTTGGAGATCTACTTAGGAAAGTAGGGGTGAGTGAATCATACATTTTTATTTTATTTACAGTGGTAGTAGCTACAATATTAGTAGTAGGTTATTGGAATAATAATATAATTAAAAAAGTGAAAAAAAAATTGACATTAGAATATGGTAACATAAATTATAACAATAACTTATGAATTTTTTAGTACTTATTGTAATAGAATATATTATTTTTGTATGTATTTACATATATTATCTATTTATATATGTATAGAACAACTATGTACCTATAAATATTTGTAGGGAAGGTAGTGAATTTTAATAAAGAATTAGCATAATATTTAAATTCTGAGTTTTATTGTAGATTGTTTTACATCAATATTATTTTGTTTGGTTTTGAATTAATACTCCAAATAGTAATAATTTTTAAAAAAATCATTCATTAAACTGAGCTATTGTTATATGAATGTACTAAGAACTGAATATTTTTGAAAATAAATTTGGAAATTGTACATTGTTTTAACATACATAAATTGTTGTTGCTTATATTTTAGTTGTTACTTAAATGAATAAGAGTTCAAATCCATGTCAATACTTTTTTATTAATAATTTTGTACACAAAGAAAATATTTTTAAGTAGTTGACTCCAATTAACTTTTTTACATCTCACATTGCTATAGACAAATATTTTCATCATTTATTTATACCACTCAGTAAATCTACAAAACTATAAACTTTTATTTTTATAATTTTATCACAATTATCATGGAAAATTCAGTATATCAGTTTCTTTCATAGAGCTTGAAAATGTCTGGCAAAAAATGCTGCAATTCTATTTTGAAACTATGGATTAGATATTAGTTAGATTAAAATTCAAATAAAATAAGTTAATTTGACATGTAGATATGAATGATATGATGTGATATTTTTTTATTTCTTTAAAAAAAATGTCATATACATATTTATAATTTGCTGTCAATTATATATATATATATATAATATCACACATTTGTAAAGACTCCTGTCTTTCGAAATCGTAATTTTTTTTCTCAATTTCTGTTCAAAATTCTTTAATACAAATCTTAATATTTCACTAATTTAAAAATATATATTAGTCCCTCCTTTAAAGAAGTTTACTTTATGTTTTACTTTTTATTTAATTTCGCTCATTTCAATTATTGCACTTAATAAAATCTTATAACTTTCAAGAAAAGTGTTAATTGCAATTATGATTATGATTATAAAATCTCTAAGTGGTCCAAAGACCTCCAAAAAGTTTAAAACATAATCATTAGGTATATACAGAGTGTCATTACAACTGCGACAATAAATGAACACACGTCTAACGCTACTTGCCAATAATCATAAAAAATACAAAATTAGAAAAATCCATAATAAAAAAAATAATAATTTTCAAACAAATTAATTAAATAAAAAAGAAACAAAATTTGTAATATTCTCTACAGTTACAACTGACTGATTCATAACATTCAGAGACTTTTTAATTCGTTGCCACAGTATGGCGTTATAAGTCTCTCCGTCTAACAGTATGTTTTATCTAAAAAGTGCGTATTTTTGGGCAACTCATTTATTTCACGCGCGATCATTCATAGTTATGAACGAAAACACGCACACAAGTTCATTCCAAAAGTATACGACGCATTTATGAATGACTACCGCATTGTCAACAAGTTCTGTTTTTCAGGGAATGAATGGCAATTTTTTTGAAAAAAAAAGGTTTATTTTTATTTTAATAAACGATTATACTACCGAGTCTGAACCTCCTGTGTGAATTTGGGAACCAACCTATATGTGTGTTCATTTATTGTCGCGGTTTTAACGACACGCTGTATAATGTTAAGTATGTATGCACAAGTATTGTGTAATATACAAACTGCTATTCAAATGTATATTTTATTTGCTTTAATTTGCTAGTAAGATTAATATGCATAAAAGAAATATTACATTAGGTAAATGGTAGTCTTGTAATTTTTAAAGCATGGAGAAGCATTAAAGAACTCGATTATTAATTTGCATGGTTGTTGTAATGTAGTATAGTGTGCATGATATTTATTGCTTCCAGCTTGAAAGATTTCTTTGCCGTGAATGTGGTAAGGTCAAATGCTCATGTGAATCAACTATAACTGTTGAGCACCACTACACACAAGCAGAAAATGTAGCCAAAGCAAATGAGTTTAAAACAGAATTACATGAAGAAGATGTTGTGGAGTATCGTAACCCAAAACAATTTGTAAATCAATTAACAAAACCTGAACAGCCCAATGATTCATCACAGAAAAGTCTGAAACAATACACACACAAGTCCTCTGAACAGCCATTCGAAAGACCTAGTCTCAGTGAAAATAAGCTAAGAAGATCTTTTGCAGTGCGGTCTAGAGAAGGGCTAGAGAACTTGTTTAATTTCACTGCTCTTAGAAAAGTACAGGAACAACCAAAATCAAAGCAACAAGGCTTGTAAAAGCATAATTGTTCATGGGTTATTTAAAATTTATCCACTAAAGTCAATTGGTATACAGCTAAATGGCCATAGTCTTACAACTAAAATGTATTGTAACAGCCTTGACATGTATAGTGTAACATTAACAGACATATATGTTAAGATATAACAATAATTACATTATAAACTTAATGTTGTACATTTTAATATCATAAATATTGGTGCTAAATTTTTATTATTATATTACATTAGAGTAATATTCTGATTATGAAGCAGAATGTTCAAAATTGTAATACCAACTAAGAGAATTTTTAGTGTTATCAATGAATCTGTACTGAATATTTAGCTATGGAGTTATGTAAATAAATTAACAGACTTACGCCCGGTTTCAGAAACCGGGTGTTTATATCAAATTTTTATTTAGATATTAATAATGTAGCTTTGTATAAACTCTTAGCTGTAAATAGTTAATTTTTCTTTTACTTCTTTTACTTTTATATATAGTAATTATATTGAATATGTGCCAGGTGATGGGCTGACAGAGCTTACAATCTCTATCATTTACTAATATTAACATCATTCATGTGAATTTTCTTCCTTGTAGGCTTTGGAATCCAAATTAGCATCGTGTCGTGGTACAGTTAGACCTAAAGAGCATTCACCAAATCAAGGCTCAGATGTCAATAAGGACTACAGGTGTGTACTCAAGAATTAAGAATAGCCGAAAACCATCTCGTCGACAATTAATTGCGAGTAGCAATATGGTGTTAGCTATTGTAGTATTAATACAAAATATTCTTATAATGGCTTCAAGTACACACATTGATCTGATGTAAAATGTACATATTGCTATCAATATGACATTTTCCTAATTGACTTATATCTGTGATGAATAAGAAATAATTAAGGGAAAATTTGTATATTGGTAATTTTTTTTGGCCTACCCACCGGAGATTTGCAGTGCATTGCAGCAAAATTTTACAGGCTTGCTTTATACACTGTTCAATTACAGGAGTTATATCCTTCCTACTATTCTTATAAAGTCGTTTAACAGTGGGAATTCACAATGTCTTAATCTTTACCATTAACTTCAAAAACCAAACAAGATATTGCACCCATGAAATGAGGGTTTTAAACCCTCATAACTATTTAAGGTGAAAATAAGTATTTTGGAAAAATGATTTTATGTAAATATTAAGTGTAAAGGTATTGTCTATATAACTGTTAAAATTATAAATTTTTTATCAACTTGGATAGTATTAAATTATTTTGATTTCAATAATTAATGAATTCAAAAAATAAAAATTGCAATAATATGTGTTACATCTAATAATTAGATTAATTTTCGTATGTTTTTTTCGTTAACTAAGTATGGTTTAAACAAATGACTCACATTTATAGCTAATAAAATATTTTGGAGAGATATATAAAAATAGGTTCAGAATATACAATACATATAGAAATCATGGCTTAGCAGAAACATTTTCAAAGGTACACACCTAATCCTTTAAAAAAAACACTGAAATTGCCTGCAGGATATTTAAATAAAACATCTTTTTGCAAAAAGCCCATAATCATTTCTAGTCGGTAATTTGTGTTGTTTGTTACAGTGCGTGACTAACATCTAATAATATAAAAACAAAATTTTAATACGAGACATTCTTTTTATCTTCAAGCCACCAGGGTTTAAAAGCTATAAGAATATTTGTTTTAAATCAGTGTTGGCATGCTGTACTAACATGTGATAAATTTTGCTAGCTCATTTCAAACATTCCCATGCATTCTTCAGTAAATAAAAATGGACCTCTTATGTTTAATGTCTAATTTTAACTCATTACTATAGAAATTATCTTGCCCTTAATGTTATCATTTATTTTTGTGTTGTGTTGTGAGTGATCACAATAAAGCTGAATCTACCATAAATTTTATTACATGTAAAGCGCAAAATTTTATGTTAAAATGAAATGTAGTATAAATAAATAATATATACATGGTTGTATACAGAGATTCTGGTGATTATTGTATTCATTACTAAATATTTAGAACACCTTGTTTTGCAATTTATCAATCACAAATATTCGAGAAACTATCTAGAAAGGAACATTTACTAACGCAGTCGGATTTATTTTGTATTCTCCGATTAATGGAATTAATTTGTATATATTTTTGAGAGTGCTTATGATATGTGTAGCATATTTTCAGGTTTCTTTAAAATCTGCTACTGGTCAAATCACATGTATATTACATTACATTATGATAACGACACTGAAAGAATTGCATTTTTTTTTTATTTGTATTATGTTATGCTGTAGTTATAAATGAAACTAATTTTACGGATTTATCGCGTTTATTTTTAATTTTAAACGTTTCCCTTTACAGCGTTCATGTTCCCGTAGTCTGTCCCGTGACCATGAACGCTGTAAAGGGTTCGAAACGTCGGGAATTAAAATTAAAAATAAACGCGATAAATCCGTAAAATTAGTTTCATTTATAATGTGTAATCGCGTAAATACAAGAAATTATTATGCTGTAGTTTTTTACAAGAATTGTGATCCTTAGTGTCCAAGTAATGAGGTGTAGCATACATCGAGTTAGGTGGTGATTGGCTTTACAAATTATTTAGTTAGCCTTATTAAGGTAATATTATGTCTTTCATTACTTTTATTTTAGAGATTAATTTGCCCAGTCAGTTGCATATAGTTTAAGTAACTAAGCATTTATACACTGTGGTGACCAGCCAAGTTTGTTTTGTGCAAAATAATTATTGATCAATAATAAAAGTAAGTCAAGGTGTATAAATTGTTTTATTAAATCTTTTTAATCAAACACTATATAATTTGTTTTCCAGTTATAATATTTGATACTATATTACTCCATTCAATGTGTTTTGAATCTTGTACTGGAGGCCTAAAATTATAGACTAAATCACATAAAGACTTATTAAATAATTTTATTTGAAGCCACAAAACTGACGCCTCGTCATTTCTGACCACTTCTATAAGAACATTTCCTGAAAATAGACTTAAATTAACATCTATTTGTACAGCATTTGTTTTATTTAGCAATTATGTTGAATCATCATGAAAATTCATGGTTGTTTAATAAATATAAACAACCTGTTAATAAATGATATAAAGAAGGAATTTACCTGCTACCCTTGTGGAATTTGTTAACCATAAAGAAACTACATAAAGGGGTAGTGTTTGTACCCAGTATATAAATTTAGCAAGGACATATTGAACCAGCATGGAGAGCACACGAAACTGAAAACGAAATGGATTTTAATACCCATAGGCAAGAAATTCTAATTGAATGATGATTTGAACTGCACTCAGGCTAATCATGCCTATTAAGACTGATATTTATTTCTGACTAATGAAAGCATTAGTGTTGCATTATGAATAATAAAGTCTTCTACATAAAGTTATCTCTCAATAAATTTGTAGAAAGAAAAGATTAATATGCGATAAACATTAAAGTTATCTACAATTTCATGTATTAATTAGTAGTATATAACGCCATTACTCTTACCAATGTAAACACAGTGTAGTACATAACGGTTGTAGGCAACAACAGCAATAATATAGTGAATGCAACCGTTCCTACAAACAGTTCTTGATTTGTATATTCACATGAATCTATGCCACCTCTCAAAGGATTGTATTTTCTGCCCACAAATAATCTTAGTAAAGCAATGAGTCCAGATATTTGTATATTAAATAATCTGCAATTAGTAAATGACAAGGCTATGGTACATTTTTTAGAATCATAGATTTTAGACACCAGTTTAATATTAGGAACCAGTTTATTATATTATTATCCTGTAAGTTTAAATATTTTTATTAAGATTTGAAAATAACGTTCAGTTAAAACAATCGGCACTTCTTGCTATCATATGAAAGCCAAGTGGTTGCACTAAGACCTTTGTCTGAATACCACAAGTATATTTATGCTAATAGCACATCCAGAGCAGGAGAATTTACAATTATTACCTTGCAGCATATACATATATACAATATGAGTGAAATGTAGCTATGCAAATCATATCAGCCACTATTGCAGCTTGAAAAGTAAATCCAAGGTATCCTATATACTTGTAAAAGTGAAGAATGATATCTAATTTTTCTCCTGAAACATCTGTAATGTTTATACACATTAGTACACCAAGTGCACAGAAAATTACAATATTGCTTGTTGCATTAATATCTTTGTTGGACAGAATATTTATTATCTGATATATACCTAAAAATAGCCACCAAAGTTCAATGTGATATGAAAAATATTTTCCCAACATTTTGTTAAATGCATTATTGAGTTTAAGCCCAGCTGGTGACCCCATTAGCCATTTCAACAAAGAATACATAAGATTTACTAATTTCTGAAACAAAATATATATCTATTATTATAAATAACATTTAAAACTTTTTTATTTTCTTCTCTCCATAACTTCAGCTGTTGTCATTATAAACTTCTTGATAAATTAAAATTTTACCTCCAATATTCCCATTAAAAGCATTGCAAGATCATTTTTATCTTGCAAAAGTAAGTTTAGTATAAGATATCCCAAAACAATATCCACAACTAAAGACAATATAAAATTTCCTTCCTTCATTGATACCTGGAAATTAACAATGGTGTTTATGAGGATACCTTACAATATATTTAACAGATATTTTAGTATAAGTATGGCATTGAAATATTAATATTTTAGTTCAAACTATAAAAAATTCAATTTAATATAATGATACCATCAGCATCTTCTATATGAATATAAATAATTATTTTATGAATTTAATTATACTTTCCCGTATTCTACTTCATTTAATATTTTTTTGTAGATAAATGAACAAAAACTTTCAGCACTGCAGAATTTGAACTTGCGTCTTCTGGTTTCATGCCCAGAAAGTTCCATCTGCAGAGACTAGCGTATATAATGAAAACTAATCTTAAAAATTAAATAATTGACGTTTTCAATATTTACTATGTGTTGAATATATATTGAGTAAAATTAACAACAAAACTCACTTTTTTATTCCTCTTTATAGATGTTAAGAGCCATATAACCATATTTAAGTAGTTAAATACATGTTGAATAAACATAGAAGAAACTAGCCAGGAAGGATTTATAAAGGTAGATTTATAATATATCCTATTGAATTCTTCTTTGTGATCTTTCTGCAACAAGCTCTGCAGCTCCGAAATATAATCATTGTCCTCACTTAAAGTCTCTGAATTTTTTATTGCAATATGATCATATGATATAATAATTGATTTATTACTTGTAATAACCTGTTTTCCATTAAGTCTTAAATACTTAATTTCTGGATACATCTGATTATTAATATAAAAAAAATTACTAAATGTCTCCCATTCATTTACTTCTGGCGGATGATCATTAAGATATCCATAAATAACATCATAAACATTTTGAACCCTTTCTTCTAAAATTAAATTACTTTTGGAATATTTTGTTATATATATAGTGGTTAAAAAAGCTTCAGAAGAATTTATGTATCCCTTGAAGTAATATTTTGCTTCTGGATTTATGGGTACAATAGGAAGCAAAATTCGAAGCGTGGTCAGCATATTCATTTATTTAAAACACCTGTAATTTAATATTTCCTTTTTATTATTGAATGTTTTAATAATGAACCCCATACCATTTGATGCACTCTAAATTAGAGGTCCTCTTATCTAACCAAGGTAAAGGCAAGAAGCATTAAATGTCAACATTTTCAATTTCACTAAGTAGCTGGTGAAGACATTATAAAAGATAAATATTATTCTATTAAACAAAAAATAATTTAACATTTACCAAATAACACATGAAAAATTAAAATTTTCATTGATAATAAGTAACAAGATTGCGTTAAATTCAAAACAAAACTTTAACCATAGACATAGATAAGACGATATTATGATACATCTAAAATAGGCTACTTGACTCATATCAAATTTCACATAAATGAGTATTTCATGTAGTATTAGATATACAAAACCGAAATATATTGATTTCGGTTAACAAAAGTGCACAATTTCAATTCAAAAATTGCTATTTTTATTCTTTGTTCTAAATGCTGGAAACGCTTGCGGCCGTAATGTGACGTCATATACTTGTATGTAAGTCTCTGTGTTGTAAGTAAACAAACCGTTATCAATGATAGCAGTGTGACCAACAGTTCAAAAAAATACTCCTGACCAACTGTTCAAAGAAAACTAAATCTATTATTTAATTTTTTTATATTAATTTAAAAATAAATATGTTAACATTAAATCAATATAATATTTAAAAAATACTAATCATTATAAATACATAAACTAAAATAACCATTTATATTGTAAACATATCTGACGACAGTTTTATCATCCTTTAGCATTTTATATTGCTTAGTAAAAAATAAAAAAATATGCTTAATAAGTTGATAACTATGACTTTATAACATATATTTTAATCCTTAGTTCCATTTTTTTTACATGTTGACTAAGACATAGAATATTCACTTTTATTATATTATTAATTTTATAGTTTAGGGCGAAAGTATTTAAGATATTACCACCTAGGCATCAACCAATGCAGCCTACAAGTAGTCCTGTGTAGTTTGTTTTGAAAGATGTAAATAAATTTTACTCCTAAAAATATTCTCAAAAAAATGTACCTCCTAAAAACTTCCATTGTACATTTTTTCTTCCTAAATTTAGGAAGAAAATTTCTAAGTTGCCAAGTAAGGTTATGATTGTTTACAATACGAATGACGTCACAACTCACAACACAGATAATCTATAGACTATTACGGCGGGCGCCGTTTTCGCCTGATTATGAAAACTTCATTTTTGAAATAAAGTTTTACCTTTTTGTAGGTCCCAAAAATATATATATTTATGTATACTGAAATGCACAGAGTACTTTGGTATATACCCTGGGCCGAATTATTTTAATTATTTTTGTATTTTAAAATAGGGAAGTAATAACTAATCTTGGAGTTCCAAAATATTAAATATATCCAAAATATTAGATATACATTCGTAGACAAAACCTTCGATTTCCCCAAAGAGGTTACCGAAACGTAGCCAGTTATGGGAGGCAACAGTCTCTACGAAAAGCAAGTTTATTGTCTTGTAGAACCTCCCATGGAGTTCTTTCTCCTTCCATACGGTCTCCCGGGCGGAAATGCTCAGTTCTCCCGGGTCCTGCTATTGCTCGTGGGCCAAGGATAGGGGGGAAGTAGTAAGTTCTTATTACAGCTAATGACGTCCGAGTAAGGTGCCTTATCCGTCACCAGAAATTTTTGCGGAGGCTGCACACCTCGCGAGTGGACACGGTGAGGCACATAAAAAGCTCCTCTGTATGCGTGGCAGGTACAGCCTTCACAAATACTTTCTGACGATTTCATAATGCATTTGCGGACTCATTATCCGAGATCCATGATAGCTCAGTGTCCGGGCGCTCGCCTTTAATTCAATATACTCGAGCTACCTGAGTTCGATCCCTGGTGCCGGCACCAATCACCAATGAATTAACTATTTATTTTAAGTACCGAATTATCACGTGCTCTGCGTTGAAGGAAAACATCGTGAGGAAACCTGCATATTTTCGAAATAATAACAAAAAAAAATATTTCGAAGATATGTGAAGTCCGCTACGAACTCTATCACGCAGAGAAATACCGAGCATAGCCCGCTCCATAGCTCGCTGAGCAACTTTGAGCTTCCTCATACGGCCAGCAGTGAAGGACCACGTCTCGGTTCCGTAGGTCAACACTGGCAACACACATTGATTGAAGACTTTAGTCTTCAAATATTGAGGTATATTCGACGAGAAGATTTGCCGAAGTTTCCCGAACGCTGCCCATCCGAGTTGGATTCGCCGATTGACCTCTGCGTCGAAGTTGGACTTACCTAGCCGGACTAACTGTCCTAGGTAAACGTACTCGTCAACAACTTCGAGCTCAGTGCTCCCAACAACAACCGGTATAGGCGTGACATGGACATTAGACATGATCTTCGTCTTGTCCATGTTCATGTTCCGCAGTAGAACTAAGATAACCGAAATAGCTCAGAGGATTAGCAAGCTGAAGTGGCGATGGGCCGGCCATATAGCTCGTAGAACCGATAACCGTTGGGGAAGAAAGGTTCTCGAGTGGCAGCCTCGTACTGGCCATCGCAGTGTAGGACGACCCCCCACTAGATGGAGTGACGACCTGTGCAAATGTCCGGGAAGTCGATGGATGCAGTTGGCTCAGGATCGTACTTCATGGCAGCCTATGGGGGAGGCCTATGTTCAGCAGTGGACTCAAACAGGCTGAAATGATGATGATGATGATGATGAAGTCCGCCAATCCGCAGTGGGGCCGCGTGGTGGACTATGCCCTGATACCTTCTGTACAGAGGAGGCCTTTGCCCAGCAGTGGGACATGTATAGGCTGATTCTTTACTTACTTTTTACTTTATCCGAGATCGTCAGTGATGTGGGACGTCATAGTGGTGTGTAGAGTATGCCAAAGATATACATGAGGACTGGTATGATTCAGCCGTTTAAAGCGCAAGTTTTGTGACATACCGTGTTCAAAAGTCAAAGAATTAGAAAGATCCGCTCGTAGGTTATGAATCGCTGATCTTAGATGTGTGCTTCTTATATAATGTCATGCCCTGCCTGAACACCTGATAGCTGATTTCTTTATCTCTCGCCACGATGGGGTTGCGGATTAGCAGCGTAGCTACCACTGGTAGCCTACCAGCATCTTTGTTGTACTATTTTGTTTACTACTATCTAGTTTACATTAATTTGATATCTGGCAACACGTTTATGACGTAGCGGATATTCGGCCTGTTCAGCATCCGAAAGTTGAAAAAATATCGATATATCGATATTTATAAAAATATCAATATTGGCCTCAATATATCGAAAAAAAAAATATCGATATATCGGTCATATTTTCAGTTTTAAAAAAAATGTATTTAGTTCCGTCTGATTCAATGATAAGTTATAGTAATTTTTAGACTTAATAAATAAATAATAAAATAAATTCACATTATTTAAATGAATAAGAAATTTTAATGAAACGTCCATTATTTATTAATTTTAACGAAATTTCTTTTATTAATTTAAATTTCTCGGCATGTTATTTATCAAGACCTTCATTGGAAAAAAAACAAACAGCATATTTAGTAAGATAAATCAGTTTCTTTAGCTCTGAATCAGATAAAAAAATAACTAATTAAAAAAAATGTAAATTTGTATAAAAACGTAAATAATTGTTTAAAACAAAGTAAATAATGGGTCAAAAAGAAACCCGCAGACTTGTCCCAAAAGACAGGCCTAGATCAACAGAATTTAGTAATAGTTGTTAGATTGACATGAAAATGCGTAACTTATGTTTTTTTATTTAAATTTATATAAATTTTATATAAAATTAATGTTTAATGAAAACTCAATATTATATTATGTGACATTTAGTTATTGAGAATTTGATTATTATTAATTATTTTTTCACTTTATTTACATATTAAATTAAAGTAACTTTAGTTGATGCCATTGATATTTTGCATGCTATTTATAAATTAACATACAAGATAATTCAATATTAATGATTTGTAACACCCCTATACCATGTTATACTTAAGATATGGATAGTATAAACTACGAAGCATCAAATCTATAATAATATTATAAATGAGAAAGTAACTCTCTCTGTCTGTCTAACTTTCACGCCAAAATTACTGAACCGATTTAAATGAAATTTGGTACATAGATAGTCTAGAGCCTGAGAAAGGACATGGCTATTAGTTAAATGATTTTTTTTTGAAGAAAGATATTTATTTAAGGGCTTCAAAGCGAGCGAGGCTGCGGGCGAAAAGCTAGTTGTAGTATAAATACCATAATTATTGTACAAAATGCAACTTTGCATCCGTGACAATACTAGTAATAGACCACAGGCTTTTTCTGCTTTTTTTGTCTTTTACGGCTTTGAATCTGTTTGAATAAAAATATCGTTTTTGATACGATTTCGATATTCAATTTTTTATATCGATATATCGGATCAAAATATTTCGGCCAAAAATATCGATATATATATTTATTTAAATATCGATATATCGATATATTTTCGGCATCCCTAGTTCAGCCATAGTGTTTCGTTCGTGGATGGTCGCCATTTTTCCAATTCGTTTACTTCGTTGGCTTCTTTAATGTTGTTAATGTTATATCAATAATGATTAATAATGATTTTTTAAGCTAAGTTTCTATTAGGATTTGGAATCTCCACTGTTTGCAACATTTTAATTAAATATAAAAATATAAATTCAACAATGTCGGCTCACGAGCAAATGAGGGCAATGTTGGATCAATTGATGGGTACAGCACGTAATGGTTAGTATAGAAACTATTTTTTTTTTTACTTTAATATGTTTCGATTATTGATTAAATTTTTTTTAAAGGTGAAACTGATAAACATGGAGTTAAATTTTACGACGATTCAGTTTGTAAATCGTTTTTACTGCAATGCTGCCCTCATGAAATTTTATCATCAACGGTGAGCTTACTATTAAAACAAGTGATTTTTGCGGGTTACAGGAATCTTATTCCTGAGATGTTATTTTTAGTAATTATTGCTTGATTTTTTTTTCTTAAACCTTATTATGTATGCATCAACATTTGATTTTGTATCATAGTCCGTGTTTTTATGGTTTGTTGTTTACTATAATGATTTCTCAGGAATATTGTTTTGGCCTTGCAGTGTTTACTATTCATATACAATGGGATATTTCTTATTTTACATTTCGACTTATTTATATTATTGTATTCATAATCATTTTATATATATAACATATCCTAATGTATATGACCCAATATCACTCTTTCATATAAATAATGCTGAATGTAGTCTCTGGAAAATTCTTACATCGGAGTGGCATTAACTGTGGAAAAATATGCTTTTCAGAAAATGCCCAACACTAGTCTTTATTGCTCATCACAATACTTAACAGATGAGGGATAGATTGTATGAGTTAGGCTGTTCTGTAAGTACCAAGATGTACGTATAAAATATTTCTAGTTAGCTGATTGTATACTTACTGCTAAGCAGAATTTAATTTATTAAGTGACTCTCAGGCTTAATAAAAATTATTTAACTATCCAACGGTTACTAATGCTGCTTCGGTGAGTACTTATATAATAAAAGACATTAAAATTCGAAAGCTGGGTGAGAGCAATAGATGCTGGTTTATTCTTACTACATTGGGTATGTACAATGCTGTTTCAAGGCTAGAATACAGAACAACAGTAACTATTTGCATGTGAATTTATATTTTGTTATAAAAAAAGTTTTTTAAGAGTTAAATCATATAAGTACCAAATTGCCAATTAAAAAATGTTATAAATGGAAAAATGATATTTTTTAAACAATTTATTTAAATACAATTTTTATTTATAAAAAAATGCTTAGAGCACTGTAGTGATATAGTTAATGTTTGGTGAGAGGTTTAATAGAATATTTAAGATTTAAATTATTTGAGATTAAACACAATCTGATACAAGCAGCTGATAAAGACATTTTATCAGTTTGCCAAAATCTAAATAATTTTATTAAATAATATTAATATATAAGTAAACTATTATGCTATAGAAGAATAGATTTATTATTAAGATTGATTAAAATTAATTTAATGAAAATAGCTTCAAATGTGCTCTTAGATATAATTGTTTAAAAAAAACCTAAATATCTATCATAACATTATGTAGTAATTACAAATAGTAATAATTGTTTTACAGTAAATAAAAATAAATTAACAAAATTGGGATGATCTATCAATACCATCCATAAAAGTAAATGAGAAAAAGTTCTATGTTGCATCCTGATACTGTATTTTCAACAAAAAAATAAAATAAAAACAAGTATGAGTTATATACATTATTTTAATGTTTGTAATCTAAATGATGAATTAAATTTGCATTATGTATCAAATATTTCAAAAAAATTGTGATCTCTATGCCTATTTCCTCATGTGTTAAGAGTGTTCTAAGGACTAGTTAGGTATTTCGCGAGGTGTTTCCACTATGATTTGTAAGTATAATAAAATTTTGGTTTATTGACTGGCTGGTGAACAAGGGTCAGGATGATGAGCAGTTGTTGGTGACATTGTATGTATTTTATTAAAACAAATTTTTCTTTCTTACAATGGGGGTGTTTTGTTTATCTATACTTTTATTTTTATTCATAAGCAATATTTCAAGTACAGATTTTTTATTATTTTATACTATATCTGTGTATTATATATTATAGAATCATAATAGGGAAATATTATGATTTTTCAATACAATTTGTTTTTAATGAAGTGTCAAAATTTAGTAATTTCTCTTCAGCTTCACAAATTTTTACAATGAAGAACAAACTGTTGTTATAATTCAGTGATGGCATTCTTATTACTTAATTGCTGTTTTTCAATTGTATCCATTTGTTAGGAGTAACAATAATGCAAACACCTCTTTGAATGAAGGTTAATGCAGGATTTTTTTAAATACTGTTTTGATTTTAATTCCAGCGAATGGATCTAGGTGAGTGTCCTAAAATACATGATCTGGCTCTCCGTGCGGATTTTGAATTAGCATCGAAAACCAAAGATTATTTCTATGACATTGATGTAAGTATAACATTTTATTTTTTTATTTTTTATAAGTAGAACTGTGTATTTATATTTTGACATATACTGTTTGAACATGATCTTTATAGGGTTTTTGAATATTTTTTCCTGCAATGAAATAATGAAATCTGAAATTTATATTGACCAATTGCTCAAAGTTTAGATAAGATTTGAGTAAATGTTCAAATTTAAAACCGATTATTATTATAGTCAAATTTTAAAGTGATTCATAATTTGTCATCCCTTTCCAAACAATATGAATTAGAGTTTTTAAATATTTTAAAATGGAGAATCATTAGGTACTCACATCCACGTAATATGTTTCGCGTCAAACAATATGTACTGGATTAACCCATCTGATTGCTGACGTAAAAACCTTTTCTGAGAAATGTGACTGTATTTGTGTGAAAATTATGTCGTCAGAGCTCAAAGTTGCCCTTTCAAGTAATGCCATGGCTCTATGGCCGTGTCATGTGTTAGTTGACATACTCATATTAGCTATAGCTATAACTGTAAAGAAATCTGAAATCTCCCTGGTGCGAATATTTGGGAGAGGTTACCTTCAATACCTTCTTAATATGACGAATTAAATATTTGTACTCACACTTAGAGAGCCACTGAGCTATCACTAGAGCCGTGATAGCTCAGTGTCCGGGCGCTCGCCTTTGATTCAATCAACTCGAGCAATCTGAGTGCGATCTCCGGTGCCGGCACCAATGAAGTTTTTAACTTTAAGTGCTGACTTATCAGGTGCTACGCGGTGACGGAAAACATCGTGAGGAAACCTGCATAATTTCGAAATAATAACAAAAAAATATATATATTTCGAAGATATGTGAAGTCCGCCAATCCGCAGTGGGGAGCGTGGTGGACTATGCCATGATACCCTCTGTATAGAGGAGGCCTTTGTCCAGCAGTGGGACATGTATAGGCTGTTACTCTACTTTACTTTACTCACACTTATTTTTAAGTTAGCAATGTACACCAACATGACTTACAAAATTAACAGTGAAATATCAATACAAAACTCATCAAATTTTTATCACGTTGTACTAACCGATATGATGCTGAAGTGTATTAAAATGTCTGCAAATTGTTAATACGCGTTTTTGTTTGTTTTACGAAGGCGACGGAGCATTTAGAGGCGTTTATAGCGGATTGCGACAAGCGGACCGCCGCGGCGAAACAGCGTTTGGCGGAGACCCAGGAGGAACTGTCCGCAGAAGTGACCGAGAAGGCGAATGCGGTCCACGAGCTGGCGGAACAGATCGGGCAGAAACTCGCCCGCGCCGAAGCCCTCGGCGAGGAGGGTATGGTCGAAGAGAGTGTCAAGCTTATGGGAGAGGTATAACATCGTGGCTAGCGGCGATCGATCTCAACGTGATGCGGCGATATTTCGCAGTCGGCTCATCCACCTCGGAACCGTTACAGATCGACGAGCTGCGCAAAAAGAAAGCGGTGGCCGAGCAGGAGTACCGCAACTCGATGCCGGCCTCCTCTTACCAGCAGCAGAAGTTGAGGGTGTGCGAGGTGTGCTCCGCTTATTTGGGCATACACGACAACGACCGCCGGCTCGCCGACCACTTCGGCGGGAAACTCCACCTCGGCTTCATCACCATCCGCGAGAAGCTCTCTGAGCTAAAGGTTTCATTGTGCCTTACTAACTTATAGCCAGTTAGCTACGACGCCGAGTTATCGCTTATCTGCTTATCTTGAAATATTGTGATTTAATTCTGAAAACTTGATTTTTTTGACTTTGCAAGATGTAACAATAACTTGTAATATTTGTTTTTGATTTCGAATTAATTTTAACCTAATTCTTTTAAAGTTATACATTGATTATATTTTTATGTGGCTAACGAAGAAGTATATTGTAACAAATCGAATAAGATGATTTGCGGATCTATAAAGCCACATAGTTTCAAGTTATTGCTACCTTTTCCAGGGCATACACAACAAAACGCGTAAATAGTTAAAATGGCCAATGCCGGAGGGGGAAGGGACGGGGAGGTGGCGCATTAGTGTCGTTTTGTTATATTATAAAATGTACATTTTTCCCTAGTACTACAATATTGTGTAAATTGCACAGAAAACGGTGGAGAAGCGGCGCGAGGAGCGTGGCGCTTCGGAGAGGGAGCGCGGCGGCGGGCGGCGGCACTACGTGGGCGGGCGCGAGCTGGACCGCAGGGCGCGCAGGCACCGCGAGTCGGCGCGCGACAGAGAGCGCGCCAAGGACGGCGACGGCAAGGAGCGCGAGCGGGACCGCGAACGCGACCGCGCCAAGGAGCGCGACAGGGGCGACAGGGCCGAGAGGGGTGACAGAGCCGAGAGGGCCGAGAGGGGTGACAGGGCCGACAGGGCCGACAGGGCGGACAGGGCGGACAGGGCCGACAGGGCGGACAGGGCCGATAGGGCCGACAGGGCGGACAGGGAGCACGAGCGCGAGCGCGACAGGAGGTGCGTTCCAATTTAAATTTATAAAGTTATACTCGCTTTAGTGCATTACAGTTTGTTAAATATACGATGATACGCGGGAGATTGTTTAAAAAATAAGGAACTTCATCTACAAGATCCATATTTATTTGTATGCCAATGTCCTGTGAATCAACCAATATTTAACAGACTGTAGTATTACGATGCGCGCGCACAGCTACATGATATCAACACCAAAAGTTGTGTTTTGAAAACATTGATGTCTGACAGTTTACTAAAGGAAGGTTTTAGTGGTATACGTTTCAGTAACGGTATATACGCCTCTGAACCCGCTAATATGAATGAAACGTATTCGGCGAAATGGGCACATTTTTCGTCTACAATACAGTATTTATTTGTTCTATAAACCAGTTTATTCTCCTATTATACATGGTCGATAATATCGTACTTAAACTTGCGACAAAACAGTCTTCATCTTAAAATATGTAGAAAAATTAAAATATTTAGAAAAAAAATATGTAGAAAAAGTGCAGTCTTCATCTTGTTTATAAACAGTACATAATGTTCGTGATAAACTAATACAATAATTGTTTTAATCATTGAAATTGACAATCCTGTATATGCGTCTCTACAACCGCGACAATAAATGAACTCGCGTCTAACGCTACTTGCCAATAATCATAAAAAATTATAAACATTTAAATAAAACCATAATTAAAAAAATATTTTCAAACAAACTAATTAAATAAGAAACAAAATTTGTAACCTCCTATACAACTACAACTGGCTGATTCATACATTGAGAGACTTTTTCATTCGTTGCCACAGCGTCGCACTACAAATCCCTCCTTCTAACAGTATGTTTTATCTATTTTTAATTCATTCAACCCATTCATATCCTTTGTGACCTTTACAAATGAACTTTACGTTACAGTTAAGGCTGTTCTAAAATTGTTTGTTTTGGAAAATTTGATAACTCGGTAAATATTGATATTTAAAGAATGTAAATGTTTAATACAATTTTAAAAAGTTATCCTCTATATGTGTGTTCATTTATTGTCGCGGTTGTAACGACACGCTGTATACTTTATAAAGTTTTGTATACTTTTTTGCAATTAACCGACGCGTTCATCACCCGTACTTGTGTAATAGTGTATTAGAACGGACGTTAAAACGATTGGAATAAGGACTATAGTAAAGTAACGGATACTGCGTGAATGATGCAGGCGCAGCCGTTCCCGCAGCAGGAGCAAGCGCGAGAGCTCGCGCGAAAGGTCGCGAGCCACCGAGCGCGAACGCGACAGGGACTCGCGCCGCAGCAAGTCCCATCGGCGCTCCTCCTCGCGCGAGAGGAGACGCGACTAATGGGCGGGCAGAGCGCAGCGAAAACTCGTATGGTGTTACGAACGGAACGTTGGCTTTTTTATTTTTGATTCTATTTTTCCCCATTTGATCCACCTGGCCATTTAGAACCGTCTAAATCGGATACTGCGATATGATTTTAACGTTACTGTTTCTCTTCTGAATTCCAAACTTAAACTTTGCAATTGCAAAGGCTAGTTCGACCTGAAAACTGAATCTTATTTTATTCTCTAGATATAAAATGAATTAATTGATAATAGGTCCAAAATAAACGCAAATTTTTCAAAAAGGATTTTTCATTTATTTTGGACAATCCTAATATCGATATGTCATTATGATGTATGTCTGATCTGATTTCTTGCCCACTATCTTTTTTTATTTGATATCTAGAGGTTCCAATTTGAAGGCCACTTGTGATTTTAAAACTATTTTATTTTTATGGTTTTTGCATTGTATATTCAGTCAGATGTGAGAAGCAATTAAGTTATTTTCGACAATTGTCTAACAACCCCATCTCATTACCTAGTTATGCTTGTGTGTATACAGTTAAGTTCAATGGTCAAGGTTATTTGGTTGAATTGAATGAGCATATTATAAATATTCAAACATTTAGAAGTAAATGCAACATGTATAAAAGTTTAATTGCAGCCAGTGCGGTACTTCATATTGTGTTTTATGACATAAATGTGTAGTTATTATGTTTTATAGTATAGAGTATTGAAGGTATTGAGAAGTAGTGGTTGTCTTGTTTTGGTTTAATTCAAATTTCTATTTGGTATCTCTCTATCACTTATTACTTACTGTTAGTGTATATGATGTAACTTAAGTGAAAAATATGATAAAGATAGAATATTGACGAAATTAACATAATTACGTTTGTGACAAAATTACCTAAAATGGTTTTCACACCATCTGTACCCATGTATTAGGTTTATCACAACTGATTAATTTATATCTAAGAGAGAATGTGTGCTATCATTTGTTATAATAAAAGTAGACTAGGAAATGGTGTTTTATTTCTGAATGTTTCCAATTTATATATTTAGTATTTTTGTTGCCATAAATTTCAGCGACATGTTACGTTTATGCTAATAATCGTCCTCGCGTGATACGAAATTTACGCAAGTTTTCAATTTTATGCTTAGTCATTTAATTGATATTAACCAATAGGTAGGCAAAATCCTTCTCCAAATGGTAGATATCAATGCACCGCTACGCTAGTACGGTTTTGCAGACTTCCTTCGAAATAATTTCTTGTTCATTATTTTAAAGATGTTTCGAGGTTTTGTTAGTGTAGGGTAAAAAGTCATTTTCAGTATGGGAAGTTTCGCTATAATGATTCCCGGACTTCCCATCCATATTTCGCGGCTGGAGTTCCGCATCGACCATAAATCATATTGTTCAATTAAAACAGAAGGTCACCAGACTGCATTCCAGTATCGAAATAATAAACACGTTCAAATAGATGATTTATTATAGTGCGCATTTCATGCTACATACAAAACTACGTAAAGTAACATTTTATAGGTAGAAATAAATTGATATATTGAAAAATGCCACTAAAGTCAACAAGTACATGATAAAAACTTATAAAATTTGTTTTTTCACAATTTTTATTTAAAAATTTCTTAGTCTATTATTAATTATGCAGCATTTGACCAGATTTAATTTCATTGTAATGCCAATAATGCTATGATAATGTGCTTTAATTGCTTATTTTGTGACCAATTTGTTTATATCTATACTAAAAAAATAATTTGAGGGCTACATTTTGAAATATTAACTTAAATTTAGTCTTGAGTTTGTTGCATACAATATTCTACTTCTATGCTAGTACTGATTTGTACTCTATTGCATTTATGGAAATGCACAGGCGTGTAATCAGTTGTTTAATGGTATCAAACGAAAACATTCCTTGCGGTAATAAAATTGCATTATTGAATCCAATTTTTCAGTACAATACGATAACGACTGATGGAAGATCGTAATAATATTTTTTTATTATAATCCTATTGGAAATCAGTTCTTTTTATGCTTCGGCTTGTTTCATTGAAACCATTAAACAAATCTATGAAGTCTATCCCAAAGAGTACTTTTATATATCTGGTCTATCCTATGAGCCTTGTATAGTACAAATATAATTTATTATTTTTGTAACTGATTATCCGACCACTTAAATTTTTTTATACATTTAAATATTGTTTGTCTTTGTTCTAATTTCAATAGAAAGCAATGCTTTTTAAGGATGACAAAAAATTTTTAACAGTAACCAAACAAAGCTATAAGTTTCATGTATCGTTATTGTTAAAACAAAGCAATTATTTGATGGTACGAAATATATACCTATATATAAATCTAGAGATAACTCGTAAAAATATTAAACATTTTCGTTGATACTTCTCATTACGCCACATTCTTTGTGATATGTACATAGCTCATGTTAATTTGAAATAAGGTGCTAATGTATTTGAATTATCCCTTATTATGTATAAATGTTTCATGAAATTATTAACAGATAGGAACATAGCACTTTAATAATGACTAAACAGGGCAATTCCTTAGTTAATATAAAAATTATCACAATTTTAAAATAAACTAACAATAAATGATGTGTACATTTAATTATTCAAAAAAGTTACGACGACACATGTTTAAGAATTGCATTTATTAACCTAACTTTATATTTAAATTCAGTTTTAGTTATTAAGTATTTGCCTATGAGTTTATTTGAGATCAACATTGATAAAAGTCTGAATATCGTTTTATTATGAAGTTAATTTTCAAAGCAGTCGAAATATTTACTAACTAGGGTAAAAATTGATTTAGTTTCATTGTTTACTGTCCTTAATAAGGGCGTGTATATTTTTACCTACACTAAGAATGACAACTATAAATCATAACATCAACACTGGACTAAAAATATTGTCTTTTGTGACCTTAATTTGTCAGTACGGCGATGAGAACTAATGTGCAGTCTCTATTTAATTTTTATTTTATGCAGTTTCAATTTGAAGCCCAACATTTCTGACAGGACACCGGAGAGCGCTGAAAGTATCACCACCTTGGTTATCGTGTACAAATAGTGATTGGCACATATTCCCGATATCTTAAAAGGTGCGTCCAGTTCCTGAAAAGAATAAAACACATATAGTGTTATCGAATCTATTTGTCACAAAAAGATTATTTTGACGTTTATTTATTTATTTCAATAGTGCTTTAGCTTTATGACATATTCCCTGGTTTTTTTAGCAGTATTTTTGCGCCACTCAAGGGCTGAGATGATTTGATGATTTCATTCCTACGCAAGAACCACACGGTAATACTATAAATTTATGGAAAAAAAAAACCATATTGTAAATGCTACCTTGAGGAGTCGAATAAAACCAAAACCAATTTGGAAATCTAGGCAAGTACGACAAGCGATAACGACACGTAATAAGGCACGATTAGCAGCACGACGAAAGCGAAAAACTATTACTTATTTTAATTTTTTAATACGATAAGTTAATGAAATTTACTTCGTTTGCGTACAAGTAATGTATAAATAAAAAAATCTCGGAAGATGAAAATAGTTTAAAATATGTATATTCGATTGAGAAATTTGTAAACAAGTCCATTTTTCTATTATGTAATAAAAGTGAATGACCTGAAAACAATTGTTGGAGTGCGTTCAGCTTATATAGTTCTATTCCAGCAAACAATAAGAACAAAAGAAATTCTTATAAGTGATTGATACCATAAAAGGTTACATATGCACATTTGATTGTATAGCAGTTTTTGTTTAAATTTAAATACCAAATAACTGCCGAATAAAAAAATATTATCCTTTTTATACCGACGATATTTTAATGAAATTAATGGCTCTGTGGTGCATTTGCCAAGGTATTCAAGGGCTTCAGCGCCGGGGTTCGTGGGTTCGGTTCCCACACGAGACAACAATTTCTGTGACCCGGATAAAAAACAATTGTTTTACGTCTGGGTGTTTGTCCACGTGAAATTTATGTATTCAAACAATACCTCACAACACAGGATAATGTCATTCTACAAAGAGGGGGTAATGTTTTAGAAGGGAAGATTACAATAGATCTTTGTAGGTCCCAGTACTCGTTGGGACTTTCCACCCTACCACTTACAAGGGTTATATTCCTTTTATTAGCAAATGTTTCTTAATCCCTGGAGAGAACTCTAGCTTGTGAAATTATTGTTTTGTATATATTGCCACCCAGTGCGTGAATAAAATTACAAATCATTTATATAGCCGAATATGACTTTCAAATTCTTATACAATAAAACCACAAGGTTTGGAATATTACGTTACAATCAAATATTGTTACATGACTGTAAAGCGGGCCGGAAACACTTGCAGAGGCTAATGATAACGTGCATGGTCACATTCCATCATCATATTTCCATACAGATGAATTATAAAGGTTAGAAAATCATCAAAATCATTTCTATGCACATGCACATGGCTCCGGTGTAACTCAGACGAGTTTTTGAATAATTTTATTTTTAGTGTTAGTCTCTGCACTCAAGATGAAACATAAAGTGGGTCCGTGCCTATTTTTGTTTTATGTGAAAAAGCGCTAGCGCTTCACCTGATGTTAAGTAATAACCGCCCATGGACATTAGCAACGCCCGTGGGGTTGCAAATGCATTGGCACCTTTAAATCAATTGGGCCCCGGCTTGCTCGCTCACCATACGACTATTCGTTTAGCTCAGATGGTTAGAGGGTATGTTCGTGTTAACCGTCGCAGGTTCGAATCCCGCGGCGGCGAACAAATGTACCCACAATTTATGTTAAAAAAAATCACATGTCAAGACTTGAGAGAGCTCTGCGCTCGGGGTGACCGACCTTCAGCAGGTCGGCGGCGAGCTTGAGCACGTTGTTCGCGACCGTCAGCTGCTCCTTGCTCTCCGGCCGCTGCTCGATGGCCAGGTGCAGGTTGATCTGCTCGGTGAGTATTGCGGAGAGGCAGCCGCGGTACTTGCGGTTCACGTTGCTGCCGAGGGTCAGCAGCCGCAGCAGGTGGATGCCGAGGCAGCAGCACCACACCATCGCCTCCAGCAGCCAGCCGCACTCGAGCGTCGGCGAGTCCTGTGGGACAGGCACAACGGTCAAGTTGTCAGTGGATCAATCGGCGTGGTATCATTACCGGAACAATGTTGTGTTGTGACCATATTGTAGTGGGAACGGCCACGTGGTCAACCTATCATTGGCGACACCAACGGCGCAATCGATCGGTCGGTATCACTACCGGAATAATATTGTGTGATGACCGTAGTGTATATGGTATCTGGATGTTTACATATCTATGATATGGATCTGTTTACAAGTGTTTTTTTTTTTGTGAGGTGTGGTAGTGGTACTTGCGTGGTC
This sequence comes from Iphiclides podalirius, assembly GCA_933534255.1. NCBI lineage: Eukaryota > Metazoa > Arthropoda > Insecta > Lepidoptera > Papilionidae > Iphiclides > Iphiclides podalirius. The sequence goes on along the minus strand of OW152822.1, from coordinate 7,902,514 downwards.
TGACCACAGTTATGTCTAGAAACATTTATTTTATTGAATGGAGTACTATTAAATACACGGATTTTGACTTTGTGTATTATAGCAAACCCACAATTTATACATGTTTGTGTGTGATTAATTTTTCATGTTATAAAATGCTTTCTTTAAAGACCATCCATTTCTTTACGCTATAAATTCTTTTGACATAAAAATCTCCGGCTCATTCTTCAGGACGTACCATTTTACAGATTTTCAACTTTTTACTTGCGGCTATCGTGTGGCATTCAATTCCGTGTTTTATTGATCCCCATGGAATATTATATGGGACACAACTACGAAGGCCGAGCACACCACATCAGAAGATGAATAATAACTTCTATGAACTAAAACTCCGATGACATCACACATTACATTATGATGATTTAACCGCAGAGATGTTCCAAAATGACGTTGGAGGTTAGAAATCGAACGCGATAATAAGGTGTTTTAGTACGGTACCAAAACTAAAAAATTTTTCGGGAATTTATCGGAGTCCACATTTTTAAAATTTGTCAAAGCATCGGCAAGCCGTCGGCTATTGCAGATCCATAGGCGGTATTCATTTAACATCAGGGCTAAATAAATACCGCCGTTTTCACATAAAAAAATATATCAGAACACGGAACGGAATTCCATCCCTGATTAGACTATATGTGATAAGAATGGCTACTACTCACCCGCAGCAGTTGGGCGCTGACGCAAGCCAGAAGTATTAGCGTTAGCATGAACGCGGCAGAGACTATTACGTCAACAGATCGTTGCGGCCCTCGACGCTACAAAGAACGTTACGTGGTAAAAAGAAAGTAATGCATAGTACTTGTAAAGTAAATAGATGTATTGTATTTTGTGTGAAGGGGTTGGGGATATGTCCCAACGACCTAGAAAGATCTATTGTAGTCTTCCCTCCGAAGACACACAAATAATTGTTTCGTGTGGGTATCGAACCCAGGACCCCGGCGCCTAATGCCGATACCTTAGCCACGGATTCATCAAAGCCTCGATTACTAGTACAACCCTGTAGTAATCGAGATGTAAATTCATCAAGTAACAGTCTATATGGTCCACAGCTGAGCAAAGGCCTCCGCTGTATTTGCGCATAGTCAAACACGCGACCCCATTGCGGATTGAAAGACTTCACGTAAGGTACGTGAATACGTGTATGGAAATATTTTTTTCCGCCATATCTCGAAAATATGCAGGTTTATTAAATGAAAGTAATGGGTGAATTGCAAGTATTACACTTTCGTGTTTCGTCTGGTGATTGAGGTGGCCGGAGCCCCCTTTTTATAGCCTTTAACGCAACCGCAAGCCACCGGGGGCCGTAAATTTTGATGTGCGGTATTAACGTGAACTGAACCGTCGGCGCACTTGGTAACTTCTCACATAAAAAAAAAACTCACTCGCAAGTACGACCTGGTCGAGAGCCAAGTCTTGATGTTCCTGACGGTGTTCAAGCGGAAGTGGGGTAGCTCCGACTTTCGGGCGCGCCTCGCCGACGTGAGGTGCGAGAACAGCTTGGCGTATAGGAAACGCTGCTTGAAAGCCCTCTCGGCCACTGCCAGTAGGAAGAATACGAGGCCGCTCAGCGCGAAGCGGAGTATGCACGACAATGTGTTGGTCGTTATCTCCCTGCGGGTAGAATTAAAATAATAAATAAAAAAAATTATTATGAAAAAAAAAAAAGAAATTAAATGCAATTGATACCCGTTTAATTAAAAAACTTGGGATTTTAGGTAAACGTCAAAAAGCTTGTTATTGGTTGCCATGGTAATACCGTGAAGTTGGTGGCTTTGCAGAATAAAAAAAAATAATTTAATAAAAAAATGACTGCAATTGATAACGGTTTATTTAAATAACTTGGAATTATAGGTAACTGTCAAAGAGTTGTTATTAGTTTCCATGGTAATACCGTGAAGGTTTCAGGTCGCTTTGCAACCAACTTCATCGTGTCGCTTTTTGGCTGTCGGTTTGCGCGCGCATAGATATAGGCATTATAGAAGCAGTAGATATAGCTACAAAAGGAAACTTTTAAATAAGTAAAAATAATGAAAGTAAATTAAAATTATTACTAATTGTGTAGCAAGGCACTAGCAGCGAATCGGCTGATGCATGTGGATTAAATATTTTAAAGGCATATTTATTATGTAACCTAGAAAGTTAACACTCGCTATGTTGACATTGTCTGGAAGCTTGTTCTATTTCATGTTACGAGAGCAAAGATAGCAGCCGCAACAGTTCGCCTTATTGTTTTTATTCCTTTGTTTAATTTTACAGCTTTAGTTATGATTCCAATAAGAGATTATAATATTTTCGCCAAAACTATACGCACAGCACATCGACACAATATGTTAACCTCTAACAAAATAAGAGCGAATGGAACAATAAATCTAATAATTCTAAGATGCCGTTTCAGGAGCTTTGTTTCTTTTTCTTTCCTCTTTTTTAAAAACATTGCCCTCACTTTAGGACCACGACCCTCGAAGTCATTACCTTTGCAACTGAGCCACGGAGTCAACATAGATCACAAATAACAAAAAACCATTTAACAGATTACGCAAAGCAATTTTTCATGGCCAAATGACGGACAATTGGTCCGATTGAACAATGGAATAATGGCGCTCACCATACATTATCCCCGAAGCCTCCGCTGAAAAGGGAATAGGGCGAGCCTTGGGTGTAGTTGACCACCAGCGACGGTATGTAGGACAGCAGGGATACAGATTGCAACTCCTCCTCACTCCTCGTGTCCTGGTCAATGGCCACCTGCAACAATACTTTGGATTTCTTATTGCTTATTGAGTCGACTTTGTGATTTATACTTATTTGAACTATACACGTATGGTTTTTTTGGATGATTGTAAATGGCGTAGTGAGTTTGTCCTTATTTCTAGTGTTTATTTTATGTCTGTCACTATTCTTTAGGTAATCATTATTATTAAGGTTATGAAGTATATACAAAATACTACAATAAATGAATTGAGAAGCAACAGTGAGTATTGGAATTTTGTAATACTATATAATTTTATCTCTATATAATTTATCAAAGGTGTTTTTTTTGTCGGCACGCTATTACTGAAACAATTCTTCATCCAAATTTTTTCAAATGCCATTTTAACGCTTATAAGTGGCATACCCACTATTGATGAAATACTCAAGTAGAATAATGCTAATGTTTTCATTAAAAAATAGTTTAATTTTTTTTAATTAAAGAATTAATGATATTACCATTGACGATTAGTTTAAATGATAGATGCGATGAATTAACGGTGGTAGGGCCACGCAGCAGCCTCGGCTGTTGTACGAACGGGCAGGCCCGTCCGGATAAGCACCACGACCTCACAGAAGACCAGCGTAAAGTGGAAGTATGACAAATACTTTCGCATTTCGTCTGGTGAGTGAGGTAGCCGGAGCCCAATTTTCAAAAGGTTGTCAACGCATCTGTAACCCTCGTGTGTAGCAGATGTCCATGGGCGGCGGTATTCACTTAACATCGGGTGACCCGTCTGCTCGTTTGGCAACTTTTGGCCTAAAAAAAAAAAAAAAAAAGAAGTTAACTGAAAAATCTTTGGAAATACATTATTTCATAATTAGTTATTTTTCGGGTTTTTAAATAAAGGCAAAAGTTTGATAAATACTATAGCAGTAGAACTGTAATTAGATACATTAGTAATTGAGCAAAGTATGCGTTACACGTTCTATCATGCGATGGAAATGTTCGACATTCTCAATACTCGATTAAGACATTCTCGTCAATCAACGTGTTCGTTGTGAACGAATAGAATGCTACTTAGCGATAATCTATACTTACACGATGGATAGTAATTCTATTAACAATTTTTAAAAGCGGCGTATTAAAATCAAAAATTCTTAGCCCTCTTAGACCCTTCTCCATGTGGTTACAACTTATCAACCCGACTTCTAATCCCGAATCTTCCTAAAACTTCATCTTTAAGCGGGAATGGAGGAGTTAGTCCGTATGAGAATATCTGAGACGTGACGCCTATATTGTCACTGTCGTCGGGAGCAATGAATTCAGCAGTATACCTCATCCGACTAAAATTGCATACACAAGTTCGGCGGGAGATTACAGTCCACTACACGTACAATGAAAACTCCCAATCGTCCCAGATGGTATAAAGTTCGGTGGAGAGTTTACTACATTTTCATATTATATGTATTTGTATATACTTCTGTGAAGTTAACATGTTTAATATTTTCAATAACAACACAAGTGTAAGCATTATCATTGTACTGCTGGCGACACGAAAATTTAGTATCAATAGATTGTTAGCTCACATAAGCTTCTTTCACGTATAGCTTAAACAATACAGGGTATATTTTCATAATATTTTCTTTGTGTGGACATCAACAACTGAGTCAAGGTGTGCCGATTTATACTTATTCGTTTGGTAATACTCGTCGATATTCATATCACATCTTGTTAATATTATTAATGTTACTGGGGATATTTAGTTGTTTTCTCGTCTGGTTGGGTTTATAAATAAAAATAAACATATAGATATAATTTTTTTTGTAGATGCGTTGGGAACCTTTTGAAAATTGGGCTTCGGCTACCTCACGCACCAGACGAAACGCGAAAGTATCGGAGGTCGCGGTAATTACCCGGAAGAGCCTGCCCATTCGTGCAACAGCCGAGGCTGCTGCGTGGCCCTACATACAGTCTTATCTGTTTCGGCTTTCATGAGTTTCTCGTCATATGGAATGTCAACCGAAAATACCCGCGACTGTGCCCGGTCCATCAACACGATATCAGGTTTGTTCGCAAGAATCGTGCTGTCCGTGATGATGGGCCGATCAAAATAGCTGTCGCGGTCATTTTTGAGTACGGCCTCCGGATAGTTCTTGTAGTACGGCAGTTTCCGATCCACGAGACCGTATTTCAGAGCGAGCTCCTGGTGTAGGATTCTGGCTACTGGGTTGTGTCTATGCAAATACCCAGAGTTAGAAAGCATGGAACAACCGGAGATGACATGCCGAAGCGAGTCCCCGGGATGTCGCTCGACAGATGTCGACGGTGCCATCCTTTAGGATGTATTTCGATAGTTGTTCGTCTTAATAACCCGATCTTGTATTGCACAGAAAAAACCTTCGGTTTCCCCAAACAGGTCACCGAAAAAACGTAGCCAGTTAAGGGAGGTAATATTATCTACTAAAGGCGCGTGTAGAGCCTTGTAGCTAATTGGAGGAATGATCGATAACATTAATAATGGGGGGAGGGTTGAAGTCAGGGGGGGGGGGGGGGGGGGGGTGAGGGGAGACGGCAGGGGGGGTCTTCGCGTATAAACGTGTAGCGTCTCACCTGCACCAGCCTGATGGCGGGGCAAACGAGCGCCACCAGTGCGGCCATCAAAAGGCCGGGCCAGAGCGCGCCGTGCGCCGCCATCGCCCTTTCGGCGCGCGCCACCACGCACCAGCTGATGTCCACCGCGGACAGTTCGGCGCGCAGCGTAGAGCCGCGCTCCCACATGGTGCACTTCACTGGACGTTGAAAAATCGATACATTGAAGTTTTAGCCCATATATTGTGATACAAAATATCGAAAATCGAATCAAAAACGATGTTCTTTTCAAAGAACAATGCCCATTTTTGACCTGATTGTGTATAGAGATGAAATAAATATTAAAATTTAGCTAATTTCATTTTATAGTAATTACACTAATCACAATGTTAAAAGAAGGTCGGGAAAAAATATTTTTTGATATTTCTTTACGCTTATTTTACTTCAAGGGTAAACATATTACCATGTTTTGAACGCACCTTAACAATCCTTTGCATAGGCCGTTCCATTTTTCACACTACCTACTTTACTGTATTCAACTTTTTCTGAGTTTTGTACGTGTTTTTACGTGTTAGAGAAGTGAGTAAGCACGTAATTAACAGTATTTGTATAAAAATTAAGATCAATCTTATTAGTAGTATAGATTTATTAAAAATAAAATAATAAATTATTAATGCAGCATGTAATAAAGTTCGCACGGCTCTCGTAAATGGATTTTTTTTGACATTTGACAGTTCTGCGAGTGACTCATACTCATCGGTATTCGCCAGTAATTGTGAGTATTTATGTTTATTATTTTTAATCTAAAAATCTCACAATCATGTCATAATCAAACTAACAAAGCTCCTATAAATTATACCTGTGACATAACACAAACAACTGTTCAAAAGATCTATATATCCAAAATATGTATTATAAACTCAATATATGTTTTTTATTTCAGATTACTGAGGAAGATTATATTGTAAATCTTGTAATGAACTCTTTATGAGAATAATAAACCAGGAATTAACAAGCTGTGATGTTGCTCAAGCTTCAGGATTATCTCAACCAGGTCGAAGAACAGTTTTTGATAATCCTTCAGAAAAGCAAAGACAGATAAATGCTATTATACAAACAAGTTCACAACATCACATATTCATGTTTCTACATTGTTAATCATTTGCCAGTATAAAACTTGATACTATTACTCTAGATTATTTCTCTTTTGTATTTTAGATGTAAATTAATCTGTTATTAATTGACTGATGTTGTAATAATTTTAACCACAAATAAATACATAATTGATTTTTTTTTAAATATATTTTTAAGATGAATAATAATTATTGCTTTATTACTTCTTTTGTAGATAGTTTTCTTTTGTAGATAATCATCATCTGATAGAATATGCCATTCATGCTGGATGAGTTGTAAGAGTGCTGCCACACATATTAGGCATGTTGCTGAAGTTTGTGGTGTTTTTCTACTGAAGATAATTTATTTTTTATGTTTCTGAGATTAAGTTATTAGTGAACTTATACTATTTGCATTAGATACCAAATAAGGCAAGCCAAATCCTATTATGGCGAACATATTCGCTTTCATGGATCATATAGAATAGAAATATGTAGGGACACAGGAGTTTTCTAGGAATAATCTGAGAGGAAGTGGTGACATAACACTAATAAGAGGAAAAATTAAGTCCTGGCACATTTAAAGAAAACAATATTGTCTACATTTTAATAGAAAATAATGTGTCTGGCAGAGCTAGTATAGTCAAATACTGTTGTAATTGTTTAGTTGGTTGGCGAACCATAGGATGTTGCACTCATGTTATGACTAGGTGGTACTTCGGATGAACTATCAAGAAAATATCTCTGTTATAGCAGAATTTCTGGATAACATAGTTATAAGACATTTAAGTGAAGATGATGATAATTAATAAAGCATTCCACTGTAACATAGTGTTTTATTTTTTCCCTCGTTTTTATTCATCAGGTATTATAATTATCGATTATTATGTATTGTAGTGCAGGCCAATGAAATGTGTAGGGCAGATAAATGATCACTTTTAACTTACGTTTTTTTAGTAAGTACTTATGTGAGCTGTTGAAATAGCAGATAATGCTCTTCACTCAAATTATAGTGACAATAATCGAGTCTAAGCAGTGACGTAAGGGCAGTCGGTTTTTAGGAATTCACAAGTAAAAAAGACGTTTTAGACTACATAGGCTAATATTATTATTTTAGAGTAAACTTGAGCGTAAATAGTTAGTTCTAGCACATTTATTTCGTTATATTAGGTAACTGCAAATCCTAACCTAAAAAGTAACATTTTTTTATAATTTTTGGACTTCGTAGACCAGCAATCGTAAAAATGACTATATGATATTAATTTACTAACTTAAAGGTAGTCTTTCTGCTATACCTTGTAACTATACATACACTTTCATTATCAGGTTTTTAAATGTATGGGAAGTGGGCATTGTTCTTTGAATCCGGCATTGAGTATTTATTTTGTTGACCCCTACGACTTCTGGTTAAATAAATTTTTATTAAAAAATAGGAAGATTGCTATTTAGTTGCTATTTTTTTAAGATTGCTATTTTTTAAATAGGCTGAACAAACTCGTGATAATTTTTCCTCTCTTTTCTGATATTTTTGCTTTCAGTCTGTAGACCATTTTTTATTTACCATTAAAGCTCCATAAAACTCGTGGGCTAGCCGGAGAGAAAACGCTTGGTACCTATAATAATATATTAATAATTATAAATATAATATTATTCGCCTCCAATCGCTCCCATTTGATGGAATTGCTTAAAGTCACTTGCGATTTCAGCAATTCTATCAAAATGGAGCTTGGGACGGATAAGTGCGCGGTCCTCCATGTCGAAAGAGGTAAGGTCGCTAATACGAAGGGCATAGTAGACTTATCTATGCCCGTTAACATAAGGACCCTCTCTGAGGCTGAAAAATACCGATACCTGGGTATGTCACAAAACATGTGTATCGATGAGGCTGGCATGAAACAGTCAGTTCGTGACGTGTTTTTTTTTGCACGCCTGACAAAGGTGTTTAACAGCCATTTGTCAGGCGTGAACAAGGCACGCGCATTTAACGGCTGGGTCATGCCAGTCCTCATGTATACCTTTGGCATACTCAGGTGGACTCAAACTGAGCTCAACGCCCTGGATCGAAAAGTCCGCACAACTATGACGTCCCACAGAATGCATCATCCGAGATCATCAGTGATGAGGCTGTACCTGCCGTGGAAGCATGGCGGGAGGGGCTTTTTAAGCGCCCTCACCATGCACAATCGCGAGGTGTGCAGCCTCCGTAACTACTTTCTGGCGAGATCGGATGAATCGATCTACACGGACATCATTAGTTGTGATAAAGGACTTACCCCTCTATCCTTAGCCAACGAGCAATGGCAGGACCCGGGAGTACTGAGCGTTTCCGACCGAGAGACCGTATGGAAGTAGAAAGAGTTCCATGGGAGGTTCTACAAGGCTCTACACGAGCCTTTCGTAGATATTGTTGCCTCCCTTAACTGGCTACGTTTCGGTGACCTCTTTGGGGAAACCGCAGGTTTTGTCTGTGCGATACAGGATCAGGTTATTAAGACGAACAACTATCGGAGATACATCCTAAGGGATGGCACCGTCGACATCTGTCGAGCTTGTCGCCATCCTGGGGAGTCGCTTCGGCATGTTATCTCCGGTTGTTCCATGCTTTCTAACTCTGAGTATCTGCATAGACACAACCTAGTAGCCAGAATTCTACACCAGGAGCTTGCTCTGAAATACGCCCTCGTGGAACGGAAACTGCCGTACTATAAGTACTCTCCGGAGGCCATGCTCGAAAATGACCGCGCCAGGCTCTATTGGGACCGGTCCATCATCACGGACAGGACGATTGTCGCGAACAAACCTGATATCGTGTTGATGGACCGGGCACAGTCGCGGGTATTTTTCGTCGACATTACCATTCCATATGACGAGAACCTCGTGAAAGCCGAAACAGATAAGATGACGAAGTATCTGGACCTGGCTCACGAGGTGACCGACATGTGGGTTGGTGTGCTGACCGAAATTATCCCAATAGTCGTATCTGCGAATGGGTTGATCCCAGTCAGCCTCTCCGGACATCTGAGGCGACTGGGACTCCGCTGGGACGGAACTGGGACGGAACGCTCCAAGCTCGGCCGTTTGGTCTCCCCTGCCGAGGGCTTCCGTCTGTTTGGGTCCTATTTATATATGTATTATATACAATATTTATATCTATATGTTTATTTTTATTTTTTATCTATAAACCCAACCAGACGAGAAAACAAGGAAATATCCCCAACATAATAAAAATAATTTAATAATATACTCGATCACCCTGAGTTCAAATCCCGTAATCGAGTGGTGTGAGGAAACCTGAATTTTTTTTAAATAATACTAAAATATTTGGAAGATATGTCAAGTCTACCGATCTGCATTGGGGTCGCGTGGTTATTTTATTTTTTATAGACATACCGTTGGTGACGACTGGTACGCCGAATGCGGTCGTTGGGCAACTTTTAGATTCGGGAGTGGTACAAGTGCTGGAATCGATTGTTGTATAAATATGGTGAATATGACCAAATGCGATAATAATAAAATAAGATATTGTTATAGATGTGGCAGATTCGGCTTTGGTGTATATAATTATCTCGCTGAACGATACGCGAGATCAAACGTACTGCCGATGAAGCATTTGAGTCGTGGTCCGTAGTTTCGCTAGGCTTCCCTTACTGTGCCTGTCGTATTACGTAATTACGCGACACGGTGCGTTATTGTTATACTTTGCATGCTAATATTAAAAAAAAATTGAAATGAAAGAGGGTACTAATTAATTTCTACGTTTTGTTTCTTTTCTCTGCAAATTGCTTTCTTAAAGTTGAAAAAGTTGATTGCTTGTTTGTTGAAAAACTGTCCAACTAACCTGTATCGCTGGTGGGGTCGAGAATGGTGAAGGGGTCCCATGCACTGTCTGTAGTGTAATGGAAACCTACATCCGAGTGACCTCCTTCCGACTGCGAGCAGTAACTGCTCTCTTCACCTGTGTATTCGTGATTGAATCGTTAGACATTTAGGCACTTAGTCAACTTTACATCAAACCAAATTAATGAACCGGTATTAAATAATGATTTGTTTTCCGATCGTCTCATTTTAAAGTGGTATTAAAACCAATTATAAAGAAATTCTAAAAATTAAAAAAAAATCTATTCCGACATTAAAGTGAGACGAGAGCCTTGGGTTTAAGATTAAAATTCTTACTGTTAGTGATTTGCCCAACCCAGTCTGACATGGTATGGTGCGAAGGCAGTGCAATAGATGGCGCTGAAGCCGAACATTCCCCATCGGATGACGAAGACTGGTAATTGTCTAATTTCTGAACAAACACATTCATCCTATTAGTCTCTATTATTAGAATACAAACATGTTAAACTGACGCATGCATCGAAGAAAGCAAACAAACATAGCGAACGATAGCTACCTGAGGTGGCGTGCTGAAAATGTCTCCCTTCTATCACCTATTGTTGCAAAACATCGGTTATTCGTGTATATCTCGTAGGTCAGAATTTTAGCAAATAGCATAGCATTATGTCTATTATGATCAATTTGATGGTCGCTTACCTTTTCCTTTTTCTTGATGTTGCTGAAATCGTCATCGCTAGATTCCGGTGGCATTGTCACATTCGCCCACGACTTTCTGAACCTCACTCCGATTCTCTTGCTTATGGGACCACTGTTTCTAAGAATTCCGCCGTCCGAGTCTGGATCGATGGATTTCTCGTCGTCCTCTGGTTTAGTTTTATTTATAAATTCATCCGTCGCCTTGACGGTATCTGTGTCGTTCTCTTCAGTGACAGTCACATTTGGTGCGTTCGTTTCTGAAATTGTTTTTTCTCTGCCAACACTGGCGAGTGTTGATTTCCCTCGGTCGATTTCTTTAGCTCTAGTCTCTCCGTCGCTACCGTTAGAGTTATAACCATTGAGGCTTTCGAAGCCGTCGTCCCCATCCGCGAAAATCGGCCTTCCAACGTTATTTTGCGGGTTGTGGCGCACATTGTAGCTTTCTAGATACTTTTTGGTCAATATGTTCGGCTTGTATCTAAAGGACGAGCTAGGAGTTGCGACGTCAGGTGGCGGAGTAAACGTCACTATAGGTGCATTCAGATTCGGCTTCTTCCACGCCATATAGTCTTCGTCATCCGAATCTTTCGCTTTACTTTTAATCTCAGACTTGTTTTTAGCGGGCAGTTCTTGATCCTTTATGAGATTCTCTTTGGTCAACTCCTTTTTTCTTTTTCTAGAACGAAAATAGATTAACAACATGTCGGTTCTATTTAAAACTTAGCTCTTTTGTGTCGTAAACGAAAATACAGAAATAAAACCTTAATCCAGCCTCAATAATGTCGGATCTCGATTGTCGCCTTCGAAATTTAGTGTGTTTATTAGTCGGAGTTTTGCTTTGACTGGAGGTAGCTCCACTTTCGGCCGATCCCACACCACTTCCTCCATCACAATCCGATCTGGATCTTCTAGAAAAACTCAACTAAATGTATCTTAAGCTTTGTTTTACACACATTTGCCAAAATGATTAGACAGTGAAAAGTTTCTACTGGATAGAAATAAACTTACCGAAAGTATCGAGGCAGTTTCCTTCGATATGTGGATCGTGGACGTACACGAGCAACCTCCATTTCTGTAGTACTTACGATTTGTGAATGCACCACACTCAGCACCAGCATCAGAGCCAAAGGTAGAACCCAACAGTTAGCCTAAAATGAAAATACTCTTGTATACACATATTGTATGAAATACATATAAACACATTGAAAAATTTATTAATAATCACCAGTTTTTAAAGTTAAAACAATTGTAAGCCACAAAACATGATACTAAGTTAAATTACCATTCAGAGTTACACAAAATAACCTTAATGTTATGTACTCTGAGTTCTAATAAAATAAAATTCTGCAAATAGCTCTATTGGTCAAGGAATATGAGTAAACTGATTGTTACCAAGAAATCTATTTTAAAATATGTATACTTACATCCATTTCCAGGGAACTAGGGGCTACAAAATATAGAGTCATATTCAGTACTTGTAAAATCCACAAGCTTAGTAAGAACTTAGAACAAGCTGGGGATGTTTGCTGAGCCCACCATTGATACAGTGCTGGTAAAAATACCAACCGCACTAATGCAAACCATACTACTCGGCGCATACCAAGGGTAGGTTTTGCTTTTGGGAATGATGAACCTATAAATGTTTTTTGTTATAAGAGTCAATTAAAATCAAAGATCAAATCAGTATTTTCTTGAAATCCATATAATTGAAAATTGATAAGTACATTTATACAATTCATTACATTGGTGTTCTAAGGATTAAAATTATTTATTAATAATTTTAATCGTTTAAGGATTAAATTTAACCTTTTTTTATAATTGAATTGATGTAAATTAATTTTAAATTGTCATCCTTATCAAGAACAACATCTTTTTAATGCAATAATAGAGCATTACACTGTGTAAAGAAATGTGTGGTTAAAGAAATTTATAAGAAACTATATGGATTGAAGAAGTTATGATACCTCTGACCAAATCCACATCAATAAGATAAGATCGAGCATGTGTGGAGAATGAGTCAACAATACGACGCCGATATGTGCCACGCATCAAAAGTTGCTCCACCATTGTCTCCCATTCCTCTTTATCATATGAGCTTATTTTTTTCTGATACCTAAAATGATTATTAAACAGTTAAGATAAAAAATAAATAAAGCAATATTTTTAAATACATATTTCTTTTATTTTTTCCATCAGTATTTTGATATCTGATATTTTTAACAACATATTCATTTGTTAAAATTTAATAAAAAATCTATGTGTAGAATACATGATTATGAGACAGGACACAATTAATTTTTATTTGATAATAATTCCGATGTTTAGGAAATAATATAAGTATTTTAAATTAATGTTATTAAAAAGTCATTAGAATCACATTAAAACACAGCGAAGGAGCAAGCAACTCAATTACAAAAGCAATTACATCATATCGAACCAATTGATTTGCAGTTTTGTATATGAATTTAGTGTCTGTAGTGGCTTAAAATATAAAAACTATTTTTAAATTTTGGCCCGAACATAATTATCATAGTCTGCAATAAGTCTAATTATGCTACAGACGATTTCATATCTTTGTAAAAATTATTGTTTATATAAATGAAATGTCTAATGCTGAGAAATGCGGTTGTCTTACCAAGCTGCAAGCTGCATCATGTTGATTTTATACTAAATTTATTTTGCCACCTTGGTAATTCAAGGGATATTGAGGAATAATTTTTTGACAAGCAATAAATTTGAAAGTATGGGCTTTCTGATAATATTTCATTAAAAAAATCTGAAAGTAATTTGGTTATTAAATTAAGGTTTCACTATATAAAACATCATAGAATGTGAGGAAGTTGATCATAGAAATTGCATAAGCAAATAAATTAAAACTTTTTCTAGGAATAAAGAAGGAATAGATACTTAATGACTGAATCGTTATTTCGAAAGGGATGAACGAAATAATAACAAAGACACATTTTTTTATTAAGCAGAGGAGAGTATAGTTTCACCCTAGTTTATTATTAAGGCAATATCTATAATATTAAATTAGATAAATAAAATAAGCTTGAATTTTTCAAATTATGCTAGTGAGAATTTTTAGGATTACAAATCAATAACGTAGGTAATATATTTGCGCTACTTACTAAAAATAAAACTTTATTAGTATCATGACAACCATGGCAAATGTACTCATTTTAATAGTTATTCTAAAATAAATACCACATGAATCACAAAATGAATAAAAATATAAATTTTTACTAGATCGAACAGGCGAAACGAAACAACCACTTTCAATAACATTGACTGACAGAAACTGTCTGTTGTCTGTTGACAAAAGGCCATAGATAAAGCAAAACTAATGTCAAATAATGGTAAATGAATGTCATTGGCCCTATACATAGGTTCTAATAATGTTATAGTATTTGTTTTTTTTAACGGCTTGAGGGATGTGTATTGTCCCTTCTGGGTCTGTAAGTGCTTGTGTGGGTAAGCTCTCAATAAAAGCACATTCCGAATTTATTATAATTAATATGAAATTTATTTTTTTTTTGTTATAAATAAGGGCAATTGTGCAAATATATCGAATCCCCAAATGTACATAGATAAGCGGTGGTGGATAGAACTGAACTAAGCGCCAATACTTTGTTTTGTTTGTCTTCGTTGTTTCACGAATGTGCAGGTCCATCCATAGATGTACTACGACCTCACAAGAGACCGGGGATAAGTGGAAGTGTAATACTTCTGCATTTTGACCGGTAATGAGGTAACCCAAGCCCACTTTTTAAAATGTGGCAATGCATCTGCATCCCTACGGGTGTTGCGAACATCAGCTGAACAGCCAGCTCACTAGTCTGAAAAATGAGTACTAATTGTATTTTTTAATTTTGATTTTGTGCTGGTCTCTACATTCAAGAAGAACTTATGAACTTGTAAATAACATTGAGTCAAAGTTTTTTACTGTTGTCAGGAGTCGAACCTGCACCTTCCGGATTATGTGTTCATTTTTTAACCACTAAGCTGAGCGGTGGGCATCTTCACCGCTAGTGTTGTCTACTTTTGTTTTCATGGCACTTATTGCGTTTGTGCAGTTTGAAAAGGAAATAATATGTTGCAAACATATTTGATGGTTTGGTCGGCATAGTTATCGCTGATACTATTGGTTTCACTGACGGTTCCGTTTTATTACTACCACATGAGACATGTAATTCTGTGATATACAAATAGTGGTTTCGAGTTTAGACGTTTTACCGTTTCAATATTGTATATTATGTAATTGTGTTGTCCTCACAACACAGTAGCAATATTAAATATTGGAATTAGATTTAATTTTTTGGGAATAGGAGTGACTTTAAATAATGTTACAATATTGCAACAAACATTATCTTTTATTTTCAACAGTTATATATTTTTAAAATTACAATTTAATAAAAAACATGTTTTTATTCGTTGTGAAACTTATTATGTATTATTTTTATTTACATTACGAAGAAAAGTACCAGTGTTTGTCTCAAATTTTACGTTTTATACGTAAGCAATAAGCCAAACTCTGAAAATAATTACTATGTTGCTGATACCTTAAAATTACTTTATATTTAGTTTAATTTTCTTACAAACTATGTTGAATTTCTAGACTAGATACTAAGAAATATTCACTACTTTGGTTGATGTAAAGATTATAAATAAGATTCTTAAAAAAAAATTGCAATAACGAATTAAATTATTTTATAGCATAAGCTTTCGCTAGTCGTTTATTGGTATTACAGGTACAATACGGCTCTGTGTTTTATATGCTCTGCTGTAGGTGGTTTTTGATTCTTAAGTAATAAGGAAAGATGAAGAAAACGGCTTATTGCTAGAGGATAACAGTAAGGGGATTGTCGAAGTATTTTCTTATTTCATGTTATAATTTCAACATTTTAACATAGACATGCATTTCGATGACAATGTGGGTCATATTCAATTTTGAATCCATATGACAAAAAAATATCGTTATTTCTTTTATATTCATTTGATACCTAACTTGTAAGTTTTTTATTCAAAATCGCAATTGTCTATTTAATACTTGTTCATTGATAATAAATTTAATAATTTAAATTTATTCCAATTATAAACTAAACAAACTGGGAGGGTATTTGTACTGTTAAATGTAATTACAACTGATAATAATAATATACGCTATTTACAAATTATAACTTCTTATGTTAAAGTTCAGTGGTAAGTTCGTCTTGAGGCCGCCTCGTCATTTCAAAAAGTTCATCTTCAAGCCAAACACTCTCTCTTCTGACAATCGGTCTCCTCTCCCACGGATCGGAGAGGATGATTGTTTCTTTCTGTCTTTCTATTTGCGTAAAATTGTCTTTCTCTCTTTCTATTTGTGAGTAGCTCGGTGGTCTGACGTCGTTCCATTGACACTGATTTAGCTCTTTGTCTATTGTATGGCTGTCAAATGACGTAGGTGAGTAAGATGGCGGTTTGAAAGTGGAAAATGACTGTTGCGTGGTTTCAGAATCCGACTCTTGACTCGGTGGAGAAGGTAAGAAATTCACAAGTTGACTTTGTTGCTGTTGACCTACACTCATTCGGCTGTAGCGTTTCAATATCCTGTAATATAATTTATTTTTAATAAATTTAATTTTGAATTAGTTGACATTGTTCCAAGTTTAATTTAAGTAAGTTATTATTCAAAATTACAAAATTGATTCAAAATTACATTCAAAATTTGTAGTCAATCAAAAAGATAAATGTAATTAATAGCTGACTCTGCATCTAAATTTCTTAAATAAGCATGTAACATAGACATAAAGAAAACTGGAACAGGAAAAGGAAATGTAGAATGCAAAAGAATAATTTGATAATTAATACAAACATTTTGTTAATATGTGTAATATTATTTGTAATTTCAGTCGGAAAATAATGTATTTTTTAAAGTAAATTAATTAAAATTCTTTACCGTTCCGCCCAGCTAGCGAGCCTCGGCCATTCGTCAGGAACAACAGGCACTTGTTGTTTATTCAACAATATGAGCAGCTTCGCCAGATCGCTCAGCACGCAACTGCTTTTCAAAGACTAATATTAGACACGAGTGTTGTTAATAAATGTGGTATGCGCGGATTACGCCGTATTGCACTTTTATGGGCTTTATAATGCACACTACGTACGTTCGCCCTTTTTTCAGTTAACTAATGTACCTATATAAAATTTATGATGGTATAGCTATTTACACAGGGAACTAAGAAATTATCGTAAAAAGTTTACTCGTAATTTTTTCCAAACTCGTCGAAATCAGTATAACTACAAAAGTTAAATTTGTGGATGGCACCAATATTTGGTAAGTTTAATATCAGTTTTCAATTTCACAATTTCAATTTTAAATTTTTAAAATTAAAAGTTATATAAGTTATATATTCATCAGAGAGATCTGTTTGCTTGGACGATCGCGGTCACACACATAAAAGAGTTAATCGAACATGACATTACGTGAACTGACTTATTGGATGTTGGACTATGTGGAAGTAGTCTTGATGAAAAATTATTAGTCTTATGCAACAAAATTCACAAACAAAAGTATTCTTTCGTGTATTGAAGTCGTGCATAAACATGAAGTATCCATAGATTCTATTTTAGTCCTCAAACTCACGGACTCGGGCGGAGAACAAAGAGCTTACGAGTTAACGCGCAAGAAATAGCACTGTAATAAGACTATTTTGATCTTTATCCACGACAAAACACCGGCGCCGTCATTCTTAACCGAAGATAGAGGATTAAGCTTGTATCAACACATTGACAAATAAATATGCCAACCAACATTTTTTTTCTTCCGATCGAATTACGTGTGAAATGTTAAAATGTCATAATTACCTGTACGCCATAGCTGCGTCATTATTACCAAGCTGATACAACTCCCTCACTTGATGTCGCGTGTGGTTCAGAATTGCAAGGAGAGTAAAAGCGTGCGGCTGAAAAGAGGTAATAGTTCACAGTGTGATCGTTTTGAAATAAAAATATTACACAGTAAACATCGTATTATGAAATAACTAATGTAAACCTTAACGAAATAAATAATGTAAACCTTCATTTATTGCTTAATGAAAAGTAGCTGGACGGCTCGGTAAAAAGAAGGAACCTTAAAAAAGGGGAACTGAAAACACGAATAAAACGAAACCTGGCTAAATAGATTTATCGACCCCGTTATCCTCTGCATACTAGATTTCATAAAAATCTTTGGAGCCGTTTCCGTTTTTTTTATTGTACAAAAAATAAATTAGCCGAATTAGTCCAGACATTCTTGAGTTATGCGCTTACCAAGATTCGTTTTTATTTATATGATATTATGATAAGATAACGTAATGATAAGATAACGTTAATAAACATCAACATGTTGGAACGATTGATGGTGGCTTTTCTAAAGGTGCCCAAATTCACACAGGAGGTTCAGACTCGGTAGTATAATCGTTTATTGAAATAGAAACAAACTGTTTTTTTTTTTTCAAAAAAATTGCCATTCCGTTCCCAATAAAAACAGAACTTGTTGACAATGCGGTAGTCATTCATAAATTGCGTCGTATACTTTTGAAACGAACTTATGTGCGTGTAAGTTATGAATGATCGCGAGTATAATGAGTTTCCCATAAAACACGCAATTTTTGAGATAAGTTCAAATGAATGTATTTAATTAATTACGATTTAAATATTTATTATTTTTTTTATAATACTATTTATGTCTAGAACATTATTTATGCCTAGAACTTAATATAAAAAAAGGATACCCTTAAAAAAGCCTCCCTGTATACAAATTTGAGACAAGATAATATATGCAGCTAAGACATTAAAAGAAACGCAAACTAATTATTAATCCAAGCATATCGATATCACAGACACTAAGTCAACTTTGCTTCTCATAAATATACAAACGAGTCGAATGTATCTTAAAACTGGTCGTATAACCTCCATTAGCTATATTATGTCACGGTATTAACTTTCAAAGACAAAATCATCCTCTTCATCATTTCATTATAAAAGTTAGGCAAAAATAAACAACCGCCAAAAAAGAAAAGAAGAAGAAGAAAGACAAAATCTCAAAAAGAGAATGTAAGTATTGTTACGATTGCTCGATTGACGTTTGTGATGGCAGTTTCGAAAGTCGTAGGTATTCTCGCTCTAAATTGTTTTCTCGAAAAAGCATGTCCTTATTCCGGAACATTCTACCCAAAAAGACAATCGAAATTCGGTCCTATAAAAGGGCACCTGGCGCGCTAGAAGGAATTCTCAAAGTGCAAAGAACAAAAAAATGGTTAAGTAGAGAGGTTTAGGTTTTAAATTGAAAAGAGTTGGTGAAGAAAGGGAAGTGGGTCGTATCGCATCTGGCAAAGTGACGAAATTAAGTGAAGATTAGAACAGCGGCCTTTTACTCCAATCACGGAAACCTGTAGTTCGTAACAATGTATCTTTTTCTTTGGTATGTAGATTTTAGATTAAAGAACCTACAATCATTTTTAAGCGTATAGTGTGCATGTAAGCGTCAAATTGACTTTGCTGCGTAGAACTAAAATAAATTTTAACTTTGTAGGCAATTGCTGTAAACGTTATATTGGTTTGGTTTTGTAATATTTCTTCTGATATATCGATTTCATATTTACAAGCAGCTCGAAGGTAATTATTGAAATTAATTTAAGCAATAGGACATTCGATAAAAAAACACGTACTGAAAACGGATAATGGCACTATTCGAACTCCGTTCGCATCCGCAGTAATCTTACTACACGAAACATTGTGCAAAATCTGCTATTAATAACCTTTAGAAAATGACGACTTCAAAATTGGCTAAAAGTGAAAACGTACTTTACTCGGGTTAATGGCAATTGTATCAGTGTTTATAACGGTAGCCGAGTAAGCCGAGCAAGTCACGGTATGATACGCAAATCAAACTGGTTTCTTTGACAGATGATACGAGAGAGTGAGGTGAGAAGTGTAGTTTCGAAAGTGAGAAACATTGTATCAAGCCACAGTACCATGAAACTGCTCTGCTCAACATAATCATGGCCGTTTAGCTAAACGTTTTGTTTTTTAGAAATTCTACACAACGTTAGGAAAGCATTAGTCAACAATTATTTCTCAAACAATACGAAAGTTGTTATTTTACGATTTTGCATTACATTTCGAAGTATGATAGGATATTTAAGTTAGGATTTTTTAATATTTTCTTAATGGTATAAATAGTAAAGTGTAATGTGTAAAGTGAGCAAAGTTCGCTAAAGGTTTACCTTTGGAAATGTATTAATTGTTTATCGGTTTTAACAATTTTGAATGATCATAATTAAACAGGAGATAATTTATTGAAAGTTGTTTAAACTACAAACCCTCGCGACAGAGAGAGAAATCGCTTGTACAATACAAATGGCCCAGTCTACTTCATGTTAATCGGGGCCGATTTTATCCCGCGAATTTCATTGGTGTGTATCCAGGAGTCCTAATAGAGAAATTTGCTGAATGCCTAGTGATCGATTGCTATCATACCAGCTATCAGACCAGCAAAAGCCTTTTCAATTACTTTTGAGCTGAAGACATAAAGGCTGGGTACGTTATGTTCGGTCTAAAATTCTCATTTTTTTTATGTTAAAATTTGTTAATCGAGCTGGCGGTTCATCTGATGTTAAGTGAAAACCGCCGCTCATGGAGCTTTTTGAAAATTGGGTTACAGTTACCTCGCTCACCAGACGAAACACGAAAGTATTATACTTCCACTTCACCCCGTTCTTCTGTGAGGACGTGGTACTTACCCTGACTTGCCTGCCCATTCGTACAACAGCTGAGACTGCTGCGTGGCCCTACCACAGTTGCATCATTACGCCTATCTTAAATTTTGTATACTTCGGTGATTCAGGTTAGTTGCAATGAGCCTAAAGACTCGCCACGTCTGTCTTTGAATCTTTGAGTAATCATAAAGCTGAATTTTCCGTTAATCATTGTTTCATGGACGACCGCTTATTTGGTATTTCTCTAGCCACGGTATTCTGTTGGCCCGATTAGCAAATGGCACGTAGAAATGGTGTTAATTTGTTTTTAGTTCCCCAATGACATCGCTTAGATCAATGTTGGTTACAATTTAATACACAGGTAAAGATTATAATATTATGGCTGAGGAAGTGAATTGCATAAGTCTGCTTTTTTACGGTAAAATTTCTCTGAGATTGCGTTAAACTAAGTGCAGATTTTTTTATGCCCTAATGGTACCGTATTTGATAAAAGGTTACTTGGTTTACTTATTATGATACTCACGCATCTACGTTTAATTATATATAATAAAAATAATATAAAATAGCTCGGACACTATCAAAGAACGGTCAAAAAATTCATCGCAATTTCTATGTCTATAAAAAAAACGAAAGATGAAGGACTACATTCTGTTTAGTTTTCTTTCTAAGTATGTTGTCCATTAACTTCCTATGATAGAGTTTATGATGACTTCATGTTTTCAATTTATTTGTTTTAGTCTATGTAGATTATTAATTAGTAAGCGATCTTTTAATTACGAGTACAACAATATAAATTATTAAATAAGCGCGAGTAGTTCAGAATTAGCTATTTACTGTTTTAGTATTCTCTTCAAGTACATTTATTCGAAGAAAAATATGTAGTAAAACATTGCTGTGAAGTTACATGTATTTCACTCGTTTTATATTTGACAAATTTTTTGAATTCGATTTCATATTTCGGATTTAGATGATTATTATTATTTAATTGCAATAAATTTACATAATGTGATCATGTTTAGGCGGCAATGTTTGAAATAAAACTGGTATGATTTTATTGTTCAGGACTATGAAATTAATATTAATAACAAAATATTTCAGAACAATCGACATTGGATACAATGTTGAAATTTATTTTCGCTACGTCACAATCGGTCGTGATCTCATTGAAATGTGATTTGTTCTTATGGAATGCTACCGTCTTGTAAGCACTTGAGATCATCTGCTCATTTTGGTCTTTGTACTTAGATTAACGTATTTATCATTATGTTTGGAAAAATATAATCACAAATATATATTGTGTTATTGTATTGCTGTGTTCCTAAAGCGGAATACGAGATAGCTCATAATAGCTTAGGGAAGCAAAATTTTTACCCTCTTCCTTTTAAAGGCCTATGAAACTCAAATATACAATAAAATCCATTATTTACAAATTTGTAATACTAAAGTAATTTTAATTACCTGTACATTAAGCTCATTTAATTAGAATTATGGGAGAAATACCCCCTAAATTTCTTATTTATTTCTTCTGTTAACGCTGTTCAATTTTTGTATTATTCATTAATCTAAAGTGTTATGCATATTCTTGCTGAAGAAATTTTTTTTAGGGTAGAACCAAATACGTCATTAATATCAACATGTTGGATGATTGGTTTACGTGCATTGTTAATTGTTTTATGTCAGCTTGCTTATACATAAAACTGTCATGAAATGCCAATGGTAGTGATTATATTACAGAAAGTTTGAAATTGGCCCCGGTGACTGAAATTAAGGAGTGGAGGGCTGACATTATACGGGCACGTCATAAAAAGGGTTAAAATCATATGAATCATAAGGAAGAGTGTTGATTATGAATGTGGTTGGAAGGTTACGGCTAAAGTAAGACCGAGAAAGGTTTGGATGGACTGTGTGAGTAAGAAGATTTAAGAGATGACGGTACTTACGTATTTACTGCTACAGATTTTTCGGTTTAGGTAAGGTTAAGTTTTGATATCAAATAAGAGCATAAGCGCAATTATTCTGTTGCGGTGGTGTAAATAAGTAAGTACCGAGATGACTGTTGAGATGACGTCTGATAAAGTGAAGAGAAGGAAATGTGCAGACCTCTTCTAGTGTGGCACAAAGGCAGGAAAAAGAAGAAGAAAAGCCAGTGGTAATCTGCCGCTTACCCGCAAGCAGTCGAGTTGCTTGTGAAACTCGCGTAGTCGTGCGTCATCATCGTGGCGCGTGAGAGGCGGCAGCGGCTGCGGTTGAGCGCGCGAGCTGCCGCGACATCTGGCGTACGCCGCGCCTGCAGCGACAAGGGCAATGCACAACGCGGCCCCACACGCTCCACCAACCAACACCTGCCAACGTTAAAAGTGTATACGAGTGAGTACGTACAAATTATACTGTGTTAGAGCCACACACACACTGCTATTTATTTATCATTAACTAAAACTACGAACAAAGTCTATAGCACTATATACAGAACGTTATCCTATGGTAGAGCACTCCATCCAGGGAAGTACCCGTATCACAGAAGACGGAATAGTAGAAGTACTAATACTTCTTGTATCTTGTATTAACTGATGTTTTTGCTTTCAGTCCCGAGACTATTAAAGCTTCATCTGACGCAGAACCGGTGGGTTAGCTAGAACCCACGGGTTAGGGCCCTCCGCAAATGGGTAGGGCCGCGCATGTGCTCATGCGTGCGTTTAACTATGGTGTGTCATCTAAGGGCCATCGAGGTCGCGGATCGGACCGAAACCCCAATGGCCGTCGACTGTGCAATTAGCTATTATCCGGCGGGACCCACGGCGGTGGGTCCAACGTGTCAAGTCCCCTTCCTCGACCGGGTCGATGAGGACGTTTCGCGGGCGACGCTTGTTGACGTTCGGGTTTGTGTCGGGTTGGTAATTTGCTGTTTACAACTACTGAGAGAGGTAATGAGAGCCTTAAGAGATTTTAAATGCTGACAGTATTAAAACTCTTTAGGTGTGGTGGTTTTCCACGGGTGGTGGTAATCACGTAATGATAAACTGCCTGCTTATTAGCTCTTCCTATAAGGAAGAGATTGTTGATACAAGTTTTGTGAAAGTATATTTTCGAAGTTAATATCACATAAATGAAAGGAAGTTTAGGTGTTTGTAATGGCTGATTAGATTGTACATATGTTACATAGTTGTTTGATTAAGTAAAAATTAATTAATTCATTCAAAAAGTGCAACCCGTACAAGCTTTTACCCGCGGTCTCGCCCTTCTCGCCTAAAGATAGCAATGTTTCACACAAAAACAAAGGTAACAGACGCAGTTCATTGTTTCTGCAGCTACACTGTTCAAGAATTTTTTAGCATGGTATATCCTTACTAATATTAAACGCGAAAGTTTGTGTGTATGGATGTATTTTAGGGAGTTCCACCTTCGCGTTCAATAAACGTCACTAGCTCTTCAATGACTTACACCCAGATTGTGTGACAATAGCCATTGTGAACATGTAAAATATGTAGACCAACGAAGTATAATAATTTCCGAATTTCCCTTTGTTTTAATCAAATTCACTATTGCTTTCTTAGATTTAGAATGAAGGATCTATAAATAAGTAGACAGTACTTTAAGTAAAATATAATTTAAAAAACACGTAACGAGTGCGAATAACATAATTATAGTGTACGCGTTAGTCATGGCCATAAATTATCGTCTACAATTGACAATAGTTGATAATATTGAGAGGAACACAATGTGGGTTCGGAATTTACAAGAGTGACGTTGTAAGTTTGACCTGCATACACTTGCAGGAATAACTTTACGGCTTGTCGGTCGATGTTGACCAAAAATGACTCAATTGTTTGTTGTTTACGCAACATTCGAAGACTCAGTTTTTCGCAATTCTTACAGATTTCATAAAATCCAAGCAAAACAAAGTTTAAAACAAAACAAGAAAAAAAATTGTTACCATTTGTGACAAAAACACGAATGATTTATCTCAGTCGATTTATCAAAAGAATGCAACAGAAATTCTAACATAAAAGGAGTTCTAAATGGTTTACAGCTACGAGTACGATATACTTTTGATTGGACTGTACAAAACTACTCATTAATTCGTTTTGGGAGTTTATAGTATATATCGTGGTGAGATCAAGCTAATGACCTGTCCTTTAAGGTGAATATATTATATCCTTGTGTATATAATTATACACATTTTAACACTCACCTTTAAAAGTTCTTCAAGTAATAATAACAAACTTAAAACTTTTAGTTTTAATACCGGAAAGAATTTTAAAGATTTATCTTAAATTTCATTATTAATATATACCGACACCTACAGTAATCGAAATTATAAAATCAGAAAAAATAGAAAGGAACATATCGGTCGTTAACGGCACAACCTTAATTTAGAATACAGGTATGTACCGGGTCCATGAGTCACGAGAGCCCTAAAAAGATAAAAAAGCCAAGCTAAATATGCCAAAATGCGAAAAAATATTTTGAAACTTAGTAAGTTTATCAGAACAAATGGCGAGCATTGCAGAAATTTGAATGTTTGCTATGATTGTATGATATAGAACGTGACGAGATTTCATAACAAAGAAATTATCCTAGGAGTGATGCGTCGCGACGTCGACCGGTTGTAATTTAATGAATCGCGTTAAAGTTTGGTGGATACAATTTTATTTATATGTCACGCAGTTAAATAAATATATGCAGCATATAAACAAAAGGCTTAATACCGTTAAATGTAAGTATTCGTTTATTTCATTCTAAACCACATACCATTTATGTAACTAATATAATGGTAGTTCATTGGGGGTAGTTAATAAAATTATATTTTTAATTATATTTATAATAAAATTTTATTTATGTTATAAAATTATAGATTAATGTTTCAAATAGCGTAGACACTAGTATTATCAGGTGATTTAGTTACTACCTGGATCGTACAAAATGTAAGGTTTCTTTTATTTTTATAAGCCTGAGGGGCTATAAGTAAGTACTATAATGGTTATCGTTTTTACAGTAAAGCACGATGCTTATCTACAGGTTATTACCCATTTAATTTTTGTCTGTTTTGTAGTCAAGATTTAAAACGAGAGATTAATAAAATATTAAGATCCAGACGAAAGTATTCTCTAGAGACAATAACAAAAAAATTTGCCGGTCTTATTTCATAAAACGAGATTCCAAAATTGTGTTATTACAGTGCTGTCGGTAAGTTCTGTGTTACTTTAATCTTGATCGTTCTACATATGTTTATAGAAGTATGTGTACGGAATATATGATAAAGACATAAAACAGTCAGTTCTCTAAAAGAGCGCCGTTAGTATACAAGTACAGTGATAAACTTTTAACATAAAGTTGCTTCACGTGTATCGCATCAAAGCGTTGCGAGTATACGATGCGGTTGCTGGGAGGCGACCTGACCCCGTTTCCAAGTATAAAAATATGTTATAGTCTATGCTCAATCTAAGGATGTCTATTTTTTTAAAGGGCATAACATCGGTCGTTCTATTTCTAAAGCAATTTTTTTTCATAAACAGAATAATGACATCCTATTTTCCATAAATAGAAAACTAATATCTATCTTTTCTTTTATTCCGAATTAAAAAAATAACACAATATTTAATACAAATTCGTTTTATAATTACTACTTTTATTTCCGTGTGGAAATCGTTAGATATAGGGGAAAACATTTTTTTTTCAAAGGCAGTTGTTTATTTTTTTACACGAATTACATAATTATATACTAGCAAGACCGCAGATTTGTTTTGTGTTTTAATTCAGTTGTACCGGTGCATATTATTTAAAGTTTAAAAGAGCTTGAAATAATCTAAATTAAGTAACCGACCTCTAGGAGAAATTTTAAATTTTCTGCACTCAAGATAAAACTCAAAATTTAATTTTTGTAAAAAAATGAACAAAACTTTCGATATTGAGAGATTGTAACGTCTTCTGGGTAAAGCGCCCGTTTTACCGACTAAGCCAAGCGGTTGATGCGCTCGCGGCGCGGGAATTTCGACATAAATAAATATCGAGCGCATTTCTCAACGCATTGCCTGCCTCGCACAACCACTCTAAGCCAGCTGCCGCCGTGGTCTTTCCGAACCGTTGCGACCTGGGAACCTAAAGAGGAGAGCATACTCTCTCCTTAAAGGCCGGCAACGCATTCGTAAGCCCTCGGGTGTCGCAGGTGTTCATGGGCGGCGGTAATCACTTACCATCAGGTGAGCCTCATGCTAGTTTGCCCCATTATCTCCATAAAAAAAAATCCGTCCACGTCACTACTGACCTCGTTGTATGTGTTGGCCGGGTAACACACGCGCCCCATGAGGTGGTCGTCGTGCGCCCACGCCTCCCTCGTGCCAGTCGGGCAGTCGTGTGCGCAGCTACCGCCCGGCCACACGAGCAGCCGGGCGCACTTGACGCACCCGTCCGCGCCGCAACGCACGCATTCCGCGCCGCAGCCTGCGCAAAAAGCGACGACATCTCGGTATCTAGGCGACACGTCAGCGGGTTTGGGGGTGAACGGTCGTAATCCAAACGACGTCCAGATAATCGGAAGCTTAATGGGTCGATGTGTTAGCGAGAAAATGTTCCAAACTGCAATGGATAGGAATCATAAGGATATACTTGACCTTGACCTGATACATAATTATTGTTTGACTTTTTATGCTTTACTTCCGTACGTTATGCGTTTTCTTTTGAAATCCACCAAATAACTGGTTATGTAGTGGATTTATAAAGAAACAACAATGAATATCAAGTATGTAAAAATGTATTATGAAAAGATGGTCTCCCGGATAATAATATTTAACTCTTTGCTACGGGAGGTTTCACGAGCATGAAAATTACAGAAAACAAACAGAATGGTAATACTAATTCAATGATTATCGGATTACAACCAAACTCCATTGGCAAGGTCATAAATAAAATATATATCTTTCGAAGAATTTACATTTACTTATATCAGTTATGAAACTTAGCAAATATAATAACTTTTTTAAAAAAAATTAAGTGCTTAGTTTTATTTAGTAAAAGAAAAAAAAACTAAACGAAACAAAAAATTAACTCCTTGGTATACATGTTTGGGATTTGACGGCAAAAGCCATTACGGAAACAATGACATGTACACCAAATTGAAATAGGGCACAGTTTTGGGCATCTTTCACACGCAAACGATGTCTATGTAGGAATTTCTATGCTAATGTCGTTAGGTAATGTATTCATGGCGATGTACACCGCTAAATCACATACTCCACGAGCCTTCGGGCTGTTGTTCTGTTCGATTTTCAATTGTACTTTTACCACGCAATACGTTACATTACGGTTAGCGTTAATTTAAATCGGTTTCGTATTAAATTTTTCTACCAATAAAAAATCGGTTACGATATTAAATGACATCGTGGTGATACATTCATCAAAAAGATATTTTTATTTTTATTTTATGCGAGGCTGTGCTCCTGAAGATAATTGATTATCGCCAATATATACATTCATAACACCAGGCGGGATCACGTACGATCCCTTTAAAAGTCTAAATACATAATGCAAAAAGTATAAATAATTTTAATTTATACTGGCCTTCAGTTATGCTGTGGTATTTTTTCGGGCATGTTGCCCATTCATGCATGTCTTTAGTAATGATTTCTATGTTTTCTGTAGCTTTTAGTTTTTTTTATGTGACATGTTGGCAAGCGAACTGGCGGTATACCTTATGTTGAATGATTTACGTAGCCCATGAACATCGACAACCTCTTTGAGGTGGCAGATGCGTTACCGGCTTTTAAAGAATTGGGCCGTGGTTACCTCACTCACCAGATGAAACGAAAAAGTATAACACTGGAACTTCACGCCGGTCTTCTGTGAGGCCTTGGTACTTCCCAGTCGGACTGCTGCGTGTAAGAACTTTGCGTGAAGAAGGAGCAACACTTGTACATACGAGAGCATAAAAGAAGAATAAAGTCAATGGGGACAATGAAAGTTTATATTATGCTAAATAAAGGTATAATATATAATGCTCGTATTTGTTGCGATTACAAATTCCAATGCACGAAGAAATTTGACTATTTTTTTTCACGTGAACCGCCAGAAGTTCACAGAATGATAGTTAAAATAAGAAAAAGAGATATTGTCATTTAAATATTCTTGAATAATAACGACACAAATCGTGATATACTTTGTCAATGTGTCAACTATATTTTTTAGTTGTCGGAAACTAATATCCAAACACTAAGTAAAGATAGTGAAATTACCAAAAATAGTTAATTTCACTATCTTTATTTCTCTCTCTCGCATTAGTTCATTGAAATACTAAGATTCGTTTTCGACGCTTTCCAAAGGGAAAGCGCGCGCAATATGCTATTAGTATGCCGCCGTACAATTAACGGGACTGACCGATAGAAATGTCAGTACTTGCCTTATGTTCACAGTGCGTACTTTGTGTCAGGTTTGCTTATGTGTGATTTGCCTTTTTATGAGTAAAAGCTCGTTACATGAAAAAAATATTGTCAAATACTTTGTCCTGAATATTATTTTGTATTAATATTAGTTTACAAAGATGTCCATTGTATTATTTATTGATATAGTAAATGTCATTATCTTTTTCAAATTCCAATTATATACGGTCCTTTAGTATGTTAAAAAGAAACGAAGATCACATTAAAATTATCCATATGTCTTACAATCCAGTTAGATATATCTAAGAAAATAAACGTAAAAATGAGGCGACAATTTTTGATAATTTATTTACACATTAAGTTAATCGTAAGTGGAGCTCTAAAATTAATGAAAAAAAAAACTTTTTCAATAGCAAAAGCGACAAGTCTACTTTTCAAATATTCATTATACATGTCATTTGAGGAATGTATGTTAGATAAGACGTCAGTGAGACGTCAAAATTTTCACATAGTAAGGGTACATTATCCTTTCTTTTGTTTAAAATTCCTTGCTTACACTTTGCTGTTTGTCAAGGTTACTTTAAATTATACGGCGCCTTTGAAAATTACGCACGAACGTCACACTTGTTTAAACATTGGCTAACGTGTTTTCTAAAGAGATGAGGTGCAAGAATAGTTCTTTTATATTATTTTTTTTTAACTAAATGCTTTAGTATTTGATCTGCGAACTTCGCAGAAAAGCTAATATTTTTGAAATATGGCACTACATGACAATACAGTATTTTACAGTATATTAAAACATAAAAGAAACATAATAATATCTGATTTAAAAATTCACTAGACGAAATATATTAGTAACCGCATTGTTTATTAAAGCGAAAATCTGTGATGATTATTTCTTAACAAACGTATACAGCGTGTCGTTCCAACCGCGATAATAAATGAACACACATATAAAGGATAACTTTTTAAAATTGTTTTAACATTTACATTCTTTAAACATCAATGTTTACAGTTATTAAATTGTCCAAAACAAAGAATTTTAGAACACCCTTATGTATACAACTAACGTAAAGTTCATTTGTAAAGGTCACAAAGCATATGAATGGGTTGAATGAATTTAAAAGAGATAAACATACTGTTAGAAGGAGAGATTTGTAAAGCGAATGAAAAAGTCTCTCAGCCAGTTGTAGTTGTATAGGTGTTAGAATTTTTTTTATTTAATTAGTTTGTTTGAAAAATATTTTTTTAAATAATGGATTTTATTCACCGTTTATATTTTTTCATGGTTATTGGCAAGTAGCGTTAGACGTGTGTTCATTTATTGTCGCGGTTGTAAAGACACGCTGTATACTACACATATACAAATGACAATTTATGACTAAACGGATAAGCTTATACGGCAGGATTCACAAATTTTATTAGGAAAGACGTCTGGTTCACAAGATATTAAAGCAGTGTCTATTATATTTTAATAATTACTCCCATATCTTTCTGCCTTGAACTTTTAATTTGAAGCTGAACTTTTTAGAACACTACTTTTTAAATTGGATAAAACATTGTCAGTATCTGCGTTACAAAGAAAAAAAAGCTATTGTCGATGCGTCACACTCGTAGAGTATTCATCACGCACTCTTTACGACTTACGACGTCTCTGTTCACGTGTAACACGTATTTGTGATTTTTCTTTAACACGTTTGTTATGGTCTTTGCGAGTTGTTTGCACATGGTAGCCGTAACCGTTACGTGATATACACAAGTGATTTCATTATCGTGCACACGAATCTTTACGCCTTACGGAGAAGTTGGGAAACTCGGCCGTAAACAATTAAATGAACAAATAAGAAAGATGTAGTTCTACCTATGTTTAACTTTGTAATGACCTGTATGATAAGTTTTTTTTATAAGTTTCCAAAATTGCTTACTTTCTACTGTTTATATGTTGTTTATGTTACATTTTTTATATAAATTATTAGAGCCGTAGCAGTAATAGCTTAGTGTCCGGACGGTAGTTTTTAATACAGCTTATTCGAGCAAGTGGGTTCAAATCTCGATGCTGGTACGTAAAAACTTGTGAACCGTAAGTGCTGATTTACATTGTGGTCAAACCTGCTAATTTTATTAATAATAAAAAAAGAAATACGCTTCGAAAATATGTGAGAACGGAAGAAAGTGAGAGAGTCTTACAATTTATTCTCTTTATTTACACAGGCTACTTTTACTCATAATGAAATCGCTGAAAGGTGTTGCTGGAACGGTATCTCGGCCAAACTTTACTAAACCGTTAGATAGTATATAAAAAGCTAATTTATAGTCCTAACGCTGCATCCAATGAGTGAAAGTGCAAAACAGCATCATCCAAGTAAATTCGTTATAGTTTTTGTGTTGTATATGCAGTTTTTGCATGGATCCGAAGTTTGGTTAGTTACAATCCTGAGGTATAAATTGCGTATTGGGTGACAATGTGGCTAGTATGGGCGTATTTTATATATACTCGTATATACAAATGAATATTCTAAGGTATACGACTCAATAAACGCCATGGTGGTATTTCATAAGAAGTTAAATATGGAAAAGAGATTTAAATGTCAGTGTAATAGATGAATGTCGAATTCTTTTTGGCGCTACGTGATTCGAACCTGCGTCTTCTTTAAAGCGCCTAGACGCTCTATCCAACTGAGGTAAATGGTCTACATTCCCACGACAGAAAAAAGTAAAGTAACAGTCTGAACAGTCTATATACGTCCCACCGCTGGGCAAACGTCTCATCTGTACTCTCGTATACTCTTGTGCACTACGAATTCAAATCAAGGTGCAAACATCAATGAAATTGTTATTCGCAGTTTTAACTGCTGGCAGCAATAAAATTAACAATTTTATCTAGCTCAGGTTGCTAACGACCCTAAAATGTCGATAACTTTACCTTTTGTTTTGCACCTAGTTAGTAATTTTTAATATGCCAACATTCGCAAACAAAGTTTTGTACTAAAAAAAATAATGAGAAACGTGACCTGAAGCGACAAGCGTAGAGATTTAATGTGACAGAGCAACTACAGCTCAAATATTAGATCCAGCTGCATGAATAGACCAGGTCGTGCCAAGCAGTACGGCAGTTTCGAAGGAGACTGGCTTGAAATAAATGTATATATAAGATAATAATTTTTTTTTTTTTTTTTTTCTTTTTTTTTTTTTGTGGGTAGTCAAAGTGTCAAGGTGCATTATAACTGCTCTTCAAAGATTTAATCTAAACAATTAAAAATCATTGTATTGGTTAACTAATTAATGTGTAAATAGTTTATTGCTGACCTTGGTTACACCTCAGAAATATATTTTTCCTCTTCACTATCTCCTCAGTCACTACTAATAACAATAGCAAGATGGAACTTTACGGGGAGCTCTCCAAGCTAAGTGCTCTCTTTAATAGTGACATGGAACGCTTGCAAAAGAAAATTGACGCCAGCCTGTCCCAAAGTGACCTCCAGATCCTTGCACGTGAGTTCTCACATTTCAGGCAACAAGTCTGGAGCAATCTTAATATGCTGAAACAGCAAGTAGATTTACTTCTTTTGGGGCTTGATAGACATGAGACTGCGTCACGTAGAAAAATACTACTAATTCACGGTATCCCAGAAAAGAAAAAAGGGTCTCCTGCAGCTTCTGTTATTGAAGCATTAACAAACCAAATGAAGTTGCCTGAATTTTCTGAAGCAGACATATCCTCTTGTCATCGAATGGGGAAGGACTCCAGTAGACCACGACCTATCTTGGTTCGCTTCCAAGCCTCAAGGGATAAGGGGGCCAAGACTTGTCTCAAGGGATCCGGTGTTACTTTATCCGAATTCTTGACTAAGTCGCGCCACGAAGTCTTCAAGCGTGCTCGCATACACTTTGGCGTGAAGGATTGCTGGACTTCAGAGGGCCGCATTGTTGTCCTCCTGCCAAACAAATCTCGTCGTAGGATCGAGCGCATGTCCGAGCTTGAGGAGCTGTTCCAGCGCTACCCAACGCCACAATGTGCAGCAGGTTGTGAGTGCGCCAACTGCCCGTGCTGGTACATCATCGCAGTCTGAGCCTGTACGTACTCCTTCTAAAGAGCCGACAACTCAAGACCAACCTCGACCGGTCCGAAAATGCACAAAACCGAAAACTGTTTCAAAGTAAACAATGTTGTGCCTGGCTCACGAACTTGGTTGGTTTAGCACTTTTAATGAAATTATCTTGATGTCATTTCAAATAAATAACAATCTGATTTTTTTTGTTAAAATATCTAGAATCACCTTACAAAATGACACTTTTTGTTTTTGTTTTGACATTTTTCCACGACCAAGTTCTTCTTCTTCTTCTTTTTATTAATGGCTTGCTTTGTGAGTTATCACAATTACGCCAATGTCAAGTTGTTCTTAAAATTCTCAATTTTATAATATTCACATTAAAATTGTAATAGGCAAATAAAAACTTCAAAAATCCGACATCACACGACCAAGTTGTTACCAGGTATCTGACATTGTATTGTTGTCATCTGTCATCCATGTCATTCTAGTGTTGCCAAATTTTACCTGAATTTTACGTCTTGTGTATTCCTTTTTTATTTATTTATTTTTTCTTTTTTTTTCTCTGCTTCTCATCTGTGTCCAATGGCCAGAATTATTTTACCATGTTGATTTTAATGTATATATCTGTTTGCTGAGTTTGTGTGACTGAATGTTATTTTAATGGTGAGGTGCAATTAGGGTCCGATTGGAACTCATTATTTTATACAGTTTTGATTTATTGAGTTATCTATACATTTTTTAGGTATATAATTATATATATTTTTATTTTTTTTTATCACATATAGATATTTATATTTATATATATATTTTTTTTATTTATTTATAACATTATATTTTATAAATATAATGCACGACTTCAATGACTCTTTTTTCTCCTGTTCATCATCTTGCGCATCGGATGAGGAATTTGCCAGCGCCTTTTCTGATTCTTCTGTTCAGCTTTGTGATCTCTTAAAATTGCGGCTTAGCGTGAACAGAAATTATCTCAATATAGTACATATTAATACCCAGTGTCCCGGCACACTATTCTGATCTTCAGTCCTCTTTTGACTCTTCTGTGGTCGATGCGATACTCATTTCCGAAACTTTCCTCAAGCCCTCTCTTGCATCTACTCAGTACCCTATACCTGGATACCGCTTAATTCGCAATGATAGAACGGAGAAGGGTGGCGGTGGTGTTGCCATGTATCTAAGAGCTGACATCCCTTGTAAAATACTGGACACTTCGCCTAGTTGTTACTCACACTCTGCGGAGCACTTGTTTGTCGAAGTTACCTTACAGCACATCAAGCTACTTTTAGGAGTATTCTATAGCCCTAATTCTCACATCGACTACTTTTCTCCTTTCGAATCCAAGATGGAATTACTTTCTCCTCTGTACGAACATACCATTATCCTTGGTGATTTCAATACTTGCCTTTTAAAATCTGATTTCCGTGCTCAACGGCTCCGTTCCCTAGTTGCTTCGCTCAATATGCATATTCTTCCCTTATCTGCCACGCATCACGCCCCCCAATACACTAACCCCTCTTTACTGGATCTGATCCTAGTCTCTAATCCTAATATGGTCGTCACTCATGGACAACTCTCCGCTTCTTTTTCCTATCATGACCTTATATATCTCTCCTATAACATACGTCCTCCTAAACCCAAACCAAAATTACTTTATCTTCGCAACTTCAAGGGCACTGACGTGGAGCGCTTGCGTGATGATGCGACTCTTGCTGATTGGTCGGGCGCTTATCTTTCCAACTCAATTGACGAAAAGATTGATTATTTCAATACACTCAGAGCCCTTTATGATCAACATGCTCCAGTAAAATGTGTTAGGGCTAAGAGGTTGCCGGCTCCTTGGTTGACGGCTGAAATAAAAAAAGTTATGTCCAAAAGAGACAAGGCCAAGCGACGCCTAAGGAAGCAACCCTCTGAAAATAATTTAACAGCATACAAACATCTACGAAATCGCTGCAATCGTTTGTGTAGAGATGCGAAAAGACGTCACATTCACAGAAATATTGAAAATTCATCAAATAATCAGGTTTGGAAATTTTTAATGTCACTTGGTGTGGGAAAATCCTCTCATTATGAACCCATGATAATTGATCTTGATGCACTAAATACACACTTTTCTCGCTCTCCTGTTATATTGGATGACACCATTAAGTCTATCACCCTTAATCGTCTTCTTCTACAGTCTCTACCCAAGTGTACACCTTTCTCTTTTGCACCAGTTTCAGAGTGTAACGTTAAGAGATCCTTTCGCTCTATTTCTACTAAGGCAGTGGGCGTTGATGGAATTCATCATCAGATGATCTTTCTAATCTTGGATGAGCTTGTCCCAGTTCTCACCCATATTCTCAATTTCTCACTGATAACAGGCTCTTTCCCTTCGGTATGGAAAAAAAGCACAAGTCATCCCCCTGCCTAAAACTTCTAATCCTTCATCTTTTTCACAATATCGCCCCATCTCTATTTTACCCATCTTGTCGAAGGTCCTGGAGAGCATTGTACAGCGACAGCTATCCTCCTTTTTAAACCTCAATGGTCTGATAAGTCAATTTCAGTCTGGTTTCCGTCCTGGCCACAGTACGGTTACAGCTCTCCCTAAGGTGTCTGATGACATTCGCCAAGCTATAGACCGTAAACAGTTGACAGTTTTGATCCTACTCGACTTCAGCAGCGCTTTTAACTCCGTTGACTTTGATGTTCTCTTAGGTATTCTTAAATCTCTTAACTTATCTCCACCTGCACTTACTTGGTTTGATTCTTACCTGCGGGGTCATTAGCAGTGTGTCCGCTACGCTGATGTATATCAGTGCGTGTTCAGTGATGTATATGTGTATGATGCTTCATCAGGCTGGTGTGATCTTACTGCGGGAGTTCTACAAGGTAGCGTCTTATCTCCTCTCTTATTTTCAATATTTATTAATGCTGTCACTCATGTAATCTCTTCTCAGTTAAATCTCTACGCTTCTCAGTTTCATCTCTATGCAGATGACTTGCAGCTTTACCGCCATTTGAAGGTATACGAGATGCATGATGCTATATCTGGAGTAAACGATGATCTCTCAAAAATTTGTAATTGGGCAAAATTTTTTGGACTTCTAGTTAATCCAGCAAAGTCCCAAGCGGTTATTTTTGGCAGCATGTATATGCTCAATTTCATCAACGGTAATAACTTGCCACCGGTATGCTACGATGGTATTACTATACAATACTCTTCGTGTGCTAAGAATCTTGGCATTTTGTTTGACAGCAAGTTATCCTGGACCAATCACATTAATGAAGTGAGCAGGAAGATACATTACTCGCTTCATTCTCTCAAGCGTCTCCAAAGGTTTTTGCCCTTTGAAACAAAAGTTACACTCGCCCAGTCCCTTCTTCTACCTCTTCTTGACTATGCGGACGTATGCTACTTGGATGCTGCGGAAGAACTGCTGAATAAATTGGAACGCTTACAAAATTTGTGTATACGCTTCATTTTTGGGCTGCGTAAATACGATCATATTTCTAGCTTCCGATCCCAGTTGAAATGGTTACCCATATTCGCCGTCGAGATTTGCATGTAGTATCCACACTTTACTCAATTCTCAAAAATCCTGCGGCTCCTCTGTACCTCCGTGAGCGTTTTGAGTACATGGTACCGCGTGGTCAACCCTGTCGTGAGATCAAATCCCTTCTTCTAAAATTACCCTCGCACTCTTCTTCCTGTTATGGCAGCTATTTTACAGTACACGCGG
Source organism: Iphiclides podalirius (assembly GCA_933534255.1). Lineage (NCBI taxonomy): Eukaryota > Metazoa > Arthropoda > Insecta > Lepidoptera > Papilionidae > Iphiclides > Iphiclides podalirius. Next base: position 7,865,651 of record OW152822.1, on the reverse strand, counting down.
TGCGCCTCTGGAACTCTTTACCTCATAATGTCCGTGCCAGTCCATCATCGAACGTTTTCAAGAAAAGAGCAAAGGAGTTTTATTTATCCACATAAAGTATTTTTCTCCTTATAGTTATATATCTTGTTTTCTATCTTTTTTAATATATATTAAGTGTATGTTATGTATTGTGTATATATGTTTATAGATATATTTATGTATTTATATTAATATATATATTTACGCATGGTATGTTAAAGAAATATCTCTGTGCACTAAACACATTTTCAGCTACCTTCAATCAAATATTTTTCTCACCAGGTTAGCTGGCAGAGAACTCATGCATTGAGTTAAGCTTACCTTTTGTACATTACTTTTTTTAAACATTTTTTTTTGTATTCTGTGTTTTGTGTACAATAAATACATAAATAAAAATAAATAATAAATAATATATGTATAATACATACAATATATATATAAGAAAATTATAAGTACTCTTAAGTACTTATAATTTTCTTATACATATATTTATTTATTTATTTAATCTTGATTGCCAACCTTCAGTAAAACAAGGTAACAAAGGGCGGACTTGATGCCCAAAGGCATTCTCTACCAGTCAACCCAGGATGTGGTGAGAATTTATAGTAAGTGCAGCAAAAGATGCAAGAATAATAAAATTTTAATTAAAGAGAATATATATGAAAATAAAATAATTGAAAATATTGTAATTGGATACAAATCATATATGAATTATATATTTGCATATATACCATCTGATGAGTGAGTTAACCGCTTCTTTAGTGTTTGACGAAATCTCTGCAACATCACTAGAAATGTGTTTACCCATAGGCGGCCTTACGTAGGATTAGTTGTTATCCATATCATAGTTTCGGTAATTTTTGTTTAGTCACTGGTTAATCAGGTTTTAGTTTAGTTTCTTTTTAACCAGCAAACGAGACGTGGATTAGGAAAAGGGAAACTACGGAACCAAGAAAAACTATTTTCGAAATTCGTATTTTAAACTCTCGTTATCTTCGGTGTTTATCGACAAAGCGTCCCTGTTTAATTTAGGAATGAAAAAGTAATATGTTTTATTTATAAATAAATGTAAATTCAATTGGCGATCGCAGCGTAGGACGATTAGATGGAGTAACGACCTGTGAAATAGCGAGGTGAGGCGATGGATGTAGGTGGCTTAGGTTCGTGTTTCGTCACTGTCTGTGGGGGCCTGGGGGTAGCCTCCGGTCTATGCTCAGTAGGGGATTAAAACAGGTTGACATGATGATGAATGATTTAATTTAAATTACAAAGGATACTATACAAAAAGACTTTCCGGTGTTACTCACGGTTTTGGCCACAAAATGAATTCAGGACAGTAACATAATAAGCCTATTTATAGTTGGTACTTTAAAAAAAGAACTGTTTCATATGGAACATCCACTCTTAGTCGCTTTACAAGATACACATATATTTTGTGCGGTTGTAATCCTCCGCTAAAACATAGATACCAGCCTGAAAATTAATAACAATAAATAGAAAATAAGATTATTGCTTAAAATTCAATGATGCAGCAAAAAGTCTTACCATACGTAATTCATAGTTCTATTCTGAAAGTAAGTAATGCCGTTGTGGCTGGGACATCGAACTTAAAATCTACGATCTAAGTTTTCCATTTTTCGAATGGGTTAGCGCGCTTATTATTCGTGTGTAGCCCGACAAGATTCAAATCTGTCACGCAAACGTGTCGCCATCCTTTTTGAACAAATGGACAGGATATGACAAAATTTAGAAAGATATAGATATAGAAATAATAGCCACGCAGCAGGTTTGGCTGTTGCACAAATGGGCAAGCTCGTCCGGGGAAGTACTTTTGGGTTCCATCTGTTGAATGAGGTAAGGTGGGCCCAATTTTTTAAGGTAGCCAATGAAACTGCAACCTGCCAGGTGTTGTAGGTGAGGCTGCGGTAATCACTGGACTGAACCACCTGGTCGCTTGCCAACTTTTAATATAACACAATAAAATAAAATTCTAAGTCTAGTGTCAAAAGACAAAAGAGCTTATTCTATATGCTGATGTCGTGATTTCAGTCAATGAAGTGTTCCTTTTAACCAAATGAACAAATCGATCAATGAAAAAATCGTTTTTAAATAATGTGTTCAATTTGTTATACTATCATCAGATATGTATCAAAATTATTTATACATGCTAATGAGATTACGATAGTGAATACTATATGTAGAGTGCTCATCAATTGATACGTAGCTTGTTAGTGTGATCAAATTATCGCATTCAGTTGGTATAAAAAGAATGCCCTAGTTATAACGTCATATTACGCAAACAAGCACTACCTCTATGTGATGTAAGCTTACGTTATTACGTGTTGTAGCGTCTTATTGAGTTGGGCTAGAGGCATGTGTGTCACTAATTTCGTACTGTATTCCCGATTGATACGATTCCAATACTTAACAAAAGTTATTTCTAAGCAGTAGCCTTACATTAACAACATTAAACACAAGAGATTAGAAGCAGATAGAATTTAAGTGAATTTTTCTGTTGACATATGTTTTTTTTCTACTTTTGAATAGTATTTGAATATACGTACAATATATATCTAGTTATTAGGGCCGATAAAGTGTAAAGTAAAACCAATGGAGGTTTTTGTATTATATAGTAATAAATTTTTAAATGAACACATTCAGAGAGTAGTAATGTGCGGATTAGGAATGATATTTTCTCCTTAAGCTTCAAGACAATTTATACGTGCGTTTATGCATTTCTGTATGTATGTATGTATGTATTGAAAATTATCTAAAATTTATATAGGAGTTAAAATCGTATTTCGAAAGAATGTAACGAGAAATGTTACAATGAAAACGAATACCTCAATAAGGACAAAGGTCATGGCAAGTGTGCTTTGTGAAGTAACACAATATTTTGAAAGGCATTCCGCACTGTTAACTTTTAAAATGTGAATTATTTTAACAATTAGTGAAATATTTCTACACTTATAAAGCATAAACATGACGTTATTAGTAAACATAGGGGAAAAAGATAGTATACGAAAGTAGGCAGAATTAGTTATGTTCCAAAATTAGGCGCATATATTGTGTTATATGAAGTTTTACATCATTAACGAATGTACATTTTTACAAAAATAACATAAAAACGTTATGTTTGTACAAATTTCTATTCAGCAAAATTGATCTAATAAATAGCTCATTTGAGCTTTTTAACAATTTTAATAATAAGGAACATTATGCAATATTATAAATTTACTTTGTTTCCTGCTTTTTTTACGTGTTTTGGGGTTTCCCTTAGTTAGTTATTATATAAAATATTTTTAATCACAAACATTATTACATCTACTGAAAACCTTAAAAGGCATATGTATATTACCCAAAGATATCTAATAAGTACAGTTCTACAAGTAAATGATACAGTAAATATCTAAGACATATATGCGGTCTATAGACCTTCGAATAGCCCTACAACGATGACTTCATTACGGACATAGTTAATGCTCCAAGGACAATTGTCGGAGAAGAGAAAAGTGGACTGGTTGATGAGAGAATTAATTAGGAAAAAAAAACTAAAGACTCACTCACGTGTGTCGTTTACGGCTGGTGGTGCGTCAGCGGGGCGGAGCTGGCCGTGCACGGAGCCTGCAGCGACCAGAAACACCAACGCCACCAGTGGCATCAAAGTCATCACAATCGGTTGCCCATAACGTTATCTGTGTAATGTAAAAACATAATTGATGTTGGTGGGAACTTTCGCAATGTTTGGTTCGACTAATCTTCTCTATGATATATATATGTAATGATAGAATCTGTCCTATTGCACTCACCCCGGAATTACTAGTGGATAGAGTTCAATCATTCTATGATTTGTTTCTTGGTTCCTATCTAAATAAAAAAAATGTGTGACATATTCATTTAATGTCAGGGTATTAAAGTTTTAAGAAACAACGATTTTATAGCACTATGCTTTTTCCTTTGAATTAAAAAATACATTGTTAATATAATGAGTAAAGCAGGCGAAGTCGCGGGTATCAGCTAGTCGAATTAAAAATCGTTCTCTTAGGACACCATAAGTAGAGCAGACATTTTAAGGCCATTCCCTATTGTGAATGTTTTTTATGTGATTTGCCACCAAGGGACCTTCGTAAGACTTGTATATCGTAAGAAATAGCAAAATATTGTACAAGTTTTGCATTACTGTGATTTGGTACAGAGAGTGAAAAAATAGCTGATGTATGATGCTGATGATGAAGATATACCTTTGTGACGGACAAATAACATCATATTTGTATGTTTGGGTAAAAATGAAAAAATATCTGCCATAAAATGGCAATTGATTGTACTTTTGTTGTGGCAATTGTTTTATGACGTCGAAAGACTTTATTTATTCGCATTTTGTTTTTCTTTTGGACTACCGCAGTCTATCGTTTCGCTCGCCAGCTTTTATCGCATTTCGTTTCAAGAACGTTCGAATGGAACGAGCGTTTTTAGATGTCAACACACTGCCTTTTTAACAGGACAAATTCGCAAAAATTTTGCGGAAAAAAGTATGCTTCGGCAAATAAAATAAAATTTTGTCGTCACCGACCAAAATTTTTGCACATTGCTTCTCTATGTACAAACTTGTAAGTGTAGTCAACCTTTAAGTTTAATCCACTCTGTAGTATTGACCATATACAAAACGTAGCAAAAGTTTCACCAACGAAAACGTGAGTGAAAGCATAATAATGTTCGTTTATAATCCGCAGTAGGCGGTTTCGAATTAGTATTCATTGACGTGCTTGAATGAATTAATAAAAAAACAGTACGTGCTTTTTATAATACCTACGTAATGTATCTAGGCCGGTCATTCATTCCGAACTAACTAAATTCTTGATTGATTTTTCTAAGATAACTGATGTTATCTCGCTCACGTTTAATTTTAACAAATATTTAAATTCTATATTCCTCTCAATAATAATGTACGTAATAACTCGAAATCATAAGTAACTGATTTCTTTTAATACATAATTAATGCACATTTTTATACTCTGATAACGAGCCCGTGCTAGTTCCGAAAAAAATATTACGTAAGCATAACATTTGAATTTTAAACGCATTGCTCAATACGTATTTAAGCATATTATGTATGTATGTGATTGCTTGAAGTCGTTCCTTGCTTACACGTACATCGGCAGTTATTGTCAAATTTAAAAGGTCTTGACGGGCTTTGTTTAAATAATTAGCGTATCTTGTGCAATATAGGTCAGGCGGTATTGTTCGGCATTCTCCACATAACAGGACTGGTTTGCAAATCAGTTGACATTGGCATTCGATGGCCGCCACCGCTGAGGCTAACAATACCCACGCATGAGTCTTTATAATTGTAAACATGACATAATTCGAGGACATCGCTGCTTTATTTTGCCGCCATTATCATTTATTAAAACACAACGTAACGTGTACGCTGTAAAGCAACCTCGCTGCAGGCTTTTTTCAAGTTTTAAATTGTTCAGACGGTCTCCGATTAAAGAATACGATCGTTGAAAACATCAGAAAGGGTATAAAGTCAAGTATTGTTCAGCAAATTAAAAAGTATTTATATTCAATGTATGAATAAGGTGTCTGTGTTCAATGAAGCGCTTGCAGTCTTAGATGTCATAGACTATTAGAAGTTCCTGAAGAATCTCAATCCTCAAGCCACTTTTTTATTTGGGAAGGTGGCAAACGAGCTGGCGGTTCACCTGACGTTAAGTGATAACCGACGCCCATTTGTTACACACGTAGGGTTGCAGATGCATTTCCACCTTGTAAAGTGGGCCCCGCCTAACTCATGCAGTAGACAAAACGCAGAAGTATAAAACTTCCTTTTATTTAAAAGTCTAGTAATTATTTATGTTGTTACGGCAAACTACAGGCGGGATCTTTTAATGTTTTTGCGATGTTTCAAACAAATAAAACAATAAAATGTGCATAAAATGTTTGAAGTATTAAAATTAAGTAAGTAAGTATTAAAGTATTCTACATAGAAATAAAATTGAGCAATATTAAAAAAGAGTTAGATATTTGAATTTTCAATTCAATTACCTGAATAAAATCAGTTTCGCCTTTGAGAATTTGCAAACTAATTCAAAAAATACATTGATTGAATATCATAGCATTATTTTGAATAGGTAAATCTTCCTCCCGATTATATTTTGAAAAATTAATTACAAGAAATTCTAATCTTTATAAAACCACAAGTCGGTGGGAGATTATTAATTTGTGTCCACGTGATCGTCAAAACTTTGTGAAGTGTTTCTGAATGGTAGTACGTTTAAATAGCGACATAATGTTATTACATGCGTAACAATATGTAAGGCGGAGTCAGTTTAATTTTGTATCATAATGATTACACTCTTCTATAGCGAACTGCGTAATGTGAACGTACTAAGTTGGTACTGAGGCTTGTGCGTCACGAGCAACTTTCACCGCGGCTAACTATCAGTGAACTTAAGGAACTAGCAGCGCACCTACTCGCCGCCATGCGACCGGCCCGTTTTCTTTCTGCGACAGTTCCTGTTACTAATAACGACCAATGCCGTGTTTGTGACATGTAGCTATGTGTTTATAGTCGCAAATGTCGATTATTGGACCCTGAAACTTCAAATATAAATAAAGGTGTAGATTAAATTAATTGTGGTCAAGATTGAGCGTTTTTACAAGAGAAAGCGTTTTTTTTGAAGATAGGCCTCGAATCAGCCCCAAACGTTGGTTATTTTGGGCGGCTGTCATTTACTATATTTCATTAATTGATGAATGAGGCTTTGTTAAAGATTTTATCGTATTTTTTAATTCTATATTTTATATTCTCGCGTTACTCGAATACTTTACTATGTGTAATAAATCATTATACTTCTTATTTTAGTTTATGTTTTGTATTAAATCATTCCTTAGAAGGCTTTTCTATATATTCACATGAATTCTATGATTTATTAAAAATATAGCTTTCCCGTCATTTTTAAATTACCAACACTATTTAATCATATATCTAATAGTGATAAGGTTCGTGAATAATGCAGAAGTAGGCCACACCTAATGTGTTAAATTAAATTAAAATGCGATAAAATCTGGCATAAATAGTTTTATTTAAAAATGTAGTTTTTAGGTTAAATTTAATACAAATGAATTGCAGTAAGCAAGTAATCCTATTTCGCAGTTAGAAGGGAACGAGAAAGAACGAGACCACGCAATATTCATAAATGTATCATACATTCATCATCAATCTTGTATCAACGTATTGACGGTATTTTAATACAAATTCTTGCAACTTGTAAAATTTAATTCTCTAAAGAATTTAAATATTTTATTTACATTTTAAAAATTTAAAAAGCATTGAAAACAATCCGTCATTATTGACATCAATAAAGTTTTTTTTCAAATTGAAAAGAAACTGAAATGTAATTAGTGAATTGGTTTTCAAGAAGTTATAACATCACGTTTCGTCGGCTAATAAGTATAGTATATTTAAATATATTGCATATTATATCTCAAAATGTCATCTAAATGCTGTATTTTTATATAATTATTTTTGTAAAGAATATAACATAAGCTTGATTTGATACCGGTAAAATTAATCTACATATTGTGTCTTAATCTTATTATTTCTGATTACAGTATTGACTGAACAGATTTGCATGAACTGAGGAATGACTTATATAAACTAGTTTACCTTGTTATATATTTTTTGTTGTGTAAACTATTTTATTAAGAAAATAGGCAAACCGAAAAAAAGCTCGATCTTCAGTTTAATTTATTATAAATTTAACTTCAACTACGACTTATCAACATCTTTCAATATGATGTACTATCCGAGTGTCTCCATCTGCTTCGATAAGGATATGAAAAGGTATTTCACGTGTTATATTTAGTCGCCCCTTTTAAAACATAAATAGTGTGCCCTACACGTTTTGCCGGATGTGCACCGGGGACGAATGCGGGCTTGTAGGGCATTAAATATCCGGACAAAAGCTCGAAGGCGCGTCTCAGCACTTAAACTAAATAAAGGATGGATTTATCTAATAAATTACACCGTGGTTCGTGGATTTAACTGGGATTAATATTAACAAAAAATCAAAGTATAAACAGAACGACATTGAATATTAGAAGAATGTGGCAAAATTTTAGTGAATAAGCGTTCATTCTATCTTCTCTAACTCTTCTTTAACGATTCTGAAATACTCCTCTTCAGTATTTTGTTCTACATCTTCTTCTTCAACGGCACCGATGGATTTTATCTCGGTTTTCTCCTCATCACGTTGTTTCAAATGAATCTCTTTAAGTCGCGAATCTAATATATGTTCACGCCTGGTCTCCCTATTGTACAGTTGGATAAAGAGTTGCTTGTCAAGTTCTTCAGGTAAGGTCATATTCTCAGCTAAGTTAAGCAAAAAGATGGTTCCCTGATTGTCGCTGGTGGCCACCATTTTTCCCTTCGAGTGTGGAGTGAGCTTAATTAGTCCATTGTTAGAGACTCGATGAGTAGTGACTGCCTGGCTAGTGTTGCGCAGTAGGTCCCAATAATAAAAATATCCGCCTTCGCAGACCGCCATATAGCTGGAGTATCGTAATGGCGCCCACGCGACGTCTGTCACTTGGTACCGGTAAGGTTTGCTAACGATTATCGGGGCCGTTCGCACCTCTTCGCTCCATATACTGACGGTCCAATCGCCGCATGTTATAAACATTCTGAGTGTGCAAGTACTACGCTGGATAGCGCGTACCGGCCCCGTATGGGCCTCCCAATACGACGTAAGGATTTCCGAGTGGCTGCGGCCCATACGGTTAACGTTGATAACCAGTCCTGATTCCGTGCCGCACAGAAACTTCGTCGGCAGGCCACGGTCAAATTCTAAGCAACTTACGCCTTCAGCGTTACTCAAGTTTGGGCTATCCCCCGCTGGAAACCTAACTGACATCAGCAATTGGTCTATCGGTGCTGACAAATTCCTCTTATCCCACCATAAGCATTGTCCGTCTAACGAGCCTGAAAAAAATTCAGTGTTGGTGCGAGAATGAGTAAAAAGTAGCGCGGATACCGGGTCGTGGTGAGAATTGTAAATGGAGCTTTTCGAAATCGCCTCTCTACCGCTGCGAGTGTCGAATAAATGAACGGTGCCGTTTTCGAGCCCAGCAATTAGTACTTCGGGTTCAAAATTTGAACAAGTCAATTGCCAACACGGATACTCTGGGAACATTTGAATAATCGGTGACGTTTGTCTATGTGTATCCCACACGAATATGTCATTTGGAAGACCTGATTTATTTCCTACAATTTTTTGACAATATGATGCAGCAAAGCGTGACGGTTGATCTGTAGTCCATACTACAGATGACACTGGCCTACGATGAGGGTTGTAGAAGGCATTTGCAATCTGAACGCCATATTTTTCTACAGGCGGTTGAGGGGGGATATCAGCGAAATAGCTCTCATACATATCTATGGCGTTGTTTTGATCAATATAATGTTTGACTTTGGGCTGGACGCTTTTAATAGTGTGGACATAGCCGTCTTCATGTTGCACGCGACGCCTGTGCCTCGCTACATGATCTTCGTTGTATGGATGGACATCACGCGGCCAGCCACCTTCGGTATGATTTATGCCTTGGTCGTGAATTAACAATTGCTTTGTGTTCGCGTCGTGTTCCGATTGCGGCATTGTTGCTTGCACCTCTCTATGTACTGGATTGCGGAGTATATACTGTTCGATCTTGTTCGGATATATTGAGTCTAGCATTTGCGCTGGAACTATTTGGAAAAGTGGCTGACGTCCGAAGTCTTTCCTTTTTTTAGAATATTCGTATCGTGATTTCATGTATTTAGACATTTTTTGCTTCTATTTTAGTTGTTATAGTGATGAAACTGTAGAATATTTTGATTTTTACTTTTCTTGGGTCGATATAAAGTGACAGTCAATTCAGTGTGGTCGTGAAATAATGCTTATACGTAGTGCCGATAAGAAACTATATTTTTCTTTGAATAGTGATTGCGATTTATACGCCATATTGGAATTTATGCTTTTCATTGTGTTTATAATTTGCCGTTCCTTATTTTCTACACTGTAAACGTTATAGCTCATTTCAAAATCATTGTTGGAGTTTCAGCAATGTTCGTGCCGCATTGTTCTCGATAGTAACAGGAAGTGCCGCAAAAACATTCCAGAGGTGATGCATTATTATAAGTAATATGCTATAAAAATAACCATGTTTGTGGATTTTTTTTCTAGATTTAAATTTACGAACATAAAACTAAATAGCATATTTATTTAAAGTCATATATACATTTTACGTACCTGATAATTCATTAACAGCAAAAGCTTTTTTTTTAATTTTAATGTTAAGTTAATGACGTAAAAAAAATTACAAATAAAATAAACACAAGAGCCGTACCGTTGAAAAGTAAACTCCGACACCGGCAACGATACGCGGCGCTGTATCACATATTTTCACTTCACATGTCACGCACAGAGGTATTGGTTCCGTCACGAATGGTCACAGCACTTAGCTTCGCGTTCGTCGGAAACGCAGGGGGCGCGGGAGGAAGGTGCGCGCGCGCAGACAGCCGCTCCGACCGCGGCCGACTTGTAACTGGAAGTTTGAACCGGTGACAGTAAACACGGCTCGTTCGCGTATTGTAGAACAGGCTGATACCCGCGACTTTGTCTGCTTACGCCCGGTTTCTGAAACACTGATCATCGTAGACGTCAACTAATCAGCTGTCAAATGGCTTTTCAAATATTATTTGAGTTGCCAAAAGGATTGTTAAAGTCTCTGAATTGATCAGAATGATCTTCTTCAAGTGTTGTGATCAAATCAGTGTTTCAGAAACCGGGCGTTACTATATTAACGAGTACACCGCTCGACCAATACTCAGCGACAATTAAATACACGTCACGGAACTCGTAGTGCTTCGAAAAATAGTTTTTTCTTAAAAAAAATGGATGAACATTGAATGAAGATATCACAATGTCTTTGTTTTAGATGAGAGCCGAGTGTCTAAGAAAAAAAAGTAAAAAAATAAATAGAAACCTTAATTCCGTGACACGCGCGCAACGGAAGACGACTATCATATAAATCATATAGATATTTACTGCGACTGGTTTGCTCCGTTCTCAGGTGGCCAATGATTGTGCAGGCCTCCTATTGATGGTCGCTCGGGTGTTCCTTCAGCTAGACTCTATATGGTGAAAACTGGTGCGTTGAAGCGGTAGGACTTTTACGCGTTAGAAGAAACGTAGAGTGCACTTCGTAATGTGGGACAGCGGTAATGGCCTGACCCGACTACGTCAAGCTCTCGACTAAAGCTCAAAGCCGACTTATAGTGGGCTTGAATTAGTCCACGTTTTGGATTTTGTAAAGAGATTTTCTTGTCTATGACAAAAGCTAGTTCAAATTATTTAAAGTTAACACTAATACACATATGTTTATATTTTTTATTACAAACTTAGTTGCTTTACTAAAGAATGATGATGTCATTATATTTCATAATAACTCAATAGGTAGCGAGGTCAGGCGATCAGCTATGGCGTCGCGCGTTATGTATTCGATTCCTAACTTTCCCATAAACTCGATCTCGATGTTCGTATAATTTCAATAAAGGTCTTGATTTAATGGCTATCTATAAAAATAACTCAATAAGACAACAAAATATAGTAATATGTAAAAATATATTAAATGAAAAAAGTTTATTTAATTTTTTTATTCAAAGAAGGGTTGGGTAAGTTTTCTTTGCTTGGCTTTTACTTTTTCTAATGGATTTCAAGTTCCTAAATTTCGATTCCGGTTAAATTATTTATTTTTACATTAAACGTTCGAACGTTATTGCGGAGATTTTCAACTATGCAAATTGAGCTGACTTTGTTGACATCATAATAGCGGAAAATTAAAATAATACAAGCGTTTAATTGCGGTCAAGAGTTAACTAGTATAATTGGCCATTAGGCGAGCGACGGTCAGAAAGATCGGGCGTTTGGCTTTATTAGCAATTGACTTGAGGCCTGGCCTCGTAGACTGTGCTCTATACCGAGCATTAATGTCACGATTATCATATATATTGGTAACGAAAGCTACGTTAGAAAAAAGCGATGATTATAATAAGTACGTCATGAAAGAAGAAAAGAAAGCTGATATGCGTAAGTGTGTTGTTCATTCTGTGTACTAATATAATCTTAATTAGTTTTCGGAATTAGAAAATTGATCGGTAGGATTTTCTTGATGATTATCATGATTCTTAGATTATCATAAATCTGTTTTAAGAGAACCTTGAAACAGATTCATGAAGAATAATATCGAATTAGTTTAGGAAATTTTTACAAAGAATTAAACAGCGTTCCCCAAGAAAACATTGAGAACACTTTAGGAATTGCAATGAGACAGAGTATAAAATATCTCTTTATTACAACTTTATAAATTATTAATAATTATCACGAATTCTGTATTCTGTATACATAATTTATTTATACTGAGTTTTCAGTGTGTTAGTAAAAAAACAAGAACTGAACAAATTTATGTTTGCTTTATTAAGGTTATAAAACTAGCTCATTAAGAATAATTGGTTATAAAACTAATTCAATTCATAACGTTTTAACTTATCTGCATGTTTATAATTACTTGACAATCAAAATGCATATTTAATTATAGAAATAAACTTATACGAGGTCATTTACAGCACGTTATAGAGTCACGTTTAGAAATACTCGTAAATGCTTATAAGGTAAATGTTGTTTGCAGATACTGAATGACACATATGTGTGTCTTTATAAGGAAGAAACAGAACTTTTGTTACATTGTTTTTTTGTTTGTTGTTATTGATGTAACAATACTGTGTGAAGAAATTTCAGTCAAGTTAACTTATTTTTATGGTAAGTGATAGTCTCTTACTTCTTCTTGTAGTTAAGTAGCATTCTTAACGAGTTATGTGCAAGCCTAGCTATATTTAGCTATGGGCTCATCACCCATGATATCACATTACTGTTATGCTGTCATTTCAGGCTGTTACGTTGACATGGAGAAATCCTTCTTGCATCAAGTCGACCTCTTTACGCGCTATTGTTAGGGTACAAGTAGAAAAGCAACGTGTTGCATGTAACTTAGTAAATTTAATGAAAGGCTTTACAACGTGTCAGAAGTAGACATTGAAGCCGTGGTTGGAAATATAAGAACACCATCAAGCATTGCAATATAATAACGCCATTATTTATCTATTATATATTTACCACCGAGTTTCGTTTTATGCATATAACAAAATCATCACAAAGTAATAAGTTATAGTGAAACACGTCAGATGACGTAAGCGTACACATTAGCTCACTTAAATCCTGTTTACTCTTGCCTTGTGCACACCACCTGTTTAAGAAAAATCATAGTTCGTTACAAACTGTAGCGATTAGAATAATATTAAATCTTTTTATGAGGTACTACCACTTTTACAATGCTAAATGTATAGCGTGTAAAATGCAACAGATTTTTCTCCAAGTCAAAATCAACTATGGAGATAATTCGTTGCAAGTAGACTGACTCTAGAAACTATCTGTCGTCTTTTATTAAAACAAGTAGCGATAGAACCTACATTACTTAACATTTAAAAGAATGTTTAGTTTTGTTGGACTATTGCTTGTTAAAACGGAATACGATTAGTGCGAAGATATTTAATATTTTATTATTTAGAGATCGCGCAAATAAAAAAAAAACAATGCGTCCACGCGCGTGCCTGACGTATCGTGTCATCGGTACTCGTTCTGCAAAACTGAATGAATTCTTTTCATACACAATGAACAATGGAGCGTGCCAAAGAGACGGAGTCGCCCGCAGAATGATCCTTTGTTAAACGTGAATATGGTTAATGTCCGTTCAGTAATTTGGACTCGTTTTGAGCGAAATTTATAGTTTTTCAATTTCAAGCAGAGATGTGGGCCAAGTAAATTCGACGATCATTAATTAAAATCAATAAAAGATAGAAAGGGTTTATTTCAGTTCAATATCAATATATTTTTTATTGTTTACGAATCGATTTCAGGTCCTGCACAGAGGTCAGGCCCGAATCCCAGCGGTGGCGTGGACGAAGAGAGTTTCCGTTTTTTTTTTATTTTCTGCGTGTACAAATCACAGTTAACTGCGGCCAGTTTATCACATGTCATGTTTGGGAATAAAATAATCTTGGTAAAACTCGCACAGCACAAATCTTTCTCTCTGCATCTGTCCTCCTTAAATATTACAGACGCGAGAGCTACAATTTCAATTAAAGCGATTAAAATTAGTAAATTGTTACAGCAACTTTTTTTAACTATTACCCTACCGGGCCACCCAACAGCTTCTACTGCTGCATTTCTGTTATTGTTGTTGTTATCCGGCGAAGTTACTTACTTCGGTGAGGCAGAAAGAAGACTAACGTGAAGTCTTCTACTATTATACTTTCGCGTTTAGTCTGGTGAGTGAGTTTTTCCGGACCCACTCTTTGAAGTCATATCTTTTGGAGCGTTTGGAAAAAATTATGAGAGCAAAATTTTTATAATGCGCGCGCATAACAAACCCCAGCAACCAACTTTATGGTATGACCATGACAACCGATAAAAACTTTTTGACATTTACCTATAATTCCAAGTTATAACCGTTATCAAGTGCATTTAATGTATTTTTCTCATACAAAGAGTAATGAGCTCAGTAGTTATTTTTTTAGTAGTTGGCAACGCATCTGCAACCCAATATTTTAATATCAGCTGAACTGACTGCTCGCTTTCCGAAATTGCACATAAAACATTAACAAGAGAATGTTTTTATTTAGGTTTAGACTTCGCTCTTTCCGACTGATAGAGCAGGAAGTATTCGCTTACGCGGCGTATGTACTCGTGTTTCCTCAATCCGTAGTTCTTCCATGTTGTATAAACGAAGTTACATTACATACTTACGTGGCGGACATCAGGAGAAATGTACAAGCGGTTTCAATGGCGCGGATCGCTGACAAGTCAGTGGTTCGAACGGGAAGTCGGACCTTTGCGTTTCCCAGACAGATTGTAATTGAATCGACAATGACTAGCCATGCTCGATATACATTGAATTTATTTCATACATCGGAATTGAATTGAAAAAAAAATCTGTGTATTTTAAACATGACCATCCCTAGCAAGGACCTACCTAATGGCAGTTCATTCTGCTAATGTCAACATCTATGTATAAAAAAAATAAAATTAAAGTGTCTATTCGTAATGTGCAGCTTTTTACTCGATGCTAATGAATGTTTGTACAGTACGTACCTGTATTAAAAGCCAGGTTATATCTATTATCGGGTACCCTTCAGAATGCCCACATAAAATTGCTTATTTAATTTTGTATTACATTTGCATATTCTTCAAAAATAAATCAATTCAAGCCTTGAACATCAAGACACTATAAATTTTAATCTATCCTATTAATTACAATATTCATTAAAATAAAATATTATATTCCTTACTGTTGTCTTATCTTATACATAGAAAATTGCGATTACAATATTATTACGAGCATCGTCGTCATTATCGTCATCAGCTGGAAGAAGTACACTGTTGAACATAAGCCTCCCCTTTAGAACAACACAATGTATCTACCGATTGCCCGAATCCTAACGATGTCGTCGGTCTATCTAGTGGGAAACCTTCCGAGGCTATGTCTTCGGTTCGTAGTCACAACCTGAGAACTTTTTCCCCATCGGTGATTACGGTGGTAGGGCCACGCAGCAGCCTCGGCTGTTGCAGGGCAGGTCCGTCCGGGTACGTACCACGACTCCACAGAAGACCAGCGTAAAGTGGAAGTATGACAAATACTTTCGCATTTCGTCTGGTGAGTGAGGTAGCCGGAGCCCAATTTTCAAAACGTTGTCAACGCATCTGTAACCTTCAGGAGTGGCAGATGTCCATGGGCGGCGGTATTCACTTAACATCAAGTGACCCGTCTGCTCTTTTGGCAACTTATCGCATATAAAAAAAAGGTATTTAGTTTTTCGAGCGATGTGACCTGCCGATTGCCAATTCAGCTTGCAAATTCGGAGATTGAGCGCAGTGACTCTGGTTCTTCGTCAAATTCCTCGTTCCAGATTTTGTTAAACAAAAAAAAACTCCGAGCATGGCTCGTTGTATGATTCTAAAAAAATTCGGTACCATACGTCATCACTGGCAACATACACTGGTTACACACCCTTGCAACCCAGCAATTGGATTGCTTTCGTGCTCTCATTCTGTAGGCGGATAGAGATGGACGCGTGTCTATACAAACACTTGAGCACTTTGATGTACCTATAGTGAATATGGCATTGCTGAAGGAATTGCAGTACCACCCAGATCTTTATCGAAGACTGTGGACAGTCAACAAACACTTAATATAATGTACAATTATACTCCTCGGATTTCTTTATAATCAGATCACATCCACAGGTTTCGCCGTTGGTGGATGTTGTTTCGCATTCGGTAAGGTTAGATTCTGTTCTAGGAGAACTGTTGATAGTGAATTAACTGTAGAAAAAAGTGTAGAGAATATATAATTTTTTATGACATGCCAAATAGCCGTTTAAATAGTGTTAGATTTTTAGAACCATTGAGTAAAAGTAAATAAACAGGTAACAAAAAATAGAAATATGTAGAAAAATTAATAGGCCCTACTAATCCGGTTTTGCGTGCTTTAAAACAGAACTCTATAAGTAATAAACTTCCTCCATCCCAAAATAACATAAAATACGAAGATTAGAGGGAATTAGCATTTATATTTTATCTCAAGGTATACTGTTGCGTAAGATTCGCTTTGTAAGTTTCACAATATTGATAAGGTTCATCTTTGATTCGCTTTTAATGTTTCAAAAGTAATGAAGCGTGAAAATTTTTAAATCTTGTCTGAAATTATGGCGAAACATGAACGAATTGTTGATTTTACCGAACAGTTCAAAAATTTCAGAACTTGTTGCGTAAACGCGAGAAACCGATGGATGCAGGTCGCTGATGATGATGATGTTAATTGCCACTCGAGGAAACCAACGCCATTGGGGTGGGGAAAACAAAACCTCTAATTACGTTTTTAGGGTTCTATAGCCAAAGCTTAAAACGGGACTGTATTTCTAAGACTCCAATGTCTATCTGTTTATCCCTCTGTCACCAGGCTGTATCTCATAAACCGTGATAGTTAGATAGTTGAAATTTTCGCAGATTATGTATTTCTGTTGCCGCTACAACAACAAATACTACAGAAAAAAATTTTTTATGATGAGCTCCCATACACCAGCTTGGTTTTGCCGTTTTATAGATAATGGTACGGAACCCTTCATGCGCGAGCCCGAATCGCACTTGGCCGGCTTTATATGTCATGACTTTGTTTAAGAAAACAATTCAAATCGTTACGCAAAAAAGCAACAATTTCTCTAGCTGATATTTTTCTTATTTTTATTTTAAATGGGAAGGTGGCATGCGAGCTGGCGGTTCACCTGATGTTAATTGATAACTGTCGCGATAAGACATCTGCAACACCCGTAGGATTGCAGATGCGTTGTTACCTTTTTAAAAATAAGACAAATTTCACCCTATTAATAATTATTCTATTAAACGGTAAATTTTTTGTGTGATGAACGTATCCTTTAAACATTATTTATTACGTCATAAGTTTATTATTGTATGTTTTACGAATGAAGATATTGCTCAAAGATTTACACGTTACAAATGCGCAACGTTTTAAAAGAAAGGCAGCCTATGAACCCGATATAATTAGACCCGAAATAATTCATGTCGGTAATCCTAGTATTCGAGCGCGTAATCCTTTAAGCGGTGTTGTAAAGAGGGTACAAAAACTGTCCGGTTAAGGCACAATAGTTCTAGGACGTAATACATGAATGGTTTGAGATTAATTGTTTATGTGTTTGGCTCAAACCTTAGTATTAGGGTAGCAAAATATAAGGTTCTGAATTTACGTTCTGCTAGCTTAATCATCATCTTCATCTTCCAGTCCCTACCTATAGACCATGTGTTGTAGCTTAATGCAGGTGACAGCTGTCATTTGAATCACGCCTAACAATTTCTGTAATTTGTGACGCTACATTATGTCTCTATGTCTAGGAGCGCACGGATAGTGACGTTACTTTGATATCGATTCCCACAGATAATAAAGAAAATAAATCGAGTAAATTGTTTTTGTATAAATTATTGATTTTTACAAAAATACATATCAAAGGATTGGATGGATAAAATTTGAAAAATTAATTTCAATGAATTAAAAAATGGCTATGAATCAGCATCATTGGATTACTAAATATTTTCATAATAGGTACATTCTCTACAAATTTCGTATTTCTCTACGATTTATTATAATGAATATAATAATAACAATACTGACACAAATTCCGATTATTTTGTTACCTCACCTATTCACTAGACGAAACGAAAATGTCTAACACTTCCACTTCACGCCAGTCTTCTGGCGTCTGAGGTCATGGTACTTTCCCGGACCCGGATGGACCTGCCTATTCGTGCAACAGTTTTTTTATACAATTACATTAATTCTTACAAATAACAGTCATTCATCATGTTCAAAATTACAAACTGCCGAAATGGGGCCCTTTTGGAACTATATTATTGTTACTAGCTACGGGTTCGGTACCATAATGAAAGGCCGATAATTTAAAATTTTACTTCATTAGCACCCCCACACGTGCGCGGGGCTCCTCTCGATACCGTTCAAATTCGCATTATTAGGTGCGACGGCTTACTCGTTGCGATCCTCCACAACGCCCTCTTGTCGCACCAACCTTCATTTTACGTACAGTGCTACAAATGCGACAACCCACACCTTGCCGCTTTGCATTTTGAGACACTCCCCTGTCTGCCACAGTCAGTATCGGAATACTTTGCATCCACGAGATGGTAAGGCCAAATTGGCTTCAAAGAAGGTTAGTGTGCTCTGCTCGGCTCAACGCCTAAATTTCTAGAAAGCTGAAATTCGTCCCCACATGACGTACTGTTCATTTCTGGGCGGGAACACCCCTGTAGCAGCCTCTTTCGTTTGATCGCATTCATCGTATATACGGCTCGGGTTATAGACGACCGGGCCTACCGACCGGCCTGCATAGAATTGTTCAATCACCTTGCATCTTCTACCGCACGGGGAGTGTTCCGAGGAATCGTCTGGATTGATCTCTGACTGTTGAATTTCACCACCGGTCATCGCTCCATAACCGGAAATTTCATCCATAATGAGGTCTTGCGTTCCAAAAACAGCGCGAATTTTAAGCTGTTGCCAGCTGTCGCCGGCAGTGTTTCCGAACCGTTACGGCCTAGCAACCTTCAAGAAGACAGCGCATTTTTTTTCTGAAAGGCTGGCAACACATTTCCAAGTCCTGCGGTGTTGCAGATGTTTATGGACGGCGGTGTTCACTTTCGGTTTGGTGAGCCTCCTGTCTGTTTGCCTCCTTTTGTTTTTCTATAAAAAATCTTTACTTTTTTCTTGTTCCTGTTCTTCCTCTTCAAGTTCCTGCCATAGTACACTGCACGCTACGCACACACTACACTGTAGTAGTGTGCTTTGGGTCCGTTTTATAGGGCAAATTGTAATCGTCTCTTTGGAGACGGTCGAAATACGATGTATGTATGTGTAAGTGAATGTGTGCAGTCTGCACACATTCACTTACACTTACATAATTACAGTCAAATTCACTTATACATTATTATATATAGCATATAATAATATAAAGCGGAACAATAATATCAAGTATTACCATCATGGGGCGAAGGATAAATCATCGTGTAGGTACAAATTTTCATTTCATTAGAATAAAAATGGAAATTCACCTATTAATATCATTGGAGTTCAATATTCCACGTTCGTATTCAGAATTTAAAACAATGCTTATAACATTTTTAATAATTACTAATTGATCGATACATGTAAATATTTACGGTACAGGCAACGGAAAAGGAACTACAATATTAATGAGACAAGTTTGCTGATGGAGACGAGGTAACAAGTTTCTAACGAAACGATCCAAGTAGGATAAAACTTTAAAGTGGTTGAAGTGCGAACTTGATAGCAGAGAATTTACTAATATTTTTTTTTATAAATATACGTACTTAATGCAAAGTACGCTTTTTTAAATGAAAGAAAGAAGAAAACTTTAATAAAATTATTTTGGGTGTTACGCACGTTTATAATATAGGTATATTTTGTAAATGATATTTGTGAAGGTTTTTGCATCACCAAAATCCGATGTATAATATTATCTCAGACCAATAAAAATTATAGACAGAGCATTGCGCACATATATAAGGTGGCAAGAGGGCTGACGGTTCCCCTGATGTTAAGTGATAACTTACGCTCATTGACATTTGGCACACCCGTAGGGTTGCAGATACATCTAGGTTATATTTTCATGGTGTACTCACCCGGGCGGACCTGCTCATTCTCCCAACAGCGAAGATTGTTGCGTGGCCCTATCACAGTCAACTCTAAAATAGATATTTAAAACTACAGCAATTTCGGCGAAAAAAGATTTGTTTTTAAAAAAAATCATGGTAGTAAGTCTTCGGTTCTCCAAGAAGCGAAGTAAGAAAATAAAATGTCACGAGTTGGAACTGGTTTTTAAATATAAGTGTATTGTTTTCTCCTTCTTTGAATACTAGATATCTAAGTTTTGAGTTTATATCATTTATTTGTATTGGAAATTTTACAATTTATACACAAGGTAATTTAAAATACATATTGCTTATCAATTTGTCAAGTCAACCGTTCACAAACAAGTCTACAAATCTGTTGGAGCGTGGGATTGCCTATTAGTGATCCCTTCATAATAAAAGAAACTAAATTACATATTTTCTCATCGCTACATAAATCGTTACATATCTATTTATATTTGATTAAAAATGACCCAAGTATATTTTATGGTGGACTTTTTGTAAAAATAAACTTTATTCGAAAACGATAAAATACTTTTCTGTTTATCTAATGCTTTATATCTCTTAGTTTTAATATTGCATTATTTGTAAATATTAAAAAATAACTAAGGATAACACACCAAATTAATCCACTACACAATATTGGTGCAACAAAAAGCGGCTCAAACGCATGATTAATTTTGAGTTCTCGTTCTAGAGGGCACTCATTTATCATTCGCAAATTGATTTAAGAAATTGACGGGATATTTGGAGTTTAAATAATTGTCTTATCTAATAGCACTTGTATCCGACGCAGAAATATTCGATGAATATATAAATAGGCTCCGCTACTTTACATAATTATTTTGTTTATCTAGACAGATAAATAAAATTGGAGTGTCCGTTTGTAAAATTAACATAACCGCTTTTTACTCAATGCATATGAATACACGGTACATATACCAAAATAATTTTTTTTTTACATTTTTGTCTGTCTTTTCCGGATAATCTATGAAATGGCTGGACCGATTTTGATGGAACTTACACTGGCAGTTAGCTGATATAATAGGGAGTAACTTAGGCTAATTTTATTTTAGATATTTTATTTATTTTAGATTTCACGCGGACGAAGTCGTGGGCACAGCTGTGCTCACGGAAAATTTTATTAACTCATATAAAGACATTTTAAAAAAAATTATGCTGTATAAAGGTAACTAACTAGTTAATATTTTTTTTATAAAATGTCTCTATCCTACGATCCTAACAAATTTGTTCAGTCGATGCGTAAATAACCATTTTTTTACTAGCGAAAAACAAAACCGACTTCAAATACCTCGCTCTATATTCATTTTATAATTGGTTTTCAGGAATTCCCTAAGTATCTCCGGAGCTCAAGATTCAATACCAATGAAATTAATATTGGACCACATGGGAAGCACCAGCTCTCAAATAAAATAAAAATCATCAAAATCGGTTCACTCAGTCAAAAGTTATGAGGTAACAAACAAAAAAAAATACAGTTGAATTGAGAACCTCCTCCTTTTGAAGTTGGTTAATAATAAGAATAGGTTAATTTTATAATTCATTCTTATTTTAATTTTTTTATTATAATAATCCAACTCTACGGACTCGTGGTCCGTACCCTTTTTTTATTAACATGTTTTTTTTTAGTTTTCATTTTGGGCTGTAACCCCCGCGTACATCAACCGGGCTGGTAACGGTTCAGCAGCTTTATATATAAAATAATTAATTTATATATATTTTGATAACTTGCAAACTAAACAGTTTTTTCTGCACAGTTTTTGTTATAGGGAGACTGGACGGAGATCTCGTCATTGCAGGTTATTTTGAAAAGTGTATTTTTCGTAAAATATCAACTGAATATTTGTTTAGTTTTGTGTTTCGTTTGCAATATCCATGCTTTCGTTTCACCTCGTTAATGTTTTATATTACGTGATATAAGCTGCGTGTGCAGCTTCTTTTGCGTTCTGCATTCGATTACCTAAGGCGACTGACTAATTTAAACCTATCAGTAATCATATTCCCTTTTTAGATACACCATTGTAACATACTTCGTATGTAATGTATGTATGTATACGAGTATATGAAACGGTGTTGGCATTTGTTGTCGACTTATTAATTGACAAATACCACGGCGGCCCAGCTTTGAAGAGTCGTAGCGTAGTCTTATAAAGCTTAAACCATACATTTAATTTCTTTAAGTTTTTTTCTGGCAGCCATATCTTCCTTATTTGCTTATAAAAAATCAAAATATTTCAACCATTAGTTTAGAGGGAAATTTGAAATAAAAATGACTTCGATAATGTCCATAAACTACTGTGAATTATAAAAATAGCTACCTAAGTAAAGTCGAGTCAGTTTACAAAACAAAATGAACACGAATTTTACAGGGCTAACAGGATGCTTTCAAGTCGTCTTCAGCGCAACTTTATTTGAGTAATTGTTTTTGCCGGACGTAAAGATATGCGTTGAGAGTTTTCAGTCTTACCAAAATAATAGTGGCTTTTCTTTTAAAATTGTATCATTTTCGGCTTCTCTCACGTTTCGTGTTCATAAATAAGGCAAAATATTGTTAAGCTTTAACATTTGAAACAAAGTTTCATGTTTTTACGAGTAATATCTTCTAATGCAAAAGCTATAAATTATCTTATTGTTAGCAACAGTATGTATCTAACAGTGTGTAATAAACCATATTCAATTACCATACAAATATACCAATGTATTGAGAACATTTAATAAATTGCGTATGTTATGTAGCCCATTGGGAAGTAGTTTATACCGCTATAAATTAAATAAATATTGATAATCATCTCGAGTATAATTTTAAAAAAGCTAATTGATATCATAGCGGTAAAAGTTTCTGAAAGCGAAGTAAAACTTCGGCGCTGAGCAAAATTGTTTTTTTTTAAGAATGGTGAATTTCATTGCTTACTACGGCTCCAGTACAATGGGTTTAGGGCGAGATCCTCCCGACCGGTCTGAAAAGTTTCTGTTGCAAAATTCGAAATGCACGCCGGGAAACTTTACGCGCTCCGAGAAAAGGTACATTTGAATTATGCCGTTAATAATGTACGTTATGAAAACATTCGGACTTATTTATTTATACGATTAAATGTTAAATTTAAGTTTCAATATGTTACTTTGTAATAAATAATTTTATAATTTACGTGTTTTTTTTACAGAAAACAATTTCAAAAAGTTAGGAAAGTGTGTTGACACTGTTAAACATTGATAACATATTTTATACCTACTTCTATTTTTTTTGATATAATATTTTTGTAATTTATTATATATTATATGTTTAGTTTTATATATGATCTTATTATTTGTTATATATTTGTTTATTATGTAATATATTGACTCTATAATAATATAATATTTTGATATTATTTTATTAAGAGGTATATAAATTCATTATTTGCACCACTTACTATTATCCAAATTCATATACTTTATCTTCCATGTACAGATAGATTCTGTGTAAACAATAAAAATGTCTAATTCTGCCCGTTACTTCTTCAGACAGTTGATTACACTTTTATTATTGTTATTATCATAGTATTGTTGATATGTACTGTTTCTGCCGTAAAGCTTATCTGTGGAATAACGCGATTAATTTGAATACTTTTTTGTGCTGCTGGTTTTTGTAATAAGTAAGAATTACATTTTACGAAAAATAAACAAATGACCATACGCATGATTGATTTTGCAACACTTGCAATAAGAAACATATTAAAAATATTATTAAAAACACTTTAAAAATTAAAAATATAAACACACACATTTATGTTAGTGTATGTATATTAACAGCTGTTTATATCAAAACGTACTTTATTAATGGCAATTTAAGATGTAACAATGATTACAAAAAATACTTTGTTTGAATAATAAATTGCAATATACAAGGGATCAATTAATTATTAATATCATGTGAAACTATAATTTTTGTGAGTAAATTTTATCTTACATTTTAGTACCTTTATGTCGTATACCTATAGCTTCCTTCACAGCTAAATTTAATTTGAAGTAAATTAAGTTTGCTTTACGATGATATCGCAGCAAACACAAGCAGATGGAAGTAACGCAATTATAGAGGACACCAGTCTTCTAAAATAACATTTCCATTCCATTTTTTTATACGTTGTTATATTCGTGTGGATAATTTGAAGTATATTTACAGAAATGATTCATGTTGTTATCTTAAATTATTTTAAGTTAATTATATGGCGTCGTGTAATTTGTTTAATGGGTTCACATATCCCTTGTATTCTCCGTCAACCTGTACAAGACTTGTTTAATTGTATTTAATCAAATGAAATCCAGATTCACAAACTACTTTGTAAAATCTGATTCATTTAAAATGAATAATTTACAACCTAACGTTGCCTATTTTTGTTTACTACGAGGAAATGTGTTCAAATTTCCATCCTCACTGAGATAAGGAAGGGCTATCTATCAAGAAATGGTATCACACCAGTGAACGCTAATAAAACATGAAAGCAAAATTGTCGCTCCAAAATGGCGTAACGAAATCTGTATCGTGATCGGTGGGGCTTATAAACTATACCGCGAGGCGGTTTTAGTAAAGTCCTTTCCAGGAATGCCATATGAATTAATATAATCAAAGATTTTCACTGTAATAATTTTATCCTATAAATTACTTTTCCTTTCATAATTTTGTTTTCTATTTTAATTTATAAGAAACTCGTGAGTGCATAAAAAAACTTAATTTGCGTTTTTTATTTGTTTATTTTTCTATTTAGATTCCAACAAAACCCAAAACGACGAGAACAATGGATGAAAGTTGTTCAATTAGGGAGACACGAACGTGATCGGCCTACCAGGACGTCAAAAATATGCTCAAAAGCTCAAAACTAAATTGCTGTTGAGACATTTCGAAAACCGTTTATTAACGGCAGTGTTCTTACTAGGCGACGCTTGTATTGTGACCATGAATTAGATGAATAAAAGTGTGACGTAGATATATATTATACGAATAAAATAAATGTTTACAGTGAAATAATTGTAAATACCCTATCAGTCTGTAGTGCGTATTAATAATGATTTTGCAATAAGGTTTTCTGTGTCATCGTACGAGGCAGTAATAAGCGAGTCTACGAGAATATTTTTGGTTTGTCTCGCAGTACAGTTTTATACATCAAAAAACTTTACAACTTTGTTATAGACAGTGCATGATTTGATAGGGCAATAACGTCTCGTGAAAGAAGTTTTAAATGGAGACAAGATATTGATTTTTGTTTTGTTATCCGCTATTTTTATTTTCCGTATTTAAATATTTTTTTAATGTATGGAAACCTCATTATGATGATGGTTATGCAGGGTTTTTTTAAATTTATTCATTGTGAGTGTATGCCATAGAAATCTGAAAAATAAGGTTAGAAGGAAAGAAAAAAGGCACACTAACTATTTTATAATTGTTTAATTGACAATTAAGCATAAAACTTCCATTATGGCGTCTGGCGTTACTGCAACGGCTTGTCAACTATCGCGTTCAAAGTTGTGCCGCTATATTTTTGAAACGTCGAAACTAGCGTCTTGTACAAATTAGTATAGACTTAGTTGAACAAATGAGTATACATTTTTGTTTCAAGATAATATTTGGGACACATTTTTACACAACGTTCTATAGTCCCAAACTAAGCGGCTTAGTTTGGGACTAGATAACTGATAAACAAACTTAAACATACTTTTCGATAAACACTTTTACGGTGGTAGGGCCACACAACAGCCTCGGCTATTGCACGAATGGGCGGGCCAGTCCGGGTAAGTACCTCGACCTCACAGAAGACCAGCGTAAAGTGGAAGTATGACAAATACTTTCGCGTTTCGTCTGTTGAGTGAGGTGGCCGGAGCCCAATCTTCAAAAGGTTGTCAACGCATCTGTAACCCTTGAGTGTGGCAGATGTCCATGGGCGGCGGTATTCACTTAACATCAGGTGATCGTTTGACATCTTTTCGCATAAAAAAAACCTATAGACAACCTAAAAACCTATAGAAACCTATAGACTTGCACATGCTTTACCGAACTTAAGAAAATCGGCCTCCAGTAACCTTTCTGTCAAGACAAAAGACAAAAGTATGATACTTGCAATTCTGTAATGCTGGGGTAGTTTCTCGGACGAGGCCTACCACAGCATCGAAGGGATCGAACCCACCTCCTCTGGTCCAGGATTACCCATTATGCCATTCGTCTATTCAGTGTATTTATGATTCGTATATATGTGCCTGATTACTGTTACTGTGAGTTGTGGTGCTATTTAATAACAATTGCACTTGCCTTGCATGTTTCATTTGCGTTCACTGTATTACACAAAGTAAAACCTCCAACGCATCAAGTGGATAAAGTTCATATTGGCAGGGTAACTGGAACGCGTTGGCCGCCTTAGCAGTCCCTTCTGAGATGATTTAGCCTAGTTCTATGTCCCATGTCATGACAAGTGACAAGCTTGTCACCACATATCAAGCATAAGGAAAGCAGGAAAAAAGAGGAAACTCGGTTTTTGCATATGAGCATGAGGTATTAGTCATATAGAGAGCGTAAGTTAGTGTGAAATTCTATATTAAAACTGTAATTGTGTACCATCAAGAGTGCATATAAGAGAGAAACTTCTTATTTTCATATAGAACTTTTTTGTGAGCAGCAATTTCATACATATTTTATAAACATCTAATTTTGTAGATTTTTTAATGTGAACATTTCACAGGCGAGCAGGCGGTTTATTTAATATTACGCGGAGGGAGCAAATACGTAGCCAAACTTTAAAGAAATAGGTCACGGTTATTTCGTTGACATTATGAAACGCGAATATATATTGCTTGCACTTCACGTGGAGTAACACGATAGATAGTAAGGCCCCAGGATCCCGCCCAATTATACAACAGTGACAAATCTATGACAATCATCTACAGGGACACGTCCACTTTTGAACAAAGGGGGAAGGGGAGGCGCTTAGAACGCCACAGCTTCATATCCAATCCAAATCCACCGGTTGCCCATGACTCCTATGGTGTCGACGCTAGCCATGGGATGTTCGGGAAAGAACAGCACCAACCCATTTCATGCCAATAACGTCGAAGGAAGCGATTTAGGGCAAATCCGGAAGATTCCGAGCAGCAGTATATTCCGTGTATGCTCGCCCCACCCCTTTAATAACAAATATATATATATATTTTTATACATATATATTTGATAGATTTTCAACAGTATTTATTTCTGAGACAAACGATCTATATGTTATATAGAAGATAAAGGAACTCATAAAATAAAGAATCTAAAAATGACATGTTTGTATATTGTATTTCGATATGTTTCCATCTTTAGTTTTTGAATTAGGTTAAGTTGTGGCAAAGTTTAATTTTAAAAGTCTTTTAATATTCACCGTACAAATCTTACACCTTTTGACACAGATTTTAGTCACA
The DNA here is from genome assembly GCA_933534255.1 of Iphiclides podalirius. Lineage (NCBI taxonomy): Eukaryota > Metazoa > Arthropoda > Insecta > Lepidoptera > Papilionidae > Iphiclides > Iphiclides podalirius. The sequence goes on along the minus strand of OW152822.1, from coordinate 7,837,803 downwards.
GGTGGTTAATGAGGTCGGAGGCAGAACATTTTGAACGCGGCTTGCATTCCGTGTCAAGTTTTTCACAAAAATTGGCACGCTTTTACCTATAGTCATTTTGGTTTGTTATCTAATCATATAATTCATAAATTGATGAAACCATACATTATTTATAAAAAGCAAGGTAAAAAGAAGGGTATAAGTTATAGATGTCTTATCTGTGTATCTGAGTCTGTCTGTGGCATAAAGTCTACACGATAGGATCGATTATGGTGTGGTTTTCATCGGTCTTCTTCTAGCTTTACACCCTCTAACTACATTAATATTCATCACTATTCTATTCACATGACTTTCATGCCTTCTCATAATGTGCCCATACCGTGCCAACCAACCATTATTTTCTCAGCAGCTGGTGCTACTTTCAAGCTTTCCCTTATATACCCATTCCAGATCTTATCCTTTCTGGTCACATAACGCATCCATCTCAATATTCGCATCTCGATGGCCCTTAGATGACATACCATAGTTAAACGCACGCATGAGCACATGCGCGGCCCTAACTGCAGTGGAGGGCCCAAACCCGTGGGTTCTGGCTAGCCCACCGGTTCTTCGTCAGATGAAGCTTTAATAGTCTCGGAACTGAAAGCAAAAACATCAGATAATACAAGAATACAAGAAGAACATTCGCATTTCTGTCACGCCACATGCATTCTTCTTTCATTCGTGTCTTTTATTTCCTAACATTCATCCATCATGACAGGTCTCACCACCATCTTTTGTGTTTTAGGGGCATTTGTGGGTCACATGTAACCAAACTCATGAGACTTGTCGCCATTTCACCCATTGATCTTATACGTATCATCTCGGTCAATGTCGCCGTCATTTTGGACCAATGAGCCGAGATACCTAAAATCGGAGCAGACCTCGAGGTTTACACCTTTTAAAGCTCCATCTGAGATACTGGATGTGCCACTGAAATCGCAAAACAGGTGTTCTCTTTTGGTGGAAATAATTTTTAGGCCAACGCTGACCAGTATCTCCCGCCATTTTAGGGTTCCATACGCAAAGGTAAAAATAAAACCCTAGTACTATACTACGCTATTTGTCTGTCCGTCTGTCATCAGGCTGTATCCCTTGAACCGTGATAGTTAGACAGTTGAAATTTTCATAGATGGTGTATCCTCCAATACAACAGACATGATTTTTCTGCCGTTTTTATCGATAATGGTACGAAACCCTTCGTGCGTGGGCCCGACTCGCCATTGGCCGGGTTTTCCAGCCTACCTGGACTGCGGCTGCATCTTGTCCAAAAATTACAATATCTTCGGCAAATCACATACACCAGGGTGTCTCCTCCTGTATGCTCGATTTCAGTCCATCCATAATCTGGAGGAAGAGACACAGCCATATTGAACTTGCTTGTAACTCCAACGTCGGACCGGCTTGTGTACAAGCTCGTCTTTACATGGCACTTATAATCCGCAGGTACTTTGCAGGTACTTGTCAGGTCTCCATACACAGATTTTACATATTTACTAGTTTTTCGAAGTCCTTAATTAAATATCTTTCTTTAAAAACTACATGTATATATATTTCAAAACTTTACATCACTTTCAGGCTCATTTAAATCGGTTCAGATTTAAAATATTAGTATGGATGATTAGCTTTTTGTCCATATCCTCGTTTTCAGTTCAGTGTACTTCAACCCAAGTTCAAATCCCATTGAAAGCACTAATTAAAGTGTTAATTGCTATTTTAAGTGGTGAAGAACTTAGTTTATTTATGTAGTGACTGTAAAAATGATATAAGACCAGGTATATATATATATTTAAGAAAAACCAGATTATACAAATTCGCACCTATAATCTATGAAGATAATCATAATTTTTATTTACAATTTTAATTACTATGTGACAAAATTTTGAAAATCAATTGTATTCGAGAAACTACCACAGCATTACAGAATTGCAGGTATCATACTTTTCTCTTTTGTCTGGAGAGAAAGATAACTGGAGGCCGAATTTTCTAAAGTTCGGTAAAGCAGGTGCACTCAAAAAAATTGTCCATAGGTGGCGGCTATGATTTAACATCAAGTAACACAAATATTTAATCCACCGGAACTCTTGTTAACTTCTAATACAAAATGGCAGTTCCCAGGTTTTGAATTGACAAGAAATATATATTTTTAGTGCAAACTGTACAGGAATTATTCCAATGTTTTCATAGCAATTTGGATAACGAAAATAAGTAAAGATTCAAGTTGCAGCCTACATATATGTGAAAATGCATATATCCCGTGACGAAAATTACCTTGGTTTTAAGACTTATACGCTACGTTTGTATACATGAAATGGCTGATTAAACTGAAGTTCAGTTTATGCGGATACATTTTTCATAAAGTTTAAAAAAATCTATTTTTAATGTAGAAGTTAAGAATGGAATTTTAAATTTTCTGCGATAGGGCCACGCAGCAGCTTCGCTTGTTTCATGAATGGGAAGGCATGAAGTGGAAAAATAATTTAAAATAATATAATAATATGTATATATTATTATATTACTAATCTAAAAAAGATAAACAGAAAAAAAGTCGCAAAATTTGAGAATAGTAAAGACTAGGTGACTACATACGAATGATGTAAACGGTGAAATAAGCCGGGAATTCCAGTACGGTGTTAAAGCTTTGCGACGGCATTTCATTGAACTGATAACAAAAGCATGTCTTACAACAAGGGTTACGGCAGATAGGATCGGTGATGGTGCACTATTCCCTCTCGATGCTTTTACTTAGGGGAAATTTTGCCAAATTTTGTATGCTTGCAGTGATTTTTTTTTCTGTTAGAATGTAGAAGTAGAGAAGAATATAAGATAGCAAGCGAGGTGGTAGTTCATCTGATGTTAAGTGATAATCGCCGCCCATGGACATTTGCAACACCGTGGTTGGATTTAAGTTGCCACTTGTTAATAATGTGGGCCCAGGCTACCTAACTCACCAGACGAAACGCAGAAGTTATAACACTAACATTTAACGCCAGTCTTCTGTGATATGGTGGTACTTGCCCGGATGGATCTGCCACAGCCAACTGTTGCGATTCCTTAAAATAGTTTAAAGGGCGGCAGAAATTATCCTACCGATTCCAATTTAAATGTTTGCAGTTTCCTTTATTTTATATGCACCTTTTTTTATTGCAGGAAATATCCTGGCTCCGGATTGGGGGAGCAGCAGGGGTATGTCGGTGTCCCGATTAGAATGAGATGGATAAACGACCCAGTAAAAACCCTCGTTGTATCTGTCTCCGTCCGATGGCACGCAGAATGAAGCACGCAGTCTTCTGCGATCCCGACGTTTATCGTCTTCTTACTCCTCCTCTACCCGGGTGCTGTAACATCCGGTTGGTGCAATTAGACGGTACCGTACCGGTGAAATTAGGACAGGACCCCACACGAGCCTCGTACTAAATAAATACCTCCGGGGCTTTGTTGAGTTACGCCTGGAAACGAGCTGCTTACAAGAAAATATATACAAAAAGTAATTTATTTTTAAAATAAAATCTTATGCTTATATATATTGAAATTAACATATGATACAGTAATGACAAGAAGCAGGTCAATTTGCATGTAAATTAAATGTAAACAAATAATGTGTCATGATTTAAGTGCGTTTAAGAGCGGATTTGAAGCCATGTCAATGTGGCATAGATTTTCAAGGAATCCTATTAAGGTACGTTCTAAGGTAGTACTTATTACATAAGAAATATTTGCGTCAAAGCTGTGAATAATATAGTGTCCAGTGTCCAGATACAAAAATAAAACCAAACTAAACAGCCAATGACACACGGCGTGAAAATCTTCATATCTCATCAACCTTCTTTGATGCGTTTTTGCAATTTTTATTTTTAACGCATTACAATAAGTTTAATCATAAAAAATATATGATATGATTATCATTTAAAAGCTTAAATAAAGACACTGGTGAGTTGCTGCAATTCGGTTGAATTTCTTCTAGCGATAGTATAAATCTAGGCCAACCCTTCTTCGAAATGCTGCTGTAATCTTTTAGAGTAGAAAAGATAGCAATGAAATAGAACAACTTTCTAGCTCCAACGTTTACCATACCATCGTCCGTTTGTAATGGATGCATGTCTTTTTTAAATTTCTTCTAGTGAAGATAGTTTTATTAATCTATTCTCATTTTTGCACCAAAATCAATTACTTTTTTTCAATTTTGAATGTTATTTCATTTATTAATATTCTGGGCCCACATTCAAGTTTCAGTTTTTATGTTCTAATCAGCCGAAACGTATTTCATGAAATACCATTGTTGTAATCTCTTTAATCAAAATTAAACGTATCACCAATTTCAGAACTGTTTATATAATGAAATTAAACTAATGTAAAAAAAAGAAAGTAACAGTCTACATAATAATATGTCCCACTAGTAAACAAAGGCCTCCTCTGTTCAGAGGGTATGAGTGCATACTCCACCACGCGATCCCACAACGTATTGGCAGGTTTCACATATAGTATTCAATTATTATCGAGTATTCAAAAGATTTGTCATTATTTCGAAAAGGTTTCCTCACAAAATTTTAATTCACCGCTTGGCACGTGATAAGTGAGCACTTAAAATTGCAGTTAAAATATTTCATTGATGCCGGCACCTTGAACTCACGCCCTACGGGATATAGGATTAAAAGTGGGCGCCTGGAGAGTGAGCTATCATGTTATAAATTATTTTAAATTTTTCATGAGCTCATGCATAACATAGTCGCACTGCAAATAATATATGTCGTATTGTCACGAATCGGTAAAATTACTATGAACCGAGTAATAGGTTTATAGTAGTCATTTTGATTTATAAAACCCGTGTAGAAATCCTAGACGAATCAGTACTAAGATTTTAATATAAGACCATAGCGTTTGATAGGTATTATTCGTATTTTGTAAAGCGTAGATTTCTTGATCGTAATTTCGACAACGAGATGAATATTTCAAAATTGTTGTCAAAGACACGGGAACAAGTTTGACGGAAATCGTTTTAGCAAACGATGAATTTTACGATTCGCTGCATATTCCCCGGAACGTAACCGCTTTATATTTGTAATCGTACAAATATACGAGTAAAGTGTTTCGAAGCATAACGTAGCTAGGGAAAATATATTTTCTTCATATATACGAAGCCGTAAAGGGAATGTTTAAGAGCTATTTAAAGTTATTTAATTTAAAAATGCCGTATAGGTAGAATAATACTATTGTATAGTCGTTTTACAAACAACACGCAGGTCGCAAACTATCCGTAGGTAACCCACAAAAAAACTTGAGCCATGTAAATATCCAAGCCCTTCGCCAAAAGCAATATCTTACGTAGCAACCACGCCAATCGAGGCATCAAAATCACTTATTATCTAGTAATATTCTGAATTTTTCAATGAAATCATCATAGAACCTTTCTATTATTAAAAAACTAGATATGTTTCAACATCGGGTAACATGTGCTTTAGAAGCCTTAATGTGTATTCAGTAATAGAATCAATGAAAGAGGCACGATGACAGTCGTAATGCGATTGCAAATTTAATTTGTCCCCGTTTCTTATGCGATTAATTAATCGACGGCCATTCGTTCAAGTACTACATTGGTTTCCTAAACAGTGTTTCAGTACATGTTTCGCGATCATGCTTCCAGTAACGGAATTAATTTAAAAATAAAAATATAATGTGATAAGCACCGCGCAATTGAAAACAACAAATGTAGAACGTTATAAAAAGGCACTATACCAAGATGACACGAAATATAATTAACGATGAAACATTAAAGATTGCACTTGCGGTTGTAGATACGCGAATAGTGGCATCTTTCCCAGTCGACCCATTCGGCACCGTTCCAAGCACGTATACAATTTACTTAGCTGCCGGCCAACCGCCTCGTGATTGGAATACTTTCAAAAGTTTTAAATATGCCGGATAATGCAAAATTCGCCACCTAACGCCGTAAACGGGAAAGATTTCGCTAACTCTATATACGTCGCTTATTGGAATGCAAATCTCGCTAAGTTATACTCTTATTCGATGAAAGGAAATATTGTTTTCAACGAATGATCTTTAATACAGATTCCATCTTTTTCCTTTTGGTTAAATGTTATGTGTTCGGGTTTTAACTAAATATTTGTGCTTAATTTTTAAAGAATGTTTTATTTACAGATCGACATCTAAAATAACTTAAAGAGGCATATCATGGCCAGCTTTTAAGCCTAGCGTTTTCAACAGAAAAGAGAGGGTTCTTAATTCGGTTACATCAGAGCTGCGCCTTTTACGAACTGATTTTAAAAATTTCTTTTTGCATTGGGTTCTGTTTAACTCCCACGTGGTCATATATTCATTACATTGGTATTGTACCTTAGACCCCGGAGATAATCAAATAGAAAAGTTATTGTGAGATAGGTCGAAATAGTTTTTGTTAATAAAAATGTTGTACTTGGTTTTTAATGCTCCATGACATTGTTCTCATGGCAATATAAGTCTTATGATCCATGTTTAGTGTATTTCAGCATACCAAGGATAGGTTTGTAGTCCTTCTACCCTGTCAAAATATATAACGTCACAATTCCAGTTATACTGTGGCCCGATGCCAATACCTAGCGCAACGTACACCCCAAGACTACGACGATAGCAGGATGAATGATGAATCGATTGAGCGTAAGTTCAATTTCCACTAAATTGATTACATTTGAGTCTGTCGTAAAAAATAACGTGAACGACCCCAACGAGAAAATATTACAGCCTTTTAAAAAAAAGAAGAAAAAAGTAATCACATATATGAAAAAAGTTAAACGTTAGTCTTAATGGAGTATTGGAACTATATGAATCTTTTTTTGGGTTGAGAATGAATGTGGAATGTTCTTTATTGGAGTCAATGTTTTCTTATGATGTCTCATTAACTTTGATTTTCTAAATATTCATAAGAAATTTTCATCATTTCAATGATATATTTTAGATGATTTACATTTTATGAACCGTGTTCTTTTCATCATAGCAGACTACTTTCCTTCAATATATTATCTTTGCAACAATCAGAAAGCAGGAGTGATTTGTATAAAATTGCGTGCTATACGAAATAATGGCTATAGAATTTACAATCATCAGAAGCATTTAAGACCTTTCGGCGGGGGCGGGGGAAAATTATTTAATAAGGGAATATTTCGTGTAAGCGTGGGCCCCTCGGTATGCTAACGAACTGCTATTATGTAGCCGCCGTGTCACTGTGTGAAGGTTTCGCACTCTCGACCGAGTTACGGCGGGGGTGTTATAGAAAATCATGTGTTGCTTACGGGAAAAGCGGGCAGTGTGAAATCGAGGGGCGGCACGAAAGGTCGCGTCGCTGCTAACGGCGACTCCTCCGAACGCGAAATAATATTGCATACCATAAAACTGAGGGTTTAAACGGTTCACAAGTGATCTATTTAAATAGTCGGGGACGATTTGACAGGTGTTTTTTTTTTAATGTAACAAAATTTTCGTCGCCGTAATCGATTTATTGTTGAAAGTTAAAAAAGTGCGATTGGATAAAAGTTCGGATTGTGCGCAAATTTGGAATGACCGATAACCGGGTAAAGGTTCTTTTTGTTATTTACGATGTAATGACTGATTTTAAATATGTAAAATTAAACATATAAAATATGTTTATTAATAATGGAATTTTAAACATAAGTTATCAGTAGTATCTCCTCTAGACAGGTGTATTTTAAGTTACCGGTGGTGTTTTTAGACCTTTATGAGACCGAAAGGGATATTTTAAATGATTTAAAATGATTTTGAATTTGACTTTGACTTTGATAAAATTAATTTGATTAAGAGCTTCGGAATACATATTCATCTTGATTGAAAATGATCTTGGTACTTTTATTATGGTTTGCATATTAAAGTTTCAACTGAAACAATTCGGTAGAAAAAAATGTACAAAATGGAAAATATATATTTTCTTGAAACTGTCAAATTCGGGTGAATTGGTAATCCTTTATATTTAACGTAGTGTCCTTAATTAAATGATAAGGACTGTTTAAATAGATTGGTCCTTTCCTCTTACCTTTAGGCGGAGTATATTTTACACCTAGTTTCGTATGCAAAATAAATATTTAAGCAATTCATCCCGTAGTGTCAGTTTCAAAGGTCTCTAGAGCTCTTGTAGCAATTAAACAGATTTGCCGCTCGGATTGCTTCATCTCAGTGTTGACACTGTATTTTAAGTTGAAGTAAACTTGGAAAGACGTAGTTGAACTTGCTTTAAGAACGTCCGTCCTGCCTTAGACTTGGGCTAGCCGAACCATGAATATTAATTTACTTGTAATTATGACAAAGATTCTTCGACGGTGTTATTTCGGTAAATTTATGATTGTATATGAGTTTGATTAAATAATTATAGCATTAATTAGATCACTGCGTTGATAATAGTATTTTAAGTAATATTAAAAGAATAAATAACTCTTACAAATAATCTAAACTTTTCACTTCTTAATTTCTATGATTAGTAAGTCTCAAAAAAAAGTCTGCGACCGTCAAGCAAATTAGTTCAATACTTGATTATATTTATTCAGTAACTTCTTATTTAAATATAACCCTTGGAGCAAATTCTAGCGGTTTTTCTAAGATTTAGATATTCTTGTTATTATTACCAAGTAAGAGAAAGGTAATCTTGTAAATATTAGATCAATAAAGATTGTAAAAAAAAAAAAAAACCATAGATATTTCAGTAAGAGAATTAACTATTTAAGAATTTTTAAATTATTTGTAAAATAGGTAAAAGAGTCTATTATATTATGTTCTTCAAATGTAAAATACATTGACGTATTCACTTACATATACTTATCATATAGAAGACGTATTGACGCCGCGGTCAGAACCTTTTTAAAGCATTTACCCTAATACGTTAATATCTGTATACTTATTTCAAAGTTATATCTTCTTCAACAATGTTTTCTTTGATGACATATGTTATTATTAACATGAGATGTGCATGTTTGTTGTCTTATGGTTATGTTTGTGCACTATAAAATGATGAAAATGCATCAGTAACCCTACGGGTGTTGTAGGTGAGCATATGCGGCGGAAGAGACTAATGAAAAAAAAAAATCTAAATTACAATTTTGGTTAGTCCCATCAATAAAAGTTTTAAATCTGACGTGCGAACTCCGTCATCATCCTTAACCGGTATAAGTTTGACAACGGACGCTCCATTCGCAATTAGAGAGGGCGGCCGCCCCAACAACATTTACATTTTAATTTAAATTTCACCGATCCCGACGAAATTCAAGATAAATTCGGTCGCGTATTTAGCAAAATAATTAGAGACTGCTTCTGCGTGGCCGCCGAATTAAATGTTGAGATTGGGTTAATTGTTTGAGATGTAATTAATATTTTGCATGAATTGAGTGGCCTCATGCAAAAACGCAATATGTGTTTATGAAATGAACTCGTAATTAAAATGTATCTATTCAAATTGTAAAATATTAACACTATTGATTAACGTGATATAAGAGAGATTTAACAATTAGATTCATCTGATATTCTGGCTTAAGATAAGCTAATTGATATATAACATTTTATAATAACATGATATTTTCTAATGTGTGTGATTTTAGGCCAAACATCAAGAATCAGGTTTTTTGTACTTTATTAGGTTATACTATAACTCTTCGATCATATTAATCAGTGATATCTGACAGTACTTTTTCCAAACCAGATTATTTCATCAGTTAACGACATTGGGAATGCATCTACGAACTCTAACGGCCGCTTATTAGACATTTAGGGAGAATGGCTCACCAGATACAATTCCAAGCAGGTTAATCTAAATATATTTTAATCATTGTTTAATATAATTTAGACCATATACCACAACTATATTGTTACAATGCAAAGTTCTTTGCTGGAACGCTTATGCAATGAATAACCCATAGTCTATTTCCTGACTGATTAGTTGTTTTAGTTTGTAAAGAATTGGTTTAAGCATTGATGACTTATTAATTAAATATTAATGGGTAATATTTGCGAAAGAGAATGAAAGTAATTAGTACACTCCATTGAATATTAAAAAATGTGCTGTTGCACCTTGTAGTAATCTATCTCTAAAGTTATTACTTCTTTAGAGTTGGCAAACGAGCAATGACGTTGCTGCCATTCCAGATATTTTTTTTGTATTCAATCTGTTTAGATCATAGGATCACTACATTGTAATTTAACAAAAAAACTAGAACAATAAATCGTTAAAAGGAAAGGAAGCCAACTGTCTACGAATACATATAGTTGTGTGAAACAATTTGTAGTGAAATGGTTGTTTAAGAGCTCTACGCGGGCTATTGTGGATCCATTATTGTTTATTAAGTCTTGCCATTAAGGAAGGTATCCGGATACACTTAGAGCGAAGGCTATCTGAACTTAATCTATGCTTCAGGCTTTGTTGAATTCAAATAATAAAAAATTTTTTTTTTTAGATTTTTTTTAATAAAGTTTTCAACCCCAATTATTCCACGAGTATCCAATTAGTAAACGATTTTTTGTTTGTTATCAAAATAAACAAAATCTAATACAAAGTCTTCATGTTGGAATAAAAGTGTTTTAGGGATTTTATCACGATTAATTTTGATTTGATATTCCCATCGCTTCATGGTCACTGGACCATTTAGAATTTTAGACCATCACATACTAAACCATATATACTATTCGCGTAAATGCAAAGGAGTCTGTCTGTTAACTCGAAATATTTTGTGAAAGGTGTAACGTAAACTATATGAATGGGTATTCTCTGAAGATTCTCACTTTTAAGTTAAATCTTAGTATATTTTACTAACACACGAAAAGGTTAGCTCACCTACTCGGAAGCATATCCCCTCACTCAGCTGTAAACTCCTGTCCACCCCTTAATGATATGTTTAAGCTGATAACTTCACTGTAAGAATTAACGTTTAAAGTATATTGTATATATTTCGTACTAGCGACCCGCCCCGGCTTCGCACAGGTGCAATGCTGAATATTTGTTTTCGACATCGCAATAGAAACCTCTAAAATTATCAGTGTTCTGTGTTCTTGTACTATATTATGAATGAATTATATCTATTATATCATAACTTTCATCTTGAATCATTCTATCTATTTTAGAAAACCGCTTCAAAATCCGTTGCGTAGTTCTCTTGTAGATCTAAGCATATATAGGGATAGACAGACAGCGGGGTGACTTTGTTTCATACTTTGGTTCATACTAATGATGTTTAATAAATGTTTTATCAACGTGCCGTAGTGACAGTTTCGAAGATGTCAGAGTTAGCGTAGCTATTAACCAAATTAAATGCTTCGGTTGCCTTATCTTAAAATCGGCAAGGGAATTTGTGTTTTGAATTAATCTCAATAGATCAATTCTGTAAACCTTAAAGTAATTTACCAAATTTCGTTTTTGAAGCGGACAAAATCATAGTTAAATTGTTAAAGTGTTCAAATCTGCCAATAGTGTGATTTAAATTTGTTTTAGTGGTCGTATTCTATTTTTTTAAGGATACAATAAATAAAATGAATATTTAATGATCTTGTTTTAAATAAAATAAGCTACATTCAGGACACTTTGTTTAAATAATAAATGAATAATATGAGTAAGTTGAAGTTATCACCATCAACCTGATAATAAATAAGAAACAAATTACTTTTTATCTGTATCTGACTTTTAAAGTCTTTTGTTCGTAAAGAGCATCGCGGAAAACTTAGTATTATTATGTCAGTTTTCTGAACCCACCTTTTGTAAGAGCTATTGTTAGATATCGAAGTTGTGATTGAAATCGAAATGTTCATTTGTCACAAATAGCGATGTTCGTTTATTACAAGTCCTTTAGAAAGATTAAATTGAATTTATAAATATCTAAAAATTCCAACTTCACAAAATCGTTGACTATTTGAAGTTTGACAATTTGAAGAATTTAAAGAGTCGGACTCGCGCACGATGGGTTCTATACCATTATGTATAAAAAAACGACAAAAAAATCATGGCTGTTGTATGGGAGCTCCACTTAAATCATTTTTTATTCTATTTTTTTAGTATTTGTTGTTATAGCATCAACAGAAATATATCATCTGTGAAAATTTCTACTGTTTATCACGATTCGTAAAACACAGCCTGGTGAAAGACGGATAGACAGACAGACAGTTTTAGTCATAGGGTCCTGTTTTACCCTCTGGGTACGGAACCCTAAAAATGTCAAAGGGTTTACAAATTATTTATACGTACAAATATTAAATATTTTACCTGAATGCTGTCAAAAAGTTGAAAAAGGGCGATGAGAACTTTCGGGATATGTTCTTATGGGGTGCCACTGATTCTTAGGACTCCAGTAATCTGATATTCTTATTTATCCTGAAATAAAGCGGGAGTTGCTTACTTGAGAAGAAATTAATCAGTCTACGTGCTACGCGGAGTATTATCAAGAAATTATGGCCTCTGATTATGATAGGCAAGCACAATCAGATGAAATAATTATGTCACAAAGGTCAATTCGAAGTCAAAATTCTTTTTAAAATCAAGATCTCCATTTATTACATCAAACGATATGGTAGTGTGAGTTTTCTATTTTAATCGCGTTTTTCATGAAATTGGTCCAACAGTTCAAACTAGGAAAGGCACAGATGCAAAACGTAACAGCTGTTAGAGAAATAACGATATTATACAAAAGTTAATGAAAAATAAATATACATAGTCTATGAAAAATAAAATTGATGTATAGTTATATATAGTTACAGATAGTATAGTTTTCTCGCTTTATTGATGACTAGAAGTAATTATTTGAGATTCCTAAATATTCAAAAACAAAAAACTACAGATTATATCCTCTTGCAGTTACATAACCAAATAGGATACCAGGGCACAGTTCCTTGAACGCAAATAGTGCAATTTGAAAGCGCAATTATTCAAATGAGGCTAAAACCACGCACAGACCACTCTTTTGAATTAAGTTGAAAAGTTACGACCTAAGTAATACACAATGACCTTATGATACTGAACCATTCTTTCTTCCAAATAATTATAACTAACAGAGACTGATCTTTTAGTTTAAAAGTAGACGTATAAAAATACAGTATTTACAATAGACGTATAAAAACACAGTATTTCCGCTTTTCTTTCAAGGATTAGTTAGCTATTGAAAAAAAAAGTAATAATGACATTTTATTCAGGATAGAAGAGGATTCCAAAAAGTTTACACTTTTTCGTTACCATTGAGGGTATTTTGAGATGAAAATTAAACAAGACACGTACAAAAACAGTGGTAGGGGAAAGGTAACTATATAAAATACACGTCAATTGTGTAACAGAGAAGAAACGGAAAAGTCTTTAACTTAAGCAAAAAGTTGAGCCATTATATACAAGTTTGCTCTACACCGCTTCGCACCGTAAGGAACGCACATCGAGCAACTGTAATTTTGTCAATGTAATACAACGACAGTAAATGTATTTCATGGTAGAATAACTGTGCACCACAAGTAAGTACCACAACCTCACCGAAGACCCGCGTGAAGTGGAAGTGTTACTTCTGGGTTTCGTCTGGTGAGCGAGGTAGCCGGGACCTACCTTTTTTAAAGGCATCTGCAACCTTATGGGTGTTGCAAATGTCAATGAGCGGCGGTTATCACTTAATATCCGGTGAACCACCTGCTCGCTTGCCACCACCTGCATAAAATAGATAACCCTATTAAATCGAATTTCTAAAATTTTATTGCTTCTTGTACATGTATAGTTTTTAAAAAAGTTACTGTTATTAACTTAATTTGAAATTTACAATAATTCAGGGATTGAATGTCATTACTGAAAACGATTTCAGTAAAAGTTGAGTTCTTTCATATATTAACCATTACACGTAAAAGAAAGACAGAACGCAGATTAAAACGACAGCAGATTATTCAGATTATTCTTCTTTAAAAAAATATACATAAGAAAATATCCTTCATTTAGATAAGCTCCGTTGGAGTGCAAAGTTACATAAAACATTGCATTTGGAATATTTCTCACATTTTATTTTTGACACTGCTGAATAGAGCTATATTAAATATGCTAATAAAATAGGAGTGAAGAATGAAACTTAATAGAATACTATAAAAAATTAAGATATAAACAAAGGATTCGAATTTAAATTACCCTAAATGCATTTGACGTCCAAAGAAAAAGTTTTAAACTAGACGTGCGAAATCCGGAACCGACTTATACAACGACAACGCTGACAAAGGACTCTTAGTTCAAAATTAAAAGTGCCCATCCCACTAACATTTATATTGTGATTTTAATTATAAATGTGGTTCTATATTATTACATCTGTGGTGAATATTATTACACTAAATCTACGTTTGTTTATTATTTAATTAGGAGTATTTATTTATGTAAAGTAAATTCGCGATATTAATATTACCATAATTTTTAATCGATCTCCGTTATTGTGTGTCCGACTGCTGAAAAGTTGCCAAGTCAGTTCATATAAAAAATGTTTCGTAATTTAAAGTATTACCTAAGATTTAATTTTGTTTATTCGCAAATATCGCTAATGCTTTCAAATTGAAGCAGGTCTTCGATGTTCGATTCTTTTTGCAACAATGGGAACGCTATCAACAGAAATAGTAAGTCAAAACGCACTAGAGGCTCTTTACTGGATTGGCTTTCTATTTGTATCTCGTTTGAAAGTAGCAATCGAGACGAACGAAAAATTCAATTCGGTCGATAAAAAAAGGAAATAATGCAAATTGGAGGGGCCTGTATAAGCCTTCTCATAGACGAACAACAAAAGAGAGGCAATGGAATTATTGTTCGTTTGATAGCTACTGCCAGCGTGGCCGGTGCAGTAGGAATGAGATCTACCAGACTCGACTTTTTGTTGCATGGAGCATCGTTCGTATACAAACGTAGGCATATCGGATGAAAATTTGTATACGTCATATCCCTTGTACGGTCACTCTATTATTTTTTCTGTTTTAATAACACATGATGTTTTTATTCAAACAAACAAAAACAGAAATAACATCACTGCAACTTAAAATACTATAAATTACAAGTGATTAATAAAAAAGGTATTTTTAACAAAATTATTACGGTTCCGATTTTAATAAATTTATTTATAAAACATAGTAAGGTTAAGCTAATAGTTAAAGCTAATACATAAATTACAGTGTAGTACACATAAATATCGTATTAAAAGTTCACTCAGGCTCAGTTCCAAGCGTAACTGTTTTTAAAATATAACTGCTAATTTCCTATATTATTATTGTTCTAATAATCTTTACATTGACCCTTTGTTTTATGTTTATTTTTATTATCATAGCTTCGTAATCGTTGAGACAAAAAGAACGTTGTGATTTGTCAGTAAAAAGGTATATATAAAGGTATAGAAAAAGAATGATCACATTTGGTGCAGAAAATTTTTACAGGCTGACTAAAGTGCCGTGAAAAGTGTTTTTGACGGTGGTTTGCGCCGTTCGGATGTCGTAGTGGCATTTTCGCTTTAGGTTTGTATTTATTTAGCGAGCGATAATGTTTATGAAATGAAAAGTGAAATTAGTGAGCAATACACAAATACACTTCAAAGTTTTTTATTGCTCTAGAGATTGCTCGTTATGATTGATTATGTATTTTAACTAGTGTTCGTCAAGTGGCCGAAATAGCCAGAATTAATAGTCTTTAATATATAACTTTTTCCTATATTTTTTTTCCTTTATTATTATAAATAATATTTTTTTCCTCTTACACTTCTCTTATGTGTACCTTAAATAAAAAACAACAGTTTAATCAAAAAATAATTAGGTTTAAAAACTTAAAGCTTCAGTTTTCGCACACAAAAGCTGGTCAATAGTTACAAATCACAAAAAAAAAAAAGAAAATGGATATTGCCTGTCACAACAATTTTTATACTGATTTTTTGCGTATAATTTGTTTTTGTTTTTTATGTGATACAGTGGCAAACGAGCAGGCGGTTCACCTGATGTTAAGTGATAACCGCCGGCCCATGGAAATTTGCAACACCCATAGGGTTGCAAATTCGTTGCCACCGGCTACCTCACTCGCCAGACGAAACGCAGAAATGTAACACTTCTAATTTACGCCGTTTTTCTGTGCGGTCGTGGTACTTACCCGGATGGACCTGCCCATTAGTACCTGTAATTTGAAATTAGATTAGGGCAATCTAATTTCTTTGATTACTTAAGGCAAAAATAAATTTTACATGTAAATACAAATTTTTCAAAATTTTTTCACAGAAGTTTTTTAATATGACTTGTAAAATTAAATTGAACACATACTTTATGTGTTAAGAATCAAGAACATTTAGGATGCCAACTAATTGGTATGAAGTAATCTTTGATGAAACAAAATGTATATTTGGGTCGATTGGAATTGAATATCACACGAATATTTTTATTTTATTTGGAACTCGATTTCTTTTACAACGATTAACGTATTTGATAACTATACGTTGGGAATTTAAGTTAATTCATAAATAAACGTTCAAATCTCTCAAATATCTTATATTTATGATATACATATGATAAAAAGGCGCTATTGGGCTATCAAACGATAATGATTTCTTGTATTTACGCGATTACACATTATAAATGAAACTAATTAATATCCTTTATAATTAATTCCAGATAGAAAAAAATCCGTAATACGACTAAAATGTATTATAGTAAATGTTGTAGTATCACGCTCAAGCTAAAACCTTTTTGTTGGGTAATAAAACGAAAAAAAAATGTGAAAAGGTTAACTCATTTTTTCAACTTAATGAAATGTACAATGCAAGAATGGTCTCGAATACACTTATATCAAGAGAAGAGTATGACTGAATTAGAAGTCAAATGTATCCAGCAGTATAATTAAATTAATGTAAAGCACCAACATATACCAGATATGTTTTATGATAACATAGTTAGGTATTTTCAAATTAGGAAAATTTAATACATCAAAACTTTGATTGCCGATCTATTGTTCTCTAAGGTTGATGTGTGTGATAAAAGATGAGTAAAACTTTACCCTGAATAAGCTTGTTTCAAAGCCCTTTGCGTAACCCTTTGTATTTATTGAAAATGTCCGTAAATGTCTCTTTTTATTTTGTAGTCATCAAATCGAATATTTATACACTTTAGGAGAAAGACAAATTTCGAGTTAATAAATAAAAATATATAATACTTTACGTTTCAATAGTTTGTGTAATCTAAAATGTTATATTTGCAAATTTGAGGTATCTTAACATAATTAAGATATTTTGTGAAATAGGTTAAGTCTTATCAGACTATTACAAGTTCCACGGCGCAGAACCATTTCAGACAGAATTTTAAATTAAAATTTTATTGATAAACGAGGTGTATGCAACATTTGGCTGGGCAGCTTTAACAAAATAAAATGGCAACATCTTAATGGATTTATGTTAATTTTTTACCCTTTTAGCCTTGAAGGTTACATGTGAATGGGAAAGTTAATGGAAGACAAAGTGAATTGCACTGCTCCAACCATTTCAAACAAATATTTTATTCCAATTTTAGCTTAAAATATCGGTATCCAAAACAATCGTAAGTTGTAGGTCAATGCAGAAAGAATAGTTAATTAGACTAAAATGTTTATGGTAAAATTTTTTGTATTGATAAAATCGCTGCAAAACTCAATTGCAATAAAAAGGTATTAAGGCAAAAAAAAAATAATTACTAAAAATGCAATATAACGAACGAGTGGATAAATGTCAAGATTTACGCGGCATGAGATCATCGGCCGCTTAGGTTAGTTGGTTAAAGCGTCTGGGTGTGAAACCAAAAGATGCAGGTGGAATCCTGCAGCAATGAAAGTTTTTGTTCATTTATGTATAAAAATTTACACCATAATATTTTTTCGTTAGACGGCAGAAGCAACGTGAGCCGATTCTACTTGCCTGCTACGATTCACTTTTATTAAACCCTCAATCCTTAAACACTTCTTTCTAAATTGATTTGTTGTTGCTTTCAAAGACCAAAAGAAATTAGTATGAAAATATGAAAATATTTTATACTTGAAATTCATAAAAATAGATAAGTTATTCATCAAAAACCTTTATTGAGGTTTAGAGACCATGACGGGGATTCCCCTTTCTTTTCCCCACGACTTAACCGACATTAAAATGACAATAACAAGTTACGCACTAATTACGTATGTTTAATCGCTAAAGTACTTGGAATGTTAAACATTTTATAATAGAAACAATTTGCAGTAGAAAGATAGAACTAAAGCGGGAAAGAGCTCGAATAAGCGGACGGCAAATCCCTTCGTGAATATTAAGTTCGGCCATTACGAAAGCCATTATTGGAGTACGCTCCAGTAAATTTTATTTAAAATAAAACTAACAACTACAAGTATACGTAATGGCTGTATTCATATGGTAATTACGTGGAGGCAACCGAAAGTCCCCTAATTATGTAAACAGTGCAACAGTAATTTCTACATCGTGTTTATTGATTTAGTTGCGGTTCCCAGTGGAGAGAGCTGGGACTCAATGAGGGCAAGGGTGGTCCTTAGTGGAGACAGTGGTAACTTAATGAGGCACTAATCCTTTGTGCGGCTGAAGTGGTGACTCTAGTGGTGTAAGAATGGAGGTTAAGCGATCATTGAAAAGTAAAATTTATCTCGATACTGGCTTGTATTTCTGAAGTGTGCAGTAGCTAGTCACAGACTCACTATTGTGCAGCAGCATGCTACCAACGTCTATGACGTTTGAGGCTTTACGACTTTAATGAAAGCTAGATGGCGTTAATTATCTCTACCAATCGTTGATTGATAGTGCTATAATATAATTAAATAGATATGATACTAGCGCATCGAAACCGAAGCACTCAAATTACACCAATTGGTGTAATTCTGTATTCTAGATCTCTTTCCGTATCATACATTCTATATCATCTGTTACAATCACTTATATATGTCATATAACGTAAAGCGCAACAATTTTTAAACGCCACGCAGAATGGACATGCGTTATCTTTATTATTAAACATCATTGTTTATAGCTGACAACTTTTAATTACAACAACGCACTGCAGATATATTCTTTTACACTTTCACATATTATGTGAAAATGTAAAATATATGGATTACTTAAAAACCTATAGTTCAACTTAACAAAAAAGGAAGTGTACTTAAGTACGCACGTTAGAAGTTATCCTTCTTTAGCGTAAATGCATTAAATGCAATTTATACATGTTTATTTAAAAAGCCGTGATAGCTCAGTGTCCGGGCGCTCGCCTTTAATTCAATATACTCGAGAAACCTGAGTGCGATCTCCGGTGCCGGCATCAATGAAGTTTTTAACTTTAAGTGCTGACTTATTACGTGCTCCGCGGTCAAGGAAAAAATCGTGAGGAAACCTGCATATTTTCGAAATAATAACAAAAAAAAATATTTTTCGAAGATATTTGAAGTCCGCCAATCCGCAGTGGGGCCTTGTGGTGGACTATGCCCTGATACCCTCTGTATAGAGGAGGCCTTTGCTCAGCAGTGGGACATGTATAGGCTGATATTTACTTTTACTTTTTTATTTAAAAAAAAATTAGAAATATTGGTAAATGTCAAAAAGTCATTAGTGGTGTAAGTTAAGTAAGGTGTAAGTAGTTACCAAAGGTATTTCGCGTATCGCATACTAAAAATTTTACACAATATAATTTTTCAAATATATTTTTTTCTAAACTCGCCAATATCCATCAAACATTGTCGTGGAATTTGGTGGGATAGCTTTTGCGTTTCCGTTTTGATAAAATTTAACACGACATCTGTGAATTGCGGAGTATCTATCAGAAATGTATTACAGAATTTTATTATATTACATTTATAATGTTTTTTGCAACATATATAATAAGTTCTTATTAATATCAATTTTTAATTAATTAATAAACATGCATCCATACAAATTTTCGCCTTTATAATATTAGTAAGGATATTCATGGAAGAAACTGTTAAGGATGCATCAGTAAAAGCAGCAACTGACGACGGAGAATTCGTTGTATTGTTATCATTGTTTTTACTTTTTAATTTTATTATTATTTTATGTTGGAATATCAAATTGATGAAAATATCTTGTAAGTTAAAGACATAGTAGTTTATTTAAAAGTAAAATGTAAGAGAGATGAATATTGGCTTTCTATAAGTTTGCAAATTTTGGTTGATTAATGCGTAGGCACTATTTTCATAATATATTAAATGTAATAAGACTATTTAATTGAAAGTTACGATTAAAAATAATATCACACAAAAGTGCAGATATTTTATGACTAGAAAATAAAATTTAAAAACAAAGCACTTTCGAAGTACTTTCTTAAATCCTAGCTTGAATATTGTATTAGTTAAGTGATATCTTCGTGACTCACAGGGGGTTTATTTTTTAATATTGTTTAAAGTTTTTCTTGGCAACTTAAATGCAGTAAATGGCTGAAGTTTACTTCTAAAGAGAAGTTAGAATGTTAATCAAGAAGCATGACATATTTAGATTTTATTTATTTTTTCGTCTGTAGTCTTCTCTCTTCGCCTGTAATTAAAATATTTTTATTAAAAAAATTCTTACTATAGGATAACACAGTCCTGTGTGGTAAGGACATTTTACATACATTTTGATGCAAACAAACACCCAGATCCAAACAATAATTTGTGGGTCACACAAATAGTTGTCCCGTGTGGGAATTGAACCCATGACTCCAGGTGGCGAAGCCAAAAATTCTGCAACTGCACCACGGAGTCATCAAGTATACATTTTATTAATATATTTTGTTTAGTTATTCTCTCTTATTTTCGTCGATTTTACTCAGTTAAAATATAATAAAAAGATATTTACTAAAGAATTTTTAGTCGTTAAATAAGTATTAAAGTAGAAATATTGATTTTCCTATTACCTACATTACTTTCAACAACTGCGACCGTGTTAAAATTATTCGAGTGTCAAAAACTGGGCCACTATTGTGAATAGAATTAGAAAAGTCGCAGCCAGAATTTTATTACAGTGTTTGTAAGTCCTAAAACAACAAGATAAAATAAACATAGCGAGTAGAAGCCAGCGCCAGTGCTAACCGCATCAAACACCCGCACGGCCAACCATTGACGGCTTTAATTTAGAAAATTCCGCAGCCTATTTCACGGTACACCAATTGAAGGGGATCATCACGTGAATAATTAATACGCTCTCCGTAATACCGACACATTTTATTCTTTTGCAGAGCAAAGTAACAGCCTACATATACGGGCTGCTTCCGTACGATTATCTATAAAAAGGGCAAAAAAAATCATGTCTGGTCTATGGGAGCCGGCCAGACAGACAGACAGCGAAGTCTTAGTAATAGGGCCCCGTTTTTCCCTTTGGGTACGGAACTGTAATATAATTTTTTTTAAGGAATAACCATTTGCAAGCGTTTGAATGTTACGTAAGCACGCGTATCTAATGTACACCGCTAAATTAAGTCGTTTTTGACACTTCGTAAATTACAAAAACGGAATTTAGAAGGAAAAATAAACAATACTGCACTGTAGTAAAAGCCGCTTCACGGAATCATCGTCACCGGGGAAAAAGTATTTTATTCCCCGTCTATTTTCATTTCCGCGCCGACAATGGTTGTAAATTTACGGACGGTATGCAAAGGAACCACGGACTGTTGTCGTTACGTGCCCTATCCTTTACGTGATAGCAGAGTAGAAAAGATTTTAACCGGTCGCAATCACAGTATACGACTCACCCAATGTTTTGAATGTGTATCTTTTATGGTATAAATACATAAGTTTTTTTTACTTGTTTAATTAACGTAATTAAAAAAAATTGGAATAAAACTTTTTTGTGGTGAACTAAGATTAACTGCAAATCATTTACACTGTAATTTTTTTTATAAAAAGCATGCAAATCAATTAGTTTAATTTATAGAATTGTTTTGTTTTACTTAAAGGGGGACATTGGGGACAAGTGTTTTACCGTATGAAAGCCATGCCAGCAGTACTAAACGTATATCATTGTGGATTATTGACTGAGACAAGCGAATTGTACGTAACAAAACATGTATCTAGCAACCTAAACTTGAGCCAAGCAGATAATATAACAGGGCTATTACTAACTGTAATCTCTTCGTAGGATTAAAGTTTGCAAATAGTTAATATTGAAACAACATCTTAGTACACGAGTGGTTTGTGGAATTATAGTTAACTGTTTATCATAGATGCATACATTTCTTAATAAATTAATATGTTACAAAATATCAAAGTAAGTTTCATAAAGAGTATCATACGCCATTCAGTTTTTGGGACGTTTTGGGACGTCTGAAGACATGAATGAATAATTCTAATAAAACTAATTTATGAAATTCCGTTCTCGATTTTCAGGTTTATTGAAATGATTAGTCGTATGAATTTTTAACTACTTCATGATTTTGATCTAACCCGTTAACGAATAAGATGAGATCTTGTTTAGATTAATTTTATAAGTAAATTTAATGTGTTTATTATTATTTCAGTTTTTTAACTCGTCCTTGAATTTACACGATTTATGGACTATAATGGATAGTTCTAGAAATTTTTATTTCAGCTGACTTTTTTTTTAAGAAAAATAGGGTTTATCGCATTAGTTAGATACCGTCACTACTACTGGATTTAGTGTAATTACACTTTCGTGAACAAACCAGATGCCACATCATGTTATTTCTTTGTTTGGAACACTTTATATTTTATTTACACAGGTGGAGGAATATAACACAGGTGGTGTTATATTAACAAGAGATTATGTTGCTGATATTTAAAATAGAGCTTTTAAAATATTTTCAATTATTGGTCGTTGTTTGAATTGGTTTTAAAATGACTAGTATTTGAAAGATTAAATCATCAAAAATCCCGGCTGTTAATTTAATTCGCTTGCTAAATAAATAAAATATTCAAGATATACGTAATAATTCGCTTAGCATTTAGCAGTGCCATGATTGGAATCCTATTAAATAATTTAATAAAGGCATGTACAACAGTAGAACTTGTTTGCCATTAAGACTTACTAATTGCACCGCATTCGAATTCCATGCGTGACGTGATTTACGACACTTCTCTTGTAATGGTGCCTTTGAACGGTAACTTTGAACGTTCGTCGCTTTCAGTAAAAGTTGTCCAAATCGTCCTGTCATTATGCCTTTGCAGCAGCACTTTATAGTATGTTTATTTATTATTTAACTAACATTATTTTTTGTAATTCTGAAAAATTTCCTTAAAGATAAAACTCCGTTATTTTTTTTCAGTGGTGAAATAATTACAAGTTTTCTATAGAAAGATACGGAAACTTAAACAGACAAGTTGGTTAATAAATTGAACGAATCAACATATTATGCATTTTTTTATCGGAAAGTTGATTTTGTACCAAGCTATTAGATTAGAGTAGAATTTATTTCAAACTCTCTAAAGCAAGTTAGATTATGCTGAGTTTCTTATCATAACACCAGCCAGTGCTTGACTACGATCTCTAATGATGGTAAGAAATTATGCTGTATTAGATGGTAAACGCATTACCTAACTTATTGGATGGCAAACCTTGAAACTGGTCTTATTCAAGCCACGTCTTAAACGTTAATTTGAGAGTAAGGACATAGAGATGACCAGTGCCTACCGTAGCCTTTGATCAGGAGAGAGCGAGATTGTTTTTCAATGTCTTATACCCGGTGCTGCTTTCACTTTGCAGAAATTGTACTTCGGTGTCATGTTGAATAAATAAGTGTGACCTTTCTTTTTCAAATAAATTTATAACCAACGTCAACACTACTAATTGGTTGTAAAGCCGTAGTGTCTTTTCAGTGAACATAGCAAATTGTAATTTTATTGAAATTAGTTTGAACTATTGTTGAATAAACAAACAACAATTATCAAAATACAAATTAATTATAATCCAAAATAAACAAAATAAAACCACCAACAGTAGGACCATGCAACAGTCTTCGCTATTGCACGAAGGGGCAGGCTAGTCCGAGAATACCACGACCTCAAAGAAGACGTGCTAGAAGTGAAAGAGTTACACTGCTGCGTTTCGTCTGGTTAGTGAGGTAGCCGAGGACCACTTTGTTAAAAGGTTAGGTTAAAGGCAACGCGTCTGCAACCCTACGGTATTCCAAATGTCCATGGGTGGCGGTTATTACTTAACATAAGGTGTACCGCGAGATAGCTTGCCATCTTTTTAAATAAAACGATATGACCATGACAGTGAAATAAAAGAGTAATGAGGAGTGAACATCATTTAATCAGTGCTAGGCATATATTTTCACATTTCAATTTGTCAAATCTGAAAAAAATTACACGTTTTACACGTTTTATGGTTACATTGTATTACATTATATTGTTGTAAGTTGTTTCCGTAAAATTTTGCTTGCGAACTTTTATCTAACAACAAGCTAAAATGGGTGCCGTATTTTCAAAATTCTTACAGCTCAGAGAATCTAGTACAAAGTTATTAATGGTTTTCGGTTCAGTAAGTTTCATAGTAGAAATTTCATAGTTGAAAAGTTTTCTAATTTCTATTGTGAAATTATTGTTCAGAAGCGTGCTTCATTAGGGAAACAGTTTTAAAACTTAAGAAAATTATTAATGTTGGTTTTTTTTGACATGAAATTACAATTTATTCACAAAATATACATATTTAACGAAAAGTTAACGGTATTACTAGAACTATCATCGTCCCAAGTCCCAATTTGGCTGATAGTATTTGTATCGCCGTTTACAGGGTCAAATACCATGGATACAACCTTGATTAAGTGCAAACCACGACCATGCGCTTTCCTAAAACTTTTCTGTCGTACACGACTGCCCTACAAAAAAAAAATTCTATATGTTAGGAATCTAGATGGAATAGACACTAAAAGATATTATTTCTGTTCTAATTAATCTAAAAAATTCAAATTTATAAGTAGCCCTTATTAATGATATGATAAGTAGCCCCTAAAATGTTCATATTTTGGTTATGCTTTGGAATTAGTTAAACCTGCAAGTTATGATAAAATAAAAACAAAAATAATTGATAAATTTGTCAACTTTTATTCAAGTATACGAGTAGTAAGTACGTTTTTATTCATAATTGCGTGGACGCGCTTGGCATAACTAATCCGACTATGAAATATAAGGTTTTAGGAAACAAGCTTTTATTTTATTCAAAATCGGTAGTTTTAAAAGTTAAAATATAATGATCTTGAATAAATAACGTCAACGCAAAATAGGTAAAGATATACCTAATACATTTTTGTCGTATAACATTTTTACCGTTATTTCTTGCGACGTAACGGCTAGTGATTTGTTAGTCGGTTGGGTCTTTGCATACCGCCCGGAAATATGAAGTTATAGTTTGCTAAATGAAAATATAATGTTTAGGTAAAATATTCCTCAGCAACTGAGATTTCATTTAGCTTCCGATGATTTTCAGTTTGTAAATAACTAGAAGCTGTAGTTCTCCTTTATATTAGTTATTAAAATATATATTTGACACTAATGTACCTGTGTACCCTGTGGTATACAGGGTATCAGGGCATAGTCCACCACGCGGTCCCACTGCGGATTGGCGGACTTCACATATCTCCGAAATATTATATTAAAATGTGTTGTACTAAGTATTGCATATTCTTCGTGCAAAAACATTCTTATTTCACATTCGATTTTAATGCAATATAAAAACACTCGTAAGATGAACAATTAAATCTAAATGATAAATTAATCACTCTTAGTGTTCGTCCCTAATTCTATTAAAATTTCTAGACGAAGCCAAAGAGGTAACCTGTATTGAAATTAGTTCAGGCTTATTGTATTGGCAACTTTTCGTTCAACTTACCTAATGTCGCTTAAAGGAAGTCGCTATTAATTAAATACGGTTGGCGTACATCCTTATGAAATTAGTAAAGCGCTTTTTGCAAGCCATAGCTTCCTTAAGCTTCATATCTTGATGATTAATATTTGATAAAATATTTTAAGTAACGGTTTTAGCTGATCAACGTGGAAATATTCATACTCATTCGCATTTCGTCTGGTCATTGAGTGTTTGTTGTAGATGATACGTATGCGAGCGGCGAATCAGTAACGTCAGACTAAGCCAAAGAGTAAAGTTATTTAGAGGAGATGGACTAACCGTCTGCTTGCCCACACATAAACACACATTGTAAAACTCATAATAATGTTATTTGCAATTTTGTTCTTACTTAATGCACATCATATGTACAATATAAAAATTAATAGCATATTAATAAGAGCAGGCTTTTAAAATACTTTTATAATTTATCTACGGGCATGAAATAAAAATCTTCTTAATTATCAGTATTTTTAGATATTATTTTTTGCTTGTCGTAATTGCTTACCATATCTTAGTCACGTAATAATGTTTGTCTTCATTTTTGGTTACTAATTTAGCAGGTAGTTTATATTATATATCCCAATGCTGGGCAAAGGTCTCCCTGGTGCAGAGGTTTTATTAATCCATACAACTAAATAAAAATAATAATTATTGTTTTTTTTTAATTTTGCTTGATTCTTATTATTGTACGTCTTATTCAAAATTTATGTGCATGAAGGAAAAATTAAAAAAAATCATTTTAATTACAACGCATTTTGGTTGCAAAATTTAATAGCTAGTCACGAACGATAAAAGTATAACATAGCCAAAATCAATACCAAAGCAGAACAGTATTTTTTTATTCCAAGTCGAGACTGCATTCGTTGTTTTACCCGTCGCAACAATCAGAGCAATTAATGAGTACTATAAAAAAACGAACGTTATTCCCTTGCTTCGATGGAACGGAGGGTGAAAGTGAGGGAACAAAGCAAAAGTAAATTGAATTATACGGTATTGACGTCGCCCTTGCCAGGTAAAATCTAAATCTAATATAAAATATTTTTATTGCTCTTTTTTTAAATATAATTGTATACCTTATTTAGACACATGCGCGTTTCAAGCCGTGTTCATAAACGAAATAACTAAAATTTGCCTAAGCGCTAGGTAATCATTTAATGTTAATTATCTTAAAATTAAAATGTTAGGAAAAAAGGCAAACATACTAAGAGTTAAATGTTCGGTGCTTAAATTTTATTTACTAACATCGAGTGCAGCTTGCATCGTTCCACATAATTTATGGTGGAATATTTGCTAGCTAGCAAGCAGGTGTAGGTACTACCGTGCTGATCGCTGGCAAATTTCCAGCGAAAATCGACAGTTTCCTTTGAAGTATTTATACTTTATATTGTATATAATCTTTTACTGTATGCCAACTAAAGTTTTATCTTAAAATGGCTTATTTTGAACATTCAAACGTTGTACAACATATGTCACGTTTTCAAAATAATAACAAAATCATAAGAAAACTTATTCAGAGATATGTGAAGTCTGCCAATCCACAGTGTAAAGAGGAGGCCTTTGCCCAGCAGTGGGTTTTGTATAGGCTTACTTTACTTTGCTTTATAAGGTTGACCATATTATGTCAGATGAGTCATCGACAACATTGGCTAGATCTTAAAACATTCAAAGAGAAGAAGATTAGTCAGTTTTTATCATCTGTCAAGTGGAATTTCTCTCTGCAAGTGTTCAAGCCAGATTTTGAATAATGTAAGCTTTCTTGTAGAGGACAAACAAAAAGAGCATATTGGATTGTCTCAAACAACTATATGTGACTTCAAAGACCGCAAATACTTGCAAAAGAACACCTGTCAAGAGATGCTTTGGTAATTAAAAAAAAACATGCAACTTTCGATAGAGATGTGGGTACGGTGCTAATTAGTGTGGGATTCGATCATTGGTAAAATTTAATCTAGGCCCAAACGAAGCACTACTGCAAGACAAGACTCACTGCGTAGACCCGATTTATCGTTACGAGACAATTTCATTGTAGCACTTCTTGTTTTCATAATTGTAATTAACTAAATTTACTGTTTCACAGTTTATGATCTGAAGTATTAAACATTAGAAATTCATGTAGCGTATAAAGATCTGTTATAAAGACCCTATTTGTAAAGGTCAAAATAACAATAAACATAAAAAAGCAATACCTATTGTCTCAAATCTTATAATGTAAAAAATTTATCCTTATCCCATATCACAAAATTATCTGTCTATAAGCACCTTAGGACTTGGGACTATTCCAAGAGTATTTAAGAGGATTTTACTTAATCGCAACGCTTGCTACGCAGATTGCTTTGCCCGCCAGCGCGCATCTTAGACACTTAATCGAGTTATGGCTTTATGGTGCCATAAGTATGTATTGTTTTTAAGTCTCATTAAGAAATCAATTTTAATGTGAGATATTGACGATAACCGTGAGGCGATTGCGTTACAAACGAAACGAAAACGTATGAAGCGCTTGCGTTTCGTCTGATGAGTACATCTAATCTCCTTACACCTTTCTCCGAAGTAGTGGTAATATTTTGGAGGATTCATGCAATTTATGAATGAATGAATGAATGAATGAATGAATGAATGAATGAATACTTTACTGTCCACCACACATAAAAGGATACACAAAATTAACAATAGACAAACAAATTAATAGAATGGACAATTTGGCGGCCTTATCGCTTCATAACAATCTCTTCCAGGCAACCAATGGCGTAAAGGAACGTTTACTACGTAGGTGGTGCAATATTAACATACATAATATATAACTAAATCAAATACAAACATAAATACACACTCATAAATACATAGTTATATACATACATACATACATGAATACATACTTATACATATATATTTCTATATAAATACATATATACATACATATATTATATTCTTTATTGAACACCAAAAAAACATGAGAGGAAATGGTACAGAACTATAAACTTAAGAGGTATAAACAATAAGGCGGTCTTATCGCTAAGGAGCGATCTCTTCCAGACAACCTTGTGGTTAAAAATATTTAATTTGGACAACGGTAGGTGGTGTAAATGATAAACTTACATACTAATATTTAAATAAACTAAACGAATATGTTGTATTTTTGTATAATAATAATATACTAATATATACAAAATAAGATCCAATAGACATACATAAATCTAAACATATACTGTACAATAACTTACAAAAATATATACAGGAAGAAAAGAATAAAAAATAAATATACAAATGTCGTCGGTGATAATCAGCTTGAACACAGTGACAGATAATAATTTTTAACGTCAGTTTTAAACTTGCGTAACGTTTTTGAGCGCTGGATGTGTGGAGGAAGCGCGTTCCATAGGCAAATGGCTTTGACCGTAAAAGAGTTCTGGAAATAATTGGTCCGGAAAGTATGCGGGGTGATAATGAGTTCACTGGCTGATCGCAGAACTCTTTCTGGTTTGTCATGACCAAGAAATTTAAACTGTTCCTTCAAATAACTCGGAGTCATAGGATTGAACAAAACACAGTACAGAAGAGAAACAATATGCAGATTCCGGCGAAGGCGGATGGGTAACCACTTGAGCTTTGTACGATATTCGGAGACATGGTCATACTTGCGTAGACCGAAAATAAATCTGATAGCTAAGTTTTGAATTCGCTCAAGCTGGTTAAGTTGGTCCTCGGTTAAATCAAGATAGCTTGCGTCCGCATAATCGAGAAGGGAAAGAAGTAAGGATTGTGCTAACATAATCTTAGTAGGAATAAGGAGAAAAGAACGTAAGCGCCGCAGAGAACCCATGGCTGCAAATGTTTTCCTGCTAACTTCCTTTAACTGGTGAGACCACGAGAAAGCAGAGTCGAAGTGAACACCAAGGTTTTTAACAGTTTTGCTGTATGGCACCACAACACCATTTAATGTTATCGAGGGAAGGTTATCCCAATCTACCTTTGAAATCATGCCAGCTCCGCCAACAATGATGGCCTGGGACTTGCAAGGATTAATCTTAAGACCATAGCTCTTACTCCACTCGCTAATAGCCGCCAGGTCACCATTAATGGCAGTAACAGCAGTGGGCAAATTTTCAAGATTTGAATGTGTGTACAGTTGAAAATCGTCTGCATACATATGGTAGAGAGAAGTAATATTGTGAGAGATTGAATTAATAAAGATAGCAAAGAGTAATGGAGACAACACACCACCTTGAGGCACTCCAGCTCGTAATTCACGCCAGGACGAAAACATACCTTCAATGCGAATACGCTGCTGTCGGCCACTATACTATATACTACATATACCTAGATATATACTAGACCTCAAGCAATATAATCGTAACAATATAGACATAAATAATGTAGTATTTAATCCTAACGATACTTGAGTGACTGAGACAGATAATGCTCTTTAACTAATTTCTTAAAGGTGCCAATAGATTGCGCCTCACGAATAACTAACGGTAGGGAATTCCAGAGTTTAACAGCCCGTACGGTAAAAGATTTTTCAAAAAATGACGTTTTGTGATTTGGCACCTTTAAAATGAGCTTCCTCGAAGAACGTAGATCTTCCCCTGGAAGCCCTAGAAATTCAAATTTCTCCTTTAAATAAAGTGGAGTAGAGACATGAAATAGAACACAGTACAGAATAGAAAGAATATGCAAATTCCGGCGAAGTCGGATGGGCAACCACTTGAGAACGAAATTGAGAAACGTGGTCATATTTACGCAACCCAAATATGAACCGGATGCTAGTATTTTGAAGTCTCTCAAGTTTATTTATTTGGTCCTTAGTAATATCTACATAGCTGGCGTCAGCATAATCAAGAATTGGAAGGAGAAGAGCCTGTGCGAGCATAATTTTTGTAGGAATGGGAAGAATTGACCGAAGACGTCGCATGGAACTAAGAGCTGCAAAAGTTCTTCTACTGACTTCATTTTAATTCAACAAGTAAGGTGCTGTCAAGACAAATGCCTAAGTTCTTTACATAATCACAATATGGGATTATAACTCCATTCAGTTTAATTGGCGGTAAGGATAACCAGTCAATTCTCGAGATAAAGTTCCGGTTGCCAACTATTATTGCCTTTGACTTATTAGGATTGATCATGAGACCATGCGATTTACTCCACTCCAGTATGTAATGTAAGTCGGTGTTCATAGTGGCGATAGCTATTGGTAGATTCTTAAGAGTTGACTGGGTATAAATTTATGTAACAGCGTCAGCGCAGAATTTTTTATATATATATGTCTGTGAAATGAAATGGTACATTTTTTAATGATGTTTTTGTTATTCTCTTTTATAAATACAAACCAGCAGAGATGATTGGATTGAAAATCTCAGCGGGCACATGGTTACAGA
This sequence comes from Iphiclides podalirius, assembly GCA_933534255.1. Taxonomy (NCBI): domain Eukaryota; kingdom Metazoa; phylum Arthropoda; class Insecta; order Lepidoptera; family Papilionidae; genus Iphiclides; species Iphiclides podalirius. The sequence continues at coordinate 7,806,608 of OW152822.1, read as the reverse complement.
TAGTACAGGTAAATAATAATCCTGCTGCCAACATTCATACTTGACTAGTCACTTCCTGTTTGTCCCGGAACGTGTTTTACTTTTGATGTTAGGAGAGTCGCGTAATTTTTCACTGTGTGATATATTATTATTGTTTTTGTTTAATAAGTAAAGAAGGATAATCTCTGAAAATTAAACCTAGCTACAACGATTTATCGCCCCTGAAACCTACTGCATATTAAATTCATCGAAACCGTTTCCGAGATTCATATTTATTATTTCCTATATATGTATATATATATATATATATACATATATACATATATAATCGGAATCTCGGAATCTCGGAAACGGCTCCAGCGATTTTCATGAAATTTTGTATGTCCGTAGATTCGGGGGCGAAAAATCGATCTAGCTAGGTTTCATTTTTAGAAAATGTCCTTTTATCCCTGTTTTCAGGGAATGAAAAATATCCTTCGAATTAGACAGTAAATTTCGCCACAAAAAAAATTTTATTATTATAACATTTTTTTTGTTTTGCTCGGCATAACATTTTTTTTGTTTTTTTTTGTTTTGCTTATTTTAGCTATTGCTCGGTCGGTAATCGGGCAACCCCAAAACACACGGCCGCGGTTCGCATCACGATCATTTACACACTTATTTTTTTTACTTTTTTTTCTATATCACATTATTTTCTTTATTTTTTATTTTTTTTTATTTCCAAAATACATGATTTACCAAAAAAAAAACGATACCGGTCCTCCAGGTATTTATATATATGCAAGTATTGGTCGTTAAAAGGTATTAGATAGATAGATGAATCATATGATGGCGGGATGATAAGTAACTGGCCTAATAAGAAAACACTTAACCTTCCATGATAAAATTAATTTTATTTTTCGACATAGTCTCCGTGAACCTCTACGCACTTATACCATGTTCGTTCTAAAGCAGTAATGCCTTCCATAAAATGATTTCTTTCGAGGCCTGCAAAATACTCCTCTACAGCGGCTATGACTTCATCATTTGTGGCAAATTTTTGTCCGCCCAAAAAAGTTTTGAGCTTAGGGAATAAGTGGAAGTCTGATGGCGTTAGATCAGGCGAATAAGGTGGGTGGCCAGAGATACGAATTTAAAAATGACATGCATATTTTTTTAATTTTAACTTTTTAAATAGCAGTGGCTAGTTACTTATCATCCCGCCTACGTACATGTATGAGATACTAAAATATTAATTCATATATATTCCAGAGTAAAACATAAATATTTAAAAATGGGAGACACCGGTAATATTATAAATGTAACACAGAATGAAACAACAATCAGTTTCTTCTTACACTTAGAAAGCGCTTTGAATCTATCAACTGGTTAGTAAGTAGGAAAATCTTGTTTTCAATTCGAAAAACAAGCAGCAAAGTGTAAATAGTAGTAACTCAACTGAGGCATTACGGCACGAACTATGCGGGATAAGTTTTATTTGTTAACTAACGCTGTTCAGTTGGCTGTGGCGCTAATGCTAACGTGTCAGCTGAACTTACAATTACATGTTTGACTGTAGACACGAAGTTACAATTAAAGACGCGAATGTACTAGCTACATTCTCTTTTCGAAAATAAAAATAATTATTATTAAATTAAAGTAACTTCAACGAAGTAAAATTTGAAACAAATTTAAAAAATAATTTAATACATCAGTTCCAAAAAGATAAGATTGTGATTAGACATTTCGTACATTACAAGAAAAAGTAAGTTCATCCCTAGTCGTAAATCATATCGGTTTTTAACCGACTTCAAAAGGAGGATTTATAGTAATTGTCATGTTTGTTTAAAAGATTATTATTATTCATATAAAAAGTATCATCATCATCATCATCATCATCATCACTTCAGCCTGTTTGAGTCCACTGCTCAACTGCTAGGCCTCCCCCATAGACTGCCACGAAGTACGATCCTGAGCCACCTGCATCCATCGACTTCCCGCACATTTGCACAGGTCGTCACTTCATCTAGTGGGGGGTCGTCCTACACTGCGATGGCCAGTACGAGGCTGCCACTCGAGAACCTTTCTTCCCCAACGGTTATCGGTTCTACGAGCTATATATAACATCAATTTATTTGAATATGACTGTTAAAATATTAGATGTGTTACTAATAGTATTAATATTTGTATAGCCTAGCTCCAATTGTTTAATTACCGTTTATTTTATTCACTTCATCATCATCATTCACTTTTTTATTTACTCATTTCTATACTATAAAATTCCAGTGGTGGGAACATTATTAACAAATACAGAAACAGTAGAATAGTTTTATGTCCAAACAAGTACATTGTACATACATCCGTCGCGAGTGTGACAGTTAAACTGTTGATAAAATATTTGAAGTCACATTCTTAAGTATAAAAGGAATTGTAAAGTTATAACTATTTATTGAAACCTTAACCAAAGTTATTTCATACTAGAATATCTCGGCCAGACAAACAAATTGAAGCGATTCATATTGCTGTTTTTTTCGAATTGCTTCCTAAATTTCCTAATGGCTTGAATGATTTCATGAATTGATACAAATGGTTCAAGTTGGCTGTAATGTAAATTCATTTTACCAACCTTTTTTGTATTGGGTTTACCGGTAGTATTAAACATGTTCTCCAAATATTGTTAAAAGTAAAAAAGTAAGGTAACAGCCTATACATGTCCCACCGCTGGGCAAAGGCCTCCTCTATACAGAGGGTATCAGGGCATAGTCCACCACGCGGCCCCACTGCGGATTAGCGGACTTCACATCTTCGAAATATTTTTTTTTCTTGTTATTATTTCGAAAATATGCAGGTTTCCTCACGATGATTTCCTTCACCGCGGAGCACATGATAAGACAGCACTTAAAGTTAAAAACTTCATTGGTGCCGGCACCGGGGATCGAACTCAGGTTGCTCGAGTATATTGAATTAAAGGCGAGCGCCCGGACACTGAGCTATCACGGCTTAATATTGTTAATTATATTGTTAATTTGAGAACTTGAAGAAATCAGGAAAACTAAAGGAAATGTTTAAATGAACTATTGTTATTATCATTTCCAATAGAAGTTTTTAAGCAAAATTACTTGGCTAAAACTTTCCAACAGAGTTTTTGGAGGATCACTATTAAAATAAATAAACCTTGTTGGTTTAATCACTGTCTATAACGAATGGTAATAACATTTTAATATAAATCATATCTAGATTTATCTTCCAGAATTATGTATAACAATTTAATGTTTTATGTTGTACCCTATATTTATAAACAAACGTGCGATAAAAAATTAGTAATAGGGATAATTGTTGACTTTGTTAGCGGTAATAAGGTATTATTGTTATTACTTTCCTATTTTGAATTTTACTTGTTAAATGAGGCAACTACGTTTCGGCTAACGAATTTTCTAAGTTATTTAAAAGAATGCTTTAATCTCTTCTTCGGATGGGGATATATTAACTCTGTACCCGAAACAAGTAGAGTTTTACTCGGGATTAATTGCACTTCTCTTGCAGTTTAACGAGGTAAGATTTTACATCGCTGGGCTATGTGAGCTAGTTAGTTCAATTGCTCTTGTGATTGACTTACTTTCTTGGTTTAACTTGTATACGTCTCATATGAACTAAGTTTTGAGTTTATAATTAGTTCCCTATGCATTCAGCGTAAAATTACTGCGAATTTTGTACGGCGAATACCATTTAGTTTAAGTTTGAATTAACCAGCGAAATTCAAAAGTATGAATATTTTTCAGTTATTGGTTCCTTAGTTTCTTTGGGTCGTATTTGACTCAAATTTTTATATAATAAATTATTCCATTTAATTATGGGTAAAAGCAAGTTGCAAGCAAGAAGCAAAAAAGCAGTTTGCAAATCACCTACATTTTTTAGGATAGCATAGATTTTAAAACTTCAACATTCTGAAGCTAAATAGGCTTTCCAGGAAACACGGGGACAGGATAAAATCGCTTTTCCCGGCGCCGATGTTCACGTTTGACTAGTTGTTTTCTCTTTATCGTGGGTCACGTTCTATTTTACTATATAGCCGACAGACAAAATGGCATACTTACAATTTATATTGTACCTGTCATATGTTGGTCGATATTCCAAATAATTGGCACCAAACTTTATACATGTATTTTTTTGATAGAATAAAAAAAAAGATCGTGTAGTTTTGTCTTTTTGTTTACTTCCGAATTGAAACATACGTCAATTTTTAAAGTTTTTTATAGTGCTAATCTCTGCACTTAAGATTGAACATTAAAACATGTAGAAAAAGTAGGAAAAGATTGTCGCCGCTGTGGGAATCGAACCCACGTCTTCGGCATTCGCGGCCTGACGCTCTAGCCACTGAGCTAAACGGCTGATATCCACATACGTCATTCGTCAATGTTTAATAGTGCTGTCCATAATTTGGACGCTCTTAGCCTTTTTCGAGATTTTTATGAGAAAGCTAATGGGACGCATTAGTAATGATATAATGTGTGAAAAATAAATAAACGTCATTTTATCCTAACGGAATAGAAAATATGAGTAATTTCATACCTGTTCACCAAGTAGGTATCAGAGTGTTTATTTTATTTTCATGTGAGAAGGTAACAAGCGAGCTGGTGATTCACGTGAAGTTAAGTGATAACCGCTACTCTTGGACATTTGCTACACCCGGCGGGTTGCAGATGTCAGTGTCAAGATTTTTTTTTAAATAGAATTTTTTCGCTTGTAGAGCAGCCTTAAACTATTTCATTCGGACATTAAAAGCAATAAATTGTCAATAAGCATTAAGGACATTAAATCGCTTCGTAACAAAGTGTAGCTAACAGTAAATGGCTTTGTAACAAAGTGTAGCAGAGAACTTTTATTTGATAAACTAATTCTGCTTAATTGTAATTTGTTCCGTTGCAAACGTTTTAACATTATTAGAGAGAAAGCTTCCATTAATACGTGTATCGCGAGAGTAGTAGTTTTGTGAAAAGTGCATCTATCTTTTGGAAGATCAAAATAATTTACTTTAAGCGCTTTTGAAAACGATTTCATCAGAACGAACGATTGCTTTTTCGAGTGGTGCTTCGGTGCGCGGTTAGCAGAAGTTTAATTGAATTGAACGTTGGCATTGGGATGTGCATGATATTTAATAACCCGTTTGGAAAATTGAAAGTTCGCGTCGACACTTTGAAAATTTCGACTTTATTTAATACTAAGGCACACAGACCAATAAGTCTGAGTTCGAATCCGTAAAATTTTGTCCATCCCATTTCTTACTGAGCACGTGAATCAGTGTCGTTGCCAGAATTGTTGTTGAATCCTAATCAATTATGACGGTTATCATTTTAACACGATATATGTGATAAAATATTACTTTTTATTTAATTTATATTGACGATTGTAAAATATAAATTTCTATAGGAAATATTGTTAGTTTTTGTATGTCGAAAACGGATAGTGTTGCAAAAGAAATCTTAATAAAAGTATAACATTTTCCATAATTTGGAGCTAATTTATTTTAGTGCTTTTTCACATTTGTATGAATTTTGTTAGTTTTTTTTGTATTTGTATGGATTAAATTCTATTTTGATTTTGAACTTATTATTTAAAGCGTTTGTTATTGTTTCAGTTTAAAATTGTAATTTTTTTTGCAGATTTTTATCTGTAAATTAATATACACTATAGATTTATCAACTTTATTATATTTTTATCGTTTTTCCGATGGGATTTCAACATTTTTTTTAGGTTTCCTAGTTCCGTAGTTCATTTAAATAGCCTAAGTTCCTAATTTGCATGCGCGGACAGGGTGAAAGAGAATTGTTACACAAATTCACCTAAGAGCACTGATTTTTAACCATGCCAGTGCTCTTGTGGTGTCAATGTGTGAAGCATGTGGTCTTACGCCGCAAAAAAGTGGTGTTCCTTAAACGACGTCATCCGTTGGCTCTTGTTCCCATTAATGTCTCTTCCATTTAAGAGCCCTGTAGCGGTTATTATGGCAAGACCCCGTGGGAGAGAGGCACAGTCCTAGTTTGGGACTGTTATAAGGGATATTACAAATGCCTGAACATACAATAACAATATATTACATAACGCTACCTGCGTAGTTACTTTGATGGTCTCTCTTTCGAATGGCACGTCGTTCAAGATTGAGCCGTCATGGTGTAAATATGAGTTTTTTTGTGTTGTGTTACTTGTGTCATTTGCTGTAAAAAACTTAGAAGTGTGGTGAACCCATCAAAACATTTTTTTACATCAGCGAGTTATCCGAGTTATCGTTGCTGGTGATAAGAAGGCAATTTTTCTCTTAAAACAAATCTCTAAATGCAGCCAGCTTCCTTTCCAGCACGCTGCAGCATGCTTAGGAAGTGTATAATATTTTAAATATTTCTTGTTTAATAAATTATCTTCAGTTACAATTCCCATATCTTCGTATATATATATATCGACAACTCAACCATAATTCCTTATGTTCCGTGCTTAAATATTTAGATTTTATTGATTTAAAGGAATCAGTGCTAATTCAAAATCCTTCAGCGGCTAATTAACTTTCCGACGTTAATTAGCGGAATTTTTTCGTTTCGCTTTAACTGAAATGAAATGTCTGGTAAAAGTGATTTCTTTTTACCGGATTCACTAATTACCAAGTTTATATCTTTTTTCAAGGTTCCTAATCATCTTTTATTTGATAACTTGATAAAATTATACCTTGGCATTTAAAGGGAAATAAATTCATGAGTTGAATTAATTAAAAATGCCTTCGGTTGTAAAAACATAAAAATGTTTTTGCCTTTTTGAGTTTTCTGAAAATATTACGGTTGCGTAATATAGTGAATCAAGATGTTTAATTTATCACTACATTTAAAGTTATCACCAAAATATCGAAAAAAAAAAAAAATAAGTACATCAAGTTGCTATACTGCCACTGAACTATAGAAAACTCTGAAGAAGAACTGAAATACAGAAAGGCATAAGAGCATCGTTCTTTTAATAAAAAACAAAGAATTAAAGTAATATTTATGTAAAGGTAAAATATGTTTGTGCATATATAAATACAGTATAAAATCAATACACCGTTGGCAGTGAAGATAACCAGTGATGACTCCGTGGCGCAGTTGTCAAGGTATTGGCTTCGTCGTCGGAGGTCGTGGGTTCGATCCCCTCACGGGACAACTATTTCTGCGACTAGTTGTTTCACATCTGCGTGTTTGTCCGCGTGAAATTTATTTTTCTAAAACGTCCTTACAATACAGGTTAATGTTATTCTAAAGTAAGGGCAATGTTAATGAAAAAAAAAAAAAAATATAGAGCTATTAAATAAAAGGGAACAGTAATTGGGTTATATTAAGATTGGGTTTTCTGTAGATAGATCTTTTCACAACTGTGAAAGTACTCGTTAACGATAGTTGGGGCTCCGAAAGCTCCAGCTCACAATGTCGGCAATCAAACCTCTTTTTCCTCAACTATATTTCACGCCAACTATGAATAGGCACGTATGTATGTACTCATATTATAATAGTATACATACATATTTTCGCCTCTATCATTTAGCAAGACTTTTATTAAATTATGTTTATAAATCAAATATTACTAAGTTTTTACGTCATTGTGCTTAGTACGTAAAAAAATACGTATTAGTTTACATTACAACTATAGATAACGACTAACGCCTGGTTTCTGAAATACTGATCATAGTATAATTCAACTCTAATCAGCTGTCAAATGGCTGCGTTATTTGATTTAAAATTTGTAGAAAAAATATGAAAAGATTGTCGCCGCTATGGGAATCGAACCCACGTCTTCGACATTCGCGGCCTGACGCTTTGGCATGGCACTAAGCTAAACGGCTGATTGCCACACCGACGAAAATTTGAACGTCTTTTATCTACATTGTTTTTTAGCATTTGAAGATTTGATTCGCCAAAAGTACTGTTAAACTCTCTGAAATGATCAGAAAGATCTTAATGATCAGAATGATCATGTACGTTTGCATTTGATCATAATCAGTTAGTTTATTAAATGTTGTGTTAAATATATTAACGAAGATTAAGAATAGTGACTAGTGCAATATACGGTATTTTTTCCAGAAAAGTAAATATTTTTGAAAAATGTTAGGTACATTCACTAGTTATTTTTTTTAAATTGGTTTTCCTACTTTAATCAAATGTCCCTAACGTTATAATTTTTAAAAATCAAAAAAGCATAAAATTACGAAACCTTTTCTTATATCCAGATTTTTACAGTCACACTTTACGAGTACCATGGGTATTTTTATATTAGGAAATAATAGGTCCAGGAATGAAATCGAACTTTGTTATATTCTGAGTTAAAGTCGAGGACGAATAGATTACCATTATCGTGAAGTTCGTTCACAATGAAATAAACGTATGGGTCTCCAGTCATTTAGCATTATACTTAAGTCACAAGAAAAGCAAAAACCTGCACATTTAATGTTGATTTCATTGTATCAATTGCATTTTTTTTGTTCTACAAGTTCTATAACTTATACCGATTCTGACAGAAATCAATTTCGTTAGGTAATTTACCTTTTGATCTACTAAATGATTAATATTCTGTTTATCATTGCTTATAAGTGCTTTCTTTTAACTTTGTCAATGCAACTTCAAGTTTTGGATTCTTTTTCTTATTTAATTTATCATCCCCAATAACTACCGAAAATGAATTTCGCTAAATATTTTCATAAAATTATCCAACGTTTGACGAATAATAAGTATAATAATATCTATGTTAAAATAAGTTTAATATTACAAATGCCTGATACGTTTCCTAACAAGTTTGGATATATGTGAACCCAATTTATGTTTGTTCATCAAAACAAATGTTGCTTGACGTCATTTAACGTCAGTATTGAAATGTTATAGGACCAAGCTCGTCAATTTGAAAAAGAAAGGTAAGCCAGCCAACCCTCGAAGAAAAACGAGTGACAAACGACACACCGTTAAGGACCCTCCAAACCTAGATCTCGTGCCGAGTAAAATAAATTGCGCGATTAAAAGAGTTCTCAAATCTCTAAGAACGATTTAATAAAATAAAGTTAAACTGTTTGACCTTATCATTAACATTATTCAGTATAATTGATTTAGTCTGAGATCATAAGGGTGTTTTTAACACATTAAAAATGATATATAAACAAAGAGTGTTTTTTTCATCGTCAACCGCGTATAAGTTATAAGTTATATTTCTTAGAATTAAACACTTTTCCATCCTAAGTTTTCTTTTACAGCTAATTAAAGAGAAGTAATATTCAACTTACAATAAACACTACTCATAAATTTTATATATTTCTTTTTTAATTTGTGTTTCTATCAATATGCGATACGACTACGAGAAACAAAAATTAGGGCAAATTTGATTAGTTAAAACCAAGTTTAAATAGTACTGTATGAATTTCAAAGAGTTTTTGTCAAACAAGCGTGGAACAGGTAGACCTCCGTAGAGCCTACTACGTCAATTTTTCCTAGTAAAAGACTCAAGAGGGATGTTGTCGATTTTGTTGTTCTTTGCCCACCCTCTTTGTGTTAAAAATTAATTTAACAAATGTATATAGTAGTAACTTTCTTAACGGCTCACGGGTCAATATCCTTGTTGATTGTATTTATGCTAAACATTTCTTGTATGCTGTGAAGTTTCCTAATAAAGTAAATGAATATCATCCTAATGAACTGAGATGGTAGGTACTTAATGAAGTTTAGGTAAAACTAGGTATTTAATACATAATAGTATGGAACATAAAAAGACATTGTAATTACTTGTCGATTTGGAAGGCGGCCAATATTATACACGAGTTTCGAATTCTAATTACGAGGCACACACTCGTATAACGAAGTGCCAAGCACCAGCTGTTATACAAAGTGACTTTCATTATTACAGGCACAGCTTCGTCATAAGGTATTCTACTCAACTTTAGATTTTCAGCTTCGGTGATAGTTTGCGGTTTGCATATATATTGATAATAATCATTGAGGTTGATAAATTTAAGGCATGTGTTAATTTTTGATTACTGTAAAAGGATGGCGAATAACTAACTTCATGAAATAAATTATAACTTGAGCGCCACTAGTCTTTATCTGTAGTGATTAAATTAGTTGGAGTTTTAACAGATTGAAGAACTTTCAAGGTTTTCGAAAATTGTTTGGTTAAATCAAATGAACTGCCTACGAAAGATTAATGATTTGAAAGTGAAAGAAGATTAAATAGGTGCCATGATAGTAATGTTTGCGGCAGGTATATAATTGTTTAAGAAATGTATTGTATTTATACAAAAATTGTGGTTGTCCAAATAAACTAAACTATATGAATTGACACATTTCTTAACACAAAACTAATTTTGACCATTGGTTGCATGCTTAACTGTCTGTTCTTGTCAACAGCTACAAACGCCCTGTAGAAATGTATTAACATCATTGTTAACTTCATTCAAACATTTCATGAAAAAAGTTGTTTATGACTAAAAAATATACATAACACGGGTTAAAAAAATCATATTTAATAAAAAAAGGCAAATACTAAGTCATGAAACTCTCGTGAAGAAATTTTTACTAACACATTTTGTTGCGGAAACGGATGATTGATTGAGTTTGCTTTGCCCTATCTCATAAACAAGGACGAGTTGGAAATTCTATCATCTTTTTAACATGTTGAAAATACTTAGAGAATATTATTTATAGAATAATGAAATACTACTCAATACATTTCGAAATAAAAACCCTCAGACCTATATCGATTTACTGGCTAGCAACAGGACGTCATCTGTGCCCCCTTGGATAAGAACAGGCACACTGCAGAGAGGCACCGACGCGTACTACTGGAGATCTTGTAGCCCTCCAAATGCGCTCCACATTGCTCCTCCACACCGATACAAAAAAATGTGGGACAATTGTTACTGCAAATAAAAAATGCACATGCAATTTTGGTTCATCGCATTGGAGAAATAATCCATTAACACCCAGTTTCCGAAAGCGCAATCAATTTTAATTTACGATAAATCTCTTGTCAAACGTTGTTTAACATGATCTGAGTTGCTACAACGTCTGAAAACAACATTGATTTTGATTTGCAATTAGTCACTGATTAACGGACAATCAGCAGAAAATCGAGTTTCTGAAAGCGTTCTTCGGTGGTCGACGAGCTGTCAAAAGTTTTATTAAGTAATCTGTCAATTTGGACGATCAATCGTTGGTTAAAAATGTATTTTATCAAAAATCTTAGTTTTTATTAGAAATAAACATAATTCCCTAATACGTTGTAAGGAAATTCATGTGTTCTATTACCTATTTATTATTATGCGAACATATCATGCGATTAGAAAAAATAGAAAATGCAATTCAAAAGTTAATAAATAATATGGATTCTTTCTTTTCATAATCCTTACTTGTTTATTATGGATAAAAGTTCAAATTTTTTAAAGTTTTTCTTGACATTTTGCATGTATTTATATAAATTAAATTGTATTATAGCTCGGATTTTTACGTTGGCAATCACACGGTGACAGGACTGGATAGTGACGTTAATTTAAGTTTTGTTTAAAAAGGGACAGCTATACAATAGAAAGGTTAGTTGAAGTAAATCATTAATTTCATTCATTATCATTGGTTATACAGTGATTAGCTAATTTTTCTTGAACAAACCTTCCAGAAACCCAAGGCAATTTAACAAGAGATTAACAGCTGATCATTTTTGACATAGAGTTATGTGACTGCTGCTTTGATTGGCCTTTCGGAAACTGGGCATAAGTGTTCACTGCCTCTTCATTCAATAATGCTCGTCCGATGTTTATTTTTCATGTTTTATTCTTTCATTTTACGTTTCTTATTGAGAAGCAAGCTCAATCGGATGAGATAAAGATAACTGAAAATTTCAGTTGCAAGATTACACCCGGACAAACATACATAATATTTGTCCGGGTGGAATCTAGGAATTTAAATAAAAGCTGTAAAAAGAACGATATGAACGATATTTTTTACAAGTTTATAGTGCTAATTTCTGCACTAAAGATCAATTTTACGAGAATCGAAACCCAGATTCTGTAAACCCGCTTTTAAGCAAAGTAACCAGAAAGCAAAACTTTTCATCTATTTTTCTACAAATGTTTAAATTTTTTCCACAAAAAAAATATTTTTGATCCAAATAACGATTCAGCAACTCTGATCGGTTGCTTGGTGGTTTATACATGTTGATTTTTTCGTCTATATCATTTTCCGCAACAATTTTAAAAATAAAACATCGCTCCGTGAAATTTTCAGCGTTTAAAATTGAGTTTACCTGAACTCCGGGCATCAAAATCATAAACATTATGAAGTAGCTGTAAGTTCGTTGCAATGGAATAACTTTACTATGTTAGTCGATTAAAACGTAAACGAATGTACAGGAAATAGATTTATATTGTCCTTTAAACGAGCAATTATTATTAATGAGTGAAAATATATATATATTTATATATATAATCGGAATCTCGGAAACGGCTCCAGTGATTTTCATGAAATTTAGTATGTGCGTATATTCGGGGGCGAAAAATCGATCTAGCTAGGTTTCATTTTTAGAAAATGTCCTTTTATCCCTGTTTTCAGGGAATGAAAAATATCATTCGAATATGACAGTAAATTTCGCCGCAAAAAAATGTTATAATAGCTCGGTCGGTAAAAAACAGACAGACGCGGTTCGTATCACGATCATTTACACACTTATTTTTTTTACTTTTTTTTCTATACCAGATCATTTTCTTTATTTTTTTTATTTCCAAAATACATGATTTACCAAAAAAACGGTCCTCCAGGTACTAATTTTAATATGACCAATAAATGGATGACGTGAGTACGTTTACTTTGCAGCCTACAACAATATTCATAGTAGAAGCCAACACTATTTGTACTACTTACTTTTATATTGTAGATTGTAGGTCTCAGTGATCGGGAGGTCGCGGACGCGCTATTTTTAGGTCCTGGACATGAATCTTTATGGCATACACAAGATTTTTCTTCTTTCTAGCCTTACCACTGAGCAAGCACTATTTGGAACTAAATAAGTTCCGAAAAATGTAACCAATGCTTTTTTCGATACCTATTGCGTCGTGATCGATTGATTTCCTACACCTTAGAATGGGTAGTTGGTATTGTTTTTTGAGGGGTATAAATTCAACTCTCACAACGTACGCGGGTTAGTTTTTGGTTATCGGTAGTTAAAGGCTGTTGCTGTGTCGGAAAAATTAAGTGCTATTGTTATCCAATTATTGAGTCATCGTTAAGTTATAGTTGTATAAGTCGGTAAAAGCTGTATTTTCTAATTTGTCTCCAATAAAGTCTGTTGGAAAAGCTAAGTATTTTTGTTACCCAATTATTGAGTCATTGAGTTTTAGTTATACAAATCGGTAAAGGCTATGTTTTATATCATGTCTCTAATATTTTATTTCTCCTCTTTTGAATTTGATAAAAATTATAAGGCTCTTCATAGAATAAAATTCGCAGCCCTCATTTAGACACTGTTTTATAAATAGACCCTGAAAGACCCGTACGATTGTTATTTTGGATTTTAATTAAGATTACAGTCAGGCATGTAGTTTTACTGTCAAATTTGGAATTTATTATGATTTGTAATTTATTATAAACAGCAACTAATGACAATAAAGTGAGGTTTTTTATGTTTTTTCCAAGTCCGGAATATAAATATTGCTGAAAATGATAAACTGTTGACATTAATATTAAGAGTAGGAAACGTTTATTTTTGTAAGATCGGTTTTATTCCGGGGCACGTTTGACCTCTCCGGGTTATCAAAGGCTCCTCCTCATCAGAATATTATTCATCGACGAGAACTTCTTAAATGTACTTTCGAGCTATGAAAATGACGACAAAATAATAAATACGTACGGAAATCTATTTGTGTTTTTATATAGAGTTTTCGCTGAAATGTATAACTCAGAAACATAGTGTTCCTAACTTACTTTTATTAATCGCTCACATTTTTTGTTGATTTGTTATTAATAGACTGAAATAGTAAAATTTGCGTAAAAAATAAAAATATGAAAGTCACTTTTGCCAAAAAATACCTCGTGACTCACTATAAAATGACTAAAAACAACATTTTCAGATTTTATTTCACGAAAACAAAAATGAAAAATAAATGTTCTACTCATAACGAAGAGTGGAAATGACAAGCCCTGGAGTGAAATATTTTTCGTAACTAAAGCGTCGATTCGGTTAGTTATGTAAATAAAAAATAAATTTGTTTTTCAAGTTTAAATCATGTTGCCGACACCAATGAAATTGTTAATTTTAGATGCTGACTTATCACGTGATCGTCGGTGAAGGAAATCATCGTGAGGAATGTAATATGATATATAGGAATGAATGCGAGTAGGATTTACGATGTAAGTAATAACCATATAATATTAATAGTATGCCAATAACGCTCTAATTCTCTTTATTATTTTATTTTTCTTTATCAAATTATATAGCCAAGCCAAATTATAGAGCCGTAATAGCTCAGTGTCCCGGCGCTCGCCTTTTATTCAATATACTCTAGCAACCTGACTTCGATCCCCGGTGCCGGCACCAATGACGATTTTAACTTTAAGTGCAGACTTATCATGTGCTCCGCGTGAAGGAAAACATCGTGAGGAAACCTACATATTTTCGAAATAATAACAAAAAAATATTTTTCGAAGATATGTGAAGTCCGGATTGGCAATCCGCAGTGGGACCGCGTCAAAAGCTACATTGGAGAAACGGGACGCAAAATAAATGCTAGGCCCACCGAACACATCCGCAGTATACGCAAAATGGACAGCCACTTCTCGGTGGTGGCAGAGCACTCCCATAACTCCGACACCTCACATTTTATTAGGTTCGATAAGGTGAAAGTGCTAGCCCGTGAGAAGAACTTCGTGTTACGGAAGCTCTTGGAAGCCATCGAGATCGAACGATGGGCCAATTTTAATAGAGACAAGGGATGGGCTTTGCCGCCTACTTGGAAACCCGTGTTGTTGAATGCGACACGGAATAAGAACGATAGTGCTAGCGATTGTGTAGTCGACATAGTGAGTACATTTTGTGCGCCCCATAACACCAAAAGTGACACTAGACCAATCTCGCCGGTTGCGCCATCATCGCCGGCGCAACCCGCTCCCCTCGCCCTCTCAACCCGCGCTCTGCAAGCTCAGGCGCGCAGAGCGAGACGGGGCGCGAACGCGAACTAGTCGCACTCATCCTGATGAATGACCTCCGATGAGTCCGAAACTAGTCGGTACATACACCGGTTTTACGTGAGTTCAGCCGTCATAATATTACATTAATGTCACTATTGCTACCGCCAACTTGCTACCAACATCGATGTCATGTGAGGTCTTAGTGAAACAAGAAAAAAATGATTACTATTACGTCGGGCCCAGTTTTGGAAGAACTTTCGCCCGCCATCTTTGATTAAAAATTACAATAAATACTGTCAGCAAAACAATCTAGGATACTGATTGGGTAAACCTATCTTTTTTCATCAAATTAATTCAGGAAAATATTTTTTATATAATACGTCATTTCGAGGAACTAATAAGCTCATCAAATTATTTTTTTAATATTGAATTTGTTATTAGATAAACCAAAGGATAGCTTTTCTATGTCTTTCTTTTAGCCTACGCCTGCTAGTGAATTAATGAAATCCTGGAGTGAATCTTTTATTTGTTTAAATATTAAATGCTTCCGGTTTTCTTTTCCAATAAAGCCTAAATAAACAAATAAATAAACGAGAAAAAGACATATAACATTTGATGCTCATCATACTGTATATGAAGAAAAGAAGCTTTTCTTTATATACAGTTTATTGTATTTCTGGAAATTGTATATACCTGCCGAGACAGTAAAGCATTTTAAGTATTACACAAACGAGTGACGCAAAAACTTATCAAACTGTAACAGTTGTAACAGAGAAGTATTTTACGTTTAAAAAATTTCCACGAAATAAAACTTGACATGAAAGTAGGCGACAGCGTGTGTTAAAGCTATCGAGTACTCACGAAGCGAACGGTGGGTGAAAAGTTTTATTTGAAAACTTCCACACTTTAGGTGACGACGGTTGGCCCTATTTCAGTTTAAGCCACTACATTTTTAACGTACTTTAATAAAGTAGAAATCTATATCTACCTATCCGAATATATCAGACGACGTCTGATAGACGTGCCATTTTATGGATTTATTTCTGAATATATAGATGTCTTAGGCTAATGTATACAATGATATCCGTTCCACTGTTTTAATATTCTGGCCTTTTCGTTGTGCTCTTCTCCACTTAGAAATTGTCAGTTAATTTTTTCCGCACAATGAACGATCTTTACTTAAAACCTTCACTCACTATATTCACTTGAAATTGGAAAACGCTCCGTGGAAGTACTCCTGATTTTTTTAACTCTTTTTCGCAGCTTCTAATAGGTCCCAGGTGGCTGTGCGCTTCTACCTTTTTCACTTTTATTCGTTCATTAATTTTTACTAGCTTCCATTTTATTAGGAGTAATTTAAGAATAGATTCTCTACTTTAGGTTACATAATTCATACTTCCACATAATTGGACGTGTAAATTAAATTGCAATTTTATTCATAGCTTACTTACATAACGTTTATTTTTATTTAAATCAATTGTACAAATTATGAATTCATTTTATAGTTTTTCATAAAAGAACAATGATTTAAAAAGATGTATGCCCGGAAATACGAACAATGAAATATTTTTAATTAATTTTTATTAAAGTGTTTACGTTTTGCCCAAAGCTAAAAATTGCACCAAACGTTGATGGAAAGAAAATGGCATAAACCAGGTCAGTGCCCATTTTCTACTGTGATGGAACGACCGATCTTCCTAGAATAGCTGTACTTTAACTTTGCATATTAAAGAAGAAAAATAAAAGTTTCCATTGCGAAACCTTTGGCCGGAAAATGTAGTCCAAAGATATGATGATTGTCTTTTTTATTATTATTGTATGGCATATTTTAGTATTAATATTAAAATTTATAATTATACTATCAAAATTATAAGTTTTTTGTAGGTACACTTAGAATAAAGTTAGGACTAAAATAACTTTATTTATTCCCTGCCTGTCGTAAGAGGCTATTCTAAAAGGGGACACGGATTGGCAAAGCTCACTCGCAGTACTGAGGGACACCAGTGCGTTCTTTGGGACATCCCGGAGTCCCTCCAAACGTACAGAGGGTGGCCACCGAGGGGGTTTTAGTGGGTAAAAACCTCACATAACCCTGTCATGTAACGTGACAGGGTATCTTTTGAAGATTTCCCCCCGATACCAAAAAAAGGGGGTTGACGTCTAAAATGTCAATCTGTCAGGACTGTTTGGAATTACGTATGTGATTTTATTAAAAATTATCAGTGTAGAGTGAAGAAGGTATCGTATTCCAGAACTTATTATAAAGAGACGATCGAAATTCGGGCTCTGATTCCGGAAAGATCAATTAAAAAGACGAAGAACGAAATGATAATCTTACCTAGAATATTTTAGCTGCAAAGACGATCGAAATTCCGACTATAAAAGCGCGCTAGACGGGCAGTTCAGTTCAGTGGAGGAATTCGAAGAAGAAAGAAGAGGAAAAAGAAAGTGGAACAGTGAAGTGAATAGGGTATGAACAGTGTAGTGCACAGTGACGCGAAGTGACGAGATGTGTAAAAGCGTACGCGGAGGGTTGGTGCAGTTATGTGTGGACCGTTGCACCTGTAGACGTGTACGTGAAGTTTGGTGCGAGAACGAGAGGGAGTCGCGCCGGCAGTTGCGTCAGTAGAGGATTGGTGCGCAATAAGAGAGTCGTCGCACCGGTTGTTGTAGTATGGCTTAGAGCGGTATTGAGAGGGCTGTGCACGTTTTTGGGAGTGATAAAGTGAACATTTTAAAGATCTACTTTTTACTTCAATGCCGAACCCCTAGCTACCCTAACAATATATACATATATACATTACTATTAATAATTAAATAAAATGATGACTTTTTTTTGAATTTTTTTAAATTTTCACTATCGAATATGGTTGGTTAAATTTTGCCCAATGAGCAAACGTTAGTATCAATTAAATGGGCAATAAAACATTCTCAAATAGAAATCAAAAATATTGTTATTTTAATAGCAATAAGTAATATACTTTCTTTGTTTGTACCGGTATATATAAATTTTTAAGGTCTAATTTTTGCGCTGCGTTGTAAGGAACAAAAGCAGACATTTAATTAGTCCGATTGCAAAGAAGTATGGTAATAAAGTTGCATTTGACAAAAAAAATGAAATTGGTCAAAAGCGACGATTAGATAGTTTCTATTTACATTGCTTTAAGGTCCTTTTCTGATTAATGTTTCTTCATTCTTCGTTGCTGAAGAAGTTTTCTTTTATTCTTTGCATAGTATTCCCATTACGAACAAGCCATTGGCTTACAAAGGCATGTTGTTTTGCTTTGTCTGCACTTCTTTGAAGACTTGCTTGATGAATACAATAAGAGAACTTATAAATGTCTTCCACTCCCTAGTTAAGATTTTTTGTGTAAAGTTGAGTGATTTTTAGTTAATATTAAGTGCATATTGCATAACTCGTACAAAAGTATACATAAATTGACGATAGACTAGAAAAATAACAGGACGCCGGGACACGCGTATAGAAAGTGAAGACCTACGATTTATATATGTGAGTGATTTGAGGGATGACAGATGACAGGTTCTACAAGTTTTAATAAGATAAATGATAATTTCTCAATTTTTTTAAATATTTTGCCAGCTTATTCATTTTTTAATAAGATAGTGCCTACGGTTATAGCTCACTTTCTGGCCGCTCTCTTTAAATTTGATATACTCTGGCAACCTGAGTTCGATCCCCGGTCGAATATAACGTGCTCAGCGGTGAAGGTAAACATCATGAGGAAACCCGCTGACGAGCAATTCGTGTGTATTCACCGATGAGTATAAGACATGTTTATATGGCGCAGATGCGTCGACGTATGTATATGGAGAATAATATGTGCAGTGTTGCATTGAAAAGCGCGTTCCTTTTTAAGGCGGATCGTGTATCGTTTGGGGTGGCATATTGATTGAACGGACGAACGGAAGTTGTGTTCATTGACATGGTCCGTCAAAACGGTGGTAAAGCTGGTTAGTTTGACGTCGCATCACTACATAACTGAGATTGTGCCTTATGCGGTGCCTTAAATCGGATTCATAGGCGAAAATTTTAATCTCATGAAAGATAATGCGCGCCGCTTAACAAATGGTTAAATTTCATGAGACATTTGGTAATCCATCTTATTGGGTACTTTGTAAGTAAATTTTTCTATTTTTTTTTAGCAAATACAGATTAAAATGATTTTTCCTACAGCAAACCAACATGGAAATGATATTGATTGGATGTAAATTATAAGAAACTGAACGTTTAGATTTTGGTTTCGCCGTAAGATTGAAAGTCTTTAAAGTGTGTTAGTGTTTCTTTGATCGGTACAAAAGCCGTAGGGGTTTAAGTAGGCCACTTCCCTGTAAAAGTATTGAAACTTTCGTGAGACATTATTAACGGAATAATAAAACGGCTAAGCCTACGTGTGTTCATCGGTGTATGTATAAGTGCAAGACGGAGCGCGACCACAAACTAATCCCATTAACCCTGATGAAAAGGACCTATTGGAGGTCCGTTTCGTTTGAAACTAGTCTGTACAGTTTAGACGTTTTATTAGGCCGTTCCACTTCACTGTACTTACAAAGACCAGATTTTTTCATGATAGTTAAGTAAATTTTAAAAAAAAAAATGGAAAGTCTAAGAGTGAATTACAATCGTGTGATATATGGGCGTAGTAGTTCATTTGTCTATGTGCAAGAGGGTGTGGGGTCGACCTACAATACTGGAAAAATTACACTAGAAGAACTATCAGAACTATAAGAAAAGTATGTTCATCACACATGCTAAATATTATGTTTTTATATATATATATATATGCTTTATTGAACACCATAAAAGCATTAAAGAAATGTTACAAAAAGAACTTATGACGAAGAAACAATAAGGCAGTCTTATCGCTAAAAAGCGATCTCTTCCAGACAACCTTGTAGCCAAAAGTCTTGTATCTTGTATCTTGTATTAACTGATGTTTTTGCTTTCAGTCCCGAGACTATTAAAGCTTCATCGGACGCAGAACCGGTGGGCTAGCCAGAACCCACGGGTATGGACCCTCCGCTATGGGTAGGGTCGCGCATGTGCTCATGCGTGCGTTTAACTACTATGGTGTGTCATCTAAGGGCCGTCGAGGTCGCCGGTTCGGACCGAGACCCCGACGGCCGTCGACTGTGCATTTAGCTAATCGGTGGCTGGGAGCGGTGAGAACCGCCCCGGAACGCGGGTGTACCTTGTGTACGCGTTGTGTGGGTCTCGCCGTGCTCGGAGGCGAGGGCGAACTGGTGTGATTGTTGTTACACTAACTGTGGGTGCAGTGTTATCCGGCGGGACCCCCGGCGGTGGGTCCATCGTATCTAAGTCCTCTTCGTCGACCGGGTCGATGAGGACGTTTCGCGGGCGACGCTTGTTTACGTTCGCGTTTGTGTCCGGTTGGTAGTTTGCTGCGCTTACCACCAGAGGGTTGGGATGATGCTGGGCTCTATCGAAGAACCGTTTTGTCAAATCTTTAAAATGAGCGCGAATCGTCGGGAGTCTGCAATCGCTGTGCAGGTCGACGTTGCGCTGATACCATTGCGCACCGGTTGCGCGGCGGATAAACTTACTTTGAACTACTTGCAATTTGTTAATGCGCGTAGGATTTGTATGTGCGAAGATCATGCAAGCGTAGGACATGATTGGCCTTACGCAAGCTTTATATAACAGTAGTTTGTGCCTTAAGGGCATTTTACTATGCTTATTCGTTAAATTGTGTAGCCGGCCAGAGACTTTCGGACTTGATTGATGTGCGTAGTGAAAGTCATACGCGAGTCGAAAGTGACTCCTAGATATTTGACCGTTTTCTCCCAGGGGAGAGTTTGGCCGTATAGTGATATTAGCCAAAAGTATATTTTGGACAACGGTAGGTGTAATGATAAACTTACATACTAAGATATACTAATGGAATATATTGTATTTTTGTATAATAATTTTTGTATAATCTAATATATGAAATTCTCGTGAGTTTGTAATTGAACTCCTCCGAAACGGCTCGACTGATTTTCGTGAAATTTTGTGTGCATATCGGCCAGGGTGGAGAATCAAGGGTGGTCCACCCCTAATTTATTTTTAATTTTTTAAATAAAATTTTTTGTTTTTATTTTTTTCTGATATACTAAATACATACAACCCTAAATATTCACCCCTCTTTTCAGACTTAGTCCCGGGCAGCAGCTTGTATACTAATATAATAATAATAAGATATAACAGATCGTCAGTGACAATCGGTGTCAACACAGTGACAGATAGTAATGTTTGACGCCAGTTTTAAACTGTTCGTCTAGTAGAAGTTTAAGTAAATTGTATGGTACTCATAGTAAAAGCTTTGCTTAGTTTGGGACTAAAAAACATTGTGTGAACCATATGTCCAGAAATATTTATTGACTATTTTTATCACATCTACACAAAATACTTCGCAGTTTGATCAAACGGCAATGCAACGAAAACAAGACAGCAATTAATCACGACTAGTGACGAGATGCAGCGATAACCCATAATTTGGGAGTTTCCGTCTCTTCGCAATTTGAAGATAGCAATCGTGTCACAGATAAGTGTCACACTCCGGGACTTGATTTACTGCACTTGTCCTTTAAGTTACGGACGCGAAGTTTTTGCCTCGGAAGACACAGTAACAATTTATCTTAAATACCGATTAAACTAGAGGGTTAGGAAATTATTTTACTGGTTGAATGTTAAACTATTTATTGATATTATTAATCCTCGGCTTTAACGAAATTGATCTGAACCCAATCATTTTTATTTATTACTAGCTGCCCGGACAGACTTCGTTTTTTTTTTAAATTATATTAAAACCTTCCGTGGACCTTAAGAAACATACAAAGAAATAAATTAACCGAATTGGTCCAGCCATTCTTGAGTTATGAGTTGAGTTTTTAATTCATTACTGTAAATTTTTAAATTCTCATACTACTTACAACACGAAAAATCTTTGAAGTGTTTAGAGATAATGATAGATCTGGAGGTGATGTAATATATAGTGTTGAAGTAAATAATCTTTAGAATGTAATATTTTCGAGCGACTTCTAACATTGATCAGGAAAAGTGTATTAGCAAATGCCATCAAGGCCGCAGTAGCCTGTGCATTCCACAGGACGTTAATTAAGAGTATTCCTGAGTACGTTAATTTCAGAGGTGCGTTTTTATGGCAATTTTTTTCCTCTTATATGTTATCGCTTGGTTTTAACCTCTTTTTTGTAACGAGGGAAAAATTATTTATCCTCCGCCACCAGGTCAGGGCGAGCGGAATGGGTACATATTATGTTAGCTCCGGTTAGTGTGAGACGGAGACCTACTAAAAAGTCTATATTTATAATATGTAATATGTATTTATTTATAAAAGAAAAGTACGTTTAAGTATGTTTATCAGTTACGTAGTCATAATACAAGCTTTGCTTAGATTGGCTACTAGATAACATTATGTGAAAATGTTCCGAAATAATTACAATTTTATTTAATTAATACTACCTTACAGAGTTCGTAATTGATTCCGAAGTAACTGGATCTGGTCAGGCCGTAGTCAGGCAGATGTGCATAACATATTAGATTTGTTTCAGTCTCTGGAAGCATGAAAGCATCCTTATTAAAGTAAATAGACATGTTCAATGCGATGAAAACAATACTAAGAATACTAATTACTTTATATTTTTAATTATTGAGAATTAATGACTTTTACGTTATTCAAATATTTCAATATATTATAGCAATAACAACAATTTCAAGGTTTATTACATTTTCAAAAATCAAATATTTTAAATGTTAAGTAATAAATGCTGTTAAGATTTTAATTTACTTTATTTATGTAAATATTTTGGTATTTTATACTGTATTACTTTGGCATAACTCAGAGTAAGAAACAAAAGCAAAACTAAGAATGTGCACAACTAAGAATGTTATGTTGCTTTAGTCCTAGAACTTGTATTTTGTTAAGTGACTCGTGTTTACTAAAACTTCTCCCTATTCACTTCGCGCATAATGAGACATATTCCGTTAAACAAACCGAAGGAAACGGAAGGGAACTTTTGTTTGCTCCCAGATTTATTCACGCAATTCATATTGTTGATTCATACACGGAAAACAGAGCAGATTAATAAATCATGCAAATGCGATTGTGTATAATATGTTACTTTTATATTATTGATCTAGGTAATTATTTATTCTTATTCCCAAACTGTTTTAGCAAAACGCACCTATGCAAAGTTTTTCTGCGAAGGGTCAAAGGTGTGCAGAAAACTTAAAACCAATTACTAGTCATGAAATACGAAGCAAACAAATAACACGAAGCTTCTAAAAAATAATCACTCTAATACTCAAAGATTTTGTACTAAACTTCTTCAATAAAACCTAGAATTGACAGATTGTCGCTTGCTTTAGTGAACTTTTTTTTAACATGCTTTTATTAGCTAGGTATGTATATATGTAATGTAATCATCGAAGGTTATTTCGACCAAATTCAAAAAGTGAAACTTTGCACATTTATCAAGGACCGCTGACAGTGCAATAATTTTATTACTTTATCCCATCATCCTGATCGCTCAGATTATTTCAGGATAAGCCATAATTTTTTTAGTTTTTTTTAAATTATAATTTTTTTATGTCAAAAGTTGTCAAGTGAGCAGGCAGTTCATCTTATTTTAAGTGAACACGGCCGCCCATTGACATCTACAATACCTGAGTGTTTGCAAATGCGTTGACAGCTTTTGAAAATGTTGGTTTCCTCTAATAGTATGGCTATTTCACTCTGCTGGATTATTGCCAATATTAGACCATGTCGGACCATTTTGAAGGATAAATTTTTATGAATTACTTAAAAATATGTGTTCCTTTTAATGAAATATTTTTGATATTTATTTCTAACCCGCTTCGGCTTCGCACGGGTGTAATGTATCACTACATAGTATAAAACAAAGTCGTCCCGCTTGCCTGTCTGTCTCTATGTATAATAATCTCTATGTATATAATACACTGCACCCGTGCGAAGCCGGGGCGGATCGCTAGTTATACATATAAACTTCCTCTTGAATCACTCTACCTAGTAAAAAAACCGCATCAAGAGTTGAGCAGTTTTAATGATCTAAGCATACATAGGGACAGACAAATAGCGGGACGACTTTATTTTACAGTGATCTGAACTATCCTTCGCTTTTACTTCTAATTACATGATATTGTATAAATTTACTGTTCTTATCTATTATAGCTGGGGCAAAATTTAATTGGTTGTAACATACGTCCAAAAATGTTTACTAGATCGTCAAAGACTTTGGACTATTGTTCGAGTAGAAGAGAAAGAATGGAACAGCTTAGGAGCTCCTGTGACACTGTACAACAGCTGCAACTATGTAGAAAGGGGATTGGTAGAATTGAATAAATTTTCAAGATCATTCTTAGGTTTGTTATTTTGATTGAAATAATAGGGACAAATAATGATGTTGTATTTTCCTCATATATAAAATAATAAAATGTCTGTCCTTGCTTTTTTATTTGTATGATACTGACATTATTATTAGAGTTCTGTGATGATTTCAGGAGATATGCAATATAATTTATACCACCCCCTTTGCAATGATTTACAGATTCATTATTACTTATGACACAAAACTTTGATTCATTTCTTCCGTAAAAATGTAAAACATATCCAATCTCAGACAATGGTCTTAATTTAGACATTAAAGTAGGAGTGAGGCGAGTAGGCATGCCAATACAATTTGTAAGTCGTGTCAGGTGCAAAATCTTTCCGAGAACGAAGCGAGCAAGACAGTAAATCTGGCTAAATTCAATTTGTAAAACTTTTACTGCTTTCTTATCAAAACAGCTTTGTTATATAGCGCATTGTGTTTTAGTTAATATAACTATATTTTTCCCTTTGTAGAGTAGTTATAACAAGTGTCCTGTCATTTCATCACATTTTAAGTCTATAAATTAATGACTGTCTGTCTGTCCGTCTTTTACCAGGCTGCATCTCATGAACCGTGAAATTTTCACAGATGGTCTATTTCTGTTTTCGATATAACAACAAATACTCAAAAAATAAGACGAAAAGAGGATATGTAGACGTTTTAATATCACATCTTATTTTTATATAATATCATGTTTGTGGCAGTCCGTGTTACTGGCATGTGTATGTTATTTTCCTCACCTCATATAAACTCCTAATTTGAAGTTACAAAGTCAGTTGCTCGCTTTTTAAAATTTTAAATCTAAAAATTTAATATTGTTTCGGCAGCCGTTGTAGCGCGATAGGCATAAAATGGTATACAATCGTTTTCCACATCACGTTTGGGATCCATTAAGCTTAAAATGCATTGTACCGGCTACATTTTACTACGTTCGAGTATAGAGATGTGTCCTCCTCTGTTTTTAATTCAATGCAATACGAAATGATTAAATTTGTGATCGCTGATATATTGAAAGTTTTCAACCGTCACATTTCACAAAATCTTAAGAAAGAAATACCAAGAATGTATTAAAAGTATATAAATTCAATTATGGTTACAATTATCTGTTACATTTCTATATCCTAACATTTTCAGATGTACGAACTCCTAATGAATTATTTTGCCGCGAAATCTTTATATTAAATCTTTATCGTGTTATTCGTAATATGATAAATTGTAAATTTTATGACACATTTTGTTAGAATTCACGTATTTCAGAACTTGGAAGCAACTATAGTTCATCTAACTGCAAACCAGGAATACGTGCGCATAAAACTCGAAACGAGGTAATACATTTAAGTGCTGAACTTTTGGAAGTTTGTCCAGGTCAGTAACTCGGTAACAATTGGAAATGGAGAGATGCTCTGCAGAACTGTATTTTGGAGCAAAGGTAAAATTTCACCTTAGTAAATTTGCTATAAAATCGTTATAATACTTTGGTTGACTATAAAATACTTTTCACTTTCATTTGATACCTACTAATAATTTGAGTGTTGAGGTTGTTGATAAGAAGAATAAACTGGAAAAATAACAGCAATAATGAGAAAAGATTCTACCTGTAACTCGAAACTAGTCATGATCATTAAAAAATTTGAGGATAAAGTTCAGAAAACTTTTAATGAGGCAGTATTATTTTCGCAGTTCTATTTATACAATTGTTTAAAGGAAAAAATGTATTATCACTCCTATAAATAAAATAACCTTTTTAGACTAAAATATTGATTCCATAATTACCAAAGAGTAGTATACAACTGAGTTATTGAATTTTTCTCGGTTGCTTATATTCATTATATACATAACTAGCTGCTG
The DNA here is from genome assembly GCA_933534255.1 of Iphiclides podalirius. Classification (NCBI taxonomy): domain Eukaryota; kingdom Metazoa; phylum Arthropoda; class Insecta; order Lepidoptera; family Papilionidae; genus Iphiclides; species Iphiclides podalirius. The sequence continues at coordinate 7,780,209 of OW152822.1, read as the reverse complement.
CCCGCGACAACGTCGTAGAATAGGCTGAAGGCGTAACGTTCAGACGGAAAGAGAGATATTTATAAATATAAACACAGATATATATTAATTTATATACATGAAATACGTACATAAATTATAGCCTGTCTTATTCTGATGTATAAGCTATATTATTGTAGTTTCATAAAAATCCATTCAATAGTATTTGCGTGAAAGAGTAACAAACATCCATCCATACATACAAATTTTTGCCTTTATAATCTTAGTAAGGATTACTTAATAAATGAATGTTTGTAGATAAATTATCATAAACTTACGGCGCCTAGGATTCGAGCCTGCTTCATCTGAATTACGCGCTCACATTTCAATTTCTAGAATTTTATACTTATTAGTGGTATTATGGATTTCTTTTTTCCCAAAATAAATGAGTTAGGCAAAGTCTATTTCCATTTAGTTTCGGGTCGGGCCATCCACGCCCTCTTGAAAATTTAACTGTACTTACGTTAAGCGAAAATTTCAAATCACTTTTTAAGAGTGTGCGAAATTTGGCATATTTATATGGAGAAAAAGTGCAGGAAGGTAAAATTTTATAAACAGTGTGTTTTCTAAATGCACAAAACAAAATAAATTAAACATTAATTGTATACATTCAAACTGTGAAAGACATAATAGTCGTTTGTCACATTGGCTCATAGAGTTAAACAATTTCACCAAAGAATTTAAAAATGCCAGATTAACTTATTGAGTCCGAGGGTAAAAACAAATAAATTTTTTTATGAATTACAGACAATTTTCGACTTTTTGGCGATCAGTGTTACTTATTTAGCCCTTTTTCTAGCTTTAAGCTTTAAAATCCATTATCGATGAGCATCATCCCTCAGGGTCAAGAGAGGAAATTAAAACACATCAATTTTAAATAATTATTTGAATATTTTTAGTTAACCATTTGATTCAAGGGCGCCGTTGCTTTCATTTGTTGCGTTTTACAACAAGAAGAAGCAAAGATCAGAAATTTATTTGATTATTTAAAAAGTTGTTTGAAGTGAATACCAATTTGCAAGGTTCCGTTTAACTCCGAATTTCAGCAAGGGACAAAAGGTATTGATTCTACTATATTATGTATGTGTCGGACACATCTAGTCTAGTTTGGGTTTAGTTTTCGGACGATGACATACTTGAAAATATCAAATGATTTTTGTACATTTTAAATGAATCGCCGAAGCCAAAGAAGAGAAAACATTTTTATGTACCTGCCTATATATATTTATTAGGACACATTTTTATGCAACATTCTCTAGTCCCAAACTAAGCAACGCTTGTACTAGATCGCTGATACACATTACACAGATAATTGATAAAAGTACTTAAATACAGAAGACCGGCGTGAAGTGGAAGTATAATACTTTCACGCTTCGTCTGGTGAGTGAGGTGGCCGGAGCCCAATTTTAAAAAGGTTGTCAACACATCTGGAACCCTATAGTGTAACAGATGTCCATCGTCGGCGGTATTCACTTAACATCAGGTGAACCGTCTGCGCGTTTGGAAACTTCTCACATAAAAAAACCAGACATTAGAAAAACACTATGTTCTTCACACAATATTTTTTCAATAGTGGTGATCGAACCCACACCCTCTGGTGAAGGAGGCAGGTACACTACACACTACGCCATTCGAAACATCAAATTAAAAATTTCATCAAATAAAAAATAAAATTTATATAGAAAAACTTATGCGGTCATTTTATGTCAATATCATCACTGCATATTTCTAACTTCAGACTAAGTACAACTAAATTAGTTGTACTTAGTCTGAAGTTAGTCTAACCCCTATTCAATATAACAAATCTAGGGTAGGGCCTCGCAATAGCTTTTGCTATCGTACGAATCGGCAGTCTCTACCGGGGAAGACGAAGTATCACGACTTCGCAAAAGACTGGCCTGAGGTGCAAGTGTAATACTCTGCGTTTCATCTGGTTTGTAAGGTAATCGGGGTCCACTTTATTGAAGGTGAGAAACCATTTTTAACCCTACGGGTGTTGCAAATGGGCGGTGGTTATCGCTTTACATCCGATGAACCGCCACCTCACTTGCCATCTACACTACATAATATAAAACAAAGTCGTCCTGCTGTCTGTCTGTCCCTATGTATGCTTATCTTATTATCTTTATATATATATCTTTTATATTTATATTTATATTCATATTCATATCCATATCCATATCCACATCCACATCCACATCCACATCCACATCCACATCCACATCCACATCCACATCCACATCCACATCCACATCCACATCCACATCCACATCCACATCCACATCCACATCCACATCCACATCCACATCCACATCCACATCCACATCCACATCGACATCGACATCGACATCGACATCGACATCCACATCCACATCCACATCCCAATCCACATCCACATCCACATCCACATCCACATCCACATCCACATTCGTATTCGTATTCGTATTCGTATTCGTATTCGTATTTATATTTATATTTATATTTAAAGAATGTAAATGTTTAATACAATTTTAAAAATTTATCCCCTATATGTGTGTTCATTTATTGCCGCGATGGTAACGACACGCTGTATATATCTTTAAAACTACGCAACGGATCTTGATGCGATGTTTTTTACTAGATAGAGTGATTCAAGAGGAAGATTTTTTTATATGTGTTATACACTGCATTGGCGAAGCCGGGGCGGGTTGCTAGTATTATATAAAAAAAGGTATAACGGCTTTACTGAAGATCGGCGTGAAGTGGAAGTTATATATATTACACTTATCTTTATCTATACAAAATGCTTAAATATATGTAAAATATAATAACAGGCATTAGTTCAGAAAAGTAAAAAAGTCGAAATACGATCTTATTACACAAAAGTGAAGTGTAAATACAATCCTATCATTTAATAGAACCGTTGTATATTTTTTATAAATTTATCAACTTTTAAATGTTTTTTTTTAAATTTAATTTCTTGTATCCATGAGCTCTTGGAAACAATCTGCGGAATCCTCTGAAAACCCGGATAGGATCGAAATCGTTACAAATTCCGTATGCAGCATGGGTACACCACATCGTTTTAATATAAAGCGTGCGGGCGCCCCTCCGCGATTGTAACTGAAGTTTGCTTAATAAATGTTGCATGATATTGTTCATTCGTATCGAGTAGATGGACGTCGCCACTGATGTCAGTTTAATATGATAATCCGAATGCAAACAGCCGTCGTATGGCCGCCTAAGTTATTTATGCCCCAGACCTGCGGGTGATAGCTTCAAATGATACAGTTAACTGAGTTAAAGCACTTTGAGCAAATAGATGGTATGATTATACAAGGCTGGTTGCTGCATAAATTCTAGTCGGTATTTCGTGCATGATTTATGCTTTAAAATGATTGTGAGTGTTGAATTGAAAACTAAAGGCTCATAATATTTCATATACTCCTTGGATGCAAACTGTTCTCAAGAAATTTTGTATGTGAGAAGGTGGCATGCGAGCTTGGTGTTCAAATAATGTTAAGTGATAACCGCCGCCCGTTGATATTTGCAACAACCTTATGGTTGCAGATGCGTTGCCACTTATTAATAAAATGGGCCCCTGGCTACCTCACTCACTAGTTGAAACGTAGAAGTAAACACTTCCACTTCACGCCGATCGTCTGTGAGGTCGTGGTACTTACACGGACGAACTTGCCCTTGACAAACAGTTACTGCGGCTGGTATGTTATTTATAACATTTTACTTATTCCTTAAATTTATAGTGCTCATTAAACGTGGAATAGTTATATTTAATTAAACTGCAAATCAGTAAGCCAGTTCAGTAAATTCGTTGTTCAGTGTACAAGAAATATCTACTTGTCTGAAAACAAAAAAAATCATCCATAAGAATAGAGGATTCAGAAAGCTTATTATTATTTACGAAATAGATGAATATTTCAAAGACAGATTTTTTATTAAAGACAAGCAAGTAGATTTTTCTTGAACTGCAAAAGAATTTAATTATTTTCTATTGGCATGTGAAATTGAACCTGAAGTTCTGTACACCTATTGATGCACGTATCTGTGAGATGAGGAAATGTATATGGGAACCACAGCTTATACAGATGGTAGTCAATTTGCAAGTAATTGAATCTGGCAACGCAGACATACATCACTGAAATTCCTATATAAATTGGCTCGAAGGCTCAGACGATGTTATTTTAATGAAGTCATGTTCAGTTCGAATAAGGTTTGTTACAATGTAACTTTAGAAATTATTAATTTTAAATGTTTGACTACTCCAGGAGCATGTAGTAAAAATAGAAATAATATGATTTTTATAGGATACATTTTATTTGAATAAAATAGTTATTCTATTTATGATAAATGCAAAAAAGTAATGAATGAACACTGTTTGGCTGAGGAATATGAGAAATAACTTTTAAATCTTAATATCTACATAATATGCATTCTATTTATACATGCAATATAGTTAAACAGCTAGTGGATTTTTTGTGTTTCATTTCGACCAACGACTGGTTGCTTCCAACGTACTGTGCAAAGTTCTGAGGACGCCATAAACACTATGACACACGAGAGACTTTTGGACTTAAGACACCTCGCTAACTCCTTGATACACCGACGATTTTTTTTTATTGTTATTCAACTTTTATATTTAATGAAACTTGCTAGCGCCTAGAAACTCTTATTCTTTATGATGAATAACATTAATTTGCATTTACTTTTATGAGAGGCGCTTTAAGTTTATTCATATGCTTGATTTAAAAAAAATTTAAATCATAAATATTGAAAATATTAAAAAACCTGTTAAATATTTTTAAGTCCCTAAATTGAATATCTTAATTACGGAATAATCGCAACCTCCCTTTACACTCTTTTGTTGCACCGCTCATCATTTTTAAAATGCAGCGAATATCTAAATATTTATAAGTTCTAATTCTGGTAGATTGGTTTTTAATACGAAATGTAGCGAGATATAGTGTATCGACAAAAAAGTTTTAGGGAGTTCGTGTTTGGTGTGTTCCTAGTTAAAATTAATATAACTTAAACAATAGGTGGGTAATACGACCGTATAGTTTAGGAAAATGAGATTGTCTTCGTACATTCAGTTCTATGTTGATAGACGTCTATTCTATGTTCAAGTCTATTTTATTTTAATAGGACTATAAAAATTATTGTCTTGTTACCCAAATTTATTCGTATATATGTTGCATATGTTTTGTTACATCAGGTACTTTATTAGCAATACATTAAATTCGTTTGTAGATAATAATATGTATTAAGTTGTTATATTTACTATTCAACTTCATAAAACGGTTGTCACTGAACGTGTCTGTAGGTAAGTTGGCCGGTAGGTAAGGATATCACCACCGTGAGCATGCCAACTGATCATGATTTGATATCACTTGGCAAGTACCCGTGATCTAGGTTGGAATATCAAAATGTATTACCTTAATGGAGCCAAACCAAAAAGTCACAAAATACAAAATAAGACGCTTTTCTTTCAACATAGAGCTAAAAATATAAGGCGAAAACAAGATTTCGAGTAGAACCGCCAAAGAAACTACGTTTTTTTATATGTTAAAAAATTGAAATTACAATTGTTGTTTACCAATATCCTTCTACATTACCTAAGCAATAGGAATAAAATATTACGCACATCAGAGTAGTATCGAATTGTTTGTTAAATTAATTGAAAACAATGAAAGATTCAGAATGAATGGTGGGCGAACCGCATTTCAATATCGACTGTGGTGCAATCTTTCAGTAATTCCGGCTGAAATCAGAATTGGTGAATATGTTATGAAATTGTTTACATTCGTTTCGTGCAGCTGCTGGTCGGTTGTAATGTTCTCTTAATATGATAATCCGAATTCGAACGGTCAGACGTACGCCTTAATTATTATGCACCCTAGCGTAGGGATGAAAGATTAAACGGGTACAGTTGATCAGATTGTTGCCAGAGAATTTAGATACCACACCAGATTTCAGTGCAGTGATTCGTTTAAGGAACATCGTATGGTTATCGAATGGATACAGCAATACATATCGCATAACTGTATCCACAACCATACGTCAACCATTTTAACTGATTTACGTCCACATAAGCAGAAGATAATTACGAAGTAATTTTGTAAATAATATTCTTAAAATCAAAGTGTCAACACTACCCATTTGGGAAGGGGCTCTATTATGTTGTTTTAAAAAAAAAATGACAAGCTTTTTTAAAAAATAGAATATTGTCTAACATCTGATAGATAGATTAACAATCAAGGTACCCATTAAACTGTACATTTCAGAAAACATCGAGGTATACAATACTTATTGAATCTAATACAACAAGGAATACACATAGCTATGGATAATAATGTATAGTTTACGAATTTCAAAAGTTTATTTCCTTTAATGATCTGTGGGTACTGAAAGCATATATATATATGTATAATGAATAATTTTTTATCCTAACTGTTCTCGATAACAATGAAAGTTTAAATTGATATTTAACTGCCGAATTATCTTCCTCACTGGAAGGAAAACATCGTGAGAAAACTTATTAATAAAAAATGATTCCAAGAATATGTAGTCTGCCAATTTAAGGTAGGGTCACGTGATGGACTTTACATTTAAAATAATTCTTTTGGCATTAAATTGTAATGGATTTATGAGATGAAATAATTAGCTAGGATATGGAATACATAGGAGTTTAAAATTGTTGTAATAATTTGTTTTAATATATTTTCCAACATGATACAAGTTTGCAGAAAATATAAACTAAATGTATAAAATAACACAGGGTAATGAAACAAGTAACCGTTGAAATTGTGACGTTTTATGTAAAATTAAAAAGAAATATATAAGCTCCATGTAATCGCAAATAATTGAGAAGGGACAATATCGTGTGCGTTATATCTAAAGTATTTCTTTCCGTTCAAATAAGTTTTTACAGAACGAATTATATTATTAAATGTAACTAATAGATAAGTTAACAAAGAGGTTTTGAATATCTGGACCGCCATTTATTACATTTAAGACAATATTGACAGTCAAGTTCTGATTAAGGAAGCCACGTGCCTGGTATAATCATATGCATTAATTTTGAATCCATTGATGCGGAAAGCATATCAACAAGATGTCTAACTAAATTTTGAATTCAGAACTAGTACGTTACTCAGAAATTTAATATAATAAAATAGTTTCGCCATTAAAATTACAAAAGTAGTTTCAGAAGGCCTGGTATAGTTTGATCATCACAAAAATAATAAATGCTCATCAACATTATTGGGAAGTTATATTACTTTCCAACAGTGTTGGGAATAGGCATATGACCCATATTATGTGTTACAAAATAGCTTATCCAGAATCCATTATCTGCAGACGGAACATTAAAATTTGTAGTAAAAATTGACGCTTAGTTCAGACGCTTTAACTACTAAGCGAAACGGTTCATTGCCATACCTACGAAAATCTCAACGTCTTTTATCCATCGATTCCCGCAGCAGCGAACATTTGTTTCTCCTTTTTTCTACAAATTTCAACGTTTCATCTTAATTGAAATAATCATCTGCCATGTCAATCACTATCGTTCGATTGTACGAATTAATACAAACACCCATGCAATACCGCCTGTGACCGAACACCAATAAGGATGCTACGAGATGAAAACAAGATTGCCAGGTTAATAAAAATAACAGGCGAGTTCACTTTCATTTTTATTTCAAGTTTCGGTGCGGCGCCATTGTTAATACTGGAACAAATGTAACGTATTATGTTCACAAACTAACGTGAATGAGGTGTTCACTATTTTTAAAGAGTTTGTCTAATAAATTTTCTTAAATTACGAAACAGCTGTCTTTTATTGTCTTTCGTTCGTTTATGTCTTTTATTTTAATTACTCCGCTACTAGAAAAAAAAAAAAAAAAATAGAATCGACATTTTAATTCATTCCAATATATCAAAATAATATATGTAGGTCGTGTAGGGCCACGCAACAGCTTCGTGCAAATATCCATGGGCGGCGGTTATCACTTAACCTCAGGTGAACCGTCTGCACGCTTGCCACATTCTCACATATAAAAAAAATTTAATATAATTAAGCCAGTATGACGTGATAGCTCAGTGATCGGGCGCTCGCCTTATTTAATATACTCGAGCAACCTGAGTTCGATCCCCGGTGCCGGCATCAATGAAATGGTTGATTTTAAGTGCTAACTTATCACGTGTTCTGCGGTGAAGAAAAATATCTTGAGGAAATCTGCATATTTTCGAAATAATAACAAAAAAATGTATCGAAGTTCGGCAATCCGCAGTTGGGCCGCGTGGTGAATCCACCCTATACACAGGGTATCAGGACATGACTATGTCCTGATACCCTTTGTATACCCAGCAGTGGGACATTTATAGGTTGTAACTTTATGCCAGTATGATCCTTAGCTTTTAAATATTATAATATTCCTTATGGAAAAATATATTTAAAAATTTTAAATAAAATGCTTATGGCGCTAGATTCGATCACCGATTTAAAGTTAAATAACAAAAATTATTGCTATTTATGGCACTATTTATACCGTGAACTATGGCAAAAAGTCCCGTAAGACGTTTTAGTTTGTTATGTGCACAATAAAATAAATAAAACTAAAAGAGTTAACAAATATAAAAAATACGAACGTTTTAGTTTGTATTTTTTATATTTGATAACTCCTGCTCTTCACTACATAGTATAAAACAAAGTCGTCCCGCTGTCTGTCTGTCCCTACGTACGCTTAGATCTTAAAAACTACGCAAATGATCTTGATGCAGTTTTTTTACTAGATAGTGATTGATTCAAGAGGAAGCTTTATATGTGTAATACATTGCACCTGTGCGAAGCCGGGGCGGGTCGCTAGTTATCAATATAAAGCATATTTTACCTTTAACATAAACAATAGAATAAATTAAAGTATTCTCCAAAGGTCACGATTTAATTTATGTTCCAAGCGGAAACTTGAAATGTTATTCTGTCGAAAGGTCCGACAAACATTTGGGGTAAAGTAAATATTATTTAAAATTCAAATTATCCATAAAAAACGTTGGCAACCAGTTGTTCAACACAATTATTTGTTAAGGATTGACTCAAGTTTTTAAATAAGTTCTAACATGAACATTCAAATATTTTGCGAACGATATTACACCGTTAATGACAACTATAGATTATTATTTGGTGTTTGCTCAAGTTTAGTCTCAGATACGTCTTTTGATCATTTACTTATAAAAGGCGTATCTAATTATTATTTTAAGTATTGTACTAAATAAATTAATTTGAAACTAATTTAGCAAATAGGCAAATTAAAGTCGAGTTAAGTAAACGAGTTTAATGGATAGAGGTTTTTATTTTATGCGAAGTATCGTCTAAAAGACTTATTTAAGATTCTACTTGACTTTTAAACAAACCTATCCTCTGCTTGCGGTCGTTAATGACATAATTGAAAGTAAATTCAGTCGTTTTGATTAACATTTTTATTCTTGAATATCATTCCTAGTACTAAATTTGTTAATTTGGTTATCCTCATAAGAAAGAGTCAACGCTTTGGATATATCCATTACAATGTAATTGATTGATACAAATTATGAAAAAAAAAAAAAACTATCATCACAACTTTCAATTAATCCCCCTTATGATGTATATTAATGTAATGTTTATTTTTTTATGTTACTTATATATAGTTGTCGAATAATTATAAGAAAGTCGCGTATTAATAGTAATTTAGGTGTGTTTTTCAAACCTCTGCATCTAATGTTTAATATATGGCTATTTAGTTCATATGACATCAAGTATAAATCCGCCATCGACGCGGCGGCGGTAAAAGACTCATATAATATATTTTTTTACACATTTTGTAGATACAGCTTTTCCTAAGGAAAGTGCAATCAAATCCACATTGAAGTTGCGCGGTTCGTATATCGGTTGTACAATTTTCTTTATTAATAATGTTTATATTGCTACGTATAATAAATAAGTTATAGCACTACTTATACTTCTGTTTCTTCTTCTACTAATTTGCAAATGACTTATTTTACTTCTCCTGCCAGTTTTGTGGATTTTTTTAGCAGAATTTCAATCAGAGGCTTATATAATATGCAATACAGTTGATTCGTTTAAATTCTTAAAAACTAGTGCTCGGAACCTTAGCGAAAACTAAAAGGAACAATATAAAAATCTATATAAACAAACTGCATAATGAGATGACTCCATGGTGTAGTTGTCAAATTATTGGCTTCGGTGTCTATTTGTGTGACCCACAGATAGCTGTTTCGGATCTTGTGTATGTCCACGTGAAATTAATGTTTGTTAGGGCAATGTTAAAAGTAAAAAAATATAAATAAGTAATATTTCTTATATGCAAACTCCTAACGCCACGAGATTACCGCGTCGTGTTGCGCAAGTAGCAACAAGTTTTTGTTGTGATATGACTCGAAGCGTTTAAGAGAAACGCTTCAGGTCCGTCAACGGTGCGACGTCGACCCGGTGTGTCGACCTTCCGAGAAAGCGTAACGTAGCCGCGGCTCTCCGTTACCAGCTATGAAGTAAACAGATTAGGCGATTCGTTCCAAAACGACGCTGAAATAACATTTGCATAATGAACGAACGATGCAACGCTGAAACTGAATAGGTATTGTCAAATGTTACGTGGCTAAAGTGCCAGATATTTAGTTACAAACGATAACTTCTTGTTTTAACGGGGATACTCCACAGTTAAATTAGATTCCCCCATTTTACAGATCTCGTAAAAGTCCTAGGTGACAGAGAATGCTGTAAAAAATCGCGTACGTCTAGAATTAGTAACTTCATGCATAAATCTATCACTTCTGGGATATCATACACTTTAATTAGATTCCTCCATTTTACCATTCTATGTATCATACTCCATTAAGTCCTAATCTAAGTGGCAGAATGCTGTAGGTAATTGTGAACGTTTAGAATTAGAAAAATTCAATCGAATAGCAATTGGTGTATAGAATTAACTGCCAATTGCATAAATTTTCAATCGAATGAAAAAATTGTATAAATAGCTAATTAATAATGTCAATAATTTAAGACTCTAATGAATCATTTTCATTGTCATTGTTAAAGGGACTTTAGGAAATTGTAATATTTAGCTGCAATAAATGTGGAAATATGCTAATTTTCTTAAGACCTGTTCAACTTTGTACATCGTTCGATTCAATTAATAACAATGTATCCAACGAGATACTTTAAATGACGTTCGGTTACATCCTAGAACAAAATAAGAAGTGCAGTCGCAACATAAGTTCTTGTAAATGTAGTTGCTCGGGAACTTGGCGAAAACGAAAGCGGACAATATAAAAATCTATCAAAACAAACCGCGTTATATAACAATATCCGTGTTGGCTTATGCATTGCGGTCGAAGGCGCCACGGAGACGCCGTGGCCTTGGAGAAAGTGTCTTTTGGTTTCACCGCAGAGCACCAACACTCGCGCCCTGACAGTCTACCTACTACATCATTTGATTGGGACCCGATATCTCTTTTTACAGCGCAAAATCACTCGCTAAATTGCACTGTTTTACGATGGTTATAAAACATCAGCAGTTGCTGTTTTATTTTCCTACCAGTCCTTGAACATTTATCCACTTTAAACAGACGTTTATCGAAGAAATTTAGATGCTATTGAGTTAATTTTAAAAGAAACAAAATATTCAGTAATTCTGTTCACAACACATTCAGTACGATTTTGTGGATTTGGTATAAAAATATTATTATCAATTAATATCACTAGGTACCGATGCATTCAATGGTACGAAAATAAATGCAGACATTTGAAGACTCATATTCTTATTTGCAAGTTAAAAATAATAATAAATATTGTAGGATATATTTGTAAACAACGTTCTCTAGTCCCAAACTCAGCAACGCGTGTACTATGGGTACTAGATAACTGATAAATACTCGGTGGCGCCGTTGCTAAACTATTGGCTTGGACGTCGTTGATTATGGGTTCGATTCCCACACGGGACAAGTATTGTTTCACACAAATTGTCGCCACAGATAATTGTTCCAGATCTGGGTGTTTGTTTCCCAAAGAGGGTTGAGGTCATCAAAAAACATAGCCAAAATCGCTTTCGTGATTCACATGTTGTGCCGACCCCATCTAGATGGGTTAAGGGCTGAATAATATATAAACACCCAGACTCTGGAAAAAAAATATGTTCATCACGCAATATTTTTCCACTAGCGGCGATCGCACCCACACCTTATGGCGTAAGGGGCACCAGTAGTATTATGTCAAAATCAAAATCAAAATCAAATGTATTTATTCAACATAGGAGCATTACACTCACTTATTGATAGTCAAAACACTACCACCGGTTCGGAAAAGAAAGCCACTGTACTGAGAAGAACCAAAGACATACAAAACATTTTCAAAAATGTATTGAGCAGCAACAGTCAATACCTTTATCTCTTTAAACAAGTTTCTTAACGATTCTTTGGGGCCCAGATTGTAAACTGCACGAATAGCTCTCTTTTGTAAGATAAAGATTGTATTAATGTCGGCCGCGTTACCCCAAAGCAGAATGCCATAAGACATTATACTGTGAAAATAACTAAAATATACCAAGCGAGCCGTATCTACATCAGTTAACTGTCTTAATTTTTTGACCGCGAAAGCTGCTGAGCTAAGTCTACTCGCCAGTCTATTAAAATGTATCAATTTAAAGTATGGATGACTTACAAGAAAAAATTTAAATGAACACCTACAAAAGTATGAAAACGGTAGACTTTCACAGCGACGCTCTACACTTCAATGGGTTTTAAAATTCCAAAGTTCTGTTGGGTTGATATTAAAATTTCATAAAGCTTCCGCGTCGGCTAAAGCATATTCTTACATAAGAGCTTTGAAGTGTAATATTAAGTTCCGCTAGAGTAAATTTCAGTTCTTTCAAGGGTTTATACAAAGGAAATTTAAAAGCTAAGATGAAAAATTTTTATAAGGATGAGAGAGCAGGTATTTCAGACAGTTTAGTAGAACTGTCTCAAGTAGTTTCTTTTAAAATACTTTGTATTAAATTTGGCCCATTATTAAATTCGCTCAATTAAGACTACTATTTTTTTTTAAACTTATAGTCAAATAAATGCCTAAAGTTATATGATAGTGTGATTTTATCCTGTGTTGGCCCGAAGACTAGGATGTATTTCCGCTTTCAATCTTAATTTACCCAGTTAGAATGCCTGTAGCTTGAATTAATGAGTACTCTATAAAGTAATTAAAATAGTATATAAAGAAGTTTTTATTTACTTTATCACTTTATAGTACTCTATGTAAGTAATAAAGTAAATAAAAATTCTATTTCATTATGTGAAACTACTGAGTTTTTGGTACTTATGGTACCCTTATTGTTATATCTTTCAACCTGGAATAAGCTTAATAAAATGTCGGTAACATTTGATTTGTGTCTTTGAGGTTTGGTAAGTTAAAGGGGTTTGTCTTCATATCCCTCTGTTATTTTAAACAAAAACATGAGAGACTTTACTAGAGAACTTTAATTGAAGGTTTTGCTTTCAGTCCATAGACTTTTCTAAAGCTTCTTCAAACGTAGATCTTGTGAGAAACATAAGAGCATAGGGCTTAACTCTCATGCTACATTTACAGCGTAATAGTGCGTTAAACTTAAAACAGTCACTGAAACTAGTTGTCACCCATTGGTCAAAATAAGACCTTAATACATATTTTTAAAATTTATGTATTTGCGTTAAAAAACATATGTAGCTATATCCTAATCGTTTCTCTGCCAACCTATCTATGTAAATGTCAAGACTTTCAACACAAAAAGTTATATAAATTATAATTTAGATTTTGCATTGCCTCTTTAACATTTTTATTATTATTGGCATTTAAAAACCCGTACAGGAAAATAATGTAATAAATAATAAAAATGAGGAGGCAATAAGAGATTACAAGCAAATCTGAGCTTAGTGAAGCAATTCGAGAGTTGCGTAATGAAAGAAAGCACTCAACCGACAGGTAGCTTTCGAGGCGTCTTTTTACAATTTCCGAAGCCTCTTAATTTCAATACCTTATGAGGTAAATATATAATTTCTAACAAATCTTCGGACTCTGTGAAATGTTTGGGCAGAACTTTACATTACCGTATTTCGATAAGTAGAGGAAAATATGGTTATTAAATTTTTTAAATATGTTTTATTAAACTTAATAGCCATTCTTCCCATACTTTTCCTTGGTACGGTATGTGATTTTTTTAAAGACATAAATGTTTAACCGACCGAAGTTGAGTGAGCAATAACTTTTATACAAAAAATAATTGCTCGAACGCCATATGATTATATAGTGCTAACAATTTAGTGATAGATTCAAAATTAAATTAAAAAGTAATCAAGCGGAACCCATACACATTTCGTATGTTATTAAACGTAAAATATTGTTAGAATTTAATAACAGGACATTAGCCAAAACTAAAAATTTATGCGAGTATTACAATACAAGGTCTCCCCTTAATATATGTACATAAATAATAATAATAGTAAAGTAAGTAAAGTAACAGCCTATACATGTCCCACTGCTGGGCAAAGGCCTCCTCTATATAGAGGGTATCAGGGCATAGTCTACCACGCGGCCCCACTGCGGATTGGCGGACTTCACATATCTTCGAAAAATATTTTTTTTTGTTATTATTTTCGAAAATATGCAGGTTTCCTCACGATGTTTTCCTTCACCGAAGACAGACTTGACTTCTTCCTGAGAGCTATATGAAATAAAACCTGTTTGTTTTCATCAGGCGCAAGTGACACCAGGTGGCGAGTGATGGCGCTGGCGCGGCGGCGGGGTGCGATGGCGACATGAGCGGAGCGGGCGCGGGCGCGGGAGCGGTTCCTGTGAACGCGCCGCCGCTCTCCGCCGCCGAGGCGCTCTCCTCGCTGCTGTGGCAGCCGTACGAGTGCCGCTCGCCGCCCCCCCCGCGCTCGAGCACCGATGGGGCGATCGCGGCGCGCGGCGCGCGGGCGCCCCAGTCGCCGAGTGGCGGTCGTCATGCGCGCGCGCCGTACGCTACGTACCGCGCCACCAGCTACGAGATGCGGCTGCCCGTGCCGGCGCCAGCGCCGCTCCGGAAGTCCGACTCGGTGTCGGTCCGAGTGCCGGGCGAGCCGAGTCGCGCGAACGTGTCCAGTGTGAACATAGTGCAGGTGGACTCGCCGTCCGGCGGTAACGTGAACAGTGCCGTGCAGACGGAGCGCGAGAGGAGCGTCGCGAGTGCTGAGTGCCAGACGGAGGAGCCGGCGCGGCGGCGGCGGCCGAGAAGGGCGCGGGCGCCCCGGGCCCCTGAAATGGAGAGCGCGCCGCCGCCTCCTTACAGTACGCTGCCGCCGCCGCTGCATCCCGTGCCAGTTCCAGTGCCGGTGCCGGTGCCGCCCGCGCCCATAGTCGCACCCCACACCGCACACCGCTTCCCCTTCCAGCCGATCCCTCTCAGGTGCGGCCCATTCAACGTTACAGTCCGTTTATAGATCGATCGGCATTAAATAGAAACCGCCCGCTTAGTCGGTCATGTAAGCACACGCGGATTTGGATTGGAGAAAGGCGAGTTCATATCGAGACTACGTAGGCACCTTTGCATAAGGCGGTGCATCAAATGCGGTACATATGACGTATGAATACTACATAAATAATAAGTAAGCGAAGCGTTGAGAACATCTTTGTATGTACGACTTTGTGCCATGTTTCGTTGATGTCTTTTACTAGTTCTGTGTCAAATTATTACTATTCATTCAGCGTTAACAAAATATGAAGATTTTATTGTTGTATGCATATGTTTTCATAGTAGGATAAATACTTATTCAGAGCAAATACAATACTATCATAACAGTAAATAACGCAATCCAGGGAAAAGACTATAATCAAACTTGAATCATTGACTGTTTTGTTTTTATCGATCGTTGAAAAATAAAACAATCAATAGAAGCGCTCACCACTCCAAAGATCGTAAATATTATAAAACTTCACAATCTGGCAAAAAGGTTTCATCATTTCATAGCACATTCCTCCTGTCACGGTACATAAATAAATTATGTTAGTAGTTTCGAAATAGAAAGCAGATATAAACTTTAATATTTTTCTAATCATGAACCGTGGCTTCATAGTAAACTAACCTTTGTTTGATCACGTAATCTCTCTAATTACAAAGCCGTAACCGCGATTTTTGAATATTGTTTAAATGTTCCATTATCCTTTAAAGGCCTTTAATTGTCAATTATTCTTTAAATGTTCTCCATAAAAACATTACTGTGTTCATTCATATTAATATAGAAACTCTTAAAATTTTAATTTCATTATAATGAGTATTAAAGTCGAAAATATTTTATAAAGTAAACAATCAGAAAATAATTAAAATTCTTACATTATACAAGCCTAAAACGTTTGTGATTTTACGATTGTAACATACTGTCTGAAGGTTGTAGTGTAAACAGGTTCTGCCTTCGATCAGATGGTGGAAAGTTGCGTAGAATACACAAGTTGACATACTCTCCTTGAATAAATTAAGGTTATTAAATTTAGTTTTCTTTACAAATCTTAGTTTTTAAAATTGACTTTGATAAATAAAACATTCTTAAAAACGAGTAAATACATTTCCAATCTATCAGGAATTAAAAAGCAAATGTTGCACATTTAAGCATGAAATCACATTATTATAAAAAGGTTTAATATTTCCATTGTTAGTATTTTCACATTTATCAACGTTGTGGACGAGGTTGAAATTTAAATAAATAAACTTGCGTCACTTAAAGTACCACCTGTCTCTGGTTTGCTTGATAAATAATGTATCTAGCGAATGGACATAATATATCCAATGTCTATAGCTTATATCATTTTCCGTTCAATTAGGGCGTGGTTTTTGTCATAATGTAAGGATGAGTTCTCGTTCACCCACGCTATATTTTATAATACATAAAAGGAACATATCGTGTAGGGGATAATCTTATTAACTTGAACTTTAAATATTAGTTGTGAATTTGTATACACTTATATTGACCTAAAATGAAAAATAGATAACGTGTATTGTAGTTAGTAGTTGTTAATGTTGTTAAAATTTTTTGGAATGAAATGCCGTTGATAAATTCGTTACCCATGTGATAAACAGTCTACGGTTGAATTTTGAACGAAATATTTCAACAAATTTTAATGGTTAAACTCGCTATACAAAGGATATGTGGCCCTAACTAGGAGATCGGTTCGACCCAATCCCGAACATCGGCCTGTCGAAATCAACTTGCTTTTACTCCATCGCAGAAGCGTTTCTGTTCGACTCGTATTCACGCAAAAAGTTGGCAAAGCAAAAAGTCGGCAACAAAGTGCGAATTTAGGAGAAACACCCTGTACATGGCACACGGCCCACATAGCGCCGAGGTCCGTGTAGCCGTGTAGGTCGGTAGGCGCATGTGACACAGAACACTGCGCGATGTGGGCCGATCTCGATGTCTTTCATACGTCTAGATTGTTAACTACATTATCCGGCACAGGTAAAACGTTCGACGTATTACTTTTAGGCCGGCTCAGGACAGGTGTTTTTGTCGAGAAATTTTAAATGCTCGTACTTTCATGGTTCGATGATAAACAGGATATTAGTTATAAAATGAAGCTTTATTTAATTAACTTTACATTTTATAATATGAGGTCGTAATCTGAAAACAAATTTTAATTATAATTAAAAATTTTTTTTGTTTGAGTTGTTGTTAATATGATGTATAAAAAAACATTTTTTAAGAACATTTGATTAATTATTGTTTAAATTCCCGAAGTTCTGAAAGTATGACTCATTTATTGTAAAAGGCTGTCCTTTTAATTTAAATTACACGCGAATAAATCCATATTTTAATTTCATAATGTATATAAATATATTATAATATAAATAAATATTTCGAGACATATTTTGACACAACGCTATCTAGTGCAAAACTTTGCTTAGTTTGCTTGCTGGTACTATTGGTACTAAGTATTGATAAACATAAAGTATGTTGTACTTTTATTTTGTAAATAAATAGGTATTATAGATATAAAATCACCCAGATACTAGAAAAACACTATGTTCATCACAAACTATTTTATGTATATTTTGTATATTTCAGTAGTGGGGATCAAACCCACACCGTCTGGTGCAAGAGTCAAGGTCACTATCTTCCACGCCAATTAGGTCGTATTAACGTTGATAATATGTAATATTAGCACTGTTATCATTAAAACCAGACAATTAATTAATCATTTATACTTCTTTGTTCAGAGCTGGATTAAAAGCAAAGACTTTATTGATTTCCTTGGAGCAAAAAATATATGTATCATTATTTTCCAATATTTTTGAAGACCATTGCTCTTTCCATTAACAAATTATTTTGCAAAGACCATTTCTCTTACAACTTGCAATAAACAAATCAGTTGTGTAGAGTAAACCAATTACAACCGAGTGTTATATCGTTGCCAGAGTTTTATTTTGTACAAACGTAAACTGCGAGATCTGCGTCTGCGAAACGACGTCCTCCAAACAAAATTTCCGCCAAACTGCTAACGTTCGCCAAGTAGCACCACGTTTGAATCAAACTCATTCGTAACCTATAAATATTTATCGAATTTTATTTGCAGCCTATTTTATTTTACATTCGCAACTTTCTTTTTTTTAATTTCAGCACGTTTTCTATCTCCTGCCTTTATCCTACGTAGGTGGGATCGGCACAACATGTGAATGTTAATGATATGGTCTAGGGTTTTTTACCACCGGCTGCCTGTCACACGTCAACCCTCTTTGGAAACAAACACCCAGATCCGGAACAATAATCTGTAGGTCACACAAATACTTGTCCCATGTGGGAATCGAACCCACTCCAAGAACCCAATGCCTTGCAACATCATCATGGCATGATTTGAACATTATAATAATAAATTTGAGTGATACCATCTTTTATTATTTTTTAAAATAATTAATCAACGTGAAATAAATTACATCAAGAAATATTACGAAATTCCTTTTTGCTTTAGCTTTTAGAATCTTGTGGAAGAACTATGTGTAATTGATTGGATGAATTATACAAATTATATACAAATGCATAAAATGACCTACCGGTACAAACTGGTTAGTACCTACTCTGGCCTCAGAGCTAGGTCGACAATCGGTCTGGCTCTAAGACCACAATAACCAGTTTATTTCAACAAAAAGTGCTCATACACCATTGCGCACCTGTATGTCGATAATATGAAATGATGAACACAGATTTTACAAAAAAAATCCTAATTCGAAATTTCACCCATATGTATCTTTATTGTTACACAACTCAGCATTAGTAGCGTTTTGTGAAGAAAATGGAAATAAATCTAACAGTTTTAAAGAGGAAGAAACGTTCGCTACTTACGAGGCCAATTTTTCATGTGGAAGTTCTATTCCGAGATTCAACACTTCCTTGAATGCTAAGCTCACAAATATACCCGCGCCTCGGGCGATGTTGGCGCACTGCCAACATCCTAATGGCGCGGATCGTCAAATCTCACTAGAAATATGTACATACGTTGAAATCAAAAGGCTGCTTGTTGTATCCGTATCCGAAGTAAAAGACCTATTGTTTTTAAATGTGGTATTAAATTTGTTATATTCTCAAGACAAGGGTTTTATCCGAAGAATTACTTTAAGTATTTATGAGTAAAATTTTTACTTTGTGCGCGCACATCGCACCCTCAAAAAGCGACATTATATTTCAAAGCCAACTTTATCATGGCAAGCAACGACAACTTTTTGACATTTACCAATAATTCCAAGTTATTTAATAAACCGTTTTAGGTAAAGAAGGTTAACTTTTTACTTGCGTACATACCTACATTTTTATTCATATGAGCAAGTGGGCTTCAGTTACCTCACTCAGCAGATGAAACGCAGAAGTATAACACTACGCCGGTCTTCCATGAAGTCGTGGTACTTCCCGGATGGACCTGCCCATTCATGCTACAACGAAGACTGTTTTGTGGCCCTTACAGGGTAGACTTACTTATTAACTTATTTGTTTACGGTTTTTAATTGACAGTATGTAGTAATAATTTTCATTAGCTAATTTACTAGCTAAGTAACCTGTTTGAAATCTTAAATATGACTCGAATTATATTAATTGAATAGTAAGATTAGAGTTAAACTCGTTCAATAGAAAGAAACTTATAATGGTTTCTATCGAACGGAATATGAAACCAATACAAAAGATCGTAATATTATTTCGTATTGTTTTGAATCGGCTGGCGGCGGCTCAAGATTGCGGTCTTAACTCGTGACTTGAGCGAGTTGTACAACCAATTACGAACCGACTTCGGCTGATCCTTGAGGCAACTGCAATCCAATTTGCGAGCGCATTGTCAGTCTGTTCTCGCGGCGTAGTCTACGTCTTCGGGCGTCTGCCAAACAAAATAATTTTAATAGATTAATAAATCAGACTATTTGTTTTCTAACGCCCACGTTCGTCCCGTTGCCCTGAATCCCATAAAGTATTCAAAACAGCAGGCATTTGAGTGTAAAAGAAAAGGCTATTAATCTTTAAATCGAATTTATTTAATAAAATTAGTTTTCCAGGGATCTATTAGAAATCTTTTGTATAACAGATGTTGATACTAATAGTTTATAGTTGATATAATATACCTATTAAGTATTTTGCACATTTTTAAATGAACTAAACGACACGATTAATTTTAAATTTAAGTTTTGAGCTTTCGGCTTTTGTAAGCAAAGTGAGTTTTTTTACTTCTTCATACCATATATAAATGTTGTCAGATTTTTCAATTGTTTATTTTGTTATTTGGACCCTTAAATTAAGTCCGATAAAATCTATAAATATAGTTACATTTAAAAGAGTAGAGTTGAGTTGTTCATAAACGTTTAGAGTGCATCGCTCGGAGTATAAACACTTTCTTAAATAACAGAGTTATACGTAATAACAGATACGAAATGAGAATTATCAATTTACAACAGAACTCGAGCTATAACACGTATATTGCGCAATACTGAATTGTTGCATCGCATTGTATTGTAAGACAATTACGGTTTTGTTTCAATTGGAAAATGCAGTTACAAAATTACATTGTATAACTAGAACATAAATACCAAAAAATATTTGCGGGTAGAACAATGCATTGATGGACTTATTGATAAGATAAAAATCTACTTTAACAATTTAAAATAATTAATCGTTTCATGTATTGTTTCACGCATACTATGCATATACAAGGATTTATTAGGAACATTAATTTAATACCGGTGGTCAAGATTAAGACTCACATCTTTCTGCGCAAAGAACATGATTTTCTGCACGCGTCTGGAAAAGAATACGGTTTAGTTGTAAGTTTATTTTGTCCCGAGAGGTGGCGACAATGTAATACAGCGTACAAAAGTGGTGGTAGCGTTTTGACAATCATTAACTAAGTGCAATGCTTCTATATTGAATAAAGATATTTGAATTCAGATTTGAAATAATGCCATTTAGAAAATAATGCCATCCGACCATTGAAAATATGTTTTTCGTTCTTAGGTTGTAATACATCATAGATGCACAAAGAAATAAAGGAAGGTTTGATACAATTTTTTTTCAACCCTGATTCAAATTCTCATCAACATCGAAGGTATCTGTTTAAACAAAACAGGCTAAACAGTTAGCAATTCAATGAATTGGTATTTGTTTAGCCTGGGAAAATTTGACCGCTACCGTATCATCGTATTAAAAGTAATTTTTAAAAATCGTGTCAAACTATTAACTCGCTTAGTGGCCTTAGATATGCAGTGAATGGGTTAAATCGTTATAAAGACGCGTCATTTCGACAGTCCGTTGACGTGAATCCCATGTTGGCGCGAATTGTCAAAGTCAAGCCCCGAGTCTAGGTGAAAGTGTCGAGTGTCGACACGGCAATAGCCAAGGCGGGTTAGCCGATTCGTGCTTTGTCAACAGCGATCGAGTTCAATTCAAAGACTGAACGCTGTGTGTCGGCTAGTGAAACTCTAGGCCGAGTTTTTATTTAAAACGCTATTGAAATGTTTGAAGCGTTGAAAATTTACCATAAATATATAAATATGGAAAAGTATAAAGATATAAAATTTGGAATACATAACTTTGTTTTTTTTATGGCATTAAACAAACAATGAGACGTTTGCAATTTTAACCTACCTAATAGAATTGAAGTACATATCAGGTTTTTAAATTGGTTTAATGTCACAACACAGTATAAATAAACAAATATATAATATTTAAAAAAAACAGGTTGTACGAATGGGTCGGTCCGTCCGGGTAAGTATTACGACCTCGCAGAAGTAAAGCGTGAAGTGGTAGTGTTATACTTTTGCGGTCTGGTGAGTAAGGTAGCCAGGACCAAATTTTTTAATAAGTGGTTATTAAAAAAAAATTCTCCTGTAATATGCAGTGATTGGTTCAATGCAGCATTCTATATTTGTGGGGCTCGTGTAATTTGAACGTTGAACACTCACACTTAGTAATAAATTGCAAATACATTAACATATATTATCAATAAAAGATATAACACCAATGTTTTTACCGCATGTGTTTTTCCTTTTGCAATCACTACTAGCTGTACTACATAGCTGAACTAAAACGTTAAGGTTTTTAAGACTGTAGATATTGATAAAATTTGTAGAGTAATTGAAATCAAGTATTGGCTTACTAATAGTATTTTTAAAATTATCGTAATGACCGTTTATTCAGAATAAATTGATCCACTTACTTGAAGAGCAAGTAGCAATACGACGGATAATGTAACCCTGTCGATTAGGTAACGTCACAGAATACACCACGCAACGTATTTACTTCTAATGGTATTCAGTCAACAAATAGCTGTTGCGTAATATCGCATTAAAACACTTTCCTTTTTCGTTATCTACGTAAGACTCCTTGGACCTTGAGTTCATGTTATGAATTCATAATTGGAACGACTTTGTTCATGACATTTATTGTTAACTCTTCGGTGATGTTCTTCAGTTTAATGTATGGTTGTGGCTCTTATTACAACCTTCTGTTTTTGGTTGAATAATTATTAGTATATTATTTAAATAACGCGATAAGATAACTTTAAGTTTGTGCCATTTTACCGTCGACGAAAGTTTCCGTGTGTCATAATGATACATTTTGTCCCAATTCGACAGGGCCATTATGTAAATGATCATTGCAAGCGCTGAACACGCCATAAACGAAATCGTCCGATGTCGTTATACCCTGAACTTTGCTCTCACACAAATTGCTCGCACAGCAATTTCTTTGACTATTACAGAACAAAGGAACTCACGAATTACGATACATTTAGATTTCATTATCACCCTTGAATGTTACTGAACGGGTTTCTCATATCCGCAAGCGTTTGTTAAGACTCTTACGATTTTTTAAATGTCCACATTGTTTTAATTACTAACAGTTGTTAATCGAAAATGAATCATACGTAGCAGTTCTTAGCGCTCGTTGTCGCGCGACTTTGCGGTGAATCCGGCTGCTTGATATTTCGTTAAGTGACCTCGCTTGAATTGACCCACTACGCGTGCATTTTGCATTAAATTTGCATTGATTTAAATCGAATACCACTCTTGCGTGTATTGTGTCAAAGTTGCAATTGCCTCGTCGGTATGTAAATATTTATAGTTCTAAGTACATATTGCACTTCCAGAAAACTCGGCCACAGCCCAACATTGTGTATTTGCCCGTATACACTCGTATATTCGAGATGAAACAAACTTTGACGATAAAACTTGATGTTAATATTTGATATTAATATCTACACATCTACAGAGAAGTAAACTCCACGAATATTTACGCTAATTGTTAAAAATGTCATAAATGTTTTAACAATTTTTTTGATGACATTAACTTAACAATTAGATGACAACTGAAATTAAATGTTTTGTGAATCATTCCAGAACTGAGTATGAATACCAAAAGTTTGTGTTTCAAAACTGGTCAATTTGCAATTCAAAGGTCAAATATAGTTAGATAATTTCATAACATAATTTTAGCTAACACTGCCAATGCCATAAATAAATGTTTCAAACCATCTTAACTTTAAGATGAAAAAAAATCCAAAGGTATTTGATTGTTGTTGTAACACCAATCACCAATTTGTCGATAGTCGGCCAAAATCTTAATCTTACCCAAGAAACGATTTAAAATTAAAATTAAAGAAAACTATCAAAATATATTTCGAAAAGTAGTTTTTATAAATTTACGGCCTACATATAAATATTACTGTCTGTTAAATATAGGTTGATACGCGGGACATTTACATAGAAATATGGATTGGTATTAGTATTTTAATATGGAATGGTATTTTAAACAAAAAATTTGCGGTACTTTATTTCGTTATGTCACTGTAGTGTATTAATGTCAACGTCCCGTGTATTATCGTATATTTAACAAACTATAAAATAATGTCAATGATATTTTAATTCGTATTTCAATTAAGGCTATTTATGTGGTTGTCACAAAAAGGGGAATTATAGCTTTCAAGAGTTATAAAGTATATGTTAGAGAAAACCATTGGTTCGCAATATTTTCTGTCAAATGTAAGCTAATTGAGTTTTATCAAATGGACCCATCCAGAACAGAAGCCGTTATTATAAATCATTGAACTGTATGCAATACTACTGAACTACTAGTTTTGAAATAAGAACAAAAAGCATCGCATCCCGTGTTCAATCACTCATGGGCCGATTTTGTTACTTATCTTTGATCTCTTTTTGGATATTTTTACTTCAATTCAAAAGCATGCTCTTTATGATTTAACTATGAATGGGATAATAATCGCAAACATAAAAGAATTACGCATTGCAGCTAAATATGTAATTAAAAATCATCTTAATCGTAGTTTAATCTCGATAATGTAAATAACTATGTGTGAAGTCGATTTTAAATTTAACTATTCCCGTTTGCCTCCTTTTCATGAATTCACCAAAGACCACGACAATTAGACAGATTTGATGTTCTTGAAACCTCGTTTAATTTTTTACTTTATACGTCAGGTTCATTTGTTCCTTCAGGCGAATTTTTATTATTCTTCTACCTTATCCCATATAAGAGAGCCTACATCCACAATCACGCTTGTACACTCCTGGATCGCGTAGAGGGTTATTTCACTTAAAAAGTGGTAAAAATTTACTAATCTTGCTCAGCGGCTTATAGAATGTTTTAATCGAATCCTTCCATAAAATGTAAACAATCTCGTCGGTGACTCCGCTGTGTCTGGTTTCGGACGGTCACTGTGACGTAGAGGCTGTTTTGTCAGCTTGTTATGAAAATAACTTGCTTGACATTTACTAGCTCACTAGCTAAGTGTCCATATCACAGATAGCTTCTGCTGTCTGAAACAAAGATTTACCCATGGTAGCTAACGAGGATGGATAGTGGTGAGAAACACAATTTTGGTATCTGTTTGTATCAGTTGTCTTCTGTACACGGTATGGCTCAAATTGTTACTAATAACTAAAACATCTAAGAAAGCTAAGGAGTTTCAGTTCTCTAGAAACTTCTAAACTTTGGAATTTATAGAGTTAAGGTGTTCTAAAAATTCATTAACTTTACTTAGCGATAAAATTGTGAAGGTACCATCTACAAACCTCTGTTAAAATCTTAGATAAATGGGAGCTGTACGAAAGGCCTTCTCCTTTCGTCTTCCATAAATATGCTAGAAACATTTAGAGATCCTGTGCAGCGCATCGCTCCACCATCTACTTGTATGTAAACTCTTTATTTGAGAGCAAGTAAGCAGATGTGAGGCAATCAACAAAATTTTCCAGTATTTACACTCTTTTAACTTCCTAGTTACAGTTAAGATGATAGTATCTTCTATTGGTAAATAAAGACCGGACCTTTGTTTTACTGTCCAGGAATAGATGCTTTGCAACAAAATGTTTAATTTGTGTGCTCTTTTTTTCCATTATCTGCGCGGAGAACTACTAGTTAATTCTTTGTTGTTGCATAAATTGTTTAACGAGTTAAATTGGTCTTTAGAAAAAAAAAACATATAGATAGAAGACCAAAAATATAAGTAGCCTGTGCCTACATTTTAAATCGCCTCATCAATTATATCAGATTTGATGGACCAGAGATTCTCGTAAATGATGCACAAGGCTATGGTAATTAATAAAAACATCCAAATTGTCCCTGGAACTTGGGATCCTATAATTAATTAATAAAGTTAAATCTGGGTTAAATAGACCACTATTTTAAGGGAATTTTCAATCACATCAGCACCTTTTGAGTACATTGGTCACAAACGGTAGCTCGGGCTTCCAATGACATTCAGATGTCGAAGGCTTCAGTATGTTCCATGACCATGAAAGTTACAAAGTAATCGATTCGGGAATCAAAATAAAAAATAAACTCGTTTAAACGGTAAAAATAGTTTCATGTAGCGATTAGAAAATAATGAAATAACGAATTATTTTAATGCACTCGGGCATTTTCTAAGTTTCTTATTGCTCGTTCGTCAATCGGTAATTGTTTAAGATAAATATAGCTGTAAGAAACATGAAAATGTTATGAACTACCAGACTAGTTTTACTTCTAAGAGGAAAACTGATCCCTACAATGACCCTTTTAGCTGGTGTTACTGACATTTACGGTCTTTCGTGTTCTGCGGGAAAATGGCGAATCCTCTATATATCTGGCATCCTGAGTAAAATAACTGAATGGGGAACGAAGCTGCGGTAATAGTCAATAGAAATGCCGCGGCACAGAATAATGGGTGCCGCTAGTTAGTGCAAGTCTCTGTTTACCAATTTACAATACTGGGATGTTGCAATGACTCGTTAATCACTCAGCGGTAGGAGGATTGCGGTGCTTGGAGAGGAACAATCTATTGACAGGTTCGGATTAAGTGGCCTATTGTGAAGATAATAGATGACCAAGAAATAAGCGATCGTCCTCGTTCTGATATACTTAAATTTTTAGATAACAATGGATACATGTTTAAAATTTTTACAAAGTATAATTAACATATATATTAATATAATATTTAGTTTTGTGTAAGTTTGATTTAGTGTTTTTGGATATATTCTTACTTAATATTGTGCATTCAATGCATACCTCGTTACGATATAGGACAATATTCCGTGGTTTCCCTTATCGCTAGCCAAACAATATGGCGTTGTTATAGGGGCGTTGTGAATTGCGGGTGAATGAATTATGTCCGTATTAATCGTGCTCCCGCCACCCAGGGTTATCTGAATGGGTTCCCCCGGGGGATTCCAAATCGCCACTATTGTTTCCTAACGATTATTATTTTAACAATGCCCTCGGACATTTGTTCTATCTCCCGATTTTCCCAGGGTCCACCGCGCGTTCGATTTTCCCGAACAATGTCGGCCGTGTATATTGTACTGGATTGCAGCTAGACGGATAATTGAATTTCCCTCTAGTCAATAACTTATAAATGGTTTTGGATCAGCGCTATTAATGGCGGACGGAAGCATTGACTTTGTTTGATATTATAAAAAAGTTACGATAAAAGACTCGAAAACTTAATTTAATCGAGAGTTGGTGTGCACAAAATATTTACTTATCATAAAATAGTACAAGTCCGTTAATTTAATTGATTAATCATTTAAAATTCAATATAATATGCAGGATGCAGTTGATAGTTGGCTTGTGGACTTGGCAATCTCATTTCATTGGTTTATCCTAATTTTTTATTTAAACGAAAATAATTCTACTTGTGTTTGAATAATATTTTTGTTTTAAAACCTCTACTTTTGGAAATAAATACATGTATGTAGCTTAAAATAAACCGATACGGAGGTATCTTAGGTTTTTGATCGTTACACTTTTCAATGACAAAGTAACATAGCATACAGAATACAATTCTTTTATTGTATAGAAAATTGCGTTACTTATATATGTTATACTACTCGTTTGAGTTACAAGCGGGTTATGAGGTCACAAGTTATAAGCATGGGTTTTTGAGTTTTACAGCGAATCAAGGCCGAAGCAAGAAAGTGGGTAAGTGCTAGCCAGTTTGTTAAGAAAAATACAAAGTCCAGATGCTTTAACCACTTAGCTAAAAAGCTCATTGTCACCCCAACGAAAATCTCAATCTCTTTTATGTACATTGTTTTTTCAAATTACAGGCTATACAATGCTATAATACAATGCTTGGCGCATCTATTATTATATCATTAAGACTTGTGCGAAGATTAGCACTATAAAATATTTTAATATTATTATATCCTTTATTTATAGCATTCAAACAGTTTCGAATGTCATTTTACAACGATAATTCGAACGAGAGATGTCGCCATTGGTATTTGAAATTTTAACTTTATTCGTGTGTGTTATAGCGCTAATACCTGTACTTAAGATGTAACATAACAAATTTGAAAAAAAAAAAAGTTGAAGAATTTTTGGTTAGTACCAAAGCCCAGAGCTAGATCAAAATTGTTATTTTAAGCTCAATTTACATTACAATTGCATTTACTATGACTGATGTTTATATCATTATTATATATTATGTCAGTCTAATTCCAGTCAATGTATCACTCAGTGCAATTCGACAGTGATTCTGCGTTGCGTCGGGCGAATGTTCGGTATTAATTAACTTTTGTGGCTACCAAACGAGGTCGTCGAGTGTGTTCGAGTTTAGAATTCAATTAGCAGGTCCGTTTTAATTGAAATCCCACCCCTTATCGCCGAAAGCCGATTGTTAAATATTTGGCATATAAATTAAAATGTTAATATTCACTTTTGCAATCGAAGCAAATACGATCCAAGTTTTTCTACTGATGCTATATACAGCATCGTTTTTCAGCGTTTAAATCTAATTTATTTATTTCCGAGCAAACAGAGAACTACAAATACACCGTTTAGTAATATTCGTGTTAAAAATGCTGTAAAAAGATATATTAACACAAGAAATATTAAGAGAACAACAAAACACGTTATAACTTAGTACAATCCATGTATATGTGCCAAATTTGGAGATAAAACTGAAAACGTTACGTTACATAACCACTGCTATTTTATAATAGTTTTATTATAAAATTTCTTACATAATAATAACAATCGAAAGAATGTCGATATTCATTATTTAAGTTCACCATTACTTTTCTCTAAAGTAATGGTAAGTAAACTTAAATAAAATAATATTAAAATATTTTTTTTTACTTTATTTTTAAAGGTTGAAAATGTTAATCTTAAATAAAAAAGAAAACTAACACAAACATGAAAGGATCTTGAAATTTGTGTTGCTATTGGTAACCTTTTAGGGAAACCCTTGTATATATTTCTCTCACGAAATTTCTTGTCATTGGAGCTTAATGGCGTGGACAGATCTCTTTGTGTCAGTACCCCACTAGAGCGAACCACCCTTCGTATTAATGCAAGCACAGGCAACGTTTTAACCGTCGTGTATTTAGGACAAGGAAAAAACAGGTCCGTCCTTCAAAAGGTAAAGAAGGTGGTAAAGAAGCATACCAAATCAATTACTTCAGTCTTGTTCCCCATTAAAATAACAGATTGAACAAACGTATTGTTACTAACGTCAAGTTGTCGAAGATAAATTGCTTGCTTCCTTTCTCTACCATCAATCCCGGCAGGTATCTATTAAGGAATATTAATTAAAGCTCTCTCGAAGAGGACAAGCCAGACGAAATTAAATGGATTAATTAACGTGACTGCTCATTTTGCGGTTCTCACTTATAGCACCTAACAACGTATTCAAAGTTAAAGTCAAACTTTCTTTATTCAAAATAGTCGTATTTTAAACTCTTATTGGACGCCAAAAAATTACCACCAGTTCATTAAATTAGACCTGTCCAGAGAAGAATCGGCAAGAAACGGTCTTGGTATCTTATTTTTTTTTGAGAAATATTTAAGAACAAGCAGCAACCAAGGGGACTTCCAAGTCTAGAGCAAAAGTCATAGACCCTGTCTATTAGGGTAGCTTTTACAAAATATTACAAAGCCAATGAAGAGTAAAGTATAAATGACTGCAATATACTCGTATCATTAAAATCATTACACCAACGAACGCAGCCCATACATCTTTTGCTTACAAACGACTTATTACTTAACGTTAAATTATAACAGGCTTTTGGATAAGGAAATATTAATTCATGCACTATGTTCATATGTATTTTATTTTATGATTTTAAAATATACATTACCGTTTTATTGTTTATGCTGCTACTATATTTAATAGTGGCAATCAAAATATTTGGTCTCAAGCGCTTAAGGTTTAATAGGACGCAGCAACAAGAACGACCGACTTAAACCATTGTTTCTTTTCAAAGCTGAATACCCAGTCCCACTGCTGGGCAAAGGCCTCCTCTGTACTAGAGCATAGCACAATACGCGACCCATTGCGGATTGGCAGACTTCACATACCTTCGACATAGTTTTTTGTTACTATTTTGAAAACATGCAGGTTTTCTCACGATGTTTTTCTTCACCACTGAGCACTTGGTAATTCAGCACTTAAGATTAACAATTTTATTGGTGCTGGCACCAGGACTTGAACTCGGGCAGGTTGCTCGAGTATATTGATTTATAAAGAGTGCCCAGACATTGAGCTATCACGGCTAGGGCAGGAAAATTGAAAAGTCCCAACAAAAGGCCTGATTTCCATAGAAAAGTTCTGAGTTTTACTGTAAAAATGTAATTAAAATCTCTTGTGCAATAAAAGAAAAAAGCCGTTTTCAAGCGAGACGTTAAAAATGTATACCAAACGTACATTAAATATCACACTAACTGGATAAAGCCTTTAGAGTTTAGGCGATTTTAGTTTTTAATTGGTTGATGTTGTTGTTTGTTGAATCATAGTGTAGGACGACCCCCCCCCACTGGATACTGTATGGAGTGTGCGACCTGTGCAAATGTGCGGGAAGTCTATGGATGCAGGTGGCTCAGGATCGTACTTCGTGGCAGTCTATGTGGGCAGCAATGGACTCAAATAGGCTGAAATGATGATGTTGATGATGCTGATGCTGAAGAACGGCGAAATTGTTGACTTTGATCAAGTCGTTTCATCAATTCATTACCTGAATAGAAAAGTAGCAGGAATACCTCGGTGAACCAAACATTATGGGGAATCAATTTTCAAGACTATAGGTATTTCAAGATTACAGGAGCTATTGCGTATCTGTCAATAGATGTTTTATATTACCAACCAGAATGTTAACGTAGAGAGAGTTTATCGATCACGGGAGCTCAATGGCCTGAGGAAAGAAAGTGACTAACGGTGGCTTCAGTCCGAGCATTGCTTTTAACTCAGTACAGTTTAAAGAGCTCAACGTGCGAACTATTTTATAATACATTAATAAATGACAAAAGCTTACTTAATACGGTGTCGCACGTAGCAAGTGTGATAAAACTCATTAAATTCACAGATTAATTAAAGAATTGATTATATTTAATAGTGATGATTGTAATATATTTTGATTACGCTGATTTGTGATAATATCCAACGAATGTTATATTCTTGGTTCGAAATATCTATTGTGTTTTATTGAAATTCGGAAAAAATACTGCGATATCCAAAAACCGGCCACGCTCCTGTCAGGAGCTTAAAAATCCTGAAATCTCAGGACACTTCCTGACATATGGTAACCCTAATCATGGCTCCAATAAAAAAAGTATATTTATATGCAACCATTTTCTCAATTAAATTATCACACATATTATATTCGCAAAATGTCATTTGAGAAAGTGTTTTTGCTGTAAAGGAAGCACATTAGATAACGCTAAAACATTGCTAAAAATGCAATAAAAAGAAAGTAGATAAGAGGTCGAGATTTTCGCACGGTGAGGATACTGACCGCTTAGCTTAGTGGCTAGAGTGTCTGGACGCGTAATCCGGTATACACTGTTCGAATGCTCGTAGCGGTAAAACAAAAATGTTATCTACCAGTTGATAAAATATCATTGTTGCATGTTATCGATGAAAATAATTTATGTACAATATAAGTATAACTATGCATCCTGCATAGTAATACTAATGTTAGTATTATAATCATAATCAATAGATATGATCATTTATGCACGATAATATTAGTGTCATGTACAAGATTTCCTAACATATTTTCTCCATGTACTCAGGATTGTGTTATTCGAAGGGAATTTGAATGGACCATTTTCATTTCACGTTTATTACAATCTGATATATTTTATCAATGGTATCCTCCCTACGTCGACGAATTCTTCGTAATACAGCTATTTTTCCACATTGAACGATATCAAATCACGTCACGGTGCGTTGGATACAAATATCCGATGCGGAAATAGGTTTTGGTGTGTTTAGCTCGCCCTCTCGACAATATTCCAATTTATCTACTAAGGATAAACGTCTTATCTTTGCACGAATACGTAGCATCATCATGTATTTTTATATATGAACTAGCGACCCGCCACGGCTTCGCACGGGTGCAATGTATTATACATATAAACCTTCCTCTTGAAATACTCTATCTAGTAAAAAAGTCGCACCAAGATCAGTTGCGTAGTTTTAAAGATCTAAGCCCATGTATGCCTATGGACAAACAGACAGCGAGACAACTTTATGATATGTATATATATTATGTAACTAATAATAAACTTAATAACTAAAACCAGAAGAAGTGGAAGTATATACTTTTGCGTTTGGTCTGGTGAGTGAGGTAGACGGGGCCCACTTTTTTTCCAAAGCCACTGCAACCCGTCAGGTGTTGTCAATGGGCAGTGACAATAATTTAACATCAAGTAAACTACCTGCACGCTTTCCAGCTTTTCACATTTAAAATAATTATTAGAAATTTTTTCGCTTACACGATGTAGAATAATTTTATATAAATGTAAGGAAATGAAATCGTCAAGGTGTAAACTAAGATGAACACTGTGTCAAAATAAAACATGAACATGAACGTAATAAGCTTCTAATACCGTTAAGGCTCATCGACAATTTTAGACAAATTAACGTTTAACGTTTGTGATCTATTTATACGTAATATTTTTTTTTAAAAAGCTTAACTCCGACGTTCCTAAGCCAAGCAAGTGATATTTTTAAATACCAGAATAAAATAATGAAAAATTTTAAGTGGTCATGTTCATTTCAACCGTAGGTTTTTTATACGTTTTTTACTACGTTTTTTATAAAAAAATATTTCTAAATTCGAATAATATTTTGGTACCTACCATTGGGCACGCGAAATTCAATACAGATAGTGTGTAACAATGGTAACATCGGACGATGCGAAATTGGCTAAGAGCAACCGCCATCACAAAGGCGGGCCGTTGATAGAAAGTAGCTTACCTCCTGCGCCGTTCTTCATTCAAGCACATCGGACAAGTTACGACTCGCTAAGCTCACTCACAGACACACAAACGCGGCCCGGAGTGAACCGCACGCACACAGATGCATCCGGCATCCCCATTTGTTACGCGCGGTGCAGGTCAGCGCTGTGCATCATTTTTTTTAAGCTTAACCGGTTTCTAAAGCGATAACAAAGGCGTGAGTCAGACAGAGTATGGTGTTTTGTGGAGATAGCGAGATGCTCCTCGAGTTCGAAGTCGTGCGTTCTTTGTTCAATTCCCCATCGTTCCAATTTGAATGGAGGCATACGGACGACTAGGTTTCATTACTCGTATGTAAATGATTAAAATAAAAAAAAAGACTTCTGCATATTTTGGTATAGGTAAATCAAAGAGTTCAAAATAAAATTTTGCCATTTACATTTAACTTTTTTAGACGACAGGCTCGAAGTAAACTCATTGTTATATCCAATGTATAATATTTACGTTTATCCTTATGGGTACCTACAAATGTTTTTTGAATGTGAAGTTTCGATGCTATAGGAGATTCACGTAGGGACTATTGTAAATAATATAAGTAGCTAACCGATTCAATAAGAATGACGTAACGTCAAGGTATGTACGGTACACGTTGCAATGGCCATCTGCGTATTCACATGCCTATCGTTCAGGTAGTCGAATCCCATACAACAGCGCGTTACCTGAGTTCTCAAATCACGATAACTCATCGGCACCGCACAGAAATTGTCGTCGTGATATATGTGTTACATCAATGCACACCTATCTATGAACGGTTGAAAAGGGATGAATTTACCTGCTCCACAAATGGTCCAAGTCGGAGCGCGACGCAGTCATAGCCTAACAATGCATTAATTCAACAGGAAATTCGCTATTGAAGCCGAGATGCAGTCTGTGGCGAGTTTAATTAGTTTACTCGTATACCGCGTTCGGTTTAACTCGGCGACCTAGATTTGACGTTGTTTTATAAATAGCATCAAAATTTCAATAGGACAAAAACTGAGAGAAAAGAAATTATAATGTTTACGCACTGGGCTATCGAATAATTAGGTATCGAAATATTTATAATAAAAAATAATGTCATTATATGTAATCATCAATATGTAAAAGTAAATGAAGCTACCGAAATGTCTAGTAGTTATTTAATAGTTGTCGGGATCAGGTCTCAGGAAACGAAGTGTTTGATTGTTTTGTTCTTTTTTTGACCCCGATGCACATTCGTCGCGTCATATACCAACCTAGTTCACCATTTAAGGTGTTCCAGTTAAAGGAACGTGTTTTTAAACTCAACATGTTCTTAAAGCGGTTACTTACTAAATGATCGGTTTACTATCCAAGGCCAGTGTGGGGAAGGAAAAAACGGAATACAAATTTTACCGTAGAGCTGACCTCTTATCGAGAATAAGTATCTTTATTATCCTGTTTTGAATGCGCTTTGTTGTTAACAGAATAAACCTCTTTCTATGTTTACAATTAAAACGGCCCTCATTAACTGTTGTTTTTATTCTTAAGGTTAAGATGTTATTTAAATCCGGAAAATTATACTTATTTATTTAGATTTTAGAAGTATTATGAAGAAGGAGGAGAATTGTGAAGCTCGTTATGGTTTGTAGAACGTTCCGTTATAAGCACGATAATGATATGAAATTTCCCAGAGACTAATATGTTTAGCCGTGATAGCTCAGTGTCCGGGCGCTCGCCTTTAATTCAAAATACTCGAGCAACCTGAGTTCGATCCCCGGTGCCGGCACCAATGAAGTTTTTAACTTTCTTCTTCTCTTATTAAATGTAATTACGGAATGTTAGTGAAGTGAAGTGATTGATTCACGATGCCTCAATTTTCTATACAAGCCGTGAGATTTGAACGCTGATTAACAAGTACATTAAATTTGTAACATACTATTAGTTTTATATTTTCAAAAATGTAGATGACAGTTAACAGAAATAGAAAGATTACAAATACGCATGTTATTTGAGTTTCAGCGATTGGCCCATAATTTAATTTCTGCCCGCTTTATAACATGTGTGATTTTATTTTTACAATCCATTAAAATGTACGTACCTATCATCTTTTAAAAGCTTTGGTAATTTTAAGGTGGTTTATTAAAAAGAATTTCAAATGGCGTTCAGTTTTATTATTCATTTATAATATTAAAACGTATGCATTATTACCTCATGTTACATAAATGAGTTCGTTTCATATCTGAGAAAACGATCGTGAATCGTGAACATCATTAAAGTATTTCGTAAGCTTTCATATATCTAATTATTCTCATGTAACAAGCGACGTGTCTGTAACGTTATATAAAGAGTTTTCTTTGTCGATTTCGTAATAATTGTACCATTTGCGAAGTCACTGTACTTTTAAAGTGTGACTTTTGATATTTTTTTAACATAATCTTTATATAAGCTTCAGGTATTCTATTCGGAAAGAATTTTCAAATTAGTTTTTTTGTATCATAAAATATAATTAAGTAATACATAAATATATCTTGCATTTACGCCAATACTGCACATTGTTCATTAAAGATCCGAATAGATTCTGAAAATCTAATCTGAAAAAATATTGGTTCTGCACTGTAATCGGTTAATGATGTCGCCAGCCTAAAAAATATACCATGTTCGGAACCGCCCGTTGAATATTAATGTTTACGCGGAAGCATAAATTGTCCCTTTGATTTTCGGACCAATCAAACACACACACACACACACATTTTTAATTGTAAGGAGAAGACACACAGACTGTAGCGACGGTAAATAAGCGGACCGGTACTGAGGTCAATGTTCCCAGATGTTCACTTGTTCTAAAGACAATAGTTGCAATGCGCTAACTTTAAATGAGATTTCATCATAAATTGGACGAATGCATTAATGTTGTTTCGTTTATTTTCGGTACTACAATAATAAAACCGTCCTTTTTTGGTATCAGAGGCAGAGGCTAAATCTTCGAAGATTTGTCTTTTGGGGGGAAGAAAGTGTGATGTGGTGGTCGACCTTAGTGTCGGGCTCCATGACTTCCTGAGGAAGGCACCGATATTGTGAAATACCCTATAACATAATATTATATAGAGATGCCCTTGCTTAGCATAAAACTTGTAAAGTAAATGCTGTTACTTTACTTTTACTTCAATGATACTATATAAATATTGGAAAATTAGAATCTATGACCAAGTAACAACAATCATGATACCCCTTGAGCCATTTATCCAGTGATCCATCAAATGATCAGCCCTTTACGAATGGTGTAATGTCCGGACAGCCCGCATCCCTCCTCGTGTCAATGAACTCTTCAATTTTAATAAAAACTTACTCAAAGCGGTCGTACGTATATTTGTACCAAAAATAATTGAAAAGTTGAAAGTATTAGATTCCGTTTGAGAACATTGAAATTTAAACGTTCTCCTATTTGTTTTAATATTGTTAAATTGCCTTACATACATATTATTACAAGGACAGTTTCGTATGTCGGTGACTCACCAAGAAATTAGTCGTTTACAACAAAGAGCCTCCCCCCGCGTTCATTATTTATTAACACACTATCATTAATCACTTGACGATCCATTTATCCTAAGTGGTTCGAGATTTCGCTCGTAATTCCTATAGTGCGTTAACCCTTCACTTTAAATACTTGTACTTTCCTCGTGACCCGTTTGCTCGCTGATGGCCTAAATTGTTTTTAATTTCGTGCATTACTCTGTTGTTCCATTATTGCAAACACTTCTGCTACATTTTATCCCTTTTCGGCGTTTCTTTATGTTTTTAACTTAACTGCAGGGATAGTGCAATGTTGGAGCTAGTCGTTTTTCGAACACCAATTATGAGCTGTGTTAAGTTCGATTCTCACATTAATGACTTTACGCGTCGATAGCAATACCTAATGGGTATCGAAGTCTTTTAAAAAAGTGACAAAATAAAGACCTATATAGGGTGATATGCGATGCCTTAAATCAAATAACACAACATGTAAGCAGAGATATCACAAATATTTCATTACGGGACAAATACATAGGTATACATAATTCATAGATAGGAACG
Organism: Iphiclides podalirius; assembly: GCA_933534255.1. Classification (NCBI taxonomy): domain Eukaryota; kingdom Metazoa; phylum Arthropoda; class Insecta; order Lepidoptera; family Papilionidae; genus Iphiclides; species Iphiclides podalirius. The sequence continues at coordinate 7,742,868 of OW152822.1, read as the reverse complement.
AGTTGTAGCCAGCGGTATTTCTGGACCGAAACGAATTAGGGACCTTCAAGAAGACCGGCTTCTACCTTAAAGGCCGGCAACGCAATTGCGACTCAACCGATGTTGCAAATGTCCATGGGCGGCGGTGATCGCTTACCATCAGGTGACTCGCTTGCTCGTTTGTCTCCTTTTTCCGTAAAAAAAAAAATTCGTAAAATTCGTTCACATAGCAAATGTTATTGTGTAAACTACGTGAATCCAGCTATACCGTTTCTCGTACTTATGTTCTAATTGAATTGCCGCGGAGCAGTTGAAAAACCTCACTGATTTTGTGAGGTATATCCGTCCGATAAATTAATAAAGAAAAGACTAACCGTTTCGTGCCGCGAATGACTATGAAGATTTCGTAAAGAGCCGTGAGAAAGCGAGCCAAAGAATTCCATGTCAAGTATGCAGGCGAAACGAAAGGTGAGAGCATTTAATTACGTTAAAATTATGCCGAAAAAGGGAACGGGAGCGTTTCCCACAGATTTTCTCGAAATTGAATTGCCCCGCGGCCACGAATTAGTTTCGAACGGAAAACGAAATTATTCAAATTACGGCTTTTTGAATCTGATTGTATAGCATTGACGCAGCGATTCTTCTCAACCTTAACTTGCTTATCCCGTAACTTACAAATGCTTGACAAGCCTAATTTAATGCAGACCACTTATGTAATTATTAAATATATAAAAATAATAATTTCTTGTATTTTCGCGATTACATATTACTAAATGAAAAACTATGTTTACGGATTTATCGCGTTTATTTTTAGTTTTAATTCCCCACTTTTTTTAAATTCCCCGAGAATTAAAAAAAAAAAAATAAACATCCGAAAAAATAGTTTCATTTACATATACATACATAATTAAAAAAATACCGGTATATAAATATTTTGCCGGAATCATAGTAAAATATTTTTCTTTTTTCATGGGCAATATCGTAAAAGGTTTTATATATTCAACAATGTATCAATTTCTTTCAAGCTTAATGTTGAACTCGACATCAAAATTCATATTCGGGGAGGAGTGTAGAGTGACATTCGCCGCATGAATTATTGAGATTTGAATTTGTTGCTTCTACGTATTCCTGAGACCGTTGTTTGCGTCAGCAACTGTATGCGGCTAGTATATTACGGTTGGATGTTTTTCAATCTGCTAAGAGTATTAAAGTTGTCCAATTATACGCTTTCATATTAGCTAAAGAAGTACGGAATAACTTTCAAACAAAAATACTTATCGGAAACACAAACTTTCCTAATTTGTTTAAATGGAAACGTAAACACTGGTCCTCTATCTTCAAAGATAATTAAAACTTTGTTTATTTGGTATAAAATTCTTTAAGAAACGCATTCTCTAGTTTAATGCAGTTGTCCTTCAGTTTATATAATCATTGGCATAAAAAACAATTACCGAAAAAAATTATGTCGATATTAAAGAAGCGTGTAATGCTCGATATCAATTGTTATTCACACTCTGTTCACTTTATACTTAAAATTGTTTTTTTTACTTTTTAAATCGGTATACCATTTTCGGTTTTTAGGGTTCCGTACCCAAAGGGTAAAAAGGAACCCTATTATTAAGACTTCCTTCTGATATAAGATATACTTTTCCAATATATCCTTTTCATAATTTTTGTCCTTTTACGACTAACGATTGCATCACCTAATACGATCAGTTGGAAAATAAGCCAGGAATAAAAAAAAATTTAACTTCGAAAGCAAATTTCAAGGCAAATAATAACGTTTAAAATGTCCACCACATGTATTCGCAAGCCAAGGGAATTATTTCCCGTTGTTCATTATTTCCCGCTACAATTGACTCGTTTATTCGGGTAATGAAAAGCGTCAGCTTGCTCCATATAATTTCGGCATAAATCCCCTTTGAATTTTAAATACGTGAATGCGGTCGTCAATGCAAATTCAACGCGAAACAATAAATTTTCAAATAGTGCGGGCGGTGCATAATGTTCCATGCTATGTCGATTTAACCAAACTTGTTGTAATAAAACTTGGAATCAATTAAAGATATTAATATGAGCAATAACTGTTATGACATAGTTGTGAATGGTAATTTTAGAGTTATAAGTGACTAATTTTTACGTAATAATTAATAACTATGTGAAAGCTGCAATATTTGTTCCTATATAAGGCTTTTTCTGAATTTGGAAATAACTTGATAATCATGCAGCACGATAGGTATGTCGTGCAATATTATTTTTAATCAGCTAATTTTCTCATTTCAGGTAATTAAGTCAAATTCAACTTGCCTAGAACAAAGTGCGTAAGTAATATTATTGCTCGCTAAAGTCACAAAGGTTTTCGAGCATATATCCGACGTCTGCAACTGGCACAGATTCTCTCTGTAAACATGAAGGACGTTAAAAGGTCGTAATGTGGCGCGCTGACTTCGTTTGCTTCACAAAGGCCTAAGAGCTGAGCCGTTGTAAGCTTTTACTAGAATTGAATCGCCAAAGGTTTGCGGAATATAATACAACCCATATTTTACTTCCTAAAATGAGTAACCGAGGAAATGCTGGAAGTATATTTAGAATATTGAAAATGTGATATTCGTGTGCCTAATAATAATTAAATTGTTGTGTGTGAACACGTAGGTACAGTATTTTATCCTTAATTAGTGCTAACGCTCTATATTGCTTCAACAAGATCGATTTTAAATTAGGCGTGGGAATAAAAGTAAAAAAAAAAGAAAATTCAAGAAATCATTATGATAAATATTCTTTTTTCGAGATAACTTTGAATATTTAAAAGCGCAAGGTTACGTAAAATTAATTGTTATGTAGTATAGTGCATATATAATTGTATTAATAATAATTCACTATACTACTAAGAGTCGCGATCGACCTCTGTACTTATAGTATGTACGGTCGTACAAATGTGTCCCCGCGCGGTACATAATAAATACTTCCCTTATAAATCACTAACGTATGGAATTGTATTTTATTGACAGTACCTGGAGGACCGAGCTTTGCTTGGTTTTTTTTTTGGTAAATCGTGGATTTTGGAAATTACATTTAGATACAAATTACTAAGTAATGAAATATGCATAATATGTTTCGATCTTACCGACGTAATAATAAGAAAATATGAACTGGTGTTTTTCACAAAAGAAAAAACTTTAAAAAAAAAAGTAAAATAATAACAAAATAACAAATCGACAAAAAATAAAAGATAAAGAAAGCAATGATCTGGAATCGAAAAAAAAGTAAAAAAAGTGTGTAAGTGATCGTGATACGAACCACGGCCTTCTGTTTCGTGGGTGTTTGTTAGCGGCCGCCCGATTACTGACCGAGCTATTATAACATTTTTTTTTCGGTGAAATTTACCGTCGTATTCGAATAATATTTTTAATTCCCTGAAAACTGGGATAAAACGACATTTTCTAAAAATGAAACCTAGTCAGATCGATTTTTCGCCCCAGAATCTACGCACATACTAAACTTCATGAAAATCGCTGGAGCCGTTTCCGAGATTCCAATTATACATATATATATATATATATATATACACATATGTTGACACTGATTGTCACTGACGACATTTGTATATTTATTTTATATTTTTCTCTCCCCGTATATATTTTTGTAAGTTTTTGTACAGTATATGTTTAGTTTTTATGTATATCTATTGTATATGATTAATTGGTATATATTAGTATATAATTATTTTACAAAATATAATATATTCGTTCAGTTTATTTAGATCTTCGTATGTAAGTTTATCATTTGCACCACCTACCGTAGTCCAAAATATTGTACTTTTAGCCACAAGGTTGTCTGGAAGAGATCGCTTTTTAGCGATAAGACCGCCTTATTGTTACTACCTTATAAGTTATTTTTGTAACATTTCTGTATGGTATGTTTATGGTGTTCAATAAAGCATATATATATATATATATATATATATATATATATATATATATATATATACAAGAATTGCTCGTTTAAAGGATAAGATAATAGTGATCGTATCTTGCCATATTTTTAATAAATACCCCTTTTTGAATATTTTAAATGATTTTTAACTATTTTTGGTAGGGCGTTAAAACATGTTGTTACATAACATATGTTGTTAAAATAAAAAAACTAAAATTATTCACGGCATTTGTATCGTTCCTGATTTAGACACGAGCTTTAAATAAATCTTTTCTTAATCGTTGAGGAATTAGTGAGCACGAAACTTCGTATAGCTAAGATAAAAGGAAACTGTCATGAAAGGGCTCTCGACACTTCTATTTATTTTCATTGAATTCGTATTGTTAAAACAGTTGCACAGAGCAAAGTTTGAAAATAATAATTAGTAATAATTCATTAAATATGTATGCTGACTATTATACACAAAAATACTGAATAGCCTATATGTATATAGGAATACATTAGTTTTATTACATTATCTAGTGTATTTTGGCCGTCGTGAACATATTACACATGTGCATTTTGTGTTCGGTGATTAGGGTAACGAGAGTCAAGATGTCGATGGATGGCAATAACCATTTAACATCAGGTAAACCTCTTGTTTGTCACCTTCTAACTAACGTTAATGGGATTGACTAGGTTTTTTACGACCACCTCCCAATCTGAAATCCTTCGTGTGAACAAACACTTAGATCATATGTCACACTATATGATATAGGGGTCCCATGTGGGAGCGCATTCTTTTCTAAAAGGCCGGCAACGCATTTGCACCGGAGGCCTTGTGTTGAACCATGAACATGGTCGGTAGTCATCACTTAACATCGGGAGAGCCTCTTACTAGTTTGCCCCATTTGCCCATAAAAAAAAGGAACCCATGACTCCGGCGCCGAAGCCAATAGCTTAGCCAACTGCGCCACTGAGTCAGAAATATGATCATAAAGTTCGATAATAAACTTAGCCTCGTTCGAAGGTTATTTTATTTAGAACTATTAAGTCCAGTGAAGTGCGTGATACGCGTTTACCGAGTTCCATCTGGTCTTCGACCTTTTTTGTGTTTAGCGCAATTATCCATACTTTAGTTCACAATTTGGTTGTGACGATTTTTTATTAGTGGCAAACGTCCAAAATGTTTTCGTAAGCGATAATGGAATAAAAGATTAAAAATATAGCCGTAACTACCCTCTAGGAAAACATCGGGAGCTAAAAATCAAAATCAAACGCGAAAAAATCGGGGATTCAGGTTTTATTTGGCTATTTTTGGCGGTATGATTATTTTTTATTTTTAGTGCTAATGTGCATTTAATATGAAAACTTAAATTTGAGCTTCATGAATAAATCGTTGGTGGTTATCAAGCTTCGTGGCAGTCTGTAGGGGTGTGTGTGGCTTAAGCCCAGCAGTGGACTAAAACAGGATGAAGTGGTGATGATGATAAAATAAATTGTTGAAGAAAAATTTTTCTATCGAAGTCACATGTAGCATACTCGTAAGCACAAGAAATAATTATTTTGTCACTTCATCTCTGTAGGGATAGGGATCATCAATATTTAAAGCTTACCTTAATCAAATTAGCATTAATTTACATCCAATTTGATATAAATCATTTTTAAATGTCTAAATCCTAAATTTTCATGCTCCGTTGAGGTATCAAAACATATGGTCTTATAAATTATTTGCACCTGATGTATATTAACACTCAATTTACATTATTACGTTGTTTACTGATCATTAACAAATGTGCACAGGAAAGTAATTGTATTATGCAGATAAACATGTAAGATGTCGAGTCCGCTTTTATAAAAATTATAAATGGAGAAAATATGTTACTTGTGGTATCATTATCTAAATAGAACACAACAATTAATGTTAACGTATGAATTCATTTACAAATTAAATAATTTCTGTTGATTCTATTTATTTTCTAAAAAAAAAAAAGTAAAGTAACAGCCTATACATGTCCCACTGCTGGGCAAAGGCCTCCTCTATACAGAGGGTATCAGGGCATAGTCCACCACGCGGCCCCACTGCGGATTGGCGGACTTCACATATTTTCGAAATATATATTTTTTTGTTACTATTTCGTAAATATGCAGGTTTCCTCACGATGTTTTCCTTCACTGCGGAGCACGTAATAAGTCAGCACTTAAGGTTAAAAACTTCATTGGTGCCGGCACCGGGGATCGAACTCAGGTTGCTCGAGTATATTGAATTAAAGGCGAGCGCCCGGACACTGAGCTATCACGGCTCTATTTATTTTCTGTTTGATGTAAATTCTTAAAATTTAGCGAGAGAGACATAATAAAAGAGTTCATAATAAAATTCGTTACGAAGTTTTATAGAAAGCGGAACACATTTTTACTTTTATTTTTTAATCTTTTTCCATCTAATTATAAAGTTCTGCCACATTTTCATTTTTTATTGTAATCAAAAATCGATTTATTTTTAAATGTTGAGTATTATCTCCACATTTATCAGACAGCCGTTAAACTTTGGTCGTCATTGACATTGATTTCTCAATCGGTCCGCTCCACCGATACGTACGCTCCCTAGGAACGCCGACGTTGAAATAAAATATATTTATTTTTGAATTGAAATTCCAACCGGCACTTACGTAATACGAAGCGAAACTTCCAACCGACGATCACAACAAAAGGAAAGTACAAATCGACTCCCACAACGAGATGCGACAGAGGTAGCGGGTAACTTGCGACTTGACGCTTTATCCCACTTTACACTGTTCATCGCTCGAATAATAAATAATAAAACATTTCACCTCCAACTCCCGTTCGAGTCTTACAGGGGTTGCCAACGGCTCTCGATGTCTTAACTAAAACTCGGGCTCAAATTAAGGACTATGCTTTTTATACCTATAGCCGTGAGTGTCCGGGCGCTTGCATTCAATTTAACATACTGATTGCTCAATCTGATCTTAAATCCCATCACCAGCACCAATAAAATTCTTAGTTACAATTTTAAGTGCTGAATTATTACGTTGTAAGACGTGAAGAAAAACATCGTGAGGAAACGTGCATATTTTCGATAAAATAAGTATTTAGCTATTGTCAAGCACTGGGACATATGTAAGCTGTTACTTTATTTTTAACTTATAGCTTGAGAAACTCCATCTCGTAACATAGTACACGTTCAACTCCCATGTCCTATACGCTGACATCAAGTCGACAGTGACACATTTTTGAGAAAAATAGATCCTGTTTAGACAAAAGTTGGCCGTCATATATGGTGCTACGCGACGCTCAATTCCATGCCAGCAAAAAGAATTCCCCGCCGCCACGAAACTTCGCGTCCGAGGCAATTGTTTGGAAAATGTTTACGTACGGTCAGCAACGTTTCTGCTTCCATTAAGCTGTCAAAACTGCTTCAAGCGTATTCACTGCGCGGGGCATTCAGTACGAAGCTTTTCGTTTCGAGGCTCTTATTATGCGTTCCAAAGTCGAAATCTCTTTAACCTTTCGATGGGGATTTCTTTTTTCGTTTAGCCTAATCAATGTGGGTCCGGGGGAGCACAAAAAGGGCCCACATGTGTCATTATGCCGATCCGAAGTCGTGTCAGGGAGTTGAGATGCGTGCCCTGTGGGAGGCCGACCTCAATTACCGAGTCATATACCTGGGCCCTCGAAGGTCCCTTCCAATCTGAGCCTTTGGTAATCAGATAGTCCATTGATGTATTCGCAAGTAATACACAATGTCGCATTCGTGTGGATAAACTCGTTTAGTAACGTCCTCATTTGTAATGTTTTTGTATATTTCTTATCCTATTTATTTCCCAGCCTGTTATTTTACTTGACAAAACAAAAAGTGACCTATTCTTAATATATCAAATTAAGGTTTAATTGAGTAAAATAATATTAATAATATATAAAAAAAACATTAATAATATATAAAATTGAATACAGGGTGGCTTTTCTAAGTGTATCCATTTTTTTAAATTAAATTCTAGACATAAATAATGTTATATAAAAAAATATAAATATTTAAAATCACTTGAGAGTGAGTAATTCATTATTATTTACATTCATTTAAACTTATCTCAAAAAGTGCGTGATTTATACGCAACTCATTTATTTTAAATAGAATGTCATTTATTTTTGGAAAAAAAAACTTTGTTTTTTATTACGATAAACGACTATACTACCGAGTCTGAACCTCCTGTGTAAATTTGGGCATTTCTCAAAAAATCTCCCTGTATATCAAATCCCGTTGCCATAAATCGAGACCCTTATGCAAAGAGTATATCTATGTACGTTTTTACCTTAAACATGTGATTGTGTGAAACGCGGACCAAAAACATAAACAAAGATTCAACTGTTCGTGGATATACATGTGTTAAAGTAAAAGTAATTATATAAAATTAACCAAACAATGACATTTTCATAAGTAACTATAAAATTATTCACCGAGAGGAGGAAACAAACAATAAATTACCCTGTTGGTTTCCATATATAACTCGATTACACCCTTCCCGTAAATGGGCCTGTCAACGTGTCGATAATTATTTCAATTAATGTTTGATACAAAAGTAATTACCCATAGTTGCGAGCGGGCCGTAACTAATTTGTGTTGATTGCGAAAACGAACGTTGGCTTTATGTCCGATAATTCCCGCGGGAGCGGTCTGCGTTAACGTTCGCGCGATCTCTAACCGGTACTCGCGAACTGGTTGGCTTAATACAAAGGCATAGGTAACCTTCCTGGGACTCTATCCCACGCAACCCACAAATCGTAAGTATCGTAAGCCGTAACGCATATCGCGTTCTAACAACAATTCAATGCGAAAGCTCGAATTCTACACTATTTAAATATTTCACTTTATGGCAATTCAATAATATCTTATCTACGCGGCCATGGATCATTCACGATAAATTTTTGTGAGAAATTTACCGTGCTAATGTTAAATTTAAGACCACCGCGTGACCACGATTAAATAAATTCAAAGTGAACTCGACAAAATCCGTAACAATGGTTTCGTAAGTACCTTATTCGTAAATTAATTGACGCTTTTCTTCTTTAATCCTCCGCTGACAGATTTTAGTGAAATTATTATTAAGTCTTATCGCGACAAGCTGACACGGGGTGTTTGTCGCGTAATCTCAAATTAGGTGAGTAACGCCCAGTTTCTGAAACACTGATCCGCTTAAAAGTCATGTGGATAAACAATTTGAATTGATTATTCTGATCATTAAGAAGATCATCTGATCAATTCAAAGAGTTTAACAATCCTTTTGGTAACTCAAATGACATTTGAAAAGCCATTTGACAGTTTGTTAGTTGTTTTTGAATTGTTTTTGTAATTTGTTAGTTGACTTCTAAGATGACCAGTGTTTCAGAAACCGGACGTCAATCTCTTAACCGTTAGACTTAGTTATTAGTAGTTTTTAAAGTACTAAAAATGTTTACTAAATAAGTACTAAGAATTTCATAAATTATATGTAACGACGACATCAGACAACGTAGTTCAACGAAAGATTTATTAATTTTAAAAACATCAAGAAGAAAATTTATTTTGTCATAAGTAATAAACATTACAAGTAGAGTACAATATTTTGGAATTGGTTGAACTTAAAAGAAATGTTTCAAACAAGTCATAAAACATTAAAGCATATTTAATTGCTTATCGCTATGACGCATTGAGAGATGTATGTTGAAACGTAATCTTTATGTAATTTAAATTGTTTATAGTGCTAATCTTTGCACTTAAGATTGAACATTACAACTTAAGATTCTACATATTTTAAAGTAATCTTTATGTGTTTTTTTAACTTAAGCATTTTGTCAAAATAGCAAAGGAATAAATTTTTAATAGGTAAGTTTCGAAAGCTCCATAGAAGTCGTATCAAGTTAAAACTCTTCATATTATTCATACCGTCCAAATCTAACAGAATTCACCGCAAACGAGAACAAGAAATGTTTCACTTAGTATTTTAGTAATTATAGAACTTTTCATAACGATTTATTGTACCAACGTGGTTTAAAATGAATGTATTTATAATAATATTTACGTATTTTATCGCGTAAAATTTTTATTTCAAACACGCGATGTTTCGAAAATTTCTTCGCGTCCCTTCGCGCGCAAAGTTTTAAGATTGGCGTGCTCCCGTTTGTCTGTTTGTGAAATATTTTCCTAATGTGACCCGCTGTGTGCTACCGAGTCCCGATACGAATTCGACAGGGGCGTTGAATATTTCAGACGGCGACGTAACGATGTAGGCTGTGACGCAAGCGTTCGCGGAGGCGCCTGCTAAATCCTCGGGGATTCAATTTCCCCCGTCGGCCAACACACGTTCATACGGGTAAGACAGTCTCTACGTACCATATTCGAATTAAAAAGAAATACTTTTTGCACAAATAAATGATAAAGTGATACATACAAGCTGCTTGTGGCTTATGAAAATGTTAATTGTATTTTGATGTTATACTGCTTTTTCGTTTGGATAAAATTATGATAGTAAAATTTTTACGACATGATAAAGTTGGTTGCAAAACTACCAAGTTGACGGTAATTTTAATTCCAAATTATTTAATTAAACACATTTTACTTAGAGTATTGAAACAGAGTACTGAAACATAAAATTTTTAGTTATTTGGACATTTGCAACACCCGTAGGGTTGCAAATGTGTTATCGCTCACCAGATGAAACACTCAGCAGAAGTAGGACACTTCCACATCACGCCGGACATTGTGAGGTCGTGGTCCTTATCGGGATGGACCTGCTCATTCGTGCAACAGCCGAAGCTGTTGTGTGACCCTATCGCAATTTTATTACGTAAAGGAGTATGTACTTTTTTTAAATTGCTCCGTTTGGAACCTAGTATTCAAGTTTTGTATAAGGAAATTTATCTTTCATAATACGTTTATTTGTAAATTTTCAAACGCAAACGTAAAAATAATGAAAAATAGATTAAATAAATCAGTTAGAACAATAATTTATAATTATATTATTAAAATATTAATTGATAAATACACACCCGAAGCTTCGCCGACCTGATTACGTTTACTCTGAATACATTCTCCAAAATAATAAACGCCCGACGTAGTTCGTACGTTTACGAGAGCAGTGCGGGCACTTTTGTTCGGGGCGAAATCAAACAAAAAGCTTTTCACATTGTTTGAATGATCAGTACGATATTAAACACGGACACACGGTTTCAAAACGAGCAGCTGTTTAAACATCGGAAACGGCCTTCATTGTTGCCACTGCATCAAATTACCGCGCCGATTGAAATCTAAGCCTTCCATTTTTTTTTTCTATTGTACATAAAGCGCGTTTTGCGCACGTACAATTGTTTACGTGATACCCCGCTTTATTGCCGTGATGAACAATCGCTTTAATTGCGTAAATATTTTTAACAGCAATTTTACATGCGCAAGTTATTCTAAACTCATAATATTTATCTGTTTAGGTGTCTTTTGTTATACTACTGTTTGTGTACATTAAGCAGTTCTAGAACAAATATCTCTTCTTCGAACCAGCGGTCAAAAACGTAGAAATTAGGTTACTTTCAAGTGCGTATTTATCAAAAAACTTGCGAAGTATTCGTCGTTTGCTCGATGCTACTATAAAAGCTTAATACGTCATCATCACCAGCGAGAAACAAGCGAGAACCAATGATATATCCTATAGTTTTGATTTAACAGTTCTTAGTTAATTGCCACTAATTTTAAACATCTCTTTGAAGTCCAATTCGACCATATAACTTATTGTTATTTAAAAAATAAGTAAAGTAACAGGTCATAAATGGCCCACTGCTTGGTAAATGCCTCTTCTGTAAAGATGGTATCCCTAGCCACTGCGGATTGGCGGACTTCACATACTTTCCAAAGTAACTATGTCGAAAATATTCAGGTTTTTTTATGATATTTTCCTTCACCGCTGAGCACGTATTAAGTCAGCACTAAATTTAACAATTTAATTGGGGCTTGCTTGCACCGGGGATCGAACTCAGGTTGCTCGAGTAAATTGAAGTAAATGCGAGTGCCCGGATACTGAGATATCACGGTCCATTATCATGTCCATTTACTCTTTTGCCCAGCGCTTGAAAAAATCGTGTTCCATAATAACAATAATTTAAATATGAAACACTAAAATTAAATGTGCTATTCGTATTTAGTTTTATTCTTCAAATTAATATATACGTATGTTGATATGCACTTAAAACTTGCATGCACGGTTTGTATGTACCAGGATATCAGATTTATTAAGAGTAGATTGTGTATTAGTGTGTTTTGTATAACGTTACAGCGAGCCGGCAGCTGTTTTATCGTCGGAAGCCATGCGTTCATTGTTGGCACGCCCGCAGTGGGCCATATTAAATAACATGCTTTATAAGCTTAAAATTAATGTAGGCTTACGCTCTTAGTAAATACGTGTTTTATTGCCTCATGACGATTTATTACCTTAATTTTACATTGACACATATGTTAAAATCACTAATATACCACTATATAAACTGTCGACATTTAAGTACAAAATTATTACGTATGTATTTCCCTTTGCACGAATAAAGTTGCATAAAATGTAATTCAAATATAGAAATATTACTGTTCTTTTCTTTGAATTTTTCGTCTTAGTCACGTCCTGCACACTTGGAAAATTGTCTAATGATATCGTACAAAATGCTGTTCACATATATCTCGCTGTTATAAAACAAAAAAAAATAAAATGTACGATCGCTGTACGAACACAGAATATTAAAATTATTATTCTCATAAAATAATTCCAAATGAAATAAAGCAGATTTTTTGTTCAAATAGTTACCTATATTTAAAATCTTGCAATATTTATTTTGTAGGATAGCGCATTTGAAATATTGGGTTACCATAAAATTTTGTTAGCCGCAACTGGAGTTCGGTGTATCGTAGAGCTGACCTACCTATAAGCGACTATAACAATATTGTGAAGTGAAAGGCAAGTCTCTCCGTAAAGTAAACGGTTTTAGCAACGTCGTTTGGATTTAAGGTGAGCTCTACGGCTTTAGTTGCGATATTATTTTTAAATTTTCATATTATGTGAATTTATTTTCGAACATCCACATATTATAACACATTACTTACTGCTTTAAGTTGTGTTAGAAGTCATATATATATGACTATATACATATATTCATGTCCAGTACTAAAATTTAAGGCTTAAATTTTAGTACTGGACATGAATTGTAGAATTCACTGTATAAACATACCTATTATTTTTTAAGAAAATATAATTAAATTACATCGCAATTATATTAAAATATAGTTTAGTGAAAATAAAAAAGAAAACAGTAACAAAAAGAAAAGTAATTCGTACATAGTTAAAAAAAACAATCGCTTTGACTTCTTACTGAATAAAGAAGTTGTTACCGACTAGCAGTCTTACTTGTTACGAATTAATATTAGATTAACTGACATTGACAGTACCTACTGACTAGATACTTACTAAGGGAATCTAAAAAGTGACGTACATTAAGTGCTAAAAAATATTGTTATTTAATATAGTTAAAGTTTGTCTCTGATAAATTTTGGTTTATATTTATTATTTTCAATGTTTACTTTTAACATAATTATCGTATTTAAATAATTATGTTATTATAAGTTTACAAGCAAATTACAAGCGTATTACAATCATACGTCCGGACAATAAGCTATCACGACCCCGATATTACTTCAAATAAATAAAATTGTTTCGTTTCATTTGTATCCATTCGATCTACGTTCAGTGGTTCGCTTGTACAACAATGTCAACTATGCACTCCCACAACTAACTTCGTGAATCGGACGTTCCAATATTCTCGGATAACGACTTAAATGATTTGTTAGTTCTGTTCTACCAACTTCATACAATACGCCCCTCTCCTTTATAACTCGATGCGAAAGTATTCCGGCTAACGTCGCAATAGGTAAACTTTTGGCTGAAAATACGAGCCAAGTTTCATCCTAACCCGCGGCTCAGTGGAAAAAATCTGCTCTGATCCCCGACGAGCGGCCGCGCTCAGACGCGATAAAATTTACATGTTTCGCTTTCAGCCTATATTTTATTTTAAAGGGTGAAATAAGAAGGCATTACACAAAGGGAATATTCAATTAGAGGCTGCTTGTAGATTTATGCAGGGGAAGGGGCGTCACTCGAACTTATTTCCCTCCGTGTTCTTTCTATTACTTCTCCTTTCTTCCTCGCTTCTCTTTCGACGCCGATAATGATTTTACGCTGACAACGAATAGGAATGTTTTAGCGAGGGCAAATTAGTTTTTTTTTAAATAATTTGTCCGTGTTATAAATATTATACATTTTACTAGTTGTATTCTGTGGAAGGGCCACATGTCAGCCTCTGCTATTGAACAAATGGACATGCTTGTGTAGGGCAATACCATAGCTAAAAGACTGATGCGAAGTGGAAGTATTAATCTCATATATGTATATATATACTGCACATATACATGGTATCCATGTACCACCAGGTAATCGTTTAACAACAGGTGAACCGCCGGCTAACTCGCCAACTTTTCCATGAAACAACATTTGTATTAAAATAAAGTGCTAAAAGTTTAAGAATTATTGTGTTGACGTCGTTCTGAAATCGGATTATGATATGAGTCAAGAGTAACTTTTTACCAATTATTGATATTGTGATATTGTCATGCTATGTAAATTTAATTTTATAACTATAACATGAATGAATAAATAAGGTGGAGTGGTTAAGTTTTCCTAGAGTCATAGCCGTGACGAATTTATCTTCGGCGCTCGTGTGCTATTTTACTAGGCAGAGCTAATGCGTCGTGTGAACCTAGGTTGACACGCTTTAATGATTTTAGATGCTTCTATGTATGAATAAAGCCGTATGAATAAGAGCCGTGATAGCTCAGTGTCCGGGCGCTCGCCTTTAATCAATATACTCGAGCAACCTGAGTTCGATCCCCGGTGCCGGCACCAATGAAGTTTTTAACTTTAATTGCTGACTTATCACGTGCTCCGCGGTGAAGGAAAACATCGTGAGGAAATCTGCATATTTTCGAAATAATAACAAAAAATAAATATATTTCGAAGATATGTGAAGTCCGCCAAACCGCAGTGGGGCCGCATGGTGGACTATGCCCTGATACCCTATGTATAGAGGAGGCCTTTGCCCAGCAGTGGGACATGTATAGGCTGTTACTTTACTTTATATAATATCGATAAAAAATTCTTAACACTTATCCTAAAATAACATAGAATACAGAAACATAGAAACTCTTAAAAC
This sequence comes from Iphiclides podalirius, assembly GCA_933534255.1. NCBI lineage: Eukaryota > Metazoa > Arthropoda > Insecta > Lepidoptera > Papilionidae > Iphiclides > Iphiclides podalirius. The sequence continues at coordinate 7,727,691 of OW152822.1, read as the reverse complement.
AATTATCCTCTTAAGTAATAGATCCTAATAATAAATTCTTAAATAATATAAATGACAGTTTGATAAGATGTAAACAAAAATTAAGTTATACGTTGAGTTTTCCACACATACTTTCAAAAGTATAGTTTTGAATAAAAAATTTTACAAGTATGTACTCATAATACTACATTACTTAAAAATATTCCTGGTATTTTAGAATGTCCTTTTAATTTCCTTGTTGGTTTAAGATTTGAGACCTTGTTAACATTTCGGCTTCAGAAATTGGGATCTGGCAGCAATTGAATTGACTTAATAGCGTTGTAAAAGTGACGGCTGCTTATATAAAGATTATTACACAAATGCCCAGTTTCCGAAAGGCCAATCAAAGCAGCAATCACATAACACTATGTCAAAAATGATCAGCTGTTAATCTCTTGTTAAACTGCCTTGGGTTTCTGGAAGGTTTGTTCAAGAAAAATTAGCTAATCACGGTATAACCAATGATAATGAATGAAAGAATGATTTACTTCAAATAACTCTTTCTATTGTGTAGCTGTCCCTTTTTAAACAAAACTTAAAATAACGTCACTATCCAGTCCTGTCACCGTGTGATTGCCAACGTAAAAATCCGAGCTATAATAAAATTTAATTTATATAAATACATGCAAAATGTCTAGAAAAAACTTTACAGAACGTAAAGAAATGAACTTTTATCCATAATAAACAAGTAAGGATTATAAAAAGAAAGAATCCATATTATTTATTAACTTTTGAATTGCATTTTGTATTTTTTCTAATCGCATGATATGTTCGCATAATAATAAATAATAAATAGGTAATAGAACACATGAATGTCCTAACAACGTATTAGGGAATTATGTTTATTTTTAATAAAAACTAAGATTTTTGATAAAATACATTTTTAACCAACGATTGATTGTCCAAATTGACAGATTACTTAATAAAACTTTTGACAGCTCGTTGACCACCGAAAAACGCTTTCAGAAACTCGATTTTCTGTTGATTGACCGTTAATCAGTGACTAATTGCAAATCATAATCAATGTTGTTTTAAGACGTTCTAGCAACTCAGATCATGTTAAACAACGATTGACAAGAGATTTATCGTAAATTAAAATTGATTGCGCTTTCGGAAACTGGGTGAAAGAATCGTAACTTTCAACGCTTTTGTTCGTTAATTCCTTAATTTGTAACATAATTGGTTTATTGCTTTTATTAAATGCCTATTAATGTAGATATTTAAGCATCCTTTAAATGTGTAAATAGCACATGAGACTGTATGTGCAATATAGCTTTCCAGCTTAAGTAAAAAATAGAGACAGGTGACGACCCTGTCGCCGTTCATAGTGCTAAACGAAAGACAGCGCTAAACACACATGAGACGTCTGACAAAGCCGAAAAGAAAAAAAAAACATCGTCCTTGCTAGAAAATAATTCTAATGAAATTATCCGCGGGTCGCAAATATTTGTCCCGTGTGAGAATCGTCCCACGAACACTGACGTTGAATACCTTAATGCGACAGCTATTGCACCACCGAGTCATCTCTCATCTCGTTAGTGATAATAAAAACAATTTCTACTCATTTTTAGTTTTTTTTCTAACTATATGAATATACATCGATATAATATGTATAATAGAATACATTTAATAGACTCTATGTTTCCAAAAAATTTAGCCTAGTTTAAATTAGACTAATTTGGTTGCACCGACAAGAGATACGATAAAAAAGACAAATGACCAACAATTATGTTCTAAGCAATGCAGTTTATGAGAAGCAGATGTGGCTCGCTGTAGCGACAGTTTAAATAACTTAATAATTATTTGGCTCCTTTGATGTCCGTTGAAGCAACAGGGGACGTGCTTGCCGTCTAAATATAAACTATTTTTGATAGTAAATGAACACTCATATTTAACCGCACCTTATTAGCAAACGTAAACTTTTGAGTTTGTATTTCTTTAGTTTTATATGAGAAAGGCTAAAACGTTTTTGCTTTTGCTCCGAGTGCGAGAGCATTTTCTTTTCACTTTATTAACTGGGCGGCATATTTATGTTCTTTTCTGTTTCTGAGAAAAACCTTTCCTTAATTGTTTTCCACGAAGAATTGTAACCAGCTCCTCTGATGAAATTCTGCTAGCAATTTTCGTTCATTTCAGAATGTGTAGGTGCTCGTATTATTGCGGAAAAATAAATTACATTGTATTAATGTGTATCTATAATAATTATATTACAGATACTATTAATGTTATATTAACATAATAATGTTATAATATTTATTTCAACGATATATTTTGGAATCTAGGACATCATTCGACCTGAAACACGATTAATAATGATCCTGGCAATTGGTTTGCACTATGATAAAACCACGCAGCCGCCTTTACTAAATAGGCAGGCTCGTACAGAGAACTACCACACAGAAGACCGGTGTGAACTGGAATTATTCTTCTGATGAGTTTCAAAAGGTGGCAATGCATTTGTAACCCCATTAAATCTCAGGTGAACTTTCATTTCACTTGACACCGTCTCTCATGAAAAAGCCTACTGGTTATGAGTTTATCGTAAACCTCATGTTCAAGTATTATCAATTTATTTATGTTCAATAATAATTCATCGTCTCGCTACTTGTAAAAGAATAAGAACACGAAAGCTTGTCTTTCAGCCGATGTTTCCAAATCGAAATGAGTTTAACAGTCAATATATAAATATTTCAGCAACTGGTATAAACGTAACGGTCGTATGGCACCGCAGGCGCAAACAAATTATCACAGACATCGTATCTCAAACTTCTCATCTCATGTTTACCCGAAATCCAACGTTTGTACTAGAATTATTAAAATTAGTCTGCCAGAGAACCGCACGTTACGTTGTTAGCACATACTCGTACTTCCGATAGCCGAATACTGTTATATAACTTGTGAGCTTAAATTTAGTTTTAGAAAACATTCTCGTATATTCAAATCATTCAAATTGAAGGTTTGTCGTACAACCAATTTCTTTGTTACATTTGTGGCATCTTGATTTAAAAAAATATATACCTAAACGAATGTTAAATTAAATAGTTGTAGGTATTTTATATACCCTACTTGAAAATAAATTCAAATGTTGTTTACGACACTACTGTATTAAAGATATATACGTACCTAACGTCCATTAATATGATTAAAGCGTAACTTTGCCCATTTAATATGTCGTGACATTTTATTAGACAGAATATCACATTTTTTACTACGCGAAAAAATAATGTTTCATCCTGTGACATAATTGGGTCGAAAACAATATTTATGAACGTCGTGAAAAAAATAGAAATCCCCGCTTTAATTAAAGACGCCTCGCAATATTTTAAATCAGAACGGCAGTTTATTTAGTAGACGCAACTTTTATGAAATAAATTCGTCGTAAATTGTACGTTATGAAAACTATGAGAGTTTATCGCAACGGTTCATTACCGATCATAAGTTTGGCAAAAACATAATATGGTAACATCGTACAGTGATATTCATTAGGTTGACAAACACATAATATGGCAACATCGCATAGTGATATTTATTCCCGATCACTAGTTTGACGAAAACATAACACGGCAACACCGTACAGTGGTACCTATAAGTTTAAAGCGTCAAAATAAGTTCAAAGTTTTGGAAACTGACGGCACCGGCGTGACACAAAACGATGTCTCGCACATGTGGCTTTAATGGGCTGCACTCTAATGCAGCCCCGCCCTTCTCCTTTATGCCGACGCTGTTGAACTAAGTACCTTGAGAGATTGGAGCGGCTAAGTGACGTTCGCCGTGTATTGCTTTATTAAAACCAAAATATTGAACTATTAAACTGCTTGTGTAACTATTGTGTCGGGAAGGCACAAAGGAGATTTTTCTAATATTAATTCAAGACACCCTTCTACAGCAAAGGAATGCTTATACTCAGATATTTTTGTATTTCTAAGCCGCCGCTGGCCGGTTGGATGTCCGCGATACATGTGACGATAAAGTGCCTAGGAGTAACGTGAAACACGATTACTTATCTTTTCTTAAGTGCAAAATTAGTACCACTACCATATACGAATTTGGAATTGTCCATACTATTTGGATAATCAACGCTATAAATCGATTTCTTGTTCAAAAAATGCTAGATTATAACAATACACAGACTCGCTAACAGCTGCTTAATCTATATACTTGTTGACAACAACATAGAAATCTTCACAGTGAAATAGCTCTGTGTATATGCTCTGTGGTAGCTTACTTACGAACGTATTAATTTTTATGTAAAATTTTCACGTTTCATAAGAACGCGCAAGCGTCTATGTGAATAAATATATTTTTGATTTTGATAAGTTTTTAGTCTGTTGCTTTGACTTCCTTAGATTTCATAGTTCCCTCCTTACTTGCATTTCCGCCTTTCTTGCAGGTGAATGTGTAAAGCTATATAATTGAATAAATTCAATATTGTAGTTTATTGGCAATAAAGTGTACTCAATGATACCAAATTTGATTCACCTCAACTCAACGAGCAACGCGGACTGCGTATACACAAAAATACAGTACATAGCAAAAACTCCGCGTTGGGTGCATCGAGGCCATCCCCTGCATCCAACAATACTATTTATTTTTTTTTCTTCAAAAGGCCAGTTTTCTACGAGCTTGATGAGCCCTATCTAAACAGAGTCACGCATGTTGACATACGCGCATTAACAAAATGAGGAGATTTTCGGCTACGGACCGTCGAAATCCGGCATGCTAACTGTCACGTTTACGGCTGTCGATTGTATGCCATTTTAAATCTTGCAATGTTAACTGTTGCGAGCGTAAAATCATAGTTCTAACGCAATTTAAATAAATCATGACGGCGTTCTTTTAATTAGAATAGCAAAAACATTAATGTTTTATTTAACCTGTACGTGTAACATACGTTTAACATGTATTTAAAGGTTAGTGACAGATACTTCCTAAATGAATAATAGTTTTCACTTTAATAATGTTATAGAAATTAAATGGTTGTAACCCGAATATGTTATTAATAACTTTCATAATACACTGGAAAAATTAACGTAGCTTTTTTTAAAATCGAGAGTAAAGGTTGGAATCATATAATTTCATAATTGCATACTATACGGAAAATTTATATTATAAATATTTAAAAAAACGATATAACAATGAACAGAGTAACTGTTCATATCTTTTCAAAAGTTTATACTTACTATATTATACAACACAAAATTCATATATCTTTTACAAGATCAAAAGTCAATATTTTATTTGCTTAACGATCATTGACCATTTTTAAGGATTACTAAATTATTGAATATCGGATCCGACCGATATCATTCTCCTCTATACTTAACTATAGTACATGTATATACTCATTACTTAACTAATCCGCATTATCCGTGGCAGTGTACATGTAGGAAACACGAAATATCTAGTTAAGCAAGAAGAGTCGTATACAATAAAGTTTTCAAAAGCAAAGCAGACTACACCAATACATTAAACAAATGTAACAGATTATATAATCCCAATAAAAAAGCCACGATCAATCTGACACGACGCCAAAAAACTGTATGACGCCGGACTCGATTAGTGAACGGACATAAAGTGGAAAAATAAAGAGCGTCCGAAACTAATCTAACCCCACGAGCGGGCCGTCGCTTTTTAGAATTGTAGGCACACATTTTAATCAAGCATTCCACTTTTTTAGTCAACTCGCAGAACGAATGTACAGTTTGGCTTTGCCTTTTTTTTGTAATTTTCGTACAAAACGATGTTTTTAGTTTTTCGCTTTCTAGCTAATTAAAAATGTTAATCGCCGGGCAATTAAAATGTCTAAAATTTAAATTTGAGCATTGAGCTCAATAGACATACATTGAATATAATTTTGTTACGTGCCTAAAAATATGTCAGTGGTATCTTTGTACAATTTTCCATAGCGCGATACTACTTAAAAATCAAATCAAAATTACTTTAATGTAATATTAATTGAGAAGGTTGCTGAAACGATCTATTCAAAAGCTATAAAAATTTCACGTTGCATAAGTATAAACAGTAAAACCTATGATGAGAGAGAAATGCAATAAGCAAAATAATGTTGTCTGTTTTCCTCATATTTAATCGTTGCGTTTTTGGTGTAATTTCCATAATACTTTTTTACACAATATCCGCCAGTTTATCGCTATTTAGGAAAGTATTTCAAAGTTTTTACCATCAAATTAAAATACGTTTTAATGAATATCGCTCTCTAGTAATTAATATCTAGCAACAATGATATTTTCTATCAATGAAAACTTTTCCGGGTTAAGCGACATTAAGGGAGGACTTCTGAAAAACTTTTTGCTTATAATTACTGAATCAAATAATATGAATATTTATGATATAATTGTAAAACTAAAATTTTTGTACTTAACAAAATGCTACAATTTTAATCTTACATACAAATACAATCCTTACGTATGCTTTTGATGCTACAAATATTTATGTTATTTTCAATTAGTCACAAGAACATAATGTGAAAAATTCAACTCTATAAAGCTAGCTAGGAAGGTATAAAAATCTATTACTGTCAAACTTTTACCGAGTTTATTAAGTTCTAAACTTATAGGTTTTTCAGGCATAAAGTGTGTAAAAGTTCATGCTCTAAAGTAGAAACCATTAAAATTCCTTTGAGGTTTTCCTAGGATTTCTAATTTGCAAAATTCACTTTCTATCATAATTAAATCTAAAATATGAGATTTAAAAAACTATTTGTTTGGATTGTGTACGAGTAATTATAAAAGACATGCGTATTTTTATTCTAAGAGATATCTGTCGCTATTATTGGTCTTATCGTGGAATACACTTCAGTGCCCTTTTAACATCAAAACGTTTATATCTGCTGTGGAACGATAAGCGAAATGGTTCATTGAAATGACACCCATTGTTCAGGTTTACAGTAGATTTAATAATTCAATCAGAGCGATTTATCACAGCGAGGTCTCTATAATAATAGGTTAGAATATAACGATGAATGAGACAATACTAAATCGAATTGTTCTTTTGGTCTATGCAAAAGCATTAACGCTACGATCTTATTTATACCTTGTCGTGGAGAATTCTGTTCGTGTTCAATAACAAAGTTCCATCTATGCACTGAAAAATTCGGGATTCAAATAAAATGCTATCGAGTTTTTGCCTGGTAAGACTAAATCAACAACTACACGTCCAGTATGAGTTACGTACTCGTACAATTTTGATAGCAGTACATGTTATGGTTTGAGAATATAGAAATAAAAAATAACCAAAGCTGACCTGTCGTTCACAAAATTCTGTCTGGTCTGTCTGTCTGTCTTTCTGTCCGTCCGTCTGTCACCAAGCTGTAACTCATGAACCGTGATAGATAGATAGTTTATATTTTCACAGATGATGTATTTCTCTTGCCGCTATAATAACACATACTAAAAAAACAGTAAAAAAAATATTTAAGTGGGGCACCCATACAACAGACATGATTTTTTTGCCGTTTTTATAGATAATGCTACGGAATCCATCGTGCGCGATTCCGACTCGCGATTTTTCTCGTTTATTTTTATTAGTTTTAATTTCGTTTTCCCAAAGAAAATGTCATGAAGCTTTTCATCGTTTTATTTCTTTCATTACTTAGATGCTGAATTCGACGAATAGCAACACATCGTGGGAAACAATGGGAAAATTTAACTTTCCATGAAATTGACTTAATTGAACAGGAGAGTGACAAGCACATGGCTGCCTGTTTACTCGACTTTTATAATACAATTTGCCCTAATTCATTTTGGCCATCGTTTATTAACTTACGTTTGTTTTCGTATCTCAATTGCAATTTCTGTTCAGAACAAATATAATATTATTACGTTGTTGTCCTATTCCTACATATTGTATTGCTTAATATAATTGCTTCCTTATTCAATTATATAAAATTAGGTGATTCTGAGTACATACAAGCACTTTGGTTACCGACAGTTATAATAATTAAATAAAAAAACAATGCAAATCTTTTAAAATACATCTTTCCATAATTTACTTTAAGACAGTAGGTGAACTTATGAAATTGATTTTGTTAAAGGTCTACCAGGTCATGGAATGGATATTGAACTATAATTACATACACAAATTTCAAAACTTTCGCATGTCTGGAAGTGAATTTATTAGAAGTGAAAAATCCCTTAGATCCCCAATTTCATGATGAAAATAATAAAAGCATGTTAAATAAAGTAGAGTTTTTTTGTGTAATTTTGGCTTTTTCGTTCACAAATTTAGATTTATCGGAAAAAATTAGTTTGGAGAAAGTAATAAAAGAATAAACGGTTTACGTTAAGGTCAGTAAATTTATCAAGCAAGCGAGACCTCACAAGCAACGAGTTAGCACTTCGTTAACTGGATACAAAGTAATTAACTGTAAAGTCGTGTTTCTTGCAAGTCCGAAGTCGCCCTGAGAACTTTGCGGAGAAATTTATAGCACCTATTCTTTAAGAGTCGGGTAAAAATCCACTTAATTGTGGACAAACAATTCACTCACCGCCTGTAATACGTAAAATTTAATTCAGTAAAGTCGAGCAACCCGAGTTGAAATTCCGGTGCCGGCACCAATATGACTCTTAATTGTAATTTTAAATGCGGTGAAGGAAAAAAATCGTGAAGAAACTCGCTATGAGAAGTCTGCAAATCTGCAGTGGAGTCATGTTGTGGACATGCTCCAATCCTTATGAGTAATCCTTTGGCCAGCAGTAGAAGAGGTATTGGCTGTTACTTTACTTTACTGCAATACCTGATTGTTCAAACATTTTAATTGTTAACGGAATATAACATCGCTACTCGCAACAAAAAAAGAACACGTGGTCTTATAATTTTTTTTTTATGTTGCCTTTATAGTTCTCGAGAATGGAAGTTGTATCCGACGAGCCGACTTGATGTTGTTCCAGTTTTACCTATACTAGGCATGTGTGTCAGGGTGATGTGACCAGATGGTTATGTGCATTATCTATATCCTTATATTCATTCTATCGCTTGAATCCAACTTAACGAAAACGTTATTTATATTATTTCGAATAAAATTACAAAGAAGGATAGGAAAGAAGTTTACGTACTAATAAAAATATTAACGATTGAGTACTTAAGTTATTTCAGAGGAATTCAGTTACGCTAATATGGAACAACCAGGTGGCCCAGTTTTGCACGGTCAAAAATTACGTTACGTACAATTTTCTGTTTCTCGATTTAAATAGGAAATATAAAAATTAGATATTGAATCAACTATAACAATATAAAAAAATATATTAATGATATAAAATATTGGATATTCAATCAAATTATTGAAATATTTTTCATTAACATATGTTATATATGTAGATATGTTATATATTTATACACACCGGCAGAATTAGCGGAACACAAATAAAAGCAGGATTTTAAAATCTTTTACTTGAGGAAGTGGCCAGTTATGATATTTTTTAGTTTATTGTCAAATTTGAAAATAGAAAATTAGAGGACATACACTTTTTTATTCATTTGTTTTATTTTCCCGAACAATACGTTTTGTCAACTTCTTCGAGTAATAACTACGTAATTATATTTTTTTTGAAAAATTGCACTTAATGGTTTTTTATAAATTTGTTATTCTATAGGCAATGTTGTTTATTAAAAGCTCTTTATTATGCCTGACTTAACATCACTGGAAATCATTAGGGCTGATGAAATGAGAAGAAATGGCCATACCTACAGATCGATTGCCTCAAGGCTTCGTCGACCAGTATCAACGATTCATCGCAGAATCCAGCGGTACAGATCGTCTAATTCTCTTGTGAGGAGGAGGGGTCAAGGTAGAAAAAGATGTACATCGAGGCGAGATGAGAGTTTTTTACAACTTGGAGTTCCTAGGAATACGCGATTAACGGCTGTACAAGCTCGAAATGAACTGGAAGACGTTCGAGGAGTACGAGTAAGTGAGCGTACAGTTCGCAGGAGATTTGAAGAAGTTGGTTTAGGGTCGTATATACCTGCCAAAGGCCCAAAAGTTGAGAGACGTCACAGCGTAAACCGATTAAGCTATGCGCGAGAACATCGTCATTGGGATTTGAACGAATGGCAGCAGGTTCTCTTTACTGATGAGTGCAGAGTTCTTTTAAAACAGATCGATGGGAGACAGCGAATATGGAGACGAAAAGGAGAACGCCACATACAGTCTAATTTTGAACACACAGTGGCTTATGGTGGCGGCTCGATTATGGTTTGGGGAGGGATATGTTTGGGAGCTCGCACGGAGTTAGTGATAGTCACAGGAGGGACCATGACCGCGGATCGATACATCAGAGACATTTTAGAAGAACATGTTGTACCATTTGCCCCATTTATTGGTGATGACTTTATTCTAATGCAAGATAATGCTCGTGCTCATAGTGCACGATCGGTACAGGCATATCTGAGCCACGTAACTATACCGGTGATGCAGTGGCCAGCAAATTCCCCCGATATGAATCCAATAGAGCATGTCTGGGACTTGCTAAAAAGAAGGGTTAAATCCAGAATGCCACCCCCCAACAATCTGAATGAACTTGGAAACGCATTACTTGAGGAGTGCTAGCGGTTGCCTCAAGAAATCATCGATAACATAATCTGTAGCATGCCCAGACGAATGGAAACCGTAATCAGAGCACGAGGGGGAAACACTCGTTATTAATTTTGCTTTAATTTTATTGTTAAATCATTTAATGCTTACTTTTTTTTATTTTTTGTGATGGTTCATAATCATCTAAAAATTTTACTTATTTCAAATTTCTTTATTTTTCAATAAAAAATAACGAATACTTTTCAAAGTCGTTGTTAAAAGATGTTAATCAATTTGTTATTTTGTGTCTAATTACATTTTCGTCAAATATATGCGTTATTATCTCATAGTCTCACTTTTTTTTCTGTTCCGCTAATTGTGCCGGTGTGTATATATGTACATTCTATTTACCATTACTCTAGTACCTTCACTATTTTTGTTGAATAGCAATTTATTTATCTGTGCCGTGTAAACATCATTGTACATTTTTACTTTAAACTGAATAATGCTTCCACGATAATGAATAAGCAAATGAAAGTTCCATCAATTCTCATTCATTATATTCCACGTACTTCAACGAAACGCATGAAAACAAAAACGAGCACATATTTCATGTTAATCAACTTCTGGGTGTCATCGGTAATGGCTTTTTGAAATGTTATTTATGTTTTCGTAATGTAAATATCTCTGTACATTTATTGCTATTGAGTGAAGGGAAACAAATGTTTTCATAAATTAATCCGTACATCTTAAAACATATTTAAGATAAACATAAATATTTTGAAAATTATCAAAGCACAAATTATAACACATATTCTATCTACAAACATCGTTACAATGGACAAATAATGTTACAATTTACAATAGTGGTTTAAAAAATTCTTAAATGTTGCGTAAATACAGTCGCGGCTTTTTCCTTCAAATCAAATATTTAACAAAGATGATAAGAACCAAGAGGATGGGCCTAACGGTGTTTACCTGAATCCGGAACCTAAAACCCGATAGTATAGAAAAACATGAATATGGAAAAATGTTTAAACATACACAATTCCTCTGTTACTATACATAATGCTGTGAGTAAATAGGTAACATCGTATGATTACGTTCACGCCAAATTCATAGAGAATCATGTACAAAAATGAAAACTCACGTGAAAAGATACGATGCATTTTATGAACAAGTGGCACTTCGCCCGCGTCTTCGCCCGCGAAATTTGTGATAATAATCGCCTGATTTATTTATATTAAATTTTATATATTTGGAATGAATTATATATTTAAATTAATTATATATTTGGATGAACATTTCGCGGTACTCTAGTTTTACTGTGGCTCAATGAGTGGCAAAACAAATGAGTAGTAATTTTAACACGCTTTTATGCTTGATGACTCTTTGGTGCAGTTGTCGAGGTATTGGCTTCGGCGCCGGGGGTCGTGGGTGATTAGTTTCTGGGTGTTTGTCTATGTGATATTTAAGTTTGTAAAACTTTCTTACAATACAGGATCATGTAAACCTACAGTAAGGGCATTGTTTTTCGTAAAGAAAAAAGAAAAAATAAAGCTGTATGATGTTATGTCTATGTGGGTATGTAACGGAATATTCGAACGTGATTTTCACCAACTTCAAAACGCCGAATTAAATTGAATATTTGCACACTTATCAAGGACCGATAACAAATTTAAATAGAATGTGCCATTATCCTGATCAGGACCTTCAGGGTTAGATCCGATACCATGTAGTGTCTTTATGCCAAGTACGCGTTTAAATTTTTTTTAAAAGGAAGCATGTTAGTTAGATCGTAAAGCAAACTCTGATTTGAACTGTTTAATTTAAAGAAAAACTGATATTGTGGCCTTACTATAATAGTTTACGCATATACCAACACGGTGTTTTTGTGGTCAACCATGAGTACTATTAATACATGTAGCAGCCTATAAATGTCCCACTGCTGGGCAAAGGCCTCCTCTATACAGAGGGTATTAGGGCATAGTCCACCACGCGGCCCCATTGCGGATTGCGGACTTTACATACTTTCGAAATATTTTATTTGTTATTATTTCGAAAATATGCAGGTTTCCGCACGATGTTTTCCTTCACCGCCGAGCACGTTAATACTTTTCGCAGCGCACGCAAAATAATGACTTTTATAGGTATTTCAATCCCTTGGGTTACATTGTTCCATTTAAGCTAGATATCTCTCTTTTTTGAAAATATAATAAGATAAGATAAGACTTATTGTCTTAACTGTGTACTTAACTGTATAGGTGTTACATATTACATAATTTTTTGTGTCAACAGTTTGCCCATTTCGTACGTTCAATATACATTCACACACACATTACAATACACATTCACACACATTCTTTTAGTTTAGTTTTAAACTGTACACCATCAAGTGATATTGCGATCGAAGATTTAGTTTTCTGTAATTTTTCTTAATATAGTATTCAGAATGATTTTTGATAAATAAACAGATTTCTAGTATGTAAATACATATCAGGGTTAAGATCTTATTATTGATAAATATAGGTCTTACAGAGTCCTTAACATTTACATTGTATATTGATTGTCCTTATATATTTCTTTTGTAGCAAGAATGTGGAATTTACTGAGTTTCCCCAAAATATAACACCGTACGTCAATAGTGGGTAAATATATATAAAATAAGTATTTTAGTTACGTTAATAATAAGTATTTTAGCAACATCTGCAAACTTACATTCCTCATAACAGAGATAGCATAACATCCACTAGTAATTGTTTTATTAATTTTTTCGGCGTGAGACCAGTTTAAGTGCCTATCAATGTTAACACCTAGAAAATTTATTTGATTTACTTGCTCAATGCTGATATTGTCAATAATAATGTTCACGTCTTGCGGTATTTGTTTATAGTTAGTAAATTGTATATTTTTTGTCTTACTTAAGTTAACTTTTAAATTAATACATGTCAACCAGTCAACTACAGTTTTAAGAGTGCTATAAATTTCATTAATAAATTCAGGGTCATTCAGATTGTCTATGGATATAAATATCGTAGCATCGTCAGCAAACATTACACATAGATGGTTAATAATTAAAGGAAATTCATTAATATATATCAAGAACAATAATGGTCCCAATACAGTACCTTGAGGAATACCCAGTTTTATTTTCTTGTAGCTAGATTGAACTTTTACAATCATTTCTGATGCTTTATCATATGTGTCTAAGACTGTAGTTTGAAGTCTGTTTTTAATATAAGATTCAATAATTTTAAAGCATTTCCACTGATTCCAATATTTTCTAGTTGCTTAATAAAAAAAATGTTGTGTACAATACAGTCGAATGCCTTTGACAGGTCTAAAAATAGTGCAATAGATGTTTTTTTTTAAATAATATAGCTACATCTTTACCGAGTATATAATATACTAACTGACCCGGCAAAACATTGTTTTGCCATGTAAATTATTTTTAGGGTAGAAAAATTTTTGGGGTGAACCACCCTTATCACTTAGGGGTATGAAAATTAGTTATAAGCCTATTCCCATACCTATTGAATATACATATAAAATTTCATAAAAATCGGTCAAGCCATTTCGTAGGAGTATAAACATCAAAAATGTGTCATAAGAATTTTATATATTAGATATATCTACTCATTAAAGATGTAGCTTTCTAACGGTAAAACAATCTTTAAAATAGGTCGAGTACTTTTTGAGTTAAACCGTAACAAACAAAGAAATAAAAAATCAAATCTTTTCTCTTTATACTATTAGTTTAGATAAAGTCTATGTGATTATCTAGAGCCCTATTTTTCCAACAAAAGAACAAAGGGCATAACATCCGTCGTATCAATGTTAAAGAACCTCATGAATTTATTATCATTAAACATGTCACACGTGTTTGATTTAAATAAGCCCATAATCCTGTTTCTCATGTTGTGAGCACATTTTGATCCTAAATTATTATCGGAACGAGTAATAGGCTGGTCCTAAATAAATGTTTGTTTATAGCCATTAATATCAATAAGTTCTGCCGGCAACAATCTGTTTTAATGCAAACAGCGATGTTAATGTTTTTCTTAGACTGCAATAGTATTTATGAAACGTATAATACTTATGTTCAGGATCTGGGATGTGTATATTTTAATAATTATTAGCAGCTATTTCTTTACACTATTTCACTACATTATTATATATTATTATATATTATTATGTATTATTATATACACAGCATTTTATTTTTTCCACTTTCAAAAGAGATCATCATTTTGGGCTAAATCATACATTAAGGAACATCTTCTTTAGTATTATTTAAATTATTATGTCTTTAATATATACTGTTTTATAACTGTTTTATGCGAACAATTCAAAAAACAGACATTCAGAGGCAATTACACTTTAAAACATTAAATTATTTCTTGCAAAACTTCCACTTTAAAGAATTGTAAATAGTAACCTATCAGACCTCCATATGACAAAATATAAATGAATTTAATTGAGATAAATTATTTAATAAAAATTTTATCGGCATTGCGGACTAAATGTAAATTGTTTTAGGATAATTTTTCGCCTATTTATCTATTAAACTTCATCTTGAATGCGATTAACACTAAATATTAAAAAAAATCTGGAAATAAACAACTTTATGTTAGTGTTTGTTGAAGTCTATGAGTGAATCGGACTGTTTAAATGTTGATCATAATAGAAATAGTATAGAAGTACTGCCCGACACGTTCACTTATCGTCTCTGTATTTTAAATGAACAAGTTTATGATAGCGGAAGAACTTGAACAGTAACGGAATTACGAGACAGCGCGACTCTCGGACGCGTGAAATGGATTCGACACGAATGCGAAACTCGGCCCAGTTTTAGCCGCCATTACGAGCCATAATGTTCTCCGATTTGAGTTACGCAGACTTCTAGAAAAGTCTCACGGAGAAGCGCCTGATTTATAATAGGTAATTATTATGTACATGGCGCTCTTTTGTTTTGGAGCAAGGTTAAATTAAGTAATTTCTGTTATTCATTGGTTACAAATTTTATTGCTATATACATTTTAAGGTTACGTACACGATCCGTCCATTATAATCCATTATCAATAGGTACCAATAGATAATAATTATTGTGATATTATTCGAATTAGATTTGCTAATAATTTTCAGACATCGATCAAAACTAATAAAACCTGGTATATCGGGACGTATACTGTAGCAAATTCGAAAATAATAAATAAATATGCTATAAAAATACATATTAAAGATAATTATTATAGTTTTTTATGTGAGATGGTGGTATACCTACTGGCTGGCGTTTCACCTGATGTTGCAAGTCGCAACACATGCGTTGAGTTACACTTTTTAATAAAGTGGGCTCCGGCTATGTCTACTACCCTAGTCGCAGAAATACTAGTAGCAAAAGAAAGATAACGCGGGATACGATTACTAAAAGCAAGCAATATTCTGGTATGAACAACTTATTCGATTTCGATTTGCCGCTTATTCCACTCACACTTGACCCGGTTTCATCTCAGACAACATTAACCGCTGACGTTGTTTCTATGCAAATCGTTTAAAACGATTGTTTCGAAATACCAACGCAGAATATGTTAACGGCCGTTTAAACTGCATTTGCAACTTTGATATATAACGGCTCACGCTCGCCGTGATTTTTTTAAACAATCGAAAGTAACCTACTTTAACAGAATAACAAATAAATAACTTATACTTAAATGCATCAGGTATGACGTAAAGACGCACTGTTCGTTCTGAATTCGCAGGGGCCAGCGCCTAAAAGCACACCTTTATCGCACCCGTTACGTTACGAGAAATCACTATTTTAATTGTTAACCCTAAATTGATAAATAGCGACGGAGCGATTTTAATGTTTAAAATAAATCTCGGAAGTGGTCGAAATCTGCCACTATTATTACGTCCATGTTAAATTAGTGTGTTAATGTCACTGTAAAAGAAATATCTTTGAAAATTGGAGCGTGTTCACGGGGTCATTAGTTCAACTCACTCACGTTAATACTTATTAACCTGAAGCAACACTACCGGCTTATTGCAATAATAATAATTGTAGGATAAAATGTGATAGTGCTATTTCGATATGCCTTATCAGAAGGTTGTATTGGAACATCGATTCAAACGGAGACCACGTAGCCTATCGTGCGGGTGCTTCATTAAATATGGTATCACAATTAACAATTGTTGTGGTGTAATCCATACACAACAATTATTCAAATGAGCTGTTTGTTGTGCGTGACGTGTCGGATTGGGCACGCGCGTCGACTGCCGATGGCTGCGCGAAGAAGCAAACATAATCGGGACAAGGTTATCGTTTATTCATGTATTCATTTATTGACTTATTCATTAACCTATATATAGATATCACATCCACTGGTATGATTTTTAACATGTTTATCACGTTTACGTGGGAGTCCTTTTTAGGGCAAAAAAATTGACGGGGCACCTGATGTCAGATGGTTACCGCCATCCACGGATATCAACAACAGCGTTGTAGTACAAATGTTAGGAAGGTAAGCTCTGGCTACAGCACTCACCTTTTGTAGGGCCACGCAACAGTCTTAACTGTTGCACGAATGGGCAGGTTCGTCCTGAGAGATACCACGACCTCACAGAAGACCGTCGTGATGTGGAAATGTTACACTTCTGCGTTTCGTCCTGAGTGAGGAAAGTGAGGCCCACTTTACTAAAGTGGCAACGTTATGGGTGTTGCAAACTTCCATGGGTGGCGATTATAACTTAACATCAGGTGAACCACCAGTTCGCTTGCCATCTCACATAAAAACATTTAAAAGACAAATAATTCCACTTTACATATTAATTAAGATATTCTGAGAAGGCCGAATATTTCGGCACTCTCACAGACGGATTTACCCATCTTTGCAACAACAGAAGCCTTACTACGATAAATAAAGCAGGTAACCAATTCAAACGAAAAGTAAATAAGATTTTAATGCACTATCATTTTGGTAATTAATGCGACATCTTTTTGGTGTCAACTACACCCATTGTCCCTGTTAACAGATTTCTGTACACCTAACCTAAACTCATTAAACTAAAAAGAAAGAAAAAATAATGAAGCATGAAATAATGAAGCTACCACAATCAATGTTTTATATCACTGTGAATGATTGTAGCACTTTATGAATATGATAAATTTAATTTAATATGACTATCGAATATTTAAAAATATCTTTTCCAAACCTTAAATTTTACTCATCTTGTTAGTTTAAGATCTAAATACTTCTGCTGTAAAAACCGTCGAGTTTCTGAGCCATTGCGGACGAACGTAAATAATTGAGCAACACATACAAGTAACAAGAGCTATAAAAATCCATTCAAACTATCCTAGCCTCGCTTCTATAGTGTATGGGCCGGCTCGTTAATGTTTTAATGGTCGAATAGAGACGTAAATAAAACATCGGCAAATGTTCCGTTACGTTCACGAGAGGACCCCACTTAGCCTTTATGGCGTTATTGCGCGTAATAATAACATTTTTGTACTTGTTTCAGGTAACGCTTGCCACTCATTGTGCTCGTTAGCGGTTATATGGAATAAAGGTAAAAGATTTAGCTTGGTGGGGGAAACAATTCGGACAAAGGGAATGAATTGTCACTGCTATTGAGCTTATGTTTTGAATTTATGGTGAATACATCTCTTTGGTGGGTAATCATAAAGTACCTGGAGGACCGAGCTTCGCTCGGTTCTTTTTGGTAATCATGTATTTTGGAAATTAAAAAATAAAAAATGATCTGGTTTAGAAAAAATGATCGTGATACGAACCACAGCCGCCCGATTACCGACTGATTACCGACCGAGCTATTATAAGTTTTTTTTTTGCGGTGAAATTTACCGTCATATTCGAATGATATTTTTCATTCCCTGAAAACAGTGATAAAAGGACATTTTCTAAAAATGAAACCTAGCTACATCGATTTTACGCCCCCGAATGTACGCATATACTAAATTTCATGAAAATTGCTGGAGCCGTTTCCGAGATTCCGATTATATATATATACAGCGTGTCATTACCATCGCGACAATAAATGAACAGACATATAGGGGATAACTTTTTAAAGTTGTATTAAACATTTAAATTCTTTAAACATCAATATTTACAGAGTTATTAAATTTTCCAAAATAAGGAATTTTAGGACACCCTTACCTATAAAAGCGTAACGTAAAGTTCATTTGTAAAGGTCACATAGCATCTGAATGGGTTGAATGAATTTAAAAGAGACAAAACATACTGTTAGAAGGAGAGGCTTGTAATGCGACGCTGTGGCGGGAGTTGTATAGGATGTTAGAAATTTTGTTTCTTTTTTACTTAATTACTTTGTTTGAAAAATATTTTTTTTTAATTATGGATTTTGTTTAACGTTAATATTTTTTTATGATTATTGGCAAGTAGCGTTAGACGTGTGTGTTCATTTATTGTCGCGATGGTAACGACACGCTGTATATATATATATACATATACACAAACACGTGATAAAACAGAATTTATAATATTAATTTTTTTACGCCATTGTTAAATGAAAGTATTTTACGGAATTTATCGCGTTTTTACTTGATTTTTAAATTCCCGACGTTTCGACGTTCGAACCCTCTCCAATGTCCATGGTCAAGCATTTAAAATTTCTATTAACAGTTATATTAGTGTCCACACCGAAAAGTGAGCCTGATCTTGAGTATACGAAAGCCGAACACCTGAATGCTGAGCTACGGCTCTAATGAACTTTATAATGCGTTTGAAATATAAATAGGAACATCAATGACCTCCAACGATCCGTCAATTTTCCTCTTTTAAAATATAACAGGTTTTTTTTAAAATATATTAATGAAAAGTATTAGTTTTAAAAGTACAGTTTTTTTTTATTTTCATTATTTAAACAATGAAGGCAGAAAAACACACATAACTTTAGTTTTTTTTTATAACAACCAGTTAATAAAATGCCTTTTTTTCTTTTAAATTACAGTCGATACCTACATAAATAACTTATATACTTCTATGTAGGAACACTTACACATGTGTAGTTGGCTCGTAAGCAAATTGACACACATAGCGTGGCGCCGCGCGCGCCGTTGTCATTTTGTTACTCTCGAAGACTCACTCGAAGACACACTCGGAGATCGAGATAACTCGTCGGGCACTCGCAACACAATGGCGGAGTCACCATGCACCATAGTGCTAGATTCCGATTAAAACTTTTTCTTTCATTCTTTAAACACACCTTTTATTTGTAAATAAATATTTTCACCAAAATATCTGTTTTGCTCATTCTACCTAACTGGTTTGAATTGATAGCTATAACGTCACAAGATGCCGCGAGGTCAGTCCTATTCTTAGTTGAATAGCATTGTAATTTTATTTCGTGATATTAATAAAATTATTGTTATAGCCACTATTTTTAATTAAGAAACGTTAAATAATAAGTTTATAATTATAGAATCGTAATAATATTAACTAATTTTGCACAACCCATTTGTGTATATACAATATTAATGTCACGTTATTCATCCACACCGCATTCAAATGGTACATTTAGTAACTCTCACCTAATATAGACGAATAATTGAGGCCAGCAGAATCTCAACTGTTACAGGTTAAGGCCGTTATCAGCCCGGTAGATGTTTCTTATTCTGGAAACGACGAGGGCAGAACTCATTGCAATAAGATTACGTATTTAAATGAATTAACGTTTTAATGATGACACGGCTTTATCGTATATGTAAGAGATGTTTGAACTTTTGTTAGCTAGTGAGTATAGTCTTATAGTATAGTCTAGTTAGTATAGTATAGTCTCATCAATTAGCTTATTAATGTCGTCCCGAAGAATAACAAAGATATCCTTTTTTATTTTTCCTCAGGACATTTTTATTTGTGTTGACATTTTTGCTCAATGCGATGCTCAAAGATAATATTTTTTATTTATTTATTGAAATCATATTAATTAAGGATTATGTTTAATTCCACTTGTTCTCTAAGGTGCGGGGCAATATATTAATTAATATGGTGCAAAACCTCTAATTCAAAAATGACAGAACTCTTATGAGTTAGGAGAAGAAGATATAACTATATGAATATTAAATATTCATATACTTATATATTGCGTAATGGATATTGATCCTATAATTTCGTTCACTTAACTACGTATTATGATGTAATTTTTCATATGTAGACCTTGATTCGTAATTATGACCCTGTCGTGTCACGTCGATATAATGTTGCGTAGTATGGCAACACTAAATAATGATTGTAGTTGGGCAACATTTCGCGCGGTCATCAATTTGAAAGATAGTTGTATTCATAGAATCCAGCCTGCTCCGAAGGGAACTTGCCTACTCGCAAGCACTTTAAAGATTATACGGTAGTTATAAAGTGACATTAATGGCCATTAAAGTTGCTCTTATTCGTTGATGGAACCTACTAAACACTTTTTTTCTTACTCTAATATGAAGATCATTTATCATAGTACTAACTACAACTATGGCCACACAAAAGTCTTCACTGTTGCACGTGGATCACCTCCGACCGGGTGAGTACCACGACCTCACAGAAGACACGCATGAAGTGAAAGTGTTATACTTCTGCGTTTTGTCTTCTGAGTGAGGTAGCTGGAGCCCACTTTATTAAAAGTTGGAAACGAATCTGCAGCCCTACCTACGGGTGTTGCAGATGTCCATGGGCGGCGGTTATCACTTAACATCAGATGAACGCCTATCGTTTATCACCTTTTCCCATAAAACAATCGTTGATAAAATATAAAATCGAAGTTAAGAGTGCTGTTAATAAATAATGTGATTTTAATGCAAAATAAAATTTCGTGTAAAGTATTACTTGCATTACTTGGCATTTTTTTTCTATTTCTCAACAATTTTAATTTGGTATTTTGTCATAAAACCGCGATGGTCTACTTTAACTTTTTCATATTGAGAATTTCACTAAAGGTGAGATGAAGTTATAGCATAAGGTGAGTTTTATAACTAAAAGAAAGCAGAGTTATAAAAGAAATATGGCAACTCATCTCAGTTTTACGACTGACTATGTGTAAAATTAACATCAATGAGAAGTTTTCAAAGACGACGCAATTTTCTTTTGCATTAAAACCACAATATTTGTCTTCAACTTTTGAATTTTCTATTTAGGATTTAGAATAAAATTTTATCCTTGTCATTGTGTTCTTTTTATATGAAAAGCTGCTAATGGATATCGACGTTGCCCGTTTGCAGATGAGCTGTCAACCTTTGAAAGAGTGGGCCCCGGTTACCTCACTTACCGGACGAAACGCAAAGGAACACCTATTACTTCGACTTCATCTTTGCATCGATTCCGTACGTTCACAGCCATGCCCACTCGTGTCACAGTAGAAGTTGCCGCTTCTACAATGATATGTCATCTAAGACGAAAGTGACAAGGACGTTGATATGACATTTAATTTAGTTGTTGAAAATATTAAAATTTAAGACAAATATTAACATTATTAAAAAAAGTTTCATTATTAGTAAAAAGACGTAAGCAAAGTGGCTGGGAGAAATTGCCTTATTACGATTTGTTCCGAGGATCAGTTACGCAAAACTGTAATTTTCCCATCGCGAATAGAAACTTCCCGGCGTTCTCGTTTGAAGCCTACTTTCTATATCTTTAAACTTGTCAAACGTATAGTTTGAATAGAGCCTTAGCTTAAACAAAAATCCACTTTTAAATATAATAATAATAGATTTGTTAAAAGAATATACGATGACTAAATAATGCCAGCTTTGTTATCTTGAAGCCATTCAAATAACTGTATTTACAGTAAAAGGGATCGGGAGCAAAATTACATAAATAAATGTTACGTAAAATGAAAGTCCACATGTATTTACACTGCGCACGGCTTTATTAATCTTTGAAAAACAAATTCAAACCCGTCTCCATACGAATAAACTTTCAGAGTCCACAGCTATGTGTGGGTGCCAGTGAAAGCGTACCTACCGGTGATGCCTCTTTGACACGTCTTCGCGAGTTCGTTAATGTTGTGATTACTTTGCTCCAAGCTTAAACTAATTTAAACGGGAGACGGATCTGTACGAGATGGTGACATGTTCTTTTAATTTAGTGCCACGTATATGATTAGACAATTATGTGAAAGATTACAACGTTCCGTAAGGTACGTAAGGTGGTGTATCAATAAAAACACACGGGCTTAGAATATTAACGAGTATCTGGTCTTGCTGTTTTTAATTTCTCTTTAATAATACATAGAGTTTTGAACTTATATGTTTTGCTTTATTTATCTTTTTAGTTTAATTGAAAATTTCATCGTTACCGCTGTCTATAAGATTGAAAAAAATATTTTATGTTGATTTCTTGTTTTACGCAAATATTACAGATTATTAAAAGAAAATAATTTTACAGGTTTTATCGCGTTTGATTGTATTTTTAATTTCCCGATGTTTCGAACCCTTTCCAGTTATCGTAGTCACGGGACCAGACACGAGACAGTCATGAATAGACCATAAACGCTGGAAAGGGTTCGAAAAGTCGGCAATATAATAATCTTATCAATCGTGATAAAATACGTAAAATAGTTTCATTTAACAAAAAAAATCTAGCAATAAGAAAAATCACTTTCTCTATTGTGTTTCTTGAGCAGCGCGAAAGGTTTGATTTTCAATTGACTGTGATTTTCTGTATGCCATATGTAAGCCACGAGGCTTTGGACTTATAAACGTTTTTCGACTTTACATTGGCCGATAGGGACACGGACACATTTTTACACAACGTTCTCTAGTCCCAAACTAGGCAACGCTTGTACTATGGGTACTAGAAAACAGATAAATTTACCTAAACATACTTTAATTTTTGTAAATAAATACGTATTCTACATATATAAACACCCAGACACTGGAAAAACACAATGTTCATCACACAATATTTTTCCGGTAGTGGGGATCGAATCCACACCCTCTGGCGCAGGAGGCAAGGTTACTACTCCCCACGCCATTCGGGTCGTCGAATATTGAGCCGATAGGGGCTTCGCAATAATTTAGTACGGAATCACGTTTGGCGTGTGCGAATTCGAATTGATCAGCTACGAGCATAAATAAGAGTTAGAACATTGATGCACTGCCTGAACGGAGCTAATAAATAGCAATTAGTCCTGGAACGCGTACTTTTATTTACGTAGCTGCTATCCCCGACAGTGTCTGCGTATTTATGTAAACACATTTGAGTTTTGTCCATAATTTAAGAGGTTATTTTTTTTTTTGCGAAACCTTAATTATTTTCCAAAATAGCAGTAGAGATGAGAAACATCACAGATAAAAAATCTTTAAAATATGATTTTAGGGTTTGGTGACGTATGAATAATCATTGGGTCATCAAAAAAGTATTTCTTTCGAAATCGGTTCCTAATTATCTTAAGTCTGTTATGAGCGAACACACTAAAAATCAGATTAGTTAGACCTCAAATCGGTAAACGAGAACAATTGATGCCAAAGAAGATGCCATTTTTTTAACAATCAAAATTTTACTAATCCTATCAATTGCGATTCATGATTAATCATAATTATATCTTCATAAAATACAGTTAAGCATCTTGTTAACATAAGTCAGAAATATTAAAATCATGCAAAATTATGCATTTATTCTTTTTGCGTGCCCCAAGAGCAATACAAAAGTGCGAAGAATTATTCATGACATATTCAACAAAATTCCGCATAGATTATATGCCTGGATATTTATTTATTCTCTTTACTTAAATTTCTAGCATCCTTTTGTTTCGAAAACTTCAATAATAAATATTAATTTAGAAAATATTAATTTCATTTTAATTCTTATGTTTTAATATCTTTGTAACAAAAGGAAAGATATTAAACTTTTTTTAAGTTGCACGATCTTAGTGGAGTAATGAGATTTTTACGAAAGTTCTAGTGCTGTTAAAAACAACTCAGTATCAATCTATTAGACGTAAATTATAACAGTCCCGGCCCATATCTGAGTGTTGCAACTCACAGAATACCTAGTGACGGTCGTTTCACTCACGAGCGTGTCGCAACTGTCATATTCTAGCTTCGATTCTCATTGTTGCACCCTTATTCGGAAATGGCAACACTATTTGCACTTATTAAATTGTTACCCTCTCGTCTTGGGTATTAACATTTAAATTAGAGTCTAACTATACTAGCATTTTTCCACGTGATAATTTTGTAAATTAATCTGAATGTCATGACGTAAATTATAAGTAACGCTATAAATTTTTTAGTTCTTAGTAAGAAATTTTTGTAATCATTTTTAAAATTGTTTATCTGTCTTAATACCGCAACCTCAGTTAAAGATTCTTCCTTTTTTTAACTTTGATAAATGAAGACTGCAATATCTGTAACTCATTTCATGAACAGTTTTACAAATGTTTATTGCATAGGTCACAGGACTACAAAACATTCTTTGTTACAAATGTTTATGAACACAACTCGCTTAAATTTTATCACGACACAATGTGTTTTTTTTTAACTATATGCAGCATTTTTATGTTTGTTGCTCTAATAAAAATTCCTGAGTCTAAATCATTTGTCGTTCAATCGTTATTTGCACGTTGATGTCTGAGCAACATTGCGAAAGCGTTTTAAAGCGTCGCATACGGCGATCGTGTTAAAGAAATTTCGCTTTCACCGGGTTTTATGAACTCGCTTTATTTCCTCCGAATAGGGTGCATTTACGACGACATGCGCGAACGTAAATTTTATAGGATTTCGGACTTTTTAACGGGACCCTGCCAGCGGTGCGGCGCGGCGGTGACCATTTTTACGAGCAGTCAATAAACACGTTTCTTATGTTTCGTAAGGAGTTTTATTTTGATAAAATACTTAGCTTTGGTTGACGTGCGCATCATAAGTTAGAATTGGTACCAAAAATATTGATATAGGTCGACTTGAAATGTAACGGGTATCACCGCAAACTTTTTAATTGACTGGCCCAGTGCATTGAGTTTTTCTACGGTCTACATAAATATTATGTATATCTACATCTACTCCTTCTGCTTCTTGATGAGCAGCGTTTAAGGTAACATAGTTAGATTCTCAGTTCTAAAAGTGGTATAGATTATAAATAAAAATGGTAACATTAAAATTGTTGATATTGAATCAAGGTTCATGTTTTAAATAATTGCCACGCTTTTTTCCCATTTTGGCTGTCATTTAAATCTGTGCTCCAACCACTAATAACCCATAATAAAAACACACGATCACATGCTCTACACACATGCACTAATTAATACGGTTAGCGCGGCAGCGTTACACGTGTTATGTAAACATACGGTAGCTTTGTTCGTATTTTTAATTTATTTAAATGCATGCGGAATGAACGTACATCACGCAAGTCATTGGCCCGTTTTATAATCTGTAAACCTTGGATCTAATAGTACTACGCAGATGCCTTTAATTAATAAATATGCTTGTGTTTATAATTTAATTTTGTATTTTTAATTCCGTGAAAACATAGCAATCACTCTAAAGGACTTTCACCGTACCGTACTTTCCTGGTTT
This sequence comes from Iphiclides podalirius, assembly GCA_933534255.1. Taxonomy (NCBI): domain Eukaryota; kingdom Metazoa; phylum Arthropoda; class Insecta; order Lepidoptera; family Papilionidae; genus Iphiclides; species Iphiclides podalirius. The sequence continues at coordinate 7,701,610 of OW152822.1, read as the reverse complement.
ATGATTTTTGGGGTGGAAACTTCTCAATGAATGTTGGGCAATTTTGGACGGGGAAAAATTTCAAGGCTCGCGTCACCTACATCCTAATGTCAAGTGTCAATAGTATTTTTATCGTGTATTAAAATTTTATAAAAAAATTTACTACTCAACAGTATTACTTATTGGTTTAATTTTTTTAATTGGTTACCTTTTGCAATTTAAATTAGCCATTTTTGATTTTTATTATTCATAGTATAAATCAATAAAAAATTAAAATAAATTTATACTTTTGCCACATTTAAGTTTACGTTTCTATCAGCAGGCCCTATAACTGCTATTTTTTATTTTAAGTGCTAATGGGCACTCAAAATGAGACCCACAATGTGAGTTACTGTAGATAGTGTCGAAAAACTTTTCTACGCCGCCAGATCTGCTAAACGAATGGGCGAGTTCATCCGGGGAAGTACCAAAGCTTCCTAGAAGACCGTCGTGAAGTGAATGTTCTATACTTTGGCGTTTCGATATGAGACAACCGCTCTTGCTAGGTAATTTTTTTATGTGAGAGAGTGGTAAACCAGCTGGCGGTTCGCTTGATGTTAAGTGATAACCGCCGCCCATGGACATTTGCAACGCCCATAGGGTTGCAAATGCGTTGCCACCTTTAAATAATGTGGGCCACGGCTACCTCACTCACCAGACGAAACGCAGAAGCGTAATACTTCTACTTTACGCCGTTCTTCTGTGAGGTCGTTGTACTTACCCGGACGGACCTGCCCATTCGTGCAACAGTGTTGCGTGGCCCTACCATAACATACAAAATAACACGTTTGCAATCCCACAGGTGTATCTAATGCTCGGTTATCCCCAAATATCACAACCGTATGCTTGCTTACCACCCTGTATAAAAATAAATGGTTCTATCTCGTACAAGTCCTTTAACACAAACAACATCAAGATTCAAAAAGTATGTATATACACGTAATAAGTTATACTTCTTTAGCGTAAAGACATTAAATGCAATTGATATGCAAGATTAAATTTGTTACCAGATATCCTTTTTCAGAGTCGGTGTGCGCGCGCATCGTAAAAATTTTACTCAATAATTTTTCCAAACGCGCCAAAAGAAGTATAACTTCCAAAATATCCTGCGCAGTACTATTATATCCAAATTAAAGATAAGGAAATAGTTTTCACCGAGTATTCTTTCTATAAATGAAAAATGTTATAATTGTCCGGATTTCAAACTACATACCTAACAAATCCTAACAAATCAAAGCAACTTTATAATTATTCTGATACGGTCAAGATCTGTATCTAATTAGCACGACTAAAATTATTGTTAAAGTTGCCAATAATATAAAAATGTACGTTGCCAATATTGAATATGTTTAAATGTTATGTAAAATCTGTGTTAGTGTTCTTCACAGATTTTTTTTTTGCTTCACATATTTAATACACATGTATTCAGGCACCGGTGAAAAAATATACAAATTTTTTAAACAAATTAACACATGGATCATTGAGAAGAACATTACGAATATATAGTGTGGGGTATATTTTCCGTTGATATATATATATATATATATGAACAAGAAATATTTAGTACTAGATTTTCTCCCGCGGCTTCGCTCGCGTTGAACCCCAAAATAAATATCTTTCTTTAAAAAATATATAATATACAACACATTTTTCCAATAAAAAATGCCTATGTCCTTTCTCAGACTATCTGTGTACCAAATTTCATTTAAATCCGTTCAGTAGTTTTGGCGTGAAAGCGAGACAGACAGACAGAGTTACTTTCGCATTTATAATATTAGTATAGATTGTGATTTACAATTAAGAACTTACATCATTAAAGAGTTTAAATGGATTTTGAAGTTTTTTTTCTTGGTTGGTTGTGAGCGGATAAATAAAAGTAGTGCGGCCTCGTATTGGCCATAGTAGTATGACATGACCATAGGATGACTCCACCTACCCCATCAGTCTGAAATAATGATGATGATGACATTAATGTATGCTAGATTAAATATTCATTAGAACAATGAATGGAAATTTCGTATTAAATAACACTAAGCCTATAAACCAAACTTTAGCAATTGACTTATCAAACAGTTAAAATAATTTTGTTGTTATTGTTTTAATTGGTTTCATTGGTTGGCGTAAATTGAAGTAATCATTATCAGTACAATGTTTTTAGTTTCCCACAAATACATATTTACCTATTAAAATTTACTGTATTTGGCACAAAATGTATCACGACTAGGTTCGTGTTTGAAATGTTATTGTAAATCTATTTTCAAATTAAATATTAGTTTCACATTGCGGTTCTTATTGTAAAATGTAAAAAAAACTGTAGCAGAAATAGTCATTCGAAATAATTGTGTGACTACCGTATAAGAAGCAAGGCCGCTACATTCACACGGTCCCAGTTTATAACAGCTTAGATACGTAGTTATAAAGCGATCATGGGAAATTAAACTTCTTATAGTGTGGATGGGAAATGATCATGCAAGTAAGAGCATTGTATATCATGTGTTACACCCCAAGTCTATGTTTTTAAAAGATTCTTTTATACCTTTTGGTTATTTAAGGGTTATAAAATAAATAAAATTGCTTTTTATATAAAAACTAGCGAACCGGGCAGACTTACTGAACACACGACTTAAATCCGAAAACTTAAAAATATGTGAATCTAAACCATTCTCGAATCGATCTGAAGACACACAAAAAATTTCATTAAAATCGCTCCAGCCGTTTAGGAGTTCATTGATATACACTTACAATGGAATTATATACATAAAGGTTGAAATGTACGATTTACACTGTTGTTCTGAACTCTGATGAGATTTTTGGTAATTTGAGGTTATCAGAATTGTATTTAATTATTGACACCAGGATCCACATGTAATAAACGTAAAACCTTTTAAGTAGAAACAAAAATCTAAATATATTTAAAAATTTATTGTTTAATCTATTGCGTTTTATAAAATATAAATTATTTGTTTTTATTATATAATTGATTGGCTTTGGTGTATATTATTTGAAAAGTATTAACACCACCTGACTTACATTCTTTGATAAGTATTATAAGTAAAGACCCTTTCGAGGATGCTAGAATGAGTTAATCCCTCAGTGGTTTTAAAAGCATTTAGACGTGACACAATACACTTAATATATTGACGTGCTAATCTTGAGCAGAAAATGCATTGAAATCACCTAAACATTACGTAGCATTTTTCAAATATTTTCATGAATCGTTTCCAAATGTCAACCTTGCGACTTATGTGTTTGACGTTGCATATACTGTACGGGAACAAATAGTTACAAGTATCGTCAAAACCATGGTTGAGAGACACCTAAAATTTTAAATTCAATAAAAAATTCAAACGTACATTCCGCTTCATGATTTGAATACAAGAAAACTGCGGTTTTTATAAAATTTGTCATTGCGTTTTTTGTGATGACAATCTAAGAAATACTTTAGTAACGACTATAAAAACAATCAAGATCACTATCAAGGCAAACGTGGTTTGAGACTATTGTAGAGGACGTAAACATAATAGAGCTTGTTTTTGTGACATAGACAAATAGAAAATGACGCATGACTTTATTTTCTAAGGTAATTTGCCTTGTTTTATTAAACCATCATATGATATAAGAACGGACGTGACTTTTGCTACGTTAATGTTATATATTTTTTTTATTATTTGTTGTACGTTCATATGTATAATAAACGTGCGATCTACGTACCAAAATTTTCAAATCAAATTATTAACGAACACAATAACATACAGTGTATAATTAAAGAAGAAGCCAATCACTGAAAAATGTCTTTCAGTGTAAAACCACAATCCAGTATTTATCAGTGGCGTGCATACAGATTTCAGATAGAATATGCACTGAAAAAAAAACTTACAAATGATTAGAGATTAGAACGTTATTAATAAAGAGTTAAAAGTTTCCCACAAATTATATTTCAAGATATTATAGAAACATTGAAAAATAATTTCTATCGCTATATGAACTATATTATTTAATGGAAACTACGATAGCCATCGTCATCCTACAATGGAATAGTCGATAATGACTAGAAAAACAATCAAACACACAAAGTCAGGCACGCACAAGTGCGTATGTCAAGTGTGCGTGTGTCTAGGTACTAACGGTCGGGATCTTGTACTCATTTTTTTACCATCTGACAATCATGACAGCGATCATTAATATAATGCAAAATAATTGTTGCTTTTTTGCTAATCAAATAAAGTAATAGCCCATGTGTTCCACTACTGGGCGCAGCGCTCCTCCGTTGGAGGTATTAAAGCATACCACCACGCGATCCCACTGCAGATTGGCCGTCACATAATAAAAAAAACTTCCATTTCTGTTAGATATCTCGAAGCAGCAGTTGATTACAATATGTATGAATTAGATTGCAGATTGGTTGTTTGATTGTCTCGAATAATATAAACGGTATCACTGAATATATCCAAATTCAGAAGTATTATTTATTCATGTAATATTCTCCTCAACAACGTACTCATTAACGTAACATTTAAACTGTATGTGTTGAATCTTTACTTTATAACGAGTAATACAAAAAATGTAATTCGTCTTCTATGTATAAAATGTCCTTTTATTACTTGGTAGCGTAATTTATCGAATGCATATAACATGTACATTGGCACAATTATCCAATTGACGACCACGAAGGGTTCGGACCCAGTCATGTTGGCTTTAATTAGCTCTGGCGACTAGTAAATTCATTGGAACTATCCTATTCGTTTCACTTTCCCTCTATTACATTACGGGAGTGTTTTTTAAATGTGCGGGAAGTCGATGGATGCAGGTGGCTCAGGATCGTACTTCATGGCAGTCTATAGGGGAGGCCTATGTTCAGCAGTGGACTCAAACAGGCTGAAATGATGATGATGATGAGTGTTTTTTAACTCACTAATATCGTAAAAGCTACAGTTTATTTGAAGATTTCTTTATCCCGCAAAGGATTTATGGATTAAAATTTTAGTAGCTTAGAAACAGACGTATTTAAAAGATACCTACAAATATTTACATGTACATCATATATTTGGATATTCACACACGTATTCGGTTCTATTACCCAAATGTCACATCGAAAATTCCGAACCATCAATATCCAACGATACGCACAGCTCGGCGGATCAGCTCAAAAGAATTGTTACCTTTAAGGCCATAAATCTCTACTATATAGAAGAATGTTTCATATTTTTTGCCACTACTTAAATGTACTCACATGTTAATCCTATCAAGATCGCTGTTAATCTTTTTTTTTTCGAAAACGATATTATTTCCTCATTAAAATATTTCTACACATTATGTACTAACAACAATTAGCGGTTATGTTATATAAAAACAAAATATCAGAGCTTTTTATTTCGGAACGATTGCTCTGTTGGCAAGTATTAAGTAAACGTAAAGAGTCTTTGTCTTGTTTCAAACATTATCACCGGTTTTCTCTTAATTTACTTTAATGTTCACTACTACGAAAATGCTCAATTCAATGCAAATTAATGCGTAATTCGTCAGATGTCAAAGACTTGAGCATGAGATGGTAGAACTAAGCCAATACGTGCTGTTGCACGAATAGGCAGTCTCGTTCGGGGAAGTACCACGAAGAAGAAGTGGAAGTATACTTCTGGATTTCGTCTGATGAGTGAGGTAACCGTGTCCACATTTTTTAAAAAGGTGGCAATGAATTTCCAAGCTTCTGCCGTCAGATGTCCAAGGGCGGTGCTTTTCTTTAACATCAGTAAACCGTCAGTTCGCTTACCGCCTTCTTGCGTAAAAAAGAGTCATCTACTCAAACTTTTCGTAACGTTGGTAAAGCACGATGTTTCACGACGTCGGTTACACATCAGCTGGGCGGGTCAACCTGGCGGTCGCCGACGAAATTGTTATCTATGACTTGGGTGTCGGGAAGTGGTGTCCTCGTTCGGCGGCCGCGACACAGGATGTCATGCTCTGTCAACCGCGGCGACTACTTTTTTATTTATTTTTTCGTTGACGTGGGGCAAATGCCTATGCATACCCGGCCTCGCGGGGGCAAGGACGGCCTACCGGACTCGCACCGACTAGTACCTCCGATATTCCACCCTGGGCGCAAAACAGCACGGCCACGGGAATATTTTCGCATACTTCCTCAACTCAGCACTGACCGCCTTAGCAGTCCCTTCTCGGGAGCAACCTGGTAATCGCGTTGGAACACATAGCGCACCTTCCTACTCGGCCTCTTTTCTACGGGCCACCGGCTTTTCAGAGATCTCGAATACTCCTCCGAGATGAAACCGAAGTTTGAGTTGAAGCAACTTCTATTATAAAAATTTATAGAGAAAAGGACAAGAAAAATATTACGCCGCTGCGGGAATCGGACCCACGTCTTCTAGATTCGCGCCCATACGCTTTAACCACTAAGCCAAACTGTTGATTGCTATACCGATGATATATTCGATGCTTTTCTATTATGTTTGTAATGTTTCATCTTAAGAGCAGAGATTAGCACTATAAAAATTTAAACGTCTGTAATACTAACCGTATCATTATTGCCCCTTTCCTTCACCAGTAATGTCAATAAGTTATCATGTCTATATACAAAGCGCCTCAAAAAGTCCTTTTTTTGTATATAAAAATAGACATAATTGTAAGTACCCTTAGTAATAAATGTTACATACTAATAAATACACCTTGCAACCGAAGCTCCTGTTCTTGGAAACAAAATTTTGATGCTCTTAATAAGAAAGCGTCGAGTAAGTTTTTTTTTAATTTTCCTATTGCGGAGTTAAAACATGATATTTGAATTTGCGTGAAAATCCTTTTTCTTCTTAATGAAATTTGATTAAGATTATGATAGCAGGTTTTTTAAGGGGTAAAATCGTTGATTTTGCAGATTTAAAGATGGGCAACAATCACGTTTCATTTGAAATTAATCTTTTCCGCAGTAAACTCAATCTGTACCTTTTGCATCGCCTGAACTGTGTCTCTAAACACTTGTGTGACAAAAGATTTCATATTTATCAAGTACATAAAAATGTTGTACAGCAACCCTACCGGAATTTAGTTTCCAAATTTATACGTTTCACTTAGCAATAACTTTAAGTGGAAGCTCACAAAATGAAAAAAAAAAAGTCCTTGGAGCACCGAATGGATAATTAATATTGGTGTCCTTTTTTGGGTACGTACCCAAAGGGTAAAACGGGGCCAGTTCACAAGGGTTTATCTCATCAATCGTTATAGTAAGAGAGTTGAAATTTTCACATAAATATGATGTATTTCTGTTGCCGCTATAACGACAAATACTAAAAAACAGAATAAAAAATATTTAAGTGGGGTACCCATGCAACAGAAACGATTTTTTTTGTCGTTTTTATAGATAATGGTACGGAACCCGGCATGCGCGAGTCCGACTCACACTTGGCCGAATTTTTTAACTCTCAATGTTACTATTAAAAATTATGTTCTTGTTTTTTCAGTTGTCTGACAGATACACAAATAAAATAACTAAAAAATTTTCCTGTCGCTTCTTCTGTTTTCTGGGTAGTTATTTATACAACAAAGTCAACAAAAATGTTTCCATTTATACAAAAACAAAATATGTATGTAAAAAGAAAGTGACTGAATGGTTACAGGGTCTAAATTACAATGACACAGAAAAACTCCTATCGTTTCTAATATAATATTTTTCCTTCTAGGCAAATAAAGCAAAAGGTAAATAAGACACGTACATATATAAGACACGAATATAATAAGAGACGTATACATGAATACACACACACACACGCTTCACACACACACACACACACACACACACACACACACACACACACACACACACACACACACACACACACACACACACACACACACACACACACACACACACACACACACACGCACGCGCGCGCGCACGCACGCACGCGCGCGCGCGCGCACACACACACACACATGCACACGCACTCGCACACGCACACGCACGCACACGCACATGCACACGCACACGCACACACACGCACACACGAACACCAGCACGTATGATAGTGGTTTAAGTGATATTTAATTTTAATTTATATGCATGTTCACTTATTAACAGTAATCTTTATGTTCTCATTAACTCTCATTTTAGAATGGAAATTCTAAATGTCTTTGAAAGATACGTCTTTAAATTGCAAACACATTGTCAAATTTATAAGGAGAGGGGACCTGATGACCCAATAATACAAGCCTTGAGCTTAGTTTTGGTGCATCAGTCTCCCACAATATGAAAATTAATTTGTACATCCACCTTTTGAAATGCTATTGTGATACATACTGTGGTGAGAAAATAAAGAATTATTATTATTATTATTATTTTCGATGATGCTCTTGAATTTTTTCACAGTGTAATACCAAATTACTTGGATTTTAAATTATATCGAACATGACAAAAAACACTCAGCCTTTTTAGGTCAGAGGAAGTACGCACCTCTATTGTGCGGGAAAAGCCTTGGTTTACATGGATAAGATACTGGTAGGTCAAATTTCGTCGATCGCGGTTTAACAACAATCTGTCCTAGTACTAAATTTTTGTATGATATTATTATTATTTTGTAAGTTAAAATTAATCTCTTAGCCATATTTTATACTCGCATCTATTAAAAACTTACTGTATGTGTAGTGTAGTGAAGACTTTGATATAATAACCCTTATATACACTAGTAGAGGAGCGCGGGGCTTGTTGTAACAATTTTCATGAAAAGTAAAATATATCTTGGGATCCATTGATTAAATTGCTACTAAGAAATTTCTTAAATTGCTACTATAAAGATGGATGGATGCTGCAACTCAGTGAGCATCAGATTGGAAGGAAAATTTTTCTTTCAGATAGTTGGGAACGATGGGATCAAAGAGGATATAAAATAGGGTACGAAGAATGTGACTGTTTCTACGCTCGCGAATCTGCAACCAATTTAGCTGACTTCGAAAATGGGAAATGTGGTTAAATTTTCGAAGTCCATATACGAACCTTATACAATTATTGAGGAGTTGGTCAAGCTTATTAAGAAGATCCTGATTTGCATCCGAGTAACAAACATCAGCATAATCAATTATCGGCAGCACCAACGTCTGTACCAGTAACAGTTTAGTGCACGAGGGGAGAAAATACTTATAGCGGAACAGACATCTTAGTGTATTATTCACCTTACAGCAAATATTTGTAACATGAGATGTCCACGATAAGCTGTTGTCAATAATTAGCCCTAAGTTTTTAACTTGTGGTGAGAAAGGTATACATGTGCCATTAAAGACAACAGGTGAAATAAGTTTGTGGTCTAGTGAATTTATCCGATGAGAACTGCCAATAATGATTGCCTGACACTTAGATGGATTTACAGCACTATTGGTCATTATTTTACAATCAATTATTTTCTAGAAGAAGTGCGGTGTTACAACTTACCTCGTGCTTGGGGCAAGTTGTAACGTCTACCGGGATAAATAGTAAAGACAAAAAAAAACAACAATAATACCTTTAATCATTTATTCTTTGTGTATTTTTAACAAAATTGACATCTTCCTCAGCCGATGTGATATCTCCAATTTGCTTTTGGCCACGAGCAGCTACTATTTTCTTAGGTTTTTGAATCGTTGTGATCCGCTCGACTTAAAGAAGTCGCTTTTGGTGTCCTACAAGATAAATGTGGATTTATGCGCATAAAATTTTGGAACCAGACAGTACCATGATATTTTTAAGGAGGAATGTTTTTAGCATTACTTCTACTCTTTTTCCTTACTTCTATAGGAAGTATTCAAAAATATATGTCAGCGCACTTTGGTAGGTAGGAAGGCGTCTTACCTTCTTCTTCTGCAGTAAATACTTGTCTAGGCGTAACATAACCAACTCTTAAAATTTACACATTTTTATTTATGTATCTATAAAGAGAGACATGACATAATACGAAAGTCTGACTACCTTTCAGAATACTGCATTTTTTCTGCCGCTAACTCGTACACTTCTTGGCTTTGTGTTGCCCGCTCTGACTTTCTTTTATACACTCTCATTCTAGAAATAAGGAAAACAAAGTAGGTATTTACATCATAACTTGGCGCATGTTGTATAACAAGCCCCGGGATTTTGTTACAACTAACCCCATTGTATGATTTTTTACATTTATCAAGATAACTATTAAAACAATTTATAAAACTTAAAAACTATTACACAATATCAGAGATAGATAAATTTGAATTTAAATAAGATATAGAAAGTTTGAATTTAGTCTATAATAATAACGCGAACCAAAATTATACGACAGCACAATTTTATATTACCTGGCAAAAATGAAGCCCTTGCACACTTCTGTTTAATGCGCCGGCCGGTGGGACATTGGCAATGGCAACATGATGCGGCGCGGTTTATAGATCAAATCGAGTCAAAAAAATACGCTAATAAAGTTGAAGATCCTAGTGAAAAGAGCCTGTTACTACTTAACCCTTTTACAACAAGCCCCTCGCTCCCCTAATTTAAAAGTAAGGTCAATAATGACCTTAAATTTTTGCTTAAAGAAAAGTACAAATAAACAATTTACGTACGTAAATTTCAAGCAGCATCATCATTACCATATCACCCTTTAGCCCTTTCTTAGTTAGCATCCTATGACTCGATCTTGCGCCAACTATGTTTAAAGCATCATTATCTTTTTTGGACGATGTTTTCGCGTGAGATTATTTAAATCTTTGTCGATTACGCTGGCAAAACATAGATAAAATACTCACCACCAAGCTTACTAGAAATCTACAAAAGATTATTCTCTTTCATAGTAATGTTTACAAATAGTTCAATAACTTTTGTTTACAATCCAACTTCCTTTAACTAATCCCTGTTTTGAATTAACGTCTATTGTCGGGGGCAATAACATAATAGCACCCATTGCTGCAAATGCATAATTAAAATATTTGCAAACCTATCTTGCCGATGGCGTAATGCACAACACACAAAGTTGATTTTTATATTAATTATTTAGAAAAACATCCCTAAGTATTTTCTTCCTGTGATATCTAGTATTCTTTAATTTATATCTACTGTACATATTTTTAGTGATAAATGAATAATGAATATACAATACTGCCATATTGTATACTTATTGTTTTTTTAACTCTATGATCGAGCACCATCAAGAAATAAAACATTAACAGTCATTAATGAATTTTCATTACACTCATTTCATTAAGTTTCATCATCTATATATATATTTAAATATTATTCTACTATATCCATATGCAAGTTAATATTGAATAACGACAAAACGCGTTCCCGCTTAAATCCTGCATCATAAATCACTCCCTATTTTAGTATCACGTTATTAAAGCGGCGTGGATAATTTAAAGTAACAGCTAGGCTTTAATTTTTCTTTATTAATTATAGCCTTTCCAAAAATAACCTGTACAGTGCGTAATTAATTAAGAGAAAATGACTTCTCAAATATTGCGATATAATTGTCAGTGGGTTGTAGGAATATAATCCCACGGATTAGACTGAAAAGCCGCCCGGCAGCGTCGCCCGATACCCACCGCAATGATTAATAACCTACCGATAAGCTCTTGGGACCCACTTTTTCCAACACTTACGGATAATTTCAAAAGTATAATAGGGACGTCATTACTGCTTTACGTTAATCTCATCTTACAACTATATATTTAAGACATGTAATCAGAATTATTGAGATAAAAAAGATGGCCACACGAAGAAACGACAATTTATTGACTTAAAGATTAGCTTATTAAATCTATTAGCTTGTCGACTTTTGTTTATATCCACCTACTCATTGCCACGATGACAATAATTGTGTTATGGTCAAACCTCAGGAGAGGCAAAAAAACCCACAACTTGATCCACCAAATTGATTCCACATTAGCTCTTGCTGCACAGGGCCAGTCCAACCGGGGAAGCATCATGACTTCGCAGAAGACCAGTGTAAATTGAAGTTGAAGCTTACTTGAAGACAACCCGCCTGCAAAATATCTGATGCCGCTTGGTCAGAAGCGGTCCATTTGAAATTAAATAAATCCATGGCACTATTATGGTACGTAATATAACGATTATCAAACGTTTCGAAAACTTCGAAAGTCTTGTCACGATATCTGATGCGAAGTAAATGTGATTATACCGTGGCTCCTTTGTGCTCCAATCGAGTCGATCGACAGCTATATAGTAATCTCGGGCAACGCCGCACCAATTAGTCTTCCGTCAGCGTTCCGTTTCACGGATCCTGCATCTCCACGTTCGTTTGCCCCGGCGAGTAATTTTTATTCCAGTCTCGAATGATTTCTGTTTCGTTGCGAATTTCAATGACGTGAAATATAACATTCACTTTTATCGATTAAACATTTCGAAGAAACAATTTAATTGCGACAATTGAATTGTTTCTTCGTCTTTCTGTTAGAACATTTTTTATTATTTTGTTAAGACATTATTCTTCCTGCAAGGAGCTTCCAGTTAACTTTACTTAAGACTATTACTTAGCTGCACATAAAAGTATGCTTTTTATCAAATTACATATAACAAATCTAAATTAGTATTTCACGATAATGTTGTTCCACGAGAGACTCATAAATAGTGTAAACAAAAAGACCACGGCAAATTCGATAAGGTAAAGAACGAATGGCATCAAAATTTAATTAATGCTGTTCGTGACAATATTATAATTCGAAAGGAAAATTTTTCACCGCCCCAAGCGTTATGGCAAATTGAATTGAGGGCCACGAATATCCGGCGGATCCGTTGGCACCATTTCCATTTACCCACTCAACGGATACCCTTACAATGACATAAATAATTATATTTATGTTTCACATTTCTATAGATTTTTATTCACGAAACTTTTCGTCTTTTTTTCCTACAAACTTTAATGTTTCACATTAATATAGAGATTAGCACAATTCAAATTTAAATAATGGTAAGTATCATTTTTAGGTACTTACCGAAGATCAGTGTAAACAACAACATACATCAGCTTTTGGCTGGGCCGCGGCACTCACAATAAATACCTGTCAACGCATTCGGCTCCTCAATCAAGAGTATCGGAGTGGTCGTCGCTCGGACATGCCCCCACTCGGATTGCATTAGGATGGGCCACTAGACGAGGGTCCCTCAATTTGCCGACGTTTATACGGACCGATGCTATCGCGGACGATATGTAATTTACTTACTCCTAACTAGGGGTAAAGGGACGCTCTTTTGCGACGATTGTCCTCCCTTTTTTCTCTCTTTGATAATCCGGACCCGAAATAAGGCTGGGATGTTTTGTTGTTGTTGTCAGAACCATATCCTTTGAGGGATGACCGATGAGTTATGTATTTAATTTGTTGGGCTGTTAACTTTGTGTTTTTTAAGTGAAAAGTTTTCAAGCGAGCAGACGGTTCACCTGATGTTAAGTGAATACCGCCGCCCATGAACATATGCTACACCCGAGGGTAGCAGATGCGTTGACAACCTTTTGAAAATTGGGCTCCGGCCACGTCACTCACCAGACGAAACGCGAAAGTATTATACTTCCACTTTTAGCCGGTCTTCTGTGAGGTCATAGTACGTACCCGGACGAGCCTGCCCATTCGTGCAACAGCCGAGACTGCTGCGTGGCCCTACCACCGTACAATATGTGTTTCGGTAAATATACATTATGTGGAATATGTATTGAGTAATGGGTTGTTACTTTTACGTGGTTTCTGCTGTTGCACGAATGTGCAGGCCCTTCGAAGAAAGTACCACAGCTGCACAAAAGAGAGTTGCAAAGTGTTATAATTTTGCGTTTCGCTTAGTTAAATGATCGGGCCTCATTTTATTTTCAGGTAGGCATCGAATCCGCAAACTGTCCGCAAACGTGTTGTAGGTGGACGGCGGTAAACACTTAAAATTTTGGTTAACGTTGGCTCGTTAGCCAATCTTTCTCATAATTGTCTTCTTGTACTAACATAAAGTCATTCATAATATGTAGGTAGTTACGTACGATAGTAGTTTCGTAGGCAAGCCGAAACGCTATCGTAAAAAGTAGTAAAGAGTACTATTAGATTCAATTTTTTTTACGGAATGCTTAATCCAATTACTAACTGAAAATTTGGTTAGAACTAGTTTTTATGCCTTATATTTCCTCTACTTTTAATGAATCTATGCCTAAGACTCATATCATATGAGTCGTAGTCATAGTCATATATTTTAAATTAGTTACTCATTTCCGCAAAAACTCTTATCATAAGGATAACTATAACTATCGTCTGTACTTTCGCATATTTAAACAATAAAGGTCGTCGAAACACAAAGATAAAGAGCAATTAGCTTCAATCATTGAACTTAAAGTTGCTCGTAAGAGTGTATTTTTTTTCTAAAAGACCTTGCACAATTTGATCTTTTGTACGTAACACCTTTAATCATTGAACTTAAAGTTTCTCGTAAGAGTGTATTTTTTTCTAAAAGACCTTGCACAATTTGATCTTTTGTACGTAACACGGTATAAAAACATACGTAAATTCTAATGTTACAAGCGAGCAGCAACATTTTTGATGTGCAACATCGGACGAAGCCATTGTATTGAAGGTCTTTGTTGCATCTGGTTTTTGTTAAAATATATCATAAATGGCTCGTTTATATATAAAAAAAAAAAAAAAAACTATCGTACAAAGATACAAAGCCTCCCCCGGGTGCGGGCTGAATAACGCCCGGGAATTATCATTTTTTGTGGCCACAGAACCCCTTGTAGGGATCATTTTCTACCTGAGATGAGATAAATATTTGTATCGCTTACCAAATGTTGACGCGTTTAATGGTACTTATGAAACAACTAATAATACAAATGGAAAATTTTGCAAGCGCCTCGGTTACTTATACAAGTATTTTAGATAGTAACAACGATCAAAACTGAAATGAAGAGGGCGTAAACCACTTTCTGTAACTTCTATAACATAAATCGAATATGATGATATAATAAAATAAAAACAATTTTTTCATAATTGCTATCGTTTTTGAACTGTTAAACTATAGTCGTGCTTTTACTATGTTATTCTAGTTAAAAAGCAAATAAGTTGTTTTTGTATTGTATCGGGTGGAAATCCCACCTTACATGACAGGGCTATGTGGGATTCTTATCCACTAAAACCCCCTCGGTGCCCACCTTCCGTACATTTGGAGGGACTCCGGGATCTCCCATGGAACGCACCGGTGTCCCTCGGTACTACGCCTGAGTACGCCTCGGAGAACGACAAACTTTCTCCGATTCCCTCACCCTCTTGCAGCAGCACGAGACCACTTTGTACTGCTGCCCATCCGTGACCCCATTTAGTCGCCTTTTACGACAGGCAGGGGATACCTTAGCCCTATTCTATGAGACCGGGACTACAGGGCTGCTGTACCTACTACCTATTCAATGTTATGTGCATTAACTTTGACAGCTTACTATATGGTGGACATTTATGCACAAGAATGTAAAGAAAATATAAATATATGAAATTAAAAATATAAAGTTAAACGATATTGAGGTACATTATTGTTCTTTTTTCCTGATAAAAGAAAATAAATGAGTATTGGTATCGATAGACTAACATAAGGTATACAGAGCTGTTTCACCTTATTTCCTATGGAAATTGTACTGAATGAATAAAGAATAAGCCGTAGGTAACTTTGGGACCAGCAAAAGTTTTCTTTGAGGGACGAGGTTGTATAGGCTCTGTGTGCAAAACTTTTAAGCCTCAATTTACATTGTCGGAAATAACATTCGAACAAATTACTCGTGGTCCGGAAACAATTCCAACTGGAGTTTAGCTTTGATAGGAACTTTAATAAACTGATCGCTGCAATAATATTTCTTACGCGAAAGATGAAATTGTTGATAAAACGCATTTGTTCAGTAAGTTGTTGGTAATACTTAAATAAGTTATCTTCGTCAGAACGTGTTGACACATTCAAATAGCTTTGTAATAATGTTATTAAAATAAGACAGTGTACTTCACTCGTCACCATAAACATTGACTTTGCTGTTTCCATCCCAGCTTACCGTAGTGCACATAAACATCCTGCAATTAATTGCATACAAATACCCAACTTGTTCCAATATAGCATGAAAACTTTTGTAGACAAATATACACCTTATCGGAATGTGGTAAGACAGGAAGTAGTTTGCTTGAATTTTGACGTATCTTAAGTACAAAACCGCTTACTGTATGAACCCACGCAAAGCTTGTACTGAGAGAAAACAGATGTTCTAACGTTTTCTATTTTGTTTACTAAATATTTTAAGGCGTCACTGGTTAGCACTCATTGATTTGCATCAAAAGACTTACAGATTTATTTATGGCACAATTTGTTTACTTCGTATTATATTCGTATTATACACTTAAAACTTAAAAGTAATGCAGAACACAGTTGGGATTGTTAAACTGTTGCAATTTATTACATTTTATTGGAAATTTGATTGTATTTTATTTTGTTGTAATTTAATTTCGTTTTTGTAATTAAAATGAATTAATAATATTACTAGTTTATAATTATGACACGATTATAAATATTCATTAATTATTGTAATACCACCATGCCTCACGAAGGATGACGCATGTCATCCTTCGTGAGGCCTGTCATTGGTATTTGACAGATTTCAACCAGAATGTACGATGTGGCGCGATTGAGCCTCCATTGTTTTCGATATTTGAAGGAAAAATTGGCCTCGGTTGAATGAACGTTGCACTGAATAATTATCTATTACGTATGTTTGCTACATTTTAGTTTTGATATTTGCCATTTCCACCTTCTTCAAAGTCTTTCCTTAGAGCTTTGAATTACATCAACACACCACGGTGAAAGATAACCGTGATATTTTGTAATTTTTATAGTCAAGTTATGCCACTTTATAAACCTTATCTTTGTTAACAACAAATGAATTCAACAACAAACGATGGTAGTGCAATATAATCACATCGCTACAAAAATATCCGTTTTATTTATTGCTTTGGTAGCATAATTGGACTACAAAAAGCGAAGTCTAGACAATAAAGGCCTGAAAACTAAAATATTGTTAGAGCTATTTATTTATTTATTTTATATTATTTCCAAACGATCTTACAACGTCTGAATGATTGTTTTAATCTCAGATCCCAAATGTCACTAGATAACACATATCATTTATCGCTTTTATAAACAAACGTAACTAACGCTTACAGCTATTTTTATTAGCTATTACTAACTGATATTGTGAAAGCGCTTCAGTATTGCATGACGTCGTTATATGATTTCGGTACGCGATATAACTGAACACGCAACTAATGACTGTGATAAAACGAAATATTTTCAACGTCAATCAAACGTAATGACTCCACGTTTCTTATGTTCTCGTTGGGCTAAATTTAATTTTATCATGTTAAGTTGGTGCGGCGCCGTTGCGGCGTTTATGGATTACCTACTTCCTTGTTTATTCGCGTTTTAACGACACGCATCGGAGCAATGGCAGCTGTTGCATTGTCTGAATCCAGGAATAGCGACGGGATTTTGTTTTGAATTCGAGGCGGGTGCTAGATGAGCTACGTCACGCATTACACTCGTGTTTAAAAGGACATCATTTGCTTTGCTATAAATAAGTACAAGTACTCGCATGTTTGTAAGCAGACGCGAATCCATGAAGCCTTTATATGAAGCAATTATTTTCACTAAAATAAATTCGCTAAATAGAAACATTTATATAATTTTTCTTCCTCTTAATTATTTTAATATTATTTGTATTACTAAAAGCACCTTAAATCGCATGCATGACACAAAATATGAACATCCGTAATCCTATATTCTGACATAACGCTTGTAGCAACGTCGTAAATAATGGTGTTAAATGCAAAATCATCGCCATTTCTCAATGACATAAATGTTACAAACTGCTCACGTGTCCCGTATGGGACTGCGAAGGTAAATGCCTAAGCTATCATTTTTCACGTCCTAATCCGAAGACAGGGACTCGTCAAAGGGAGCGCTTATCGCCTATCCCAATTTATTTTCCCGGGGATTTCGGTGTGATATTGTCATAGGCACGTCACTCTGTTGTAAGAAAAATCCAATATACTTTCCCATATTCCGTAATAAAAGATACCGATCTTTATATTAGCTTGAGGATAGTTTCAAATGATAAAATAATTTATTTGACCGCATGATACAATCAAGTGAAAAATAAAATAAAATTGTTACTAGTTGTTAATTTACATCGATTATAGGTATTTTTATCTAATTTATTCCATAAATATATATGAAATTACCCAATGGATGTTCTATTATCGATAAATAATTAAGACTATTATATAGTATACAACTTTCTTCATCCGAAGTTTGATATAAATTGACTTGAACATACATTTTTACAAGCGTACGTCCAACTTTTATATTTCTATAGAATAAATTGCTGATGAAACGCATCAGCCGTATTCGTATATGCGAAGACGTGTCTGTACTTACCTTTTTCTAAAGGTTATTTTTTTTATTACCATTCCTCCATTTATTTTTCGTATTATTCATTAACTTAGTTATTTGCATAGTACTAGGCACACTCAAACGCTGTACTTCATATCTTTTATTTTAATACATAATACACAGAGAAAGGAACTGATCCCGACCGTGAGAGCCACGATACGTGGTTTTTTAACACGGTTTTATGCTAATAGATGCAATGTTTTTGCAAAAAGGCCATCTTTCGTTAGTGAAATTATTTTCATTTCATGAGTAATGTTTTGTATTGAAGTGTTTAAACATTAAAAAAGTGTTTAAACATTAAGTGTTTAAACATTTATAAAATACAAAGGTAAATCCATTCCATCTTTGTGTTTATTATTATAGTATACGACAAAGTGAATACTTGACTGAATGACTGAACCAACCGACTGAATAGTCAAAACTCAAAAACAACCCTTAGACTTTCTACCCTGTAAATTAAAACATTACACTTCGTATTAGATATTAGGGGTATTGAAAATTTTAAAATAATTACGAGAATGTCTTACAACGGACCCCGAAACAAGGTTTGATGAGGCAGTATATTTTGAATCTGTAAAATTTGTTAACTTAAAAGTTTTGAAAGAACAAAATAGTGAGAGCAAAACTGAAATAAACGCGTCTTGGCTTTGTTTAGCTTGGCTCTTTATAGGCTCTTAATAGTTCCTTAAGTAGTGTGAACAGTATTACCGATTTTTAAAATTCAATAAATCTATTTAGACAAAGTAAAAACACAAAGCATACGTGCGATCCCTATTATCAAATATTGATTTAATATTTGTAAGAGCAACTGAATATTTAAGGTTACGACTTACTAATTATGTACTCGTTAGAACGATAATAGCTGAAGCAATAAAGAAGAAAGAGACGTAGATGGTACTATAATGAGAGTTTACCATAATAGACTCATTACAAGTAATGGTTATATGTTGTACAAAAGTAATACATACTTATGCGATTATATTGAAAGTAACCCTTTACGTAATACCTGTGGATGTTATTTAAACTATGTAAGTGGGCTCCTAGTTTTTCCTTTTCCTATTTATTATTCGTTTACCTAATCGAATTTCTCTAGATGTTGCATGAGGTATAGTTACTCAGTATCTTCAATGGCGTTAAGAACTAGTGGAGATATTAATTTCATTTAATCAATTAACATAATTCATTAACATAATTCATTCATAATTGTAGTCAATATAAAAAATCATAGTTTGAAATTATCTGCTAATGTTAAGAACTTTCAGTTTTGTAATTATTTTTACAATTTTAAACACTTTCTTAGAAACATGTTTTATTTTATTATGTTCGATTTTATTTCTATTTTCACGTTCGGAACAGAACTGATGATTTTCCTTCGTTACGAAACGTCAATGAACTTCATGAGTACGGAATCAAGTAACGTATTCATCGATACCCAGTCAGAGGAGACATCGGCTCGTCGCTAACGACTTGACCACGCGTGCGGAGTCGCGGGCGTTGCACTGTCTCTCGCCGCTTCCTCTTCCTACTGCGGTCGAGGCATTATCCACGCAATACCGGAGTACAACAAAAATACCATCACGTTTCCCGGGGATGTCTCTAGAGCCATAATTTACGTACACTCGTGATTTATGGCCAGGCCAGTTCTGATTCGAATAACAAAAAATGTCTTTTTGTTGTTATAATTGCCCGAGTAACATTAGTGGACCCACCGAAGATAACAAATATTGTTGTTATTTTATTCCGACGAATCCTTTCTATCTAGACTAGTGATTCTCAACCACTGTGCCGCGGCACGTGTGCCGCCAAATTTCAAAAGTGTGCCGCCAAATTATGCAAATATATAATAATGTTAATATTATTGAATATTTTTTTTAAAAAATATTTTTTGGCATTAGCCAACATTAAAACTAAAAAAAGATCAAGATTGTTAAATGTAGAAGACGATATGAGAGTAGCATTGTCATTTTTACGACCAAATATAAATGAAATTATCAAAAAACATCAAGCTCAAATTTCGCATTAAAAATATTTTTATTATTAGCTTGTAATTAATCCCTTAATAAACGTTTAGTTATTATTGTAATATATGTTAGTTTATTTCGTATATTTAAAATTTTTGTCATAAGCTATTTATGCAGTGTGTTGTAGTAAGTAAATAATTTTTATCTTTTTCTTTGTGTGCCGCCAAATTTTGAGATCGTTTAATATGTGCTGCAACGAAAGAAAGGTTGAGAATCACTGATCTAGACAGTAAACAGGTCAAGGAGAATGCATACCTCTTATTATACTTGCCATATTATATTTAAAATACTATATAGACGCCTTTGAAATTTCAACACAGGTACCACTGAACAAAGGAAGTACGTACTATTTATTACTTCCGTGTGGTGACGAGGAATGAATCAATCCTCGCATTTTTGTTATAGTTAGGATAGACTGATTATATTTCATTCAAATATTTAACACGTCCAAAACGAGATGTTATTGCGTAATTTTTTTTAAAGAAAACACCATTAATCACGTTTTTAAGCCTCGATGTTTCCCACCTACAATTTCGGTAATGATCACTGAGTCACGAACTCTATTTATGGCGAAGATAAAAAACTGGACATTTCTCCATTCATGCGCGGTCTCGACTCGTCACACGTCATCATCGTTAAAAATTTCGCTTTTATTATGGCCATTAGGCAGTCGGACCTATGACGGCGTTGCGCGGAGGGGTTGGGGTGGTTGTCATTAAAATGTCAGCGACAGAGGGTTATTACGGCGCGTGCGCGGGAGTGGCGCAATATGGGTTTAATAAATCAGCTAATTAACCCCCCAAGTCTCATATTAACAACATAAATTCCGTGCCGCGCGGTTCACCACTCCAGATGTTATGCGGGTGAATATGCGCATAACATATCCGATGGTACATCCGAGGATAAGTCTGCGAGGGAAGGCCGAAATGAGTTATGTAGCAGGTTAATCTTCAAACTTAAATATATTATACTCTTCGTTAGCCTTCCGAGGGCTAATGCAAATTTAATTACTTCCAATAGGGTTTAAAGATACTAGGTATTAGCATTTAAAGTGCTCAATACCTCATTTTATTTTAATTTCGCGCGCAAATTAAAGTCGGCAATTGCGTCACTTTGCTCTGCTTTCAGCTTTTTAAATTTTATTTGTCAAACTCAAACTCAAATGCAAATAATTTCAACTCCACGTCTTTGTTTTAATCACGGCATACTTTACGTGAGATTTAATTCAATTTACTAATGGACAAATAATATTTAATCATTGGCCGACCCGTATAACGTGACTGAAAAGATCTAATATAGAGTTGGCAGATCATTATAACCTGATGCATGTCCACAAGGTATAATAATTATGTTACACTAATTTTTAATCGCCACTTCGCCCGCATTGTTCTTATGAAAAAAAAGTAGTTACGAGTATATTTTTTATCGGATAATAAACAAAATCCTATCTATTAATCCAGCATATAAGTTTTCCAAATTTGACTCAAGTCAATTTTGCGTTTGTGATCACATCACAAAGTGGGAGACTTATTACTTTAAAATTTTTTCGTACTTCATATATTACCGTGATAACTTTATCATAAAGCATAAAAATAAGCATAAAAAAATTTGAATAATAGCTACTACATATTTTAACAATTTGGATTCAGGTTTCTAGAAAGTCAAATCATTGATCATTTTAATTTAAAAACCGAAATTATGAAATTGAGCACTTTGGAATTTTGACATTGTTTAACATAAACTTATTATGTAATTTTAAGTCTACGCTTATTTAATTTTTAATAGTTTACAGTTTTGATTTATTTTACAGTTTTGTTTTTGTGTAATTAAATTGATTTTTTACGATATTGAAAATCATCCTCCGAGTACTTACGTAAATGGTGTCAATTTATACGTAGTGAGTAGTACTTTATTATCAGTAAAAGAAAAAATACTTAATAAATTATGAACGTAATAAACAATGAATAATTTGAGCCTCTTAGACCAGTCTTATTGCTATACAGAAAGTTAACATTCATCGAGGTAACATTAAGGAAGGGCCATTTCCATAGAAGCAAAAACCCGAAACGTTTTCAAGGGCGTAACTGTGACTCGTCAAATTACTAAACCCACGGGAAGCCTTGTCCGCGGGCGAAATGAATGTTATTGTAGGGATAGTCATTTATCAAAATGTCCAAAGTCTGTCCGCGCTGGCAGCCATCGAGCCGCCGCTTTATCCGCAACTTGTCCAAGGAGTATGTAGTTTAGTGCTTTTGTGTTTCCAATACGTAGCTGTTAGAACCATTGCCCAGTATGAAAAGTTCCTGACCCCGAAAATACTGTCAATAAATTGTATCGCCCGGAATGTAAAGAATATATACTATCCGACATTAACGTTACAATGAGACCGATAGGCATATAAAAGGCCGTCTTATTTCGTGTTTAAAAGATAAATGTTGAATAGGTACTCTGAATAGACGTCGAGCGTGACATAAACAATGGAGAATGTGTTTTGTCCATTCGTGTGTTATACATTAACCTTAAATATTATAAGAACCCTCTTAAGGTCGGTGAACTCTTGTGCATTCAACTGTTCTCTTGGTTCAATAACAGGCTTAATCGCGTTTATTGGAACATCGCTCGTCGCATCCATTTAAAGTTACACTACATTTACGATTCCGTATTGCCAGTTGACGTTATATATCGCGTTTGCATTTGTAAACGAAGCGAGATTAACTACTGATTTATTAAAACAAGTATAAAGTTTTATCCAACAGTCATCTAATGTCACCTCCATTCCGTTAAATTCAATGTAGTGTTTTAAACATTATACTTAGTCATATACATTATGAAAATAGCTTAAGGGCGAAGGCCTCCTCCCTACAGAGGGTATAGTGTATAGGGCATAGTCCACGCTGCGGATTGGTGGACTTCACGTATCTTCGAAACTCGTTTCGTTTTTGTTATTATTTCAAAAATACGCATATATATAGATTTCTTACACCGCCGAGCACTTTAGGAGTCAGTACATAAAATTAATAATTTGTATGCAGCGGGGATCGAACTTAGGTTGCTCGAGTATATTAAATAAAAAGCAAGCGCCTGGGCAAGGAGCTATTACGGCTGAAAAATAGAGGTAAAAAAGGATGAATATTAAACAGTTACGCCATAGCTTCATCCTAGACGTTTATTAAATCAGTTATTGCTTCTGAGCCCAAGGGAAGAGTAAATAGATAATATGAAAATGGAAATTCTATAATAGAAAATGTCTGCGATTCACGAACCGTACGGATATAATTATCCACAATTGAAACGCTGCACTCTTTTATTTGAATAGACTGAGCTTAATAATTGGCAACTCCATAATTATATAAACCTAAGGACCCGCCCCGGCTGCGCACGGGTGCAATGCTAAATGTTTGTTTTCGACATCGCATTAGTATGGTACAGAATTTAAATAAGTATTATTATCGCGTACATCGCAAGTGTAAGCATTTCGCCATAGGTTACGATTTAAAATTTTCAGTCTTAATTAAAAGTGACAGCCTCAGTCTTTCAGTCTTAATTATAAAGTTTAAACTTATAACTCTATCTAACCTGTACTGTGTTTTACGAAAAAAAATCATAATATTTTTTTAATAATGTAATAAAGAGTCATAATTTCTTCGGTACAACAATATTTTTTACATTATAAACAGGAGATGCAGGGGTTTGACTGTTTCTTCTGCTTCAATTTAATTTCATTTACCAATACGATTATAATCTATCAAAGAGATTTATCGAAGGATTTATTATGTACAGTACAAATGCTTGATAATGAATAATAACTTTTAGATGATAATCTGCCTCTGTAGAGTGATATGAAACCGATTCTTCTTGTTTAAAACATGACAAATCACCACAAAACCGCAACGTGCTGTAAGCAGAACATCTAACAATAATACGAGTAACAGATATATTTGGTTTAACACAAACGCAAATGCACTGTTGAAGTACCTGACGAAATTATCGATATCATAAAATTGGACACGTCATATTCAGTTCAATGTACACGAAATACGGCATCTAAAGAGCTAGATGGTGAAGTAAAAAATCGGTACGCTTGTCTGTATCCAATCCGTTCACATTAACAGTATAATCTTACATTAGAGATAATGTTTATAATCAAATCTGTAAAACAAAACAGACTTAAAAGCAAGAGATTATAAGAAAGTTGACATCTCCGTTTTCAGATCTGGGAGGGGCGCTGCCTACGCCTGTTCGGAGGGCGAAGGGAACGCCCCCAAGTCCTGCTGCGGCAGGCCACCCCTCAGGCTCTGCGTGTTGTTCCTCGGCGTCGTCGGAGCCTGCCTCGTCGCCGCCGGGGCCGTCCTAGGCGCCCTCAGGCCGCATCCAAGAGCACCTCTCACATTACTGCTACTAATGATAGGTAACACATATGCTTCTTCATTAACTAGAACTTAAGTGTTCCTATCGTTAAATTCGTTTAGTTAACCGTAAAACGGTTATTTTCTAGTTTACCTTTGCAACTTTTTTGTTATACAATTGCCAGTTCAATTATATCTGTTTTAATACCGCTGCCAAAGAAAGTCTGGCATATTTGTGGTTGTTGCGGGACAATTGTCTTATTTCATGATATCAGTGGTGATGTCGTAAAAACAGGCAAACATAAAAGGTACGTCATAACTGCATTAATTAGTGGAAGCCCCGTAGCCACCCTACGGGGCCGCTCATCTGAATAATCCTTCCAGACTTTGAACATAGCGCCCGCTGCGCCGTTTCATATTAAATTTTCCGTAACATTCAGCGAATCGCGGCATAACGAAAGCGCATTATCGAAAACGGGGCCGAACTTCGTCATCAGCGTTCATCGGGAGACGGCCATAAAATTTAATGCACGCTCCAAAATTCATAAATTCCGAGCGTCGGCCCTAGGCGTTATGAATTGCCTTCATTAGCCGCAACGCAATCACAACCAGCTCGTTGGATATTCGGCGTGCATATGACAACGGCAAGTCTGGACGCGATCCCTTTACATCATTCACAAAGTCGCGACAGCCCTTCGGCGGGCGGTTTTCAATTAAACTTCGAACGAGTTTCGGAAGCGGAATTAATTGGATTTTCATTAGAGTTAGGGACAAATGATGTTACGACGATCTATTGTTTGCATGCCGCGGCAGTTCGTATGGCTCAGCCGCTTTGCAACTTCATGCACGCCTCAACCATATGGCGAACAGCTTTCCAAGCATATTGTTTGTTCGTACAATACATTAAGCTCGTACAATACATTGCTCATTTAGTTATGGAATTATACACGATTAGTTTAGAGACGTATTGTTTGTGAACATGGGCAGGAAACAGCGAGCACATGTTCACGATAGAAAAGTTTTAATAATAGTTGGTAATGTTTGACATCAGACGCTTTACCTACTAAGTTAAGTGGCCGATGACGGCACGACGTGAAGATCAAATTTATGCGATAGAAATAATATTTATTTTCCATTACAAATATATACGTAAGTATACGAATGTTTGAGGCTTAACTTATTTTTTTATCATTCCTCAGCAACTGAAATCACTGTTAATAATAACTAAACAATTATATCAAAAATAATAGAATTTTAGTGTAAGTAGTAAGTTGTAAGAAAACGACTGACGTACAAAGGTCAGGGTTGCGCTTTTCCTGATTTCGTATTCCATTGAAAAATTTTCTTACAAAAAGGTCTATATTTTTTTACATAAATGAACATAAACTTTCGGCGCTGTGGGATTCAAACCTGCGTCTTTTGGTTTGACACCCAGACGCTTTACCAAGTTAAGTGGCCAATGACGTCACAGCGTGAAAATCTTGACATCTATCTACGTTCGTTATATTGCATTTTTTGGCAATGCTTCGCGTGATCTAATGTGCATCCTTTACAGCATACGACACCTTGCAAATAACATTACATGAATATTTGTAATGAGAGATGTCGCCAGGCTCTTAAAATTATTAAGATTAATTTTTATTTTTAATGCTAGTCTCTGCACTCAAGATGAAAGTTTAAATTTTTAATTTTGTGTACATAAATGAACAAAAACTTTCGGCCCCGCTGGATTCGAACCCGCGTCTACTAGGTTCTCACCCAGACGCTTTACCAACTGAACTCGGCCGATGACCTCTTAATATTTTCTGCGTCTTGATATTTCTACAGGCATAGGTGTGGTGCTGGTAACCGCAGCTGGGCTGGCATGGAGGCTCGGTGCTCGGGATACGCCATGCGCACTATTGGGGCTCCGACGCGCTTCCTGCAGGCGGCTGGTGCCACGCTTACCACCCAGCTATGCGCGGCCACACCACCCGTACGCGGCCATGCTGTACCCAGAGTTCCATTACAGACCACCGCCACCCACCTATCAAGCCTCAATGCAGGAGTACAGACTCAGGTAGACTCATATCACTACATAGTATAAAACAAAGTAGTCCCGCTGTCTGTCTGTCCCTATGTATGCTTAGATCTTTAAAACTACGCAATGGATCTTGATACGGTTTTTTTACTAGATAGAGTGATTCAAGAGGAAGCTTTATATGTATAATACATTGCACCCGTGGAAAGCTGGGGCGAGTCGCTAGTTTACCATAACCACTGAAGCGTGTGAAATTTTTAACAAATTTACTAATGAGAATTGTCGCTTTCTAATAGAAGGTATCAATTAAGCGTGCGGTCGCCCTGATGATGAGTGAATAACCTTCAACACTAATGGTGTTGCAGATTCTGACAGAGAAATTTAGGACCAGGTAGCCAGGGCCTACGTCAACAACGCAAACAGGATGCTGAAAAGGACGACCAATATCATGAATTGATTTTTCGTAATGAAAAAAATTTCGAAATTGATTCGAATGAAAATAAATGATATTTGTGTTTCATGGTATATCATAAGGTTTTTTAAATTCTTGGATGACTTTTATATAGCTATTAAAACTATACCAGAAAAGGCACTGTACATAGCTTTTTATCTACCCCGCGTAGATCTGATACAACTCGTGTAAACAAAAGACATTTGCAATTATTTCTTTCAAGACTTGCATTCAATAATTGATAATTTCCTTGATGGTCAATTTGCGTGCAACTTATTGCATTCAATTATTGCTCTTGTATGTACAAGAAAATGTTCCAGTTACTTTCTACTTTAGTGGCGCTTAGATAAACTCGACTTATCAACCGAGACGACTACAGGCGAGCTTTTTTGCGCAAAATATTATGAAAGAGTTGTGCTTACCAATGTATTTCACGTAAATTGCAGCTATTGCAAAACTTACCCTAAATTTTACTCGATTACTTAGAAATCGTATAAAGAAACCATCATCCTCCTGCCTTTATCCCAAATAGGTTGGGTCAGCACAACATGTGAATTATGTTGTAAGCGGTTTTTTCATTTAGTTTTTTGCCTGACGTCATCACTACATAGTATAAAACAAAGTCTTCCCGCTGTCTGTCTGTTCCTATGTATGCTTAGATCTTTAAAACTACGCAACGGATCTTGATGCGGTTTTTTACTAGATAGAGTGATTCAAGAGGAAGGTTTATATGTACAATATATAGCACCCGTGCGAAGCCGGGCGGGTCGCTAGTAAAGTAATAAAAATGTTAAATAAGTAAATAATTTAATAGCTGTCGCCATTTATTGAGTGCTGAAGGTTGCGACTTAGTAATATCAAAGATGTACTAACTTTACGTATTTATTTCCAGGTTGCTTCTCCTAGACAGAAGCGCGCCCGCGGTGTCACCACCACCCACATACCGATCAAACTCAGCCAGTCTAGTCAGGTAATACCATAGAAAGGCTAAGTGATGGATGACCACATAACGCTTGTCATACATTCATGGACCGACCAATAGACGTAGTGGGAGTGAACCTACCTAGTATAATATGTATTTATTTACTAAAGAAAAGTATATTTAAGTATGTTTATCAGTTATCTAGTACCCATGGTACAATCGTTGCTTAGTTAGGGGACAAGAGAACGTATAAACTAATTTTTATGCTTTCTTCTAAGTAGTTTTACGTCATTCGGATTCGGACCGGTCTCGATCGATCTGCGCATGATGCACGAGAAAAGGCTTGGCATGGTTCGGACTAAACTTAGATATAAAGCTAGAATACAGACGAAATTTCGTGTATTTTCATACATCGCTCAACCTGAATTAGCTGTATCACGCGTTACACTTTACGACTACTATTAAACAGTGATCATTCACAACGGGAGGATTGAGCACAGACTATGATGAATTAGGCCATGAGTTTGAGTGTTTCGAAGAAAATATTGCCATAACTCCTCAATGCAACATAATATAAGTAGTGCAAAATGCTTTGTCACCTAATAAGGTACTGCTGGTGTCCTTTTTAAATAAATAAATAAACAACTATCTACACAAGGTAAGTAACAAGTTGCACAGCTTGGGTGATACCAAATTGAGACGAAAATGCGTCTATACAGTTATATGGATTTTTTACTACGGCTCCAGAAAATCTTTATGAATTTTTTTGACTTTAGGATAAAGTATCCTAGAATTAAACTTAATCTATGCGCTGTTGTAGTGCAAAAAGTGAATATTTGTATTTTGTTTTAAATTATTTATGGATAGAAACGAGACAGCTTGTAATATAACTATAGTTATTCATAACCCTCCCCGAAAATGGTACAACAGCGAAACCGTAACACTGTGTATTCAGTACGTTCACACTCTAGAGCAGTTGTTACTGTTCCTAGCAAACGATTTATACAGGTAGCTGCCTGAGAATAACTTCCCTAACAAAGCCGGCATGTACACATGCCTGACCATAATGGTCCATATGCCTTTGTACACATTGTGGTAAAATAGTATGCAATTTTTACGGATTCTGCATAAAAGCGAAAGCATCCAAAATTACATAAAGGACTCTTTGTAATATCATTGCAATGATTTGTTTCACATTGGACAGCTTGAAATAATCATAACGTTGAAATAATCAAAACATTGTAATAATCATTTTTTTTTTGTGAAAAGTTGCCAAGCGAGCAGCCGTTTCACCTGATGTTAAGTGAATACCACCGCCCATGGACATCTGATTTACCCGAAGGTTGGAGATGCGTTACCGACATTTTGAAAATTGGGCTCCGGCTACCTCACCACCATACGAAACCAAAAGTAACTACTAACCCGGACGAGCCCGCCCATTCGTTCAACAGCCGAGGCTGCTGCGTGGCCCTTAAGTGATATATAACATTAATCGGCCTTGTTGGACAGAGGAACGACGGGCGCGGCGTGGTGCGGCTCCGAGTACAGCGGGCCGCCGTCGTACAGAGCGCCGCGGGCGGACCCCCCCGTGGCCACAGCTGACGTCACATCCCTCAGCCCCATCGACCTGAAGTACGCAGGGGACGCGATAGAACCCCTGCCCGCGCCCACGGAACAGAAGGACCCGGACGAGCACCTCGTCACGATAGTGCACACGGACGCACAGCCCGTCATAGTGACGGTGTCCGGTTCGCCGGCGCTCAACGAGACGCGCGTCACGCACACATCCGAAATCGACATCCTGGCGCATTTATAACGAACCATCGCACGCGTGATTCCGCACCGCTTAGCTTCCGAGGTTTTCGTTGCGATATTTTTTTCGTAAAGATTCGAAAACGAAAGTGTACGAACTATATCGTGTGCCGTCATTAAAAACATCATTTGTGATCAATTCGATGCCCTGCACGGGGACAGTTTCCAAGAGTGCGCACCCTCGCGACGTCCGGCGTGGACTTGGTGATGTTAATTTGCAATTTAAAAAAATCACTCTCTAGCCTGCCGGTGACTGGTGATTGTGACAAATAACGACGACTCCGGTTGATGATAGCTTTGTCGTTGTCTCATCAAAGATAAAAGTAATTACAATCTTTTCTTTCAATATTCGTAAAATAATTATTGAGTCTCGGAATGTTTCAATTAAATCTTATTTTATTGAAACTCTATTTAATTGATATGTCATTATTCATTATTCATCTATACTCATATACTGACCAATAAAGTAAAAAATATAGTCAATGTCATATGTAATGTTATTCAAATTTTAACGATTGGTGAAGTTAATTCGTTTTCGCACGCTTTTCAAATTTTTTATTACAATTTCGATGACAGACACGACTTTAAAATAACCTACTTTACTCATATTACAAGTTTTGAAAACCATTTTTATGCTTTAAATTCCCTTAACTTTTAATTCTGGCATATGATGTTTATTAAAATTAACTAATACTTATTAAACACCACTTAAAAAATTAAGCATATGCTCATTTTAAATAAACAATGAATAACATTTTATGAAATAACAATTAATTTTATTTACAAAGTTGTTGTGGAAAGTGCTATTGAAACATTTTGAGCTCACTTTTAGTAACTGTTTTACGTTTAGGGTTTCGTATTGTAATGATAATTACAAGAATTATTATTATGACATTTCGTTCCAAAACCGAATCATTTATGTACCTTACTAATATGTAAATATTTTAAAAGCACTGAATGACGCATGACTGATTCGCTTGTGTTGTTTTAGTTTTAAACGACGTACCGTGTAAATACAAATCTGTTTAGCGAATTTACGAGACGTGGAATTACAACCATGAAAAAAATCACTGATCTATGAACTCAAGAAACCAAAATTTATACCGTAATGTACAAAGCATATACATATATGATCTTGCTTTCTACTCAATAGGTGCCAATGGTAGTAGTTTTATTGACCTTGTAAATATATTGCTGATAATGCCATTTATGTTGCACTATTAAAACTAACTTCGTATACATCTTTAAAGCTTGTTTAAAGAATTCCACTAAAAAAGAGGAAAATAAAAATTAATTCAACTTTTATTGTTCAGTATTTTACTTTGTCGTTCTGTAATCTGTTTTGTGTAAGATATGTTACTGTATTACAATATTTTAAGGTAATTGCCGTAAACAGATGTGTTTGTTTTTATTTATGTTTCGTTATTTCAGTATAGGAGAATATTTATGTATTTAGCGTCTAAGTTATTGCAACAGGTCTTTGTAAATACTGACCTCTCGAATTCAGTAAGAGTTTCACAGCCGATAATGTTATTGACTAATGCTATTTATAGGCACATTTTAACAGCGTTATTTGTAGTTCAAAAATTGAAGTACCTATTAAAAATAAAAAATGAAACTTAACTTACGCGAGATCTCTTCAAATGTGGTGTCCTTACAGAATGTTCTTTCGTATTCTTACATTAATATAAAAATATACAGCTTATTAATGGAAAAAAATGTAGAAGAGTATTTTTAACTTGCTACGAGACTAATACGTTAGGTTCTTGTAAATTAATCAAAGAATTAATTAATATTTGCACTGCATTAGCGACAAGGCCGCGATAGATATTTTTACAAATTAAAAAAAAAAACGAGTTAACAGTGACGACGATATTTAAGTTTAATGTAATATACCTACTATTAATATTAAGGAAATGTAACAATATTGTGTAATTATTATAATGTACATAACTCTTATTTGTATTATACGAATAAAAATAAATCTTTAGTGAAAATAACTTGGTCGTTATTTCTCATAGTATAATTTTTAAGATTCCGGATTACGCTTAGAGGCTGTCAAGTCTAAATAGAACTAATTATTTGAGAAATGAAAATAGATATTCAAGTTGCTCTTGATAATTTATAAAATAAAATGAGTTTTATAAAGTTCTACTTCCTTCTCCTATTCTTATCTCCACTAGGTGCAGTCGGCACAACATGTATCTATGTGTATCATATTGCTAATTGCTAGGTTTTTTACGACCGGCCCCCTCTCTGACAACAACTCTCCTTGGAAACCATCACCCGGATCTGGAACAATTATCTGTGGTCACACAAACACTTGTCTCGTGTGCGATTCGAACCCACGACCCC
This sequence comes from Iphiclides podalirius, assembly GCA_933534255.1. Taxonomy (NCBI): domain Eukaryota; kingdom Metazoa; phylum Arthropoda; class Insecta; order Lepidoptera; family Papilionidae; genus Iphiclides; species Iphiclides podalirius. The sequence continues at coordinate 7,669,214 of OW152822.1, read as the reverse complement.
CGGCACCGAAGCCAACGGCTTAGCCACTACGCCACCAAGGCATCTATACAAACACTCGTCTACAAACATAACAATCAAAGTAAACTAAAACAAACTTAACTGAAGATTGACGATGCAGATCAATTAACTTCCATCACGTTCAAGCCAAAACAATCCTTGATAAGAATTGTAATAGAAACGTCACTGACTGATCTGTTACATGCAGACGAAGGATAGTAAGCGGGGGATTACGAAGCGGGTTTTATTTCAGCGCTTTAAGCGCCCACTTCGGAAAGTGGCTAGCGAGCAGCGAACAAATCGCTTTCGAATGCAATCGACAAGAGATGCCGACGCCGAGATGATTTATTGGCCCCCCGACTCGACGGGCCGGCGCTAATGGCGGCTGACTAAGCATTCGTCGGCGCGGCGTTCTGTTTATTTTATTTTTAACATCGAGCCATCTCTCATATATAACATTCGGTAAAAATTAACCTGATTAAGTTTCTGTATAAACATACAAAACTTTTATAAGATCTGTATAACAACAAACTTATATATTACTACATATACTAAGAATAATAAAATAATGGAGAACCGACATGCCATTTTTTGTTATGCCAAAAAAGGCTCACATTCCATTATTTTATTAACTATTAATTACTTATCTAACTAACATCAGAAATGTTCAGTCACTAGTTTTTTTTTAATTTACCATTATATTTTTTATGCGAAAAGTTGTCGGTTAAAACGAACAGACGGTTCACCTGATGTTAAGTGAATACCGCCGCCCATGGACGTCTGCCACACCCGAGGGTTACAGCTGCGTTGACAACCTTTTGAAAATAGGGTAGTTCCGCGTAGTTATGAGTTGCAAAAATTAAAAAAAAATATTAGTAATTAACAAATTTCATTAAATGGTTAAATTGTACTGAAAGCTACACAATTAAATAAAATTGAAATCTGTTTGTATTCTCATATGCTTATTTGAAAGTTGCCTATCAAAAGGCCTTATTAAAATTGTTGTATCCCATACAGCTCCGAAGAAAGTAAAGAAGTAACTTGGTGTACTTTTTATAGCGCCTCGATAATTAAGTAAGATCGGCAGAAACCTATACATATATTATTTCTCAGTTGTCGCTAAGGAAATTAACTGTAGAGACGATAGTATAAAACGTCGACCTGTATTGCGACTGGAGCCTACCGACACAATTTAGTTATTTTAAATGGTTGCTATCAAGACTCCGCTGTCTGTCAGTCCGTTTGTCACCAGGCTGTATCTCATGAACCGTGATAGTTAGACAGTTGAAAGTTGTTTTACCCTTTAGGTACGGGACCCTAAAAAAGAGCTATCATTCTAATAATCAGGTCGGTATATAAAATTACACCAAAACTTCATAGAATACTCCTAACTTCTAGATAAGTTCTTCTTGTAAAAGTATTACACGTACGTTTCGTTTTTATAAGAATTATTATTTAATTTTGACGTGTCAAGGAAATTTTCCATCTTTTTCTTTTTATTTCGTGACCGTTAGCCACTCTAACATTTTTATTGAAAAAAATTTAAACATATAATATTGAAGAGTGTACTTTTACATAGGCGTTGCCTTATACTATTTAAAAGGAAGCTTTATTTATCTATATAAAATACAAAACATTAGATGAAAATGACGAAAATTCAATAACTGATATGGCATGCAATGATACGATAATAATTGCCTTCCCGTAGCCCGCGGCCTAACATCGAATGAAAACTCTATTATGTACCAAACATTAATGAAAGTCAAAATATGCATGTTTGGCTATGACCAAAAGCATATATTTGTGAAAACGTTTGCCTCGTATATATGAAAACTGACATTTATACACTGACTAGAATAATAATAATATGTTTAAAGAATTTTAACAATAATAGAAAACTAATACAGGGTTCAAATACATTACTCACTACATTTTCTATGCGATTTAAGGAGTTCCCTGACGTATCTCTGGAGTTCAAGGCCGAATACCGTTGAAATCGTTAACCAAAAAGGACTACATAGGGCCAAATATTTGTTGACAGTGGTAGGGCCACACAACAGTTTTCGCTGTTGCACGAATGGGCAGGTCCAACTGGAGAAGTACCACGACCTTATAGAAGACCGGCGTGAAGTAGAAGTTAAACTTTTGCGTTTCATCCGGTGATGAAGTATCCGGGGCCCACTTTATTAAAAGCTGGCAAGCTGCAGCTCTACGGATGTTGCAGGTGACCTAGACCTTCAGGTGAACCGCCTGCTCTCTCGTCACCTTATGACATAAAAATAAGTGTTTACAAATGACGGAGTTCTGAGTTAAAATTTATAAATAAAATACAACCGAATTGAGAGCCTCCTCTCCTTTTTTGCTTTCGGTTGAAAACCCTGTTTTAAGGGCGCCAAATTCGCTTTTTTCACTACTACCCTAATTGATAGGGTAATGAAATAGTTTCCGCAAAATAGCGAGGTTTTTCATTAGGTATTTAATTTGAATAGTTTTTGATTGTTGTTTTGTTTTTAAATGCTCTATTCCGAATATTTGAAACATAAATACCTGGGCCGCTATTTGCCAAATAACCCTAGACTGACAAAATAGCTAGAAATAACTAAGAATAACAATATCCGTAGAGATAACATCCATAATAACCATAGCAAACAGCACAAATATGTAATTGTTATGAAGCTAATGTGTTTTAAATTAGCATAGTGTGACGGCGAACCGCAATGAGAATCCTGGTAGTTGGATTTCATTGTTATTATACATTAATAACCACTAAAACGTATCAAATAATAAAGAAAGTTTTTCTCATCGTAAATCTATTTATATAAATCAATGACATGAGAGGTCTGCCGTTGTGCCCGTATTTCGGAAAACTACTGGATAGATATCAATTATTTTTTCCAAGTTTTATCCCTTAGACACAAGGTCCGCATCTAAAATATTGTGATGTGTTCATTTTATGTAAAGTTGTTAAAGTTTTAGGAAATTACGATTTCTATAAGCACTCCATGTTCAGTGATGTCTGTTTTCCGTGTTGTGTGAGGCAAGCGGTTTGTTGATAATACAATAAGTAGCAAATATTAGCTAGTAAAAATAGACCGAAATCTGATATTAAAACTACAGCGTACAGGACGTAATAGGGCAACATCTCAATCTGCCCCGTGATCATGGATGTTGTAGTGTTAAAAAAAATGATAATTTTCTCCAACACTCTGATGGTAAGTGCAGCAAATTACCAATACGACATTAACGCGAACGTCAACAAGCGTCACCCGCGCAACGTCCTCATCGACCCGGTCGAGGAAGGTTACTTAAGTATGTCGGACCCACCGTCGGGGGTCCCACCAAATAACACTACAAACTCAGTGCGTCAACAGACACCATAGATCGTCCTCGCCTTCGAGCACGGCCCTCCCCGCCGCTAGCCACCGACTAACCAAGCCCAGTCAACGGCCATCGGGGTCACGGTCCGCAGCGAACCTCGATGGCCCGTAGACGACATGTCAACGCATGCATGAGTACATGTGCGGCCCTACCTACTGTGGAGGGCCTCAAACCCGTGGGTTCTGACTAGCCCACCAGTTCCGAGTTCGATGAAGCTTTAATAGCCTAAGGACTGAAAGCGTAACACTAGTTATACAAAAAACAAAAAAAAATGTAATTTTGCTACAAAATCCGAAAAATGCATACAGAAAAATGACTCCATGACTCCTTGACAATTTTTATTAGTAGTATTTTCGTATATACAAGAATAAATTAAACGATTCTTAAACTTAGGATAGTTTAGTCAAAATTACCAAGTATAAATAGTGTTTAAAAACATAAAGGATGAGGAATAAACATAGTTTTCGGTACGATCACGAATTATAGTCAATTTCGTCTTCGCGAGTGACTATATAACGGACCTCATTCCAAGGGTTGTCCCCGAGGAAGCTTCGCATATTTCCTTTAATTAACGAACAAAATGGAATAGAAAAAACTGTACGAATGAACGTCCCGTCCAGATACATGTTTTTGTAAGTTTTTTCATGTATGAATATAAGTTTCAACTAAGAACGAATTAGTCATCGCTGCCAAGATTTTCGACAGTTTATCTGAAAATTACAAGCTTCTTCTTAAGTACAAAGACTAGCGATAAATATATTATTATATAATATTATTTATAGAATTAAATAACGACGACTTGATAAAATTAATAAGTATTAATTAAATACTTATTTAAACATGCAACAGCCGACGCTGTTGCATGAATGGGCAGGTCATTCACTATATTAAAACGTGGCAACACATCTACAACCCTACAAGGTGTTGCAAATGTTCAGGAGCGTCGGTAATCACCGACGAGATGATGGGATGAACCGCCATCTCGCTTGGCACCTTCTCACATAAAATTTTTTTCTCCTTTTTCTACATATTTGACTGAAGACAACACAATCCTTAAGGCCCATTTACACGGTGCCAGTTTCTTGCCTGTTGTATACAATTAAGTTGAAGCAATAAATGAGTTGCATGGTCTAAACAACAAATGTTCTTAACAATTATTGCGCGCAATTTATTGCATTCAATTATTGCTCTTGTATGTACAAGAAAATGGCATCGTGTAAATGGGCCTTTACTAGCCGAGTTATGGCGTCGATAATCGCTCGGACTAAAAAGTACGGTACGTTTTCTGGCAAAGCTTAAAATGATCTTTATACCCCTAAGTTTTACTGTTATCTTTCCGTAACTCTATGCCGTGTGCGACTGCTTTGAAGGATCGATTTTCATTGTATTTTCGGACAGATCAGATTTAAGGACCATCGAAAAGAGAGCCATTTCCCACATATAAAGGCCGGTAAAGCTTTTATAAATCCGCAAATGTCGGTTCTACAGCGAAGACACTTATTTGATAGCATTTAGCAAACAACAAATAGTACGAGATAAAGAGAATTATAAAATGGTTCAAACCTAAACATTTATTTTATACGAAAAATACTACAAATGACCAAAGGACCAATACTAATTTCATAATTACCAGTTTACACAATTTTATAATTAACACAATTTTAAAGCATTATTGTGTTAAAATATGTAGAAAATTAAGCATTATTGTGGTTCAAAAGCATATCTTACATTATCAAATATATACCAAAATTAAAACTGCCCCAACCATGTTGTGTGTATACAAAGGTTTTGTATAAGCAATGTAGTATATGTATAAGGATTTGTAGATGTATTGCATAAAATGTTAGTTTATCGTGATCCACGCAAATAAATCAAAAATTCCACTTTCATTTTCCTTGTTTAACATTCATATGTCATAACGACACTAGAAATTCCGGTAATTTTTAGGTTGTTTTGGACTTATGATGCATTCAAAAATGTCCGAACCCGCCAAATTAGGTGTCCCTTAATATCTCGTCACTAATAATAACCTCTAACACATAAACGTTATTTTACAAGTTTTTTGCGTATAGCCACTGATTCATTTTGAACGTTTTCTGTGATTTTGTTGTAAAAAACGTGTACATTGACCCATTAAAGATTTACTTTATCTACGCAAACTAAATGAGGTAAACTACAGCATTGGTTTTGTATTTGACTCGTTGATTTGTGTTCGGGGGTTTAAATCATAGAGTATTGTCAGAAGTAGCTTTGGAATAACACTGCGTGAATTTTACAAGTTAGCCGAGTTCATATGTATGAAAATGTGTTCAAAAATAGTGTGAAATTATGCCAATCATCAAATGCAGGCATAATGAATTTTAATCATTTTGTGTCTACCCGTATTATAAATATTTGTATAAACAGTAAGAAAAATAGGTAATAGGACTTTTGTTACATTTTTTAGTTTTCCTATCTCAATCGGAAACTTTACTTAATAACATATTTGTTGCTAAAATTATAGTTTTTTTGATAAGTTTTATTATAAAAGAATTCTAATTAGTAAGGATTGTGTAAGACAATTAGTAAGATATGTGTCCTATTCTTGTCTGGTATTTTTAAAAATAAAAAAATCAAAAACTCTAACTGGACTGAGAATCAGGTCAAATACGAATATGTACCTGGATAAATACTTCTCCAATATTTACGCCACAATTTTAATTTAAGCCACAAATTTTATTTCACGGGGGTTAATATCGTTTATAGATAAGAAAAAAAAATATAGCCTATTTCAGATAGGAAGACAAAGCCAACCAAAAGAGAGATTTGATCCTTTCAACTGCGGTCGGGTGTACCGCAATCATATGATCAATGAGATAAAATTCGCATCTACAAAATGAGATTCTATTTTTCTTTTTTCCATTGTAAATATTGAATACGATTTATATTGAATACATTTGCATCAAATTATTAAAATGCTTAACTGTATATGCATAGTTTAATGAAAAAATTACACATAACTCTAAATAATTACAATTATAAAATACGTACAAGTGTATAACTAGGTGAAATACAAAACAAAACGTTAAAAATAATTTTATTAATTTGAATGATTATGTCACAAATAGAAACTTCTTTTGTATTAACTGAAGTTGTGATTTCAGATTTAAAATATGTTGTGCTTTAAAAAGCTTCATCTAACATCGAAAAGCTTGTTTCGCGAATGATGTACGTAAATATCTAGAAAATTTAATAAAAATATCCAGAGAAAAATGCAATTAAAATTTACTATTTGACCCGTGCTACATTTTCGCACAGTAACGTCTCCAAGTAGTTAAATAATAATGTGCAAAATCGTATTTATCAATTAAAGGTACCTTCTTTGATATATACAGGGCGACTTTTTTACACAGAAGGTTCAGACTCGGTAGTATAATCGTTTATTAAAAAAAAACTATTTTTTAAAAAAAATTGCCATTCCATTCCTTAGTAAACAAAACTTGTTGAAAGTTAAGTTGAAATTAATGAGTTGCCCATAAATCATGCACTTTTGAGATGAGTTCAAATGAATATAATTAATTATTTACGAGTGATTTAAAATATTTATCATTTTTATATAACATTATTTATGTCTAAAATTTAATTTAAAAAAATGGATACACTTAGAAAAGCCTAACTATATACAGCGTGTCGTTACAACCGCAACAATAAATGAACACATATAGAGGATAACTTTTTAAAATTGTAAATATTAAACATTTATATTCTTTAAACATCAATATTTACCGAGTTATTAAATTTTCCAAAATAAACAATTTGAGAACGCCCTTACGTATAAAACAGTAACGTAAAGTTCTTTTCTAAAGGTCACAAAGCATGGGTTGAATGAATTTGAAAGAGATAAAACATACTGTTAGAAGGAGAGATTTGTAGTACGACGCTGCGGCAACGAATGAAAAAGTGAACGCAAAAAAGTGACGCGCTCAAACTGTCTGTGATATGTGTGAATACCGCTCGTGTACTTATTATAAACAAACTTAAACTTATTTTTTAGATAAGTAATTTTATTTATTTTAGTAACAACAAATAGAACAATGCAAAAAAAAATTGTAATTTTAATTAATTATAAATCAAAACCCATCTTTTTGTGTTTGTTTTCGGAATAGTTTTCTCTTTTATTTTTTGTATATTCTTTTTATGTATTGATATGTTTAGTAATCTGATTTACATCTTATTTGCAAACTTTTTTCTATTATTATTCTTAAAAGGCTGGTGAAGTTTCCACTGGTCTACATTTCATGTCCGGTGGAAGTACCAGTGATTTGCTGGTACGGAATCAGAAGGAAATCTGAAACCCAAAAATAAAATAAAAGTAAAGTAACAGCCTATACATGCCCTACAGCTGTGCAAAGGCCCCCTCTATACAGAGGCATAATCCACCACGCGGCCCCACTGCGGATTGGCGGACTTCACATATCTTCGAAAAATATATATATTTTTGTTATTATTTCCTAACGATGTTTTCCTTCACCGCGGAGCACGTGATAAATCAGCACTTAAAGTTAAAAACTTCATTGGTGCCGGCACCAGGGATCGAACTCAGGTTTCTCGAGTATATTGAATTAAATGCGAGCGCCCGGACACTGAGCCGTCACGGCACTTTAACCTCTTTAAAATAAATGTCAAATAAAAATTCTATTTATTGCAATACGTCTTGGATTCCATTTCTTTTGTGTAGGTTATCATTTACGGATCAAATATCTAATATAACAATTTTTAAAATAATAATGTTCTGATCGAAAGATGATGTAATGATATTTTCTCTCCCATTTGTATTTTCTGCCATAGTTTTCTCAAATTGCCCTGTTTATAAACTGACTGCACCGGCATACCAGACTACTAACCTACGAAATAACGAACTAAAAATTCATGTTTTCTTAAATAAATAGTGGTTAGTTAACAAAACTTAACGATGAAAAGTGATCTTCGTGTTATTATATGGTTTTCTCATATAATTGGCAAACTATTGGAGAGCAGAAACCGGCATAATTAATTATTTTTCGTGAGCACGTGGTTCAAATGACACTAAGATAGGTGAGAAGCGAGTCTACCAATTTTAGTAGACTTTATTTGCATCGTTTAGTAAGGTTAAAAAATGTATGTAAAATGTAACATCTGGAGTAGCATATAATCAAAAGTATATATTTTGAAGAATAACGATAAAATTTGTTCTATTCTCGTTATTTATGATTTTACCAATTGCTATTAGATGGCAATTGGCAAAATGATTAAAATGGAATTTTTAAATATTTTTTTAATGAAAATATTAACTTTATCCCTTTCACTTATTTTTGGCTAAGAGCAAGAATATGCTTTATGGTGTTGGAATTATTAAATTTGCGAAGAGTTATAGAAGTTATGGCATTGCAACAATTGGGATAAACGAGCGTTTAATTATTGAATAGTGAACGCAGTTCCTCCGTAAGTTTAACTAGTAAATCGTCATTTCGTGGGCCCAACTGCCCGCGAAACAACGGTAAACTATGCTAATTTAAACCTCGCTACGTATACAGTCTAAAGTACAGACTGCATTTTGAACCGAGCAGCATTTCCGCAACAAACTACCATGCGGCCAAAGCCTTTGATATCGTGAAGTTGTGTCCATATCGTGTTTCCTTTACACATTGCTCTATTTATTTTCTGCATTGTAGGTAAAAATATTATTTATGAGATGTTAAGTGATGACCGACCCCCTTGAACATTTGCAACAGCCGTGGGTTTGCAAATGTTCAACGGCGTTGCCAACTTTTAATAAAGTGGACCCGGTTATCTCACTCACTAGACGAAACGTAGAATACTTCCACATCACGCCGGTCTTCTGTGAGGTCGTAGCACTTCCTCGTGATAGGGCCATGCAACAATGAAGAATGTGGCGTGGCCCTGTCACTGTTAAAATTAATACAAAATAGGTATGTAGATAAGGTAAACTTTTAGTAGGTTTAGGTTTTTAAATCTGTGGAAAGCTTAATAAATATGATTACATATATTTTGATGGTATTGTCATCTTGTTCAGAAAATAAAAGGGAAGAACCATCATCCAAAACACTGTATCATACTCTGCCGTCATATTTGGATTTACATGATGTGTCGCAGTGGATTTTAAAGGCTGTAATCAGAACAAACAAACAATCAAATAATTTGTGTGAACTCAAATATAAATGTTAACATGTAGGTTTCCTCAAATGATTGTTTCAAAGAAAACTCATGACAAAATTAAATGATTCGTTTAAGACTTTTGGTTTGTTCTATACTAAAATTAGTGACTCTTTTAAAATTAGTGTTTGTGCTTCAGTCTTTTTTTTTTGTTATTTTAGTTTATTTGCATTTAAATGCAACGTACCGAAAATTTCCATTTTGGATGGATAAAGCTTTTACGAAAAACATGCATGTGCCTAAAAGTACAAATGAATGCAGTCCTTGTAGCGGTTAGGGTTGTAAATTCTCATTACGGGCACTCACAATGCCTGCGGCGCATCGCTTAACTATGCTAATTCTACGTACACGGCGCTGCCAGACCTGTGCTATCAGTTGTAGCTACCATAATATGTAGATGTGAGTACATTTTTTCAGATGGAACAAATAGAAATTTATTTTAAAATGAAGATTCGATATCTTGTTTTTATTTACTCGGTACGTCATAAAACGCTTTTTCAGTATTTCAGTCAGAGTTGGACAGTGAGAATGAAAGAATGAATGATAACTTAATATTGCACTTCAAGATAAGAAATACAATAAAAACAATCAGTTAAACATCGGTTGGGTGTACGATGGGCGGCCTTCAGGAAATTCTTCCAGCGAATATACAGTATATTAAGATAGGTGTTGGGTGAATACTACTAATTTCGAACAATAAACACATCCATAGAAAGATAATAGGTTTTAATTTGCCTTATCTAAACAGAGTGCAGCGCAGTGCATGGTACTTGTGACAACAATGGATGATTTCAAAGCTTAATAACAGCTTTTTTAAATTGTAAACATCTTGTAGCAGAGCAATGTAGTAGCTTCTGCACGAACGGACCAACATATCCGGGAAAGTACCGCGGCCTCACGGAAGACCAGCATAAACTAAAAGTATCTATAGTTCTGCTTTTCATGTGACGAGTGAAGAAACCGTGACACACCCTCAAAAGTCGTTACCGTATAAGTATCGAGAGCAGTAATAATATAACGTCTGCGAGCTGCCCGATCATTTGCCATTCAAAATATTTATCTTTTTATTTTTTAAGACCCAATTATAAATTGAAAATTAAAATACAGATTATAAAATGGCAAGTAATAATACTATTCATTATACATAATACATTCAATTGATGTGTGTCATATTATATCATTGTTACATGTGTTACCTACAACTGCACCTGAAACTGCACGCCAAAGGTAAAGATTTTAATTTAGCTTAAGAGTAACAACGACACAAATAAAACATGCGCAGTAAGTTTCATTAAAATGGCTTTTAATGTGGCATCTTGTCCAAATAGAGAATAGATGGTTACATACAAATTCCCTCTTTGTTAATATTTGAGTGATCGTAACTATGTATTGTTAGATGGTGAGTTGCATGTAAAGTGTCATATGATCTGTCTTATAATTTAATGATTTTTTTCACACAGTGGAGAAGAAATAAAAAAACTATGTTGAAAAAATAAATGGATATCAAAGAAAGCTTGCAAATATTCAATTACAAATTTAAATGTTTTACAAGCTGTTGCTCTGTATAGAGGAGGCCTTTGCCCCGCAGTAGGACATGTATAGGCTGTTACTTTAACTTTACTTACTTACTTTACAAACTGTTGCAGTTGGGGTTTTATTTTTCGGGCTGCGTATTAAGGCATTAAAATAATGTTCCAACCTAAATACCAATCATATACAATCCGTTACTAAAAACAAAGACAAACCCACAACAGTTGAACTGACGCATTCTTTCGCATTTTATACCATTTTTTTTTTACTTTATCGAGGAAGTAAGGATAGTAGGGATAACAGTATAATCAACAACGAAATATCCATTTGCAACGTACGGCGAACATTCACTTAGAGATATAAGACATAGGTATATGACAACGTGAGCCACAAATATGACGCGTATAAGTTGGCGTAGAAGCTTCCTATGTGCTTCTAGAAATGTTTGCTAATAAATAATCTTTCTATATAAATTTATTTCATTATCTGTTTGTGAACGGTTACTACTTGTTCACTAAAACACAAGTTGTCTTCAACAAGTAAAACGTTTGACCCACAATAGAAGGATTTAAAGACGTTTTTATTTGTTTTGCGATAATACATAATTTGTGTTTTGTAGCAAAAAATACTTGTAATACTAAACCAGAACTGTGCGCTATTTTATTTTAATACTTATTATATTTTATTGTAAAATCATATTAACTAACATATGAATTAATTAATTGTAATTGAATAACTGTTCTATATAACTTTCGAACCTGAGGATAGAGCTAAGTTTGAAAATACGCCATTTCAAGAAATAAGTGCGAGTCGGACTCGCGCTCGAAGGGTTCCGTACTATTATCTATAAAAACGACAAAAAATCATGTAAGGGAGCCTTACTTGAGTATTTTTAATTCTGGTTTTTAGTTATTTTTTATTATACCGCCAACAGAAATACATCATTTGTCAAAATTTCAACTGTCTAAATATCACGGTTCATGAGATGCAGCCTGGTGACAGACGGACGGACGGACAGACAGCAGAGTCTTAGTAATAAGGTTCCGTTTTATCCTTTGGGTACGGAACCCTAAAAATCTTTTTCCTATTTCTTATCTAAGGGGATAAGAAATAAAGAAACGTTAACTCCACCAATAAGAAGATAAATCAGCCATAATATTAAGAATTTATATTCTGTTCCAAAATACATGCAGACGGGGTCACGAATAAAATACAAGCACTAAGAAATTCCTAAAGTATCATTTACAATAATGCACATGCTTTTCATAATATTTTATTTTACCTCCCCTATAATTCACGTCTGCAACTTTGTATCACGCTTGCAACAATGTTTTATCAATTTTAATATTTTAAACAAGCTTCTTCTGCAGCAAAAGAGTTTGTTAAATTTTTACTGCAAAATAGTTGATATTCTTTGCGTAACAACCTCGTTTATCCTAAAAACATAAATTGCGGTAAGTCTGTGGTAACCGGAGCTCAAACTTTAAAAGGTCCGTAACACTAGTGCAACCGGCTTGTACCTACAGTACCGACTGTGGATGTCGATAAGAAACTACTATTTCTTTTGATCAAGTGCTGCTACACACAGCTAACACACTTCTTCCATAAAATAAAATAAAGCAAAGACTACATGCAAATGTAACATCGTATGAAGAATTTCAAATACCTTTATCTAATCAAATAGTTATTATATTCCGTAACTCAATATATGAAACTCTACCGATCGTATTATCAGTTCTGTTCGATATTAGCAATAAGAATTCAGATACTGAAGTTACGCCACCCGATGAAATCCATAACACTCGAAAACGTTCAAAGTATGTAACTTCAAACGAGGAATATTATTGGAACATAAATCGAGACAGTTCTATTACTCCAAATCACTTTAAGTTGAACGATATCTCGATGCTCTTCGTGTTAATCGTGGCTTCTTGATTGTGATACACTTACTTAGATAAACTTCGTGTCCGAGATACACAATTCAGGACATTTAGATCGAATTTTGCTTTTAAATTTTAAATATACTAAGCGGATTAAAAAATGCGCAAAATATTACAAAATAAATAAATACTTAAATTTAAATATGAATTTTAAATTTTTATAGTGCTAATCTCTGCGCTTAAGAATCAACATTAAAATTTGTAGAAAAGGTACGAAAAGATTGTCGCCGCTGTGGGAATCAAATCCACGTGTTCTGCATTCGCGGCCTGAAGCTTTAGCCACTAAGCTAAAGGGCTGATTGCCACAATGAGGAAAATCTTAACGTCTTTTATCTACATTGTGTTTTAGCATTTGAAGCAATGCTTGGCGCATCCTTTCCAGCATAAAAACAATTTAGAATATCGTTTTACAACGATAATTCGAACGAGAGATGCTTTTTACAAATTTAATTTTTTATAGTGCTAATCTCTGCGCGTAAGAAAAAAAATATTTTTTAATATGTTTTTTTTTTGTTTTTTGTATAACTGATGTTACGCTTTCATTGCTTGGACTATTACAGCTTCATCGAACGCAGAACCGGTGAGCTAGCCAGACCGATATATAGACCTCAATATCTGGTATAAATTTTAACTTGCTAGGTCCATCCCCGTTCCTGAGAAAATCGGTGGTGACATACGGACAGACAGACGGACAAGAGAGTGATCTCATAAGGGTTCGTTTCTTCATCTCTTAAGGAACCCTAATAATACGATAGTTCACTCGTGAATTAAATTACGACGAATTCGTAATATGGATTAAATTACGCGCTTTTAACTTTCGGAAATTAATAGTTTTCGTTAACTGATTATTATTTTCGTTAATCTTTTATTTCGTAAAAAATAGTTCCACTAGGTATCAATCAAAATACAAGCTGAGGTTCAAACCTCAATCCATCCATGCCGTGACCCATGGATCTTGTCGTGATATATCCGGATATAATAAGCGGAATAACTCTAAATCGAAAATAACATAAGCGATTTTAATTTTTGGCAAGTAAAGCAAGCCATATGCGTTAAATTAACAAAATGTAAATCTACCGTTGCTTACATTTTGTCAATTTTGTCTACTCGTATAACGCTGCTTTATGCTCGATGAGAAATTACATCCATACTAATATTATAAATGCGAAAGTAACCGTCTGTCTGTCTCGCTTTCACGCCAAAACTACTAAACCGATTTAAATGAAATTTGGTACACAGATAGCCTAGAGCCTGAGAAAGAACATAGGCTATTTTTTATTGGAAATAAGTGGTGTAAAAGGTTGAAAATATCTTTCTTTAAAAATGTTTATGTTTTTAAAGAAAGATATTTATTTAAGAGCAACAACGCGAGCGAAGCCACGGGCGAAAAGCTAGTAGTCCATAAAACAAAATACCCATCGAAACAAAAAGCAAAACAACATTTGATAGAGAAACAAAGCTTGCTGCTAGTCTTTTGGTGCATTTCGCCAATTTCAACGTAATTTTCAGAATTAACAATTTAATTACTGGCAAATGGCGCACGCTGGCACGGTTTCGACTTAGAATTAAATAAAAGATATTCGCTGTAGCCAACTGGCAATGGAGGCTCTTTGTAGCTTTATTGTGCTAATTTGAAATGTTTACCGTACATTGCTAAACCAAATACGAATTGTAAGAATCATGGTAACAATATTTAAAAATAAAATTTTGAAGTTTCATTTTACCATTAGGGTTTATTTACGTTTTTTTACTTACATTACTTAATCATAAGCCACTTTATAATTAAATTTTTGTATTAAATGAATTTTTAATTTAAGAATACCATTTATACATAAAAACTTTACTTATAGTGTCATATGATAATGGCAATGAAACTATAGGTATTGCGTCGTAAACATGCACAAAAACATTTGGCATAAATTATGAAATAGACATACAATAAAATCTTAAACAAATTGAAGAATACTCAATAATTTTCGTAATAGTATTTAACTTTAATAAGTCTATTTCTTTGACTTATTAATTATAAATATTAATATTTTCAGATGGCCTTTGATTTTTGAAATTCAACGTAGCAGTGATCAGATGAGATTTTATGGAGTCGTGTTCGACTTTATCATCACTGACCTCAAATGACCCCAGTGTCGACGTGTGTGTATAGTGTCTTATGATAAGTATGTCCCTTGTTTAACACTCAAGCATTGTGTACCCTAATGACGCCCTAAGGGAAAACCTTTCAAGCCCGTTATCGTTAACATTCACTGAATCCCCACTGTTTCGCGTAAACGAGTAATAGAAAACCAGAAGATTTTTTCTTATTATGTCGAATAAAAGACTCTACGCGCAATCAATAAGTCTCTTATTTACTAACAATAATTGAAGATTGATTAGTACTAATAAAGACGTATTTGTTAGCGAAATAGATAATTTAATAAGGACGTTCAATCATGAAACAGTACAAAAATTTCGAGATATCAAGTATCATGAAACAAGTATCATGAAACAGTAACAGTTTTTAAATTAAAATATTGTGCCAGATTTATTATGGTTTAAAAGGCTAGATAATTTAAATTAGTTATTCCTATCTTGGAAGACGTTAACTGTACTAGTCATGTTTTAATTTACCCTATCTAGTCACGCCTTCCGTGGGGTTCAATAATCCGAGTGGTTTATTTCACAGCTACCAGTACCCAGCCCCGTCGCGCGCCGACAAGTGAAACTGGGAACCGTTTTACATCTTAGTATTATTGTTTTAAATGTTATTAATTTTATAGTGCTATCTTTATTTCCATTAAAGCTGAAATTTAAAAATTTGTAGAAATATGGACGAAAAGTTTTTTTTTAATTTATGAGCAATGTTTGGCGTCATCTAGTGTTTCCTTTAAATCAAACGACAAACTTTTCATATCTTTTTTCTTTTTTATTACAGAAGGTTGCAAGCAAGCTGGCGTATCACCTGATGTTAACGATTGCAGATGCGTTAACAGAGCATAAAGTGGGCCCTGGCTACCTCATTCACCAGAAGAAACGCAGAAGTATAACACTTTCACTTCACGCCGGTCTTTTGTGAGGTGGTGGTCCTTCCCCGGACGTACCTGCCCATTCATGCAACAGCTAACTGTTAGAGTACATACCTAATATATATCATTGCTAGAACTTCGGGTGCGTATCCCAGATGAACGCAGGTTCATACTCCCAGCGGCGAAATTTACGTCCATTTCTCTAGAATTTTTTAAAAAATATCAATAATTCCACTAAAATATTGAAAGTATAAATGCGAGAGTTATTGTGAATTTTGACTACCGCGAGTTTTAGAAGCAAGAAAAACAAAGGACTTTGACTCTTGGACTAGTCACTATGAGTGTAAAAGGACTACCTCGTTGACAAAAAGGAAACGAAGAATTTTTATGAAGCCATTGTCGAATTCAAGTGAATTAAATTGTCTTTGGACCTTCTTACGTCTCTTTGTATTATTCTGAAAGTTGATTTAGTCTAATAAATAAATACATAGAGGTGGAAAGAGAGTATTTTATAGTTCGTAATCTCTAAGTGTTATAATATTATATTATACTAACGAATGGTTTTGATTTTATAAACAAATTAATAATGTTTTTAACCGTCTTCAAAAAAGAAGGTTTCTCAATTTGACCGTATATATTTTTTTAATGTGTCTTCGCGGATAACTTCGTCGTTCATGAACTGAATTTGGTGTTTGTTTTTTTTGTTGGATAGGAGATATCCCAAGGTTGGTACCATGATAAGGAACTTCAGTTTGAAGTCAGTTTTTTTTGTTAAAAATTATTATGTATATCATGTTTTTGTTTAGGATAAAGCGATTTTACATAACAAAATATTGGAAAGATTTAACTTTTATTCTCGTAACTAGATGACAGTGAGTTTTCTTACATATAAAAAAATGTGGCTACTTTTTTATGATTATAAATTATCCTTATAATATACATGCTATGAAAAAGGAAAATATGTTGATCAGAGAAAATGTACAAGGTCGGGTTGAGGATATTTTCTTACAACATTCACAAAATTCTTACCCCAAATAATTAATCAGACAAACCTCATGTTATTAATGTTATTTTAACTTGAATATATTATAACATTCACTTATTTAACAAAAAACTGTTATTTTTTAAGGGCGGTAATTTTGTATTCAATTTGCTTCGGAACCTTTTTTTATTTACGAGAATCGCTTTAACCACTTACAAATATTACAATTCGACATACGAAATATGGGAGGAATACAGCTGGACCTATCCAATATTTGTTTTACAAGTCATTTAACTGAGTGCTCGATAAAGATAACTGAAATACGACGGTGAAAGCGCGAGTACCGTAATTACAAATATAAGCAATTAGTACTTTAAAAAAATAAAATCGAATGATCATAAATATGTAACTACGATACCTATATTGAGAAAATCAAACCACAATGCTATCGTACGATAATTATTTAAAATAACCCTATTCAATCGTAAAAAACGCCAAAGCTTGTTCGTCAAGGCGCCTATTATTAAGTTAACGGATACAATGGCGATATATACAGATGGTGAAGAACTCAATAAATAACTTTGTCAACTATATTCGATCGATTCATCCCGTTTTATCTCGTATGATAGGTAAATAAAGGTTATTGCTTTTTAAATCCCCCTCCCCCGAGGATTGGCGTATAAAACTCAAACAGCATAATAATATATACATAGTTTTGGATCCATTATTAACCAAAAACTATTCGTGGACGAAATGTAAATAAAGAATTTATCATAATAATTGTCCCTTTCTTTCGTCGTACAGGGCTATATCGTTAATACCAAGAAAAGAAGATTATAAAACAGTCACTGCCATCGAATTTGTATAATATTTTTATTTTTGGACGACAATTTACTTACACCAAATTTAAGAAAGACCAAGTACATAACATTCACCCCACGGGCCAATACACAACCATCCATTGATTTTTTTATAAAGGTACTAGTGTACGTGGTGTAGTGTAAGTGGTAGGTACTTGTGATAGATTGAATAGTTGCAGCTGACTTCTATTATCATCAACATGTAGCTTAAAATACCTTCGCGTGATTCTGGATAATCATCTTAATTGGTCAATGGTCTTGTTCAATCTATGACAGCTCGAAATAGAAAATTAATTCCTATCTTTTATAAACTTAGGAATTCTGCTAATCACAGCACACTAATGTGTGTCTACTATGCACTTGTCCAATCTTTGCTTCAATACTATTCAACTATAACTATATAATACTATTCAATAATATTCAACCTGGCAAAAACACTTATGAGCTATGAAGAACGCTTAAGACACTTTGGCTTACAATCCCTTTTCTGTCGACGAAAGCTGCTTGACTCCACGTTTCTGTATAAACTGGTTAATGGGCAAATTGAGGATACATACTTAATATCTCAGTTAAACTTGTCTATACCTAGAGGATTGCCAAGACCATTGAAATATACTCCATTTAATTTAAAGACAGCACGCTCAAAGTTAGGACAATTTTCTCCTTTAAATAGAATCATGAGAAATTATAATGCGGTTCATAACACAAGCGTGGTAGACAGTAATTTAAAATGTGATCCAAAAATTCCTCTTGTGGACATTTTTTCAAACAAATTGCACAAATTCAAATATTACATGCATCAGATTGTAGTTTAACAATTGTAATCTACCTCCTATAAAGGATATTTCGTTTGTAATTAATGTGTGATAGAGGTATTTTTTTTTTCTTTGATATATTTTTATTCTTATTGTAATGATTCATTTATTTCGTTTTTATTTGTATTATTAATTAGTAATTTCAATTTAATTCTTAATTTGTAACGCTGTTGATGATTTGTATGTTGTTTGTACCTATAATTGGAGTAGCACCAATCTTGTGTTTTGGTTTCTTTTTTTTTTTTTTTACTTGTGATGGTGTCTACTCTGTTGGTGCAACTAATAAATAAATAAATACTGCATTGTCTCATGGGATGGGACTAGTATCGGTACACTGCTTCCCCTGGAGCGTGTACACTACTGTACCGTGAATACTAAGCTCTCACGGTAAGAAAACTGTTTATCATGCACATAATACTTCGTAAGCATCGAGGACTTCCATACGTTCAATTTCAAAAGCACAATAAGAATAAAGTCTGCACACAGAACCACTTTTGCAAAAAAGCATTACTTTTTTATAATTTCCATCTCTACAGGGTGGCTTTTCTAAGTGTATCCATTTTTTTTTATTAAATTTATAGAAAATGATAAATATTTAAAATCACTCGTAAGTAATTAATTACATTCATTTGTACTTATCTCAAAAAGTGCGTGCGAACATTCATAACTTACACGCACAGAAGTTCGTGCACAGTAAAATTTAGGTATTTATGAATGACTACCGCATAGTCAACACGTTCTGTTTTTTAAGGAATATAATGGCATTTTTTTGGAAAAGAAAATTAGTTTTTTATTGCAATAAACGATTATACTACCGAGTCTGAACCTCCTGTGTAAATTTGGGCACTTCTCAAAAAATCTCCCTATATGTACTAATCTATTCCCAAAGTGGAAGACGCAGGCAGCCGTGACACAGTTTACACTAGTATGGCTGCCGAAGATAACTTTTCAATGTAAGTGATTCTACTTTTAAATAGTATTAGTTAATATGTAAATTTTGTGGAGTGAATAAACACATATATTATTATTATTAGTTTGTCATTATTGAATTTCACGAGTATGGCGAGAGCTGATACCAAATTATCAAGCATAGAAATGCAAAATCAGGCACAGAGCCAAGCAGGACACTGGCTAGTCGTAAGTGATCATCATAGAGTTGCCGTCCTTTATGTATAGCAATAGACTCTTTTCATGCGAGTTCTTAAGTCTTATCCGTCTGTAAACATCGCTGGCGACAAATGATTCCACCAAGCGGTTGTGCTTGATAGAATGTTCCGTGAAAACGCAACGAAAACGCAATTTTCCAAGGAAAAAATAAAAGGGGCCATCAAAGGCCAAGATCAAGGTCATCGAATTTTGCACAGAAAAAATCGTACACGGCGATCGGGGCTATTGACATCCTCTCATAGTTCTTTAGCCGGATATTATTAGTAGGATGCTGTGCTCTCTGTAAATTCATCGTTCAAATTGGTCAACGAATTTTGGTTTTGTTGTCGTAACATTCTGTTAATATTGTTTTCACACGAAGTTAGGGAAAATCTTTTCAAGCCCCGGTAGAATATTGAGCTCGATATTGGTGGGAGATGAAGAACAATTTGCTTCAGTTATTATATCTATGTATAGAGTTATTGCCAAGCTAATATCAGTATCACTTTTAATTGCCATGTTCTAATAAAAGATTATAGAAGCGCGGGGCCCAAAAGCAAAGAGCCTTTGATCTTCTATGGGTTCCTTAGTATAAAGTGGTAAAAACAACTCAATACCAAATTCGTTTATTTGCCATCTATAGGTTACAAGTTCTTAGGTAATTAATAGTTTAGAAGATCATTATAGGCCCTGCTAGGGCACTGGCAAGTACAAAAAGTATTCACTTTCAGCTTACTCTTACACTTTCTGTCCCTACTCATGAGAAACCAGTGTTTTCGATAAATATCTTTGTTTGAAATAAAATCCGTAAAAGGATTAGGATTGAAAAAGGATTGAAATCGTAAAAGGATTGAAATAAAATCCGTAAAAGTAGGTTCAAGGTTAAGTTTTTTCTGTTCTCGTCGCTTTCGTTGCAAACTACAATTATTCTCCGTTTATACAATTATTGTACTTGGTATATTTTTTGTACGGAACTACAGTCTAAACAGTAGACAGCAGGAGCTGTAAAAGCAGTCTATAAAAACACATATACTCAATATTATTCGCCTTCTTTACTTAAGTATTGATTTTTACGCGACGAATGTTATTTAACTCTACGCCGGCTGATTCATTGCTAAGCTAAACTCAGAAAGTTTTTCTTATAAATCGCGAATTTAACGCCATAATTTACCCGAGTTCTGCATTCGCGATGAAGTTGTGTTATACTTATTACGATGTAATGTAATCTGTTTTCCGTTTCTAACTTGCGTATTATCTTAGTCAAATAAACAATTTAGATTATAGATAATTAAAGTTTTAAAAACGGGTTCTAGTAACCTAAAAGGCGGCCAAACCTATTGTGGTTTATAGCATTGCATTGCACAGAAACATGTTTCACGGCATGGCTGGGTCTTCAACTCGCAAAGTATGTCCAACTGAAGGTTTGAAAACCTTGCACTTGATGGATACTGCAAAATATAACGGAGGACTAGACACTAGACTGCGTGTCGAGTAGTACTGTAAAATGTTTTAAAGAAGAACAGATATTGACTTTCTAAATCGTGAAAGGGGCACTGCGTGATTCTGGGTGAAATACTTTAAACCGGATAGAAAACGCCAGTCGGCAGAACTGGTATATCTTTTTGAAGGATCGCTGCCGAAAGTTAAGAAAAGTCCGAACGGAAAGTGGAGAGAAAATGGCTTCATTTTTCGGCGAATCACAACACTACAGTGTCGTTTGAATACCAACCAAATAGTGACTAATACGTAAGCGATCTGATGTCCCAGACAGAGTGTTAAATAAAGTTCTCAAAAAGCATCCTAAAAGTTCAAGTCAGTAGTTGATCGCCTAGCCACATTTTGTCTCAGGGTAAATGTAGTCGGCAAAACATTGTAACTTGCTAGGAACTACATTAGCTATCAGTTTGCCGACGATGCTCAAAATAGATATCACGCGGAAAGACTTGCAGTCACCGTGGTTCTTCCCCTATGTGACAATATTTGTATTACATCATCATTTCGTGAGGCACCTTACCATCGGACCAACACTTCGAGGAGATTACGAATGGAATGACAAAGTGGATCTTTAGCACCTCGGTGTATATTTTGTCTTCACCAGGACTCTTCCAACACTTCAACTGCTTTAAAGAGTTAGGGAGCTCTTCAATCGTAGGTTGATGTCAATTTAGGCATTAGCTCCACAGCTTCCTACTTTATATTGACTGGCTGTGAGTTAAGCCTGGTTTAGTGTTCGCTTTACTGCCTGTGTTACTGGCGTTTCGTCAATGCCGTATTAAGCAAGCGCGGGGCCCGTAGCAAATTCTTTCAAGCAGCCCTTGATCTGTTGTGTTCTTAACTATAAAATGGTAAAAAAACAATTCAATACACGTACTTATTTAATAAGTTTCATAAAAAAGCTTGTAATTAAGGCTCAGGCAGAGATGAGTGCGTTTAAATATGCGGAGACTACTTTGGCGCGGGGCCCGTAGTGATTGCTACTCTTGCTAAGTGGTTAAATCCGGCACTTTTTACTGTTGTTGGTGATCTTACCGTCGGGTTCCTTGAGTCATGTACTTTCTTTTAACTTCTTCCTGTGAATGTACTGTGCTGTGTCTCTGTCTGTCTCAACATAAAATAAAGGAAAATCACCTTTTACGGACAACCGATCCTTTGGGAGGTGAATGCCTTGAGGTCACTTTCAACAAGATTTTCTTGAATACTCACATTGAAAACATTAGGAATAAAACCGCGTTGGATTTTATAACTTTACGCAAATAAAATGCCCCTTGCACGTATTTTGCCAACGTTCATCCTAAAGACCTTTACAAATTTCAGGTACGGGACATAAGCATGTCGGTCCCCCTTCCAGAACCGTCCAACAGCACTACACAGTCACATAATGCTAGCGTACGAGACCAAATATTTCGACCTCGCCTACGAGCACAGCAAAACTAACATAACGCGTCTATCAGGTACACCCGCTATCCAGAGCGGTCTTCACCGTCCCGGCCACTGATTAATATAGTTAACGGCCATTGGGGTCACGGTCCGCAGTATATATTTCTCATCTATGTTTCGCACCGAAGCTCTATGGCCCGTAGGTGGCATTCCTACCCTAACGCACACATGATAGGCAATAAAGCAAAACAAGAAAAAAGATGTTCTTTCGACATTATAAACTGACACCTTAATTTTATTTATTAGTATATGTTATAAATTCGAAAAAAATTTGTAGATTTGTTTCAATAGTTTATTATACAGATACACATTTGCATATAAAAATTGTCTAGTGAGACTATCTAATAATTAGACCTAGGCAAATTCAAATAGAATTCAGGTTGAAATGAGAACAATATATCATGTAACATACATCCATCAACACATTTAGTTTATTACAACTTTAATAAGAATAGCATTTGTGTAAATTGACAGCTACAACATTTAACATCAATCTTTAGATATTCACAATAATAAATAGTGTTACCTGATAATAAATATGGATTAAATTTCCCACATTTAATTACTTGTGCTTGTTAACATTTAGAAATAAAACTCTACCAACAAAATACTCTCACAATTACAGTTAATCTACAATGCAAGATTTAAAAGAAAAGAAAGTAAGACTTAAAATATCAAGCAGTCGTGATTCAGACCATTTGCTTTAACTAGATTTATATCTTTGAAAAAAATTCTGTTGTTTAAAATAACTATTTATTGAACAAAACTGTGGAACTGCTGTGTAACTAGTCCATGCTTTTACATAAAAAATATAGAAAAAAAAAACTTGTCTATGAATAAATTTATGGGGTGTATGAAATATTTCTGTGAAAAATTTAGAGGTCAGTGATGGATGGTATTAATTCCACTGTCCTAAAATATTAAGAAACAAAATTTATTATATGAACAAATGTGTATTAATTGTAAAAATGCATGCTATTGTCTTTAAATTTTACATTGTTACTTATTAATTTTCCTCTTAAAACTTTAAAGAGTATTTGAGAACCAAAAATTAGCTTCAAATAAAAAGAAAGTATAAAAAAATACAATCATTAAGACATTAAGTTACATTATCCATGTTTTTTGTTGTTTTTCATTTCCCTCATATTGCAATTGATATAGGATATTACATTATACATTTTTTTTCAACCATTATCCAAATGTTTTTTAAAATAAAGTAAAATGTGCAAAAAATTGTCATTTTTTTTTTTATTTTGTCAATCCCAAAATTCTTTGCAGCTAATAATCAGCACAAATAAAGAAATATTCTCACAAACAGTCTTAAAATTGCAAGTACCAGCTGACAACATTTAATTTATGATTTGAAAGCCACCAATTTTGAGATTATGGGCATATGACATTAAAATATTGATCTTGATGTTTTCTATCATCAGTATTTTTCTACCTGTGAACAAAAAGCATTATGAATACATCTAACCAATTTGAAGGGATGTTCTGATTTTTTAAAATATACTTTACAAATTTAACAATTTTCTTGCCACTCTATGGTCCCCTTCACTTTTTTTCTCTAAATGTATGACCTCTATGTATGACCAATAGAAGCCTCTGTAAGAGCGAGTCTTGGACCCTCAGATATTAGTGTATAGATAACTGCTACTTATCAATAACACTATAATCAGCAGTCAGGCAATTTTTAATCATTCACTTCATATACTAGGACTTTGAGTTATTACATATTTACCTCTTTTTTGTTGCTTCGTCTTTCGCTTTTTTTTCTGCCTCGCGTTTCTTAGCAGCTTCCTCACGCTGCTGACGGATTATGGCCAGTCGGGCCAAGTCCGCCCGAGCTTGGTCTGTCTTCCCCTCAGCATGGGCCTTCTGATATGCAGCAGCAGCACGCTGGCGCTCAATTTCTTCCCGTTCGCGCCTGTTTGCATTATCATATTAATAAAAATGTAAACATTTTAAGGATCTTAATTTTAACGCAATTTCTGTTTTTTTTTTTGCTCAATGTTATCAACAATTTTGAGATAGAGAGAGAATTGACCACGCAGTGGCTTCGGCTGTTGCGCGAATAGACAGGCTCGTCATAGAAAGGAAGTACCACGGTCTCGCAGAAGATCGGCGTTTAGTAAAAGGTTGATACTTTCGCGTTGTGTCTGATGTGTGAGGTAGCCAGGGGCCCGCTTATTTATAGGTTGTCAATAGAAGTGGGCGATACAAATCGTATATAGATAATAAAACTATATATTGGTTCAATATCCAAAAATATCTTATGGGCTCGTTCAAAATCTTCTCTCTCAATCTCATATTTTTGGTAAACCGAAAATACTCTCTCGCTCGGTGCTTATACGAATCGCGATAATACACGCGTCGGCCGCTTGCGAGCGACAAATCGCTTCAGATACAAATATTACACTAGTTACAGCGGTACAACAATGAACATAATCAGATTTTTTAAACGTTTTTATATCACTGTTATGAGTAAGTAATTTTAAATCATAATTTTATGAAAATAAAGGTTTCTGTTAAATACCTATGATATTGTTGTATCATATTTCAAGCCGTGTGTGGGATTAGATTTAAGAATCTAAGGATACGCGAACGTAAACCATCTAGATATTAAAATACATAGTTTCAACATCCTATATTGAAAATCGAAATCTAATTCAGATATGATTCTCAGAAAAATTTATTAGTCCCATGTCTAGTTGTCAATGCATCTGCAACCCGTCAGGTGTTGTACATGTATTTGGGCGACGGTAATCAATTAACATCAGATGAACCGACTGCCCACTTAACAACTTTTCACATTAAAAAAAATACTTTAAATTTGAACTTATTTTAGAGATTGATGTGTCATTTAAAAATCAGGTAATACATTAGTCTCTTTCAATGTTCACACAATCTTTGTAAGTTTCTTCATTTTCTGACATTACATTTTTTTAGATCCTTATAAAACTGTCTCTAGATTGTTGTTGATGTGACTTGTCGATTTGCCAATCCAAAAATGTTTAAATCATTAATATTTCAATTTTTTGTGGATTATAAGACTGGTAACATAAACCTCTTTATTTCACAAACAAAGAGAAAACAAATAAAATCCACAGACACCATTATCTAAAGAAACAACAAAAAAATCATGTCTGTTATATGGGAGCCCCACTTAAATATTTTTTATTCTCTTTTTTAGTATTTTTTGTTATAGCAACAGAAATACATTGTCTGTGAAAATTTCAAATGTCTAACTATCACGTTTGATGAGAAACAACCTGGTGACAGACATACAGAAAGACTGACAGATGGATGGACAGACAGATAGCGCAATCTTAGTAAAAGGAACCTGTTTTTTTACCCTTTGGGTATGGAACCCTAAAAAGAACATGACTTTTATCTTATACTTTTTTATAAAATATAAACACTAAAATTTTTAGGTTTTAATAATAGTGTGGGATATGTTTCTCTATCAATTCAAGAAATTTGAAATTGGAAAATATTATGTCCATATGGAAATAATGTTTGAATGCTATATAGCAATAAATTATCTTTTACTATGCTAAACATTTAATGAAAAATTTAACAATTTACAATCTACAATAATAGCATTTATGCCTTGAATTTAATTAAATTGTTTTCAAAGTTTAGTTTGAGTTATTACATACAGTGTGTCTTTACAAAGGCGACAATAAATGAACACACATATAGAGGATTACTTTTTAAAATTGTATTAAAGATTCACCTTCTTTAAACATCAATATTTAGCAAGTTATTAAATTTTCCAAAACAAACAATTTTAGAACACACATAACATTAAGTTCATTTGTAAAGGTCACAAAGCATATGAATGGGTTGACTTAATTTAAGAGATAAAATATATGGTTAGAAGAGATTTGTAATATGACACGGTGGAAACAAATGAAAAAGTCTCTGAATGTATGAAGCAGTTGGTTGTAGTTGTAAAGGATGTTACAAATTTTGTTTGAAAAATATTTTTTTTAATTATGGATTTTTTTTACAGTTTATGTTTTTTTATGATTATTGGCAAGTAGCGTTACGACATGTGTTCATTTATTTTCGCGATTGTAAAGACACACTGTATATAGAAATGTATTTAGTGTTAGAAATTGCCAATTGAAGTTTCTGAATGCTGCCAATAGTAGAATTTAAATATGTACCTTGATAATTGGGGTTTTTCTCCCTCGCCGAGGTTATCTAAGTTATTTAACTTTTTATTTTTCTTTACTACTCTGTTGGGATTTTCCACTTCAATGAGTCCCGAAACTCCTTTAGCCTTTGTGGGATGCTGAAAAAATGTAAGTGAGTTTGTTAAATTATAAAAACTTGCATAGTTCTTCTTTTATTTGCATCATAGGACATACAAATTTATTTGTTCTTCCGCATAAGAATTTCAAATTAAAGATTCATCTTTAAGCAGTATATTTGGATAGATTACATTCAGCCACATTAAAATTAGTAGCTATATTTAACAAGCATTTAGTCAATTAAGCATATAGTCAATAAGACATGCACAAAATACATTACTAAGTATAAATAAGGAGTGACAAATATTTACATCCTCATCAGAATCACTGTCATCACTGCTTCCCGAGCCTGACTTATTGTCTTCTGACTCTTCTTCACTGCTGCTCGGCCCATGTTCTTTCCTCCATCTGAAACATTTAAATGTGAATGTAGGCATCAAAAATTCAAATACAATTTTTTAAAATAATTAACTTTGAATGCAAATAATTTTGTTTCCATTAAATAATGGCATTACTTGTTTTTGGCCAAAATTTAATTACAGTTATTAATTGTTAGTTTTTAAAAGGTCATTAGCAAATTTTTTCAATGAAAAGGTCATTACATTTCAGTATATATGTCTTATCTATGGTAATTAGCGTCTTAAAAAGCTGCCAAAAGCAAGTGTCACTAAACTTTCTCTTAATATTTATCTACTTTTCATATAAATCGTACATTGTATTTTAAATAAGAATATTATGTTTTCAATGTAAAGTACTAATTTTATTTGCAATTGACAACATCTTCATTACCGACTCAGCTTTTGTTACGTATATGTTATAATATACTTGCTTTTGTTTCTGTTCCTCCTGCTTCCTTTGCTCTTCTAATTCTTCGGGACTAGTGAATTTACGATTGCGCCCCTTATGGTTGGTGTATTTACCTGAAAATGTCGAAATTATACATATAAAAATTCAGGGTTAACGTGTAAAGCACATTCTCAATAACACAGGACGACATTGAGACTCAACCTTTAAAATAACAACAATTTAAGATATTAACTTACCGCGTGGCATAGTAAAAGTTTAAATTATCCTTGCTTTTAGACGAGTTTTAATATATTATGTTAAATAAGAAACTGTGGATTGATTGAAACGGCAAATAAAATTTAGACAAATTTAGCTTTGACGTCTTCGTCTTACCGGAAAAGAAATACTGTTGCCATATAGGCAAAACGAATTTTTAGAAAGAAATATATTAAAAAATATAAAATTTCTTTTAGTTTCTGAAAGTCCTTTTTCTTTTTTTTTCTTTCAAACAATGTCCCGCATGAAACATTTACATACTGATCAATTATTTTTTAACTTGTCTCTGCACACACGGCAAAACTCAGAATATAATTTTTTGTAAATGAATGGTCAAAAACTTTCGTCTGTGTGGGATTCGAACCTGCGTTTTCTGGATAGCGCTACATAGAATTCATTAAAAAAAACATAAGATTAAATAAAAGTAAATCATAGATTTATTTAGCAAAGGGGACATCACTTTCAAATTCAATGACATATTATCCTTACATGTAGGTACACTAGATGGCGCCAAGCGTTGCTACCAAATTCTTGCTCCTTCCTACCAATGCATCGAGTAAGATTTTATTTATCACTCGACTTGCACTTGAGTTTTCGAGCACTTTAGTACATGAATAACTATTTTCACGCATTGTAAGTAGAATAGGAATTGTAGAAGCTATTTTAAATTTATTCATGCAATTAATAATAAACGGATCTAAGAAATAAATTAAAAAGTATGAGTCATTAATTGATTAGATATTTTTTTTGGGCTGGGTGCGCCACTGTTGGCCTTAAGGGCCTTTACAGTTCCGACGGGCTTGAGGTGGCCTGGCGCACGGGGCGACTAGCCTGAACCTTGGAATAGATTAGATATACCCGCATATATTTTTATATTTAGTTTTAAGGTGTTACAAGTTAGAGAGTGTGAAGAGTTTATAGTGAAACATTAAAATTCTGGACCTGATTCCGGAAAACGTGGGTTCGATTCCCGCCACGGCGAATAACTTTTCGTCTATCTTTTATTAGCAATATTAATGAAAAAATGTTAATAAGACGAAATACTTATAATCTTAAGGAAAATTACATTTGATACATTGTTTTAAACATAGGCATCTAACGTAGCATTTAAAAATATTTAGCAAAATGAAAATTGTTAATTAGATACTTTACCTAAATAGATACTTTAATATTCTTATAATCAGTGAATATTTAAATACTAACAGTTACAAAAAATATATATAAATTTCAATGGAGGTTCAATTAAAATACGCGATTTTTAATATATTTTTTATCATTAAATAATTTGGGAACTATGAATTATTTTAATTATAAATTTTGGTCGATAAATGGAACAAAAACTTTCAGCCCGGCCACCTTTGAATTTACGTCTTTTGATAAGAATAAAAATTAATCCTAAAATTATTATTTTTAAAGAACAATCAAGAACGAACGACGAACTAACATAGATATAAGCTATGGGATAATAAAAATCTAAGAATTAGAAAAATACATTATAGTGTAATATAAAAATACATACATAGAATTTGGGGCGTAATTTCGTGAGCCAGTCAGCTTTGTTATTAAGATCAATGATATTCCTTTTTACTTTCTCACACAATATGTCGAATAAAATATCATTGATTGTGTTAAATCATTGCCTTACCCTGAAAGAAGTACAGGTTCGAATCCAGCAGTGCCTAAGTTTTTGATTATTTATCTACAAAAAATCACGTTTTAAATTAGTAATTATATTAAACTTAGAGAATAACGAATATTTTTTTTTGTTTAAGTGAATTCAAAACCGTCTGCCAATATTTCTTTAATGCATTCAGCGTTTTTAATATTTGAAATCGATATTGTAAGTCCGTGGTACTTACCCCGGGGGTGCTGTGCGACTTCACCCTGGCAAAATAAGTACAATACTTAATATTTGCGTATCATAACGTGACTGAATAATATAATATGTACCTATATGTAAAAATTCCATCGGTATAAGATTAGTGTCTCTGTTTTGGCCTAAGATAATACACGGCAATGAAATTTGTCAACGCTGACAGCAGAAGCTGAGTGGTCACTGACCTTGTTTTTTTCCGAATCTGTAACCTATATAGAATCTACTATAAAGTATGAAAAAAAACTTACATGTGTGTAATTTTGTTATAGAAACGTAAAAGATCTGATAGTAACTGTCTTCTGCCACTCAGGAATTGAAAAGAATGGTTTAAAAAAATAACTATAACTTAGTTAAATAGTTTTTAATACTTTTATAAATGTTTTAAAATTATTAATCGTTTGTGATTCCAAATCGAACATTAAAACGGGTTTATAATACCCTTTTTTAAATTCGTAGAAGATTCGATTGCTTAATCTGCCCCTCTCAGTTTGTTTGAATTGAATTAAAATAACATTCCTCACCGGATTTACGGTGCAGAAACATTTTCACTTCTTTATCTAATTTAATCTGATTAATATCTTTGAATTGTTTTAAACACAGTAATAAATAGTGCGCGTTATTAAAACTATTGTTTCAAATAGGTACGATAGGAATCTATCTACTAATGGTATAAATATCCCAATATAAGCGTAGTAAGTAAAACGATATTATTCAAAATAACCATTAAGTATTGCAATCGTGTTATTTTGTATTAAGCCGGATGGTTAATAATCAGATCAAATTCCTCGCAATTATGAAATAGACGTAATCATTGATTAATAACAATGGTAAGTCAAACAAGATGGTCATTAGTGGTAAAAAAAGCATTATCCTGTTACAGGATAAACTATTGACACCTGTACGCCCGCTTCGTATATTAACAAAACGAGGCGTCACTTGCGTGTTAAAAAATTCAGTCACATTTGCGATTCGATTTTTCAAATTCGGGAGTTCTACTAACACAAATAGTTCAACAGTAAATGCTTTTAAAAACGTTGCATGACGCTCGATCACGAAGAGAAAATTAAGTCGTAAAAATTTATTATATGTATTATGCTTATAATTATTCTTTCTTTGCCCTACGTTTCTGGTCTTATAGAATGAAGGTAAGGTATCCCCGCCTGTCTTATAAGGCGTTATGTACAGGCCCGTCCGGGGAGTACCAGGACCGGAAGAAGAACAGAAGAATTCCCAGAAGAACGGCGTGAAGTGGAACTTTTCATTTGGTAAGTAAGGTAACCAGTTTATTAATAGGTGACAACGAATAGGCGACTATGGGTGTTGCAAATGTTCATGGGCAGCGTTATCACTTAACATAAGATGAACCGCCAGCTCGCTTGCCATCTTATCACATAAAAAAACGTGAGGTAAATGTGGAGGATGTTAGCCTACCCAGGGGCTTGCTCGATTCAGTTCAGAGGACTTCTTTGCGTTCCATGGGAGCTCCTTCCCAGCGAATAAAGTTTGATCACTGAGGTGTAAGAACTTCACATGCAACTAACTGAAAAATAAATTGTAAGACACAAAAAACAATCTTATATATAAAATTCTCGTGTCATGGTGTTTGTAATTGAACTCCTCCGAAACGGCTTGACCGATTTTCGTGAACTAATGTGTACATATCGGCCAGGGTGGAGAAGCGGATAACATCTATTTAGTAAATGTCCTTTTATGCCTGTTTTCAGGGAATAAAAATATCATTCGAATATGACGGTACATTTCGCCGCAAAAAAAATGTTAAAATAGCTCGGTCGGTATTCGGGCGGCCCCAAAACAGTCCGTATCACGATCATTTACACACTTAGTTTTTTTTTTCTATACCAGATCATTGCTTTCCTTTTTTATATCCAAAATACATGATTTACCAAAAAAAAAGCGAGCAAAGCTCGGTCCTCCACGCAGTATGTATTTAAGCAGGTACTATATATTTAAGCAATTCTATGCATTTAGGATTTCGTTTTGAACTTGGATATTGGCAAAATTACCCTATATTTTTATTTTATAATATAAATCCCTACCTACCTATATATGTACTGCCTAATAGTCTATTTCCCTAATATTGTAATAGTGCATTAATATTTTTTGCCATTAAAATTCATCTTTAATTCTTCTTAATTAATTAATTTCTTCCTTTGCGCTATTCATGCATGGCAGTCATCTTATAAGAAATTGAAAGCTAACCAAGGTGAAATCAGCTAATGTAGCACAATAGTGTCACTCAAGACGATGGTAAACAATCCTACGTGTACACAGGTAATACAGAGAATATCATATAGCTACTAATTACATGCTTACGTTTTATCTTACTTGATTTGCCTGCAAAGATGCAAAAGGAAATGCCATGCTTCATATAAAAAAAAAAAAACTTTAAAAGCTCTAAAAATATGAGTACTCAACCCTTTTAATCGTCATCAAAGCTCCAAGATTAGAGGCAACAGATAATAAATTATTTTTGCTGTGTAACCTTTTAGCGCTCGGTATATGACATTTGTTGTGACAGCTTACATAAAACCCAACGGGAGGAATGTGTAACAAAAAGTAGTCAGATCGATATAAAGACTTAAATCCTCTTTTGATACTTCTGATGATTGATCTAAAAATTTCCATTCCATCCATCCATCCCGTGACGACCCGAATGGCGTTGTGGGTAGTGTACCTGCCTCATGCGCCAGAGGGTGTGGGTACGATCCCCACTACTGGATAAATATTGTGTGATGAACATAGTATTTTTCTAGTGTTATTATATGTATGTATAATATGTATTTATTTACAAAAGAAAAGTATGTTTAAGTATGTTTATCAGTTTTCTAGTACCCATAGTACAAGCTTTGCTTAGTTTGGGACTAGAGAATGTTGTGTAAAAATGTGTCCTAAAATATTTATCATTATTATTATTTATCCAAAATTACAAAAAGTAACATTATCGTATTAACATTTTTTTCCACTCCAAAAAATGCTTAGTGCTTCACTACTACCTCAACTGGTAGTAACGCTCTGGCTTTGTAACATCCTATTTAATCTTGCCTTGAAAACATTGACATTATAATCGAACGGGGAACCTGACGCTGGGAACCTGTTGCACTCCATTGCTGTTGCAATACAAAGGGGATAGTCCCGCTGGGCTCGATAATGGAAGGGAGAGAAGGGGATTAAATTATACAATAATTATAATTCACGCTTTTCGAAATATAACATCATGAGACTAGCTACTCTGCACAAATGAGACTGGGTAAATTGGTTCTTACAATATACTTGCACGCTTTTTCACCGAGTCCAGATTAGCAGGATGACATTTTGTAACCATCCCTAATATGACAACTTCGCCTAAATATAAAGATAGACAACAACTCTGTAGAACCAGCTGATGACGCCGGTCTTTCCGAATCGTTACGATCTGGGATCCTTCAAGAAGAGAGCAAATTCTTTCCTAAAAGGCCGGCAACGCATTTGCAAGCTCTCCGCTGTTGCGGATGTTCGTGGGCGGCGGTGATCACTTACCATCTGATTCTCCTGCTCGTTTTCTCCTTTTTTTCCATAAAAAAAGAAGCTGTCCCATTGTGAAATATGTTGTTACTTTTGCAAGGACACCCCTGACTGTTTTTGCCTTGAAGTGGAGATTTGAAAGATATCAGTTGCCAGCATTTGAATTCAGTCGCATCATTTTAAAGGATTTTCATTCTGAAAAGTAGGCGCCGACGTGAACGGCACCAACGATAATTAGAGACTGCCTGTAATGTGAGACTAAGATACTACCATGTGAAATATCTATACGTGTGAAATTACTCAGATGAATGCTTGAATCTACTTATACTTAGTATATACTGTATATATATATGTATGCACTGTTGTTATCTATGCACTTTTGCCATCTCATTCGTAGATCATGATCCCTTTACTAGAAAAACCATCGGGGCGAGAATCAATAAGCTCTTTGAAGGCAGTTTGGACTGTCGCATTGGAGTTGATTTTTTTTCTCGTAAGAAGTTGTCCAAATTCCCGAAAAAAAAGGTAATCTGTTGGAGCAAGGTCCGGGGAGTACGGTGGATGTCGCAGAAATTCCAATTGTGTGTGGTCTTTCGTTGTCCTGAAGCGGTAGTGGCCTAGAGCGATTGACCAATCTCGGTTGTTTAGCAGCTTGTTCTTTCTTCATGGTTTGCAGTTGCTGACAATATATATTTGCCGTAATCGTTTGGCCAGATTTTAAAAAGCTGTGGTGAACGATACCGGCCCTAATCGACCAAACATTCACAAGTAAATTTTTCAGAGTCAATTTTCGTTTAGGGCAGGATTTGGTTGGGTCTCCAGGGTTCAGACATTGCGACGAGAGCTTCCGATTATCGTACAGAATTCACTTTTCATCACAAGTAATGATTCATTTTAAAATCCCTTCATTATTGTGTCAGTTGAGCAAAGTAACACAGCAGTCGACGCGTGTTTGCAAGAAACGCACTCAATTCATGAGATACCCATCGTTGAAGTTTTTTTACGTTCCCGATTTGCTTCAAGTGGATTAATACAGTTTTATCACTTACCCCTGCAGCTATCTCTTAAATGCTCTGTGAGGAATCCGTTTCCACAATAGCCTTTAATTCTTCATTTTCCACTTTGGTCTCCGGCCGTCCACGGGGTTGGTTCTGGAGGTCGAAATTTCCAGAACAAAACGTTGAATTCAAAAACGTACCATGCTTTCTTTTGTGACACCAGCGCCGTACACATAATTAATCCTTCGAGCTGTTGCTGCAGCACTGGTGCCACGGTAGAACTCGTACTCGTAATTATACCGATATTTCATGTTTTCCATTGTGCGGTAATAAGCGATGCCAAAGAATAAAATAATGAGGAAAAAACAAATGAATGACTGTTTTCAAAACTCAAATGTACCAGCTAAATGAATTTATAAATTTGAATTTGGAATTCTTAACCAAAGAGGAGATATTTCAGATCAAAGTGGTCAGTACGACAAAACGCTTATTTCATATTGTAAGGACCAATTCATTCTCAACAATGTTTACACTCTACATATTTACAATTTACAAAAAATGTGATAAATAATATCACGCCTCTGCTTAAACTATTTTAGAAACATTTTTTTTAAATAAGATGATTGACGCAATCAATTTTATTTTTAATCCATATTCACAGGATGAAACTGTAAGAGTCGATTAGCATTCTTATGCAAATTTATTGTTGCGTTTGTCAATATAAGATTATATCAAAAAGTAAAGGTCTATGGTGAGTATTAAGCTTCTTATGACCTTTTTATAAGTATAAAATAAAAAAAAAGACTTAAAGTTCGTTTTTATTTTGCGTTAAAGGTATTTCAACACTTTATAAAAAAGAAAATATAAAATTTTGACATTCGACCTAAAAGCATTCGTATTAAAAATATTAGCTTCTTAAAACTTATCGGTACTTAAATATATTGCCTATATGATTCACTGGATATTAAGTGCAAACATGCACATTCGGTAAATCAAGCCATCACTTCCTTGTCGAAAGGGCGGAATACTTTCGACGTTGAAATAAAGATCTTTACAATACGCTTTGCTCAATGGAATATGTAAAAGCGATGTGTCTGTCTGTGGTTTCTAAAAATGGCACTTTTTCTTAATACCACCGGTACAAAGCAATTTAAACTCCCCTCTCATCCTCTCCTTTTTTCTCCTGCCTTTTACCCCCCTCGGTGGGTTCGGCCTGGCTACCGTCCTTGGGAAACACCACCCGGATCCGGAATAATTATCTGTGGGCCATCCAAATATTTGTTCCGTGGAATCGAACCCACGAGCAATTGCTTAGTAAATACGCCACCAAGACACGAATCCCTCCGCGATTAATTGTCTTGTCTTGTATTAACTGATGTTTTTGCTTTCAGTCCCGAGACTATTAAAGCTTCATCTGACGCAGAACCGGTGGGCTAGCCAGAACCCACGGGTTTGGGCCCTACTCTGTGGGTAGGGCCGCGCATGTGCTCATGCGTGCGTTTAACTACGATTAATTGTATAAAAGTATGGGCAGAGGCCAATCCAAATGCTTTGTTCGTACACCTTATCAATTTAATCCTTGATATTTTAAATTCACTGGTAGGGCCACGCTTCTGCTGTTCCACGTATGTGTGTCCGGGGAAGTACCACGACCTGACTTATCTTAGAACATCGGCGTGAATTGGAAGTCACATTTTCTTTTTATGTGAAAAGTTGCCGAGCGAGCAGGCGGTTCACCTGATTTAAGTGAATGCCGCCACCCATAGACATCTGCTACACCGAGGGCTGCAGATGCGTTCGCAACTTTTTGAAAATTGGGCTCCGGCTACTTCACTCACCAGATGAAACGCGAAAGTATTATACTTCCGTTTTACGCCGGTCCTCTGTGAGGTCGTGGTACTTACCTGGACGAGCCTGCCCATTCGTGCAACAGCGAACACTTGCGTGGCCCTACCACCGTAATACTTTTGCGTAGCGTCTGGTGAGTGACGTAAGCAGGATCCACTTTTTAATGATTGGCCATGCATCGGCAACTCGTCAGGCGTTGTAGATGAATTGTTGACACGTCGATAAACCTGTGAAGGTTGACAACATATTATTATTTTTTTTAAATAGAAGAACAATAAGTATAAACATGTATTTTTTTTAAATGTAGGTTTTAATGTTTGAAAATCAATTAATGGAAAATAACGTGTTAACCTTACCGACGCAAACTTAGACGGAAACAAATAGTTGAAAGTGATCGTGGTAAATTCGAAACATTTTTTGTACAATTCAGCTGTGTGGTGCAAAATAATAGCAAGTTAATGAGCTTTCAAAAATAAAACTTCAAATGTAAAATGTAAGGAATTTAAAGTAGAGGCAACGGTGTTATGATATGACGATTTAAGTAAGCAAATATGCTAATACTGTTCAAGGGGCATTAAATTTCTATTAGTAAAGTAAAGTAAGTATCAGCCTATACATGTCCCACTGCTGGGCAAAGGCCTCCTCTGTACAGAGGGTATCTGTATCGAACTCAGGTTGCTCGAGTATATTGAATTAAAGGCGAGCGCCCGGATACTGAGGTATCACGGCTCTATTTCTATTACTTATTAATAAAAAAAAAACTATTTTCATGTTCACTGACTATTAGGGTCATGAAATATCATTTTTACTTTAAGATCATTTTTTTAATGAGATCCTTTTTTAGTGTTCAACAATAAAAATAAATATATTATTAAACCTCCCTATTCATTTAGTCAAAGGATAGTGGCAGTAATTCTTTAGAAAAAAACCGAAAAAAGGCAATATCTACGTTTAATGTTAAATTACGGAAAGTCATTTTTAACCGACTTCAAAAAAGGAGGTTTCTTAATTCGACCATATATTTTTTTTTATGTGTTCGTAGATAACTTCGTCGCTTATGAACCGATTTTGATGATTCTTTTGTTTGTCGGTGACCATGATAAGGAAACCCGGATCTGATGATGGCATCCCAGAGAAATCGAGGGCCATCATTGTGAAAGTTATTGGTATGATATGAACAATGTTTTTAATTTTCTGATTGAAGTCAGTTCTTTTTTACAGTTTCATTTCCCAAAAAAAAAATTTTAATCATTTTACATATGCCATTTATTTGCGTATATAGTTATAATGTAGAATTGTCGAATTTTGTATGCTAATGCTAATAGCGCACTCAGGCAGATAGTAACTGTGCTTTCGTTAATCCATTTTTTTTTCGTGATAAGGTATTCAAATGGCTTCTAACCTTATAGGGAAGATACTAAGATTTCAGAGTAGTGCTCATATAAAATTAGAAGGTAGTTAAAATCGCAAGTTTGTTAAAACGAAAATTCTATCAAGAGCACGCGTCAGATGCGTCATATAGGTCCTTCACCCTTTCCTTGAACGTTCTCAATCCAAGGCCTAGCATTTATCCTTATAGT
Organism: Iphiclides podalirius; assembly: GCA_933534255.1. Classification (NCBI taxonomy): domain Eukaryota; kingdom Metazoa; phylum Arthropoda; class Insecta; order Lepidoptera; family Papilionidae; genus Iphiclides; species Iphiclides podalirius. Next base: position 7,631,269 of record OW152822.1, on the reverse strand, counting down.
ACATACATTACGAAATCTTAAGAATCTTGCTTTTTTTTTTGTTAAAATCACTTTTTGATTGCTACTTTTGTGTTTATCATTTTTCTTTTTACATGAAACATGTGCATCATATCAACCGTGCAGATTGAAAATGGCACTTTATTCGAGATCATACAAATTAAATTTTTTAGGTAGTAGCATAAAATATAGAACAATGTTTTCTTTAACTCTTGTGATTATTTGTTTTCACTGCTCTTACAATATTTTTTTTATTTATCTTAATGATTATGTTTCTTGCTTTCCACCGGTCATGATGATTCATCTTAATACGAACTACGGGTACGTTACGTTATTTGAATAATATTGGTACAAAAATATATTTCCTAGTGTTTTTTCTTTTCTACCGTTAATGAGTCAATTGAATACGATTCGATTTAACTTTAATAGTAACGGTATACTTTCTATGTTATAAATGAAACTAATTTTACAGACTATGACCAAGACTTTGACCATGACCGTGACCATGAACGCTGTAAAGGGTTTGAAACGTCGGGAATTAAAATTAAAAATAATGCTATAAATCCGTGAAATTAGTTTAATTTATAATGTGTAATCGCGCAAATACAATAAATTAACTTGTATATTTAGTAAATGCATTTTTTTTACTTATCATACAATAGTAAATTAATTAAATAAGGCCAGCAGTTAGTAAATTAAGTATAGCTGATTAAACGAAAAACTTATAGGGAGTATCATACCGAAACAATATGAATAGAGAGAATATATGAATAGATATTAATAAAAAAGAAGGGTAATTGTAGAAAACAGAAAAATAATTCGTCGCACTGTATAGACCTCCAGCAGTGATAAAACCTGTGAAAACGCGATTCCGAATAAATCCCACGTGTAAGCAAAAACTGTTGGCCTTTCAGATGGATTTAAGCAGAGCCTGAAGAGATCTCGCGTTTCTTGAAGCAGTACGGAAATTCTTTTTTCGGATAAAAAAAAATTACTGTGGAGGAGAGCTACAATAATAAAATGGTTGGAAGTCTTATTTTATATATATTAACTCAGAGTAGTTGTTCCGTGATGTGCGCACAACGGTAGACCTCTATCATTTTATATATTATAAATATTGGCCTAACCGTATGATGCTGGACAGGCCATCTCGTTTCGGAGACTAAGAATGTCTTATTAAAAGCAGATAGTGAAAAATTGCAACCGGTGACGACCAACACGTTTTTATGCAAATACTTATTGAATCAAGTATTTAATATTGTTTATCTGATCGTCACTCGTGATATAACGGAGTTTTTTTTCATATCACATGTTGTGTACCACAGACAATAAATCTAAAACCGTCACCGTTCCGTTCGCACCTTATTTTCTAACAGCACTAGATATATGTATGTGTAACCTAATTCTATTAATCTTCATAAACTGTTATTTTACATAATTTATCTACAGAAAAAAAGTGTTAAGGCTAAATTCAAGCTATCACTGTTAATAATTGTCTATATCACCTATTTTAACATTTCTCCTTTTTTATAAACGACTTTATCAGGAAATTTAGCATTTGAATTTTTAAAAGACTGAATATTTTTTTCCTTTCTTAATGTTTTGATTAAATATATAAGTCGTTAAAATTCTTTTTTAAGTTCGCGAAAAGTACTATAAATGCACAACACCAGTAACTTATTTTTGAGGTTTCTATTAAGCAATTAAATAGTTGGTCTATGATTAATTTCCTTCTCATATGAATTACTTAAACAATAATCGCACAAGAACTGTTATTCTTAAGATAAACATTGCTTGTGATCATGTGATATGTGATATTTTTAATGCGAAGCACAAAGTATTGTTAGCTCGTTAGTAAGATTGAAATCCTTTCCCCGACCCGAAACCAAGGGGGTTCGATAAATTATTTCTCCCAACATGAATAGCAGTCATGTGAAAATTTATTGTAGTGTACGTAAAATAATAATACCAAATTACAAACTTATAATGTGGCGTGGTTTGACAGCGAGCCATAGTCATTTAATTAATATAAATATTCTTATGAAAATTACCTAAATAAAACTTTTGTATAAACATGTTAATAAGCAGTCTGACTTCAATAAATCGTGTTATTATCATTTATATTGGTAATATACATCATAAGCCAATGTTTTTGTTAAGAAAGTTCCAATGAAAGCTTCAACAATGATATTTTTAACATATAAACGTATTTATATAGCGCGAGTGAAATATTCAAATGATGCAGTTGGCTAACTGTAAAACGGATTAAAAAGGGCTCTTGCGGACAATGGAAATGTACTCGTGCATGTTCGATTTTTAAGTTTGCATGGTTTTAAGTCACGCAATGCTGTTAAAAACTGCACTACTGTCTTTATCATTCGCTTAACGTTGTTTGCGACTCTTCCCTAAACGATCCAACGTTTTTATGTTATGCGCATGAGTCGTGATAACATAAATTCGGGTCTTTCAATTAACCGAAAACGAACGATGCTGTGATGTACAATTTAAGACTCGTGTCTTGAGATATTTCAAATTATGTTACAGTTAAAAGTGATAATGTTTTTAATTAAATTGGAAACATGATACCAGTACACATTTTCGTCTAAATTGTGAGCTACAACTGTTGTATGTTTTCATCAAGACAATTTATATTTAAGTATGTAGAACGTAACATTTAAAATTATCGTTTCATGTGTTTGTAGTATAGAATTTTTGTTTAGCGGTACTGGCGCTGCTATGTAGTTCCCGCGCATCTCTTTAATGGTAAATGCTCTTACGGTGAGTATAAGAAGCGGAGGATTTGAGCCGCGCGTCCATACATAGAGCTGTCGAGACCTTGTCCGCGACGCAAGGACGCTTCGCAGCCCCTACAAGAAAACCTCCCGCCATTTTCGAACAAACGTGAGCGCGGGAAGTTACCTCCACAGTATATAAATAAAAGTTACAACAAGTCTGTAAACATTACGAAATAGGTTGCATGTTCGCGTTGCAGAAAACAATAAGATAATAGATAAGAAAATCTTATAATAGTGAGCGTGGTTATTTGTTTGTATCTCGGGTAAGTGTTTTCACACAATTATTTTCTAAATAAATGTTACGGATTAACAGAGTATAAGCAGGGTATTAAATAATAACGAAGTTATTTCATAAGGTATATTATGATACGTTCACGCAACGAAACATACCGACCTTTTTTAACTTTTAAACTTTTGGATTTAATAAAATAACATTAAAAATGACAGGTACTTGTTATGAAATATTTTTTTTAATAAAGTAAAATAAAAAAAACTGCATCCAAGAAATGGGATAGGTATGAAAATAACTTACAATTTATTTACTATTGAATTATATCTTCATTTTCTATTACGCTTTTAAAAATCATTTTTATAGATTCGTACCTTCGGTTAAAAATCATTAACGGATAATACAGAATATCTTTGTGAGTTGTCTTGAAAGACACTGTAACAAGAAATCGGGCACAGACCTTATTTTACGAATTATCTTCAGTTTTTTAATTATGTGTTTTAAAATCTTCCTAGTTCATTCTTACATAATTAAATGTAAATTTTAAACCATTACTTATAATTTTTTTTTTACTTTTTATTGTTTTGCCAACTGACTTCTGAAATAATTTCTAGTAATTTTTGTTTTAAATTATTAATTGAATAGTTATTTACTGCTTATAAAATTGTATGCATTAGGAAACTACGATAGAATTGTATATTTATATGAATCGAAAGCTCACTAATGTATAACAAGCGATACAAAAAATAATTTATCAGTTCTTTGAACCACGTAGATAAGGTAATGCACGAAATCCTAGTAATGCCGTTTTATGAAAATATATACGTTACAAGGTAACTTAAGTGTATCATTAATTTTTACAGTTGCATATGTATATTGTGATAGAAATAAGGCCTCAATTGTTCGTGTTTTTAAATGATATGGATAATTTATCACTAGTTCTTATTTAATTTTTTATGAACAATAACGTCAGTAATTATTTAAAATTCATAATTTTATTAACATGTAAATGTTATAATTCGAAAGGAAGCGTACTTAATATTCTCAATAAAGTATAACGTTTGCTGATCGTATCTAACCTATTTGATCGATTAGTCTCAGATGTTTTGAATGCTGATATTTAATCATTTTTCAATTAATTTCCTCGTTAGATCATACCAAATATACAGTTTGCATTTAGTGGTCAAATGTCCAATATTTCCAATGTATTTTTTCAAGTAATATTAAAAAAAATGTTTCTATTACTACGTCAATATTTTTTTAAAATTAAATAGTATATAATCATGGTTGCCAGTTAAGTTTAAAATCTATTAATTGCCAGTTTTAACACCCATCAGCTCTAGCAACCGATTGTTATTTACTTATTATTTATTATTGCGTTATTTACATAGTTATTCATGCTTGAATTTATTAAAGCGAAGAATTTAATAATTGTCACCGATATAAAATACGCTATTAAGTGTGATAACTGACAATTCAGAGTGGAAAGATATCTCAATTTATTACTCATAAATTGTGTTTATAGTAATTTTTGCGAATCTTAGTATGGATCATATAAAATACAATTAATTTACTTTCTAGTTTTGTTACAGTCTAATTTTATTACAGCTAATTGTGGACGGACTATACGCGACTCCTTCATACGTAGTTAACGTATAAGTATTGAGCTTATTACAAAGTAAGACTTAAATGTCATACTTATTTTTATTTCACAGTTATATTTCGTAGTAAAAATTTTAGTTTTATTTTTTCTATTTATTACGTATTACTTAATTTTTTTTTTCTATTTATGAAGACAGTAATTATTTTTAGCATAGAGGGATTCTTAAATTTAAATTTAACAGAGTAAATATGCTTTGGTTTGCAGATTAAAACGTTGTAAAAAGCCTCACAAGTTGCGAGCGTGTAAAAAACAGGTTAGGTACTCTAGTTACACCGATTCATTATTAACAGCAGGAAAAAAGAAGATAATAATTGCTTTAGTTTTTATTAACTACAATATTATTGTACCTCGTCAGAGTTTACATCAGTAATATGAGGTAATTACTGCGTAATTTTGTAATGATATCCATTAAATATCCATCAATCTATTAAAAACCTAATTTTTGGATCATTTATTTTTAACGTTATTTGGGCAGTGGTTTCCTGTCAGCGAATAGTTTTACGTGTTAAAAAACTATAAACAATTTACGTTTTCTCAGCTCCTTTCCCATCGAACTTCATTCAATAATAGCGAACATGTTTAGAGTAGTTTTTATGTTTTAATTCACTAGTAAGATTGTTTCGTTTTTCAAAAAGCTGTTTTAAAAAAACCAAACTTATAATTTTTTTATAAATTAATAAATTATAATATTTTGGCAATTATGGCAATAAGAAAAAAGGCTTTATTGTAATCGATTTGACTAAATAAAAACAGGAGATTTATATAACCTGATGTTACGAAGACAAACCCATAAGAGCTGTCCTCCAGCGATCTTTTATTTTTACAAATGGCGAGTCCTGGCTGTTATTTTTGTGGTAATTCAAGATGGACTCATTATGGCGTTAACCAAGAAACGAGAAAAAGCTTCATAAGTAATTTCATGATATGTATTTGAAGAGATACAACGTTCATTTATTCTTATTCTACTCAGTATAGCCTCAATCACAACAACATCTTATTCTAAAATAAAACGGATGTCGGAACGGATTTTTCTTGAAAAGAGATTGACAGTGCAAAAAATAACAACGAAAAAAAAGGAAGATCATTATTTATATTTGTTTAAGTCCATTGCTGGGCAAATTCCTGCTTATATACAAAGGACTCGGAGTATAGAATTGTTTAAGTCCTAGACTACCACACGACCTCTGTGCTGACTTGCAGTATCTTCTAAATAATATTATTTCACTCCGTGGCAAATCGGTACTTACACTCGCATTTAATAATTTTATTGTCAGCCCTGCGATTCAAAATCAGTTTAATTGAAACAGTAAGAATTGTCATCGCTAGGTAGTATCAATTCAGTATGAATTAAAGACGAGCGCCCGGTTAGCAAAAATTTTCAGTAAATAGAAATGCCACAGATAATACATTATTAGTGTAGCATTTTCTATCCATTTTTGTTCGCGTATTATCTGTAACAACATCAACTTGCAACATTTTCTTGCGAATATAATAATAGGTAAGCAGGTGCGGCTATTTGTAAACCACAGGTCTGGTTTTCACGAAGCTCGATTGTTTCATTTTTTAATTCTATTTTTATTAACGCCTTCATCTTGTTAAGGGCTGCACTGACAATACGATCTCATCAGTCAGTAAGAATGTAACTGAATAATCACATAGATAAAAGATTTATTTATACAATAACAATTCTGGATTATTATGTAAAAAACAAAATGGTTTACTTATAAATTTTAATGAATAGCGACATAGGTTTTAGACACGTCGTTGAAAATATTCAAGTATTTGAACTTTTAACTATCTTTTCGTAAAATAAATGTCAAACATGTGTTTAACTAATTGTTAAGATATCCCAGACGCCTCTGGAGTAACAGCAAAGTTTATCATCGCTTTGATATCGATTAATTGTCGGCGATAATGATTCTTGGACTCTGGTAACAACTGGGATACGAAGATATTACTCATATCTATCTAAGCACTGAATATGCAAGGATATATATAAGTAGTGAAATATACACGCTGTCATGTCTTTTAACCTTAAAGTAATAAGCAGGGATAGTTCATCCCATTCTCTACCAGCTAATTTAATGTTTTATTAAAATTTTATGGGGTTCCGCATATGAAGTCTGAAGACTGCATTCTTATTTGTAGACGCCACGGGAATTTAAACCCGCGACTTCAACATCGCAAGTTTGACATCTCACCCACTAAGCCTAAACTGCCTGTGTCTTTGCCACATTTTAATTAAATTATCTATAACCATTAACTAATCTTTGAGGACTCCTTGGAAAAACACGCAGCTAAGAAAACAGAAGTTACAGTAATTAGTAATTATGTGTATTTTATGCAAAAATCTATGAATCCGTTAGGATACTTCTTTATCGCGTTTATAGATTTTATTTATCGATTTTATTTCGTACATATTGTGATATATTGGGAAGGCTCTCGTGATTTATTCCTTTTATCGGAAACGCTTAAGTCCTCGATTAATATGTTTTATTAGTTGAATTTGAAATACGTTTTCCGTTACTGTTTGATTTTTGCTTTATTTAATAGGTCTATCGACTTTTTGTGTTGTGAATGTAAATGTTGTGAATCAAATATTGAGTAATGGTAAAAAGATACGGCGATCTTAATTCTTGTGGATTAATTATTGTTTTTAAAAAAGTCATCGCTACAGGCCTGTTACTTTAAACCGGTATATACTTACGTGTATGATTCATTTTATAACCGAATACATTGACTCAGTAATGCGAGTATATTAGAAGATATAGATAAAACGAAATAACTTGTGAATTTCATTTATACAATATTTCATAATGTCGTCTTTTGTGAGTTCGCGGTATTTTTACTTATAGGATTAACTTTATATTGTAAATAATACGAACGGAATGATTCGCACGCGAATACCGTTACGACCGATTTATTAGAATAAAAAGTATAGTAATGCTTAAGCATTACTATTGTTTTTAAGCGGAATCACTTCTAAAATAACGTTAAATTCGTTTTTTTGCTTCAAAATACCAAGCAAAGATAAATGGTCTTGTATTACACAAATTATTTGTTTTGCTCGCGAGATGAATACATTGTATTTTTATTAATAAATCTAGTGTTATAATCTTCGACATATTCTACGATTCATAAGTAATTCAGCGTGAGTAATTCAAAGTTGAATGGGACTCCATGACTGTGTGAGCTTATGCAAATTGAGTCTATTTCTATTGGATACATATTCCATAAAGTATTGCCGAGTTGTTATCGATATGATCAGCGCAGTCATACTTTTCATTGTTAATGGTTCACAGCAAACGAGCCAAGCTGCATAAAGCTTTTAAACGCGGCACGTTCACAGATAACGGAAGTAGACATTAAAATTAAAATTTGTAGAAAAAAGGACGAAAAAGTTTTCACCGTTGCGGGAATCGAACCCACGTATTTCGAATTCGCGCTCAGACGCTTAAACTTTAGCTTTATCGGCTAAAATGTCAACGTCTTTAATGTCCATCGTTGTTTTCACATGTTTGGTCATGTAAAGCGCACTTAGTTCAAATCAAAATTGTTTTAATTATTTCTTGGACATAAGCGAATAATATAGATTTCAAACGTCAAACAGTTTTACGATAGATTATAAAACTGTTTGTAGCCTGATATGTTGCAAAAAATCGAAACGCATTACCGTGCTTTATTTATTTGAACGGCATATTTGGCAACAAAGCCAAGTGGGTCCTCGAGTGCCAAGTTCAATGCCAAGATTCCACTGTGCCGACTTCGGATTAAATTATTCTGTACACAACTTTTGTGGCCCGTTCGAAAAACATCCAACTTGTGCTACATTTTGTGATTGATACCAGTATAAAGAAATAACACCGATGCCATTTTGCTGTTTCGCAATCCAAACTTGCGTGCGAAATTTTCCGCCTTAATTTTTACGGTTCCGTACCCAAAGGGTCAAATAGGACCATATTACTAAGATTCCGCTGTCTGCCCGTCTGTCAGTTTATGTCTGTCTGTCTGTCCATCTGTCCGTCTGTCACCAGGCTGTGTGATGCACACACAGCCTGGTGACTTGCTCATGAACCGTGGTTTATATTCATTTATTAGACAGTTGAAATTGTCATAGATGATGTATTTCTGTTGCCGCTATAACAACAAATATTAAAAAATAGAATAAAAAATATTTAAGTGGGGCTTCTATACAACAGACATTATTTTTCCCAGTTATTGTAGATAATGGTACGGAACTAATCGTGCGCCAGCCCGACTCGCACTTGGGCGGTTTTGGGATAAGTTGTCGCCACCGATATTTTTAGACCGAAGTATCTGAAGGTCACACTAACACTTTTCCCGAGTAGAAATCGAACCTACGACACCCGGCTTTAAACCAATGGCTTAGTAAATCTTTGTAGTAAAGTAAATCTTTTGCATCCCTCCTGGTCATGCAAGTCCAGGGGCGACGTTGAACGCTTACTACCGAAAAGACTAGTTTGTCACCACATTGTGCGGATCTACCTACGCACAGTGTGGTGGCAAACGATATCGATAGGTAAACTTTTTTGAAATTTAATGCTATGTAATTTTTATAATATCATATTTGCAAAAAAGTACGTAATGAGGTGTTGTTTTTTCGTGGCGGCAATGAAGTGTAACGAATTTAATATCGAGTGTGGCGTCATGCAGCGCAAACCTAGGGCGCGGTCATCGACCTATGACGGTTGGTACATCTAGGAAAAGAAATAATTAAAAGATGCTTATCTCGGAACTCGTATGAACCGCGCAATACACGTATTGTTTAGTGGACAGGGTTACTAAAGCGGTAGTTTTTGTGATTCTTCCTAATAAGGCCAGATAAAACAGACCAGAAGCGAACAATTTTCAGCTTTTATAGAAGAAATATTTTTGTTGCGTGTCTTCGCGATTTAAAATCGTGTTTACTCCCTTACTTGGGTTTAGATTTTTTTTATTAAGCCGTCAGTAGGCGGCGATGGCTAAATAAAGACGTTTATAGAAATCCATATATGTTAATATACATACCCTTTATTATATCATTAGTTCAGTTACATCCTACGATTTCATATCACAAATGAAAGAGTAATCTCGCATCAGGTACCTAGCAAGCAGTTGTATTACCTGATGTTTAGTGACTTTTCTAATACCAGTTGAGTTGCAGATGCGGTACCAACCCTGTTACCTCACCTTTAATAGTGTAAGGACTGAAAGCGTTAATATTAGTTAAAACATAAACATAACCTCACGCAGCAGACGAAACATAGTAGTAACGTAGAAACTTATAAACGTAGAAGTATATAAACATTTTATACTGTACTTATTTCCAATACTTCTGGTTATGATAGATTATAATTTGGCATGATCGAAAACAATAGCCCCAATATCTATCAATATCTACTGATAATTCGATAATTCATGAAAGCGCTATATTAACATGAAATTTGCCTTCTTTTAATTAAAAATTTACCGTAAAAACAAATCTGCTGGTAGACGGCACTCTGTTCTACTGCGAAAGTCTTCGGCACCACATGATGAAAGTTCGATTCCTTCAAGGGAAAAGTGTTTATACAACAGATAGTTCTTCTAGATCTGAGTGCTTACCACACGGGTCTCTTCTAAACCTTATCCTGCAGTCAGGGTGTTTGTGTTTATAAGGTATATGTAAAATCTTAGCTATGTTTGTATATCCACACGGTGTTCTTTATGAATAATCGTTATCGACCGATTTAAAGCTTGTAGCTAGCTATAACTTAAAACGACTGTTACACGTTTTGTAATAGACATCCCTAATCCCTACTAATCCCTACTTATATTAATATTATAAATGTGAATATCAGTTCGTTTGATATGTTTCCACGCCAAAACTACTGAACCGATTTTCATGAAACCTTGTCAACATAGTCTTAGAGGTATTAAAAAGGACTTAGGATTCTTTATATTAAAAGAAATGATATAACATATATTTATTGAAGAGCTTCAACGCGGGTGGAGACACGGGTGAAAGGTTAGTTTATAATAAATTCAATGTAACGGTTGGAGTTCGTTTAGGTTCAGGAGAAAAATAAAAATAAGCATACACCTACAAAAAATATTTGTTTTTATTTAAATGACCAAAAATAATAAACGTCTGTTAAATAATTGAATTTTAAATTTACAAAGGTGAAATACCGGAAATTATATGGTAGCATGACAAATTTTAAGGAACGAATTTTATTACATTTAACCTGCTCATAATGGTTTTATAACTAAACGTAAAAATGTTACGATGTCATTTACGACAAATGCAATATAAATTTTGCCTTCATTAGTCAAATTGTAAAATTTATTCGTCGCAATTTTTGTTTAATTGAATTTACTATATCTAAATACATTTTGATGAAATATCGGACTTGCGATGTTGGACAGGTGCACAGGCGTTCTAACGGGTTTGAATGGAACTTGGGAAATTATTAACATTTTCGTTCGAAAAATTTTCATAAAAAGCGACTGTACCAATGCCAACTGAAATTGCAAGCCGTGTTGCGGCTAATATATCTGCGCGGATAAAAAATTGTGTGCTCTACGAGTAGTTCTGAGCCTGGGCTATTGTCTTCTCTACTTAATATTTATTATACATGAGCGATTTTTTACTTAAAAAAGGCACTACCTGTCATTTGTGCAAAGTAAATGGCGGTAGGGCTTATCATATATCATGTTTGGAACTAAAATTTAAAAATTACCTAACTCTGATTTTCCCGTTAGGTGTATTGAAAGAGGAACTTATTAATACGTTTGGAACTGAACATTTGCTATCTCTGTCTCGTTTCTGTTAGGTTCAATGAAAGAGAAGACTTTTATATATTTGGAACTGGACATTTGCACTCTGTCTTTTCAGTTAGATTTGAATGAAATAGGACCTTATTGTCATATCTGATGTACAAGCAAAGCATAAGTTTGGTAGATTAATGTTTTGAGTGGCCTTTCAACCGCGACACCAACTTGCCATTGAACCAAATTCCGCGCCTCATAATGTCCGTTCAACAATTAAGACGAAACAATAACAAATCCAGTAGCGGGGATATCGGTTGCACAATGATAAGTCAGCAGAATCGCCGGATGGCCGAGATAGCATCTTCGCGCCCCTAGGCCGTGACGCATGTTGCCAAACTGAGCTATTCGTGTCGGATTGATTTAGTGCACTTCTTATATCATTTGAACATATCGAACGACACGATGAAGATAGCCCCCCGACTAATTGTGGCAATTTGAAGAGTTCTATATTCTTTTTTTCTTTTCACAGTTAGTTTTTTTCTCCGGCCAGCAAAATAAATGTCTACACCTAGAGATAAAACATTCGAATCTCTTTTGAGAAGTCAAAAGGAAGGAAGTTCTAAGGAAGAATCTGGTCTATGAGCAAGCAGTTCACGTAATTATAAGACAAGTAATCATGTCTAAGATTTCTGGTTTTATATTCGTATATAAAATTACAATGATAATTTTATTGATATAATACCACGATATGAGCAAAAGGATCATGCCTCTGATGCGTTTTGCGATTAGATAAATAGCTATCGTAATTATGAACATCCTTATAATTTAAGAGTCAGACGAGGTAATAGTGTAACGTACATCATCCTAGTGCGAAAACGTGATCTAATGGAATGTGCACCTTAGCATATGATAGGTATGCGGATTACCGGTCAAAGATCTGCATATGGTCCCGTGGAGAGGTGCCAAACTCAAACGGTTTTTGAAGCCCCATCTGTAATTAAGTAACGGACCGAAAAGCAAACAAGACATTTCCCTAGAAATTGAGTACAAGGCTTTAGAACGACTAGGCTTCGCGCGTTTAACTGCGACATCACCAATGATGTTTTAATAAAGATTACGCATGTCCATACTGCGTGGCGTTTAAAAACTGTTCCGCTTTACATTATATGACAGATGTAAGTGAATGTGACAGATGATATAGATCGTATGATACGCAAACAGGACTCTAGAGTAGCATTTCACGTATGTCAGATAGAATCGGACCGAACAGAAGCGAAATAACACCAATTGCCGTAATTTAAGCGTCAGAGTTTCGCTGCTCTAATGTCATATCAATCCCTTAATTGTATATAATCATTGGGCATCGTCGCCTCGTATCATTAAGTTGGTCAGAAATCAAGCACTGGGTAGTCTGCGATAAGAAAATTATAAAGTTAACAACATGTCAAAGAAACACTTGGATTAGAAAAAGTCAGTGAACTCGATGTATATACGCCGATAAACGGGATAACGCAAACCTTCAAACCAACTGCTAAATGAAAGATCTATTTGTTAATATTGATACAATTCATTGAACCGTAACTTTTGTTTTGAAATTTCACTAACCGTTACGATTTAGCATTAGATTTACACAAATGTCTGCATTTTCTTAGCGCATTTGTAGTAATAATTTATCACATTCACACAAATAAAAATTGAACTCAAACTGGGAAGTCAAGTTAAAACATTTTTTGTCAATAAGCAATAAGTATGCTTTGTAGTGACTATACCGGGAAATACTGCATAGAATGATAATTTTATCTGCAGTTTCCTCTGTTATAGACTAATTATGTAATTATCGCGTAAGAATTAACGCTACAAAGCAAAACCAAGAATAATAACCCATGAACTCTTTTGTTATTACACAACATTTGAGCATGGCGTTTTTTTGCACATTCTTTATTCCAAATCTAGAGACGTCCTGTTTGCTTTAAAAAGGATAATAATTTGTAATTTTTAAAATCGCTCTATTGCTTACATTACATGAAGTAGAATTAGAGACATTGGTGAACTTTTTTACTCTCCCAACAAAGTGCTGCTTGTAACAGTTTGATTTCCAAAAAAAAGTTAATCAAAATTATTAAGTACATAAAACTAATAACAACACAGCTTCTGTTGAAAGAATAGGCTACGCTGACCAGGAAAATAGAATGGCATCAGAACAGCGACGTAACATAAAATAGTTCATGCTTTGAGGTGACCCAATTATCTTTGGTGTGTTGTGGTGTGACAAAAGTGTAAACTCACACTTCATCATCATAATTTCTGCGTGTTCAAGACCACTGCTAAACAAAGGCCTACCCCGCAGGCAGACACAAAGCGAGATAGAGTTCACAATTGAGACTAACTTTGAAGTAAAAAAAATAGTATGAGCTTCGTATTAATTAAGTGCACATTTTGAAAATGATAGCAAGATTGGATAAGTTGTGTGGTCTGCCAAATCAGGGTGTGATCGCGTGGTGGACTATATTATATAAAGGAGGCTTTTGCCCAGCCATGGGCTATAAAAATATTTTGGCTTGAAAAATATTCGGCTTTTGGCTATTAGGCTTGATATAAAATATTTGAATTAACAATCTCATTTGTTGAGTACCTACTCCACTGACACAATCGCCGAGCGGTAACAATTAAACAGGCATTGATTATTTAATGTGTTTAATTCAAATTAGCTGACGTCCGGTGCGAGCGAACTGGTTTCCCTCATTTGTTGTTGTAGGTATGAAGATGAAGTCATAACTGCGTTGCTTTGCGTTCTGAACGCTTAGCGTCACGTTTACACGTAGCGTTGCATTTTTAATGGGTCCAAGGTGATCGTTTTGCGAACACATATCTCACGGGGAAACAGTCGCGAATGAACAAAATGTTCACGTCATTGTAAAGTTTATTATACGTATTTGTTTATTATTACAGGACTGTGGTTCATAACTGTCGTAGAGCCATGCAGCAGGCTCGTCCGGGTAAGTACCACGACTTCACAGAAGACCGGCGTGAAGTGGAAGTAATAATACTTTCGTGTTTCGTCTGGTGAGTGAGGTAGCTGGAGCCCAATCATCAAAAAGGTTTACACCGCATCTGCAAATCCTCGGGTGTCGCAGATGTTCACGGCGGCGGTATTCACTTAACATCAGAAGAATCGCCTGTTCGCTTAACAACTATTCACATAAAATAAAAACACACATCTGGGAAGTTGATTGAACCATGACCTTTCAAACGTTGGGCACAGTTTAGCTCCTTCATTTTACAGAAGACTGATTTAAACCATAAGGATAAATTGTATAAATAAGCCTTCTGTTTGTTTAAACAAGCCTTCTCATGGTATAAATAAGCCTTCTGTCAGGCCCCAGTGCTTCCCCGGACGTGCTATCTAGCTTTTTAGGTAGACCCTATTAGACCCCCGTTCACAACATTTTCAATTAATCAGTGATATCTTTATTTTTCTACTAACCGAAGTATTGTGCACTTCTTAAAGTGCTCTCGGCATTTTTAGACGAAAAAGTAGGACGCTCTACTATGATTATCATAAATCTGGTATCAGCTGCAAAATTGTCTTAATTTATTTATTTTAAAAGGTTAGGTTTTTATTGGCTGAGGATTCGCAACCAGACTCACAACTTGAGAAGGTGGATCCGGATTAAATTGTATGACATATAACAATGCATTTTGAATTTATCGATTCATATAAGAACAAACGGATATTTTTATTAACATAATATAATCCGACTTCAAATATCTCACTATACATGTTCTATATTTGGATTTTATCTGCAAGAGTCCAAGGTCCAATACCAATGAAATTAATACGGGACCACATGGGAGCTAAACCAAACCAAATGCAAAAAGAATTTTCAAAATCTGTTCCTAAATGAAAAAAAAAATATAACCGAATTGAACTTCCCATTTTTTGATATCGGTTTAAAAATCACTTATAATTAAAATAAAACAATTAAGCGGAATAAGTTGTTTCTCCGTAACAAAAACATACTCGAAATATGTCAATTCGGACATAATACGGATTATATACCCAAACTAAATTATGTACATTTAGATTAGGTAGTAATTCTACTCTGTAATTGTCAGGCAATTTATTTATTTCAACGGTTTCATAAAAAACAACCTAAATAATATACATAAAAATATCATGATTTCAATGCCTATGTTATAATATGCCGACGGACTCTATATTTTATAGTCTTTTAAAGGCGAGAAGAATCATCAATCTTCGCTATCAAAATTGACTGTTAAATAAAATTACTCATCTCTAAGTGAATCTCCTAGCAGCTGGTTATTAAACAGAAAATTTACATTCTGACGAACCGGCAGAATTTATCAGCAGAACGCCGCAAAGGTAATTGAAGTCGAGGGGGAGTGCGTAAGTGACGTGTTATAAGATGATTTTTTTGCCCGCGCCGTAACTAATAGCGACTCGACCAGATAGACTTGCAGCGGCGATCGTGGCCTTGGCAGTGAACTCATGGCGTACAGCCACGTGCATAAGTGGTATTGAGCATTCCAAAGATTTTATTACGATAAAACGAGCATGATTCGTGATAATGAACGCAACTGTACTACCAAGATAGGGCTCGGATAATGCTGTATTTGAAGTACGAAACTACATTTTTTCTTTATTTCTTTCAAGAATAGTTTCAAAAAAAGTATTGTAAGCTTTTCTATTTTATTCAGATTGAAAGGAACTGGCAAGTGGCAGTAGAAGTCATAGGGGGTGAAGTGGATGAAATTAGCATGCTTAAGTAGGGTTAATTTAATATATTAAAAAACTTAAATTCTCTTTGTTTCAACCGACTACGTTTATTAATTTAAATTATTACTCATAAATACATCAGTAAATATATCGATACAAAAATAGTACGTATCTTTGAAGTTTTATGAAGAAAGTACTCAGTTTTTGGTATGTTTTAAATAACAGTGGCAAAACATATCCAAATTCTTTACCATAAAGTGTTTGAAAGGGTAATCGGAAACAGTTTTTAATATTAAATGTAAATTTAAAACTGTATGCAATCTTACGTCATATTATTTAAGCGTATTTTATTGTGACAGATTCTTAATGAGTACTTTTATTCCGTAAGATTTTGAGAAGAAAAATGTTTAGTATGTCGTAATTTATAAAACATGTGCACAAACGTTTCGTTTTGTGAGAGGCTTAATTTTTCTTTAAGTTTATCCCTTATGAGTAAAAGTATTACTTTTTCATCAAGAATATACGTTATTTCAAAGCAATTAATGTCATTGAATATTACATGTCAATGATTTTACATACAAATACGAAGCAGATATGACACTAGCGCACCAAAACTGAGGCACTCAAATTACGCCAATTAGTGTAATTAGATTACTATCTCTTTCCGTATCATACGTTCTACATCGTTAGTCACATTTACTTATATATGTCATATAATGTAAAGCGGAACAATTTTTAACAATTTTCAAACTCCGCGCATTATGGACATGTTTCATCTACACCCATTATTAAAACATCACATGAAATTAAAGTGTTCAGCAGAGGTTTGTAATTTAATTCTAGAGATAAAAAATATCCCTTTGGCGCAGGAATGTTGTTCTCCGCAACTACTGAAGAGGGTGAGGGATCCTTGCTCCGACCAGTTTCGCCCTATAACGAAAACAAGCCATAAATTTATATTGATTACGACCCGCTCATACCACTGTACGCGCAACGAAAGTAAAAGGAATCGTCATAACGAATACGAATATTAAATGAATCCGTTCTTTTGCAACGCAACTTTGATAGAGTACAAGAGCGCTTGAAGATAACCTACATACTGTCTTGAAGAATAAGAGAGGCATTGGAAAATATTGCATATACAGGTTTACAGTTGTACATACAGACATAGATCTTATTTAAACACGCGAAGTGGTAATATTTTATAGATTTATCCAAATTGTTTACACAAATGTTTCATACTTTAATGACATTGCAGAGAACCAATGTCCGTATTGGTTAATTGTAACTCGCTTTTTTCTAATTTAACTACATAAGTTCGATTAAAATTATACATAATAACACTTTCATTGGCATTTCATCAATGATCTGCATGCACAGTTCATTTTCATGATATTCTTTCCGAGTTTTTACTGAGAAAGAATTTTAAAAATAAGTAAAACAACCGACACGACAGTTTGTCTGTTTAAAGTTTATATATTATAAGAACATGCACGTCGTATTTCAAATAAAGTCAGTTCTATTTTAAAACGTTGTTACGAGTTTACGATTCACCATTACAGATGTATAAAAATAAGCAGTACGCTCAGGCATTCGGAGCCGCTAATAGGTCTATTCTTTATTTATACGTAGGAAGATTCACTCTATAATTGCGCACGGCAACGAACTGTGAGGATATGAGAGCCGATATGCTCGTAGAAGGCTGGTTATTCACTTGTGACCTTTAAAAGATGCCTCGGGAATTGTTGGGGCGATTCCCCAGGAATGGGCGAGACGAGTCACTCGGATGCTTTAACGGCGGAGTGTTGATTAATTGATAAATAAAACATGGAACGGCCTGTGATTAAACGCTTTAAAGCGCTAAAAAGTGACATTGAAATCTATTTAAGATATCACTTGTATTTATGCGAACATGACACTTTGTTAAATGAAACCGAAAATGGTTAATGAATTTTATTTAATTTCAAATTTTCGACGCTGCGAAAACTTTAAAGGCCTAAAGGCATGCTATACTAAAATATGATATGTAAGTACTTAGGCAAGTTAAGATTAAACAGTGGATTATGCCCTTACACTCAATATATGCTGAACTTTTTCGCGTGTGAATGCACACAACCAGCTCTTCGACGTGGTAAAGTACTTCATCATTCACGTTATCACTTAACATCACCAACTCGCTTGTCACCTTCACAATTAAAAAAAATATGTATTGTATACATTATAACAATTATGTATTTAGCTGTAAGATGATTATATTGCATCAGTCTCAAATAACATCTGCGCTCGAGGCTATTGTACTCGTAATAATGAAAAGCTGTTCTTAGGGAGGCACAAATAAGGTGAAAACTTACCGTTCAGTAATTTGGCAGATTAAGGTATACCGTATAAATGGCATTATTTACTAAGTAGGTATATGTGTCAGCCCGACTTGAGTAACACACGCGAGACTACATATACAAGTGTGATTGTAACGGAAAATGGGCGTACGAAATAGTTATAATTATAATATCAGAACAAAGGATTTCGTTTCTTCAGACCTACTCCGAAACGAAAATCTGAAAAACCCTCATAGCTTTGCCTAAACACTACAATATTTCAATTAGTGTTCGGTGTTCGTCTTTTGAAGTGGAGGAACAAGCGAAAGGTTTAGAAAAAACATTCGGACGGAACGATGAACGTTTTTTTTTTGTTTTTCTTTAACAAAACGCATTATTAAGCTGCCGCGAAGGGTCGTGTCGCTCCGGTGTGCGGCAAATTCAGCATTGTGACCGCCGCTCCTCGTTTTGTATGCGACCGCCACGAACACGTCGTCCGATTTGTACTTTATCGGGGCGCGCACGCGGTTTGAATGCCTTTATTTGCGGATTTGCGGCGCTAAAAACGCGGAAGTCGTGTAATCCATTGTTGAGGTCGAAGAACTGTTGATATCGATCACGTATCGTAAATAATGGGGTCGATTTCGATTTTTGCTTAGATGAACCAGTACCTAAGCGCTCTTTTAGGGAGAATTTAAATGATTTAATAATGGGCGATATAACACATCGTAACCATATCAAATTTAATCTACTTAAGCAAGAACCTTTACAACTTTTGAGTACAGAGTTAACATCGTTAACACTGTATTGGCGTACTGGTAGTATAATTATGTTAAAAAATCAGATTTAATCCACTCGGATACAAACTTTGGACGTCCTTTTAGTCCTGAGAGTTCTATTAACTGGATGCGTTGGAATGAAACAATTGTAGGATGAACAATAAGTATATAATGCTAAAAATACTCTTAATAATGGACGTTAGCCTTTTGTTTTCTTAGGTCGCGGGTCAAATGCCAGAGTATTGGACCGATGAATTTTTCCTTTTTCTCATTTCTAACCATGTGTAAGGCAACGCGCTTACTATTTGTAATGTGATAAATTACAATAAGCTTCGTGCTCTTTTGTGAGTGACTTAGAGCTTATTTATCTAGAATCGCGAAAGAAAATCTTAAACCTAAATTTTCCAGTTGATTTATGGCTTATTCGTATGAAATATTTATTAATGTATTCGTATTTTATTATTTACGTATCTACATTCTCATGTGTATTTTTATGTAAAAATGACATAGGCTCACCACAAACTTTTCCGGCTGACGAGTTAAAGCTGCTTGCATTAAAGCTGCTTTTTGTACTTCTTTATACAATAAGTTGTCATATAAGTAAATATATGAAAGCTGCTGCTAAATAAATACTAAATGACGGACTACCAATTAGGCTCAACTATAAGTTATAAAACGATAAGGGATCACCGTAATCAGTTTCCAAGCATGTTCCTTTAAAAAACAACGTGCTGTAAACTTGAGCTCAAAATAGCAACTAGCAAGTTCGGTAGATCCTTTTTGCAGATTCATACTACGAACCTTACTTCGCCTGCAAATGAACGCGAACTCAACGAAAAGATTGCACGCTTGTAAAATTAATGAAATTGCTGACCGTTTGAAGTATCGGTGTGAATATATCACTTATGCTTAACCGTTCATTTCATATGGTTAATTTTTATTGCCTTATTTTCCAAATGCTGGAGGACGGTTGGCAAGTACGATCGACTCTGGAATCTTCTTTTTTTTGCGTAACATAATTGGATGCGTACGAGATCACTGTTGCATTTCTTTGCCTCTCGTAAAAGAAATCGCTGCAATTATTTACGAATGAAAAGGATAAATGATAAGAGAGAAAAAGTGGACAAGAGACAGCGAATACTTAGTGGCTTTTATCCTCGAGCTTGGGTGTCGTCAGTTCGAATACCATGAGCTTTAGTTGTTTCCGAATCAAACATAACTGTCTCCCGGCTAAAGGTGACAGGTTTATCACCTGTCACTGGGCCTTATCTCCGTCCAACGCTTTGGGTCAAAAATTTATTGTTTGAGACTGTATTGTATTGTTGTTGGGATCTTGTTCTACATTATGTTTTAGATACCTTTCAGCGTGTAAATGAAACGATGACGGAAACGTTCCAATTTTACGACTACAATTATTGTTCTTATCTTTCTGTAGCCCGCAAATAAATATATATCTTCATACAACTAATAAATATACGTGAACGGATTCAATTAATCAGAATGAAATACATTTAGTATGTACCTAAGACTTTTTGAATGTGATGTGGCCCTTCGATAAAAAACACGAAGCGGGATAAATTAGTCGCGGCATATAAAGTTGAAAAAGGTTAAAATCTGACTTTTTTATTTTTAATCAACCAATTAAAGTTTGTTTCGGATTTTACGTTACGTACATGATTTTGTTCAATTTTAGTTTGATTTCTTTGGGCCGGAAGAAAGTAGTATTGTTAGTCAGTATTGCCTAGTGCTTTAATACCATTCCACCTGTTGCTAAAAATCGAAGTAGCGATTGGTTGTAAATATGTGCCAAAAGAACTATTACTATTCCTCGAAGGGGAAAATGGTTAAAATTTAATTAATTGGAAGTACTTATGAACAAAAACTAAGTAATAATCGTGTTAACGCGAGTTATGACTCGGTGACGCCGTTGCCAAGCTATCGTCTTCGGCGTCGGCAGTCATAGGTTCGATTCCCACACTGGACAAGTATTTGTGTGACCCACCGATAATTGTTCAATCTAAGTGTTGGTTTTCCATGGAGGATTGACGTCAGGCTGGCGGTCGTGAAAGATATAGCCAAAATAACATGATTCACATGTTACCCAACTCCGCCTAGGTGGGTAAGGGCAGGAGGATGATGATGATAAATCGTATTAACAAGAGTAGTTTTTAATCCAAATGTAATTGCAAAATTGTCGACAAATAATATACTTAAGTTTTTTTTATTGAAATACTTTACAAATTTTTGGAAGAAACGAGTAGTTGTATTCAACTACTCGTTTCTTCCAAAAAATTGTAATATGTAGATTTATTTTTATTAAAATATATCTAAGATACTAAATACATTAATTGTTAGCATCACATGTCTGGCAGGGGGGCAAGAGCTATTTCAATGGTGAAATATTGTGTGTACAGAAAAAATAAAACAAGTAAGTCTAGTAAGAGAGAAACAAACCATCCGATGATCTTTTTTGGCAATCAATGCACAAATTATATTCAAAAGAGTAGGTATATGAGAACATTTGAGCCTAGAAATTTTGAGATCGCTTTTTAAATAATGTTATTAATAGTAAATCGCAGTCAAATCACAAAGCAACTATTACACACGGCAATTGGTTACCTAAATGTAGACGAAATTTTGTTCCTGTCAAAATAAGACTTACGGTAAACCACCGGCGAAAATAATTTATTAGGTACACTAATTTGGCACATTTAACGACAGTGAAGGAAATTCCTGGTGTCTATCAACAATACAGTCACGTTTAAAGTACAGCTTTGCTTATCCTTGCCAAGATCATGGTAATGGGTGAGATAACTGCGTACGCTTGTGACCTACCTTGTTAAGTATGTGTCGCCCACAGGCAAATCCTATTTAAGCTCTATGACGCAGGCTAGAAATTATTTTTTTTTATTCAACTCCCTACGTAAATAGCGTAAATCCCTTACATTTACTATTTCGTATTGACGTATTGTATTATTTGGAAACTTGTTATCATTAAAGTTAAATCTAACATCAGTTTTAAGTTAAAATTTGTACAAAAAAGTATGAAAAGATTTTCCGTTGTGGGAATCTAACCCACGTCTTCGGGATTCGCGCCCAGACGCTTTAGCCACTAAGCTGAACGGCTGATTGTTATTACTTCATCCAGACGTAAAACAATTCAGTCTGTCCTGTGACCATGAACGCTGGAAAGATTTCGAAACGTCGGGAATTAAAAATCGAAATTAAAACGCGATTAAATCCGTAAACTACTTTCATTTAATATGTATATGTAAAATTTGCGTAAAATGAAAAAAATTAAAAAATATAGATAAAATAATGGCGCCGATGCGTGGACAGAACGGACGGATATGAAAAGGAATATAGCGGCATCAAGTTGTCATTTTTACGTTTTTGTCTGGAGCTCGGTTGGATTGGTACATAAACTTTCATATTTTAGGGATTTAATAATTTAAACGAAACATGGGCAGCCTAAGCGACGAAGATATCTCCGGCAGCCCGTTTGGATAAACGAAAAAGTGATAGTTTATGCTAACGATAAACAAAATTGACCTGTGTGCTGTTTACGTGTTTTACTTAGTTTATATAGTTTCGTTTTGCAAATTATCCAAATGAAACTATGTTCTTTTGCACTTTTTCCACATAATCTAATATTAAGATGGATTAATAAATACAGGGAATAATAGTAATCGCTTATCGCATTTTGCGACCCGTCCCTTGTAATATTTGACGATGTTAATAGGTAATTAGCTTTTTATTACAAAGAAATGCCATCTGAGCAAGAAGTTCACCTGTTGGTGAGTGAGGACTGCCGCCATGGACACTCACAACAGAGATGTGCAGGCTTGTGAAAACCAAGGAAATTGGGCCCCCGGTAAACCTTATTCAGCGGACGAAACGCAAAGCTTAAGTACAACTACATACTAATACGTCGACCTGTGAGACCGTGGTATTTGCCGTTGAGTTTTGTTGCTCTTGCAGCAGAAGCTGTTATGTAGGTTGTTATTGCTCAACCACAGTATTTTTAGTATTGATATATTTGTAATTTTTTTTTCACTAAATTACGAATACGACGATTGCAAATATATTACGATATCTATTTTGTGCTTTTCGATTGTCACTTCTTTGATGTAATTATAATCTTTGTCTTGTTGCAGATAAACAGACCGAGGAATAACGATGTACTTATGATTTATATCAGTAACATACCAACGTAACATTTTATTTATCAATATGAAAAGGCATATAATAAAATGGTATATTCTTTTATTAACCCCGACTATGATTCTGAGAGAAGTAGAATCTGGTTCGATTAATGGTGAGTATTAAAATTTCACCCAGTTATTGAAATTTATCCATACATTTATCTGTAAATGATTTCTTGTAGTTACGCAAATACATTACACAAAAACTTTAAAAATTGCTTAATTTTAGTCTACCTATCTCTTTTTTTAGTAACGAATTCAGATGAGAACCGTCACCCACGTGTCACCGGACGTATAGTTAAGCTTTATTCGGGATCCAATCCAGAGCCAATTACATGTACTGATGAAGGATTTCGGGCGGATCCTGTAGACTGTTCAATATTTTACCGCTGTATAAAAACTAAGAGTGGTAAATATTCAGTACTTCGGGTATGTAACAATTATTGATTTGAAAAATATATTTATTCTGATTGTTTATCTGGTTAATTAAGCTTTGATGTTGATATTTTAGTTTCAATGCGGCCCGGGCACCGTCTATGATACTGATACTGAAGTTTGTAATCATCCACATAACACGAAACGATCCGAATGCAGGTCTTATAGACCATATCAATTTTTTATAGCGCCCATTGAGCAAACTAATGAAAATGAGTTAGATTCGTCTGCGCATGAATTTCCTTCCCCTATTACCTCTCAAAAACCTTTAATCATGGACAGAGCATCAAGCGTAGGGTCCAGTAGTACGCAAAACTTATACTATTCAACTACGCCATTCGAGTACGGGACTTTATCGTCAATTGGTGAAACACAAAAGACTATGGAACAGCATCAGCGACACGAAATAACCAAAGCCACAGAACCTCCAACGTCAAAAACTTTTATTGTATCTACTTCTCACCCATGGACAACTTCTGTCTTCGGGACCAACCAACATAAACCAGATTTCATATACTCAACAAGCGAACAGGATGAAAATAAATGTACCCATGACGGATTCATGGGTGATAACATTGACTGCCGAAAATTTTATAGGTGTGTTAACAACCAGAGAGGAGGGTTCACAAGATATGAATTCATGTGTAGTGAAACAACAATATGGGACGATGATATGCAAAATTGCAACCATCCTTGGGCTGTGCGACGTCGTAGATGTGCACGTGATGTTTCTGCTATAGAACATTATTCTCATGTTGATGATGAGAATTATGGTAAAAAAAACAAAACTATTGCTGTAGATAAATTATTAGGTCATAATGTGCAAAAGCCGAGCACAATTGGACAAACCAATTCAACATTCATTACATCTACACATGTTAATTACGGCGATCGTATAAGTTTTGATAAAGAAACAAATGTCTTGCAAAGTAATCATAACCTAAACGTCGTAAATAACCAGTACTTATCAGATACTGAAAGTTTTATGCCAGGGAAAGAAAGACAACAAACACAATCTACATCTTACAATGCAGATGTAACAAGTAAAGCACAAAAACAATTTCATGAATCTATTACGAAATCTAGTACTTATGTTTACAGTGATTATAGTACAAGTTATTCAACAAACAAAGCAAAAGACATCATTTGCACAGAATCTGGTTTCATAGGTGATCCAAATGATTGCAGAAAGTTTTATCGCTGTGTTCAAGATAGTAAAGGTAGCTATACTAAGCACGAATTTTTGTGTGGTGAAGGGACAGCATGGGATAAACAGATTGAATCGTGTAACCACGCGTGGTTGGTTAGAGAATGTGGTGGAAAATTAGTTCATGATAAATCTACTACTGACAAAAGTTATCACGCTGAAAAATATAGCACTACTGAGACAAATTTTATAAGCGAAGGGAATCCTTACAGTGTTGGAAGCTATAACCTCGAACAAGAAAACGGCCCGCTAGATATTTCAAGAGTAACAACTGCCTCACCGGAAATGACTGAGATTCTTTTAAATCCTTCAACATTAGATCAAAGTGTAGAAACGTGTAGATCCCCTGGATATATAGGTAGCAAAACAAATTGCAAAAGATTTTACCGGTGCATCGAAAACGTTAATGGAGGATACACTAAACTGGAATATATTTGTGACGACGGAACCGCATGGGATGCAAGTATTGAAGCATGTAATCACGCGATATTGGTAAAGAACTGTGCTTTTAGTTCCAAAACTGAAACAAAATTAACTTCGCCAAGCACAGAGTCCACTATTATAACTACGATATCATTTGTAAAAACGACTATCCAGTCTAGTTTTGTTAGTAATGATAATGATGTAGGTTTGAATGTAAGCTATCACAAAGAGACAGTACCAAATACAACACCATCAACTACACACAACCAATGCCAAGAAAATGGCTTTATGGCAGATCGATATGATTGTCGAAAATTTTACAGATGTGTTGAAAGTGGAAATAGTGGTTTCATTCGATTTGAATATTTATGTGGTGATGGAACAGCGTGGGATTCAAAAATTAGTGCTTGTAATCATTTACGTGCTGTGGAAACATGCGGGATGAATAATTTAAATGGGTCCACACCTTCACAGCAACCATTAACTGAAAGGGACAAAAATGTCGAGGGTACTACAATCCAAATAAATAACGTTGTCAAAACCACGGAGAGTACTCCAACAATAAATTTGGCAAATCAGTTAACTAGCACAAACAATCAAATAAATGTTTGCAATAGTAGCGGTTTTATTGGAGATAGTACTAATTGCAAAAAGTTTTATAGATGTGTATTAAACGGCGATGGAAATTATACGAAGTATGAATTTTCTTGCGGTGAGGGTACAGTTTGGGATCCCGAAATAGAAGCATGCAATCACGCTGGGACAGTTAAAACATGCGGTAGCATATTGGAATTACAACATGAAGTCGTTACGTCACAATCAGTAACTACGGCGAATTCTATAAATGATGAATTAAACAACGGATACAACAATATTGAAAAAAGTCCTCCAGCACAAAACTCTATTCAGTCATCTTCTGAGGGCACAGCAGTTTCCACAACGAGTCAAGAATGTTATTCGGTTGGGTTTTTGGCAGATAAAAACGATTGCAAAAAATTTTATAGATGCGTAGAAAATGAGCAAGGTGGTTTCAATCGTTTCGAATTTTCCTGTGGAGAGGGCACGGCATGGGATCAAAGTATAGAAGCATGTAATTATATTACTATTGTAAAAGGGTGTGAAATTATTAATAGTAATATTTCATCTATTGTAACAACAACGCAACTGGGGAATCTTGATGACCATACTGTGCCAAATTATCCACAGCACGAAGCCCAAACTACAATTAAATCCACCCATCTTAATAACGTTTGTACAGCTGAAGGATTTTATGGTAATCGAATAGATTGCAAAAGGTTTTATAGATGCATTTCCGATCAACATGGAGGATTTTTCAAATACGACTTTGTTTGTGGAGAAGGTACTGCTTGGGATCAAAATATACAAGCCTGTAATCATGTATCTCCCGATAACATCAATTGTACCATGTTATCTTCAACTAATACAACTGTAACAGTCATTGATTCAGCAAATTCTCAAGATATCCAACAAAATATGGATTTAAATGAAAAAGGTACCACAGTAAAACACGATGATTTATCACCTAATACGGATAACACTTGTTTTTCGGAGGGATTTTATCCCAACTTAAAAGACTGTAAAAAGTTTATCCGATGTGTAAATAATGGTGAAGGAAAATATATACAATATGATTTTACTTGTGGTGAAGGCACTATTTGGGTACAAGATATCCAAGCTTGCGATCATGAAAATGATAACTCCACATGTAGTAGTGAAACATCTACTGTCACTGAGTCGCATATATTTACTACAACGCTTATTGCATCACCTACTGCTACACCTACAGAACAGAACATAATAGCAAACAATAATCACAAGCCAACAGAAAGTTCAGAATCGAATATATTACCAAGTAGTGAATGCCATTCAGAAGGATATTATGCGAATCCTAATGACTGCCGTCAATTTTATCGTTGTGTACTTGATCATCGTGGAACATTTGAGAAATATAATTATTTCTGTGGCGAAGGTACAGCTTGGGACATCGATACACAAACTTGTAATCATAAAGGTACCGTTAAGAGATGTAAAAATGCGCAAGAAATACAAACAACTACATTAGCCACAAACATAGTGGGAGTACAAACAACAGAAATTATAAGAACAACAAAATCACCAATTCTGACCTCGGATCCAACATCCGTGAAAGAAGATACTTCAACCACAAACGAATGTTATCACGAAGGCTACTATGGCAACAAAGAGAACTGTCAAAAGTTTTATAGATGCGTTAATAATGGGCAAAGTGGTCTCGATAAGTACGATTACATTTGCGGTGAGGGCACTATATGGGATCAAGACATATTGGCATGTAATCATCCAAAAGATGTGAAAAAACCTTCTTGTAACGAAAAACCTAAAAACACTACCTCATCTGTAAGTACCCAGCCACAGTCCACAGAAACCACATCTTCGTCAAGCCACTCAACGTCAAAAACTACGACTTCAATGCCAACAATCGTGTCATCTAGTGAAAACACTAGTAAAGGAACATCAAACTGTTCTAGCAGTGAAAATTTAAAAAATGAAAACATAACTTGTACTAAAGCTGGGTATTTTCCTAACCCTAACAACTGTAAAAAGTTTTACAGGTGTGTTGATTGGGATGGTGATGGTCAACGATTTTCCATTTTCCACTTTGAATGTGGTGAAGGTACCATTTGGGATCCTGCTCTTGAGACTTGTAATTATCAAGACTCTGTTTATCCCCCACGTAGCTGTGGTGGATCACAAATACAAAATGGGAGTATTGCATCATCGACTTCTACTAGTGGCATTCATGAAAGTACTACAACTAGCATGTCTACGGAAACAACAATGCAAACAGCCCAAACAACACTACAACAGTCTTCTAGTACAGAACCAACGACACAGCAACAATCCAGTACTGAAACTACTACAATACAATCTACTCCTAGTACGGAAACAACAACACAGCAGCAATCAAGCAGTGAAACAACTACAATACAGTCTACTCCTATTACGGAAACAACGACGAAGGAACAATCTAGCAGTGAAACTACTACAATACAATCTAATCCTAGCACTGAATCAACAACACAGCAACAATCGAGCAGTGAAAGCACTACAATACAAACTACCGCCAGTACGGAACCAACAACACAGCAAGAATCCAGTAGCGAAACAACTACAATAAAATCTACATCCACAACAATTGAACAATCTACCACTCAGCAGACAACATCTACAACAGAGAAAGGTTCAAGTCCGCAGTCTACTACTGATAATATTTCTTCAAGTGAGTCAACTACATCGACTACTGAGCAAACTACTATGAGTGAAGCAACTACAACAACAACTGACCAAACATCCACTACCAGTGAAAAAGCTACGACTACAACAGAATTAACCACTGTTACCGAACAGCAGTCGACAACAACTTCTGATCAATCTTCAACACCAACGAGTTCAACCGGACTATCTACGATTACAGAAGAAACGACTACTCAGATTTCGACTACACCACAACAAACAAGTACTGAGTTATCAACTGAAAACCAAAGTTCATCTGCCACTACTGGGGAATCAACGGCAAATACAAGTACTACGGAAAGTACTCCAGAAACAACTACGACAGAAAGTACTTCTGATAAGAAATGCCCAAATACTGAGAGTGATCAATATTTATACGCTTGTCCCACGTCATTTAAACAACATCCCAAATATTGCAATCTTTTCTATCAATGTTTAGAAGATAATGAAAGCTATGAACTAAAGATTGCTGTTTTCAAATGTCCAAATGGTACTATTTATGACGAAAGTAAAATTCAGTGTGTTGAAGAGAACAAGGCTGAAAAGAAATGCCAAGGGACTATAGCTAAAAACCGAAGGTTTAAACGTCTTCATGCAAGTAGTAAAGAAATCGTAAGTGCTTAATATGCTTCTAAATTTTCTTTAATAAAACCATGGGTACAAAATTTAATACTTTTTACTCTGTTTCAGATTACAGCAAGTAGGAACTCATATGGGTGTTCAGGCATTGGGCATTATCCTTTTGAAAAAAATGAAGAATGTTCTCCAGCGTTATTAAAATGTGAAACTTCTAAATCTGGAAAATTAAGAGGTTTTGTGTATCGTTGCCCCGAAAATTACGTTTATTGGTCAATTAGTAGAAAATGTGAACCTATTTCAAAAATGATAGATTGCAAACACTCTGCTAGTCAATGGGCTAAGAGATCGGAAATTCCAATTGAAAGGAATAATGTAGCAAATTAGCATTGAACTTTCGAGTGATGAGAAACTGTATATACATAATTATAGTAATTTAGTGTTTAAAAACTTGAGCTTAGCTTACAATCTATACTTACATGTAATCTAGTCTAATATCACATGACTATTGATTAAGGATTTTGTAATTATCACTATTAGAAAATAGTATTTTACTTGTGATCAGGATATTTTTGGATACTTCTATTGAGCTGACAATATTCTGAGCACGATTATCAAGCTAATCAATAAGTACCTAGTTTAGGGTATTTACAATAAATAATTTATTGTGAAGTAATTACTTTTATTTTTGACAAAATTAAAATATATGTTTCATTAACAATAATGAATTTTTCGAATTATATAATTATAATATAATAACGTCGATACCTATACACGATGAAATAACTCCTTTGCAAAAATCAGTTAACTCTGCAGTTATATATTCTGTGAGAGTTTCTTCTTCTTTATGGTGAGCTGCATTCCTTAACAAGTTTCCAACAAATGCATGACAGGGTACATTGGAAGCAACAACATTACCTTTTAAATCAATTGTTAACTTGTTTTTTTCTTCATAGTCGACTGACCTTTTTTCTAGTTTGTAAAGCTCTTCCTTGTTATTTTTAGAAACAATGGAAGTATAATAATTGTCTCTATTGTAGCGAATCTTATGAGAGCTAGCTTTTCTATCCCTCTTATGAGTAGAGTTTAATGCAGTCTCTTTTGGAAATAACAACTCTAGGAATGAGGGAAGAAGACTCGATTGAGTAGAATTGCGAAAAGTATTTACATCAATAACGTCAGTTTTTAATGTTTTTTTGGGTTTCCTGATAAAGTAATTATTGTCATAAAGCGTATCATTTTTTTCTTTTAACATAATATCAGCTTGTTTATCGTTATTATAACTTACAGTTTGATTAATGTCTTGAGTATAAGAAACATTTTGATCAAGTAATTCTTCTTGTTTAGTTGCCTTCACAGTGAAGGAATAAAGTTTATTTTCCATTTCTGTTAAGTTATGTTGCGAAATATTATACAGCTTTTCATCCTCCTCAAGAGCATTTATAATATCGCGAATATTATTAAATTTCCTTTTAGGTTTATGCAATTCTATTGACGGTCGGGTATTTTCTCTAATTTTTGTATCATCCTTGTATTGTAATTCTTTAAAATTATTGAGTAAGTTTTGTATCTTCTCCATGTAAAGGGCATTTGGAGATCTTGGTGTTAGTATGAGTGGATTAAACGCAATGCCACCTTTTTCCCAAATTGATAGTATTCTTACTAAAAATTCGATTAAGTCCCTGGACACATTACCGCTAATTTTTTGAAGGGATGGATTACTCAAATACTTATTAATTGAAATATAACTTACATCGAGATTATTATCTATTAATCTATGATTATTTTCGTAAGATTCATCAGTCCATAGCGAATTAAGTGCTAATATATTTTTAGTTTCATCATTCATATCTCCTATACCTTCAAACTTTTCATTTATAACAACAATAAGATGAAATTTGAAGTTTTGATATCTTTTTGACATTACTTCAACGTATGGTACAAAATCATTTAAATCTATTTCATTTTTATTTTTAGCAAAAACATGCATATATATATCAGATTGTGATAAATTTTCCAATAAGGGGTTTTCGGAATTGCTATAGGGGGTTCGTGTCTTCATTGCTTTTGTATACGCCATTGGAAGCATTGAGAAAGCGATGACGCTATTGTAAACAATTAAAACTACGATTGCGATCATGCCTAGTCCCATCCACCAATATTTAAAGGCCGACCACCAATGTTCTGAAAATAAAAGAAACAGTTAATTTAAATTTTTTACTCTTCAAATTACCTGTTAATACTTCCTATGAATATATTTTAAATTAAGAACAATTAATGAGGCTGTTTATTCTGTCACCTTTAGCTAAGCTGGACCCTTGAAACATAAAACAAATGTTTTAACATAAAAATTACCAAAAAGTACAAAGAAAAATGATGAAAAAAATACAAAAATAAAAAAATTTGTTAAAAGCAGTAATTTGTAATATAATATAAATAACTTAAAATAACAATTATAAACATTTGTTTTTATCGAACATATTCATAACAAAAGGAAATCTATGTGTGTTGTGATGAGGTGGCGGAGGGGACCTCCTTTCGAATGGAATAACATGCTTCGTAACATGGAATAACTCGATAAAGTTCATAACAAAAGTATAAAAATATAAAATAAATAATGATCGCCCGAAAAATCAAAACGAATTTCTAAGTGTTCGAAATTCGTGTTGCCTACTTTTTGCTATTTTTATCAAAAATGTTGTATAAGTGTAAAAAGAACATAAAAATAGTCTTCCGCCTGTAACGTCATATAAAACAATAGTATCCAACAGGTTCGGACCCACCGCAGGGGGTCCCGCCGGATAACACTACACCCACAGCTATTGTACCAACAAACACAATAGTTCGCCCTCGCCTACGAGCACGGCGAAACCAACACAACGCGTACACAAGGTACACCCGCGTTCCAGGGCGGTTCTCACCGCCGCCAGCCACCGATTAGCTAAAAACATAGTCGACGGCCATCGGGGTCTCGGTCCGCACCGCAACTTCGATGGCCCTTAGATGACATGTCGTAGTTAAACGCACGCAGGAGCACATGCCCGGCCCTACCCACAGCGGAGGGCCCAAACCCGTGGGTTCTGGCTAGCCCACCGGTTCTGCGTCAGATGAAGCTTTAATAGTCTCGGGACTGAAAGCAAAAACATCAGTTAATACAAGATACAAGAGTATCCAACACTTCCGAACCTGTCATAAAATAATGAAATAAGCTTCTTATACGGGAACCTGTTGTGACTTGGACGGTGTTTTACCTACGACCAGTCGGTGCCCCCTGTATCAATTCCAACATGAAGTTTGCTTTTCGCCGATGCTGCGGCAGTCCGACAGTGCGTTAAAAACATTTTTCGGTGGGTAAGGCATAAATTCTTTTGGGAAGCAAACTATTTTTATTCGAATTTGGTGAATTATAAATTAATGTTCGCTCTATACAATGAACTTTATTGAAAAGTTGTGCATGGCAGGAGTCTGCGTTCTATAGGCAGTTCGGATCAATTAAATTCTAAAAACCTTCTACTGTATTCCGCTTGTGAAATCTGTGCAAGAGTAAAGTAGCTTGTGGATATTATATGTCATCAGCTCTCACCGGCTGGCTGCTTTAAGAAAAAATTTGATAAGATTTAAAATTTTTTCTTTCCAAAAATTTGTTCAAAGAGTTCAGTCGTTAGTTGGTAAAAAAGGTTAACTCCGGAACTATCAATACACAATGTTTTATCGCAATATTCTAAATGTTTACCGGATCACTTTTTAAAAAGGTACATGAAATTTAGTTGCTTTTGACATATCATATGAGATAACGATAAATTAAATCGTTACTTGGTATTTCTTCAGCTTATTTGAGTCAAGGTGCGGCAATATATTATGTAGAACCGTAGTAATGGTATATTTAAAAATAAGTAGGTATACATTGGAAAAACGATATGATTTAGTTTGATTTTACCTGGCCAGCTCTTTAAAATGACAGCAGCTCCTTTCATTTGATTTCTCGCCTGCCCACTGTAGACAATCGCTCGCATACGTTTAATTGAACGTGGACTGCAGTTTTGGGTGTTGAGGTCGTCATCTGAGAAGTCATCGCATAATAACGGGCGTTGCTCTCGGTAGATTTCATTCATCACTGGCCATTGGTGTTACTAGAATTAGAGTTGACGAGATTTTGTGATTTAAGGACTACAATCTCACCTTGCGGTAGATGAGGTAACGATAAATTAAATCGTTATATAAATTATGATAACTAGTATACAATAAAGTTCAACTCTATTTCTTTAAATTGTAAATTTTATTCGTTTTCATTCTTTTATTTTGTTTCATATGTATTATTAGGAGGTCTGTGTTAAATAAACTGAATTTGTAACTAAACACTATGTAAACTTCCGGTAATTTAGAAACCTACCGTATTTATTTAATAATATAATAGAAAATTGGTTAAGAGTATTCGAAAGTAATTAACAATTACATTTATTTTAATAAGTAACGACACCAAATAGATTTTATAGGTGTCCAGAAGAAAAAAATATAAAATTTAGTATCAATTAAATAGCACATTTGAATAACTTACACCATAAAATATAAAGAATTTGTTTTTTGATTTTGTGTATTTGATCAAACAGGAGTTTTCATCGGTCAGTCAATATTGACATTTTAATGTTTTTTGTAATATGCTTATATGCCAAAGTGTTTGTTAATGTTAAAAATTCGATGAGCGAAATTAATTTTAATGATTGAGATTTTAAATCAATCTCTATGGACAACGCAAATCAAATATAAATTTCTTAATACGATAATTAATAGTTACATACATTAGATCATTTAGTTACTAGGGCAGACTTCTTTCTTTTTTTTCTTTCTTTTTTTTATAGTATTAAAACCTTCCGTAGACCTTAAACTTTGGAATATACAAAAAAATTAATTATCCGAATTACCAACATTCATTTTATTTATTGAGATAATTTACTATTTTACTAGATCTAAACAATAAATAAATGATGCAAGTGGCCATATCTGATTTATAAATTTAAAAAGGTGAAGAAGATTCAAAATCAAACATAGCAACAGGCGCGGATCCTAGGACCCGTTCCAAAACTACCTACATAGATATATTTCTTTTGAAAACTATTCTTGAGTGTTTCTTAAATGTATCTATCACGAATTGACCAAAAAAAATAAAAAAAGTGTGTGTCCATTGTGTAGGTACGCACGTAAGAAGTTATACTTCTTTAGAGTAACAAAACAAAAATAAGTAAACATTTTATGTGTTGTGCCGTTGTTTGTTTATGAATAATGTTATTCAATTTATAACGGTTGTATTGAAATTATATGTAAATGTCAGAAAGTTGTTATTGGTTGCCGTGGTAATATCGTGCCTTAATCATGTCGTTGTCGAGGGTCGGTTTGCGCGCGCATCGTAAAAGTTTTGCTCTCATATTTTTTCCAAACGCGCCAAAAGAAGTATAACTTCAAAAGAGCAATAAAAATGAAAATCTTAGACTTATATAATAATGTTCAAACTGCGACTTCGCCAAACATGAATCCAATTCTCTCCCAAAAATCAAGTTCCACGCTTGTATAGCACTATTGAATATCATTTTCATAATTTTTGTTTTTAGCATTTATTTATTAATTAATACAATGATAACATAAACAGCTTACCTCTCTTATGATTTAAATAATTTTCACATATACTCAAAAACTTATTTCGTCATTGTGAAAGGAAATTATTATTTTAACTACTTTAAAAATGTTTTCAAAGATGTAAAAATTACAAAAGGATTGGAGAACGCAAAACAACGTTTATGACCGCGTTAGGTACTAAGTGTTATGTCAGACTAATATATTTCAGATGCGTGAAGTTTTTAATAAATTCGTAACGTCGGCAACGTTTACACTTTCCGCGTTATATTGTTGATATAATTTATTTGACTCACGTATTGACGTTCTTACAATTTCTCTCTGAATCAGCAAGACGATTCAAGGTGAAATTAGCAATTAAGAAACAATACTGCAAATGTTAATACCCTTGCATTATTTGCCACATTTGTACGTGCAGAGTAAATTTTTTGGAATTGACATGTTTTTGCAAAGATATTATTTGTATAAATTATTATTCTGCCTAGTTTCTAGGATAAGGAACTATTCGCGGATTACGATACGAGTAATGTAAGCATTGATAAAATACGCTGTAGTATAATCTAAAATCCCGAACACCACACAGCATGTTCAAGAACTATACGTTAAATACGATATAAGGCTCATAGCTGATTTTGTTTTGAAACTCGCAAAAACCGACGGAACTCTGTCAATTTAATAGAAAATTGTACTAACTTTTGAAACAAGCTGTTAGCTGAGCAGATGACAGCTTATGCTCTATATGTATAAATTGCATATTTATTCAAAATATTAAAAATCTAATTGCAAATGATTTTCGGCCTCACATCGAAAATATTTTAATCTATGACAATTCGAATTATTCAACCTCTTTTAAACATTAAAAAAGTTGTATCGTTCATTTGAGAATTCAAAATTTAAACAAAATCTTAGTGATTGAAAAATTTCTTAGTGTCTTAATAATACTTGTCATTCCAAGTGTTATACGTACATGATTGTGTAGAGAGTACAAATATTGTAAGGTAATTTAATTTTCGCCTTAATTTTTATTCTAGATTGCCAGGATGATTGAATCCGATATAAATGAATTATTCAAACTTAAAAAGTCATACCAGATTAATAAATATTTGTAGGTTGTCATACTATCAAATTGCAAAAATAGAAGTTAGTTACTGAGAAGCATTTCACGTAAATTTATAGTCGTTTATTCTGTCATAATATGTGCGACGATCGACACTGATTTTATTCATCCCACGTTTATTATCTGATAACACATATAGTACTGAATATGGTACTTAACATTGATACTGAATACACTAACAACATCGTAATTTTACAACATGAATATAGGAATATAATTGTTCCGAGTATAACATTGTATAAATTAATCCGTAAGATTTCTGTTGTCTAACACCAAACCAGATAACTTCGATTGATGTGAATTTAAAAGCGATGAACTGTATCAGATGGCTGAGCTTATCGAGGCGAAAGAAGGGGAGCAGTATCCCTTGCTGAAGGCCGATAGCGGAGGCGGCGATGGCAATACTAGCCTTTCGCAACCCCCACTCAATGACGTCACTTCGGTTTGCAATATTACTCGTACACCAAAACGATCCTGGATAGACCGGTGGCCTGGTTAGTTTGTTTAGCAAGCTATTAACAAGTTTTTCTTCCCATATCTTATAAATTATAAGAAATTAATATCTTTGTTAATACGTTTCTAATATTAAATAAGCAGCAATCATTTAAAACGATAACTGCCTATTTCCCTTATTATGCCTTATGATACATTGTCGTTATCATTAAGTTGACACATAATGAATACACGGCTAGTTAAAAATATCCAATTCCTTTTCAGAGTTTTTCTCGGCTTGCTGGATAGCTTTTATTTTGTTCTGTTTTGGAATATCATTCCTTGCCTTTTTTACGTTGGGAGTGAATGTGTTTCGAAGACAACCTTTACTTATTACCAAGCATAATGCTTCAAAGCAAGCCAGTACAGTTTTCTATCATCATATTATTCCAGGAGGAAGCTACGTTCCGTTTATGGTTTACTCAAATTATATTTCAAGCGTAGCAACACAATATCCTCTACTTAATATAAATGTAATATTTCTTTTGGACGATTCTTCTCAAAATACAAGACATATCAAACTGTTTAAAAAACTGGCACAACCTACTCACATTGCTCACGACAGCATATTTGACCAGAACAATAAAAGAGAAATTAGAAACGTTCAGAAAAAACATCCCAATGTTAATATTACAATAATGCCTTTAAGCAAATATATGGCATTGACGCCCCATCGTTATAAATGGAGACAAATTCCTAAAGACTTCCTCAATTTTTATGTGAGAATATTTGCAGTGTGGCAGAATGGTGGTATCGCTATGGACTTGACTACGTATAACAATATATTTAGCATGCATAGACATCCGGATCGGGCTGTCTCTGCCATATTAAAGCAGCACAATGATGGAATTGAAAATGAAAAGTATATTAACGTACTGAAGAGAATTAATCAAGAGGAGCAAAACGAGCTTTTCACGATGTTTTACTTAATCGTTAACCACGTCCTGAACGAAACAAATTCCTTTTTCAACAGATCGCTACGGCCTAGTAATAGTCTTTTAGGTTCTAATGTGTCCATTGAAACACCTTTGCTTCAGTCAAAGAGAAATAAACGTCATAATAGAGATAAAGTCCATGGAAACGAGACGGATTTATACGCAATGGCCTTAGGAATCGCTACGACTGAAAACACAAAGATATTGAATTATACCGAAAATTTAACATCACAAGGGAATCATACAAATCAATCCGTTCCTAATCAATCTGAATGGAATAATTTAAAAAGTAACACAGGGCAAAATATTAATTCCTCTAGCACTGAAAAAGTATCCATTACTTTACTTAGCGGTACAAATCAATCGAAATCAGATTTAAGAAATGCTGTCAATACTTCTGTCCCGGGCGAATCGTATCCAAAGGGATATTTCTTTTATGACGTATCGATAATGTCCGATAATATTCTATTAAGACCCGACCCGATAAATCTACCAAGACATCACGATAACTTAGAACCACTTGCAACAATTTATGAAAATTTTAATATTGTTGACCATCATCTAGGAATGTCACCAGTTCTTACCATTAGCTCGGATGGATCTTTTGTTGCAGCACCATCTAAACACCATCCACTATTAGCTTATTTAGTTGATTGTGGATTTCAAGGAGTTAGTCCAACGTTCACTGTTAATAGAGCTTTGATGACACAGTGCACTGGATTATTTAAAAACGAAATGTATTGTGATAATATATATGTTCTGTGATATGATTTACCTATGATGTTTGATAAAATTGTCATAGTGGTTATTTTAT
Organism: Iphiclides podalirius; assembly: GCA_933534255.1. Lineage (NCBI taxonomy): Eukaryota > Metazoa > Arthropoda > Insecta > Lepidoptera > Papilionidae > Iphiclides > Iphiclides podalirius. The sequence continues at coordinate 7,592,877 of OW152822.1, read as the reverse complement.
GGCTTCACGTTGTGATGATTATTCGACTTCAACATATAATTGGGAAGTTGTTTGTTGAAATGTTTTATTTGACTTATATAAATTTACAGAACTAAAATACAATTATAGTTTTTTTCTGTTCTATATAAGTAAATGATAAGGTATTATTTTATTACAATAGGCCGTGATTGAATCTAAATTAAATTCAATTTATAAATTAAATGCTCGAAATTAAGGTTTTCTTCGTAAAAATATTTTACTCCTTTCTCGATAGGCAAGCTACGTACTGTTAAAAATGTTTATTCTAATCAAACTAGAAATTGCTGAGAATAGTGAAAAAGTTCAAGTTAGGCTGTAAAAAAATATTTCCAGACATATTTTATACAACGTTATCTAGTTTCAAACTAAGCAGAGCTTGTACTATTAATACTAGAAAACTGATAAAATACTTAAACCTAATTTCCTTTTGTAAATAAATATTATAGATATATAAACACCCAGAAACTGGAAAAATTCATCACACAATATTTTTCCAGTAGTGGGGATCGAACGCACACCCTCTGGCGCAAGACACAGGATCACTATCCACTACGCTAATTGGGTCGTCATTTCAAATGTCCCCAGATACCTGTTTTTATGGAAAAGTTGGCAAACGAGCAGGCGGTTCATCTGATGGTAAGTGATTACCGCTACGCATGAACCTCTACAACACTTTAGGGTTGCCGATGCGTTGATAACCTTAAAAACAGTGGCACCCGATTATCTCTAACAAAACGAAAAAGTCAAATAATAATACAAACTACCAAAAGTAGGTCTAATTCAAGCTGGTCTTCTGTGTGAACGTGGTACTTGTCCGTACGAACCTGTACTTTTTTGCTGTAGAAGCTGTTGCGTGGCCCCATCTCAGTAACCCTACCTCTGGATCTGGCATCCCATTTCAGAAACAGTTCTTAATAATTTTATACGTACTTCGGCCGCCTGCCTGACGTCAACCCTCCTTGACAACAAAAACCTAGATCCGGGACAGTTATCTATGGGCTGCACAAATATTGGTCTAGCGTGGCCATCGAACCCGGCAAAAATCTCTTCTCTAATCTTATGAAAAAAATCACCCGAAACCGGCGTCGCGGCACCATGGTCCTCTAGCTAGGACATATAATTAATAACAGATTTACACCAAAACCATTTCCAGAAATAGGTGCCGTGTCTTTACAAGTGTTTTTACAAGACCTAAATATAAACTCCCAGACTACATAATTATCGTTAAATTTTGTTTAGCATACATAAATAACACTCGCATTAAATTTAAAATATTGCTATGTTTGTCCTGTGTTTAAAACTTCGTACTAAAATTAAATAATAGCCTGTATAATTATATCCGACTGCTTGGCCAAGACCTCCTTCGGATGAATTTTATAATAAGAAAGTCCGCGATCTTATTAGGGAATGGCAGATTTATAAACAGCTGTATTTGTCATAATAATTTCGTAGATATGCAGCATATATTCATCACGATGTTTTCGTTCACACAAAGCACGTGATTAATCACCGTATTTCTATTTTTAATTACATACGTAGTAGTACATAAATAATTACATTTCTAGTTTGATAAACATTGTAAATGATAATGCTTCAGCAATACAAAATTATTATGCTGCGAACTTAAAAAAAAAATTACATTTTCTACGCGGCATCTATTTAGCCTGTGACTTGCCCATAGATAAGACATATATACTCGACTTGCCTTTAATGTCATGTGTGCTTTAGACATAACGGATATTATGGATAAAATTATAAAATTTATTTTTTAAACACATCTTACTTACAATGAAGTTACCTTTCAACATTTTGCTAGCACCATTACTTAAGCCTCATTTGAAATACCTTCAAGCGTTCTGTCAATATCCCACATTTTATATTTGCCTCCCGTATACATATTTCTATGGAACCCTAGGCTTTGTATGATAACTTCGTTATTGTATAGTTATTGTATTTTTTAATTATAGTTACAGTACCGCGTTATGTTTCATTCTGCTTTCAGTTCATCAGTGTTCTTCATTTGAAAAGGAATTTCGGCAAAGTTCTTCTCGAAAATGCAAGTGAAACCAGAATGAGGGCGTTACAAAATCCACTGGTTATTCATGACATTAAGATCATTGGCGCATCAATGGGAATACTGCAGTATATCTGTCTCTTGATCGGATGTGTTACAGTAAGAAATAATTTGATATCTTATATAATCCTACTACATTTTTATAGCAAAACTTGATGAACCCGACCACGCTTCGCTGTGGCCTTTTTTTCGTCTTCGTTGGAAATTTGGAATAAAAAGCATACAAAGACACTCTCGTGTTCAATAGCTATACAAATGTTAAGATAATTCATCGGCTAGTTTTGGTTTTTGTATATACAAACATACGGACGTCAATTTTTTAAAAATAATCATTGATACGGTAAAGGCACGCTGAAATCAATACAATAGTTCCTCTCTGAATTTTATTATAAAGATATTCCCCTTTGTGGCTCAATTAAAAAAGAATTCTATTTGTTTGATTTCTTCGGAGAATATTGTCCGTGGAATTATTAATTATTCCACAAACATAAAATACATTATCATTGTATCCACAATAATTATCGTTATTGTAGATACAAAGATAATGTACAATGATTTCTCATTATTGTAGCTACAAACTTTCATTATATTTCGTTAAACTAAATTTATGTGTATTGGATACATAAAAGCTTGTTGTTGTCAAAATTTATTTTGTTTGGGTTTTTACTTAAATTCTTCATAATTGTCTCAAAAATTTTTTCCAGAAAAATCCAGCGTTATTCCTTCCACATCTGACAGCTCATCTTATAATCGTTTTCGTCAAAATGCTAAACGCAATCCTTATCCTAACCAAAATCAATTTGAGCTCTATATCAAAATTCAGAGAAAAAACAATGGCGATAGCGTTGATGCTATTCAACTGGTGTCAAGAGTTCTGTGTTTTTAGACGATACTTATGTGTTTGTGATCTTTAAAAACAACTTTCGTTTCGATTATTCATTACCTTTTATTTCAACATCACGCATAACGCAGGGAGCGTTATGCGCAATGCTTTTACTGAGCGAAACTGACACCCTTTAAAGAGGGGAGAAGTTTTTTTAAATTTGAAAAAGGGCTGCCACTCCACACGTCCAGCAATGTTCGTTTAGAAGGCAGAGCTTAATAGTTAACATCTAAGATAAAAGCTTAAATACGTGACATTATAAAATTATTTTCAAAGTACAAAGCATAAATCTGAATACATTAAAATGATTGAATACTACCTTTTTAAAGGAAACTCTTATCAATCGGTGTAGGGACAAACTAGTTTCGGACCCATGGGAGGTCTTTCATCGGGGAGAGCGGGATGAGTTCACGGTCACACCCCCATCTCGCATTGCGAGTCTGAGCTCACAACGCGTGGGTCGACAGAGACAGTCCCATGACAATATTAAAAGTCAAAAAGGCCGGCGTTTAACTTACTAATTCCTTCCGACTGTGGCAAAAGCTAGTCTCAGAAGCACATCTGCAGTGTGCGCAAAATGGACAGCAACAGGTCGACGGTGGCAAAATATACGTTCAATCATATAGAACGTTAAATCTTTACGAACGTCAAAAAACATCCACCGGTTCTCTTAATCAGACCTGTCTAGAGAAGAACCATTAAGAAAATCAGTGATGTTATCTTTTTAAAAAAAATTATAAATATAGATGTATTAAGTACAAAATAAGCAGCAGCCAGGAGACTTACAAGTGCAGAGTAAGAGTCATTTCCACACATCCTTGACGTCAATGTGGTCTTCGACATTACAATAGGCCCATTTAATACAGAGAAACGACTTTCTGGTTTTAGCCAGTCTAAACCTCGGTACTTCCAGAGTATCATCAAGGCCTCGATCCAATGAGCTATCTTTTTTTTTTTCTTAAAACATAGCTGTGGCCTCGTTTGTTAGCAGCCTGATATAGCGTATTATGGAAAAGACGGCAGCGTTATTAACAAAATTATTGGAAATCTTTTTTCTAACAAATCATTAATATAAACTAAAAACAGAAATAAACCCAGGATTGATCCCAGGGAAACACCCATTTGTACTACTGAACCCGATGACAATATTTGATTCAAGATTACTTTTTGTTCCTTGGCGGTAAGATACGAGGGAAAAAAGTCAATGGCAGATTTGCGAATACCATAATATTTCAATTTCCAAATAAGAATTATATGATCAAAACAGTCAAATGTCTTAGAAAGATCACAATTACGACGGCGTCATCTTCTTCAGACACTTCACTTATAATTTTTTGGTTTTAGGTGCAACATCAATCTAATATATCCATGATAGTGTAGAAATATTTTTGTACTTCAAATCCTTGTACTGTTGATGATTCCTTTTAATTTTGACTTATTATTTACAATATTCGAATATAATACGCAATAAAACTAGACATATAGATTATTTTCGACACTCCTGAAAATGCTTTACGAGCTTTACAAAAAGCCCTTACTATAAAAATTATTATATCTTGTTACGAAATTTCCGAACTACAATGGATGGGTGTGGAAAAAGTTTAAGGCATAGATAGATCAGGACGGTAAACAATTTTGTTTATTAAATTGGTAAACGCAAGACTACCACCTGCCCTGCTGGTAACTGTTGTGGATAGAGGTAAGTAGCTCAGCCCACTTTCAGTAACCCTTATAGCATGGAAACAAAAGAAAAACTGATTATTTGATCTATTTAGTTATAGACTGTATGTGATATGTTGTCGCTCTATTTCAAATATTTTAAATTAACGCAAATTACCTTAAACGCACCAAGAAAGTTTTCTCTATCTTCAATCGTGTTACTTATTTATAACTTAATTCTTGTATTTTGAGTCATTTAAGTTGTTGACATTGCAAGAGTTTAAGGCGAAGGTACTAAATTAACTTTTACGTGGTCCTTTTGTTAACCCAAAACTGATTTATTAGTGTAGTAGTTAGTTACTCTTTTATTTTAGAATATCACAGAATGTTTTAATTTATATATATATATATATATATATACAGGTTCAACAGAACAATAACTATAGGGATCAGTTATAAGTTATTTTATTTTTTATACTTTCACACTAAGAATAAATTAATATTTGTGGTTTTACATAGATTGCATCAATGGTGAAAGTAAGGTAACCCTTGAATGATTATGTCTTAAGTTCAGTAACTTAACGTGAGGCGACTGGTTTACAAATGAGTTTTTATGTGTTTATACGCCACCTGGCGTTTACACTTATAAAAAGAACCGAAGAAATATTATAATATATCAATTCAATGTTTTTGACATTTGATGAATCTAATCAAAATGGTGTAATTAACTTCTGTGCTTTTAAATTTAACACCAATATTAGACCATGATAACGAAAATTATTATTTGAAATTATAAAACAGTGTCATCGCACTTGATAACAGAATGGAGGATGGAAGCTGTTTACTTTTTGATAAATTTGGGGCAGAAAACAAGAAAGAAAACCAGGTAATGGATACAACAACTTTCTTTACAATATTCATATAAATTAATAGACATTACATATTAAACAATAGAATCTTTTAAAAATTCATATCAACTGTTTATAGTTTTATTTCTTAAAATCTGTAATTCAGCTGCTTCTACCATTAAAATAACCGGCAAATGTAAATAACTTCAACTCTGGTGTAATTCAATTAAAATAAGAGTTTTTGAAGTCAAATAAATAAAATGGTGGATTTCTTAGTAAAAGTAACAAGTTTTAAAATTTTCTTCTGTTCAGTTCTCGAAAACTATAAGCGACCGCCGAATTCTGCTTGTTGATAAATTCATTAGTGATTTTTCTCTATCGTTTAAAATTTATTTTAATTGAATTACGCCGGAGTTAAAGTTATTTACATTTACCAAATAACCTTTATTTTAGCCAAAAGTTGACGGATTTTATCGCATTATAACTTTGATTTTTAATTCCTGTTCAATGTGCCATTTTCAAAGATGACTAAAAATCTGTAAATTACTGTCATTTAATATGTATAATATTCGCGTAAAATCCAATGATATTTCATATAAATAAGAAGTAGATATGACTAGCGCACCCAAACTAAGGCACTCAAATTATGCCAATCGGTGTAATTAGATTGCAACTCTAGTGTTCTCTTTCAGTATCATACGTTCTATATTATCTGCCAGATTCACTTTTATATGTCATTTAATAATGTAAAGCGGAGCAATTTTTAAACGCCTCACAGTAGAAACATGTTTATGAAAACATTATTAATAAAATCAAAAAATCAATATGTTTAAGAAATTCTTCCTCCTTCCTCCTATATCCGTCCTTTCTCATTCATCCTTTCTAAACGTACAAATAATGCATTTTTAAAGTTTTTTATAGTGCTAATCTCTGCACTTAAGATTTTCGTCGCTGTGGCTATCAGCCGTTTAGCTCAGTGGTTAGAGCGTCAGGCCGTGAATGCCGAAGACGTGGGTTTGATTCCCACAGCGGCGACAATCTTTTCGTACTTTTTCTACATGTTTTAATGTTCAATCTTAAATGCAGAGATTAGCACTATAAAAAACTTTAAAAATGTATAAAAAGCAATGGCGACATCTCTCGTTCGAATTATCGTTGTAAAACGATATTCGAAATTGGTTGTATGCTGGAAAGGATATAACAATAGATGCGCCAAGCATTGCTTCAAATGCTAAATAACTATGTAGAAAGAAGGCGTTAAGATTTTCGTCGCTGTGGCTATCAGCCGTTTAGCTCAGTGGTTAGAGCGTCAGGCCGTGAATGCCGAAGACGTGGGTTCGATTCCCACAGCGGCGACAATCTTTTCGTACTTTTTCTACATGTTTTAATGTACAAATAATGGATAAAATTATTTCTCTGTATAGTTTGTAGTATTTAGTTATTGTTAAAAAATATCGACTAAATCGACTTTGTAATTTCAAATGAATAATTGTAAATGATATTATATAAAAATTACAATACAATAAGACACTAGCTCACCGATACTGAGGCACTCAAATTACGACAATTGTGGTAATTTTTTTAACATAATTGCCTTACCTATAAACCCCGTATGCGATAAAGTTTATTATTGATACTCAGACTTAGTATGACGCAAAACTACAACAAAAACTTATAAAATCATGAGATACGTTCCATATACGTGTAAAATATGATATTTTCGCATTACGCAGCCTATATCAAATCATTGTTAAATTGCAACGAAGTCGCTCTTAGTCAAAAGCTGTATATAATTTAACGTAAAATTTTAACAGTTGAACGATGTGTGCAACGAAAATCCGGAGAGTATTCGGACAAAGCTGCGCGCATTTATGGTGGCACTTTTCGGGGTATCAATGTCTGTATGCGCGATCGCTTCGCAACCCGTTGAACTTGAATTAGAGGACAACGAAGTAGCACAGAAGTTGAACAACGTAAGCTTTGCGAGGCGGTGAGTTTGACGTTTTCATTTATTTGTTCTTAAATCTCGTACAAATTATACAAGTGATTGTTTTATGATAGGACAGCAAAATTAATAATGCAATTTACTATGGAAGGGCCACACAGCAGCCTCGGCTGTTGCAAGAATGGGCAGGTTCGTCCGGGTAAGTAAAACGATCTCATAGAAGACCGGCGTGAAGTATAATAAATACTTTCGCGTTTCGTCTGGTGAGTCAGGCAGCCCAATTATGAAAAGGTTATCAACGCATCTGCAACCTTCGGGTGTAGCAGATGTCCATGGGCGGCGGTATTCATTTAACATCAGGTGAAAGGCCTACTCGCTATTTTATACTTCACCATTAGGCTTGCCAAGTTGGGGATTATGGTTATTTAAGGTTATTTCATTTTTTAAAGTATTTGGTAGGTTACAATGATATAACTTTGTAATATAAAAATGTTGTAAGCTTTACTTTTTTGTTTACGTACGTTTTTTTTTCTATATTTAAGCTAATTTTATTGTACTCTGGTTCTTTTATTGCTTGTTTTTATTTTGTGCAATATCATAAATAAATTATTATATTAATAGTTGTATATTTTCCAAAAAAAAATAGCCCATGGGATGAATTTAGTCCTTTCAGTTTATGCAATTTTTATATTAAACGAGCCGCTGCCGTGCAAACACCAACGTGAATGGACGGTTTTAGGGCAGAACGCATTAAGTCAATCCTTACTATTGAAATTCTGCGGACTTAAAAGCCTGTATGTATGCCTATATGTAAGACCGTGCTCTAACAGAATCTAAAACAAAAATGAGATCACGTTCAAAATGTTTAGAGTGAGAAATCAATGTAGAACCCGAAAAATCGTGAAGTTTAACGTAACAATGTGTAAATAATAGTAGTAATTACGAAGAAAACCTTCAAAAAGACCACAATGTTAGAAACTTTTTGTTTTGACAAATTTCTAAAATAACAAACTGTTATTCGGTTAGTAATACTCCTAATTCTTCAGTAAATCACTGTGTTTTTAAATTATAAGACATTTACTGTCAAATTTAAAAATTTAACAACACTGATTCGTAGTCCGACTACAGAAAAAGTCCAATTTTTATTTCTTTATTTTACACTTGTTTCAGAATAACAAAGCCAACCATTCGCCTGGTGATCGGATATGGGACGTTTAGCGCGACTGTCACTGCAATCACCTCCTTACTGTTACTCATTGCTGTAATGTCGAAGGTAACATAATAAAAGTTACAGTAAAATTAGAATCCTAAGAATAATAGAAAAACCTTAGAATAAATTGATAGTAGACAGCAGGCCCCATTTTCTTACAGTATTGACTTGGACCGCTGCTAAGGGCCGGGAGGCTTTCTGCTTACTTGCGCTAGCTCTCCTGGCTTCCATGGTCTCTGGTTAGCGGAGTCCGTTGCCAGTTGAAAGTTTTCACGGTTTCGGTGGTAAGGCCATGCAACCGTGTTCGCTGTTGCACGGATGGGCAGGTCCATCCGGGTTTTTACCACGACCTCACAGAAGACCGGCGTGAAGTGGAAGTGCCATACTTCTGCGTTTCGACTGGTGAGTGAGGTAGGCGGGCCCACTTTAGGTTAATTTTAGGTGGCAACGCATCTGCAACCCTACGGGTGTCATATATGGGCCATGGGCAGGCGGTAATCACTTAACATCAGGTGAACCGCCAGTTCGTTTGTCGCTTTCTCACAAAAAAAGATGAAAAAAGGTTATATTCTATTGAGATTTCTTATTAATTTCATTGATATTGGACCCTCGACTCCGGAGACGTACAATGATATTTGAAGTCGTTTTTTTTGTTAATGACTATATTATTCGGTCAGAAATCGTGGTGGCAACGGGGAGCCCGTTGGCTTGCAGCCCCAGCGCTTTTAGTTGCCGCGCTGGAGACCGCCTCCGATGCTAGCGACGCTTTATTGGTAACCATATTGCGAAGCTCCGCGCCGCCCAGCAAAATCGTGGCGCAAACATTTGCGACCTGCGCATTAATCACCGTCGAGATATTAGTATGGTTTGTACTTCGCCGCCATTTAAATATTTATGACTCATTGATTCAAAACTCCTCGATCCTAAACGGAATGATCGAACAAAAGCCCAAAATCACAATGCGTCTAACCTGTCACGGTCTTACTAGTAATAAAATGATGTATTATGACAAAACTGTATGTATATTATGTTTTTGATAGTTTTTATGCGATGAGGAGACAGCTGTAATACCGATGCATTTCCAACTTTAAAAATATAGTGTACCCAGATGAAATGCAGAATTATAAAACTTCCACTTCACGCCGATCTTCTATGAGGCCGTGGTGCTTCCCTGGAAGAGTCTGCCCATTCGTCCAACAGATTATAAATATATCCCATATAAAGTTTTCTTCGTTACCTAGTTAGCACTTTTATAAAATATTTTTTATTTTATGACATAATATTTAGGACACATTTTTACTTAGCATTCTCTAGTCCCAAACCAAGCAACGCTTATACTTTGGGTACTAGATAACTCATAAAAATTCTTTTCTTTTGTAAATTTTGTAAGATTTCTGGAAAAACACTATATTCAGCACACAATACTTTACCAGTAGCGGGGATCGAATCCACATCGAATGGGAACCTGCATATTTTCGAAATCATAAAAAGATATTTCGAAGTTACGTAAAGTCCGCCAATCCGCAGTGAGGCCGTGTGGTGTACTATGTCCTGATACCCTCTGTACAGAGACCGTTTCTCAGCAGTCGCATATGTTCAAGCTTTGTTCACAAATGTAGCATATTGTGCACCATACTTTTAGTACTGAGTAATGTTTATCTTTGCACAATACTAAATTTTTTCCCCCAATACGAGTTTTAAAGGATTTAGGATATTTAAAAGCAATTGCTTTGCTTAATACCGATGAACCATGTAATTATTTTTTCACAGGTATTTCATAGCGAAATTTTTCGAGTATAATCCGTCAATACCAATTGAAGCAGGCGAAAAATAACTCGACGCATTTTTATATGTAACATTTGGATACAAATAAAGTACCTTCTGTGAATTATTGAACTATTTAATTTGAAACCAAAAATACTAATAAAACGTCTTCAAATAATGGCATTTCTTCTTGCACAAGACGTACGTTTTCGTCCGTACGTTTCGTTTCGTTTACGTCCGGGTAAGCACCATGCACGACCTAACAGAATACAAGCGTGAACTGGAAGTGTTACACTTCTGCGTTCCGTCTGGTAAATGAGGTAGCCGGGGCCCACTTTATTAAAAGGTGGCGACGTATTTGCAGCCCCACGGATGTTACAAATGTCCATGGACAGCGGTTATCACATCGGTTGAACCCCCAGCTCACTTCCACCTTTTAGCAAAAAAAAAAGAAATAATAACGATTTATGTTAATAGGAAAATTATTAAAGAATTCAATTGCAATTTTAGAACTTCTTAAACCATCTTATACATGTGCTTAAGAAGGGTTAGGGGATTATATAGAATAATTAATATTAAAACGAAATAACATGCGGGCACCAAACTAAATAAAAAAGGACAGTTTCTACAGTAAGACGACAAATACTCATAAACCCATAAAATGTATTCGAAGGAAGAGCAGGCATTTTTAAAGGCACAGTGTTTTTGTATGTTAAATACAATAAAAATACATATTTTGATAGCCTTATCATAGTGCACTTACATCATAATAACTTGTACATATAAATATTCTTACAAATTACTGCAGTATATTAAAAATATTAAAATTCCATTAAATATTTTTGGATTTAAAATTGGCCGTATATTGTGATATGTTTCAGTATGTCTACGAACATAAACCGACTAGGAACATTTCAAAATATTTAATAATGTAGACATGTGTCTATACATAATACTTTTAAAGTAATAAAACTAATTTAAAGTCGCGCGCCGAATGTAATGAAAACAACGATACTTTTAAGTCTGCTTTTTTAAAAGTAATCTAATTTTAGCAAGCAATTATTGGAAATTTATAGGAACTGCAATCAAGAAAATACATAAGCGCCATACTAGTTTTACATTTCTTTACGTCTTTAAGATGGATCTTTGCAAATTAGTCAGAGTGGGGCCTTAAGACATAGACATAAATATTATGAGCATTGTAATGACCTATATATGTAAAAAATAAAATACCCTTGCGGTATTAAGTCTATGCTGTTACAATTATAAAAGGAAAGGGATTTTATCCATATAAAGGATAACCACTCGGACATTACTCATTAGATTTCCATGCAATACTAAGATGAATGATGAAAATCATGTAAAATTGTAATCAATATTGCTACTATATGAAGTAATTTTCAAAGAAACATCAAAGTATCTAATATCTTATTAGAATCAACGACAAATTTACTGGTAAAATAAATAGCTTCTTACAAATATTTTGTGCCATAGCCCGACTCCATTCTCATTGCCTATTTGATTGAAATTGAAGGACTCTATTTACCTAAATCCCCGAAATTACCAAATTACAGAAAAGACAAATCACTAGTGACAGGATTATAGAGTATTTTCGCAAAACAACAATAGACCGTAGAAAGAATAAGAAGCTAATAAATGTGTGAATGAAATTTCATACTCTTAAAAACACTTGGTTACTGAACTAAAGTTAATTTTTTATAATCGTGACTGTTTAAAGAACTGTGTTTTGTACCTTTCACTAATTAATATAGCGATATAGTAATATAAATGTACTATTTGATATAATAATAATATATCAGAAAATATTTAAAAATATTCATTGTATGGTTAAATAGTCCCTCATGGTCAAATATATATAAATTGTTTCTAAAACAGACAATTGATTTCCGTAAGTGATTAAGTATAGCGTAAATCATGCAAAACGGACGCCTTGACAGGCACTACAGATGACTTGCATCTTTTCGGGGCGCAATACACTTCTCCGACGAATTTCTTCCTCGATCCAAGAGACCAATCTGTCTTTAAGGAGCAGAATCGTGTCTTGGCGTACTCTTCCGTCTTGGAAGAACTCCTTTAGTATCACTAATATGCCGTTGTCCGTGTGTCTGCACGGATCGCCGAGGGGCCGCTCGCTTTTCAGATAGTTGAAAACGAACTTAACGATCTGCACTATCAAGTCCTCGTCCGGGCTCAGCAATCTCAGCCTGGCGATTTCCTCGGGCAGCAGCTTCGAGAGCACGTTGAAACACACGGTGATCAGGTTCGCGTAGACCTCTTGGCTTAGGTTTTCGAGCATGTTCGCGATACTCTCCGCACCGGACGAGCTGACGCGCACCAGGTACGTGCCGATCCTTATGACTTCGCCCGGATGGATGCCGACCAGCGTGCCATCCTCTTCTTTGGCGTCGACGTACTGACCGACAGACGATGCGGGCGCGATCCTAGTCGATACGTTCCTGGCGGTCAAATCGGCCGGGCCCAGGGTCGAGAACAGCTCAGCGCGGCCGTCCTTTCCCATGCTGTACAAATCAGAGGGGTCGAATTTGTGCTGGGCGTTCAAGTTAACCTGGCCGTCCGCTGTCATCGATATCCTTAGCTTGTGCTGGTTGACCTCTTTGTTTATGCGCAGCACATCCGCGAAGTACTGGTCCTTATTGGCGATGTTCTTTATACCCTTTATGACCTCCGTGTTGCCCTGGACAGTGCCTTGTATTCTCCTGGATTCAGCGCTGATTTTGTCAAATATCTTCCTAAAATAATATGAAAGTGAAGTTAATTAATACTTATGTAAAATCTGAAAAAATGTTTGGAAACTTAGTTTAATGCAAGTCAATCTCTATACATACAGTTCCTAATGGTAAGTTGGAAATGTATCACTGCACATAATATATTGTAACATTATATAAGGATAATAATTACAATACTTACACATTATATTACAAATGTAATGCCAAAATCTGAAATTATGAGCCCGGCTATCTAATATATCAAACAACAAACGAAAATTCAGCTTACAGAAGATGCTCTATCATAGTAAAATCTTAGACAGCTGGTGTTTATGCAGACTTACTTGGCTGTAATTACCCATATACAATATATATAAAACCTTTTACATACAGCGAATGCATTTCTTTCAGTATGTATTATTATTTTATCAATTTTGGTAAAATACACTAGGACATATAAAAAATTTTAATTACTACTCCAGCCTCACCTGTGCCTGTTGCTCTTTAGAGAAGCCCTGTACTCATTAATGGTATTCGCTTGCGCATCCTCTATTATGTTCTGTGCCGTTCTGTTAGACATAACAGCGTGACAGAAGAATAGTGTTGCAGCAGAGAATTGGAACAGCTCAAGTTTCGTTGGTTTCTCACCATGCTTGCGATACTGTGAAGATTTAAAATTGTAAATTGTGTTTTCGAAACGATTATTTTTTAATCACATTTGATTTATGAATTTCGCCAAGTTCCGATTTCTATTTTACTTAGAGAATTTTAATTAAGGTACAAATTAACATGTTTTAAAAGTGGTAAATTTATAAACATTGAAGTAAAAAGTAAAGAGAGGGGAACTTATTTTAACTGTTGGAATTCTTTTGTACACTAAAGGCTGCTTTTAGAGGGCTAATTGATGCCTCATTTAAAAAAACCCTAATATTTATTATATTTGCAATATTGAGTCTTAAGACTCACTTAAAAAACTCCATGTGATGGCTCAACAAATAATAAGCACTACTAGAAATTTAATTGTCAATCAGGATTTGCTAAACACCGATTAAGTTTTAGTGAAAATTTAAGGAGGTATTTTATATTAGTACTTTTTAACATATGTCCAGTTCCCTTTTTATAAATTTCTGTATACATATAAGTTTGGCATTTGTCACCGAATGTTTATAATGTTATTTAGAATATGAAAAGCTAAAACTGTTAATACCTTTAGAATAATATGCACAAGACTGTTTATAACACCCGCACCGCCAGTAATAATATTCGCATGACGCAGTACTTCAACGGAGATGGCTAAGGCTTGACCAGTCTGGAATTAATTAAACATGCATACATTAACCTTGTATCTGTCATCCTGAAGAGTAAGCATGCTCACCAAGAACGCGATTTCCATATTTCACAATTTTTTTTTATGTGAGTAAGTGGCAAACGAGCTGGCGGTTCACCTGATGTTAAGTGATATCCGCCGCCCATGGACCCTAGGAGTGTTGCAAATGCGTTGCCACTTTTAAATAAAATGGGCCCCGGCTATCTAACTCACTAGACGAAACGCAGAAGTGTAACACTTCTACTTTACGCCGGTCTTCTTTGAGGTTGTGGTACTTACCCGGGCGGACCTGCCCATTCATGCAACAGTGTTGCTTGCCCCTACCACCGCATATCACATTTGCCTTTTTTATAGATCTACATATACATGCGATTAATTATGTAATCATTCAGTCGTCATCATCGTTTCAGCCTGTTTGAGTCCACTGCTGGATATAGGCCTTCCCTACAGATTGCCACGAAGCACGATCCACGTTGATCCAGTGCCACTTGCATTCATCGACTTCCCGTATATTTGCACAGGTCGTCGGTCCATCTATTGGGGGTCGTACTACACTGCATTGACCAGTTCGAGGCTGCCACTGGAGAACCTATCTTCCCCATTGGTTATCAGTTCTACGAGTTATATAGCTGCCCATCGTCACAGCTTACTAATGTCCAATAACTTATTGAAATCATTAACGCATACAAATGACAGCTATCCATGAAGTTATCCTTCCCCCACTCCCAGCTTTTAAACATAGAAAGTTGTGTATTGAAATATTGAAACTTTATAAACTTTTTTGGTAGATGATTGCAATTATTCATGGGCACCAATAACTCTCGAGAGGTTTTATTTTAATTAATTCCTTTTGGTCTCCTAAGTTAAAGGACGAAACTAAAATATGAATCCTCCATTACTCTCTCCTCATCTTTCCGACCATCAAAACATAGAAGTAAAGTCTCAACTTTACTCGCAATGTTTTGAGGGTCCGGTACATCTAGTCAAGCGTAGGTCAATTCATGCCACCGTGAGATCCACTGAATTTATTTCAAAGAGATGGCAACTAGGGGGCGTGACAGTGCAGACTTGTTGCTAACCACCGAGAGAACAATCCTCCAGTTAAACCCTTTTTCCCAGAGTATACTGAACGTGCTGCAAGTAAACTACGTGCATTGTTAGCTGTCATTGCTCCATCAAAGTCATAAAGCGTGTCTTGAAGACCAGTCACTGACCTTGGTCAAATTGGTACCCGCCGCTGCGGTACGGGAGAGAAAGGTGCTAGCAGCGCCGGCTGCGAGGCCCACGCTGGATGCTGCTATGTTAAGCCAACTGCCCCGTGCTTCTGCGTCCGTCGGACTTATACTCTGTAACATGTAAGTAATATGTAAAGAGTAAAAAATATGGCATGACCCACAGCCCAACGCACACACAAGGTACACCCACGTTTCAGGGCGGGACTCATCGCCCCAGCGACCGATTAATACAACGGCCATCGGGGTCACGGTACGTACCGATCCTCGATGGACAGTAGATGACAAAACCCCCGTTGATGATAATGCGCGCGAACAAATGAGCGGCTCCAAAAAACGTGGACGGCAATATCAAGTTTATGAGTTCTTGCTTAGGTACGATAAAGCTAAGTATTCTACGGACTGTAAGCAAAACATCAGTTAAAGTAAATGTAAAGTTTGTATCAGAATCAGATAAGTCACCAGTAAGAGTTGTTTTAAAAATGGCTCATGAGCATTTTTTGTAATCAAGTGTTGATCACGACCTCGTCTTAATTTACATCCGCTACCGTGAAATGTTTTAAAGAATGCTTATATGAACATTGATATGCATAAATACATACTTTTTATATATCCATACCATGTATACATATTCATACTATGTATAGTTATAAACTATGATCAGAAAACGTTTAAGTTAAAGAAAGCTAAGTTCTCGCGGTGCGTCTCTCCTACTAGAAGGAGAGACGACCTTCGCAAATGTGAGGCAAGTCAATGGATATCAAGTGAAGATGATCATGCTTTGTTAGTCTGTGAGGGAGATCAATCTTCACCACTGGAACAAAATCATACTGAAATAGAAAGTAATAAATAATATGACGAACAGTAAAGTACAAATTTAAGAAAAGTAACGTGAAATGTTCGCGAACCTGACACGGAACTTAGTAGGCTAAGGCTGACCCCTGATACGGAACAAAATTCTTTAAACAATTCTTTATAAAATAAAAATTCATTGTGACATAAAAAAAAAAACGAGTAATGATAATCTGAAGTTGAAATAGATTATAAAATGAAAAATGGTATGGTAAATGGTAGGGCCACGCTTAAGTCTTTGCTATTGCACGAATGGGCACGTCGCCCTAGACGTACCACGAACCATAAGCGTAAAGTGGAAGTGTTATAATTTTGCGTTTGGTCTGCTTTACAGAAGGAATTGAACATACCATTCTTGAAAGAATGTGTGAAAATAAGAAATTTCGTAAATAATGAAAGGACAGCAACTCATTTTAAACTTTGAAACGGACAAACGCACTTATCGATATTTCCGATCGGAAACAACTATCGATAGTAGGAGCGCAGCGTTAGTTACGTCAAGCAACAAAGATAAAATTAATCATGCGGCGAGTAAACAATAGCCTATGCCATGGTAATAATAACATTTACCGTGGTAGGGTCGCGCAACAAACTTTGATTTGCACGAATTGGCAGTTCAGTTTGAAGATGTGATTTTAAGTAAGTGACAAATAACTGTAGAGTTGAAGGACTTTCATTTCGTCTCAGGGTTATATTCACTGTTGTGTCTTGCTGTTATATCTTTACTTTAACTGATATTTTTGCTTTCAATACGTTTATGATTATTCAAGAGTCTATGTGTGTCTAGTATTGTATAGCGGTGGGGCCGTCTAACCTATGAACTCTTCCCTGACCTACATACAGATCACGACGTTGAGCAAGCGAGCGTTTTTAAATGGTCGGTCTATTTTGAGTTGGTAATTCGGTGCGTGCATAACCATATGGTTGTAAAGGCTTTTGGTTCTTTAATTGAACCGTTTGGTTAAAACTCTAGTGATTTCTGCTGCAATCGCTATGCAGGTCGACGTGACGTTAATACCACCTAGCACCGGCGGATGAACCTATACCTTATCCGAGGGAGGAGTATTGCTAGACTCTTCTCGGGCTAGACTGCTTTTAATTTGATTAGCGATGTCTTTATTAAAACCGATTCAGACTAAATATTAATACGTTCTAGCCCTATAAAGCAGAATTCACTCGAGTTTGTAACTTTGTATAAAGTTGTATATCAACTTTGGTTCAAATAACAATGGATTTTTACGATAAAAACGCGTACTAGACACTAAGACACTACCGGGCATCGGATTTGGAAAATCTCTAATCCTGGAGGTCCTGATCAGGATAATGGGACAAACTATTAAAATTTTTGCATTGTCATCATTCCTTCATAAATCTGCAGAGTTACAATTTAATTCGACGTTTTGAAATGGGTCAAAATCACGTTCGAAGATTCCGTTACATACATAACAAGCTAATAAAAGCGTGTAAAAAAGGAGGCTTTCAAGTACACAAGATTAATCCTGTGTAATAGAGAATCAGCTATATTTAGGCAAGTTAATACATCGAAAACAATGTACAAAAATACATTATTATCACTAATCAAGTCAACCCTTGTCCGGTTGGTTTGTTTATCAGTTCTAAGATAAGAACTTTAATTTATCGTAATAATAAAACACTCAAATCGACTGGACGAATCCAGCTCGGCTGGGCTGCGTTCGGGAAATTGTGCAGCGTCTTTACGTCCAAAATACCACAGTCCTTAAAGACGAAAGTCTTTAACCAGTGCGTGCTACCAGCGATGATCTACGGTGCCGAGACGTGGTCTCTCACTATGGGCCTCATAAAGAAGCTCGCGGTCGCACAGCGCGCTATGGAAAGTTTAATGCTCGGGGTTTCTCTACGAGATCGAATCAGAAATCAGGAGATCCGAAGAACTAGAGTTACCGACATAGCAGAGCGAGTCAGCAGGCTTCTTGTATTAACTGATGTTTTTGCTTTTCCCGACATAAAGCTTCAGACGCGACCGGTGGGTAGCCAGAACCCACGGGTTTGGACCCTGCTATGGGTAGGGTGGCAATGCGGGCTATGGGGTCATCAGGGCCGTCGAGGTCGCCGGTTAGCCTCGACGCATTTAGCTAATCGGTGGCTGGTCAGCAGGCGGAAGTGGCAATGGGCAGGGCACATAGCTCGAAGAACCGATGGCCGTTGGGGCAAAAAGGTTCTCGAGTGGAGACCACGGGACGGCAAGCGCAGCGTAGGAAGGCCTCCCACAAGGTGGACGGACGACCTAGCCAAGATCGCAGGGACGGGTTGGATGCAGGCCGCTAACGACCGGTCGAAGTGGAAGTCAATGGGGGAGACCTATGTTCAGCAGTGGACATCCTACGGCTGATATGATGATAAAACATTCAATCTGTATAATAATTACATTTGGTAAATATGAAAGTAGACAACTAAACCTCAACAAGAAGTATATGAAACATGACTACTGATTAATTTGTCATAACGGTACTGGTATAGTAATACTATAATTTAATATAAATTAACTCTCACATCATACAATGAGACCCACTTTTAGTTTTAGCAAATTATATGCCATCATAATAAATTGTAAGTATAAGTTGTTTGACATATATTTTTGTTTTTACCAAGAATTATAATAATAATAATAAATAAAATATGGCCTATATTGGCAAGGTTTTTATGACCCACCATCCGTTTGCCTACCTTTAAACAAATGCCCAGACCCTGAACAATTATCTGTGGTTCACTTGAGGACTTGCCGAAGTGAATAGTTTAGCAACTACTCTACTGAGATTTTTCGTAAATTGATCAAGTAATCTCATTTTAAAAAAAATGTTTTAGCCTTTTTAAGATTTGTTAAAAATAAAAAACTGAAACAGTAAATTACACAAACAAAATAAATCAAACCCAATGAAACTATTTGGAGTTCGACTGTACTTACGCACAGCCGTTCATGTGTGCAGCGTAAGAACAGACGTGCACACAAGCATACAATTACGTAGTGGGATAAGAATAGTTGATATGCTCTCACCTTTCTGATCAACGCGCACTCATAATCAAATTAATGTATTTTTTTTATGTGAAAAGTTGCCAAACGAGCAGACGGTTCACCTGATGTTAAGTGAATACCGCCGCGCAATTATATCTGTTACACCCGAGGGTTCCAGATGCGTTGCAAACCTTTTTAAAATTGGGCTCCGGCCACCTCACTCACCAGACGAAACGCGAAAGTAATATACTTACACTTTACGCCGGTGTTCTTTGAGCTCGTGGTACTTACCCTGACGAGCCTGCCCATTCGTGCAACAGCCGAGACTGCTGCGTGACCTTTTTTTTCATCAAGATGACAGGGTATCCTCAAAAGATACCCTGCCATCTTACATGACAGGGTTATGTGGGGTTCGTACCCACTAAAACCCCTTTGGTGGCCACCTTCTGTACGTTTGGAGGGACCCCGGGATCTTCTATGGAACGCACCGTTGTCCCTCGGTACGAGCATGCTTCGGAGAAGGGTTAAGGCTTCTCCGATTCCCTCGCCATCTTGCAGCAGCTTGAGGCCACTTCGAGCTACTGCCAATCCGTGTCCCCTTTTAGTCGCCTTTTACGACATTCAGAAGATACTTTAGGCCTATTCTATGAGCCCGGAACTACAGGGCTATACTAGCCTACGTGGCCCTACCACCGTATAAAATAAAATAAATAAATAAATGATACTCGCATATGCTTTAAGTGAACTGCGAATGCGAGAAGGATATTATTACCCCCAGCTCCGCATATAGATACACCGATACTCATAGGCTGTGTATAACGCAACGGCATGGATGAGCTTTGAGTAGTAAGTAAGAGTAACGAATATGAGCAATTATCATTTGAACACATTCAAACCGGAAACTCAGATGAATACTTCCTTTGTCAGTTGTCATAAATTTTTTTGCATAGTGATAATTTGGATAGATAATACTTTCGTGTGCCGCCAATCTTATGTAATTATGTATAATACTTTTCTAGAGCTAATGATGTAGCAATAGAATCAAGATTTAAAATATCGTTAACTTAATCTCTAATAAGATTACCTGCTCATGTATGCGTCTATCGTGTAAGTGTATTGATGAACGAACAAGACCATATATTCCTGTTGCAACTGTTGCAACGGTAGCCCCAATTAGAATAGCTGGTCCAACTGGAGTAAATGCTGCAACTCCCAGAACGCCTACGGCTCCTAATGAAGCCACTGTGTTTACTGTGTCAACGGAACTTAGTACTCGGGCCTTGAGACCCAAAGTGGGTGATGGAGCTACACTCAGTTTTACAGCAAATGCATTTTCACCCTGAAAAATATAATTTTACTCCACTGAATGATTCAAAGATAATAAATGTTCAAGAAGTTTTATGACTAAATAATTCAGTTTGATCTAAAGTAATTTACATCAAACTGAATAGAAAGATGTAAAGTTATGAGAATGAGGCTAGGAAGCTTATGATAATGTGATACTTTGTCATAATGAGTATTTAGTATTTATTTAGTAAATATGTTAGAGAAATAATTGGTGCATTCTTTATTGAAAATTTATTTAAAGGTATTAATGATTTAAATTTGTTGCATGTGGCCTTTAGTAGTATTAATTTATATCAGACCTCAATAATGGTACCCTTGTATTCACCACTCTCTGGAACTATTATTACACACTTTGGAAGAGTATTATTTGTTAAATATGAATCCCAATCCTGGTACACTCTTGCATTTTCATCAATGTATATTCTACATGGTTTAGCTGCAATATACATAAGTATGTTAATTTTTCTATCATTCTGCATCAATCTTTATTATACTGTATAGTATAAAACAAAGTTGCTCCTGCTGTTTTTTAGTTTTCACCAATAGATACTGATTAAATATGTAGCATACCAGCATCTTGTAATAGAGAAAACTCGAGAAATTTAGAGATTTATAACATGATGTAGTAGCAAATAAAATTTTATTTTATTGAAAATGTTGGCTAAACTTTACAAAATAGATCAAATTAATGTACTACAGAATTAAATTTTTAAATCTTAAAAAGATGTTTGCTCTGTCACAATGAAAAAAAAAATATATATATCCTAAAATAAAGATATCCTATAAATAAAGATATCCTGTAGTATCGACTAATCATAATCTACATGTTCTACATTTCACCCATGGGAAGAAGAGTAGGGTCACTAATCATTACTAATGTTATAAAGGCGAAAGTTTGTATGTATGGATGAATGTTTGTAACTCTTTCACGCAAATACGACTAAATGGATTTTAATGAAACTTTACAATAATTTAGCAAATACGTCAGAATAAAACTTAGGATATAATTTATGTACATATATCTGTCTTTCTGTCTGAATGTTACTCCTTTAGCCTATTCGATGCAGACATAGTCGCGGGCAGCAGCTAGTCTGATATAAATTTAAGTTTGACCGAGGTTAAGAGATAAATAATAAATTTATTTCATGTTTCATGAATGTCTGCATTATTTTATTTAATTTAAACTAAATTTAATGACAATAGGGTCTAAATAACTTAGTAGTTACAAACATATTTACATTTTTTGGAAGTATTTTAATAATAATTAAAATTACATAGCAAAACTGCATAAACAAAATATAAATGTAGGAAAATATCAGCAAATAATACATACCATTGACTGTAGTTGGTATACATTTTCTGACCCTGAACACAGCCGTACACCAAATATCAATGTCATTTCTCTGATGTAGGTCTAACCAATAATTTGATGGTTCAATTTTATAAAATTTTAAAGGCCTCGGTCTGGCACATACTATTAAAAGTATAGACATGACAATATCCTCATCATTCTGAGAATACTTACCTATAATTAATAAAACATTTTTGTAAATTTCACAAAATAATACAGAATACATGTTTATATCAATGTCAAACAATAATAAGAAAAAAAAAATAAAATAAAGTGAACAGTTTTTGACAATGACGCTCATATGTAATTACAATCAGAAATATTAATATGGCATACATACAGAGCTGGTTCTTTTCTCACTCAAAGGCTAAAGCATAATTATTCAGTAAGGAAATGCAGCTAGCATTTTTGGCACCATGCCGGGTGGATTAGGTTTATGAGATAATATAATAATTTAAGATAGATTTAATTTTGTCAATGTTGGATAAATAAATTGTAATGTTACATTCATAAAAAAATACATACTTTGTTCACATAATTTTTCAAATATTCTTATGACTTGCTCTTTTTGTCTGGATGTGTAGCCTTCAAGATGTGCATCTTGTGACCCAAAACATGAAAAATCCCCTTCAAGACTAGGGCCTCCAAACAGAGCAAATGCAATGTTTTGCAATAAATGACTCCTATTGCTTTTTTCATATCTGCATGAATAATAAAAATTAAATTGATTATTAAATTGAACAATAAACATTTTTAAAAATACTATATAGTAAAAACTTTGTATAGTAAAACTTCTGACAGTATTTTTTTTAGTAAATATGTTTTATGAAGTAACATTTATTAAATAACATTAAAACAATGACATACTACTTACTTAACCCAATCACAGTCAGGTAAGTTTTCAAAATATTCTTGCTGTATTTGTGCAGGTGATAATCTAATTTCTACACTATCCAATTGGTCATGTTCTGTAAGATTTGTATTTTCATGTTCGACCATTTCGAAATTATGATTGCCAGAATTTTCATATGTTTCCATTGTATTCCAATTAGAAAATTTTAATTTAAAGTATAGCCTCGGTTATAAAATTTGGTAAAAAAAAAGCTTTCACTTTATGTTCACTTAAATAAACCAAAACAAACATGTCCAGACAAAAACGGGATACGTGTTTGCATTTCACTTGCACTTGAATGGAATATCTGCAATCTGAGTCTGACTGAAATGACTCAATCAGAACCTGCATGGAAATATTATTATGACGTCAACGTCACTATGTTGATGTTTCTATTTCAGTTTCAGTGTTACCAACTGTTCAAAAATAATAGTCTTGTGTAGTTCGTGATTGATGAACGATTAGAAAACGTATACTGTACTAAAAGGAAGGTTTTTAAATGATACCTTTTAAACGGTCTAAAAACTTTCATCCTTTCCATATGACTGACTGATATTTATGTTTTATACCAATGTAGTAATGACTATTATAGCTTGACGACGCAAAAGGCGGGTGTGGTATCTATTGTCTATACAGGGAGGCTTTTCTAAGTGTAAACATTTTTTTTAATTAAATTCTAAACATAAAAATGATAAATATTTAAAATCACTCATAATTAATTAAATACATTCATTTGAACATATCCAAAAAGTGCGTGATTTATGGACAACTCACTTATTTTACGCGCGATAATTTCACAACTAACACGCACACAGGTTCATTTCAAAATTTGTCTCGTTGGATCCTATTTATGTATGTATTATATACAATATTTATATCTATTTGTTTATTTTTTATTTATAATATCTATGTCATATATGCAATCTACAGCGTGTCGTTACCACCGCGACAATAAATGAACACACATATAGAGGATAACTTTTTAAAATTGTATTAAACATTTACATTCTTTAAACATCAATATTTACCACGTTATTAAATTTTGCAAAACAAAAAATTTTAGAACATCTTACGTATAAAACTGTAACGTAAAGTTCATTTGTAAAGGTCACAAGGCATATGAATGGGTTGAATGAATTTAAAAGAGACAAAAAATACTGTTAGAAAGAGAGGCTTGTAATGCGACGCTGTGGCGCGCATTGTATAGGATGTTACAAATTTTGTTTCTTTTTTATTTAATTAGTTTGTTTGAAAAATATATTTTTTTTAATTATGGATTTTATATAACGTTAATATTTTTTTATGATTATTGGCAAGTAGCGTTAGACGTGTGTTCATTTATTGTCGCGATGGTAAAGACACGCTGTATATGTTTATTTTTATTTATAAACCCAATCAACGAGAAAACAAATGAATATCCCCCCCATAATAAAATGTTTTTATTCACATAGACGCTTGCGAGTTCTTATGAATAGTCGAAACATAGAAATTAATACGTTCGTAAGTTAGCACCGGTTCAGAATGTTTTTGTTGAGAAGACACCGGCAAGAAACTCAACAGTTTACAATATGATGGTACAGGTATAATAAATTAGTTCACTGTCCGAAATGCACTAGTTCAGATCGCTTTTCAAAAGGACTGAGCAAGCAAAAGACTAAAAAATAATATTCCTTAAGCAATTCGAAAACTCACTATAAATGATTAAATTCAAATAAAATCTTCCTAAAATGTAAAATGACGATTTTTTCTGTTGTCAAGGTAAAATAATGGGGAGGGATAAAATTAACTATTTCTTTAAAAATTATTTTCATGTAATTTTAGAAATAAATATGTTAACAATAAAATCAAAACAATATAAAAATAATTAATATGTTAATCATTAGAATACATAAAGTAATAAGTTTCATTGTAAACATATCCGACGACAATTTTAACAACCTTTGGCATTTTTATATTGCTTAATTAATGACTTTAATATATTTTAAGGACTCGCAGTCATCAATAACAATGTTTTTATATTTTGAGTACGACATAATATAATCCGTATTATAGTTTAGGGCGGAAGATTTTTAAATATACATATAAAATTCTTGGCCTGACGTCCGTTAAAGAAGCACAGCAATATTATATTATATTTTTTGTTTAAAATAAGTAGTTTTGTGTTGTTTTCTACAAATATTTGAAATACTCCTAAAAAAAAAACCTCCATTGTACATTTTTTCTTCCTAAATTTAAGAAGAAAATTCCTCAGTTGGCATCCCTGTCTGAAGTCAGAATCAATGTTATCATTCTTTAAAAAAATGGTTGGGAATGTTAATACTCCTTGACGGTTTATTTAAATCATTCAATCGAATATTAAATTTTACCACCAGCAGTGGTATATATTCTCGGTACTTATGTAGGAACAAAGAATACTTTATTAATACCGAGAATAGAATTATCAGTGTCCTCGTGAGACAGCGCCATCTTTTGATACTTTACCAAACTACAAGTTCAGATGTTTATAGCTTATAATACTTTTAACCATTTTCAGGTTTTGTAGTTGAGAGCTGTATTCAACTACAGTTTTCTATATATGTGTTTAAAATATGTGTATATGAAATTTATTTAATTGATATTTGATAGCATTGAATAGAGGGGGAAATGACATTGCGTACCAGCCCTTACAGGGGAGGGACGGAGTATGCAGGATCGCACCGACTAAAACCCTCACAAGGTTCCACCGGAACCCATTCGCACACTTCCATGACCCTGCTATCGCTGGTCGTCTCAGCAGAACGACCTCCACTTCTCCAGGTAAGGCACGACGGAACATTCAGCTTATTCATTCATTCTACTGCTTCGAAAGTGTTAGTTCCACGAAATTCATTTTAAGCCGCCATGTTCCTTTTAGAAGCCTCATGGCTCCTTTTAGAACTTCTGAGGTGGTGTTTTAGTAGATAGCCACCTCTGCTTTCTGTAGCTTTCTTTGGAGAAGAGTGTCATCGCTCTGAATGTTAGGAGGTTCACTTCCATCCTTGCTCATGTTAGGGCTGAAAGTCCAGGTAGGCTTTTATAATGTGGTGTTTTAGCTCTAATACTGGTGTATGAATTGACAGGCTCACTATCCACTAAGGATTCTTCTACGTTAAAAAAAAAAAAAATCCTGCAGATCAAGGGTGACATGATGAGTAAAAACTATAATTAGCTATAGATTTAAATTATGATTTCTAATGTTTATCGGTTGTGCCCCCCCCCCCCCCGCATTCTATTTTTAAGGGTGTTTGCAGCGGAGTTTCAGAGCAGCACCATGTTTCGAGTCCGTGGGTCGCATGCTAGCAAAGCAAAGCTGCACAAAGCCGCCGGGTTAACAGTTCATACGGTTCATTTCTAAATCATGTTTAGATCTAATCGCATTTATTTTTAATACAATTCCCGATGTTTCGAATACGCGTAGATATGAGATCCATGATATTATAAACAAAACGAGGTGAGATTGAGGCACCCAAATTACGGCAATTTGAGTAATAAGATTGCAATTCTATAGACTGCTATAACTTTCCTTATCATACGGTTTATATCATCTGTTACATTCACTTATATTTAATTTAAAGCGGAACAATTTTAAACGCCGCGCAGTATGGACATGCGTCATCCCGGTTAATTAAAACATCATTGTTTGAGATCTCCATAAGAAAACAATAAGCATTACCGACTGGACTACTTCACATACAGATTTTAATTATAATATTGAATTCATCCAATACTGGCAGAGAGTACGAACCAGTGGTGGAGAAAGCATATTGAGACATAAATACAAAGTTTGATTTGAAGACATATACCTACTATATTCTGGCACTCTTAAATATATGAAATATATTTAAAAGTATCAGAATATAGTATGGTATGGAATATATGAAAAAAAGGTTGTCTAGTTTTAGTTTCTAGTTTATTTTTTTACATAGTAGTGATGGATCTAGAAAGTTTCTAATGCTGTCTTCATCATATACTTTAATGGTATCGTCATTGTAGTTCAATGCCTCACAAATTCTGCAGTAATGTTGAGACTTTGATCCAAAATAACCATGGTCGTTTACAACTTCGAAATGTCTCCGCCATTCGTGAAATGCAAGTAGCTTTGGAATATCGTTACTTAGTCTTTTAATTTCTGCTGCAAGAGCTTGGGGGTTGGCATAATTATCGACGTGTAAGAAAGAATTTGGTGGCAATATTTGATCACAATCTTGCACTGAAGGTCCCATTATGACTGGTATAGCCCCTTTTTGGTAAGCGTGATAAAAGGCTTTCTCAGTTAAATATTCTCGACACATCGAATTTTCTAATACCAGATAAAATAAATAGTCTGACATAATCGGGCAATCAGATCTAAAATGACCTGGGCAGCTGCAAACAGAAAGAAATATTTACAGGGAAAAGAAAAATTAACTATGTTATAGGAAATTGAAAATACTTTCAAGCATTTTCCACGCCCAAATTCAAATTTCATACACTTAAAAGAAATCTTAATTTATTTATAGAAATATGTCCTTGAAGAAATGATATTTGTAATTTATCAACATTATCGCTTTATCGCCTAAATGCGTATAATTTTTGGAAGCAAAGGTGTATATCCCACACACCTTTGCTTCCAAAACATTGGAAAATAATAATAATATAAAGAGCCGTGATAAGCGCACTGACCGGTCGCGTGCTTTCAATTCAATATACTGGAATAAACTGAGTTCAATCCACGGTGCCGGAATCAATGAAATTGTTAATTTTAAGTACTGACTTATCACGTGCTTATCGGTGTCAAGGTAAACTCCGTGAGAAAACCTGCATATTTTCGAAATTATGACAAAAAATATTTCAAATATATGTAAAGTCCGCCAATACGCAGTGGAATCGTATGGTGGACTATGCCCTAACACCCTCTTACAAAGAAGGAGTGACAGGCGGGATATATATGGGCAGTAACTTTACTTTGCTTTTACTTAAAACAACATTTTCGAATTACACTTCACTACGTAAGTTATCTGTACGGATTTTGTTGTTTCATTTTACGTAACTGCATTATAAGTTGTTAACAATGTTTCACTGCATTTGCCCATTTGCAATAATTATTCATTTATTGTTTCAACATTAGCCACAACTGACCCTTCAGAGTGTAGTCACCTACAGCATACTGGATCGAAATTTTGGAAATTATTTTTGGCACTGTTCTGTAAATATATCGTTTCCATACACACTATATTATAATTTTCTTGCTTTTATAGGAAAAAATAAAAGTAAAGTAACAGCATATATTTATGTTTCACTGATGGGCAAAGGCTGTCTTGACTGTGGTAGGACAACGCAACAGTCCTCACTGTGAATTGGCCTAGGTTCGTTCGGGTAAGTACCACGACCTCACAGAAGACAGGTTATAGTTATCAGAATTTTGCCCAATCACTGACGATTGAGAGTTCTCCATTCTAACTTGTTACATGAGTCCATTTTTAGAATTGGTATGGATGCGATATGTAATTTTATCCTTTAAACGAGCAATTCTTGTATATATATATATATATATATATATACAACAATATATATATATATATATATATATATATATATATATATATATATATATATATATATATATATATATATATAATCGGAATCTCGGAAACGGCTCCAGCGATTTTCATGAAATTTAGTATTTGCGTAGATTCGGGGGGCGAAAAATCGATCTAGCTAGGTTTCATTTTTAAAAAATGCCCTTTTATCCCTGTTTTCAGGGAATGAAAAATATAATTCGAATATGACGGTAAATTTCGCCGCAAGAGAAAATGTCATAATCGGGCGGCCCCAAAATTGACGGCCGTGGTTCGCGTCACGATCATTTACACATTTATTTTTTACTTTTTTTTTCGATTCCAGATCATTGCTTTCTTTATTTTAAATTTCTTATCAATTTCTTATTTTGTTATTTTTTTCCCTTTTTTTTAAGTTCTTTCTTTTGTGAAAAACATCAGTTCATATTTTCTTATTA
The DNA here is from genome assembly GCA_933534255.1 of Iphiclides podalirius. Taxonomy (NCBI): domain Eukaryota; kingdom Metazoa; phylum Arthropoda; class Insecta; order Lepidoptera; family Papilionidae; genus Iphiclides; species Iphiclides podalirius. The sequence continues at coordinate 7,563,723 of OW152822.1, read as the reverse complement.
TTACGTCGGTAAGATCGAAAAATATTATGCATATTTAATTACTCAGTAATTTGTATCTAAATGTAATTTCCAAAATACACGATTTACCAAAAAAAAAAAACATCCAACAAACGTCCTCCGGGTACTATCAGAAAAATATACTGTACCTATTTTTAAGATTTTCTGAACAACGCCCATGGACATCGACGTCTATGTGTTTTCTCAATTCGTTCAAATATTCCATTCGATATGAAACTGCGCAATTAGACATCAGTATTGCCACAAGAACATCACGACGTTTTCTATTCCAGCCTGGAATTAAAGTGCTCCTGGGAGTTTGCGCTTTTTTAATAAATAAATGTTCCGGCAGCGGTAGAGTTCGCCCGTATGGTACTGGTATATCAGAGTCACTTCTGAAATTTTTATTTTTTATTAAAATATTAGTTTAAACAATATTTTGCGAAATGTACAGGTTATGTCGTAAGTTCGGTGAGGCTTTACTGCGGTCAAGATAAGGATTGGCTTCTGCTACAATTAAGTTACTCAGTACATATGACATTAGGATGATTATGAGGTACGGAATGGAATAATAAAAATAAAAGCTATTAAATATGTAAGAGTAATTTCATTTTTATTCTGAAAATAAAATGCTCTTTTTAGCTTTACTGCTACAGGATTACCGCTTATAACTTTTGGAACCAAAACAACCTCTATGAAAGAGGATAGTGTTACCTCTGCCTATCCTGAACTGATTGAGGAACCTGAAGGTTAGTTTTTAATAAAAAATAGAGTTTATGAAATAAAAATGTGTTGTATCAGCGAATAAGGGATCTGCATCTTAAATTTCATTCAAATCCATTTAGCCATCTCGGTAATAATTTGCGTGTCCATTATTTTAACAGGTGCTATAATTTCTTTAAAAGCAAATGAAAGAAATAAAATGGCACGGTCAATTTAACTTGTTAATGTGAATTGTAAATCCCATTACAAAATTTATGTTTTCGATCAGCTAAAATGCACTATATTTTCATTGAACATTATTTATGACTGCTTTTGTAGGGTTGAAGATAGTCTAAACTGTCAAACAATCCCATTATAATTAACATAAAATATGCTTTACAAATTTATTTCGGTAGCTATTTTCGGTAGTATGTTAGTAAGAAGCTAGTTAAAAAAACGAATACAAGTTTATTTTAAGCAGCCTTTGCCGTATGTTTTTAGGGTGTCCGTTCCCAAAGTGTAAAAAGGGACTCTATTGCTAAGACTCCGTTGTCTGTCTGTCTGTCTGTCAATAGGTTGTATCACATGAACCGTGATAATTAGACAGTTGAAATTTTCACAGATGATGTATTTCTGTTACAACAAATACTAAAAACAATTTTTTTTAAATTAGGACTCTCATACAACGGCCATGATTTTTTTGCCGTTTTTATTGATAATGTTACGGAACCCTTTGTGTGCGAGCCCGGCTCGCACATGGATGTTTTTTTAAGTGAGAATGTGAAAGCCAACTTCTGTCCATCCAAGTCATTGCAACAGCTTATCGACAGTCCACAGAACTTAGAATACCTGCGGGGTACTACAACTCGGCTACCTCGCTCACTCAACAGGCGAAATACGAAAACTTAGCTTACATTTCACGCCAGTCTTCTCTGAAGTCGTTGTACCTCCGAACAAACCTGCTTATTTGTGTAATAGCAGAAGCTGCTGCGTGGCCTAAGAGAGAAGATGTACCTTGTCTCCTGAGATGATACAGAGTTTTTTTATGTTATGTGGGGCTTTTATCCACTTAAGGTATTCTCGTTACCCGCCCTCAGTGCGTTGTGTGGGGCCCTGAGCCCCACTCTTATGAAACGTACTGATGATTCTATGTAAATTAGGTCCATGGATGCAAACACCCCCAATCCCCAAATTCCTTCCCTGTGCTTCTTCTTCGTACTAAAAGATCAAGATCCCCATCCTCATCGCTCGAAAACCTTCAGTCGCCGTTTAATCGTCTTATAAGTCAGGCGGGGGATGTTTTAAGCATATGGTATAAGTCAAGGGCTATCGATATACGCACCTGTACGTCATCGACCAATTAAACATGTTTTTCAATTGTTCCAATTTAGGTGTTTCCTTTGATAATGAAAATGTGTTTAGTGGTGATTCGTCACTCAAAAAGACCCATCTTTGATGAGGGCTTCTTTTTTCTGCTGTCGGAAATATCCCATGTTGTAGATGTACCACTACAGCATCAGCTTTTCCCAAGTATTGGTCAGTTTTAGTAAATATACAGTTCCTTACACTGCAATCTTTTAATGATGAATCTACTCTGTAAAGTTTTTAAATATGTGCAAATTAATATATGTAAAGAGCTATGATGGATTCAAACAAAATATAATAAGTGCATTTGAATTGTTGTATAATAGTTCATTAAAAACTGTATATATACAGCGTTTCGTTACCATCGCGACAATAAATGAACACACGTCTAACGCTACTTGCCAATAATCATAAAAAAATATTAACGTTAAACAAAATCCATAATTAAAAAAAATATTTTTCAAACAAACTAATTAAGTAAAAAAGAAATAAAATTTGTAACATCCTATACAACTCGCGCCAAAGCGTCGCATTACAAGCTTCTCCTTCTGACAGTATGTTTTGTCTCTTTTAAATTCATTCAACCCATTCATATGCTTTGTGACCTTTACAAATGAACTTTACGTTACAGTTTTATACGTAAGGGCGTTCTAAAATTCTTTGTTTTGGAAAATTTAATAACTCTGTAAATATTGATGTTTAAAGAATGTAAATTTTGATGACTCCGTGGCGCAGTTGCCAAGGTATTGGCTTCGGCGTCAGGAGTCGTGGGTTCGATTCCTACACGGGACAACTATTTGTGAGACCTACAGATAGTTGTTTCGCATCTGGGTGTTTGTCTGCGTCAAATTTATGTTTGTAAAACGTCATTACGACACAGGATAATATTATCCTAAAGTAATGGCAATGTTTTTTAAAAATAAAAAAAAGAAATGTTATGTATATGTAAGAAGTGTTATGTATATGTGTGTTCATTTATTGTCGCGATTGTAAAGACACGCTGTATAATAATGTCTTATTAAAATTATTTAAAATATTTCTAAATGACAAACCTTGAAGATCCAAAACCATACAAGTGTCGATTTTGTAACCAATCCCAGTATTTCCAAATTAATATAGTAAACGTTTTGTTCTCTTGATACTCTTTTTTAAACATGTTAATTTCAATATTTTTAAATAAAACTGATCCTAAGTTTGACGTCGTCCATACCTGGTGAAGTGCAAATCTGTACAATACTTACAGATTAAAAGAAAAATGTATAAAATAAAAACTCTTTCTAACGGGCCACTTTATCCCGTGACCATGAATGTTGTATTCGAAAAGCAGGAGTTTAAATTTGAATAAATGGTTTGATATATTTAATTTCCCGGGGCGGTTATCATTTGTTGTATCGGAGTGTTGCTTTCATAAAAAACAACCAGATTTTCAAGTAATTTTTGTTGTGTGGTAGTCAATGAATCTACGAGGCTAAGGTGATGGGTATAACATAAAATGCGGGCATGAAGTAGAAGTATTTATCCTTTATACTTTATGGCATGAGTGTCCACTTACCATCAGATAGACTTCGTGCACCACTTACGCTGTTTTCCCGAGTCCGCGGGTTGTCTGCCTGCGGACATCTTCCCCCTAAGCTGTCAAAGCCGGGCTAACAGCAGACGTATACGTCACAACTTGTGTTTTCTTGTTATCCCCGGCAAATGAAACAATGAGGCCTTTAATGGGCTCTATAATATTATGAAACGTTATTCACCTGTCTTTTATGATAAAATGAATTGGTAATTTCCACATGTTGCTGCATTTCATAGACTGAATTATTTACAAAATACATTTCGTCGAAATGACTCGTTCCTCTTCGAACAATTGACTCATAAATTGTTAATAAAATAGCACAAAACACAACTAACACGACGAATTTTTTCACAGCCACAGTTTTACGAAGAAAATACTTAATTAGCGCGTTCATTGCGATCAAGTGTATTCATGTTTACCGAAATATTGATACTTGCTAAATGCCAATACTAATTTTTACTAATCTGCAGAACGTTGTTCTTTTTGTATCACCCGTTATTGCTGATAAACGAACACTGCCGTCTTGTTCTGTATGGAAATAGAAATTACAAATATCCATTAAGTACCGACCTTTAAAAATAAAGATAACAGTTGTAACAACACCATGAACACATCACAATATACGCACACAACTGAACACACAGACAGGCATTATTTACGTTTGGTACAGTTTCAGCAACTAATGTAAACGCTCTAACGATTTGTGAGACACTGTCGCCGCGTTATTGAAGCATTTTCCCTGACCGCAACAAATTTGACTTTAAATGAAAATTTGTTTTGTCTGTCACTATCGTTAATTTTTTATTATATAGATAAGAATCTTAAGTATAGTCTATACCTTTAAACGTTTTACACGTTAATTTTTATCTGTTACGTTATCAGGCACTTTCGTGTATAGTTATCGGCTTCATTTTCAAAGCAAATACAAACTACGTGGAGTTGATTGACTCCATAAAGTTCATAACATTTGTAGCGCAATTTGACCTAATTCAATTAACCACTATGCGTATAATTTTTCGGGGTAATTTCCATGTGGGTTTTATAAGTTCTTATACTATTTGCTTCTTATAAAATAATACGAAGGAGCTAGAAATGAACTAGATTTTAGAAGCGTATGAACGTAAAATATGATTCTTATTAACACTCATTCTTCATTGTTCATGCAGGAGCCTTGTACCTGTATGAAATAATGAATTTGTTATTATTTGCAGTGTGTTACAATAACATGTTTTTGCTATCTGATTAGATTGTTATTAAAACAAGTCTTAGATAGGCCATTCAATAATATAACTTATTTAGTTTCTTTGTCTCTAACTATATATCAATATATGACGCAATCTATCTCTTACGGTTTGAAAAAATATTATGATTTGAATTATTCAATTATACTTAATGAGATTTATGGCTGAATTATTTTATTAATTCTAATGTTGCAATAACTCCTAGTTGTCAGCACATATGTACTCTCTCCTCTCGGTCTTGGCATTGTCTTTCACGTCGAATAACTATATATGTGGATTGGTTTTTTTTAAAAGAAATCTATGTAAACGTTCAGAGATATGATACCACCTATGTTAAATCTTTGAACTGCTAAAAATCTTCCTTATGATTGATCCATAATGTAAGTTAATAATCCCCAATAAAAAGTAAGCATATATGTATTGATTTAACAAGATTTAATAACAATTTTATATGTATTGATTCATCAAGTAATAGAACTGAGGATTGGTGTTACTCATTCATATTTTTGAAATTTATTAATAAATAAAAAAAATAATAAAAATGTACAAAGACTAGGCTTACATTCTTACTTTTTATTACTTAGTTATTCTCGCCAAACTTTTACATTTGATGGCGAGACACTCTTGATTTTCAACGTAATATCATCTAAGTATACTAGTAATTTACTTATATGCTTTATACACATTTATTAAGTATTTATTTATACTATAATTATAACCAACACAAGCACTAATTAAAAGAATGATATACTTCTGTTATAAATAAACGACTACTCCAATGATAATTCATCAAGAAACAACTGTTTAAGTTTTGACTTCAATAAATTTTTACTGAGTTGCGGTCTCCCTCTCAAAAGTTCAAATTTATTAAATATTTTAAGTTCACATTGGCCAATTCGCGCCCAAAGGAAGCAGTGGGATCTTTGGCACTCACTACCGTCATTCCACAGCATCGAACTCAGTCGGAAATCAATTATGGATTAGATGAAGGATTCGACGAGTAGACGACGCTTTCATTATCTCAATGAATATTCATACAGATAGAGATTTATCATTATATAATACGATCTTAAGATTAGTACGTTTCACGATATATTGTGTATTTTGCTACATTCGAATTTTATAACGAACAGTTTTGCTTTTGAATAATTTACAGAGATTGTAACAGAATGGTGCTTCAAAATAATACTTACTTTTCAATTATGTTTTTCTGTAATTTTATTAAATATTTGAAGTCATACTTTTTGAGGCGCGTTTAGGAAAACAGAGTTTACTGTGGAAGAGTAACGAAGTTGCAAGCAAGCAAATGTGTTGTTTACAAAATTTTATTCGGCAAGTCGAGTCGAGATTTTTTTATATAATTTAAAGTAATTTTTGAAGTTGAAGAAGAAGCAAAGGCCTTCTCTGGACAGGGCATAGTCTACCACGCGACTCCATAGACGGTGACGAAGCACGATCCTGAGCCACTTGCATCCCGCACATTAACATGTGTTGTCACTCCATCGTTATGTGTTTAGCCTTAATCAATAAGTATTTTTTTTTTATGCGAAAAGTTGCCAAATGAGCAGAAGGGTCACCTGATGATTAGTGAATACCGCCGGCCATGGCCATCTGCTACACCCGAGGGTTACAGATGCGTTGACAACCTTTTGAAAATTGGGTTCCGGCTACCTCACTCACCGGACGAAACGCGAAAGTATTTGTCATACTTCCACTTTACGCAGGTCTTCTGTGAGGTCGTGGTACTTACCCGGACGGGCCTGCCCATTCGTGCAACAGCCGAGACTGCTGCATGGCCCTACCACCGTAGGGTTGTTATTTTATTATTTAACAATCAATATAATGTAAAAGAGCTTACTATGTACTCTAAGAAAAAAAAACAACTAGTGGCAAATTATTCCACTCCTTTGCTGTATGTTTTAACTGAAGGCAAACCTTTTAGTTAGATTGCGGGAATGTCGACAACAAACAGATGGAGGCCTAAGTGTTTAGCTACCGAGTAAAATAAGGGGCAGGGAGGAATTATATTATGTATTTCCTTTATGCACTCTCCGAAGGGCACTGGGAGGTTGGCTGCATTGCGGTCGGGCTCAATATTGCTCGAAATTGGTTCTAATATTAGCATACTATTTGTCGGATTTACTAATAAGTCCTACAGCATACCACCCCACTGAGCTCAAGCAGCCGTTTGTGAATAGATAATCAATTATATGCAATGTCATCAAGTCAATTAGTTATTTCCTAACGGTTTTTTAATCTTTGTGTTAATTTTATGATGATATAAAATCTTGTATGAGGCCAAGTAGCCTTACTGTTCTGTTTCTCAATTTACCATACTCTTCAATTACTTTGAAATATTTTAGTTCGTTAAAAAATCATTTAGAGTATTTTTTAAATCCACCAAATGTTGGCTTAGCGGATAGAGTCCACCGAATGGCCATACGAAGGCAAAACGTATAGCGACTTTGTAACCTTTCAATCTTCGTAATTTTACTATCTTTTTCTGTGGTTATATTGAAAGTGGATGTGGGGGAAATGCCTACGCATACCCGCCCTCGCGGGGGCAAGAGCGGATTATGTTGAACTCGCACCGACTAAAACCCCCACGATGTTACACCTAGGCGCATATCGGCAGGGTCACGGGAACGCTTTCGCACACTTCCGCGACCCTGCCAGCGCTGGCCGCCTTAGCAGCCCCCTCACGGGGAGCAACTCCCCTCTCCTCCAGGTAAAAATTGGGGCCGACTAGGAAGGCGCGCTGAATGTTCCAGCGCGCCTTCCTAGTCGGCCCCAATTTCACGGCCAACGAACTCCCCCGAGTTCGCTGAACGGGCCCATGGGAGCCAGGAGAGCCAGTGCTAATAAGCAGTAAACCTCTCAGCCCCCAGCGGCGGACCTGGTCTGTGGCTCCGCCGCTCACCACGTTTCAGCCGCGGAACGGCGCACCGCAATACCGACACTCCTCTCCCCCCGCAGCCCCACCACAGCTGCATCAGCGGTGCAGCCCCGCCGAGTCGTGGAGGATAGGGAGCACGGCCAACGCAATACCGACACTCCTCTTCCCCCGCGACTCCTCCTCGGTAGCAAAAGACAGGGAGAGTGGCTCCTCCACCTCTACCACCCTCGACCTGTCCCCTGCACCCTCCAGCACGCATCTAGAGTAGGCTCATTGAGCCCACTCGGAGCGGCCCGCTCGGGCCGGCCTTATACCACAGGCCGGCCCAGTGTGGGTTCCTCTTAGCTTCGCCGTGGGGGACCAAGCCACGGCTACTAAGCCCCCCCGCCACGTCAAGGCGGGAACCCGGTCGGAGGGGGACGCATCTGCAAACCCTGGGGTGTAGCAGATGACTATGGGCGGCGGTATTCACTTAACATCAGGTGAGCTGGCTGCTCGTTTGGAAACTTTTCACCTTTCACCCTATACAAAGAAGAACCTACCTACAGAATGAATGTCAAATAACTTCGGATATATACAGCTTGTCGTTACCATCGCGACAATAAATGAACACACGTCTAACGCTACTTGCCAATAATCATAAAATAATATTAACGTTAAACAAAATCCATAATTAAAAAAAATATTTTTCAAACAAACTAATAAAGTAAAAAAGAAACAAAATTTGTAACATCCTATACAACTCGCGTCACAGCGTCGTATTACAAGCCTCTCCTTCTAACAGTATGTTTTGTCTCTTTTAAATTCATTCAACCCATTCATATGCTTTGTGACCTTTACAAATGAACTTTACGTTACGCTTTTATAGGTAAGGGTGTTCTAAAATTCTCTAACTAATAACTCTGTAAATATTGATGTTTAAAGAATTTAAATGTTTAATACAACTTTAAAATGTTATCCCCTATATGCGTGTTCATTTATTGTCGCGATGGTAACGACACGCTGTATATATATAGATCAAGGTATATTTGTACATCGTGAATGCTGAAAATAATTTTTACTAAGTGTTTTGTATGTGTCAATGATATCAAAAAAATTCACTACAATTCATTCGAAAAATTTCATAAAGCTTGTTGCAAGCACTCATGCTAACGGTTTTGAATACGAAGTGCTCGTACAAAGCAAAGCTTGCACAGCGGTTTTCTTAGCTCATGCATTTTAATGTAGGTTTACGCTGATTTCGGTTGAAAGTTAATTAAGATTCATATTATGTTGGTAGTAAATCTTGCAAGGCTAATGTGGAGAGATTCAGATAGGATAGCAATATTCTCATTTGCATTGCAAATGCAGTTATGTAATAGTATAGCAGTGTATGTAGCGGCATTAGGTTTGCTGTTGAGTTGTTATTTCCGTCCTGTGTGACTTGTGTTGGCCCTTATAAAACTCTCATTATGTTATTACATATTTCATTACTTATAAATTAGAAAGAGGATCTGTCATAGGACAGGACAAAAGCTAAAGCTATTAAGAGGTTAAAGTTAGGTTTAAAGTAGCGCCACTGATTTCGCAATTAAATGCCATGACATGTATAATTATGTATAATACAGGACAAGTATTATTACTATGAAGTGTGCGAAGTACCTTTATCTTGCTGTGATATATTACTTTAACTTATAATGAAAACCATCACATCAGTATCACGCGTAAGATAATATAGTCAAGACGACAGTTACATATGCGTTCAGTTTTCAAGGGGCGTTTTATAAAGTGTGATTTATCAGGCTTTATTTTTCGTAGTTGATCTGGCAATCAAATGACTTGGTAGGTGCTATTGCCGTTACACAAAGATTATTTCACATACATCAAGCTGATACTTAATTAATAATCCTAACAAATAATCATCAGGTTGATATAAGACCATAATACATTTAGTATTACTTGCGAAGATTACAACATTGACTTCATCCAAAAATTACATATTTTGCTACTGGAAAACACACTATAGTCACTTAAACTTGAAATACCGGCTATGACCACAACATTTGAGTATTCCCGTGTTGCTTAATTTAGAGGATATCTCGTTTCTGTATACAAAAGCAACTGGTAATAAATTGCTGTTATAAATCATATCATATTCTAGGGCACCCGCTGCGTAGCTTTGAGGTTTTGTTGCTCTTTTGTTTGTGCCGTAATTCACTATAGTGGTGTAGTATTTAGTTTTATTACCAGCGTATTATCATTAATGAGCATCTGCCTTTTATAATGTGTTTCGGTAAACCTGCCTGATAGTTACCTATTTTAGTTAAAATCTCACAATGATAAAAATTGAAATCGTATCGTTAGTACCAAAATTTTTTGATTAAAATAATTATATCTTAATAATATTTGCAGAAAAGAAAATATTGTATACATTTATTTTTAAAATCTACTAAAAATGTTATTTCAAAAATTAATTTAGATGAAAATTATAAATTGATTTTAAGAATGATACTCCAAATTTAACCATTAAGATATAGTATAGATTTTCAGCGTTTTTTTTTTCTCATTACCACACCCTGTTTGAAGCCTTTATTACACTTAAGATTTAATAACAACACATACAGCGTGTCGTTATAACCGCGACAATAAATGAACACACGTCTACCGCTACTTGCCAATAATCAGAAAAAATCTAAAACGGTAAAAAAATCCATAATTAAAAAAATATATTTATCAAACAAATTAATTATATACAATTCATGCAACCCATTCATATGCTTTGTCACCTTTACAAATGAACTTTACGTTACAGTTTTATATATAAGGGTGTTCTAAAAATGTTTCTTTTGTAAAATTCAATAACTCGGTAAATATTGATGTTAAAGAATGTAAATGCTTAATATAATTTTAAAAAGTTGTCCTCTATTGTGTGTTCATTTATTGTCGCGGTTGTAACGACACGCTGTATAAACTTCATATAAAAAAAGACTCTTATATACTAGACGGTTGTATATATCTTCTAATTTTTTCATCAACCAAGAAATCCCAAAGAATACTTAACCTCTGTATACTCATCATGGGTCTCTGTATTGAAAAGTAATTTGGTGAGATTAGAACCTAAGAAATGCGAAATCTTGAGACAGAGAGCCATAAAAATAAACGATATACGAATAAACTCTTATCAATATCCTGTTTAAATATAGCTAATTTATTGAACATGATACATACAGATATAAGCTTTTCAAAATGTTTCAGCGGAGTGCTGTGGCTGCAAGATCCATTGCTTCGCCGTTCCATCGCGTGGTAAAAGTAAAAGTAAAATAACAGCCAATACATGTCCCACTGCTGGGCAAAGGCCTCCTCTATACAGAGGGTATCAGGGCATAGTCTACCACGCGGCCCTACTGCGAATTGGCGGATTGGCGGATATTTTTTGTTATTATTTCGAAAATATACAGGTTTCCTCACGATGTTTTCCTTCACCGCGGAGCACGTGATAAGTCAGCACTTAAAGTTAAAAAAACTTCATTGGTGCCGGCACCGGGGATCGAACTCAGGTTGCTTGAGTATATTGAATTAAAGGCGAGCGCCCGGACACTGAGCTATCACGGCTCTTGCGTACCCGAAGTATTAATTGTAACAAGCTTTGATCCTGCATATAAATAAAATTCGTTGCCGTACTTTGACTGTACTGGTAGGTAACTTTTAATATTAAAATTCTTTACTAAAAGTAAAGTCTTCCTTACTTTTTAAATTTCAAAATTCGAACTCAGGCAAATCATCTGCGTGATAACTGATAAATATACATTATTTACTTCTCGTGGACCATTTCTTCGCCTTTGAAGGCGAAATTCATAATCTTCCGTTCTTTGGTGGCTCATTTGGAATGAAAAAATGGTGGAATTTATTATGTTACAGTAAACTTCGGTGTTTTATTATTGACTTCAGTCAGTGGGCCACAAAAAAATTTATCTCATGAAATTATTACGTCATTCCGTCCGTTAATTTTATTTGAAGGAAATATTGAACTTGTCGATTGAATTTCATATTGAGCGTCTAAAAAGATGAATATTATTTTTTACAATATTTTTTTCTTGCCATGGTAAAGTGAGAAAAGTGGTGTAGTTGTTAATATACTCAATGAGCCCACTCTAAATGCAAGTAAGCCACTTCTCTGTCCATTGCTACCGTAGTGGGTTTTTGTTTTGGTGTAATTCATAGAACTTTTTTTTATAATGTATATTCTGTCATTTCGTGGTCCATTTATTATACGGTCTGTAAACTGTCTTTAATAACTTAAACATTCGTATAATTTATGTCTGCAATATTTATACGTATGTTATGGTATTCTGTATTAATATGGGTTGTTTATTTTTTAGGTTTAAAAATGGAAAAAATACTCGGCTAATGTTTCAAATTATTAAATGCACGGCACATTAATTAAATTTAATGATGATGCTAAGCTTAGCGACTCTCCGCAGTGTAATCATTCGAATTATTTTTTATTCGTTTTATTTCCGGGTAAAAAAATTATATGTGCACATGTGTACACATAAGTTATACTTTTTTAGCGTAACAAAAGCTAAATAACTGTGCCAGTACTCTTTGATGGTGAAAAAGAAATTAAATGCAATTGATTACGGTTTATTTAAATAATTTCGAATTATAGGTAAACGTCAAAAGTTGATATACGCATGCATGGTAGCCATGGTAATACTGTGAAGTTGCCGAAGTTGGTTAATTGGCAACCAAATTCATCGTATTACTTGTAGACTGTACGGTAGGTGAGCGGGCATCTTAAAATTTTACTCTCATAATTATATTACAAATTTGCAAAAAGCTGTATAAATTTAAAACGTTCTAAGCCGCTCAGTTGCAGTCATCAGCTTTTTTATTCTTAGTACTAAACTTCTTAGTACATTTGTTACACGGCCACTACGATTAGGTATCCTATTATTATTGGATTTTTTGGCATTTATTACAAAAATGTCTCGAAGACAAACGAGCCTGTTTCCGTATACTAGAGGAGCCAAAAGAACGAGGACGATTCAATCTTAAGAATTGAATGAGGAAAGGCAAGTACGACTTTTCGTACTCTTACACATTGGAGACTATAACTAAGGCTGAATTGTGACTGAGCATCAATACAGACCGTTGACAGGACACTACAGGACATACGCCGAGATGAAAAGCCAATGGAAAACGCCACAGTTGTTTTATCTGTAAATTTTCGCCAAACCCTTTCTTGTCTTTACTTGGGTGACTAAATGCCGACGACATAAACGCCTCACTGAAGCGTTTTTATCTCTGGCCTCATATATAAAAGTTGCGGTTGACAGTTAACGTGCTATTCCATTTGGGTTGATCATTCACATGCCTATGAATTTCCCAATGTTTTGTTAAAAATTGGCGAAGACATTCTTCAAAAACATTACTTTCCTTAAAAACATACTGATAAGTTTAGAATTTTGGAGACCTTTCACACATGCCACATCAGGAAAAATTCTTGATTATGTAAACGCGTTATATTCACTCAAAGAAACGCCCAAGCCACTACAATGAATGAAAAAAAAAATAGTCCATATTGATGGATACACGTTAATGAAAACGCTGCAAATTCCACGATTTTTTAAGTTCACTTACTGCGAGCAGCCTTCCCGCGCATAAAATCACTCTCAGTCGGTATTCTTATAACGCTTCTAAGAAACCTTACTCCACCAAGAATGTGCAATTTCAGTTTCTTAATGTAGGTAACTTCCCTACAATGACAAATTATTGAAGCTGAGATTCTGACTGTGTTTGGTTTTTTTTAATGTGAGAAGGTGGTAAACGAGCTGTTGTTCACATCTAATGTTAAGTAATTACCGCTGCCCATGGACGTTTGCAACACCAGTAGGGTTACAGATGCGTTGCTAGCATTTGATAAAGTAGGTACCTCATTAGAAGCGCACACATTTTTCAGCAGCAATTTACTTCATGATGACTATAAATAAGTCTCAGGGACAGACTATAAAGGCTCTGTAGGACCCTCTTCCCCCCATTAGATGCAGAGACGACCTGCACAAATATGTGAGAAGTCGTTGAATGCAGGTAGTTCAAGATCGTGCTTTGTATTTGTAAGGTAGTCATTATTCATCACTATTACTTTTTAATCTTCGTTTAATTTAATCATTTTTTGTTAATATATTCAATTAATTTTGAAATTGAGTTTCGAAGTATTTGAAACATATGATAGGGCAATAGCATTGTCATAGTCTCTTATACTGGATCCATATGGTGTCTAGACGAAATGCATTCGCTGCTCTTAGAGAAAACTGTTCGATTTTATCGTGCTAAAGTCAGTGGAAAATAAATGACAATTTTAATTAAAAATATAGATACTTTTTAACAGAAATTGTTATCTTCCATACGCTTTTTTCAATCGACATTAATCAGTATAAAATATCATGAAGAAGACAAATATATATTTTTAACAATATTACCTCCTACTGTACGTCTATCCTTACAGATGAGTTTTACAAACAAAATTCTGTAAGAACAACACAGGAAAAAATTACCTCAAAATTAAAGTAAATTAAATACTTGTTTCAGATAGCAATCGAACCAACCACCCGCGCTACATCTATCGCTTAGCAACTGGGCCAAACAGATCACCATTGTTAATTTTTATCCGACTTCAAAAAAGAAGGAGGTTTCTTAATTCAACCCTAAATATTTTTAATTTATTTTATATGTGTTCGGGGGTAAGTTCGTTGTTTATGAAACGATTTTGATGATTCTTTTTTGTTGGAAAGGAAATATCCCAAGGGTGGGACCATGATAAGGAAACACGGATCTGATGATGGCATCCCAGAATAAACAAGGGCAATCCTCAAATGTTATAGGTATTAACAATGTTCTTTAGTTTCCGGTTTGAATTTGGTTTTTTTGTTGAATTTTTATGACGACGATTATATTTTTATGTTTTTAACATGAATGCCTTAAATGTGTTAATACATGGCTCTAGGCGTAAAAAAAGACAAAATTTTAAATATTATTTACTTGTTAATATTACGAGTATCTCTAAGGTCAACATAAAGCATCATATAATCGATTCAGTATAATTTGAAGGTAAAGCAGTATTCATAACTTCATTTAAAAGAATAGGTAATAAATAAATTTCCGCAAATCTACAAAGAGGTCGAGGACACTAAGTCTTGTTTAAAGTGGAAATACAAACAGTTTCTATACTTTTTAGCAGATTTCAAGAAAGTATTTATTATAATTTATTATTCTCAGATATGTTGTTCACAATCTATATAATTATATAAAAATGAATCGCTGAATGCGTTGCTAAGTGCAAATCTAGAAAACAGCTGCACCGATTTGGCTAATTCTTTTTTTATAATACTCCTTGAAGTACGATATTTTACGGAGAGAAAAATTTAAAAAAATGCCTGAGAAAGTCTAACAATAACACTTCTATATTCCCATACAAAAGATTCGTAATAATACTTAAGTAAATTTGAACTTTAATACCATACCATTAAGTTCAAGTGTTAGTGGAGGTGTTCCGGGAAGGCAAAACAAGGTGAGTGACTGGGGTAAAATATCACTTGAATTAATGTAAACGTCTCTTTGCTGAGCACTACATAGTATGAATACAAAGTCGTCCCGCTGTCTGTCTGTCCCTATGTATGCTTAGATCTTTTAAACTACGCAACGAATCTTGATGCGGTTTTTTTACCTAGATGGAGTGATACAAGAGGAAGGTTCATATGTATAATACATTGCACCCGTGCGAAGCCGGGGCGGGCCGCTATTAGTTAATAAAAGGCTACGAGTATCTACTTAATAATGTCTCTGGCTCACTAATTAATTTTTTTCTTAAACCCTTGGCAGTTGCTCGAATGGGCAGGTCCGTCTGGTCTATCCATTACGTAAAGCGTAAAAATAATCGCTTCATATAGAGTCATGTATTATAACGGGTTTTAGTTACCACCAATCATCAGCATCTCTCAAGGAATTTTGTTTTTATTAACTTAGTCAAGTCTGTGCTTTGTGGCGAATGTGAAATTTTAAAAAATAGAGTACTTTTTATTTACGAAAAGTGCTATTAAGTTGATTGGTTTCTACTTTATGTAAGCTTTTAAGAGTTGGGAGTTTGTATAGTAAATACCCAGACGGAATTTGAATGAAGAGCTTTCTACGCTTATCTGTTTGTAAATCCTCTCTGTATATAAATAAAATGTTCAAACCATTATAACAAAGTTGAGTAAATTTTTAGCATATTTCAATGAAAATAAAAACGATTTTTTTCTCTTATCTTTTTTGTAATCAAAACACGTCTGCAAATTACAATCATAAAGTAAAATAGATATTACAGAATCAAAAATAAAATCTTAAAAAGTGACAGACACATTAGGACAACAATACAAATGTTTCGTCATGGCATAAGTAATTGTGGACATTATACTAGACGTGGCCTGTGTCCTGAGTTCGAACTCTATATTCCCAAGGTCACGCGTAGAACATTAATCATGAAATAAAATAATATTTGACAGATAACTTGTATTGCCAGTGTCAGTAGATATTAGAGTTATTAAATATTTCGTATTGTAAACTTATGATGAAAGTTCAAAATACGAATATATGTATATATATATTCGTATTTCGAACTTCCATAAATAAGTATATATATATATATATATATATATATATATATATATATACTTATTTAGTTAATGAATGTCTGTTTAGTTAGTTTTCTTTATTGGACTATTTAAAAGATATTTTCTGTTTCTTTGTACTTAAGTTGAAGTAGCAAAGCTATTTTTTTTTCTTTGCTTTGTATATGGAGTCTTCCTTAATATTACACTTCTATAGGATTTTATTATATATGAAGGATGATAAGAATGGCGAAAATCCGGAGTTTACTCTTAACAGAGGTACTCTTAATAATAAAAGTCGATTAGTAATACTGACACAATGAGTACTGATAGTTTAGTGTTTGGGTAACCAAATTTTATACATCCTTTCATGGGAAATTTTTGTTAACTTAAGAAAAATACTAATAAATGTAATCTCAAGTAAGTCTAACTTCAGAAATATTGAAATTAGCCACTCGATTTGGACGATCGTCTTCGTAAAAGTAATACTGTACAATAACTTAGAAAAAAAAATGTTTTGCAGTCATTTTAAATAACAATCCAATTTAAATGAACTCAATCTATGAAAGCGAAAAAAATAATTATGTCATGATTTCTATGTAGTACGAAAGACGTGGCCGTTTTAATTCAAACGGCTCGATAAACCTCTCGGCCCAGCTTCCTTTACAGACGTCATTAAAGCGATCTTTTGCCAATTCTAAATCCAATACCAGTCTGAGGAAAACTGCACTCTAAACGAGTTCAATTCATTAGTAGAGCACAGCATAAAGAAGGTAGAGACTTTTAGAAAATGCTTTTTCCAATTTATTTAGGTTTAGAACCGAGTCTGGAGGTTTTATTGATTTCTTCGATCAATTTAATTATTAGGTGAAAATTTCATAAAACAACTCGGTGGTATAAATTTTATACTCTTTGAATGTTTGTAGGTTATATTGGTATCACATCTCAACTGATCAAATATACCATACGGCTGTACTGGATAAAATTCATCTATGAAATCGTTATTATTCCGATTTAACGACGTTTATAACACCTCCATAACCGTGGAAAATCCGAATGCTTAGTGGATATTATTAAAACCAAACCCTGTACACTCTTTTATGACAAATAAGTGGTCCACACTTTAACGATATCACAATATGATGATGAACTAGATCGAGATTATGAGCTACGTAAATACATCAATGTATCTATTAAATGATTTTGTTTGTTTAAGTGTAACGTAAAGTTTTGTAACTGTTTCTTTCTTGACATCCATAAAATTAACAGTCTGTAAAAAAAAGTAAGTAAGAGCCTATATATTATACGCTGTAAATTTACTGTTGTTCAGCAGAATATAAATTGTTGGACAATGGTTTCTATGGGCTCTAGAGAAAAGTTATATTTATATAGTTCTAGTAAAGTATTATACGAGACTAGCACCAGCAGGCTGACACAGATAAACTGTACAAAAATTAAAGCTATAGCGCCATCTATTGGCATTTAACAATGAAGTGGAAAGCAGAAAACATATGTATGTACGAACATTTATATATCATACGAATTTACATGACGTTCGGTTGCTTAAAACAAAGGGGATAAAATCCTTCTCCAATAACTATATACGAGTAAATGCCGATTTTCATGGTGACAGGTCAAACCACACATGTTTTCAAAAATTCATTGTTTTAAACACAATAGTCTGCACCCCATGACAATAATGTCTGCACATTGTCACGAAGTTTTAAAGCATCAAATACTGACATCTACTTTTATGTTGTAAAAATAAATATTTATGTATTTGTTTACTAAATTACGCGTACATATCTTATATATCACATTTTTAAAATTACCCTCGGTTATGTCAGAGAATAAAGTTTCATCGTGATGTCGACGGTTACTAAACTATTGTCATTGTTGTTGTGTATTCCTAAAAAAATTCTTGAATAAATTTGACAAAAGATGTTTATTACACCACTAAGCTGTCTTTTGTGAAAATTCATCCCTGTTCAATGAGTTATGTCGCAACTCAGAGAAAAAGTCATTTTTCCTCCCAGCATTTCGTGATAGAGATGAAATTAAATTTCCTCTTTTGTTTTTGGCGGTTTATGTTTCTTTTTTTAAATGAACACGAAAATAGCAATAAAACAAATTCGCTAAGTTTCTAATCCTTTTTCAGTTATGGATATATGTCTGAAAATGTATTGAAGGTAAATTTTCAATAAATCTTTTGAAATGTTTTGTTAGGCATAGAATAGGCATACAAACCAAACAAAAGGCGTAACTGTCCCATATTCGTGCTGATATTGGCAAACGGAACAAACGCAAAAATCGTTTTCATTTTGTACAGAAATGAAGTCGTCCGGGTCGGTAACAGTGCTCGTGTGAGTCCTTATTTACAGTAAACGGGGGAAGTGTTTCGTGAACAATGTAGATGGCAAGAAATGTAGAAAAGTTTCTTAATCTGGTCAGCAAAATAAAACAAGTTAACAATTGACAAATCTTGACCTTTATAAGAGTGATAGACCAGACGGTATCCGACCAATTTTCATCCCGTTCTTTGCTACTTATCTTCCGTGTTGAATTTTAATAAATCTTTTGCAAAAAGAAACTATTTACAAGTGATGAAGAAAAATAAAATAAAAGTAAAGTAACAGCTTTCACATAACCCACAGGTGGGCAAAGGCCTCCTCTGTATAGAGTGTATCAGGACATCCACCACGCAACCCCATTGCGGATTGACAGGCTTCACATATCGTCGAAGTAATCGTATTATTTCGTAAATATGCAGGTTTCCTCACTATGTTTTCTTCACCACTGAGCACATGATAAAAGTAAAGTAAAGTAACAGCCTATACATGTCCCACTGCTGGGCAAAGGCCAGGCTATACAGAGGGTATCAGAGCATAGTCCACCACGCGGCCCCATTGCGAATTGGCGGACTTCACATATCTTCGAAATATTTTTTTTTGTTATTATTTCGAAAATATGCTGTTTTCCTCACGATGTTTTCCTTCACCGCGGAGCACGTGATAAGTCAGCACTTAAAGTTAAAAAATTCATTGGTGCCGGCACCGGGGATCGAACTCAGGTTGCTCGAGTATATTGAATTAAAGGCAAGCGCCCGGACACTGGGCTATCACGGCTCTTTCGACATGATAAGTCAGCACTTATAATTAACAATTTCATTGGTGCTGACACCGGGATTTGAACTTATGTTGGTCGAGTATAATGAATTAAAAGCGAAATAAATTAATTTCGTGTTCAGGCACTGAATTAATTCCAATTTTAAATACAGCAGATAAAAACTTAGTATCCATCTATAGACCAATATATACATATATTATAAAGTATGGCTAAAATTTTCGAACCCCATTTATTGCCGGCCATAAAGTGGTACTTCAAAAAGTTTCATACATTTCGTTAACATGGTTTTATATCTTCTAAATGCACTTCTGGTAATTCGATTTCTTGTATTGAAAAAGCGACAGCAAACACTCCGATGTGATTTATACACTTGATTGAGTAAATTTGATGCAGTGTATCAAATAATTTGTCTGAAGCGTTTGATTCTGAGTCATATGCACTCTTAATTCATAAGCATTCTATACACAGTTTTTCTGGTAAGATTTTGATTTGACTTTTACCTTTTCACTTACATTAAAATCTATTAGAACTAATTTAAACGCGACTGACAAATGTTATTTTATTTCTTTAACAATCAAATTAAATGCAATTATGTCGTATTACCATTAAGAAAATGAATACTTGAAAAGGTCGAAAATGTTATTATATTTTTTATTGTTACTTATATATAACAATTTAATAAAAGAAGGTCAAAGATCGAATTTGCCATAAGAAATGCATAATTTAGAGATATAAAAAAAATATTTTATACTACAGTTTGGTTCATTGTTCATTACAATAATGTACAGTCGTGCCCACACTTCGCCAATCGTAGCCATCACATTGATGGTTTTTTTATGTGAGAAGGTGGCAAGCCAGCTTGTGGGTCACCAGATGATAATTGACAACTACGGCCCATGTACATATGTATGCATAGGGTTGCAGATGCATTGCCTCCTTATAATAAAATGGGCCCCGGCTACCTCATTCACCAGACGAAACGCAGAACTAATTCCACTTTCCTTTGGTCTTCTGTGAGTTCGTGGTACTGCACATTCGTGCAACAGCGAAAACTGTTGCGTGGCTCTATCACCGATATAAAAGATATACAATACCTTTTCTGTATACAAATGTATACAGATAAGGTTTGTGATGCATCTTTTTTTTAAAAGATGCATCACATAGATATAAATCTGCAGGAGTGATAGGACGTATATAATATACTCGTAATTATAAAAGTTCATAAGCGAAAAAAATACAAATTATTATTAAAAATAAAATAGTTATTATTTTTAACGACTTAGTCTGGACATTGATTAAAAGTAATTACTGTAAAAAAGGGCAATATCGATAAATTGTTTGTTTGCCAGTTTTGTATTAAACCCTTTTTGATGCATTCAGAGAAATATTTGGATCATTAAAAATTCCCGAGGTCCCACTGGGGCCATTATTTAAAAGAGTCTAAAAGGATTTAATAGAAGTTTTACAAAGCTTTAAAAGTTTTCCTAAAAGCAGATAATATTTCAGCAACAAAATATGACATTATGAAGATATTATGTTACAATAAACGAATGAATGAAAAATGGCTAACTTATTCAAAACGAAAAAAAAAATATAAAGGAAGAATTTAATTTAAAAATGGCAGAATTTAGAATATATGATATAAAGAAATATGAAATATGTTCATTGTGTATTCGTGAAGTTTAATGCAGTGCTTCATAGTTACAGTTAAGGCATGATAAAATTAAGAAGCCTACATTTTTATAACAAATAAGTGTTTTTTGACAAAGATAAATAAGGTGGGAAATGGTACATTTCTTAAACTAATATATATTTTTCTACGACATCAGATTAAACCTTCTTGGCATTTTTCTTCATTGTTGATTACACATAGAACCCGATTACTGCTGAAACTTAAAATCCCTTTGACAAGCATAAGCGATGAAGTGAAAGAAATTTTTTTGTAACTTTCCTTAATATTTTTTGTTAACGTTTTAAACGCTTCATCGTTTCGATAGTATTGAATTCATTTTATCAGATGATATGTGAAAAACGTACGTCAAAAATACTATGTCAAAAATACTATATAAATACTACATAAAATACTAATAAATGATATGGACTACTTTTAAATAAATGAAGACTATTGGTATGGAGCCTTGCAAAGACAATGGTGTAAATACAAGATAATAATTTTATTATTTCCGGATTAGGTATAATGTTTTGTCCAAAGTAAGAAAAATAGCAACAGTAAACGATTAAGTTTCTTACTAGACTAATTAAAATAGCGCTTCTTATTAAGGTTTGTTGGCAAGCCGTTTTATGAGATGGCTTAATATAATTAAAATAATGAATGCAAGTTTTATTTATCCAACCTGCTAAAGCAACGTAATGTTTCTATATTTACTATGAATAGTATATAATATAAGAATGAATAATTTCGTATTTCAGTGTCGTCATCTATATGAAAAATAAATGTCGTCATCTATAATAAAAATCATATATTAAATAATGTATTAAAATATAAAAAAAACGCAGAGTATAATAACTACAAGGAGTGCACACTGCACAGGAATTACATAATTTAATTCCCGCTCCCCATTCCATATTAGGACAACTAGATGCTCTGTGGATCTCCATTCTTTTGTTCCCTGCCTTCGAACGAAGAGGCTCAGCTCCTCTATCGTTATGCGTTCAATAAAGAAGTGGATTAGATTTCCATGGTCGTTTCATTAAACTGTGGTAGGGCCACGCAACACTCTTCTCTGTTGCACGAATGGACAGGTCTGACCGGGTAAGTACCATGACCTCACTGAAGACAGGCGTTAATTGGCAGTGCTATACTTCCGCGCTTCGTCTGGTGAGTGAGTTAGTCAGGGCCAAATTTATTAAAAGGTGGCAACGCACCTGCAACGGTAGGATGTTGCTATTGTCAATGGACGGCCGTTATCACTTAAGATCCGGTAAACCGTCAGACCGTTTGCCACCTTCTCATATAAAAAAAAAACAAAAAAAAAATCGTCACTTTGCCCCACCCGATTATAATGTGAGTCGTCAAGGCAAAAGTTAGAGTAGGAGAGACTCTTTAGACTGTTAAAACAAATCATCCAAGAATCAGAAAAAAAAATCATTAAAGAACAAAAAGTTTATAGTTGGCTTAGAATTTCTGATATAATTGGGCTATGAACTAAGAACAAATTTCCTGCGGTTTTCCCTCAACTGCTGCGGTGCTCGTATATTTAGTAACTTTTAATTGTCATTAAGATTATTTCAGCAGTAGTAGTAATAAATTATAGTTTAAAATTATGTGTATTCGTTGATAATAAAATAATAAATGAGTATCAGTTCAGTAAAGGAAAAATCTTAAAGAAATTTCACTCATATAATTCGAACGTTATCGATGTGAAAGTGAAGCAACTCTGCAATTTAGGTCAGTATAAAGAAAGTCGATTACCTTATTTAAACAATCAAATTTATAATTATGTATTTAAAAAAATAGGATTTTTCAAAAGATATGAATACATCCAAAGATATTATTATTATTTTTATTTCATTTTATCTCAGCAACAAGTACATATTCCAACCTATTACTATTATCATTTTCTATTAAATTTCGCCCATAAATCTGAATTAAATTACGGTGTTACAATTTTACGGTGTATAACTTTTTATTACAATAATTTATTTAATCAGATTTTTACATTTATTTGGTTAGATGATAATATAGGATTTCAATCATTATTTTGATTAATGAATGGGGCCATGAATCGACGATTTAATAATAGAGCAGATTATTATAGTCTTAACTACACCAATCTAAATACACAAAATATCATAACGTTATCAAAACGATCTCCGTGATAAATTTCGCGCTGAAACTCACTTTAATTTTTTTAACAAAACCTGACCGTGTTCAAGCGATTATCTCGAAGTCGTGGGTTCGATTCCCACACGGGACAACTATTTGTGCTACCCACAGATAGTTGTTTCGCATCTGGGTGTTTGTCCTCGTGCAATTAATGTTTGTAAAACGTCCTTACAACACAGGCTAAAATCATTGCCCTCACTTTAGGATAAAAGTGAGGGCAATGATTTTTTAAAAAACAAAAAAAATATATATATTTAATTATATATGTAAAATATATTTAATACATATGACAAGTGGGATAAATTGTTATTGCAGTTATTTTGTAAAAATTGACAAGCAAGCAAGCGGTTCACCTAATTTTAAGAGAATACGGCCGCTTTCGGACATCTGTAACACCTGAATTGAAGAGGCGTTGCCAACATATAAGCATTGTGCATTGGTTACCTCAACTAACAAATAAAACGTTAATTGGTTAAACGAAATGAATTATTTTTATTAAAATAGGTAATTTATTAAGAAATTTCCAGTTTCATCTTTTCAAAGACATCGCGAAGAAAATTATTACGGTTACGCGGAAGGAAGAGGTTAAATTTAAAATTGAGCTTATAGTATTATTCACTGATATAATTTTTCTTTTACAATTGTTCAGAATATTTAGTTCAAAGTATGTCAAAAACTCATTTGCTTCTACAGCCATAAAAGTTACTGCAGGGAAATACGCGTTGCATTTCATTTTGCCGCGTGAACCATTAAAACATAATTAAAATAAGTTATTCATAACACTCTGAATAGCATTTTTAAAGCCTTTTTAGGTGGGTTTCGTTAAATATACGTCGTTGACATTTCTATTTGAGTTATTATTTGTTAATTAAAATATTGAATGACGATTGGCCAATTAGGAGGATAACTATCCTGTCATGGTGTTTCGTTATTGGTGGATTTACAAAAAATAGGTGTAATCCGAAGCATGTTCTTAATTTGGTTGCTGAACCCAAAGACGGCACAATAAAATTATCACAAAGCACAATATTATCGGTATGTCGTAGGTAACTTAATTTTAAAATTCTGTGATTTTTGAAGTTTTAAGTGTTATTGGTAAATATTTATATTTTTATGCAACATTTTACTCACTTATATTTTTAATCAATATACAGGGAGACTTTTCTAAGTGTATCCATTCTTTTAATTAAATTCTAGACATAAACAGTGGTAATAAAAAATTATAAATATTCTAAATCACCAATCGTAAGTAATTAATTACATTCATTCGAACTTATCTAAAAAAGTGAGTGATTTATACGCAACTCATTTATTTTACGCGCGATCATTCATAACTAACACGCACACAAGTTCGTTTGTGTTTGTGAACAGTAAAATTTAGGTATTTATGAATGACTACCGCATTGTTTACAAGTTCTGTTGTTTAGGGAATAGAATGGTAATTTTTTTGGATATAAAAAGTTTGTTTATATTTCAATAAACGATTATACTACCGAGTCTGAACCTCCTGTGTAAATTTGGGCACCTTTAAAAAAGCCTCCCTGTACAAAGATCATTATCGAAAAAATTTAATAGAAATAAAATTGTGATCTTTTGTTGAATGAATTATTTTATCCTTGCCGCTGTCCAAAAGTAATCATTTCTAACTTTTTTATGTGAAAAGTTGCTAAGCGCGCCTGCTCGCGACGTGCTCGATCTCCTGACGTTTATTGAATACACGTCGACTATGGGCATCTACTACACCCGAGGGTTGCAGATGCGTTGACAAACATTTGGAAGTTAGGCTCCGGCTACCTCACTCACCAGAAGAACCGCGAAAGTATTATACTTCTACTTCATGCCGGACTTCTGTGAGGTCGTGGTACTTACCCGGACGAGCCTACACATTCATGCAACAGTGCTGCGTGGCCCTACCACAGACAACC
Source organism: Iphiclides podalirius (assembly GCA_933534255.1). NCBI lineage: Eukaryota > Metazoa > Arthropoda > Insecta > Lepidoptera > Papilionidae > Iphiclides > Iphiclides podalirius. The sequence goes on along the minus strand of OW152822.1, from coordinate 7,538,427 downwards.
TTTTGCCTCCTTTCTCGTTTATGTCTAATTGCATTAGGATATTACTGTCATTACCTAGTTTTGGGCGTTTAAAGTATCGACTCTTCTACCTCAGTATATAATTTTATTAAGATTATAATAACTAGCTATTGAACACGAAAAACAATATTTTCACGTAATCTAATTTCATTAAAAACGAATACTTATTTGCAAACAGCATTATTTTGGGCGATAAATAAAACCGGGATGAGTATGATTTAGATCGAGGGAAATTTAGGTCATTACAGCTGGAGCGTGCCAGATGGCTAAAGCATCTTCCAAATGAGGTATCGGAAATTTTCCGATACTACTAAACCCGACTAGAGGTTTTGTAAAGGGTAAAATCTTTGGCGAGAAAATATATCGATTTATTATGTATAAATAATAAGACTACAAATATATACACAAATACAAATTATTATAAACATAAATTATTGTTTTGGAAACATATAGAACATGACTGTTCATTATTTAATAAACAACTAAAATCAAAGAACCAGGTACTTACGTAATAATATTTGCGTCAGATGAAGCTTTAATAGTCTTAGGACTGAAAGCAAAAACATCAGTTAATACAAGGTAATAATCCCTATAATATTAACATTTTATCTCCATTTGAGGTACGAACACTAACAGTGTTTGTAAAAAGATGGAAATTGAGGATGTATTTAATTATATATATGATACTAGTTATCTTTTGCTGGGAAATATCTTTAACGTAACTATTTTTATAGGAATTTGTCAATAAAGAAGCTTAAAATTATTATAGGAATCACTTACGCTATGAGTACACGTTTCAACTGTAGTTTTGTCAATAAGTGTAGATATCGAATTGAAATAAATATGTTATCATAATCTAATTATTAAATTCTACGATTAATTATTATAAAAAAATACCAAATATTTTTTCTTCGGCTTAGAGGCAAATTGTTAGTTAAGTCGGCGTAATATAATCAGGCTAAAAGGCTCGAAGGACACGAGAAAAGAAATATGACATCGACTTACGCTTGTTATTTATTTAGACATCATTTAAAGTAACTGAGCCTACATTCAGTGGTTGGATGGTCTGCCGAAGATACGATGTACGAAATACGTGTAAAATTATGTGTCTAGGCGAGAGAAGCCACAACAGTTAGCAGTAGCATTGTATTAAAAATTATTAAATTAATATCACTACATACTATAAAACAAAGTCGTCCCGCTGTCACTGTCCTTATACAGCGTGTCGTTACAACCCCGACAATAAATGAACACACGTCTAATGCGACTTGCCAATAATCATTAAAAATATAAACTTTAAAAAAATCCATAACTAAAAAAAATATTTTTCAAACAAACTAATTAAATAAGAAACAAAATTTTGTAACATCTTATACAACTACAACTGACTGATTCATACATTCAGAGACTTTTCCATTCATTGCCACAGGGTCACATTACAAATCTCTCCTTCTAACAGTATGTTTTATCTCTTTTAAATTCATTCAACCCATTCATGCTTTGTGACCTTTAAAAATGAACTTTACGTTACAGTTTTATACGTAAGGGTGATCTAAAATTGTTTGTTTTGGAAAATTTAATAACTCTGTAAATATTTATGTTTTAAGAATGTAAATGTTTAATACAATTTCAAAAAGTAATCCTCTATACGTGTGTTCATTTATTGTCCCGGTTGTAACGACACGCTGTATATGCTTAGATCTTTTAAACTACGCAACGGATGCGGTTTTCTTTAATAGATAGAGCGATTCAAGAAGATGGTTTTTATGTATAATTCATGCATAATATAGCAGAGAAACACTGATCATTTTAGAGGTTTCTAATGCGATGTCGAAAAAAACATTCAGCATTGCATCCGTGCGAAGCCGGGGCGGGTCGCTAGTGAGTAATATAATAAAACCGAACTAAATGAGAACATGATTTTCAAAACTAAGAGGTGTTAATTATTGATATCTGATAGCACTTAAAACTTATTTTCAAATCATAGATATAAATAAGAAATATGTGAGTGTCTTGCACACGAACATACGGTTGCTACCAAGTTCCTTCCATAGTATATTATTATTGATAAACATATTAATTTGAATGGTCTGCCGAAGACACGAAAACAAAAATACCAGTACTCTTTGTTTATGAAAAAGACATTAAATGCATTGATAACGGTTCAATTAAATAACTTGCAATTATAGGTAAATGTCAAAAAGGTGTTATTGGTTGCCATGTTAATTTCGTAACGATTCCTCTTCCGAGTCGTGACGGAAAAATTTTTTTTCTTCTTCAGGTTTTTTCATGGCTTATCCGCCAAAATCGTACCGTGCGGGACAAGGAACTTCATCCAAATGAAATGAATTGATCAACTTTTCTTCGTACGATCGTTGTAGTATAATTACGAATGCTGCAGAGTGTGTTGTCGCAGATGTCGGAAATTACAAACATTCGCCGTTGGAACAACCCTCATTACACCAAATGCGCTAGTAACGAGTCGTGTGCCATATGACCAAAATAGCTTCAGTCCCCGTACCAGATAACAATGGCTTTAGAAAAAATGCTCATAACAAGACAAGCGAGAACATTGGGGCATTGTTAACCGCCGTTCTTTGATTATATACTTGACTAGATGGAGCACTGCTTAACAAACGTGTTTAGGGATGTCTGCTTCAAATGATTAATTTAAGTTTTCCCCATTATTTAATAAGATGAAAATTAAACAAAATATTTTCAAATATGGTTGAATAAAGTAATTTTTATTTTGTAGATTAGTAGTTTTATTTGTTTTAGTAACAACAAGAAAAAAATACAGTAGATTATAGATTAAAATCCGTTTCTAAAATCTGCTGTATAATCGCTCACCAGTGATTTTGAAAATCGTACGGAATCCCGAGGAAATACCTGTTTTTCATTACCGTTAAGTAGCAATTATGTAAACTAACAGCTCCATCTATTAAAAATATCTGATTAAATTTAACAACTGCGTTCTGATTCGTATTATAACGTTTCTTTTTATTTGTAACGAAAACATGCAGATTTTTTAAAATAAATTACTTTACTTTTGGACAAACTAAATGTAATAAACTAGAATAACAGCATTATACAAACATAGTTCACATGTGGTGATAAATAAAAATGGTGTCTTTCATGTCGCATGAGAAGACAATTTACGTCGGAACCTATTTCCACATCATATGCTACGTTACTGATTTAGGCAAAATGGTCCTACTAATAACATTTTTAAGCCAAAATTTACTAAAATTTCCGTAGTAAAAAATTGGAACCACGCCTAAAACCAATAAGACGTGTTTGTTGTCTACTGTGTCTGTGTACTTAACGGCCATGCGTGATTCTTCATTTTGTCCGAGGACCTTAAATTACATTAAAATTTACCAAGAAAGAAATTAGATTATTCAACAAAAATTGTCTTAAAGTTATTTAGACTCGATAGAAACTTTCGGAAAATCGCTCCACGTAGCAACTCAGCGTGTTGTTTTATTTAGAACCCGAAACAACACATTAACATTTTGATTAGAGATACACCTCTTTAACCCCATAGCAGTTTTATAATTGGACAGAAACATGTTTGAATGAATAAAACCTAGTTCGTGTTGTATTTTTTCAAGGAAATTCCAACTGGAGGAGTAAATTTTTTTCATACTGTATTTACTTAAAAAAAGTTTAATACATAAATAAGTAAGGCATAAAATAAGAAAGTATTTATATGACAAAGAAATACATACTCACCTGCTAGATATTTTTGCTGGTCTTGTTACACAAACTTGTAAATCATCTGGGTTTCTTCAATTATTTCGCATAAAATACAATTTCAGCTGTCGAAACCATATATTTTCAAGGTATTAAAGTAATATAATTAAATATAATCCGCTATTTGTATGGCAAAAATAGTTTAATATGTGTATAAGTTTTTCCTTAGTAAGTGTTTATGCTGCATGTAATGTAATAACTGCATCAAAATAATTCGATAAATAAATCTTCAAAATTAGATTAGATTAGATTTAGACATATTGCCATTTCAGAAGAGAAAAAATTAAGGGAAGACACCTAATAATTTGGGGATATGTATAGCCAAACTATTGACTAATTTCAGATTGAAATTTGACAATTTACGAGTACAAAGTATACCTTCAAATATATGAATATAGTATATAATTTTAATCTTAAAGTATGTCTTAAACACAACAACTCCTTTGCGTGTTTAGTCGTAAATAATTACGATACAACAAAACGCGTTGAAGCCTATAGTTATTTTAATAGTTTTTGCGCTAACCATTAAAATGTCGTTAATGTAAATTACTCGTATCCATAACGTACTGATTAACGTTAGAGTTTTTAAAGACTGTTTTTCATTATGTTAAAAGTTAGCGAACGAGCAAGTGGGGAACCTGATGCCCATACATCTATAACACATGACGGACTGCAGATTATCTCACAAACATTGAAGAGTGGGTCCCGCTTACCTCACTCACCAAACGAAATGCGAAAGTATTATATAATACTTTCACTTCACGACGGTATTTTTGAAGCAGTGGTACTTTCCCGGACTAATGACAAGTGGACGTATCAGGGAGATAAGAATCCCGCCGGATAACACTACACCCACAGCTAGTGTAACAACAAACACAATAGTTCACCCTCGCATCCGACCACGGCGAGACCAACACAACGCGTACAAAGGGTACATCCGCGTTCCAGGGCGGTCCAGGGATTAGCTAAAAACACAGTCGACGATCATCAGGGTCCCAGTCGGAACCGCAACCTCGATGGCCCTTAGATGACATACCATAGTTAAATGCACGCACGAGGACATGCGCGGCCCTACGCACAGCGAAGGGCCCGAACCCGTGGGTTCTGGCTAGCCCACCGGTTCTGCGTCAGATGAAGCTTTAATAGTCTCGGGACTTAAAGCAAACACATCAGTTAATACAAGATACAAGTGGAGATAAAAAATTAAAATTTAAAGTTCAGCAATATTAAAATAAATTTAATTCTTTTCACATTCACGATTTTACACACCCATACCACGGTTGTCGGTTTTGGTTGTTTTTAACTTTATGTTTTACGTTGTACTTACTCGTTTTCATGATGATATTGAAAGAATTATATTTTCATAATAATTCAACAATAATTTCAATAGAAAAGAAGGCAATACCTTTATTTCAAATACTAATTCATAGTGAAGATAGAAACAAAAGTTGTAAATCATATTGAAGGTATTATAGGGCAGAATCTCGGAACTCAGAAGGTAGGTCAAACCATCATAAATAGACTTTCACTCTCCTTTTACAAGTCTCTGTTTGAGTTTCATATGAAGCTAATTATTCTAAGTCCACAATTTTAACATCGGAAAATATTTAATTTTAATTTTTTTATAGCATTACAAAGATAGCTAATAATCTATAGCATAACAATCAGACTAATGTGGGGAAATTAGGCATCGACCCATTTAGTCAATTATAAAAATTATTGTCTTATGATTGCCGCCTGACATGTTTGGAAAAAACTGTGTAGCGAAGACTCAAGTTAGTAGTAGTTTTTTACTCTTTCATAAATCCTCCGTCCAAATATCTACATAGTTAACAACGAAAATTAAATAACGCTATACGGGCTCGGTGAAATCCTTTTCATTTAAAATATTTGACAAACTTAAAACTTACACAGTTAGCTAGTTGGGAAAAAAACAAAACACAAACCTCGTTTATGGGTGACAACCCGCGTTAGAACGTTATGTTAGAACAACCCACGTTACATCAAATGCGTTAGAATATATATGTACCATAATATGTTTTAACGTGCGCAGTTACAATGACAAACTTTTTTATTTTTCTTTTGTTACAAGAATTACTAGCGGTAAATGTAAATAGGCAACAAAAATTTCACACTTTTCTATAAAATTTAATTGCACACTCCTCAATTTAACAAACTAGAGCAAATTTTCTTAAGAAAAATATTGGCTCGATAAAATATGCTCACTCGCGTTATAATTGTCATTAATCAACAAATCTGCGTACATCATGTTATAAAATGCGAAAGTTGTGAAACGAAACATGACATTCAAAAAGGGCTATAATCAACTTGTCGTTAACACAAAACTTATTATTTGCAAAGTGATCCGATAAAATTTTCCTGAATTATTTTAGGAATTTTTATTGTCCTCTCAAAGGCTTTCTGATTCATACTAAAATATTTTCAAATCTTATTAATGAATATGGTTACTATTACTACATGTGTACATTTTCTTACATGTATCGCGTAAGTTTTAAATTCTGTCACGAGACCTTGCTAGAACGGATGTCCGTGTTGTCGATGAATCTGTTCAAATGAATATTTCGAATATAGAAAGCCAGTAAAAGACGCCTTTCAGGACTTCATTGGTTCCTTTCCTTAGGATTTCAAAAGTATCAATGGAGTCCCATTAAAATATCAAGTGTATCGAAAATTATAGCCAATATATAACAATAATAAAGGTAAAAGATATATATATATAGCAAAATAAAGTGGTTTACCTAATAATAGTAGAAAGAGGTACTCTTTAACGATTCAATGTAGTTCTAATTAATTCGTAGTTAGAGAGAGGGTCGGATGTGGGCTGCTGATCAAGTCTCTCATTTTATTAATTGCACGAAATTCCTCCTTCAACCATAATTTGAAAGTGTTACAATGTCGCTGTGAAGACAGAAATTAAAAGGGTTTTTATCGCATCGCTTTCGTGGTAAATGTTAACACATTTTAAAAATGTATCAGATTTTTCAAAAGAAACTATTATATAAGGTATGTATCGGAACATTGTTTATTACATTGACTTAAATCTTTATAAAATTTCGGATATTGGTACTCATTTGGGCAGCTTTCTTTCACAATATTTTAATTACAAACAAATTTTTGACTATTTCAGCAAAAACAAAGCGTAACAGGATATTGGCCATAAATCTTCGAAGCCAATTACGGGAATAAAATGGCGCGAGCAATTATACCGCATTGTTGAGCTTCTTCAGATTCATCTCTCTTATATCTTGTTTAGCAAATGAAAATAATTAAAGGGAACAGATTATATTAATGATAAATATTGGAAGGAGGGAATTTAATGCAAGAGTTAATTTAAAGCTAGTAAATAATAACGATCATAACATAATTTTACAGTTATGTTTTGCTTATTATTTAATAATTTAGTGCTTTTAGATGAACGAATCCTTTATATGATTTAAATATATATAACTTTGTAACAATGCTATTAAATTTGTGAAATGATTATGAAATTGAGCTCTCATGTTTCTTTTTTATTATTATGACATCAAAACTTTAGATTGAATGAAAAGATTCAAGATTTATGCGGAATAATTGATCACCTAAATCACCTTGTATAAATTTCAACCTAAACCATATATCGCAATTCATAAACGCATGTATATAACCTAAACACCGAATTTTCGGCTCAGCACAAAACAGTACCAACATTCCGCTGCATTAAACTTATATTTTATGACTTATATCAGTGTTGACAAGCTCTGAATAATAGCAAAAAAGTTCCATGTACATTTTCACACGTTTTCTTGTACGCTATTTTATATAACGAATTTACTACACGGATTGTAACACGTGCAGGATATGGAGATCAAATGTTCAGATCATGACAATTTTCTTTCCTCGACTGCCATACCTTTCTTACTGATAATTATTTATAAACTTGCTTATTATTTATTTCAAACGTGATAGGTGATGAGTCTTCTTCGATTTTTAGTGATTACCACTGCGCATGGACATCTAAAATACCCGTGTGAATTCGGAAAATGCAGTGCTTGCTTTAACATATATGGACCCCGATTAACTCAATTATCTGACGAAGCGCAAAAGATTAATACTGGAAGATTCACATCCGATGCATCCAGGCATGGTATTTCCCCCGATGAGCCTGTCTGTTCATGCGATAGCAGAAGCTGCTGCGAGTCTCTATCACAGTTTTGATATCATTAGTCTTGGTCAGAAGGTCTTGCGTGAGATCGTGATACCTCTGCCACATATATATGTTCAATTGTAAAGACTTGTTGACCATAGAAATACCAGTACAGTTATCAAAATTTGTGATATACGGTAGTGCATACAGTGCAGGATCGAAATTAGCCGCAAATCCATTATGGATTAGATGAAGGATTCGATGAGTGGAAAACGCTTTCATTCTCCAATGAATATTCATGGAGCTCTAAATGTACATCCTAGATGCTCTGAAGTTATTTCCTTCCGGTGGCACTTCTGTTCTATATATGTCTATTCACCGAGATTTTGTAGCTTTGTAGAAACAATACTCTTAGCAGAATAACATTCTGAGTAGTTTTAATGGTAGAGTACGGTTCAAGTTTCATGTTAAATACTTGAATTACTATATATACTGCCCATACAGCAAATGTTCCGACGACAAAATGACGACTCCTGCACTAGGAAAGAATTATTGTTTAGCGGGAAGTTTCACAATTATGAAAATGTTGTAATAAAACTACGTCACAGACTCAGAATATGATTTATGGCTATAACTAACACATAAATATTTATCACATGTGGGGATCGAACCCACAACACGATAGTTGCCTCGGTGAACACTTGACCATTGAGGTAAATTTAAATTCATGCATGTTACCTTTTCTAAGCATTGTTTGTGCATTAGTCTTGACTTGAAGAAAATGAAATTGTTGTTACTGGTGTGTTATCGCTTTGTTATGTGTGCTTATTTCGCTTAATACTACACCTTATACGGGGTAACATTAATGTTGTTATTATATCGTACTACAGAAAAATTATATTAAAAAAAGAATTGCATTTTATGATTAGTCAAATTATAAATTTGAAATAAAAATCATAAGTTCAAAGTTTTCATTGGTTTCAATGAAATAAAGTTAACGTTACCTCATCAATCAGATTTGTCACTACAGGCTTAACTGAGATTACTGTTTAGCTGAATATAAATGCGGTTATGCTTATACGGTGCATGGTGTACAAACATACCTTTACGAGGATTATTTCTCAATTAATGATTTCATTAGATTTGCGTCCGCAATGTTTTGATTGCCATTGGTATCCTAACCTTACGAGGTTCGGTCTTCAAAGTTTGAAATAAAATAAATAAAATCGTTTGATAGTACTGAATAAAAATCTCAGTTTTATGTTGACATCTTCTGCAAAACTTCAAAAATTTCATCTTGTGCATTACAGTACTGGTGCTACGGAATAACGATTCTATCTTCCTATTGCGTCCACTCTATTATTTTTAAATTAAACAAAACTTTTTTATTTCAAGATTGTGCGATATTTAGAGGATACCAATCGATAGATAATAGTATCAAACTTATGTTTCTTATTTCAGTTACCATAAACCTATAGTTTCAATGATAAAAATTCCTGAATAACCTTCATGTATTGTAACATAATAAAAATATTTTAAACGATATTAATTACTCATTTATTCAATGAAAGAATAAAATTGTTTTCTTATCCGTCACCACGCTCAAAAAGTGTAACTTGAATTAATATTAAAGAAAAAAAATACTTCATAAATAAAAAATAAACAAATAATTATAATTGCGTAAGTTGATAAAAAATGCAATGCAATAATAGCTTTACCGTGGCTTTTCCCGAGTACCACGGGTTTTTTATTTATTTAAAACACATAAGCTGATGTTCTTGTTATACTAATTATTCTCTCTTTTAAAACGGTTAAAAATTATGAAGGATAAAAGGTTGTATTACTATATTGTTATTTTTGAATATTTTTGTTATATTATTATGTTTTCTAATGTGATTAAATATAGATACTTGGTCTATGAATTAAAGAAGAAAGAAAAGGAAATTTAAATCGATCGTGATTTTTACATCATTCGAAAGACGCGGCAGTTTTAATTAAAACGGCTCGATAAACCTCTCGGCCCAACTTCCTCTACAGACGTCATTAAAAAGATCCTTTGCCAATTCTAAATCCAATACCAGTCTGAGGGAACCGGCACTCTAAACGAATTCAATTCATTAGGAGAGCATAGCACAACGACGTAGTCAATGTCACTTTATATACAGTTCTTTTCCATTTTAGGGTTCCGTACTCAAAGGGTAAAACGGTATCTTTTTTCGTTATTAAGACTCCACTGTCTGTCTGTCCGTCTGTCACCAGGCTGTTTCTCATGAATCCTGATTTAGTTAAGACAATTGAATACGACCAGAGATAATGTATAACTGTTGCCGCTATAACAACAAATATAATAATAAACTGGATAAAAAATATTGAAGTGGGGCTCCTATACAACCAACATAATTTTTTTAACCGTTTTTATAGATAATGGTACGGAACCCTTCGTGCGCGAGTGCGACTCGCACTTGGCCGGTTTTTTAAATTCTTACTGCAATTCTATTTTATTTTATAGAATTCTCTAGAAGATTTTATATAACATTGTAAGAAAACCTTTAGAATTACATCTGAGGTGCTGGGGTTAAGCCTTAAGCAATCAAAACTTAGGATTTTTCTCTAATAGCTTAAAATTTTATAAAATTCTGCAATATTTATTTAGCTCTCAATATTTGTCTCTTAATAATCTTACCAATAATAATATGGTAAATTTTATGCTGTGTGTGTACAACTTTAATATTTTATTTCACAAAACCTATTATTATAATATAAAATGTCATTTGTATTTCAGAATTTTAAACACCTAATGTTGGGATTCAGCGAATAATCTTAAGCTTTTTTGAATATTTATCATCCCCGGTTATGCTTTCAGTTTGAAACAATAAATGTTTTGTTCGGTGCAAGTTTGATATCGATATACTTCAGATTCAAATATTCTTCAGATAGCCTGCTTCTTTACTAGAAAAATTTTTTTCAGTGTCCATACTCCATAAGCTGGCGGCATCCCTACCTCCTAGTAGCTTGCATTATTCGTCGTCTTCATCTACTTGACATTAATCCCGGCTATTGCCAGTGACTGCCATCCTGCTCAAACTCCACTTTGCCCGATCTTTAACCTCCTCGGGGGTCAGTCCATTGGCTCTCATGTCCTCCTTAACGACGTCCAGCCTTCGCTTCCTTGGGTGCTCAGGAGGTCTAGTTCCTGGGACAGGTATATCAAGGCATATCCTTCCGATATACTTTTCCGACCGGCGTGCTACTGGGCATACCATCCCAGGCACCACCCCTGGAGTTTATCTTATATGTCACGGACCCTGAGACTGTCTCGAATGAATGCGTTACGTATGTGATCGGTCCGTGTGATGCAACACATCCACCTTAGCATCTTTATCCATGTGACGTGAAGCTCTTGAGTTCGCCAAGATAGGGCTGACCAGCACTCGCTACCATACAGAAATACCGGTCGGATGACCTTATTATGTTACATTAGTCTCTCAGTTTTCTTGGAGTCAGAGTAAAGCAAAAAAATACATATAATGTTTTAAATTAGTCTTACTTTTTTATGTGAAAAGTTGCCAAATAAGCAGATGATTCACTTGATGGTAAGTGAATACCGCCGCCCATGAACATCTGCTACACCCGAGGGTTACAAATGCGTTGACAACCTTTTGTCATCTTTCCACTTTACGCTTGTCTTCTGTGAGGTCGTGGCCCTTTCACCGGAAAATCTATAGACCTTTCTTTGAAAGTATAGGCCATTGGATGAGGATAAATATTTCTTAAAACGTATGCTTACCTCCGAGGAAGTCTATTCATTCCGTTCACTTTTTTATGTGAGTGGAGTATAAAGCCTATATAAAGAAATAAAGATAAATATAAAGAAACAAGAGCTTAAGCTTAAAGGAGCTTAATGTCTTGTAATTACCGTTAAATACCTTTTAGAGACCGCTGCGCCAGATCTCTTTTGTCAACTGTCATTACAGTATCTTTTTCAATAATTAAATCATTTATTTCACATTAAACTTAAATATGTCATTTTATCTATTCTTTGTTGTAAAAATTGATGTTATATCTTATCCTTTAAACGAGCAATTCTTGTATATATATATATATATATATATATATATATATATATATATATATATATATATATATATATATATATATATATACATATATACATAATCGGAATTTCGGAAACGGCTCCAGCGGCTCAAGCTCGGAAGTGGCTCCATTTTCATGAAATTTAGTATGTGCGTAGATTTGGGGGCGAAAAATCGATCTAGCTACGTTTCATTTTTAGAAAATGTCCTTTTATCCCTGTTTTCAGGGAATGAAAAATATCATTCGAATACGACGGTAAATTTCGCCGCAAAAAAAAAGTTACAATAGCTCGGTCGGTAATCGAGCGGCCCCAAAATAGACGGCCGTGGTTCGTGTCACGATCATTTACACATTTATTTTCTTACTTTTTTTTCGATTCCGCTTTACCAAAAAAAAAAAACAAACCGAGCAAAGCTCGGTCCCCCGGGTAATGAATATTAACGGCTGTTAAATTTCAAGTAATTTGAAACATTATAATAATTTAGTTAGTTTGTTAAAATTTCTGTCTCAGACTTTTAGTGAATGAGTAAACATTTCTTTTTCTGTGAATAATAAATTAGCCAAGATCTTTCAGTCAGGAAAACTATGAGTTACTAGGATTTACACAGAACAGCCATACGAAAGCTAGCCTTGCAGCCAGGACTTGCCATTGTGTAAGTTCTTTAAAAGTCGTGATGATGTCCAGGCGGTTATATAATTCAATATACTCGAGCAACCTGCGGTCAAATCCGGGTGCTGTCACCAAAAAAATCAAGTAAGTAATAAAGTAAGTGCTTGCACATCAATCATTGGAGGACGAAAACGTCGTGACGAAGCCTGCATATTTTTTAAATAATAAACCAAAAAAATCGAAGATATTTAAGTCTGTCTAACCGCAGTGGGATCGCTTGGTAATACTCGCTGTACAGAGGAAGGATTACTCATTAGTGAGATACATATTGGCTGTTACTTCACTACATAGTGTAAAACAATGTCGTCCCGCTGTCTGTCAGTCCCTTAGATCTTTAAAACTACGCAACGGATCTTGATGCGGTTTTTTTACTAGATACAGTGACTTAAGAGGAAGGTTTATGTGTACACATTGCACCCTTGCGAAACCGAGGCGGGTCACTAGTTACTTTTATATTACTTAAAATTATTTTTATTCCCTAAAATAAAAATTTACTGAACCGAATAATGCTTCCAACTCCGGCTGTTTATAAGGCCTAAATGGCGCGGCTTTTGTCGGTGAACTAGCAAAAGCATGAAACACTGCACGGATTTTGTAGAGAATTTTCGGGAATTATTCCCTTGACTAATTACTTCCTATTGACTTATATACTCAAATTTTCATTTCATTACATGTCACATTTTTATCGTAGTTTCAACTCTTCGCATCTTCAAATCCAATGTGATTAACGTTTTATCTTAAACTTTGTTCATAAATCTGACTAAAATTACTTAAGACAATTTATGACTCTCGCTGTAGCTTTAGCCTTTTGTTACAGTAATTTAATGAAGGCATATTTTTTAATTTGTTCGATAAGATAATAAAGGCGTTCAAAGAGGCCATGATAAGATATGGAAGGAAGAAAGTAGATAAGTCAAACTAAGTGCGTTAACTGGTTTAACTGCGGATGTTTTCATTACGGATGTATCGAACAGAGAAATACCGAACATAAAAAAAAGCCTATCATAATAACTCCAATAAACAAAACAAAGTAATTTAAAAAACAAAATACAATATTTAGAAAATTGCATGAGTAAAAGCTTCTGAAATCTTGTTAAAATATTGTTGTATTTAGTGAAGAAATGGCCTTAAATTATGTTTTGCGTGAGAATTTCCAGTTGAGAGGATTATGACTTCCTTGCGAATAGCAACCCCTCAGTAAATTATTTCTGTGAACGGCTTTCGTAATACAAAATATATGTTAATGAATTATTAGAAAGTACGCGAATTTAATTTTATATCTTTGAACTGGAAATACTTCTCGTATAATTGTCTTAGTGATCATTAAAATGTAAGAAAATAATTATGTGAAGTTTCATTTTTTATTACATGTTAACAAAATATAAATTATGTTTTTGGCCAGTTTTTTCTCGATCAACTTCAATTAGCACGGTTTTGATGTAAGCTCTTCTTTATACACATACACGTTAGACGTGTCTGTGGAGTGGTTGTGTGTATTGATTGGTTGGTTGCGGCTTTTTGAAAGCACTCCATCTTTTTAATTATCGAGTACATTCAGTAAGTGGACACTACGTATTCGATTTAACAGCTTTTATTTCTTATGACTGTAGCACTGTGACTCATTTCGCGAATATTCTTAGTTATTTTAACTTTTGAAGCACCAAAACGATACTTAGCACTCAACATTTGGTACCTGTTGAGAGAGCTTTAGTGAGGTCCGCATAGTACATGACCAGTTACCGATTTGATTTGAAGCAAAATTAATGTTATTATTTGTAATCTACATGTATATTAAGACGTGAAGCAACAACCTTCTCTTTCTACCACTTTTAAAGAAAATTGCGCGAACGGAGGAGTATGACGTTTCCCGCACTTATGGTTTATGTAGAGTAAAAAAATATTAGCATTTTGCACTGCTTCAAAATGCTAAAATTTATTTTGAATAATGCATAAAAAATAAGTTAAATAAATTAAAAAAAAAACATTTATAACTCAATTATGGTCGATTTCGATCACTGGATGACCAATAAATAGTATGTGTAAATAGTCAAAACATACCTACTTTGCTTTTTCAGGCATAAAAATACTGGAGTATAATATTTGTTGTTGTTTCCACCAAAAAAACAACACTGTAGAGAAGTTTTTGTGGTCTTCAGAAAGTTTTCTATCTATAAGACAGTAATATCGTGTCTTTAAAATTTTCAGGAGAAATTCGTTGTCAAAAACAGACACATAACTTATTGTGTAGTTAATTTCTTGCGTAATTCACTTAAAAATTAAGTTAGTTTTGTTTTAGTTTATCGTTAGTGCATTAAAAACGAGTAGATTTATAAAATTATCTCCGTTTCAAAGGTAACTTTTACGACGGATATTGATAAAATTGAACCCGAATAAAGCATTATCCAAACAACTTAGTGAGCACGTGTAACAATTTTATTAAAAAAAATAACATGTTTTAGAAGTAAAGATACGTATTTCCAGATTGGACAATAAACAAAAACAGGATAAGTGTGATTTACACTGAGGGAAATTTAGGTCACTACAGCTGGGGCGTGCCAGATGGCTAAGCGTCTTCCAAATGGGGTTTTGATAAATTTCCCGATTCTCGAAAACGTAACCGATGGAACTTTATAAAAGAAAAATTATTTTGAGATAATATCTCATAACATGTAAAAAACTATTATATTTCTATCTAATGCTATCCATACACGTTAATGTTGTAAGCTCATTTAAAATAGATCGAATGATTAAAAAAGCTGATTGTAGCGGGAGTTAAATGATAAGACCTTAGAATATAAAACTACTTAGTCTCTGAAACGTTTAATATGTCAAGAATTAAAAATTAAAACAAAATAACGTATATCCGTAAAACATATACGAACCGATTTTATAATTTTTCGTCCTAAAAATGTAGTACATCTCATCATAACATCCACACATTTTATTAGTTTTGTGACATATTGTCAATTATCTTAGCGTGTTAAAAAGAATGATGAATGCTATGGAAAGAGTAGTGCTTGGGGTTTCTCTACGAGATCGAATCCGAAATGAGGAGATCCGTAGAAGAACTAGAGTTACTGACATAGCAGAGCGAGTCAGCAGGCTAAAGTGGCACTGGGCAGGGCACATAGTTCGAAGAAACGATGGCAAGCGCAGCGTAGGAAGGCCTCCCACAAGGTGGACGGACGACCTAGCCAAGATCGCAAGGACGCGTTGAATGCAGGCCGCTAACGACCGGTCGAAGTGGAAGTCAATGGGGGAGGCCTATGTTCAGCAGTGGACGTCCTGTAGGTGATATGATGATGATGATGAAACAAAAATTATTAAAGTGAGAAAATAAATTAGCAAGGACATCCAATGAACCAATGTTATTTCCAACTCACGTTCAAATCGCTAATAATCGCGGCGACACACAGATACCTATTTACTTTTTAGTATTTATAATATTTAGGTGAACACTAATTTTAAAGAAATTGAGAAAAGGAAATTGGTGTTTCAGAGACATTTATATGCTACTCTTCACGTTTATGTTAAAAGGTATTTAATCTATATGTATATATAATTTTCCACTACAATTTTTTGTGTAAGTTGCATTTTCTATGTTTCTGATTTATGTGTTTACAGGACAACGTCTGCCCGGTCCACTAGTAATTTATATATTTACTAGCGGACCTGACCGACGTCCTTGTCTTTTTGTAAAGTGTACTTAGTTCCATTATTTTTTCTTATATTATAAATACTTTTTACTTTGTCCATGCCTGGTCCTATCTATACTATAATAAAAGAGTAGAATCGGCGTGTCTGTACATTGAATATTTTTATGAAAAAAATGAAAAAGGGTATCATAAAAAGTGTTATAGGAAACATAAAAACCATTTTTGGAATTTTTGTCTGTCTATCTATTAGCGATAAACTTGAAAACTACTTATCGGATTTTGATGCAGTTTTCACTGGTTACTTAAGCAAAGCTTGGGGCAGGACCTAGGCTTTGTTTCATCTCAATCGGTTCACTCAAACGGGAGATATGGGAGTTTTAAGATTAAAGCAGTGCAATCGCAAACAGTTATCACAGTTATCCTACTACTGGACTAATTTGTATGGTATTTTTGTAAGTATTTTGTAAGTATTCAAGATTAATTCTGTGCAACATTAAAGCTTTCTTTTATTGCAATTGGTTCACTGCTGTCCAATAGAAAGCCGAAAGGCTGGCTACTCTGGGCCTGTGCCCGAGAATAGGTAGTTTTGTTTTACACCAGGTCAGGATCACTAATAAGTCTCCTTGTACGGGTTTCCGCTAATTCCAAAACAATTAGGCCGTATTTTGCAGGATCGGAGGGATTTGGACTTTACAAATGGATAGAAGCTGCGCCTAGTGTGAAAAACCGCTGTACCGTTGCACTCAGTACTCAGCTTCCTTGCTGTTGCTTTGTTGCTGTTGGTTTCCGGCCCAAGGAGATTTCAATACGCAGCATTTGAAGCCGGCCAGAGTATTTTAAAGATTCCCAAAAGTAAGATCCAAGGTGCACGGGCTCTTTTTTGCAGTGTAGAGTACTGTTTTGGTACTTTTTTTGGAAAAATGGACGAAAATTTTTTGCCACTGTATTTGAACATGCGTCATCCAGGACAGGACACACGCCGGACGCTCTAGCGACTAAGACTAACAGAATATTTTAACACCGACGACAGTCTTACCGTATTTATCTACTTTGTTACTTGTTCGGCGGCAAAATATTCTCGTGCGTATTTTAGGAGTAATAAAAAAAAAATATTTCGAAGATACGTGACGTCTAACAATCCGCAATGGGTCGCGTGGTGGGCCTAATAATACCCTCTCTCCAGAAGAGGCCTTTGCCTTGCAGTGGGACATTTATCATGTATATATAAATATAGGTTGTTAATTTACATTTACTCCCGGAATTAAATGAGAAATGAAAAATGTTGTTTACAAATAAGGATAATAGGTATATCTTATCTTTTAAACGAGCAATTCTTGTATATATTATTCTTGTATATATATTCTTGTATATATATATTTTCTTGTATATATAAATATAAACGGCTCCAGCGATTTTCATGAAATTTACTATGTGCATAGATTCGGGGGCAAAAAATCGATCTAACTAGGTTTCATTTTTAGAAAATGTCCTTTTATCCCTGTTTTCAGGAAATGAAAAATATAATTCGAATATGACGGTAAATTTCGCCGCAAGAGAAAATGTCATAATAGCTCGGTCGGTAATCGGGCGGCCCCAAAACAGACGGCCGTGGTTCGCGTCACGATCATTTACACATTTATTTTTTTACTTTTTTTCGATTCCAGATCATTGCTTTCTTTTTTTTTAATTTTTTGTCGATTTGTTATTTTGTTATTTTTTCCCTTTTTTTTTAAGTTCTTTCTTTTGTGAAAAACACCAGTTCATATTTTCTTATTATTACTTAGGTAAGATCGAAAAATATTATGCATATTTCATTACTCAGTAATTTGTATCTAAATGTAATTTCTAAAATACACGATTTACCAAAAAAAAAAACAAACCGAGCAAAGATCGGTACTCCGGGTACTATCCTATTTAAATGAGGATGTATAAATAGTTATAGAATATGTTTTCAATTAAAAGGGTACTTCTTATTTTAAAAAAGTTCATTCTTTATTCCAACTACCACACAGTGTTATATAAACTCTCCAAGCCAAACCAGGTTATTTTTCTTAAAAAAATATTAATGAGTTATTTGAAGAATTTTTTTTATAATATTTCCAATTTCTAAATTTGAAATCCCTATCAAATGAATGAAATAAAAATGTAGTCTATGTCATTTACTTTTTTAATATAGTAAAAATTAATGTACCGAAGTAAGTATTAGATTTATAAAGTTCCTCATGTTATATAATCATCCAAATCTGAAGAGAGGATTGGCAAGAGAGGCAATGTTGATTATACAAATATTTAAACTTTATTCATTATATTTTTGAAACGTGGAAAGTAAGATATAAATTAAAATATTTTTTAGTTTTATCGCGTTTAAATTTCCCTCATAACAATAATCGGTGACTTAAAACAGTTCTTTAAATTCGATGAAATATGTGTGATCAAGAAATAGTTTTAATTTTAACAAATATTTTTTTTTCATATAAACATTACAAACAAACTGACCATTTTAATAATTAGGCTTTTATTGATAATTATTTTAAGTTAAAATTGAATCATCCATGCTTTTTGTATACGCACAATAAAACTTAGCAAAGCATGGATATAATATAAATGTTTGCTAAAACTGTTTTCAATAATTTTATTTTAAATTAAATAAATATTTTGCCGCACTCAAATAGTCAATTAAAAATTTTCTTAAATTTTAGTTATGACACATTTTAATTTATGGTAACGAATTTAAAAATAATTATTTAAGATACTTGTCACTTAATTTATGAATAAAGATTAATGATGTTGAGATCAGTTTTTAATTTTAACTGTCTACATCCTGATGGATGTATACTGTTAATACATTAAATACAAATGTTAATACATTTAATGAATGTCTAACTATAACAGTTATCCAAACTAATTAGGGGCAACTCATAAATGGAGTTAGTCATGTGTTGATGATAATAACTATTGTTAGTTGTTAACTAACTGACGAGAGCAATAACGTAGAAACAGTTTGTAAAGTTCACTCACACTAAATTAAATAAGTAAAGGGATTCTTATTAAAAGGTTATCCGTTCTAGAATGAAATTATTCTTCACGATCCCTTGGACAGACCACTAAAAAATAACTAAAATTTTAATTAGTTGAGATTCGTGACATATGAGGGTTTTTAAAAAAAGGTTAAATATGAAAATAATGAAACGTAGATTTCCGAGTTTTCATTTTCTTTAAATATGTATAGAGATTAAACTTTATATCTTATAATGCATAAATATGTTACTGTTTATGTCTATCAGACACGGTAATCATTCAATCCTGTATCATATAAGACATTTAAAAATGCCTTCTATTTTCTAATAATATAGCAAGGGATATTTGATATTAGAACTTTTATATTATTAATTTTAAGATATTACACACAAACTGTCAATTTTATAGAATACATCATTCATAATTTAATTTATAACAATTTCCCTTAGTTTTTTTTTATTAACTTTGGTGTTTTCATGAATCTTATCGACAAAAACATTTGGCCCGAATCGATAACGTACCATGCGGTGGCGAAATTGGTTTCGACGTAACGTGTCTTCTTATGCGACTTGGAAGATGCGCGTTTGATTTGACAACGCATTAGAGCAATGTTCGTATAATACTTTCTTAGAACTTTATTGGATGTGGTTTGAACAACGGCATAAATTGAATATTAATGACATTCTTATATAACTCCTATTTAACTTTAACTGTTTTACACCTTAAGCTCCCAATATAAGTTTTATATTATTGTGGAAAATTTACCGGCGGTTCTTCATGTTTATAATAAGTGATACGTTGAAAGAAGTTATTTCTATTTGTTTTCAAGCATAACAAATTACTGCAGTGGAAAGCGCCTCGCAGTCTTTGCTGCCGCACAGATTAATATCATCATTAAAATGCAGTTAAAGTAAATGTATTCTTTACATATTAAGCTAAGGCATATAGGTTTGTGAAAGCTCTTTAGATATTTTCTGAGGCTTACAAGTTGCAAAGCTGAAATTTATTCGTAAAATTTATTGGCGGTAGTTACTAATATTATTTTGAATATTGGTGGCAATTTTTCTTCCATAAAGAAAGGATCGATAAGGCATGAAACAAATGCTGATAACTTATATACATATGCATTTTAGCTGCTTTTGGGGCAAAACTTTTGGGCTCGCATCACCGCTAAATTGTGACGTTAAAAAAATCTATAAAGTAATTTGTTTTATTATTCTAAATTATTGTATATTGCCTTAAACTTGAATTTGAATTAGTGAGTGGTGCTTATAATTATTCATACTATAATTAATTTAAAATTAAATTGTTATAACAAAGTCATTAATTTAAAACTTTTTGTTAACACGTATGATTAAAAATTAATTTTAATAATTGCTTCAATGAAAATATTTCAGGCTACATGTTTAGATGGCAACATAAAATTTATTTCCATAATATTATATATAATATAATGGTTTGGACGATATTGATTAGAAACTTATCACAATATTGTGGAGTAATTGTAACTAGTAATTGGTAAATTAACCAAATAAGTTTACAGTGCCAGATATTTTAAATCGGCACCAAAACGTAGAGTAGAGTAGGATAAGTACTCCCATTTAAAAAGTATTTTATAAACCATCTTTATGTCAAATATAAATTTTAGTCATAAAATAAAACGAACATTTAACTTGATTTTAAATAATCCTAAAATAATTGACGTCCATGACTATCATACTTAAAGGACAATTTAACAGGGAATTTACAGCAGTAATAAGAGATAAGTAGTCATTACTCCAGATAAACGTTTAAACGACTGAAAGGACAGCGTTGAGCTGAAAAATAAAGCATTATACCAAAGCACTTAGCGAAAATTAATTTCTCAGGACTATTTTATGTTTGATCTATTATATCTATTTGATCTCTCGTTTATTAGTTTGAAGTCAATATCATGACGAAAGATATAGTAAATATCTCTTTGGTTTTTCAATAATAAAGTTAGAAAATTATACAAAATTTAATTAAATATGATCGGTTTAAAACTTAAAGAGCGTGTTCTTGCTTTATAGGCAAATTAATAACGTTAATGAGAATATATTACATGGATTTTTGAAATAGGCACAATTCGTTGATGCACCAAAAATATTACTTGATAGGTACTATAATAAATATACAGCGTGTCCTTACCATCGCGACAATAAATGAACACACGTCTAACGCTTCTTGCCAATAATCATAAAAATCTTAACGTTAAAAAAATCCATGAGTAATTTTTTAAACCCCTCCACTAACACAAACTTTTGTATGGGAATATACAAAAGTGTTGTTTTTAGACTTTTTCAGGCAATTTTTTTAATTTTTCTCTCCCTAATTCCTCCATCCATCCTCGTACTTCAAGGAATATTATAAAAAAAGAATTAGCGAAATCGGTTCAGCTGTTCTCGAGATTTGAGCTTAGCAACACATTCAGGGATTCATTTTTATATAGAGAGATAAACAACGGATTTATTATTTTATATTTCTTTTTTCAAAGTTAAATTTTACCAAAAGAATTAGAAATGAATTTCCATTATTTAAGCGATTACACATTACAAAATGAAAAAAAAAAAATTACGGATTCATCGCGTTCATTTTCCATTTTCTTTGCCTACGTTTAATTCGTTTCCACGTTAATCTTCCCTTTTCGGAGTTCATAGTCATGGGATGCCTGAATGTAATGTAATTGTTACCCTTGTTAGATTATTAAAATATGAGTAAATGGGTACTTCATCTGATTTAATAATCTACCGAAGTATTTAGAACAACAGATTTTATTAAAATAACCTTGTAAGTAAAATTGTGATGGTAAGAATACTAAATAACGGCTCTCAAATATCTTTGTAAAAGTACTTTTTCGTTTTTATGAAAAAAAATAACTAAGCTTCACTTGCTTTTGTTGAAATAAATTTTTGCTCAACACTAATGATCAGCGTTTCAATTCGAATAATAATAATATTTTTCAGTATATTTTTACACAACGTTACCTAGTCCCAATCTAAGAAAATTTACCCTATGGGTACTAGGTGGCTGGCAAACATATTTGAACATACTTTTTTTGTGTATCTAAATACATGTTATAGATGTGTAAACAATCACACATCAGAAAACACAATATTGATACGATATAGCAGTAATGGGAATTGAACACACATCATCTAGCGCAAGTGTCATAGATATTAAAAAAATCGAATAATCATAAGTATTGAAATTATAAATACTGCCATTTATATACCTGACTTATCACGCGCTCAGCGGTGAAGGAAAACATCGTGAGGAAACCTAATTTGGAAACCTATTTTAGAAATAATAACAAAAAAAATGTGCAAACCGCTAATCAGCTGTCTAGCCTCGTGGTGGACTATGTCCTGATACTATCTACACAAAGTAGGCCTTTGCCCAGTGGTGGGGCATTTATAGGCTGTATTTTTATACTACAATATCCAATAACTTGAAGTGTGAATTCGAGTAGTCAATTATTAAATGTTTCTTTTTTTTATTAATAATAAAATCATTTTAAGTACAAATTTTTGTCATACTATAAATTTTGTTTGTGACATATACCACAATAAAAGTAAAGCAGATTGAGTGCAGTTTTAACATAATGCAAACGTAACTGTCATACTGCGGTAGTCCCTACCACGCTCTACTTTGAATCTAACAGAAAATACGGGCGCTTATGCACTGCACGTTAACAAGCTTCTGAGGAGGACTAACCCTCCACAGTTTCCTCACTGCTCTATGGCAACACCCCATTACGTATTAACATCAGTGCTGCATTCACAGAAGTGGACGATGAGGGACCCAAACTCTATTCTACAAGCCTCCATAAACAATCCTTTCTTCCTTACTAATTATGGATGAATGTTGGTTACTCTTTCACAGAAAAACTACTGAATGGATTTTAATGAAACTTTACAATAATATAGCTAATACATCAGAATAACACATATTAATAAAGATATTATGTGAATTATCCAAAATATAACAATAAGTTTCAAGTAAGTAGGAAAAAATTCTGCTATTTGCGAGCTATTCTGGTGTATAATAAAAAACCCATTGTTAATTCCCTTTGACCGCGCGGGCGAATCCGCGTTTAGCAGCTAGTTAAGAATAAACGACGATGAAAATCAACTATGGGAAAAAAATTAAATAATAAAATTGTAAAATGATTCTTGGTGAAGTTATTTTTATTTATATATTTTTTTATATATCATTATTATTTATATATCCGTAACGACCTTATTCTTTCCTATATAGTTATCCTTATAGTATATCCTCAGCATTGAGGGACCGAGCAAGAAGAAATAGTAGATACTAGCGACACGCCCCGGTTTCGCACGGCTGAAATGTAAACACTAATGTGGGGGAAAGTGTGGAATGATTAACAATATTAAGGATATGATTACTGAGTCAATAAAATATTTCAGGTTCATGAGACAGTGCAAACATGTTTTATTTAGAGGTTAAACTCGAGAGTGCGAGTCCACCGAACACACCTAACTGGACTGACATACGGCCCCCCAGCTGCTCTGCACATGCTTTTTAAATATGTGACATCATCTAAGATATTCATTTTAATGATATGCTGTATAGGGCAATTTTGATATACATGAAACGCACAACGTATCTAATGTATTTAATTGGATAAGGAATAATACTGTATTGTTTAAAATAGCTTGGTATATAACCCAATTTTTTTTGTCATATGTTAAAGATAAAAATGGTCACTGTGGGTTTGCAATGTAAGCGCACAAAAATATCTTTATTACTACATCACATTACAAACATTAAAATTTCTCGACTTTTCTTTACTGCAATATGCACGTATACTACATATAAACTTTCCTTTTTAATCATTGTATCTTTTTCTGAAAACTGCATTAAAATCAGTTTCGTAGTTTTAAAAGATCTAAGCGTACAAACAGTGGGAGCGACTTTTGTAATATGTAAAGATAGATAAATGTACTTGTAAGTAAAAGGAACATCTCGCGCGACATATTCTCCCGAACTTAAGGAATAACGCGGTATTTACACTGATTCTAAAACTAGATTTTTTGGCCGAAACTGGTCGTAACCGTCGGATGAGCATTCGTGGCAGTAAGCGCCTTCGATATCGACGGCACTTTGGGATTACCATTAAGATGAAACCTTTAAAACGTTGTTAAGTAATAGGTGAACGTTAGTAATAACTGAATGCTCAGAAATTCCAGAGATGTTTGGACAATTTTGGTTTTTAATTTTTAATTGGCACGCTCTTTTGCCAAAATTGAAAATAATGTTATTGAAAATATAAGAGAACTGTTGATAGAAACATAATATCTGATGAATGAATGAGTATCACACAACATAGAACAAAGGTATTAAAAGGGTTAGGTACTTAAAATTTAATATCCACAAAATTGGATGAGCAAAGGCTTCCCGAATCTTCTTAAAATATTTAATGTTTGGTGGAATTAAACAAGCTTTAATGATGCTTTGGATGTGAATTTGGAGCAAGACCATTATTAGGTACTTATGGCGACCCTTTAAGACATTATTAAACTATATAGTTTTCTATAAAATTTAACAATAATCAATATATCTTATTATGTATATTGTTTAGGTATTTGTCGATACTCCATATACTTTTTTTATTTGTTCCTTAAATAAACCATTTTAAAGTTTATGTTACCACTATTGACGAAAAATCGACAAGTAGTATAAAGTTAATATATTCATAAACTATTTTTAGTTAAACATTTTCTTATTACGATAACGTTATAATCAATGATAACGACATCTATTGGCAATATTATTAAATTAAAGACACCGAAGACCGAAAAACGATATTCTTCACATTAAGATCCCTTTCGTCTCTCGATAAATATTTATTCGTACATTATTACCATTCCGTAACAGGTTCGCTACTGTGCATGAAACAACTACTTATGATGTAATAATTAAGTCATTATTATTTTATTTTTCTGAGTACATTACATATTTTGGTATACATATTATTTTATAATGTATTATATATGATGTGTCCAGATTTATTAAGAATAACATTTATAGCACACACTTAATACATAATTATTGTTTAACCTAATTGTATTGTCTTGCTTGTTGGTGTATTTTACGGCTCACCAGCACCACAACACGTACACTATCGCACTACTCGACTAATAGTACGTAGTACGGATACACTACGCTAATTATTAATTACACCTGTGTATACTGAAATTAAAGTCTATAGAGTATATACCGAAATGGAGGACTTATAAAATATAATGTAAGTTCACAGTTTACGGCCATTATACGCAAATTTTGCACAGTTCATGACAGGCTCAACCTTTTACCTTTTTCCAGTTAACCGTGCTCTGTTCATCTCTATCTATCCTCTGTCATCATAGAGGAAGAAAGCCAACAGTTTTCCAACCTCTGGCTTGGTAAAACCGAACGGTTGACTATCTGCCGGTTGAAATTGACATTGAATTTAGCATTATACTTATAAGAAACATTTTTAAATTATTGAACTATTTCAAAGGCACAAGTTGTTTGCGTTTTCAGTCATAAATAATTACCGCAGTAAAAGGCGCGCTGCAGTCCTTGCTTGTTTTAATGGTTTCTGCGCGAACCATTAAAATGTTTTAAAAGTAAATTATTTATAACATACTGAGTAACGATGCACGCCATTTTTAAAGGCCTTTCAGAAAGTTCGTACAAAACTGTAATGGGACGAATTAAAATAAAAAAAAAATGTTTTCGAGTTTAGTAGAAATTTGTAAGAAATATGGAACTTTGAGTGGTAGGATTGGACGACATGTTTCAAAAAGCGTCAATTTAATTTTTAAATTCAATGGAACTTGTATGTAAGACATAATAGTTTTGCTAACTGAGGTCACGCCCCATATAGAGAATACTCTTTTCATAACTTAATATCGTGTTGAATAATAAACACCTACAAGTTTTACATATATCGCGCTTGAATGCAATGGTTCTAAGTGCGCTATTAATTATTTTTAAATAAAACCGTCTTTATCTCTTAGCTTCTGAAAATAATCAGACTTAGTTAAGTATGACATTAAGTAGTACATTATAATAGTATTTGAATCATCGGGAAAGTATAAGTAACTGAACTGCGATAAGAACTTGTATTTGGAGTAAACAAAAACAGGACAAGTGTAATTTATATCGAAGAAAATTTCGATCAGTACAACTGGGAATGCCAGATGGCTAAGCATCTTCCAAATTTCGCATCGGTACATTTATCGATACTGTAAATCGCTACCTTTAAAAACCTACAAAGGTATTTTGGGACAAATTTAACTATTTTACATATTGTAATGGGCATAAATAGTGGATACACCCTCAATGTACGTAAAAGATAATGATAATAAAAAAAGATTTGTAAAATATATATTGAGATCGAATGATTCTGTTGCATTTCTTGTCTCATAAGTTTTGGTTTCGTGCAGTTAAATTAAAAAAAATCTCTCTTGAACACCTAACACATTAAGTATATTCATCAATAATATTAACAAGCGATTTTAAGGTTAATTGATTAATTACATAGAGGCGCGTTATCTAATATGACGCGCCTCTATGTAAGTATAAAATTGAATTTTTTTTTGTAATGTGAAAAGTTGCCAAGCGAGCAGACGGTTCACCTGATGTTAAGTGAATACCGCCGCCACCTCACTCACCAGACGAAAAGCTAAAGTATTATACTTCCACTTTACGCCGGTCTTCTGTGAGGTCGTGGTACTTAACCGGACGAGCTTGCCCATTCGTGCAACAGCCGAGGCAGTGGCCCTACCACCGTAATATATACCTACCACCAAAATATCAACTTGATCATCAGCTTCTTGGAAAATTTTTCGCATTATTAAGTAAATAATAATTGATAATTTTTTTATACATTCTTTTTTCAATTTAATGAAATTAAATTCAATAAAAGCAGAATTGTCCAAATATAATTGCATAACCTAATGAGACGTCTCGTATTTGCCAGTTTTTTAGTAAACTGGCAATGAAAATGGTTTATAGCACATGCCGGATATTATATAATATCCGCTGATACAATATAGGTTTTTGTATAAGCCAATGATACATATATAATTTTTTATATCATTACACTACATTCATTCGAAATGAGTTGTGTACCTTAACATGCAAAGTTAATATAAATACAATGTATTGTTTTTTTTTTGTGAAATTTATTTCAATTATGTCGATATTTGTGATAAACACACCTTAATCCTTCCATATTTACTCGAAAGTCCAAAATCGAATAAATAAAATACCTTATCGATGTAAACTTCATAGCTTTTCACGTCTCAAATAATAATATGCATACAAATTGACAGTGTTACATTACATTACAGTGTTTTAATATTATGTGAAACTATTAAATCACCCTGTTATACATAAAGGTTTTCCGAAGTCCCCTTTTAACGTAACGATGAAAGATTTATTTTTGATCAAATATGTACAGTGGTGTTCATACCATTTGCCTTTAAGAGAAATTTTCCTGGCTTTACTCATTTTATTGAGAAGAAAATTGTCTGGCTTTTAAAAGATAGTGTTAAAAAATATTTTTTTTTGGTCTAAATTTGCCTTTGATTATTCATTATTTTTAAAAACAATTAAAACTGACTATCGATATTGTTTCTAACTATCGTTACAAAAACTGTAATAGTATATTCCAAAAATAAAATTTTCATTTCTTTATAAGACAGTTTCAAAAAACAGAAATATGCCAAAATACATTTTTTAAATACAATTTAAATCTGCTTTTAGAGCAGTAGTCAGAGTTGAGTACTCATTACTTCAGGTAAATGTATAAATAAGGCTAAAAGGAAAAGGTTGACCTGTAAAGTATAGCATAATTAACCACGCAAACGGGGCCTTTCTTGTAATCATTTACTACAAAAAACGGTAATAGAGCTCAGTAAAAGTTGTGGCAGTATTTAATTCATTTTTCAAACACGTTTTATCTTTCCACTTTAACTCTTGCATATTCACTTTTACTGTTTTACTAATACCTACCTATATATTTGCTATGAGGTAATAAGCAATGTGAATTAATAGTCTTCAAAAAGCTTGGGTATAAATTCACTGAATTTCACCAATAGTTTGTGACTTAGTTAGACAACCAAACTATGTATGTCTCAGGCAAACGCAGCAGGACTGGGCCCAACACCAACCCTTGAGGCATTCCGGCTTGCACGGGATGCGTTGTAGAACATTACCCCTAGAAATGATAGCGAAAGCTCCGATCGCATACGAAGTCTCATATTATGCATACCCGACGATCTGGCACTCCGTACTCATATAACTTGTATATGACCCCGTTGTGTCAGACTTTATTTAAGGTGCCTTCGCCAAATCGAGGTGAGAGAGAGTGTTGAATCCGCGTTAGCGTTTAACTAATACATGCTTCGTGATGTAATTAAGACCATAGTTTCAGTGTTTATGGTAGTGAGCAAGTTTTTTTCAGCGGTATTTTTCCCAATGGTTGTTAAGTAATCATTTATTAAATTAACAGATTGTTCAGGTGTGGGAGACGGATACAGTAAAGGCCTAAATGTACCTTTCTTTTTCGATCTATTTGTAATGTTATTAATGGCTGTCCAGATCGGCTTATTATTTTACCAGCTTTGTTAATTTCTTGTTTTTCGTATTCCCTTTTTACTCTTTTTAGTAGAGAAATACAAGAGTTTCTGTATCTGCGATTTGATATTTTAAGGGTGTCATCATCTTGTTTGTTTTTTATGCATTTATGTATGTTCAAAAATGTTGCATACAATTGTATTTATTTACTAAAAGGATCCTTACTTTAAGATTTTTATACGAATATTTTGTTTTTATCATAAGGACTGGATACTTGGTGGTGATATAGAAGTAGGTGAACAACAGAAATATTTTTTGGAAACAGTTTTTATAACTTTATTTTGAGAGGCTGTAATGATATAATCTTTAAAGAAAAGCAAGTGTGTTTTCTAAGACATTAAAAATGCTAAGTAGTTTCTTAGATTATCCAAGTAAAATCCATGAAAGGTTTTTACATATTATATTATTGAGAACGAATTCTGAAAATGAAACCTCTAGAAAATTTAATTATTTATATAACTGCGCTGCTCGCGCTGTGGAAAGACGTTAGCTTAACGATCATTAAATTTAAGTAATGTGCCGTGCATTTAACAATTTGTTGCTTGACCGCATCTTAATTTTTTTTTCATACTAACAAAAGCGTTCAGAGCGGTCACCGATGTTCGTCCACTTGTATTAGTATCTACCTACTGTATTAATTATTTACTATTTTTCAAATTATCTTCGTCTTAATATTAGTCTTGTTAAATGGTGATTTGTGCTTTATGGTAGTAACTATGTATACACGATTGATGATACTGTTACACGGTAAAACTCTTATGAGTTTATGTTTGTATCCACTTCAAATTTTTTTATTTTTTATATAAAATTTTTTGTTTTAATTTTTTATGATACAGCATACAAAAATACATACAACCCTAAATTTTCACCCCTCTACACAGATGTAGTCGCAGCTAGTCATAACATATTATTCACGAAGTGCGCGAAGTGATCATCACATATTATTATAAGCTCTTTATTGGAGAATTTTCTCTTGGCTTCTTTCGTAAACTTGTTACGGATTTAATAATTGGTGTTAGCATTTTGATTTGATTTAAAAAAGATGATAGACGATTTATTTAAGGTCATAACGAATTCCATTTCGTTATGGCACTAAGCAGACAAATAGTAAATATTTTGCCCACGTTTGGACTAGTACTAGTACCTACCGTTTTATCCTTTTCTAACGATAACCTCTGATGTATATTCAAATATACCAGAGCTAAACCTAATAGGAATTTATTGTGAAAGAAGAATATAATATAAATTAAAAAGATTAAAAATAATTAGGTAGAAAGCTTTATCGACTTTTTCAGTACGAAGCAAACTCGGATTTTAATAATATTTTATAATATGATTTGTTCTCATATGCTGCAACCTTTACCATTCTTGGAGAATTGATAATATGTTGTTTTTCACTTATTGTTAATTTCTTATATTCACAGTTTGCGTTGCTGCTTCTGGCGTTAATTTTATTTCATATCTGATAAAAATATAATTCCCTTGTTAGATCCTTACTAAATATTATATCAGTATCTTACTATATAAAAAACATTCGAAACAAAAAATGTTATTTCCTATTGCTACAATATTTTTACAATATTTTTACAATTGTTTTCTACAATAACTTACGATTTTTTTTACATCAACGCATTGATCTTCATCTGTCACAGGTACGCCATTGCAAATTTTCTGCCTAACAATGAATATTAACCAATATTAACAAAAAATCTTTTGACATTTTTGAGGCCAGTAATGCTTTTGTTATTAATAGTTTAATACGATTTTACATTAACACGATTTTTTGCCGTTTTTAAAGGTTTTTTTGAACAGCCTACAATCATAATTTTCTTCTCTTTAATGGACCTCTTTAAGACTGTTAAACGTAACGCATGAATGACTTTACAAAATTTAGTAGTGACGTAGAAACAGTTTGTAAGATTCACCCAACGCAACATTAAACGCGAGATTAAGGGAATCTTCGAAGTTGTTGAACAACTTCAGCCAATGCGTGAGTTCATATATAATAATAGAATAACTAAGATACAGACAGTTTGTGAAGTAATATTTCCATAACGATTTCTGTTTAATTTATTTTTCATGAATGTAAAAATCAACATAATAACTGACTGAAAAACACTTTGAAATTGATAAGTGTTAGTATAACAATTAAATTTTTACCGAAACCAACTTATTCAACACAGCTATGTAGAGGATGTTATAATAAGATTTATCAGTGACACTTTTTTTTCATGCATTTTCTTAAAGCTTCCTTTATGACAAAGGGTTTGGTCACATGGGTAAATTTCGCTTCCTAATTTTACGAGAACCATCGATCACCTCAACTCAACGAACCTCAATTTTATTAAAAAAACGGTGGTAACTAAGAGTAGTTTTTGGTATTTTACGTGCTAAATCAGAAACATGTAACTTAAAATGTCAATTTTTGTAGATGAATTGTCGAGACATCGTTTTCGGTTCCACCAGGATTTAAAGCTGCGTCACCATGGTACCATGCCTTAATGGTCTAGCCTATTGAGCCCTTAGCTCATATATTAAGCACAGCCTATAACTTCACGGCTCGAAAATCTCAGCTTTTAATTATTTCTGTGAATTTTAGAAATGCGTGGCGCCATCTATGGGTTAACTTTAACTACGTATATCTTTTCTGAACTCTATTGCGTTTATATATTATTATATTTTATATAAAAATATCGTAAGAACAAAAGTCACGGTCGTTTAAATGTGTATTACATTTAACCGATCGTATATATAGCGATCGTATATAGCAATTTCTTTTGAGGCTCCTGCACTGAAGTTAATTTACTGTATCTCTTCGAATTACATAGACGAGGGTTGACACTAAGAATTAAGTAAGGGCAAAGTCGCAGTCTTTGTCTGTCATTCCAGAATGCTTTTCAAGAAGTTTACAAAATCATACCAAATATCACTAACATTGTTATAGTTTACTAAATGTCCCGTTAAATATTTTGGTGGACCGTCAAATTAAGTGAGGATTCAAAGAACATTTCCATAAAAAAATTACATCACTTCTAAACGCGAATGCAGTAAGTAAGCATATTGTATTCGACATCGTTTTATACTGGTGGAATTATTAAAAAAGCAGGGGATAAACCTTAGGCCTATTTACTGCCGAGAGCTATTACACGTGTAAGGTTGCAATAGTGTTGCCAACCTCTTCCACTGTGAGCACCGGTCACAATCATTCACCAAATGAAATGTAAAATATATAAATAGTAAATACTTCTACTTTACGTCAATTGACCTGGAGCCCATGGTACATCTCCGGAGTCCCAGAACTAAAAGAAGTTATTATTAATTAGTCAAAAGGCAATAAAAATAAATGATAGACAGCATCCTAATCATCCACATAACCATTGCATAAACAAAATAATAACAATTCAGACTACAGATTGAAAAATTAACCAAGTTACATTGAATTAAGAAAGGCCATAATTCTTTGCAGTTAGATTCGTTACAACGTTTCGTTTTGTATGGTTCATATCCGTAGGCGCTGTTGTTAAGATACATTTGAACTGCTATGAAAAAGCTATAAAAATACACTTTTAGAAACCACCTCCTCCGTTGTAAGGGAAAAATACTTTTGCGTACTTCATTGTCTATAAGGAGAAATGTTTCATAGACTATTTCAGCGCCAGATGTTGCAATATCGTCTTCAAAATATTTCTATAGTCATTTCAGACTTTGTTTTACGTCGGAAAACTGATTTTATATTTACGATTTATTTTTAGTGCTGCAAACTTTTAAAAGTATAGTACTTCACTAGGTTTCCGTGTTTAAGTAATATTAGCAGTTTACAAAAAATTTATCGTTTAGTCTTCCGAAAACCAGTACAACAATAATAAGTCCTGGAAGAGATAAATAAAATCTAAATTTTTGTCTTAACTTTAATTTTATTTCTTCATAAATATAAAAAAAAATTATGCTCGGTGGCCTATATGGACTAGCCATTAAAAGACTCGAGTATGACCTTTGAAGTCCGATGACACCCATTCTTCTAGTGTCCAAACACGTCATCACTATTATACGTTACAGTTAATTTACAGTAATATGACACTGCCTGTTAATTTTAGTTGGCGTTTAAGGCTATTACTGTCCTAGTCGTTTTGGGACCTAGAAGTCCTTTCCAATCACTCTATCGATTAGGCAGAGAATATTTTTACCCCATTCTATACTAGCAAAAAGCTGAGCTTTGTGAGGGTTCGCATAGTTTTTATAACATGCGGTAGTCATTTTAAAGACAGTTTTTTTTAATTATTATTTTTAATACAGGATTATTGATATGGGCTTCTGTAAGTAGTTCATATTATCAATAATTTTCAGATATTTTTTTATTTAATCAAACATTAATTGTTACTTAATTAATTTAATGTTACAGAATTAATTAAATATTAATTCTGTAACATTAAGTTCCTCATACGGATTGTTTCCTGCTTCCTACATTTTAACATATATGAATTTTTAATATTACTTATCTATCAAAGGGAAAGAGGTGTTTGTTTCCACACTTGAAAACGCGACATATGTAAGACCAATAGATATTTCCTTTTCCCCAATATCTACAACAGCTTTATCTAATGTTAAGCCTTGTGGCTTGTGTATTGTAATAGCGAAAGATAATTGCAATAGGAATTGATTTTTGGAACAATTGATACATTCACTTTTCCAAAATTTTGGAACACAGCCGCTGTTGTCGTATATCTTGAATGAGAATAAATTTAAAATCGAACCATTATCACTCGTGGCTTTTGATCAGGGTTAATTTTCTTCATATATTATATCTTCGACATAACTTATTCCTCCATTGTCGAACCCATTTTCTAGCCAAGCATTAATTGAACATAATTTAACTTTTGATCCAATCCATAAAACAATAAATGGTTGAAGGTCTAATAGTTCTGCACTTGTCCTAGAACAATTATGATAAGCTGGAATATAAGCAACTTAAATTATTTTAATAAGATTAATAAATTATTTTAGATCTTTATTGAAATGTCACGGTTGGATGTCACTATTATATCTTGATGATAATTGATGACTTGGCCGGTATATCCAAATTTACCACCTTTACGAGTAACTCTATATATATTGTAAAAACCGGGTGAACTTAAGCAATTAAGTTTTCTTCAAGAAATGGTAACTTTTTTAAAAATACTTGAGTATTGAGTTTAATTCTGTTGCAACGATATTATCTCTTTAGTTTTCTAAAAGATGGCGTTAGTAGTACAATAATGTATCCAATAAATATAAAAAATAAACACAAAAAAATACAAATAATAATTATTTTTGACAGATAACGTGTCTAGATATGAAGTTAAATTACTATATAAAAGGACAAATCTATAGGTGTTATTGTTTTTCAGTAAAGCGTACCACAAAAGTGCTCAGGTACTGGGATAGTGTTAGGTCTCACTTCGCTCGTCCTATTAAATACGTCAATAAAGAATAGCGTTGGCTTAGCCCAAAAGAACAGTTAAATTGTACACAATGAAGTTACTTTTGTTGTATGCCGAAACTTTTTTTGCGAAACAAAAACTAATACGAAGTCTTCGAGGAAAATTTGATAATTATGAGAGAGGTTTCGATCAATAAGTTTCCTATCTCTCAGATTTGTTAAGTACAAATATGACTGTTACGTATTTATACTCAGCAACACAATGAACAGGATACTTGTTTGGTGACTAATAAGTTCGAAAAATTGTAGGTAGTGTAAACGTTTGTTTTTATTACCTGGTTTCTTTAATATATAATTTAACGACCTCTGTGTTATGTCGATGTGGCAACCAAGCAAACAGCGATGGTTCACATGAATTAATTGTCTTTGATTTAATTATGTAAATTACAATTTATTTCTATTTTTGGAGAGACCGATGACGAAACGACGTGCAAAGGCGATGACATTCTGTATTGATGCGTGAAATTCATATAAACTACAGAATTATGCGAAATAGAGTGTTAAAAAGTGTTCAAAATTTAAGCGGTGTCGAATTTGGTGCACCCGTTACCATCCCCTAAATTTTCACTGCAAACTAATATCGAACCTTTACTTTAAATTCACTATGAAAAACTTTCAGATTTGTCAATAAGATTTATTAAGATTACGTGACATAACTGTAATAAATTAAAAATATTAGAATGAAAGCAGCACGAAATTAAAACGCAATTTAAAACTATATTTTCATATATAAAATGTAATAATGATGATGAATGATTAGTCAGTCAATCCAAAAAGCTCTGTAGTCTGCAATGGATAGGCAACAGTTGGATTCATAGGAGCAGGCGCAGATTGTATGATCTTTATAGTGAAAGTACATAATATAATCAGAATAATTCTTTTATAGCTTACTCGTATGTAAGCGTTTACTTAAAAAAAAATGAACCGACTTCAAAAAACTCTATTAGTACTAAAAGTTAAAAATAATGTAATGTAACCTATATAAAAATATAACAATTTATGGCGAAATGCCAATCCAAGTATATCTGATCTGAGCATAAAATCATTCTCTTAACTTTGTTACTACATTTAAGTGGATTAGAGATATAATTAAATACATATAACTATATTTTAATCTACTTATTAGATAACCGCAATATTCATTGATGTCTAGCTTCTTTCTATTTATAGCAAGGTGTTATGGTTTACAACCATTACCGTAGTGAAAAATGGCACTGACTCCAAAAATTGTTAAAGTATTATTTTAAACTTGTGCTAATAGACTTTTTTGATGTCAGCTATTTTTTTTTGTTAAATGTTTATTTTATTTTTTATTTTAAGTGATATAATTTTAATACTTAGGTATTAAAAAAATACGGGTATACCTAGCAAAGACGCTGCTCGTATGATAAAACGGCTCGCATCCTTACTGTAAGCCGTCAAAGTTCGTTCTACTGATCATCATTTTCGACTAGGACAATTACTTGATCATAACGACGTTACGGTAAGTGACTCAAATATCCGGAAAGCCTAAAAAGATCGGCCGATTATCGTTAATTTGAAGAGTTCCGTTACTTTGTCACAGATCTCATAACCAAAGTCTCATCTACTTGAACTACATCCTTTCCAATAAAAAAAGAATCATCATAATCGGTTGGCGTGATATTGAGTTATTAATCCATTTGTCGCGCACATACTTAATGCAAATTTAACACTCACACGGTTTATCATTCATGCCAATGTCAGGATGGTCCAGCCACATTGAAATGGGACCACATGGGAACCACAATCTTTCAAATAAAAAAAGAATCAGCAAAATTGGTTCACCTAGTCGAAAGTTCTGAGGTACAAACAAACATAAAAAAAGTAAAAAAATACAGTCGAATCGACAACCTCCTCCTATTTTGAAGTCGGTTAAAAATTAAAATGCCCTAGAAGATAAATAATAACGAAACGGAAAGGGTCACGAAGCGAACGAACTCGCTTTAACTAATGGTAATAATACTTTTCAATCTAATCAGGAGATTGCTACATTGTTCGAGAAAATTTTCGCTGACATTCACGTTTCAATAACAATGCCACTATTCTCTTCCGTGACAGTTGCTGAGTCATAACTTAAGAAAAATGTTATGGAATGTAAACAAGAAAGATATTCTTAAGGCTTTTAAGTCTCTAAATTTTAAAAGAACTGCCGATCTATAATATAGTGCTCACCTTACCTAGCAGCTCTTTTGAATATTTTTATTAAACGTGGTAAATTTCCTGACTTGACCAAACATAGTGAAATCATTCCAGTATTTAAATTTAGTAGTACTTTGGACCCCAATAATTGTAGACCTATTTCTGTCCTTCCAACTCTTAGTAAAATAAAAAAAAGATACATTAAATTAAATGTTACTGTAATTTAGTACACATAATTTATTGCAGAACAAGCGATATAGGTTTACAAGGGTTCAGTCAACAACAGATGCGGGTATCCAACTAATTATGAATATTTTTGAAACCTGGGAAAAGTCACAGGATGCCTTAGGTATATTCTTAACCAAAGCTTCTGATAGTGTTACATAAGGCTCTGGCTTGGAAACTACACCACTATCGTATAAGAGATGCCGCACTCAACATTCTGAATTCGTATTTGAGCCATCGTATTCAGAGAGTTGATGTAAATTCAATTAAAATCATTCGGTACTGTAATCATACTGTTACCATTATGTGTCAAGTATCTATAGAAAAAAACATACCACGTCAACAATATAATTTATAGTAAAGTATCTATTTATTCTCTTTTTTTTAATGTTCTATAACCCTCTAGCGTACAGTTGAGAGAATCAATTAAGCGAGGCTTTTTCTATTCAAGTGTAGTGCTTTCCGTGATGTAGAATGCAAAATATTTATTACGCTCTCGTTCTTCAATTGTTATTTTGGATGCACTCGGGTTTTTGGGGGACCTTTGTAAATTCTAAAATTAATTTCTAAATAACTTTGTGTGATACTCATACGTTAGTGGTTACATAAGGTAATAATGGGGTTTTATGTTTAGTTGAAGCTTTTCTAGTATCCTATTTGGTTTTGTTGTTGGTGGGAAAGTTGCTACATGCTTGGATTAGTGTAATGCTTTCTTCTCGGAACCTGAATACAAACGATGAAGCCGAGAACTTGAAAAGCGGAGACGGAATTAAGAGGAAGTGCCAGAGAGATTGACTGTCTTACCATTTATAACGAGATTTATTTACTTACTTTTAAAATTTTAAGAACTAAACCGAAATAAAATCAATATTATTAAAAATATATTCGTGAAAGGTAATAGTTGCGAAAATTATTTTAAATATTCCTTATGGCGGGGACAGTGAAATATTAATTTTATAACAGCAAGTAAATTTTATTCTTGCATATCAAAACATCGCAATTGACCATGTATTATAGTTTTTAACGTGAAAGCATTGTTTACGGAAATTGAGACTCCATTAAGAGCTCAGATAACTGATATCAAGTTTACTTTCCGCCTTGAAATCGTTTTAATTTTAAAATACTTTTTCGTTCTTCACATCTCAGAAATGTTAAATTTTAAGACCTTCATTTCTTTAGATAAACGGAAATGCAGTTTATAAAGAATAACATAGCGAATTATACGTAGTACTATTTCTATAGTACTATATTCCAAAACAGCCAGTCAAAAATGGCCATGTGCGAGTCGGACTCGCGTATGAAAATTTCCGTACCTCTCTATAAAAATTGCAAAAAGTTGTTTCCCATACAACAGACATGATTTTAACTACTTAAATTTATTTTATTCAGTAGTATTTGTCGTTATAGCGGCATCAGAAATACATCATCTGTGCCAATTTCAACTCTAAATATCACGGTTCATGAGACTAACGGCCTGGTGACAGACGGACAGACTGACAGATAGCGGAGTCTTAGTAATTGGGTCCCATTTTACTCTTCGGGTTCGGATTCCTAAAAAAATCTCTAAAAATAACGTAAGACGCATAATAGGTGTTTATTGGCTTACGTTACAAAAGCTTTACCGTTTAGTCCGGTTTTAATGTTTTTTTTTAATTGAATTTAAAAAGCTATGTATTTATTTGCTCAATCTTTACTGACACTAACTTATTTAGAAAACGCTTATATTTCATAGGTTTTATTCAATAATAATTTTTTTTTATCTATACCAAATATGTCACGTTTTTACAATTGTTATCAGTATTAGCGATAGGGTTATTCCTTTATAAAACGGTAGCTTACAAGCCAATAGCTCATCAAATAATCAAGTCAGCGCAGATGCGTTTTTAATATTTAATATAATGGGCTGCCTATTTTCTTACTTACCAGATGAAACGCAAACAC
The DNA here is from genome assembly GCA_933534255.1 of Iphiclides podalirius. Classification (NCBI taxonomy): domain Eukaryota; kingdom Metazoa; phylum Arthropoda; class Insecta; order Lepidoptera; family Papilionidae; genus Iphiclides; species Iphiclides podalirius. Next base: position 7,499,596 of record OW152822.1, on the reverse strand, counting down.
TTAACGCCGCTCTTCTGCGAGCCTGTGATATTTGATATATTGCTGTAAGAAAGTAAAACCAACCTAAGTATATGTATATGTTAATGAAACTTTTGTACAAAATACACACACTTTATACTCTACTAAACTTCGTGTTCACACGAATATATTGTGGCATACAATTTGAAAAGGCGGTTTATACTTATTTTTTTTTTAAAAACGTGGCCCTTACTTTAGGATAACATAACCCTGTGTTCTAAGTACGTTTTACAAACATAAGTTTCACGTGGACAAACACTGATGCGAAACAATTATCTGCGGCACACAAAATTGTTGTCCCGTGCGGAAATCGAACCCACGATTCCCGACGCCGAATCCAATACTTTGGCAACTGCGCCACAGAGTCATCGAAATCGAAAACTTATGGGTTTCTATTCTATTTTATGTCACGTGCTATACATCCAAACTGAAATAAATCGACAGTAACACAGCACTGATCAAAAAGTAAACAAGGCTTGCACTAAATAAAACAAATTAATAATTATATAAAATTTTTAATAATTTACTTGATTACTCAGTGTCCTGGTGCCTCTGTTGTGGAGGTGATTTTAAAGAGAACTATGTAGTCTAAAGTTATAGATGACGATTTATAAAATGCACCGTTCATTTTGTTCATGGATGCCTTCCTTGCTTATTATAATAATGACCACCTAGAAAACCTTCGCCAAAAGCATTTTTCAATCAATTGTTCTCTTCTTTTCGTTGGAACCAAGATTATGTAACAAAACTATGAATATGACTGAAACCTAGTTTCATGAATTTTTTATGTGAGGAATTTGCAAACGAGCTGGTGTTTCACCTGATGTTAAGTGATAACCGCCTGCCCATGAAAATTTGCAACCCCCGTAGGGTTACAGATGCGTTGCCACCTATTAATAATGTGGGCCCCGGCTACTTCACTCACCAGACGAAACGCAGAAGTGCAACACTTCTACTTTACGCCGATCGTGGAGTACCACGTAGTTAGTAAACCCGGACGGACCTGCCCATTCGTGCACCAGCGAACGCTGTTGCGTAGTATTATTTAAATCATTTTAGTGCTAATAGTTTTTTGAAGTCGGTTCTTTTTTTAAAAAAACTTTTTATTCGTATCTTTTATTAGCCAGTCTAAAATTTAGCTTACATGGTAAAACTTAAAACTTACAAATTTCGTCAACCATGTTATGGTATAGCAAAAGTAAATATTAAGGTCACTAAAGTTTTCATTTTAAGAATTTCTGCATTAGCATGATTCGTGTATCTTTCATTAAATAGTTTAATCTCTAAAAATAACGCATATTATTTTTACTATCATAAATCTTATAAAAATACGACTATAATTTCGATAAAACTATAAAACGATTAAATTTTTACGTTTAAATAAATAAATAAAACTGCTAGGGCAAAATTAAAGCGCATTAAAAAACTAAGTTATTTTGAAATACTTCTATAACCCAGTTTAGTCTTTTTAAAGGCTTGCGAACTCTATTCGGAACGAAGCAACAGGAGTTAATGGAAAAAGTTACCTACTGAATAACTTATGATTATCCTGAATGCGTTAAATTTTTTTGTCTTATACTCAGATTTTGTTGTACTTAAAATATTTGTTACAGTGAAAGCATGCGCATTGTTTCATGTTTGAGCGAATATGTTACAGTAGACACTGAAAGAAAGATTGAAAGAAATAATCCAGGTATTGTAGTACGATGACACCTAAATTTTTAGACGATTTCTTACTAAAGGATTCAATTCAATTATTAAGGTAATTATCAAGTATTTATCTATCTTGCAATCTAAGTAAAGAATTGCAAGAAAAAATCCCTAGTTTCAAAATTCCAAGTGGTTAATTATGCTATATTTTTCAGGTCAACGTTTTCCTTTCAGTCGTTTGTACGTTTATCTGGAGTAATGACTACTTAACTCTAATTTCTGCTGTAAAGCCTGTATTAAATTGTGTTAGGGATGACATAATGTTGGTAATTAATTTGTTGTATTTTATTTAAGTATAAATTATTTCTTATGGTAATTATTTTTCAAGAATGTGGAAGAAAATAATGATTAGAATTTTAAAAAGCGTTTTAATAGATCATATTTAATAAGCTCGATGTTCGCTTGCCTCGTAGACTAATCAATCACGGTAACATTATTTCTATTTCATATAGGTATTTTTCAGCTAGTTCATCATTCACGACCACCTCAATACGTCCATGATGTCTTTAATTTCAACGACTATCTATGACAGTTTTGAATGACGTGTTTGATTCATATTAGTCAATGTAAATGTCAAATATTACATAAAAATACAATGAGATATGACACCAGCGCATTGAAACTACATCAATTGGTGTAATTAGATTGCAATTCTATAGACCGCTAACTCCTTCCGTATCATACAGTCTATATCATCGGTTACATTCACTTATATATATCATATAATGTAAAGTGGAACAAATTTTAAAAGCCGCGTAGGATGGACATACGTCATCTTTATTATTAAACATCATTGAATATTAGTAGTGTAGAGTAGTAGTAGTAGAATGAAAGTTCTTAATCCGACTCTTTCCATTAAATAGAGGATCGTTTCGGGCCCTGACTCCAGAGAGTTCTATTAAAGAGACAAATGAAATAAAAATCGTCTCTAGAATGTTTTAGCCGCAAAGATAATGGAAATTCAGGCAATAAAAGGGGCCCGGAGCGCGCTAGAAAATTTTTAGAAACCACTGGATAGGCTTGAGTTAAAATTTAGAACATGTAAACGGATAATTTGCTTCACTATAACATGACTATAAATGTTTCGTCAATATTTCATTACGTTCTGCTTCGTATTTATTATATTTTCGCTTTTAAATTGTTTGCTGCAACACACGCTTATTTCGTTTACACTAGCATTATTAAAATAATCAGCTAATAATTTATAAAGGCTTGCTTAGACAAAAATTTTCTCATCTCAAAAGAGTGACTTGAGAACTATAAAATGGGCTATTTTGATTTACAATTTCTATTTTTATATTTTCTTTAATATTACTTCCTCTTGTAATATGGCTGTAGCGATAGACATCATTAATTTAAATATTGCTTATTTAATTTATAAATTTTGTGGCGTATATTAATGTAGAATACATTGCTACAGTTATTTACTTATTTTGTTATACTGCCTCGATTTGCTACACATTATGCTTTAAATACCTCCATACTTAAAATGTAATGTAATGTATTGGTTTTATATTGATATCTTTAAATGTTTATTATCAGATCGTGAGAGGTTCGATAATGAATTCTATAGAAATGTGCACTTAAATAATTACCACATTGTATGCCTGCCTAAAACCTGGCTGATTGATGACGTATCCAGTTCCGAACTATTTGATGACAGATATATTTTTTTTAAATATCACCTTTTATATGCCTCAGCAGCTTTTTACATTATCGAGAAAATTACCGATATTTGACCGATCCTTAGCCATGTGGCATGCTCAAGCTGTATGAACCTTTATTTCCCCAGTTATAAATCACTCTTATCTTCTGTCTTTTTATCGTTCAATAGAAAATGCGATGGCTTTTTGCCTATAATAAAAATTAATTTATTTCGTGGTCGGGGTTAAACAGTTAGGTGTACTATTGTTATCAACGTGAAAACATAATTTTGTAAACTAAAATGCAAATCATTATATAAAAAAGGAAACTATTAAGCTATCTTCAAGATGTTCAGCAGAATTATTCACTATGTTATGAATAATTTACTTTAACTAAATTTTATGCCACCATGATCACCAGGCCCCTAAACTATTATAAGTCAAGTTAATCTTCTAGATCATTCTAAACTGCCCTCCCCAGTACATCAGATTTGATAGACTATAAATCGATGCAAAATGCACAATGATTCGCTAGGCTATTGAAATAAAGAAACTTTCAAATTACTACATTGACGGTGGTTGCAATATAACGCAACTTGGGATTACTTGCAAATAATAGTCAGACCCGAGAAAATGAAGACTGCCTAGATGACACAGTTAACGTTAACAGTAAACTTTATGCATCAATATCGGGATGATATCACTGTTCCATGGCCATGAATTCTGTAGAGTACTTGAAACTTGATGTTCCTAAAAATATAGTGTTTGTTTCTTTATTTTTACATATTATCGCAAACAAAATATTTATAGGAAAATTCTAGTAGCTTCTAATGCTTACCATACAAAAATAATTAGTGTAATATTGGCATGTACTTTGTATCCATTCATAGGTTACTTTCTGACTTATTACCTCAGTTTTAACACGGTAAAATATACTTTATTACATAGTGAATGAAAGATTGATACTTTAGCTAAATGTTAAATTATAACAATGGCTGAATAACTAAAAAAATACCATAATGACAGTTGAAAATAAAACTGACTTGAGAAGATAATTAGCGCTAATTACACTCAAAGTAATAAACCCAGTCACGTAAAAAGAAATGGATGGAGATAAGGACAAAGATTTAGTAATTTGACTTCTTATTTAATTTTACGTGATTAACGTTCAGGTGTCGCGTCCAAAACGCAGCACACGTTTATTAAGGAAGCCAGCATTTGTAATGTGTGTATAGTAGTGTGGCTGTCCATCGCGATTTTTAAATCCATTGCACTCTCAGTCAAAACGTTTGTCCACCTTTTTACAAAATGGTGCTTTCGAGTCAATAATGAAACAACTACCATTTATACTAAATAGTGCATTGATCAATATTATGAAATAATATGAAATGACGAAATTAATTTTCTGAAATTGATATAAATAAAATTTTTATATTTTATGTATTAAATTTTTTTGTTTTTGTATTTTATGTTCGTATTCTGATGAATTTATGAAACATTTGCTCAATGCTCTCAATATATAGATAAAGCTAAAAATATACTCACTAATAAAAACACATCCAAAAATTAGCAATAACGCTAAAGTTACGCAGAGGGAATCCTGGATAATGATACGTTTAGTAACAACCATTTGTAACCAAGGCCCATATACAAAGAGACTTCGAGTACATTGCGTAGTCTGAAATTCAAAATGAAGTGACTAACGTATTTTTCAGCCTGATAATAGTTTATGCATTAGCTTTAAGGCTAAACAAAGATCTAGCCTAATAATTAAAAGCTAATAATAGTCAGCAATGCTGACGTTATTATTTTTAAAAACAATGTGGGGTCAGGGATTTCGTCATATACACATTTTAATAATTCAATGGGTTGTTGGAACGTATAGCAATCCGTGCTGGAATGTCAAGTCTAAGTAGGTATCCTTATCAACTTTGACAGCTGTAGGTTTACAAGGATGGCTGTAATATAGTGTCAAAATTCAAGTGTCCCTTTTGATAAACCCTAAACAAGTAAAGTGGACTGACAACATGACCGTAGATTATTCTACCGTTTGAAAAGTCAAAAATCTCTAATACAGGATAAGGTATAAAAATGTAATTAACATAGCATTTTGCAATAATTAGGAAGATGTATTATAATAGAATTTTGTATGATTTGTATATAATCAAAGTAAGTACAAAAACTCATTACAAAACTTTTTTAAATCCATCTTCTTATTTTTTAAAGCATTCTAAAAAATAACTTTAACAGTGACCCTATTGTTTGTGTACAATATGGCTGAACTTTACAGTTGCTAGAACAATTTATTTCTCTTTTATTTATATTATTAGATTTGATATTTTTATTAGTTAGATGACTCGGTGGCACCATTGCTAAGTTATTTGCTTCGGTGTCGGCGGTCGTGGGTGTGATTTCCACACGGGAAAATATTTGTGTGACCCCAACTATGTGTGGATCTGATCCGGATTCCGGATCTGGGTGTTTGTTTCACAGTGAGGGTTGACGTCAAACCGCCTAAAACATGATTTACAAGTTGCGCCAGCCGTACTTAGGTTGTGGGATAAGGGCTAAAGGGATGACGATGATGTAAATACTAAAGTAAACAATGTCGAAAAAGAATTTTTTATTAAGTTTTAATTATTACTCATATCGGGTATTTTATTTATAAAAAGAAATGTCTAAAATTTGGATTACAAGGTACTTAGTTTTTTACTTGTAGCTCACTTAATTAGGTACTTCTATCTATATTACGGAAGATACGACAGCTTATTTTGAAATCTTCAATCTCAGATCAATTTCTCGATTGTAAAGTTCTCCTATTAATGTTTTATTTGTATTATCATCATTTAACAAACAGCCCGTTAATATTAAATGACAATTTAATAAGAAAGATTGAATTGTAATTTAACATTAATTGATAAAATGCTTTATTACTCTATGTTACACTTCGTATATAAACATTACAGAAATGAAAATTGAGGCGTTCAAAATGTTCATGCTAACATTTAATAGAACTTCTACCAAAGAGCAATTTATCACGTTTAGATAAAATAAATTTAAGAATATTTGTTCCTATAAATTCATTTCAGCTGTTTTAAGAGATTTCATAACAGATATGACATACTTTAATCGTTAATAACAGTAAACGTTTTCAAGTTATATCATAACAAATATATTTTCAAGATGAAAATACTTAGATCACACTGAAAGTTTCAGGATTTTGATAAATAAGACCAGATACTATATTTACGTAACATTGAATATTTCTCGGAGTATATAAGTTTCTCCGAAACAGAAAGCCGTGGTTCGTGTTACGATTCCAGATAATTGCTTTCTTTACTTTTTTTTGTCCATCCACATGATTTTGTTCTTTTTTCCCTTTTTTTATTGCCTTTTTTTATTGTTCTTTCTTTTGTCAAAAACACCAGTTCATATTTTCCTATTATTACGTCGGTAAGAACGAAAACTATTATGCATATTTCATTAATCAGTAAATTGTATCTAAATGTAATTTCCAAAATACACCATTTACCAAAAATATGATGTGGTGTTTTACTTTGGGGTTCCGCATCTGGTTGAGACACGACATTTGTATTGCAAAAGCAAGCGATATGGGCTGTCTATGGGTTGGGTCCACGTGGGGCAATACGGCATATTTTTAAGCAAATAAACATTTTAACGTTCCTATCGCTATACATACTCGGGAACATCATGTATATTCGAACAAATATGTTGAGTGTGGTGACACGCTGGAAATACCAAGGTTTACATTGGTTAAAACTAGAAAGTCGTTCCTTGGTAGATGCATTAACTTTTATAGTAAAATAGGTGACATCCAAAAACCAAAAGTTTAAACAATTTTAAACATTTTTGTAATTACCTTAATTTCAAGGGCATATTATTATAATGTCGAAGAAAACATTGAGAATACACTTTCAAGAATAAATTAATTTTGACTTTGATTTGGTCTTCTCTCGTTGAAAATTAAAAACAAATCGGCCAAGTGCGAGTCGGACTCGAGGACGAAGGGTTCCGTACCTTTATCTATGAAAACGCCAAAAATATGTCTGTTGTATGGGAGGCCAAATTAAATATTTTTTACTCATTTTTTTACTATTTATTGTTATAGCGGCAACAGAAATACATCATCTGTTAAAATTTCAAATCACTATCACGGTTCATGAAATAAGCCTGGTGACAGACAGACTGACAGACAGACAGCGGAGTCTTAGTAGTAGTAGGAGGGTTATGTTTTACCCTTTGGATACGAAAATTTTACAGTAAATGTGTATGATAATAGATATAGATAAAGGACATAATTCCGTTATTATATATTGTTTTTAAAATTAAGTGGAAATAAAATATATAACAAAAACGTGACTATTATTTCATCAGATAAATATTTCAATATGCCACATAAGATGCAATTTGAACATTTAATCTTCAAATCTACGTACAGCTTTCTGTTTTTATAAAAATAAATTATTTCGAAGATTTGTGAAGTCCGCCAATCCACAGTGGGGTCCACTGTACAGAGGAGGCATTTGCCTACCAGTGGGATATATAGTATAGGCTGTTACTTTACTTTATTAATCTCATATAACAGGTTTCTATGTATTTTCAATTGCTTAAATTATTCACATCCACAGCGGATTTGCAGTAAATTATGTTTTAGTATTCTTGTCAACTATAACTTTTAATTAACATATTTTTCTCTTCTTAATTAACTGTCTCAGGCGATAATTACCAGTTCAAGTTACAAAGTTATAGTTACGTAGTTACCAGCACTACTATACCTATGTAGTGTATAGTTGTTAAAATTTAGAGATTAATGTGAAGAGAACGAACAATGCGGTATTCATTAATTGCTCACGCCATTTGATTCTCGTAATTGGCTTTTAAGATTTATTACCGACATCCCTGCGGGCTTTGTTATTCCCGAAATTAATTTTAAAAATGTTTGAAAATAAACACAAGCCGTTAGAATATCCCGGAAGTTTGGTGATATTATGAAAGTAAATCAAAAATAAACTTTTATATTCTACATATATCCAATTATATATCTTCCAATTATTACAATCTGCTTCTGACAGAGTACCTCGTTCCTTTAACCTACCTAGGATTCGCATCCCGCAACCTAATACAGGATACTTTAACTCTTCTTTTACTGTTCAAGCTACACTACTCTGGAACGCCCTTCCCGATAAGATCAAAACAGCTCCAAATAAATTTACATATTTTAAAAAGTTAGTTCGAGAATACCTATTAAATCATTGATTTTTTTTTGGCTTATCACATGTTCGGTTTTTATTATCCATATATGTACATCTACAATATTTATGTATATTTATATATAGCCGTGATAGCTCAGTGTCCGGGCGCTCGCCTTTAATTCAATGTACTCGAACAACCTGAGTTCGATCCATGGTGCCGGCACCAATGAAGTTTTTAACTTTAAGTGCTGACTTATCACGTGCTCCGCGGTGAAGGTAAACATCGTGAGGAAACCTGCATATTTTCGAAATAATAACAAAAAAAATATTTTTTGAAGATATGCGAAGTCCGCCAATCCGCAGTGGGGCCGCGTGGTGGACTACGCCCTGTTATCCTCTGTATAGAGGAGGCCTTTGCCCAGCAGTGGGACATGTCACACAAGATATAAAAAAAGAGCTCAAATTAAATAAAAGTGGGTGAAAACATAATTAAGATCCTACGCCAGTAACACATTAAGTAAGAATAATCATCTGCCAAGAATCTAGAGAGTACCTGATCTAAATCTAGATAAACAACCTCCACACTTAAATGTATGACGATTCGCAATGCGCGCTCGTAAAAAATGTTGTTCCGGTTAATCATGATTGAATTTCATCGAGTACACAGTTGATCGCATCAATGCAAATTTTTATTAACATAGTATATTTGACCAGTCAAGCGTCAATTACAATCGAAAATTGGTGAACACGTGTACAATGAGTATTCGAAAAATCTCTGAAATAATAATACTATTAATGAGATCTTTTTCACGCTGGTCTTCTGTGAGGTTCTGGTACTTACCCGGACGAGCCTGCCCATTCGTGCAACAGCCGAGACTGCTGCGTGGCCCTACCACAGTCGAACCTACTTCCACTTACAGTAAAGAATGTATGTTTGCTTAAATATTCAAAATTAGTGAACAGTTCTTTCCTACATTGTCAATTGATATAAAATATATTTTGACCTAAATATAAAATATAATAGATATATATATTAATACATTTCTCACGAAAAGATACAAAGCCGACGTTTATTCGATTTAATACTTACATTTAATTGATGTTTAATACTTATATACATTCTTATATGTATTAAAATTGCTGGTTGGTACTTATACTTATATAAATATTAGTATTTTTACATAAATTCTGTAAAGAAGCGTAAGGCTAAGTGATCATTAAATTTGAGTAATGTGGCGTGTATTTAATACTTTAACAGATGACGGCTGTGAGATTTTTCTTTAATAGTCATTGTGTCAAGTAGGTAGCTTTAATAACGCTTTTGAATTACATTGAATGTTTCTCATAGTATATTGGAATAAGTCACGTCGTATTTATCCGTTTAAGTAAATCATATACTGACAATATTAAAAACTACTGATGAATTTATTCTGCCAACTTACTTAGATATAGTTTTTTTATCTTATTCTTAAAAGTATTACGTTCAGTGATCTCCCTGATGTCATATTGATGCCTGGATTGGGATAGGTTAATATAGAATGAAGTGTAGTGAGCATAGACAAACAAGGCGTTGACGAATTGGAAGCCAATTAAGTTGAGACCGAAAAGACATGGACATTACTTACGAAAGTTGAAAACGAATCGAATGCCGTTATTGAGAAGACGGACCTATTTAGTCACACACTGTCATATTTTTAAATATCTTCCATTTTCTTCTTTCATGAATCACTAGAGACATCCATGGCATATTCGCTGGTTTGGGGTGTTTTTAGTTATGCTTCATTTACTCTGTTGTAAAGTAAAATGATTTATTATACAAATATAAAACTTGATGTATAATATTCTGTAGGATATTATTATTCTTTACAGTTCCTAAGCGGACAAAAGTTTTTTCCGCTGCGAGATTTGAACCTACGTCTTCCGGGAAACGCGCCTAGACGCTTTACCAACTAAACTAGCTAGCGGCCGATTACGTCAAGACGCGAAAATCTCGACATTCATCTCGACATTCATCTATACTTTATTTCATTTTTAGAAAAAATATTGTCAAAACTTTACATTTTACGTTTCATCTCGGTTGCCGAGGCTAGAAATAAAAATAAAATTAATAATAAATTATTATGTCCAAGTTATCATCATGGTATTACCAACGTGAGTTTAAATACTAGTGAGATCGTGAGGGTAAGCCACCAATCGGTAATTCCAAATCAGCACTGATAAAAAGGCAAAGGAGGCTTCAGCTGGTAACACGTTTGTGGATGTGATGACGACTATTTTTTATGCAGAAGGCGGCAAATGTGTATGCGGCACATGTGATGGTAAACCATCACTACAACCCTTGGACATTAACTACTCTATATAACTTAGTCGGTATCAAACGCTATTTTCTTGACAATAATACGAAACAGTTTGGTCTTCATCAAATGCATTTAACAGATTATCGTAATATTTATTTGAAAATTAAATAATAAAATATGTAGAAAAAAGTACGAAAAATTTTTCGCCGCTGTGGGAATCGAACCCACGTTTTCGGGATTCGCACCCGAAGACGCGTTAAGCCACTAAGTTTAACGGCTGATTGCCACACCCACTAACGTTTTATTTAACGTTTTTTATCTACAAATTTTAATGTTTAAGGCGCTGTATGCAGTGAATTTTTAACTATTTGGGTGGTGAAAGTATGAGGAAGCGGAGGAGGGGTAACGCCGCTTAGCGGCGCGCAGCGCGCGAGTTTCTGTTAACGCGTCGCTAGACCAAGTCATTCTATACCTAGTGCGTGTGTAGTGATGGGCCGTAGGATACTATCGATAGTATCATGGAAGGCTTTCGAAAATGTACATAGATGATCACTATTTTATTAAATTTTTTTAAATATTAGGAATTTTAATTTATCCTTTAAATGTTCAAGATTTACTATGTTATATTACTTTCTCAACTAAAATGAAATTTAAAAAACTATCGATAAAATCTTTATTTTTATCGATAAACGACAGCAATTATAACAAGAATCGAAATTTTGTCACTTTCTACAGACCTCGCGTAGCCTGTTGGTTCGAGCGTTATACACAACGGTAAACTATTGCTGTAGGTAGTCTCAAGTTCAAACCGTCATCGAGTGGAGTTGTATTTTTTATATTATTTTCACTTTTAATTTGTTAGCCAACAAATTACTTTGTTTTTATTTTATAAAATGGCTCAATTTGGGAAAAAAAAAAAATTAATCAGAAAAATTATAAAACAATTATTTTTCGTGTATAAGATAAATTTTCTTTTTAGGGTGAAAAATAAAATATTTTAATAATAAAATAGATGACGTTAAAAATTTTTAATACTAAAAGTTGGTTTATATACCGATAGATTGTTCTCCAACTGTTTCAACTTTGAACAAATACAATAATATTTCGTTGTAATTATTTATGAAAATAAAAAATCAACAAAAATTAAATGGTAATTAAGAAATATTTCCAAATGAGAAAATCAACAATAAGTACAACAAAAAATTTAGGGATTTGAACCCAATCCATAAAGAATGATGGTCCTATACCCTGTATGTATAGGACTGTTAGACCAAACACGAAATAAGACATTGAAATTACGCTTTAAATAAATTAATTAACAAATGTTAATACATACAATAATTTATAAATACGAAATATGTGAATATATATTTTTTAGCTTCGTGTTTTGGAAGGTCTAATAATATTAAAACTGTCAATAATAAATAAATACGAAACATATTTCGTAACGGTGAGCGGGCGATGAGCGGCATAGATCCATCTAGCAAGGCGCCTCAGCGCTCTCTGTTCAACGTGTGGAATTGGAAGAGAGCCGAAACAACGCCGCGGTGGCGCGGTGTTCTGGCCATTGCGTTCGAATTAATTTTAATGAATTAAATTAATATTTACAAATATCATACATAAATCAACAAAATAAAACAACAATCCTTTTTATTAATATATTCTACACCACTGATATTAATTTCATTAAGATTTGTTGATATACTACGTTCATTTTTGGATTTAAATTTCTCTTTTAGAGGTAGTTTCATGATTTTTTACTATCGAGAATATGTTTTGGAAACAATGTTCCATTAGAATGTACGATCAAGATTAACATAATGTTACGTGTTAGGGTTCAGAGGATTTGGAGAGAAAAACCTGCTGACTCTTTTGAAGACTTTATTCACTAGCACTAGGTCCAACACAAAGCACTAGGGCCAAACACTAAGCACTGACGATTTCCTAGGTTGTAGCCAAGTCGTACGTTTCACTGGTATCGCTCTTGATCACTAGTTTTCACTCCGAAGTCGCCTCGAAGGTAGCTCAAACTGAACTGTCCTGGCTCGCCTCTCTGCGGCTTTTTATATGGGCCGAGACGAGCCCCAGACTAATCCAGAAAGTTCCTTCCTGGAACGTACCCGACACGCGCGAACATGATCGTGATTCTGGAAAGTTCGCGAATGTACCCGGTTTTCGAGACTATAGTTCCACAGTAGTTCCTCTTGCGCCATCTAGTTTTGAATAGGGGGTTTCAAATTCAAATCATTGGTATTGGATCTTGGGCTCCAGAGGTACTTCGGGAAGTCCTGAAAATCAATTATAAAATGAATACACAGCGAGATATTTGAAGTCGGTTTTGTTTTTCGTTATTAGTGTTAGTGCAATCAATATAAAAATTCTTAACTTAAGAGATGATTATTGAAAATATGTACATATAGCATAATAATAGCCGTTTAGCTCAGTTGGCCAGAGCACCTGGGAAAAAAGAGAAAGACGTAGATTTGAAACGAAGATAGTAATCCTGGCAGAAACGAAAACATTTTCAACTATTGAAAAATTTACATTCTAGCTTTATGAAGTTATAAATTATTCTTCCTACTTTTTAGCATAAAAACGAGCACTGAAAATGTTCTATAGCATATGCCGGACATTACAGACATCCGCTGTTGGAACAACCCTCATTACTCTAAACGCGTTCGAAACAAGTTGTGCGCCACATGCCCTAAATAGCTTCAGCATGTGTTAGATAACTTAATGATCAATTTTTAAAAATGTAGTAACTCTTGTATATGAAAAATGAGGGCATATACTCGTATACAGTTGTTTGAAAATTATCGATCGTTTCCGATTTTTGTTAACGTGTCATTTGTTAGGTTTAACACATATTTTTTAAAAAATTATTATTTACGATTTTTTTATGTATATCTTCAGCACAGTATTAAAATATAAAATGTATTTTATAACTGTTTCTGAGAGGTGTTTTTATTTATAATTTGATTTTGTTTCCTTCAGTCAAAAGCACGTAGAGAATCATATCGATTTTTTTGTTTACTTTTAGATTTGGTTCTATTGACTAATATTTTACGAAAAATATCAATAGTCGCACGGTCTCCAGTATATGCGAATAATACTTGAAGAGCCCTCTTGATATAACAACGTTGGGTACACTTGACTTTATTAGATTCTTGAAACCACTTTAAGTAGCTTTCACGGCAAAAATCTTATTAAAATAAACATTTTGGACGCCGTCATGACAACGTAAGGTATAATTTAATTAGGAATCTTAGATATCACTAATGAATTTGAATGACTTGCATAGTTATTTTCATTTTTTTTTCTTTCATAAGAACCTTCTCCTGACAATAACAAACAACAAAAAAACCAACCCAAGTGACCAAGGGAAATAGGGATTCATTTTTATGTATAGGTATAGATTATTTTGTTTGCCTAGGAATAAAATAAATGCTTGTCGTACAACGAACCAATCTCAAAATTCGTTTTAATTGTAAATACTTTTACAAACATTATAGATCTTTGACTTTATTTTTATTTTAGTTTATTTATTTATTTGTCAGTATAAGGTAATGTATAATGGTTTTAAATCTAATACAGAAATTCACTTCTTCTGCCTCTTTTATAGGCGTACAAATATTAAATCGTTTTAATGCAATTTCGACAAAAATTTTTAATACAAAACTATAAAACATAATTATGGATAAATATTATACAAATTGTCATACATATACATTCATTGAATAATAATTTTAATTTCCCTCTGCATGAAAGATACCCACAATATGCTATATTTAGCGAGAAAATGTAGGAAAAGTAATGGAATAACAATATAAGACGGCCGGGCGTTAACTTATTTTTTATTAAATGGTACAGAAGAGAAGAGAAAAAGGATTCTTTATCATATTTAGGTTTTTTGAAACATGAATTAAGAGTATTGTATACCGTAAAATAACAAAGCATTTTCTTGAATACATTTGCAAGGAGCTCAGCAAACTGAGAAAACAGCTTTGTTCGGACAAGAATAGAAAAATGAAAACAAAGTCAAGTGGCAAAACTGAGATCTTTTTTTCATTTTACAAAATTAAACTCGCTGAGAGTTATTAAAAACTAGCTTTTCGACCGCGGCATCACTCGCGCTGATGCCCTTAAATAAATATTCAAATTTTTTTTTCAAAAATATGTTTTTTCTCTTGATAAAAAAAATTATGTCCTTTTTAATTCCTCTAAGAATATGTGTACAAAGTTTCATGATAATCGGTTGAGTAGTTTTGGCTTGAAAGCGTTACAAACAAGCTTGCATTCACATTTATAATATTAGTAGAGATGAACTGTCGAAGCATTGTTGTATTAATAGATGAACGTAGGAGGAAGGAGTCCGTTTCTGGTTTAATTATGTCGGTCTGCTGAATCTATAGTGAAAATATTTTTCATGGACTTTTATAAATAAAA
Source organism: Iphiclides podalirius (assembly GCA_933534255.1). Taxonomy (NCBI): domain Eukaryota; kingdom Metazoa; phylum Arthropoda; class Insecta; order Lepidoptera; family Papilionidae; genus Iphiclides; species Iphiclides podalirius. The sequence goes on along the minus strand of OW152822.1, from coordinate 7,484,269 downwards.
TTGAATTTATGTACATGGATAATTATTTTAAAGAAGCTTTCCTAGATTGGTATCGGAGGTTTTACGTTTTGCTTAATATATTTTTTATGTAGACGGTAATTTATAACAACACGTGATTATTTAGAAAATATATGAGACAAATGTAAGGATTCAGGTAGATAAATAGACAAATAATAATATAATTTAAAGGCGTTAAATTAGATAAAGAAATATGAAAATAAAGTCTAAACAATTCTTAAATGTAAAATGTATTTACATTTTGTTTTGCACGGTAACTAAAATCCATGAAGATTCGAAAACGGAGCGATCCTACAATGTCTAAAGTTATCTCGGATGATACTCGCATTGAGATTGGAACGGCACTTTCACACGGAAAATCGGGAAAGCTCTGGCCATAGATTGGAATTCTGTGAAGCTTTTATAAGCTTGGAAATTCATTTGGGCTTCAGACAGTATTCTTTTCATTCTTATTAATGCACTGCTTGTATGAACTTAAACTTGTTATTCAGTAGTGAAATGAACTGTTAGCGGTCACAATTTTTTTAAACACATATTTTATTTTAAGTTTTTTTATGCAAAATATAATATGAATATGTATATTTTTTTCATAAATTTTCACTTTCCAAAAAAAAATGCTGAGATAAAAACAACGAATTTTTATAATCGAGTTAGTGTTCATACTCATTCGTTGTATAGAAAATTTGTGCACAATGGATTTGTTTTTAAAGTATTTCATCAGGCATCAAGCTTTACAGCAAAAAGACTCTCTCTATATGTCCGTATTTATGCAAAATGGAACCACACGACAATTTTGTGTTTTTCTTTTTTTTGAGAATATTGAATTTAAAAGTGGTCTAAATTCTTATTCAAAAAAGAACCACATGATTTTTGCCTTGGAAATAGGGTATACAAAAAGCAGAAAGGAACCAACTGCAATAAAGAACATTACATATAAAGCAAAACCGAACCACAGTGCAACGGGACTCGATTGTTTAAATAAATAAACTCGATTGTTTAAATAAATAAACTATATTACTACCATGTCATTTTATACAAAACAGATCCACACATACTTGGTTCCATTATAAATTTCGCAGATTTCAATTATTAACAATCATTTTCAATATACCAAATGGAACCAAGATTCTATGGTATCGTTATGCGTAAAATAAATTCATAATTTAATTTCTAATATTTTTTGCAAAATGGAACCACAAGCATTCGGTTCCATCATGTATAAATACATTGTGTCAAATAGTAGAACCACTAGTATGTGATTCCATTATCAATATAACGTTTTGAAACACATCATCGCCCAAAAGTACCAAATGTTATAACTTGTTAGATACCTCTTGCCTTTATACTTACTACTTTCGAAATATATAAATTCTCTCGTAAATATCTATTGGAAAAAGTCGAAGTGCACCTGAATTTATATATCAAAACACTTGGCGTTTCTACAAAGATCAATAATACTGATTTAATTAAAGTGATATCATAAAATTATAAATATTATATAGAATAGGATGGGAAAGTGGAGGTAAGAACAAATGCAGCGACAAGATAGTTTTATACGTGAGGTGCAATTAAACTATCTTTCTAAGTATAAATCACACTATAGAAGAAATAAGCCCGTGACCGAATATCTTATGCCAGACTTGACTTTGGACACCATGTTCGATTTAGACTGTGTACATATAGGAGAAGCTAAGAAGGCCAATAAGGTAATGTATTGTTTTTATGTAAGAAGATGGCATGGACATTTGCAACACCCGTAGGGTCGAAGATGCGTTGTCACTTTTTAATAAAGTGGGCCCTGGGTACAATACTCTAAAGACGAAAGGCAGAAGTATAACTCTCCCACTTCACGCCGGTCTGTGAGGTCGTCGTACTTCCCCGGACGGACCCACCTTTTCGTGCAACAGTGAAGACTGATGCGTGGCCCATATTTAAATCTTAGACGAGTGCCTTTAAAACAGATTTATGTAACAAGTGTGATACTTTAAAATTGGAAATTAACACCTTGCAAACCAGCTGAGAAGAAAACAGCCATAGATACAGAACGCAAAGAACATTGCCGATAATCGAAAGAGGCTCAAAATCGAAACCTGACTTTATTCTTACTCAAGTTTGATCTCCAAAACATTACTTACCATAAATGACAGCTTTGGCTGGGTTGCTTTTTTGGAGAGAAAGAATGGTTACCAAAGGTGCTTAGGAAGTAGGTTCTTGTCTTTTAAAATATATACGGGAGCATATTTCGGTAGATTTCGAGGATCTAATTTTATGGACCGATTCATGTAGAGGATTCAATTTCAGTTTAAAAGCATTTTTGCATCCTCATTTCACCTTCAAAAAATAACACTAACACAATTTTATACTCGGACATGCTATCTAACCAATGACAGAGATTTCCCTCATTGAAACGGCAATAAAGAAATATCCGAGACTATACACTTCCGATGATTATAGCCAGGTAATGAAAGATTGCATGAAAAATCACCGCTTACAGTAACAGTTATGCCAAAAACTCACATGGGAGCTTATAAGGTTGAAAAAAGTATTAGTAATAGATGTGGTATTAATAAATAATGTATTAATCGGATATAAACTCAAAAAACATACCTGAAAATAGAATCACCTTACTCGATTTATTTTAAAAGATTTCCTTAGGAGTTCTGTGACCGGCTGTAATCTTGACAAAACATTTACCTCCCCTGTGATCGTCAAGGAAGCCAGTATCATCAGCGAAACTAGCTTATGTTCAGTTTATATTACACCTCCTGCCACTAAATGCACAGTTTTTATAATGGTCTCAATTATAACGATGTGAATACAATAGAAGTCGATATAGATGGACTGAATCCGGTCGATTTCGAAGTTCAATTCGATGATAACGTCGAATAAACGCTCTCTATACGTATAATTTTACATTTTTGGTGAATTAAAGCTTTATTACGATAATATAAATACATAGTTTCATTTATATCAGTAAATCCCTGGGTTGTAGTTGTTTTTGTATATGAGAAAACCTATAAAACAGTAAATGTTAAAAGGAACCAAATGCACATTTTCTTAATTATTTAGAATATTTCAGGCTGTGCACAGCAAATTTATATATACTAACTTAAATACATAATTTATCAATAATTTATTATCTATTCTTAGAATATTTCAGGCTGTGCACAGCAAATTTATATATACTAACTTAAATACATAATTTATCAATAAATTATTTAGTAATAAATTATTAGTATTATATATATATATATATCATTGTAATTGTATTGTTATAATGTAATTACGTTTTATTCTGTGATTCTGATTACTTATACTAAAAGAGAGGATTCCACTGACTGCACTTTTGCGTTACTGTAATAATTTAAATTTGTAGAAAAAAGGACGACAGTTATTTCGCCGATGTGAGAATCGCACCCAGACTCTTTAAAAACTATTGCATCTGAATTGGGTGAACTCATAAAGTTTTCCTATTAATAATTATGTTCTCTACACACCTAATAATATACCACACATACATCATAGTGAAATTCCAAATTTAGGTTTGAGCTAAAAACAAAAACATTTATCGTATAACATGCCAATTTATATACGAAACACGAGGCAAGGAAACTACAAAAATCAACGAAACAATGCAAGCCAAAGTACTTACAGATGCCAACTTAAATGCAATTTAAAAAAGACAAATCAAATTTATCTACAATGAATAGAATCTTGGTATTTGAATTATCAAAGGAACTGTTTAAGTTAAACAAGAACTTACAGAAATATGTAAAAAATGAGAAACGAACATTATAAGACATTACATAAAATGAAAATGCCATTTAAAAATATTTATTGAATCATTTAATAAAAATTACTTAACAAAATGACCCTATATTGATTCGCGTAAAGAAAACTAGGATTTAAAAGGGTTTTTGTGTTATACCGTCAAATTTTCTTCGCTTATTATAATTGTCAGTTTTTATAATATTGGTACCGTAAAGTCAAAGGTATTATTACCACACTATCTTTTCAAAAATCTTACCTAAAATCAGCTTATCGTAATACTCCAATGAACACAATTTCAAATTACATATAATATGGGAATTCAAAGCATGATCATAAGTATATTTTAGATATAATATACAAACTACAGTATTGATTCTAGATCTAGCTTTTCTGCTTTTTCGGCTATAAATAATGAAATGAAATAAGTTGCAGTTCGTGCTGCCTGGCGAACCATTAAAATCTAATTAAGGTAACTTCTTCACAACACATTGTAAAGTGTAAAGCTACACAGAATTTTAAGGCATTTCGCAGTTTCCTTAACATAAACACTAATTAATAACTTGAATTTAAATATACCAACTTGGTACGTAAATGTAGAATAGTTGCAAAAGTATTGGCTTCGGCGCCGGGGTCGTTCGTGGGTTTGATTCCCACACGGGACAACTATCTGTGGGAACCAAATGATAATTGTTTCGGATCTGGGTGTTTGTCCACGTGAAATGTATGTACGTAAAACATTCCTACAATACAGAATAATGTTATCCTACATTAAGGGCTATCCTACGGGTGGTAGAGCCACGCAGCAGCCTCGGCTGTTGCACGAATGGGCAGGCTCGTCCGGGTAAGTACCACGACCTCACAGAAGACCGGCGTAAAGTGGAAGTATGACAAATACTTTCGCGTTTCGTCTGGTGAGTGAGGTAGCCGGAGCCCAATTTCCAAAAAGGTTGTCAACGCATCTGCAAACCCTCGGGTGTAGCAGATGTCTATGGGCGGCGGTATTCACTTGACATCAGGTGGACCGTCTGCTCGTTTGGCAACTTTCACATAAAAAAAAAAAAAAAAAAAAAAAGGTTTTTCAAAAAATAAAAACCAAAATATTTACATTGTTTTAACACAATAAACCAGTTGTAAACACAACGTATGATGCCGCTATTTTTTTATAATTCGAAAACGCAGTTCGCCAGAATGTTTAGTATACAGACGTGTACCTACTCAATTAATTTTCGTCTTCGTTTCTTTATTTTTCTGTTGTAATTAAATAATTATATGTCGCAGGATGAAGATGTGGCGCTATAATTTGATTACACCTATCTCCGACATATATATAATAACAGATTATTAAAAAGAAAACATTTACTCACGAAAGGATTAAAACGATATATTTCATGATTTACCAGTGAGATTATGAGATAGTCCTTTCCACTTGCTGTAGAGACTAACAACTATATAACATTTGAAAATCAAAGATGATATTTAAATCATAGCAAAGCTCTGCATCGAAATTAATTAGTACATAAAATTTTGATATTTTCACGAAATTATTAACTTACTTTTCTTATCAAGTAGAGAAAATAATGTGGCATCTGGCTTAAACTTGAATAATATTATTAACATTTTGTTTACTACTCTGATTGTTACCACAGTTGCCAGCTATAATTTTACTAAAGCCCGGTGTAAACGCACCATACTATATTACAGTTTTTAAAACATGACGTCATAATATAGCTGCTAGTATTCACTAATTAATAACATGCTAAACATTACAGGTTGTAAGTCTGATGCCTGTACCTTATATCATAGGGCTACACTAACGATCTGTACTTTATCTACGTTGATTCAACCATTCGTTTTAAATCCCGGCGAATTCAACTCGTTGGCATTCATTCGCTATGCAGATGCGATGGAATATTTTATCGTTATCGGGATAAATGATTGAGGAACATAAGTCTCATAAAGATGATCAAAAATAATCATAATTCGTTGTTGTATTATCAAACAATTATGATTGCCTTTCGATAGGTGTTAAGTTGGGTTAATATAAGAATTTTACTTTTTTTTATTACTTACGACCTTAAATAAGAGTAATATTAGATATATAATGCGATACAAGAAACTTTTTGTTGAAAAGAGCAATAGCAATAATATAAGCAATTTTTTGTTGAAAAGTAGCATAGAGCTCATTTTTATTACGGGTAAGTAAGCAGATGTTTCCTAATTTTTATGACGTATATAAATATAATATGCCGAATTGCTGTCTCCAACAAGCCTTCATCTTCAAGCAACAGCTATCTTAAAAGCTAAATTTTGGCGTAGTATGCCAAATAACATAGGTAACAGAACAAAGGCTTTTACATATACTGTGTTTTATTATTACTCAGGTCGTTTTCTCATCTCATTACTGTTTTCTTATAATTCATGTTCTTATCATTAAATTTTTCGTCACTTCTTATCGAAGATGTTTCTTTTTAACAAAACAATAAACGGGTTAAAGTTTTTCAAAGTTTGAGGTATATGCAGTGATACATTTTCAAGAAAAGGGTATATAAATAAATTCTATACATATGATGAAGTACAGGTATAAGAAAAATTACTTTTTTATTTATGTTACGAATTGTGAGAATTTAATTATGTTGCGCATTATGCAAAATTATTGATACATAGATGTGGCAGATTTAATTAAGCTTCTCGTAGTGTCCAGAAGGATCTAACTTTCTTGTCGTCCGTCATTAGAACGGGCCTCTGTGTACCCATTCTAAATCCAATATCAGTCTACAGAATAAACGGTTTTACTCTACAAAACTTTTCTTCATTAGAAGTGAATAGCAGAGAGGCTAATTAAAGCGTCTTCGTACGTATACTAATACGAAAATTTAAGCATTTCTTTAAATTTGAAGTTATATCATTAACAGTAACTAGAATAAATAACAAATTATTTAGTATAGTTATAGTTACTTGTTGACGTTATTTAGTCAAAGGAACAATAATGAACAAAGCATAACGTGTTATGGTGATAAATCCACGCGCCATATTTTCCTATTGCATGATTATACATTCATTAATAAGACGTACTATACTTCTGCATTTCTTCTGGTAAGTGAGAAAACCGTAGCCCCTTGTTTTAAGGGCGGTAACCCATCTGGAACCTCATTTGTGTGGTGTTGTGGATTGCCACGGGGTTGGTTTTCACTATTATTTACTTTACTTTATATATTGTATTTTTCATATAATTGTAGCAAGTCTGTCGAGAGAGGTAACCGAGGCCCCCTTTTTTCAAAGGTTGTGCACGTATCGGCAAGCCCTAAGGTGTTGCAGTAGTCCGTAGGTGGCGATATTCACATAACATCAGGTGAACCGCCTGCTCGCTTAAAAATTTTTCTTCACATAAAAAAACATCATCATCTGACAAATTTAACATCTTAGCGGTTACAAATATGTCTAACCTTTAAAAAATGGGCTCCGGTTGCCTTACACTCAAGTTGAAACACAAAAGTGTAATACTTCCACTTCAAGCCGGTCTTCTGTGACGTCGTCGCGATTCTTTCTGAGAAATTTTTATTATAATAAAGCCTATTCTTCACATTCTTTGTATCTTAAAATATGCCAGCGGAGGTTCATCCTGAAGGAATAGATTCTAATGGCTGGTGTGTCCTATTCAGTCCTTCAAAATATTTAACAGGAGATTTAATAACTACGATTTTATTCATTACCTTGATTGGATATAGAGAAAAAGAATATTGAATAACAATGTACGATAGCCGAATACCGTGCACGATTTCCTTGCCTTTAATTCTAAATGTTGACCCTCGTCTATGTTATACGATGCTCGTAATAAATTAACTTCAATGCAGAAAGTAGAACTCTGAACCCTAAGGAATTTATTAAATAATTTATTTAACCATTCGTCCATTGATTTCCTTCGAACTCTACCTTAATTTCACTGATAGCTTCTTGGCTTACAATAAGATCGATAAAATGGTACTGTTGAAAACCAGGATTCTTCTGTACGAATTTATAAATTGTACGGGTATGTTCCATTAAAAAAAATAGTATACGTAAATTTCAAGCGTTTATTATGATTAAGCAAGCACGAAAAGATTAAAAGTTCGGCTCTCTATTCACTTCTAATGAATGTAGGGAAGATTTGATCATTTTGCCTAAAATTGAAAAAAATGCGTCTTAAATTATTATGTGCATGATTCATGCAATAGCTAAACCGTTTGACGACTTCTGCGCATAATATTAAAATTAATAACGAACTATACAACGGGACGCTAATAAAAAATAATAAAAAAACAATATTAAATTATACATGATAAGTATTCATATATAACTAATATGAAATTTAGTAAGTAATAATTAAAAAACAAAAAATATAAAATGGATGGAAATAATTACACATTTTTATTTTCTGACAACACTTCTGTTAAGTGTAATGATTTTAAAATACCATGACACTTTTTCTAGGATGTATTAATTATCTTACACCAATTCACGTCACAAGATGGCATTATTTTATTTTTTTGAGTACTTGACGTAAACAGTACCTTTATACGGCCTTGTACCGCGTAATGGCGGGTGATCGGCTTACTATGGTGTAAATGGTTGTGTTTCGATATTTGTGGCGCGGCGTTCTGTAATTTTATTATTCTGTGATCGTTTGTATAATTGGTATTATATTTGGTTTTCAATAACTGGATAGTATAAGCTATATATAAGCTATTATATTTAATCGAACAAATAATGTGTAAGATTTACCAGAATACTTCGTGTAAATATAATGTGTAGGTATGTCACCCTGATGTCACCACTAATTTGAGTAAATGCGTTAGATTTCTGAGTAATGAAAACGAAGCCTTGAAATTACTGTGAAAACGCGGGGGATGCTTAGACATAAAATATAGAAGAGAGATTTATTTGGAAGAAGAACATAATTATTGTGTATATTAAATATAAAAAAAGAAGATATTTTTTTTATTTTTAATGTCCGTCTTTGTAATCTGTGTGTATTTTCGTTTGATATTTTGTGTCATTTTTCGTTTTCATCTCTTCTTGGCTTGTTTTACGCAGTTTGATCCATTTTAATTGTTGTTTTGGGCACATTGATACAAATATAGGATTAATAATTATTTTAACAAATGCTTTTGGCAATGAAAAGCAGAAGAAAATCTCTGACTTGCTTAAAATAATTAAAATTTCTTATTTCAATTGATGTAGCTGTAACAAGAGCTAGAATTTTAATGTATATTTCGTCCATTCTGAAGACTAGTCTCATCTGCATAACTGTTACTTATCAGGACAGTTAGTAGAAGTTGTAGACACGTGTAGTACGGAAACTAAGCAAACAAATATTTCAAGTTTTTTGTGTATTGTTATTTGATTTAGTCTTGTTAAATTTTATTAATCAAATATTTCTTAAGTTTATTATTATGCTGGTTAGTGGGTCCCAATTTTCATGGGACGTTATAAAGCGGAATTCCTGTAGTCTTAAGTGAATACGAGACTTTATTTTGCGGAAAAGTGTAACATGTTATATATTAATATCGGAATATTTTCCATGCAATTTTATCCATTTTTTTACAGTCTTGTGTTCATATTTCAGTCGATATACATATTTTTAGTGTATATTTAGGTATTGAAATATATGTATTTAATCATTTTTTTATTTTTTAACTTATTTCGCGTATTTCGTTTTACGCCTTCGACAAATTTTTCTCTTTTTTGCCTTTGTTTAGCCTTAAGTTGGGATGCAAACAATAAATTTTTATACAAATAATTCATTCATAACACTTTTATTCTTATGACCTTAAGTAAGCAATATTAAAGTTTATTATTATTATTTATTTAAAAGTAATGGAACGGAAAAGGAAGCAAGACCTTTTATAGCAGGGTAATAAAAACTGATTTTCTATAAAAAAATTATGGAATTCAAAATCATCAATAGATGATTAGAATGGCTTTGAAACAGCTTAAGAAAACAACAAGGAACCGGGTGATGACGGAATTACGACTGAACTTCTGAGAGCGTGGAAAACCGGTACTATAAGTCCTCCAGGAATTCCGTTATACTTCAAGGTTCTCCGTCAGAAGCATGGCATAGGAATGTGGCGGTGCTTATCTTCAAAAAGGGGGATAAGACCCTGTTGAAGGATTATAGACCCATTTCGCTCCTGAGCCATGTATATAAGCAGTTTACTAGAGTCATTACGAATCATTTCGAACGCAGGTTTGATGACATCCAGCCTCCCGAACAAGCCGGGTTTCGGAAAGTCTTTAGCACCATAAATCACATTCATACGCTCCGCCAGATTATACACAATACCGAGGAGTGTAATCGGCCATTATACGTAGCGTTTGTGGATTATGAAAAAGCCTTCGATGCAATCGAGACTTGGGCGATACTACAGTCCCTTCAGCGATGTCATATCGACTATAGGTATATTGAACTTCTGTAGTATTTGTATAGAAACGCCACTATGTCCATCAGTCGACAGAACGAGAGCATGAAATCAATCCAAGCAGAGAGGCGACGAGAGGGTGACTCATTGGAGGATGTTTTAAGCTCTTTGACTAGGACGGATTCGGCATGAATATCAACCTCTCACTCACGACTCACCTTCGTTTTGCTAATGATAAAGTCTAGTCACTATGCTCTGCGACCTTAGTAACGTTTCCTAACAAGTGGGTCTTAAAATGAACATGAGCTAGACGAAAATCATGTTAAATGCCCCTGTCACACCCATACCAGTTATTGTTGGGAATGATACTATCGAAGTTGTCGACCACTATGTCTACCTTAGACAAACGGTCCAGTTAAGCAGGTCCAACTTCGACAAAGAGGTCACTCGAAAAATCCAACTCGGATGTGCAGCGTTGGCGAAGCTACGCGATTACGCGATATCTTTTCATCCAAGATTTCGCAGTGCTTGAAGACAATGTTGTATAACCAGTGTGTGTTGCCAGTGATGACGTATGGAACCGAGACGTGGTTTCTAAAAGCTTGCCTTTTGGAGAAGCTCAGAGTCACACAACGAGCTATGGAGAGAGCTATGCTCGGAGTTTCTTTGGGCGACAAATTCCGGAACGAGGAAATTCGCCGTTGAAGTGGAAGTGGGCAGGCCACATCGCTCAAAGAACTGATGAAAGATGGGGAGTAAAGGTTTTCGGGTGGCGACCACGAACCGTTAGATGTAGCTTTGGAAGACCTCCCTCTAGGAGCGACGACATCATACGAGTCGGGAGCAACCGGTGGATACAAATGGCAAAGTGGCGTTCTAATAAGGAGGCCTATGTTCAACACTGGACGTTCTGCGGCTGATTATGATGATGTTGATTCCGTTTAACTTTTCACTAATTTCCTCTGCACCACGTGGTATGGGTGATATTACTACATGCCTTACGATTATCACAATTGAAATCAAAAACCAATCTAGTGAATAGTAAAATACTATCTTCAATAATTAATAGTTAAAAAAATTGCTGGTAGGTGTGCTGTACACAATACTTTATAAAACTTTGCATATATTTTTAATTATCAACATTTTCAATCGAATTAAGTATTATGTGAATTAATATGAATTAAGTATTATGTGATATTTATATTCCGACAAAAAAGGTTCTATCTGCACATTAGACTTACCAATGGTAAAACTTCGATATTGTCGCGGTTGTAACGACACGCTGTATATTGGCTGGTACTGCTGGGCAAAGGCGTCTATTGCCCAAAACATAATATCAGGGAATATTCCATCACGTAATCTCGGTACGGATTGTCAGACTTTATATGATAATTTATTCACGATCTTTTCGTTCACAACCGAGAATGACAAAGAAATCTAATCAGCACTCAAACCTACTTAGGTCGTTCGTGTTTTTTTTAAGAAGGCGGCAAGTGATGTAACCACCGCCCATTGCAACACCAATAAGGTTGCAGATGCGTATCTACCTTTTAATAAAAAGGGCCCTGGTTACCTCATTCACTAGACGAAATGTAGAGGTATAACACTTCTACCTCACGCTGGTCTTCTGTGAGGTCGTGGTACTCCGCCGGACGGACCTGCCCATTTCTGCAAAAGTGAAGACTGTTGCGTGGTCCTACCATAGTTCCAGGATTTGAATTCAGGTTGCTGAATACACTGAATAAAAAACTAGCACCGTGCCACTGAGCTGCTAAGGCTCTTTAAAAATTATTATAAAAAAAAAATCTTTGAATGGCTCACTTCTAGTCCTTCTTGATATACACATACAAAAAATAATTGTGGTCCTTGATCATCAAGACAATTTTAATAAAGGAAATAAATGACAAACAAAATAAATGGTTTCGGGTGAAAGTTGTATCCTTACTAACATTATAAAGGCGAAATTTTGTATGGATGGATGGATGTTTGTTATTCTTTCATACAAAAACTACAGAATAGATTTTAATCAAACTTTACAATAATATAGCTTATACATCAAAATAACACATAGGCTATAATATATAAAGATATTGTGTGAATTGTCCAAAATATAGGTAATGATAAGTTTCAACTAAGTAGGAAAAAATTCAAGCATCTGAGAGATATTCTAGTTTATAATAAAAAACTCATTATTAATTCCCTTTGGCCGCGCGGGTGAAGCTGCGGATAACAGCTAGTAAAGAAATACATTTAAGAAAATTTCGTATGAATGATGTCCGTTATTCTACAGTGGAGATTGTTAGCGGATTTTTGTTACAGTGAGAACTGTGTCATTTGTTTATATAAGTACATGTCATATTTCTTACCATTTATTTATGTAATCGATATCTAAAAAGTAAAACGCATAAACTGGCAAAAGTCTTAGCTACAAAAATATCAAGAGTAACATTCAAACATTTTAATAATCAAGAGCCGTACACCAAAGCGCTTTATTATCATTTGCCGCGTTCGCTTGGCAACGTCTTTCAAAGATTGAACTCTTGCCCGACACGTTTCTTCCGATTTAGAAGCTTGAGACAAGAAACTTTGTGGATGTGGAATTTAGTTCTCTACTTTTACTTTTTGCTAAAGAATATTTTAAACCCCATGTTTTATGTAAATAACAGTGAAATATGGTTATTCGGATTTATTTTTGTACATTAAAAGTTTCTATTTTGTAGAATGTTCTATTACTTCTACTACGAAAATTACGTTTTATCAAATATGTTTTAAAAAATTATATCATCCACGGTTCTTATATTTTGCCAAACCGTCTGCCAAACTGTCACACCGTCTGTTTTATAATAATTAATTTTGTTTCCGATCTACATTATTGCTGAATTGTGATGCGGTAGAAATCGTTTTGTACTTAAATTTTACGCATAACCAGAATTACACAACTGCTGTAGATTTATTTATTTATTTATTTTTTCTCTTTATAATCTCTATTGTCGAAATTCATAATTGTTAAATGTACTCCTAAAAAACGAATCAAATACTAAATATATAAAATCTTAGTACTGGGTGTTTTGCTTCGCAGTTCGCTTCACTTGAAAGGAAACAATCCATTATAGAACAAACCGCTGTTTGAGGAGTAATCTTGAGCTAAAGTGAACCAACGCCTTTTAAGCCCCTTACCTTTACCTTTATAAGCGGATCCCTTTAGTACCCATTTTAGATATGGTTTATTTTATCCTGCTTCCGTAATGAATAGTTCTTTTTAAACTAAATATCCCCTAGAGACGCTAAATATGTGCCCCAAGTAGCTTTATGCTTATATGTTATTGACATTGATGTTTTAAATAAAATTTTATCTAACTTGTCTGTACCGTAATTCTTTGTTATGACAAAATATAAATGTAGAGAACCAACTGGCAGTTCAACGATTACATTTTACAACTTTAAAAAGTTATCATTTCCACAGGTTCCTCGCTGTAACAAATTACTGCAGTGGTAAGCGCTTCGCTGTCATTGTTGCTGCATGGACCATTAAATGTAGTTAAATTATTCATAATACACTGCATTAAGCCGCACACCTCTTCACAAGCTATTCCGAAACTTTTTTTGGTTTTAACGTAATAAATTAAATGAAATAAATAAAGATTTCATTGTGATTGAAGTTTACAGGCCAATCTTAAATGTTACAAATTTAAACAAAAAAAGAAGAAAGTAATTTCTAGTGTTGGTCTACCGACTTTCCTTGCCTTTATATAATTATGGTGTTTATAATCTTCATAATATAACAATAAGTAAGGATTATGACCATTATTATGCCGAGAAGTCAAAAAAGACGCCGAAGGAACTTTTTCCATTGGAATTTTTAACTAATCAAACATTAGTATATAATTTTGAAGCAAATAGTACAGAAAACCTTTACCTCTGTGTCTCATCAATAGATTCCAGTCATTGGCTAAATGTTCTAACGTCAAGTAAGTACTTGGTAGTAAAAAACTACGCATTTCTGTAGGAATGTACAAGTAATACAGATCTGTCAACGAAAACCAATGTCCTCGTGGTTCATATCAAAATAAGCAGGGTTTTCACGATAATGAAATTTAAAATTAATATTGCTAACAATTCAGAAGTGACAATCTCCACACCCTTAGAGTTGCAGATGTGGTCACCTTTCAATACAGTGTACCCAGTTACCTCACTTACCAGACGAAACGTAGTAGTATAACACATCAACTTAACACAACACTGGTCTTCTGTAAGGTTGTGGTACTTCTCCGGACGACCCTGACCATTAAATTTTTGCAACAAATACTGCTGCGTACCGCAGTTTTATTACAATTTTAGTATATATACAGGCATCTGAGCATGCTGTTTCATCTACACGAGAGTTCAAAGCTTTTCCCTATGCCAAAAGTACTGAAAGAAGTTGTAACTTGAAAAAAACTTTATTTCCTTGTTATTTTATTTTTAATAATGCTAATATTCATATCCTTTACTAAATGAAACTATGTTTATGGATTTACTTTACATCGTTCATGATGTAAAGGATTCATTCCCGTGACCATAGTATCATTAGTAATGTTCAATCGCGTAAATACAAGACATTATTCATTGCCGTTGCTTAGCTATTTGCTTCAGTTTTTTTTTTTTTGGGCTGGATGAGCCACTGTTGGCCTTAGGGGCCTTTACAGATCCGACGGACTTGAGGTGGCCTGGCGCACGAGGCGCCTAGCCTGAACCTCGGCGTACTATTATTACGCGTTATGGTGACTAAGCTCGAGGGCTCCGGGGGAGCCGAGGCTCGGGCCGTCACGCTATTATTATTACCGGTTTGGGAGGCCGCCAAGCTCTTAGGGCGCTTTGGCGGGCGCTCCATGGAGTGATCAGGCTCAAGGGTCCCCGAGAGGGGACCTCGGCTTGGGCTGTCACTCAGCACGCATTTAGCATTCCGATTCGAGGGTGCCCGAGAGGACCGGACCTCGGCTCGATCGGTAGCTATTATCTGACTGGGGGAATTAGTAGAGCTAACATTACTACCACTTCGGAGAGCGTTGGCGCTGGGAGAAGAAGTGGCGGAAGAAACTCCAGCAACGCTTGTATCATTAATAGGGGAAAACCTGCCAGGTACGTGGCGGAACCTAGTATATTTTTGCAGCACTCGCCGGCGAGTGCGGTGTGTGTTGGTGTGTTTCTTGAGTTTTTTGATCCTTTCGATGGCGATAGTCGTCTCATCGTCAGGGAAGTCGAGAACGTGACGCGGTCTTCGGTAATCGCGGCGGAAAATATTGTAGCGGCAAGGGCCTGTAGGTGACGGCACCTACGATAAGTGGGTTGGGATGCGCGGCGGCGGAATCGAAATATCGGCGCGACGCCGACTTCAGGAATTGCGCGTTGGTGGGCAATTCTAGATCGACATGTAGGTCGATATTGCGCATGAACCAGGGTGCTCCAGTGGCTCTGCGCAAGAATCGATTTTGAATCACCTGAAGCCGGTGTATTTGCTTCGGAGCAATGTGAGCGAAGACGGGGCTCGCGTACGTCATGATAGGGCGAACTACTGCCTTATATAAGGTCACCTTGTTCCGAAGGGACATTTTAGACGTTTTATTGAGGAGCGGGTAGAGGCGACCGAGTACGAAGGCCGCTCGGTTCCTGACCTGGGTCACGTGCTGGGTGAATTTAAGCTGGGAGTCGAGGACGACGCCTAGATATTTGACTTTATTAACCCATGGTACTGGGCTGTCCAAGAGTTTAACGGGGGTGGAATGGGTATGTTCTTTTTGTGCGCGAAAAGGACTGCCGCGCTTTTGGCGGGATTGATTTCGATCCTCCATTGCCGAAACCAGTCACCGATGGTGATGGCCGCAGCTTGGAGGCGTCGATGGATCAATTCGGGTGTTCTGCCTGTGGTATAGGTACAGGTGTCGTCGGCAAAAAGAGCAAGTTCTACATCTTTGACACGCGGCATGTCATTGGTGTAGAGAGTGAACAAGACTGGTCCCAACACCGACCCTTGGGGCACCCCGGCTCAAACGGGATGCGTAGTCGAACACACGCCCTCGACGCGATAGCGAAAGGTTCGATTACTTAGGAAGTCTCGTATTATGCATACGAGACGGTCGGACACTCCGTACCCGTATAGCTTGTATACGAGCCCGTTGTGCCAGACTTTGTCGAACGCTTTTGCCACGTCCAGGAAGAGTGCACCGGTGTTGAGTCCACGTTGACGTTTAGTTAAAATGTGCTCCGTGATGCGGTGCACTTGATGGGTACATGAGTGTTTGGCTCTAAATCCAAACTGCTCTGGGATGGGGAGCCCTTTGGTGTCCATAAGGGATCTTAAGCGGGCTAATATAGTCTTTCAAAGATCTTCCCAAATGTTTTGAGAAGACTTATTGGACGATATGAGGTTGGGAGAGTGGCGGGTTTAGAGGGTTTGAAGAACCCTATGACATAGGCTTCCTTCCACTCGGATGGGAAGAAGCCTTCGGTTAAGGCCGCGTTGTAAATTAATACTAGTATCTGAAGGATGCTAGTAGGGAGGAGCTTGGTCACCTTATTGGTGATACCATCTGAGCCTGGTGCTTTACGCGGGCGTAGTTTATTAATGGTGTCTATTAGTTCGGAGCACGTGACTGGGGGAACGGGATCGCGAAGTGGCTCTAAGGCTTTCCTTTCTACCTCTTCGTTCACCTTGCGGAGGTGTTCGGGGTCGATCGGAAGCAGACTGGGGGAGCATTGAGACTCTAGGCTGTCAGCCAGGCATTCGGCCTTCTCTTCGTCCAGCATTGCTGGCGTACCTATCGGACGGACTAGTGGCGGCATGGTTGTTATGCCGTTACCCTTGAGGGATTTGGGAAGTTCCCAGAAAGCTACGTGGGATGGTTTTACTGAAGTTAGGGTGGAGTCCCATCGTTCGTTTCGTGAGTCTGCTATGCGTGTTTTGACCTCACGCTGCAATTTACGTAGCAGTCTACGATTCGAGTCGGTGGGATATCTATCATAGGCTCGAGTGGCCGCATTCTTGCGTCTCAGCAAGTCTCGCACATCGTCTGGCAGGGCCCAGCGATGGTCTTCCATCGCCGGGACCTGTCTCGAGCATTGCTCGACGACGGTGTTCACGTGGCTTGTGAGGGCTCGAATTGCGGTTTCCGTGTCCTGTTTGGTATTCAATTCTCTAGGGATTGACTCTAGTTGTGGAGGATTAGGTTCGTTAAATTTAGATTTGATTTTATGCCAGCTGATGACAGTTTTGGTTAGGGGAGCGGCTGTTGCTGAAGGTCCTAGCCGGAGGAGAACTGGTCGGTGATCGGAGTGAAGCTCGTGTATCACTTCCGGTTCGCATAAGGAGAGACTGATGTTTTTGACGAGTGCAATGTCAAGCACATCCGATGTGTGTCCCTCTACGTAAGGAAAGCGCGTATGTTCGACGGGGGCAGCGACTTCAAAGTCGAGCCTGTCGGATAGCGAGTCGAGTGCGGTGCCTCGACTGTTGGTACGTGTCGAGTTCCATCGGGTTTGCTTGCTGTTGAAGTCGCTAGCTAGGATGGTGGCTCCTCCTATAGAGAAGAGGGCCTCAAAATCTGAAGGCAATATTGTTGCGGTTGGTCTGCAAGGGACGTAAACTGATGCTATGGTGATAGGAGAGTGGCCGGTTAAAGCCAGCTGACAGACGGAGGCCTCGAGATGCGTGAGCGCGGGCGTGTCTACCGGTACGCAATGGAGAGATTTTTTATAGTATATAAGTGTGCCGCCGCCCGGGGCGCCGACACGATCGTTCCTAACTATTCGATAATTGGGGATGTTCGGGTCCCTTGTCGCGGGTTTCAGGAACGTCTCCTGAATGAGAAGTATATCGATTTGGTGGTCGCGTAAGAAAATACGTATTTCGTCGCGTTGCTCTTTAAGTCCGTTCGCGTTGTAGAATGCTACATTAATCGATCGCGGTTTGACTCTGCCAATATTACGCGTAGCAGAGAGACTGGTGGTGCTTTTATTATTATTGTTTAGGGGTGTATTATCCATTTTGGGTCCCTAGACAGATAACGCAGCAACTATGTGCTGGTATTGGTTCAGGAGTAGGAGTCTTGAGGAAAAGTTGCCTTCAGCGTATTGCTGGGCAAAATACATAACCTCCGCCATGTTGACGGTTCGGAGGAGTTGGCTCAGCGAGTCCAGGGGGTTACTTCCGGTCGCTGGTGTTGGTGGGACTGGGATAGGGATTGGAGCCGGCTGTGCGGCTAGTTTGGGTGCCATGATAGGCGGGTTAGGTTTGGCCCAAGCGGGGACCATAGGGTTCTGCCACGCGGGGCGTAGAGGTGGGAAGGAGGCAGCCGTCGGTACGGGTGGTCTTCTGGTGGCCTGAGGGGCCGGTTTGGTGGGTCTGCGCTTAAGCGCGTTGGGACAGCCGAGGTAGTTGGCTGTGTGGCCTTCTTTTTGGCACAGCACGCAAGCGGGAGGCCCGTAGCTCACTAAGAGTGCCTTATCTTTAGGCCGGGGGCAGTCTGGGGTGCCGTGGTCTCCTAGGCACTTGACGCACCTAGGCCTGGCGAAGCAATTACGGGCTGCGTGCCCGTATTTTTGGCATTTATGGCATTGCCCTGGGAGCACGCCTTTATGCGGGGGTTCTACGACTATGTTGTCTAGTCCTAGCACGGATTGTATGTTAAAAATTTCCTTCCCTGCCGGGGTCAACTCAAGGTGGACCATGACTAGGTCTATGGGAGTGCGCATGCGCTTACTGGTCATGCGATGGACTGCAAGGACCGGGAGGTTTTGGTTTTTGAGTGATTCGAACACTCTGTCGGTGGATATGTTTCCAGGGATCCTCGTAATGACCACGCGGAGAATTCTATCCTCTGCGAGAGTGTAGGTGTGGTAAAACACCTCCTTGTCTCGCAGGAATTTTGAAACCTGCCTGTGGGCGTCGGCTGTCTCAAACTGTAGCTTGATGCTTTGGGTAGTGGACGTTGCGCTAAATTTGACCCTATTAGATAGGGCGGACTCGATCATTGGCCACTTTGAGGTGTCCTGAACGAAGATGGGAGGTGGCCGCTTGTCTTGCGGCGGACGAGGGGCCGCGGGAGGTGCGGGGGCTGCTTGAGTAGCAACCGGGGTTGAGATCGCTGAAGGCGATGGGGCTGGGATCGCTGAAGGCGATGGGGTTGGAATCGCTGAAGGCGATGATGTCGGTTGGGTGGCCACTGAGGACCCGGTTACGGCCGATTCGGTCGGCCTTGGCGCCTTAACTGGCGGTACGGGGGATGTGGCCGTTGAAGACGGCTGGGAGGTGCGCTTCTTGCGCTTATTTTGTTTAACAACTTCGGTGAACAAACCTCCTTCATCGGCATCAGGAGAGAGGGGCGAGTCTAGCTCCATTTCCTCTTGCGAGGAGGAGCTTGCTGCAGCATCATCGGTCGAGGTGGAGGATGCCCTTGAGGAGGGTCTTGAACAGTCTTTAAGTGCCTGAAGGGCATCTTTAAAAGCTTCAGGGCGCTTTGCCTGAAGGGCCATTAATATGGCCTTAATTTCGGCCATCTTTTAATTTAGGGAAAAATTTTTACTATTTAGTAAGCCCGGTGGGATGCCGGGGTGTGTCCGTATCCCTATACCCGGCAGGGAGGATGAGTGCCTAAATTGTGTGACCCTAGTGCGTTCTTGTGCCGATCTTATTGTGCACGCGGGTGTGTGCTTATAGCTAATTAAAAACTACCCGAGGGCGCTAAAGGGCCAAACGTGGACCACCGCTGACTAGGGACTACACCCAAGGCCAGTGATGGTGGTCCCTTCCGAAAATTCGCGGTTCTCAGGAGAGAACCGCAAGGCGATCGGGGCAAGCCTTGGCTAGTTTCGTTATCACCGTTAGGTATCCACTAGCCCTAAGACGTCGAAACAGAACCGCTGCTAAGCGTGTTGGTCGGCGCAGTCAGAACTGCACCTCGCAACTCGACTTGCGAGCGGGGTGCCCACTCGTAATAAAAATTACGAGTGAACGCGGCGCGCGGTGCGCAACGACTGAGCGTCCGCGGCGAGCGAGTCGGCACGCGGAAGCGGACAGGGGTGGGGAGTAGCAGAGTAGAGAGAGCGCGTGCCAAGGCGTGCGTTCGTCTCGACTGCTGCGAGCGGAGTGTGTGTTTTTTGTTGCTTCAGTCCCAGGGATTTTGGGTTCGATTTCCACACGGTACAAGAAGTTGTGTGATCCACATATAATTGTTTCGAATCTCGGTGTTTGTGTACGTGAATTTATCTAACCTTTTAAAGGAAAACGTATTGTTTTCTTACTAAAATAAAATATAAAAGAGACTCGTATTAAAAAAAGAAACGACCAATCAAAACTCCAGAATCCCGTTTCAAATACAATTTTATAGAGCTTTCACAACAGTCATTAGAGTTAAGCACTCATTACTCAAGATAAACGTAAAAAAAGCTAAAAGTGTCATTTCGTTTTAAAAAAAAATAGCGAAATCAATCGTGCTTATGACAATTTGCTTTTTTTTTTTTGAGGAAATAAAGCAATAGAGCATCTTTTGGCCTCAGAACATGTGTGCAAAGCAAATTTAAACTAAGAAAATATAAAAATTAAGTAACCAAATTCCTTTTTAATAGGATAATGTAGCTCATATCAATTAATTCTTCTATGATTAAATGTCAACTCGTTTTATGAAATAATAGTCTTTTGACGATTATAATTAATGATTTATTCATTTACACTGCTCGTGCCCGTATATTACCTTGTATATAACCGATCCGTGTCTAGGCGCTCGTTTTTAATGGCATATACTTGAAATGAAATTGTTAATAACTTGAAGTACACCAATACGCGGTTAGGTCGCGTGGTGGTCTACGGTCTAACATCCTCTCTATAAAGGAGGTCTTTGGCAAGCAGTAAGAAATATGCAGACTTTTAGCTTTGATTAATTAAGCAATGCGATTTGAAATCTATCGCACTAAAGAGAGCGTACAAATAAGGATATTTTAAGAATTAATAATTAAACAAATTCTACCGCAACGAACTCGTATGTACAAAACAATACAAAACTTATTTTGAAATATTAGTTTTTATCACATAAAAACTACAATCTAAAATCTAAGACGCAACAATTGTTAGAACTGTGAGACAAGCATACCGCTCCCCGCGATGAATAGTTTTGGATACCAGCACCGTTTGTCTAGCACCACCGCTACGAGGAGCTACGAAAGCACGTAGCAAGGCTATAGCTTGGCGGCTGCTGAGTATGTGATTTCTAGCGGTGTCCTGCACCACGGCTACGTGCCCATGGAGCTACGAATGTAGCATGTGAGTAACTATGGAAGTGATTTTACAGAATTAAAAGTATGGAACTCTTTGGCTTTAGGTTTTGGTTAACCACAAATAAAATACATCTTGAATCTATTATTATATATTTAGACAATATAAGAGAATATCTTAAACATATCAGTGTTTACAAAAGGTTAATAGTGCTCTAATGTTTTTTTCTTCTATTTTATGACAATATTTCACATTTTATTACAACTTACAGCATTTTATGAGTTTTAACATTGCTTTTCATTCGTAGAATGAATAAACAGGAGGCTCTATTACCTTATAATTTCGCAGCATAAGCGCGATTAATTTTACAATATTTTTCATGGCAAGGTTCAGCTGTCTTTATCTGGAGTAATGAGTCCTTAACTGTAATTACTGAAATAAAAGTTCTTTTAATATATAAATGATAGGGACAGTCTTGGAATGTGAAAAAGGAAATTATATGAGTTTTAATACGTATAATGAAAAATCTTAAGGTGTTACAATATTATATGTGTAATTTAAAAGTCGGTTCGATAAATATTTGGACATCTGCTACAACCGAGGGTTCCAAATGCGTTGACAACCTTTTAAAAATTGGGCTCCGGCCACCTCACTCATCAGACGAAACGTGAAAGTATTATACTTCACGCCGGTCTTCTGTGAGGTCGTGGTACCTTACCCTGACGAGCCTGCCCATTCGTGCATCAGCCGAGGCTGCTGCATGGCCCTACCATCGTATTATTAGTGTTGAATGTATTAAGAGCGAGTTTTTCAAGATTTTAACCAAAGGTGTTGCGTGTCGAAAAAATACTGAAACCAAACTGAAATTTAATGAAAATATATTATTGGGGTAAAAAAACTGGTACAAGTATTCTGAGTCAAACTGGTACAGTGATTCAATAATCTATTGAGCAGCATAAGCTTAGTACGACTGTTCTTTTAACGATGTAGGTTTCAGTTTTTACTTTAACAAAGGAATCACAATTTTTAAACAGCTTTAATTTATTCGTTTATTCGCTGACGTGGCTAGTACGGTTTATAAAAAATATCGTGAGCAAAGTAACTAACGCCATCCGAAATAGAACCACGTTAACTTTACTATATATTTGGTTTGCGCGAGTAACGATATGGGGAAGTACCTTTTTCAATGCACTGTCAGTTTCAGATAAAAGAAAGTTCTCTCACAAGCATATGCAAATAAAATTGAGTTCTGCCATTGCCTTATGAATTGAAAAAAAAAAAACAAACAAAGAAGAAAAAAATAAACAACCAGCCAAGTGCGAGTCGGACTCGCGCACGAAGGGTATGTCTTGTATGGGATCCCCACTTCATTTTTTTTATTCTGTTTTTTATTATTGTTATAGCAGCAACAGAAATACATCATCTGTGAAAATTCAACTGTCTAACTAACGGTTCAAGAAGCCTGGTGACAGACGGACACACGGACAGTTAAACAGCAGGCAGACAGTGGCGTATTAGTAATAGGGTCCTGTTTTACCCTGTGGGTACGGAACTCTAAAAATTATTATAGATCATGTCATAGATCAAAAGAAATATTTTTATCCACAATTCGAAACCGGTTGTTTCGTAATTAACATTAATATTGTTGCCCGTAAAATTCAAATACCTAACATTGCTTTATATTTTTTTTTGAATTGTGGTTATTAATATTTTTGATATAGATAGTTCATAAATCTTGAAACCCAATTATGAGAATAAAATGGGGTGGGGAATAATTAAATACCGCATTGCTCACTCTCCTTAAATTTATTAAACCTAAAATGTAATAATTTCTACCAACTCTATTCTCAATATACTCTATTCTAAAAGAATTAAAGAAGCCGGATACAGTACATATCCGGTTAAAACCTTACTTTTGGGCGGAAATTAGTACAACATGTAATTAATTTCGTTACCGTAAAAACGATGACTTTTACAATAGACAATAGTATCCGAAATATTATCTAAATAGTATCTGCTTATTGCAATATAAGTGAAGTGAGGCTAAAAAAAACTATGTAACCTAACAATGTTCTGTACAAGAAAATTCTACAATGACAGAAGCTTACTTAATGGTTAAGAAGTTGTGTTGTACTTATTTTTGGTTACAACTGATATTCTGTATAAAATAACGTGATTCAATGGAATAAATTGATGAAACCTTAATGGCATAATAGAAATAAATTTCACTAAACCACAGCTTTTGAACAAAAACTGGCACACGTAATTATTCGCCCAGCTCTAAAACGTAAAAAAACTCCGCTACAGTACTAATATCGGTAAAATGAGGGAGCCGGGATAAATGCAAAAATGTTTTCATTTTGAGCAAAAAGAAAGGCGTAGAAAGCAGTAAACATTGAACATCTGGTGTTCTTGTGTGCTATTTCAAAGGCCGAATTTATAAAGCAGTAACTGGCGAAGGCTTTTCGTGCGAAGATTAAATGTTCAGATCGTAATCAGTTTTTTACGATGATGGGAGCAAGTCTTTTATCTGATGAAACGCGGTAAATGCGTGTTTCTTAAATTACGTCAAATAGTCGCTATGATTTTATCTGCAACGAGTAATTGTTATGTTTTTTACATCGTTACAAGCTCTCAAGGCTTTTACCGGAGGAAATATTAATTTTAACAGTCGGTGAGCCTGTTGCCTATACAAGGTACAAAAATACAATTTGTATTTACTGTACGGAAATCACAAGGGTCTATGATCTACTTTTGTTTCTTTTAGGGTCGCCACAACATACGAATAATCTTGTTGAAGTTATTGGCTAGGTTTCCTAAGACCCTCCTTTACATTTCAAGATTTTTTGCCTATATTCGGAACATCTGTGCTTAACATAGAACTTGTTCCATCTGGAAATCGAATGCACGAACCCGGCGTCGAAGCCTTAGACCTAGCAACTGTGACATTGAGATTAAATTATTTTCTACTACTTAACTTTGATAACCCTGTTGTAGATAATGTGTTCATTTTATTTTTAAATACATATATTTTATTAAGTTTAAGTTTTTTATTAAGTTATTAATTTTAAATACATATATTATATTTTATTACATACATTTGATCAAATTAGGTAATACTGCAATTGTTTCCGAGAATAGCTTTTTTTCTAAAAGTGGCATATACTAAGATGTTATGTGTATGTTTTTGTTCCATATACCATACCCATAGGGTAAAACGGGACCCTATTGCTAAGACTCCGCTGTCTGTCTGTCACCAGGCTGTTTCTCATGAATCGTGAATAGTTGAAATTTTCACAGATGATGTATTTCTTTGCCGCTATAAAATACTAAAAAACAGAATAAAAAAATATTTAAGTGGGGCTTCTTTTTATAGATAATCGTACGGAACCGTTCGTGCGCGAGTCGTACTCGCACTTGGCCAGTTTTTTATTTAAGGTTAGAAATAAATAATTTTATCTTTCATTGGCGTTCCATAAAATTTTAGCGTAAATTATTTTAAGTTTTAATTGTTTGTTACTTAACAGATATTCGAATACCTGTTTTTACATTGTTTTCGCCATTTAAGGAATAAAGATTAATTTTGTTTTAAAAATAAATTTTTTTTGTGCTTTTAGTGTTACAGTTACGTATAAAAATCTTGTTCATCGCAAAAAATATGAGCACAAAAACTGTAATACAAATCTCTCGGGATTTAGATAATGTATTACTTCAGTCATTGAAATGTTACCAACATTTATATGCATAATATTGTTATTCACATTTTATATGCTGTTCAAATATATTTTTTTCATAGAATTGTGTATTAATAGACAGATTTTAATGATATCATTTTTAGATAATAACCGTTGCGGCTGATGTGAAATTTTACCAACAGATATACATTAACATTAACAATTTCTGATCTTTACATTTTATGTGCTGTTCAGATAGATTTTTTATAGCGTTGAGTATTCATAGACATTACTCTTATTGATCTCTTTGTTAGAGAATATTGAAACCGGTACGGCTGACCCCGCGCAATCACAGAGCTTTTTATAAATTACGCAAATCAACGGTCGGGATTTACCTCTTGTGAGTTATTTTACGCTCGTTGAACCTGTGTTCGGTCGTCTTTTGGAATGGCTTAAAATAAAATACGTTCGTGGCATTTCCCTTAATCAGCTGCAATGTACTTCCACTACTAATTTGATATCTAAGATGCCTTTTTGCCTATGCCCTCTTATTTTATCTGAGAGTAAAATTTATTGCTTTCCTTTAATGGTGCAATTGTTAATATTATTAATTAGTTATTTCAGATATTCTTACTTTAAACATAAGACATGGTCGTGATCGAATCAATTTTTTAAACGTCAAATTGTAAACCTCAATTTGGTCTTAAAAATTTATTCCTTATCCTTTTGGTTGTCCTAAAATTTATTTACATTCCTCTTCGTGCTTCCACACGGAACGGACGTTACTCTGAGCCGGAGGGCCCATGCCAACCGACCCGGAAGCCATCTTGCAACCGTTGTTGCTAATTCTATTTCTTTTATCTCTTGGTGTGCACTGTTCGCCTCATCGTTGTCGTGTTTCGCGGTCTACGGTTAGGGAAGTCTCAAGCAAGAAGAAAGAAGAAACATTATAGAAGAAGGAAAAGACATTATAGAAGAAAGAAGAAACTTTGCCCGACTTCCGAGCGGATAGTGTTAGTATAGTGTTGTGCTCGTAGGCAGGTTCCTGTCCGTAAGTAGTATCTACACACATTTCTCGTCTCAGAGGCGGCATTGTAATTTTTATCTGTGTGCTTGTTGCATTAGGCGACAGCTAGGTACTCACCCTAGCGCACCTAAAGCGCAGGCGATTAAACGTTAATTTTTAGGCACACACCTCCCTGCCGCAAGGTGGGGAGGCCTATTTAGAAACCACACGCCGGCGGGGCGCAAGCCCCAAAGGCACAAGCGTCGTCATGGGTTCCCTCTTAGAGGAGTTCCTTCGGCAGGAATGCCCCGAAGTATGGGCAAAATATTTAAGCTTCGCGAGGGAACGGCGCCTTGTCGTCGAATTCTCTAGCGACAGTCCGGCTTCACCGGCTGCCGCCTCGCCGCCATCTCCGGTGCCCTCTGCGCCAGCTATTGTGTCGCCCTCAGCGACAATCGAAACGCCCGTCGCGTCGATCTTCGCCGCCGCGATCGATCTTAACGCGCCTTTCGCGCAACCAATTTCGGCCTCCTTCCGCGCTGTCGTTCCCGATTCACAATTGGACGGCGGCTCAGACATGGAGGTCGAAACGACCCCCGCTAACAACGCGAACGCCGACGGCTTCACCGTCGTCAAATCGCGAAAAAAGGGCAAGAAACGCCCCGCTACAGACAGCGACTCCGAAAGCGAGGCCGCCCCGTCAAACCGTCCCACCGCGACGCCCGCCAAAAAGGCAGCCGCGTCTGCCCAGTCGGAACCGACATTCGCCTCCGAGCGAAAAATCAAGCCACCGCCGCCAATAATTATACAAGATAAGGCAAAGTGGCACCAGGTTTGTTCGTGGTTTGAACGCCACAACATCCGAGACCCCCGGTCAAAAAATACAAATATGGGTATCCGCGTATACCTCGATTCGTCAGACGATTTCCGCCGCGTAACAAAGTACTTGCGCGAAGCTAAGGTAGGTTTCCACACCTACTCACTACCCGAAGAGCGTAAACTTCGGGTCGTAATTAAGGGCGTCCCAAAAGAGTCGGATGTCGATATGGCTAAGGTCGACATCCGCACTCAGGGATACCCTGTTCACGCCGTGCGTCGTCTCAGGCACCCTCGCACCCGTGTCCCTATGGACATGGTCATGGTGGAACTTGACCCTACCCCGGAAGGTAAGGCCATTTTCAACCTTAAGAGGGTCTGTGGGCTCAGTGACTTAGTCATCGAGCCCCCACGCAAATCAGGTGTTGTGGCACAGTGCCACAACTGTCAACATTTTGGCTACACGGCCAATAACTGCTTCGCTCACGGTGCGTCAAATGCGCCGGTGACCACGGCACAATCGAGTGCACGAGGCCGAAAGATTGCGCAGATCCACCGGACTGCGTAAATTGCCACACTACCGGCCATCCGGCTAGTTATAGGCTGCGCTAAGGCCCCGAAAACTCCCGCGAGAAAATCTCCCGCGAAGTCTACGTTGTCTAAACCCGCGCCCGTTAAATACATTCCCGCGCCCGTACCCGTCATTAACGCCTGGGCGAAACCCCAGGTGGCCGCGCAGGTAATCGCGCCGGTAATCCCGGTTGCCTCACGACCGATCGCGCAACAGCTGCCCGCCTCTCAAACGGCGCCGCGACCGCAGGTGCAGCCAATTCCGTCAGTTTTCGCGGAAAACAAGGACGACCCCTTCGCGCAAATAGCTAACATCTGCAGCTTATTAGATAGAATTAATAGGCAGGAACTCGCCGTATTGTCCGCTAAAATAGCGGCCGCCACATCTGGCCACGAGCGTCTTAGGGCAATTAGCCAACACAAAACGCTTGTGGAAGCCCTTTGGGCTTTTACGAGCCAACCGTAAAGAACAATAGTCCGCGCAATAAAACCGCGCTCCGCCGCGTCGTAAATTAGACCCATAAAAACACCTTAATGGGAAGTACAACCGCAGGTAGAACAAAACCTCGGGCTCTGGTTGTTTCGTATTTCAACGCAAACGGCATAGAGGGTCAAAGGGATGAAATCGCGGAATTCCTTCGCGATTATAACGTAGATATTTTCCTAGTGCAAGAGACATTCTTGAAACCTAGCGTACGCGATCCCAGAATCGCAAATTACAATATTGTCCGCCACGACCGGTTAGCAAACCGTCTGGGAGGCACACTAATTTATTATAAACGGTCCTTGCACTGTTGCCCGCTCGACATTCCAGAGCTAAGTCAAATAGAGGCATCCGCGTGTAGGTTAGCGCTCACCGGCCACAGGCCGCTTGTACTAGTCTCAGCCTACCCTCTCGGGGAATAGAACCCTCCTTCAAAGCGACCTAGATACGCTTCTTAACTTAGGCCCTTCCGTGATAATTGCAGGAGATCTAAACTGCAAACACGGCTCATGGGACATCAACAGCATCCCAAACAACAACGGAAAGCATCTCTTTAGCTTATCCGATAACCTAAATTTCAGTATAGTCGCTCCCGCGACTCCCACTAGGTATCCTACGGTGGACAACTACCAGCACGCGTCACCGAGTGTCCTAGACATAATGTTATTCAGGGAGGTCTCGCTCGACATCGAGTCGATAGAGACAATCCATGAACTAGACACAGACCACAGGCCCGTCCTGTGTAAACTGGGCCAGAACACCGGCGCGGTCCCTCCGACCAAATCCGTAGTGGACTGGCATCGTCTTGAGGTCAAACTCAAGGCCTTGGACCCCCAGGACTTAGTAGACTTACCCGAGACGATAACTACGTTCGATGATGCAAATCGAGCGATAGCGAGTCTCCGTGAAACTATTACTTCCGCAGTCACAGACTCGGAACGGACGGTGAAACTGTCGGGCGACCGACGGTTTAACTTTCCGCCCGACCTGCGACTGCTAATTAGACAAAAAAATGCAGCCAAACGCGCCTTCGACCGATACTGATCGGAATCGAACCGAACCCTACTTCGACGCCTTCAGCTAGAAGTCAAAGATCGTGTATCGGAACACCGACACACAACGTGGGACACTCTCCTAGAGGACATCGAGCCATCGCACACCGCCTACTGGCGGTTGGCCCGCAGTCTGAAAGCAGACCCCCGCGAATCTCTACCGCCGTTAGTTAGACCTAATAGCGCTTCAGTAGCCTTAGATGACTCCGAAAAAGCCGAATGCCTTGCGGACAACCTAGAGCAGCAATGTACGCCATCGCGCGAACACACCGATTCGGCCCACCTAACGGAGGTGGACCGCGTAATCGAGACTAGGGCTGCGCTTCCACCGGAAGGCGAACCTTTAAATTCAGTGACCCCCGAAGAGGTCCAAGATATTATTAAATATTTAAAACCAAAATCCGCCCCGGGCCCAGATAATATAAGTAATAAGATTCTCAAAGCTCTCCCTGGGCCGCTTATCTGTTTACTGGTGACAATTTTTAATACCCTTCTCTCCAGTTGCTCCTTTCCGGACGACTGGAAGCAAGCCACGGTTATCGGCATTCGCAAGCCGAATAAACCAGCCAATAAGCCCTCCAGCTATCGTCCCATCAGCCTCCTCAGTTGTCTGGGGAAGCTCTACGAGCGGCTATTGTTAAACAGGCTCAAAGAGCACGTGTTTTCCAACGGCCTTCTGCCAACGGGACAATTCGGCTTTCGAGCTAGACACTCTTGTCCCGATCAACTATACCGCCTAACGGAGCACATCCTAAAAGGCCTTAACCACCCCAAACACATTAGTACAGGGGCTCTATTCTTCGATGTCGCAAAAGCATTCGACAAAGTCTGGCACAACGGCTTGCTTTACAAGCTGTACACACTCAAAGTGCCAGATAGGCTCGTACACACCATCCGGGCCTTTTTGTTGAACCGCTCTTTTCGATATCGAGTCGAGAGCACCCTCTCCACAAGCCGCCGCCTCACGGCCGGCGTACCACAAGGCTCCTGCCTCTCTCCTTTGCTATTTATGCTCTACACGAGCGACATACCTAGAGACCCCCACGTCAATCTCGCGCTTTTCGCGGATGACACTGCGCTCTTTTACTCAGATCGCAACCTCAGTCAATTAACAACTCGACTCCAAAGCTCCGCCGACCGCCTCGGCGATTGGTTCCGCAAATGGAGAATCGATATTAATCCCGAAAAGAGTGTGGCGATTCACTTCACACGAAGTACCTACCCGTCACATCTTTATAATGGCCCTCGCCAATGCAGAAAGTTGGGGCAAATATCCCTTTATGGCCAACCGCTCCCCTGGGAGAAAAAGGTCAAATACTTAGGAGTCACTTTCGACTCGCGTATGTCATTTACTACGCACATTAATAACGTGCGTAATAGAGCCGCGTTCGTCTCCGGCCGGCTACACAATTTAACTAATGCTAAAAGTAAAATGCCCATAAGGCACAAATTATTATTATATAAGACCTGCGTACGACCTATTATGTCCTACGCATGCATGATCTTCGCCCAAACGCACCCTACTCGCTTGTACAAGTTGCAAATAGTACAAAATAAGTTTATCCGCCGCGCAACCGGTGCGCAGTGGTATCAGCGCAACGTCGACCTGCACAGCGATTGCAGACTCCCGACGATTCGCGCACATTTTAAAGATTTGACAAAACGGTTCTTCGATAGAGTCCAGCATCATCCCAACCCTTTGGTGGTAAGCGCAGCAAACTACCAACCGGACACAAACGCGAACGTAAACAAGCGTCGCCCGCGAAACGTCCTCATCGACCCGGTCGACGAAGAGGACTTAGATACGATGGACCCACCGCCGGGGGTCCTGCCGGATAACAGTACACCCACAGTTAGTGTAACAACAATTACACCAGTTCGCCCTCGCCTCCGAGCACGGCGAGACCAACACAACGCGTACACAAGGTACACCCGCGTTCCGGGGCGGTTCTCACCGCTCCCAGCCACCGATTAGCTAAATGCACAGTCGACGGCCGTCGGGGTCTCGGTCCGAACCGGCGACCTCGACGGCCCTTAGATGACACACCATAGTAGTTAAACGCACGCATGAGCACATGCGCGACCCTACCCATAGCGGAGGGTCCAAACCCGTGGGTTCTGGCTAGCCCACCGGTTCTGCGTCCGATGAAGCTTTAATAGTCTCGGGACTGAAAGCAAAAACATTAGTTAATACAAGATACAAGATACAAAATTTATTTAATAAATAGCTTACCATAAGCATTTTTACCTCAAGTGAATGATAGAAATGAGTAAAATATTTACTTAATTCTCTTTTTTACACATTCATTTAATAGATATAATTATATATGTATGTTATATGTTTTTAAAATTATTTTATAAATTCATTATTCCGAGCAACATTTGTGTATTTAACACATGGCGTAAAAGGATATTTGTGGAATACGAAAGAGTAGAGAGAAAAAAGAATCTTTTTTGCATTTCTCACGTCTATTCATGCAAGACTAAGTAGCCGATAGCTTACCTTCAATAGTTGGAGAGGGACTTTAAGAAGAGTCACGCAAGGGCAAATAGGCTTGATGTCAACACATATTTACAGAGTACCATTTCCAGTTTACACAGGTGACGATACAACGTAAAAAAATATCAAACTCAGTGTCAGAACAGACGGCCGTAGCTTTCACAGTCGACAGTTATAGAAGCAATCGATAACAGTCAGACGTAAAGTTCATATGACTTTCCGAGACTTTTTAAAATACATTCGGTAGTATTCAGGTTTAGAACGACTACCTTAATTTAACTCGATCCTAATATCTAAAAGAATATTTTCATTTCAAGTATGGATTCGGTCCCCTCTTAATTGCGGGATTCTCCTTTTCCTTTTGTGTAAATAAATTGCATTAAAATACGGAAACGGATACGGAACAATAAATAATAGTTTTAGCGATATGTGGAACCGAAGTCTATATCCCAATGACGAATAATTAAGTAGGTATTAGAACTCTAAAATTTACTAATTTTGAATGAAGTTAACAGGTATCACACTCACTCAGGAATAGAACCTAAGCTTCGTAGTGAACAGATGTAATAATGATATTCACGGTTTACCCAACTTGTTAAGTGTAAATAGCGATGCGTGTGTCTTATGTCACGCATCGCTATTTACACTTAAGAAGTTGGGTAAACCG
Organism: Iphiclides podalirius; assembly: GCA_933534255.1. Classification (NCBI taxonomy): domain Eukaryota; kingdom Metazoa; phylum Arthropoda; class Insecta; order Lepidoptera; family Papilionidae; genus Iphiclides; species Iphiclides podalirius. Next base: position 7,452,071 of record OW152822.1, on the reverse strand, counting down.
TGAATATCATTATTACTTCTGTTCACTGCGAAGCTAAGTTCTATTATATGCTCGAAAACTCAGATCACAATTTAGTACCATCTTTCATAAATGCACATAAGCGTTAGTATAATTTATTGTGTATGAAAGTTATATTCTGTAATTACAGTAGTAAAATAGATTTTAATCTTGCTAATAGGTGTATAGGTGTTTTTATTCTAAGTGGACAAACTTCGGGAATTCCTCAAATATACCATTACTTATTAGCTCATAGTACTCGTATCGGGGCAAGGCCAAGAAAAGAAACCACCATTCGCTTAATTGTGGAAAGGTCAGCCTTATCACTTTTCCGACCGACTGATTAATGGTTCTCCAAGATATAGAACGAGTTACAACTTTTGTGTGCAGAATTTTTGTTTTTTCATTGTTGTAAATATTTCAGAAAAACGAACAAAAATATTAATGTAAATTTACTGTCATAAAAGTATAACTTTATACAAAATCAAAAAATTACTTGTTTCTTTTAAGGTGTCTGTCCTGTGACCATGAAAATCAAAATTAAAAAGCGATAAAATCCGTAAAATTGCTTAATTTAATCGAAATTGCAGGCATAAATAACTTGGTATCATTAAGACGACGAGCATGAATAGGTAAGTGTTTGCTTGCATACGAAATGGAAAAACGAGAGAAATGGAATCATTTGATATGGAGCACCATAATTCCAGCCAACTTTTCATCTACTGCGCTTGACACAGTAAATCATATCGATTAATTGCAATTACCGAATTCTTAGGATTGCATTAACTTTTGAACCGGGATTTAAACATGGGTTGTTCGTGGATATTGAATTAAAATCGTGAGCAACCCGACACTGAGCTATCAAGGCTCAAGTAAAACGATATAAGTCCTCCTTATGGTGGCAAAATCCAACTAATGTTGCACAAGAGTTCGATTTACATTATTATGTATTACGATAATCCATAATTATTTTAAAGTCAAAATTAATAGGCTGTTCTTTTTTTATGTGGCAAACGAGGTGGTGGTTCTCCTGGTGTTACGTCACAACCGCCTCCCATTGACATTTGCAATACCAGTAGGGTTGCAAATGTCAATGGGCGGCAGCGTTGCCACCTTTTAAAAAGTGGGCTCCGGTTACCTCACTCACCAGACGAAACGCAGAAGTATAATAACACTTCCACTACACGCCGGTCTTATCTGAGGTCGTGGTAATTACGTAGACGGACCAGCCCATTCTTGCAACAGAGAATACTGTTGCGTGACCCTACCACTGTGTTCACATGTTAGTTGGCAGTTAATACGTTATTTTTACGGCAGTCTAACGTCGGTTACAGGAATACTACTTTAGGCTACAGGCGAAGTGCCAAAATCATGAATAGAGCTCAAATTTACCAAGAAATAAGAGTAAAATCCATTTTTTAATAATTGAGGGTTTAAGAGGAAGGAATAGGCTACACGCATCAAGCAACGCTTTAAGTTGTCATCACATGAACAGCCGTTGCGTGCTAAATTGTGATCTCGATGGCCACACGGGACAAAAAAAAATCTGATTTACAAATATTTGTACCGAGCCTGATTAAATATAGTATCTATGCATGATTTCACATTGGGGATTCACGTAGTGATATAAAGCGTCAGCGTTGTTTATAAAAAAATGTATAAATATATACAACTAGCTGCTGCTTGCTACTAAGAACGTAACATTCAGAGAGAAAGACAGATATACGTAAAAATATGTATATAAATTATAGACTATGTCTTATTCTGATGTATAAGCTATATTATTGTAAAGTTTCAGTAGTATTTGCGTGAAAGAGTAACAAACATCCATCCATACATACAAACTTTAACCTATATAATATTAGTAAGGATTTATAGATAGGAACTAGTGAATATGAATATACCAATAAGGTCCATTTCATATCAAGTTCAAACAGGGCTTAACACAATGCATTTGTAAAATTTATTCTGTCCCTTAAAATGATGTTATAATGCAACACTTTCTTGATTAAAATTTACACGGCAAAAAATGACTTAGTTATTAAAAGGCCACTCTTATAAAATATAGGCAAAAAGAGAAAACAAAGACAGGAGCTTACGTTGAATTTGAAAAAAGGTTTTTACAATGGTCGTTTTCGGAGCCAACGACCAGTTTAATTAATCCCATTTATCCTATAAAATACTCTTTTATTACGTTGAGTAATATAAGAACGGACTTTCAAAAAAGAAGATGAGTTAAAGCGTGTTTTGTACGTTATCATTTTAAATCGTTAAGAAAATCAGAGTTTATTAACTGTAGGAGATTTTAAACCCAGTAAATTAGAATACTTTCAGTTGTTTTTGAACATTTCACGATGTACCATGAGAGCACGTAATAAGTAACCACTAAATAACATAAAAATAACTCAACAAAATATGGGAAAAGACTTGAGAGCCTAAAATGCAATTAGAATATAGAACATGATTGTGAACCGATAACATATGAAGGATTATTTTATAACGAATAATCAAATGTTCAAATCCATCGCTTGTTTTATTTTTGAGCATTAAGGCAAGAATCATTTATCGCGACCAGTGTATAGACTGCAGAGTAAAATTCACGGTTTGGCTGGCACAGGACACGAATAAGGGATGGGGTACATTCACTGGACTAACCACCTCTCCGTCAGTACAGCGTCGGAATCACGAAAAGCTACACGTGTGTACACAATTTCAAAAGAATGTTCGATCGTAACACAAGGATTTGGAGATTGTGATTTTAGCGGTAAACTTTTGTTTGACTAAACAAATCTTATATAACAAATGGTGTGTGTGATTGAACTTAAATATTTCAGGTTTGTGTGATATTTTTGTGGTATTAGAACAAGATTTTCTTTAATATTTTTTTGGTTTTATGAAGAATCTGTTAAAATAAAAAAAAATTGAGATACTGAAGTTACGATTTGTTAAGATTCTTTCATGTACTATACAAACTTTATGAGAGTTAGTTATTCGTTTTTTTTAAACTCTAAATCATCTTAAAACAATTTTTTTAAAAACCGTTTCAATAAGATGTGATATAATAGTTTATCCCTTAATTCAGTTATTTTATATATTAAGCCTTGTTACACTTCAAATAAGATAATTTTTGGCAGACTATTGAACTAATAACATGTAGAGGCTACGGAAAATTTAACAATTAAAAGATTTTCAACGCAAAAGAAGACATCCACCGCACGGGTATCGCGACTTTCAGGTGATTTCATATTCATTAAAATGATAACTATATTTAGCATTTCCTACGTTACATGAATATCACGTATAATAATATAATCGATTTAGATTTTTTAAGTAATTCTAACTTATAAATATACCGTATGCTATGTTATTATAAAGTAGATGATAATATGTGAAAGACTCTTACAACAATAAACAATTCTTAGCTTAAATATATAACACTCTTTCCTCGAGTGGCGGTCAATAGACAACTTTTTTGAATACCAAAAAAAGGACACGTTAGAAAAGCTTCTAATATGCATCTGTACCCATCTTTGCAAACCCGCACCGCTGAACAGAATGAGCGCCCTTGACAAAAGCTTCATAACCTAGATATCTTCTAGCTCCCGCTTGGCCTCCATACCTAAATAAAAAGTTTGTTTTAGTAAAAAATATATAACAGTCTTTAAATTTACGTATATATAACAGCCTTCTTAGTTAGATATATTATTATATACGTAAGCATCAAAGTGTACTACCGTTATATTAATAACGAACGAATGAACTGGAATTTAAACTTAAGCTCTCATTTTGTCAGTGTCTGTATACTTTTTTTACTGAGTGTCACGTAAATGGTATGAAAAGAAATAAATAAATAATCAGTAATATTAACGTTTCTGAAACACTGATCATCGTAGAAGTCAATTACTCAGCTGTCAAATGGCTTTTCAAATGTCAGAATGATCTTAATGATCATAATAATTTAACAATCGTTTTGGCAACTAAAATAAAATTAAAAAGCCAGTTGTCTGCTGATTATTTAAATTATACGACGATCAGTGTTTCAGAACGGGCGTCAGTGTTACCAATCTATAGAAATACGCCTGGACATTAATGCAATATATTTATTTTTTCCTATCAAAATTTTATAAATCTATGAAATATAAATTTATTAACATATTTATATACACACGTCTTAAATGAAATGTTTAAAAATTTTAATTTTTAATCTGGAAAACGTCGATTGGCTTTTTAATAAATAATTTCAATGAACCATATTACAGCCAACAAATTAAGTAATTCAATATCGTATAGAACCTGAGGATTGAAATGTAAACCTTTGGATTGAGCCCATCGAATGTGACAAGTTAATTAAATATTTTGATTTTACTCCTCACATCCTATTGACTTAACTCTAAGGAGTTAATCATGTTTTGTTACTAAAACGACTATAAGTTGCGTTTAGTGGAAACTTTAGAACAGCGTTCTAGGAATATGTGCATAAATATTTTCGTAATAATAATGAGAACTGTAATATGTGTATTCATATATTACATGTATTGAGGGTTTTACGAAAATAAATATTATATTAGTATTTTTTCTTTATTAACCATTTTTAGTCTATTTCTCACTCGCTCATTGAGATAATAATAATCAGAGATAATCAGATCAAATTATCTTATATAGAATTATAATTACGTTTTTATGTCTGTTTCAGAAAATTAGAATCTCTCTGGCACTGGCATCTCTAAAGAATGAATTTTAGTATTTTCTATCTTCTCGTCTGCATAATTTTTCCAGGTTTGTGTTCAAATAAAATTTAAATAAGTGATCGTTACAAATCCTTACTAACTAACTCGTAAATATTGGTTTAGGCAAAGGAGATAATCGGTGGAAAAGAAGATCAAAGGAGTCAGATGACAAAGGGCTCTTAGACGAATCAATCGGTAAATAAGGATGTTATTTCACTAGTGTTATATTTTCTATTGTATTATTATGTTAAGTGTATCTCACAATTGTAATGGTTTCTCATAAAACCCATAACAGGAATAAGTACTCTAACTTAAATGTAAATAACAAATAACATATATAAAAAAGTTTTAAAACAATATATTGGAAATATTAACCAAATTTTGTGTTCACAGGAATAGAGAGAGATACTTGGGCTCGAGAACACAATTTGGATTTTTTTACACAAAAAGATTTTAATGCTAATGTTCCTTTTAAATTTATAAAATTCCGCAAACATTCTCGAAGAAGTTTACGAGAATCCAAATCAGAAAAAAATATCAGGAAAGACGAGAAGCCCCAAAAAACGAGAAGTAATGTCATTCAGTCAAAAGATAACATGAAAAACATAACGGAAGAACATCCACTTGGTATTGTTAAGTTTTATAATATGGTTAATTTTCAAAGCAATCGAATAACTGATACACCCAAATGGCCCAAATTTGAGGATCTCCTGTTATCTATTGGTATAGAATATGATTGGAAAAGTGATAGATGGATTAAAATAAAAGACAAAGTATTAAACACTTCCGATCAGGACATTAAACATTTTAATAAAAACGAAGAAATTAGTCATAAGCATGAATTTAAGTACAGAACTGTTAGAATTAGTGGAAGTAAAAATAGAAGAAATGTCATAATTGCCGTAACGGCTATTAGATAAGGTTCAAATTAACAATGTCATGCGTATGAGTTAAAATGATAGTTATTGTTTATTTTTTTAATTTCAATGATGTTAAGTTTTGGGACCAAGTTCGAATAATTGTGTCCTAGATGTTAGTTTACCTTTTATTTTAAAGTTTTATTTTATGTTTTTAAATAACAGAAACATTTAAACAAAACATGCTTTTCGACATAGAACTTTATGAAGCATTTGTGTTGTGAACCAATTGTGTTTTTTAAATGTGTGGGCATTTCGTTTTAGTAAAATGTCATTTATAAAGAGAAAACCTTGTCTCAATATGTCTTCTAGAGTTTTTTTATTAAAGAAGGGTGTATGATATGCTTTACATAAAGGATTATCACAAAATAGATTTTTTAAGGTCTGTAAGAGGATAGACTGCATTTGTCATACTTATTTTTGTTTGAGAAGCAAAAAATTAGTTATAGTAGCTTATGTTGGCAAGTAAGTTAAAGCTCCAATGTTCCCAAAAACACATCTGCACATTCAACACTTATAAATTTTCATAAAAATCATTTTTGTGTAATCCTTAAAAAATACTTAACTAGATATCAGATGTATTATAACGACTGTCTTAATAGTAAATATAAATAAATTTTTTGAAAATTGTCGAGTACATTTTTATCTTCTTTCTATTTTATTTAACTTTACTACATTAAAAAAAAAAATCATAATTATCACATAAATTATAATTATTAGATAATAGATAAGATTAATAATAATCATTCATACATAATCCACATAAGATGTTTTCGGAAATGTTTTGAATATATTCATTCGAAATGTATCATTCTAGCTATCAAAACAAAACCAGTTTTAAGCCACTGACGCCTAATACTTACTTCTACTTCGTAATGTTTCCAATTTGCAAATAATGTTCTCACTGAAAGTAAGTAAAAAACTGTATATTTTTCAGTTTATCCATTGAAAGTATTTGTAATCCGAAAATAAAATTTTACATCATGTTCGCGGTGACAGGATCATAAAGCGGTACAAATTTAACGAACACGTAGAACGGTGATCAATTAAACTGCTGTTCAAAGAAATTATTCAATTATTACGGTTAATAACATATTTTATACAGCGATATATTTTGTGAAATAAAAAAAATTAATGGGATGGTTAATAAATAAGCAGGGTATCATAAAATTACGCCCTAAGATTTCATATATTTTAAAAAATACGGAAAATGAACATTATATTAACACCTCTAAAGAATAAATGAAATCGGAGGAGTTAATTAAATATCCAGAGATGAGAATGAGACCTAGATATCAGAACCGATAGTTGAAAAGATTTTTTTTGTCTTAGTAATTCTATCTCGCACTAACTTACTAATTACCGGTGTATATTTATAGCATTTCATAAGGTTTTACTTTATCGATAAAACCATCGGGAAAAATAAGTTTTTAAGTGAAAAACAAAAGTTCAGTCTCCCTCCAACTGCTTTGGAAGATTTTATATATCTTTTCATGATCGAATAAACGTTAATTTAGAAATCAGACAATAATGTTTTTGTGGTGTACCCCTGTTTTTAAAGAACAACTGCTTAGACATTCCATGAGTCGTAGAATATTGCTTTAATATGAAATTCCATTTCAAGGGCTGATTATGCCTGAGACCGTAACTTTAAGGCGAAATTGCAGCCATGGTCATCTAGATTGTATTGAATATTTTTGATTATTTGCGTCGTTTGACGTTATTTTATATGTAGTTACGTTTTGTTTAAATATGGGGAAGAAGATTACGCTCCCAGAAAAAATAATCTGTAACGCTGTGGCAGTATATCGAGAACGAGGGTGAGGTGCTTTAAAATAAATCTAATGATAAAAAACACACACTCATGCACAACATTATCTAGTACCAAACTAAGCAAAGTTTGTACTAGGTAAAGTAGGTACTAGATAAGTGATAAACATACTTTTATTTTGTAAATAAATAGCTATGATAAATAAACATAGATGTTTAAACACACGAACATTAGACAAACACTATTTTTTGGAAATACTAAACTAAAATAGTAGCGTAAAACCATGTGGATTTATGGTTACTAAATGTGTATGGTACCGCATGATCTGTGTTTAATATCGTTAATAGAACAAAATATATTATGGAAATATTATTACAAATACTATCTCAGTATTACTATCCTTGAAGGTTTGTTTGAATTTAAATTTTCACAGAAATTATCTGCAGCGCTTAGAGCAATTTGAAAAAGCTATTTTAGCCTACGATGAGGCCCTACGTTTGAACGTAAGTAAATACGAAGACAATTTGTATTGATTTAAATATATTTGAATGTACAATACTGAATACTATGAATGATATGATAATTTAAAATAAACACATCATAAATACTTTTATGGTGTGTTTGATTTGATTATTAGATAATTCTAATAGAAAACAGCGATAGATATATTACTTTGTTAAGTGAGTTAAATGACTTGATTGTTTTTTTTTGCCAGTTCGTTAGTTACAAATTAGACGTTTTGTTTCCGGGTGATTAAATTTTTTCGTATTATATTCTCCAATATATAATATACAAACAAGTTAGTGCACGTCACTAAGAATACTCACAGAGCCAGTAAGACAACATCTTCGCCAGTTACTTTTAAAGTTTATAACAGCAACCAGAAACGTTTATTCTGGTGTGTTATAAACTTTTCAATTTTTGTGTGGTAGCGCTAAGCATCGGTTTTCGTTATGGCACGAATGGACAGATCCGTGCGGGGATCTACCATGAACGGTGACAGAGGACCGGCGTGAAGTGGAAGTGTTACACTTCTGCGTTTCGTCTGGTGAGTGAGGTAGCCAGGGCCCACTTTATTAAAAGGCATCTGCAAACCTACGGGTGTAGCAAATATCCGTGGGCAACGGTTACCACTTCATCAAAAAAAATCAGGTGAATCGCCAGCTCGCATGCCATTTCCAACATCAAAAAATTCAATCTCCTCACTTTGAAATCAGTATGTAAAAATAATTCAAAATATTATTACAGCCATTTGACGTCAGATGCTTGCTCGGTCGTAGTCTAGCTAGAATAAAAGCAACTCATTATAATGGTGCATTGGCAGATGTAATTAAAGCTACAGGTATATTATATTTTTCCCAAAACAATAGTTAACAAATCCCAACTAAGGGCTTCTATATCATAAGCGTTTCTTACGAATGTAATTAGTGTAAAATGTCTCCGTACCGAATCTCATTGAAGTCAATTATTTCGATTTTTCTTATAACATATACAGTACGCAACCACAACAATAGAACAAATAGTACCACATTATGTGGTAGGGCAAGGCAACAACTTCTACTGTTGCACGAATGGGCAGGCACATCCGGGAAAGTACCACGGCGTACCACAGCACATCACAGAAGTTTGGCATAAAGTAGAAGTATTGTTCTTTCGTGTTTTGTCTGGTAGTGATGTAGCCGTGGTGCACTTTTTGTGATGTAAATATCCATGGGAAGCGGTGATCTCTTAACATCAGGTGAACCAACCGCTAGCAAACTTTTCACATATTCAAACAAGTGGAAACGGAAAATCCAAACTATTTTAAGTAAATTAATCAAAAATTTTAGCTTACTTAACAATCAAATTTGACGCAAGTAATCGTATTTCTATTTGTCCATTTTATATCAATTTGAGCTAAAAAATAATGACTAAATATATATTGCCTCGTACATACATATAACGGATCATTGATATTTTGCTTTTAGAACTTGAACCAACAAATTTGACAGCTCTTCAGATTAAAGCACAAACAGAGTATGAAAAATGCGCCTTTGAACGATCGCTCGTACTTGCCAGTCGCGGACAATGCCTCCGAGTCCTGCCACCAGACTTTGCCGAATGTGCCAGATGTGCCGAGGAAACGGTATAGATTTGTTACTTCAATTATTAATTGTCTAGTGCTCATATCATAAGACTCAATGAGTGTTTTTTATGAAGATATTCCTTTTAAGGTAAAAGTGTTTATTCTTTGAAAATACTATTGTAACAATAATAAAAACAGGAGAAATAATGAAACAATTTCATTTGTCTAGTTTGGAAACGCTGGTCTTTCATATTATTTAGAAGATTTCATGACGATGTTGAAAGCAATTAGTGCTTCGCAAAATTAAACCTGTTTCAGGAAAAACCAACAATAACCTTGAAGTCATAATACAATTATTATATTTAAACTAGCATTTTACGTTTATTAGTAAAGGATGCACATTAAATGGCGCCAATCGTTGCTAAATATGCAATAGAACGTAGATAGATGTTGAGATTTTCGTGCCGTGAGAACATCGGCCGCTTAGCTTAGTTGGTAAAGCGTCTGGACGCGAAACCAGAAGACGCAGTTCAAATCCCGTAGCGCTGAAAGTTATTGTTTATTTATCTACAAAAAAATTAATTTGAGTAATAAAAATAAATCATTGTCTAAATGAGCTACATGGCATACCATAAATTAATAACGTAGCTAAGTTATCGGGTCTACTTGATCACTTACAATTTTGTCCCCACCATTGCATATTTATTCACTTATACCCACCCGTATTACAAATTTTTAATAAAACCAAAAATCACTTGTATAATTTATTTTACATGAAGAGCAGATTCGAGAATGCGCTGGACCAAGTGCTAAGAAAGTAATGAAAGCCGCTAGTTTATTATTAAAAGGAGTAGAGATAAAAGGGGATCTAATTGAGGAGGATATATTTAAACCGAAGAAAGTGGTTCGTCGAAGCAGAATGCTAAAGGAGCCAACACAACATGTAATAAGACTGTAACATTTTCCGGATATTATTCTATTCAATTTGGATTAGATGGTATCTTTTGTTCATTACCAGAATATAATGGACAAGACCATACGATATATCATAGCTACTTCAATATGCGAATACTATCTATTTGTAATAGAGAAGGGGATATATATAATGATACTGTCAAATGGTGATATCTACATTATTACAGTATTTCCTTTTACATGAGCAAACGTTAAACTAAGATTAATCCACAGACAGTAGACTTACTGTGGTAGGCACACGCAGAAGATTCGCCTGTTGCACAAATGGGCAGACTCATCCTGGGCGTGAAGTGCAAGTATGCGTTATACTTTTGCATTTCTTATGGTGAGTCAGGTAACCGGAATCGACTTTTTAGTGTTGGCAACACATCTGCAATCCATCATGGTGTTGAAGATGTCGATGGGGGACGGTATTAACTTAACATCAGATGAACCACCTGATCGCTTGCTAACTTTTACTGCTTGCTTTATAAGAGTAGTTAAACTAGTACCGCTGAAAAATTAATATTTATTCGTTTTATAGTGTCAGGATTTATGTCAGTTGCCTGCATCATCACTACATAGTATAAAACAAAGTCGTCCCGCTGTCTGTCTGTTCCTATGTATGCTTAGATCTTTAAAACTAGGCAACGGATCTTGATTCGGTTTTTGTTACTAGATAGATGATTCAAGAGGAAAGTTTATGTGTATTATACATGGGGCGGGTCGTTAGTTTTTATAATCTTTAAACTTTTCAACGATGAATTTAATAACATTTCGAGTTTTCTAAAAATTCTTACTTTCCTATGAGTATATTATTGCAATAAGATTAATGGTATTTTTTTAGATTCAAGAAATATCCCGAATAGAAAAACAAAAATCGGAAAACATTTCACGTTTAATGGCTTCAAAATATCTCGAACAAATGGCACATGATAAACATTTTCTCATTTCTTTATGTAAAGACGAGAGATTGTCTTCAGCAAATAAGCAGGGATCGCAAATGTTGACCGAATTAACCAATAAAACTCGTGCCGATATTGAAAAGCGCCAAGTACGTAAAAATACAAAAACTTACGTCATACATCATATTTAACCACAGAATCATAAATTAGATTAAAATTTTGATCGAAATCGAAAAAGAAAGAGAATTTATATTTCACTTCAACGTATATACAGCTAAATGTCTCTTTTAATATGAGTATCTAAAAACACAGCAGTCATTATAATGTTATCATTGCATGAACATACAACATTTTTATATTTGGGATCAAACGTTTACGAAATTCTCTTCGTAAGCGTTTGACCCCAGAAAAAGATTGTTTCTAGCCCAAGCTTGTGCTGATCCTATGTTTCTTTTTTAAGTTTATTGATTATATTATTGAATTATTTCATATACAATTTGCAATATTATACACATTTAGGCCGTACTGCGAGAACGTCGTCCTTTGTACGCCGCACGCGCAGCCGAGGCTGTCGCCAGAGAAAGACTATCTCGCGCACGCAAAGAAAGACTAGGCCACACTCAAAAACAGCATGTCACTGATGCAATACGACTAGTACGAACGGCAAAGACGATACTTGATGAACGTGATACGACTAGGTGCTTAGAAGCAGCTGAGTTTGCAATGGAGCAAATATCGAGGAAACCTATTAAATTGTTGCCGGACAAGGAAAAGTTTCTACTGGAGTTGTATAATTTGATCGCCAATGCGTTCTTGGATCAAGTTAAGTAATAGGCATTGAAATGATAATTTTTCCTTTAAAAAATACGGTCGGTATATTCGAGCCGGGTGGAAATGCAGTTACCTTATTTAGTGCTGCAAATTATAGCACGGCAAACCCACATTAATCGGCATAGCAATCAGTTACCGTATATGGCAATGAGCCAGCCGCGTAGTTCGTTGAATAAAAAACTTACAAAAACTTTTCACAAATTTTATGATACGTTCTTAAATATAATTAATTAATATGCATACATAATATGTATACATTCCACAGAAACGGTTCAAAGAAGACATGAGTGAGGAAGAACGGGAGAAAAGAGCCTACGTTCTTTTGGGTATATCTGTCTCGCGTGAACCAAGTCACGACTCCGTTCTACGTACAAGACCGTTGGCACCACCGCGTGATGTTAGGTTAGGTTGGACAGTTACAATTAACTCGAAGAAAAAAACGTACATTTTACTAATTACCATTTTAATTTCTACAGAAGACGCTTGCGGACTTTAGAACGAATGTTGTCTCTCAACGGTCGCGCGTCAGAACGTTGTTATGTGCTACATGAATTGGCCCGACTCTATGTTGATACCAAACAAGCACACAAAGCAAGGGTCTATGCTCATAAGGGCCAAGCAGGTAAACACTATACAAGTGAAAGCAATGCTTGGCGCATCTATTATTTTATCCTTTCCAGCATACAAAAAAATTCGAATATCGTTTTACAACGATAATTCGAACGAGAAATGTCGCCATTTTTTTTTTACAGATTTTAAAGTTTTTTATAGTACTAATCTCTGCGCTTATACATTATAACACTTGCTTCGCATTGCTTCAAATGCTAAATAACAATGTAGAAAGACGGCGTTAAGATTTTCGTCGGTTTTGCTATCAGCCGTTTAGCTTAGTGGCTAGAGCGTCAGGCCGCGAATGCCGAAGACGTGGGTTCGATCCCCACAGCGGCGCAAATCTCTTATCCTTTAAACGAGCAATTCTTGTATATATATATATATATATATATATATATATATATATAATCGGAATCGCGGAAACGGCTCCAGCGATTTTCATGAAATTTTGTATGTGCGTAGATTCGGGGGCGAAAAATCGATCTAGTTAGGTTTCATTTTTAGAAAATGCCCTTTTATCCCTGTTTTCAGGGAATGAAAAATATAATTCGAATATGACGGTAAATTTTGCCGCAAGAGAAAATGTCATAATAGCTCGGTCGGTAATCGGGCGGCCCCAAAACAGACGGCCGGGGTTCGTGTCACGATCATTCACACATTTATTTTTTTACTTTTTTTTCGATTCCAGATCATTGCTTTCTTTATTTTTAATTTTTTGTCGATTTGTGATTTTGTTATTTTTTTCCCCTTTTTTTTAAGTTATATCTTTTGTGAAAAACATCAGTTCATATTTTCTTATTATTACGACGGTAAGATCGAAAAATATTATGCACATTTCATTACTCAGTAATTTGTATCTAAATGTAATTTCCAAAATACACGATTTACCAAAAAAAAAAACCGGCAAAACAGCTCGGTCCGCCGGGTACTTTTTATTATAAATGTATCATGACATAACAACATAAAATGTTTTATACCGCAAGTACCACACATATTATCTTAAGTATTTATCTCATTATATATAATATTTAACGGTGGTAGGGCCACGCAGCAGCCTCGGCTGTTGCACGAATGGCCAGGCTCGTCCGGGTAAGTACCACGACCTCACAGAAGACCGGCGTAAAGTGAAAGTATAATACTTTTGCGTTTCGTCTGGTGAGTGAGGTGACCGGAGCCCAATTTTCAAAAGGTTTTCAAATGATCGTGACGGGAACCACGGCTGTCTGTTTTGGGGCCACCCGATTACCGACCGAGCTATTATGACATTTTCTCTTGCGGCGAAATTTACCGTCATATTCGAATGATATTTTTCATTCCCGGAAAACAGGGATAAAAGGACATTTTCTAAAAATGAAACCTAGCTAGATCAATTTTTCGCCTCCGAATATATGCACATACTAAATTTCATGAAAATCGCTGGAGCCGTTTCCGAGATTCCGATTATATATATACAAGAATTGCTCGTTTAAAGGATAAGATTTGTAGGTATAGGGGCAATGATAGCGTAAATACAAAAACTATTAAATACTGACCTGCTGTATCGGCTTGAAAAATAGAATATTTTTAATACCCGCAGAGGCTAGGTCTGCCGATCAACGGATCTGGTTGCTGAACCTCACATTTCTCCTGGCGCGATGCCACTTACTCCAAAACAACAGACCTGAGGCGAGAGCGGCATTACTTGAGGGTGCCGGGTTGGCACGCTCCTTTGGTTTTGCAGATGCCGTTGCATTTTTTGATACGGTAAAATGTTTTCCCTCTTTTCACTTCTCGCTTATTCAATACGAATTCCCGTACAAGAGAATAATCCCGACCGCAGCGAGTATTACGAACATCACAAAGTAATCACGAATGCAATGTACACTCAGAATAGAAACAACTATTTGTGGCTTACACCAATTTTTGATGCGTGAACAAGATCAACGTGCGTCAAAACTTTTTGCTAAGTGAACTTTTATTACAGTGCGTCAACATATCGGCGGAAGGAGAGATAGGATCATCAGAGGCGTTACTGGATAAGCGTGAAAAGGAAATGGTTAATTTGATGCAGGATGAAGACCTTAAGTCAGCTGCGAAGTATCTGTTTAAAAGGATGTCTGTCATACCTGCTTCAAGGTTAGAATCCTAAACTTTTTGGTTCTAAATGACTCATTAAAACATTAAGTATATGAAAATAATTATTGATCTTTTTCTACTTATTTATTATATATATATTATTCCTATTGACATCGTACTTATATGACAGGGTTATGTGGGGTTCTTATCCACTAAAACCCCCTCGTTGGCCACCTTCTGTACGTTTGGTTATCCTGCGGAACGCACCGGTGTCCCTCGGTACAGGGCGTGCACGCCTCGGAGAAGGATAAACCTTCCCCATCATCTTGCAGCAGCTAGAAGCCACTTCGTGCAGCTCCTAATCCGTGTCCTCGTTTAGTCGCCTTTTACGGCCCTTCTAGAGCCCGGGACTACAGGGCTAAGAGACATCGTACCCTATTGAGTATATTAAATGCTTTATGTCATCTTTTCCTCATTAAATGTAACATAAAACAAAACAATCATATTTTTCTTATTATCGAATATCACCTTTAAATTGATTTTTATTGCAGGCGTTTCTCAGTACTACCGGGTGCGCACATTGAAAGTAATACAGCACCGACATCATTTGCACGGCGCGCTTCAATTGCTCCAAAAACTCAACAGCCCACGAGAATAGTACGAAAAACTAATCATCCACTCGGTTTTCAAGAGTTTGACTTTTAAAATTGAACTCAACTTTTTTATACGTTTTACACACGTTTAATTTTTTACTATTTAATATTTTGTTTGCTGAAATAAACAGTTATATTATTTTATTTCTTTCAATTGTTTTGAACTTTACGTATAAAATAAGTGTTGGACGCCAGTCCCTAAATTCTCATCGATGGGGATTATACTGGCATAAATTATTTAGCTATCCGTTTTTCTTGTCACATTCATACATAGAACAAACGTTCCACGCTTCTCGCCAGTATACAGCGATACGTGTCACAAACGGTAAACGTTGTTAATAAAATATAATATTAGGCGTAACAGAAACGGGGCTCAAAAATTTAATAGCGTAACAGTTTCTTGAATGATGATGTGGTCGCGTGGTGGACTATTTTTTTTTTTTATGGAGAAAAGGGGCAAACGATCAAGAGGCTCACCTGATGGTAAGTGACTACCGCCGCCCATGAACACCTGCAACACCCGAGGGCTCACAAATGCGTTGCCGGCCTTTGAAGAAAGAGTACGCTCTCTTTGACTATGCCTTAGTACCCTATGTGCCTTTGCCCAGCTGTGAGATATACAGGATACCTTACTTATATACCTTACTTTTTTTACTTTATAGCTATCAATTATTACAGCTATAATCAATTTATTTACAGATTCTTTAATTTGTCGGTGATAAAGAATATGTTTATAAATTTATGAATAAGTTGTGTACATTATTGTTACTTAATCTCAGGATTATTATTATTATCAAAGATATAATAACTTAAACTCTGTTAAACCCGTGTTTTATGGAATTGCAAATTATCATGGTACATTAAACCGATAATATAGTTATTTGTGCAATGTGTATAACTCGCGTCAATTAAAAAAAATGTAATGAAAAGTATCGTGGATACAAGTACAAGACGTATTTAACAAAATTGAGTTTGTTAAACATCTCACGTACACCCAATTCGTCTGGGATCAATAACCGTGTGAATAGGGGAAGAATACAAATAACGAGCGTTCCCGCTCAGTTTTATCGCCACGAGCAATTGCAAACTTTTGATGGTAATAAATTTGTGCCGCGACGCCAAAGCTATTACAGGAAGTAGAAAGTGCAGATTTCACGTCCGCTTTGTAAGCGTTAAAGATTTCATTCGATGCAAACAACACCACGACTCAGTTAAATGTTCACCGGTATCGTTTAGAAGTGTGTACTCTTTAAGGGAGAGTCAAAGCTGTTGAGATTATTTGCTTTCAAATCCTAGACCGTATACTGTAGATTCCGTAACGTGATGAATATGTCGCCAATGTAAAAGTTAAAAATTTTACAGTATATTTTCGTTTGCCAAAAAATTACCTATAACAAGGAATTTTCGTTTCAAACTTAATGAATTTCTTTTCTGTGGAATGTGTTTTCTTTTTTGTTCAGTTTTATCAGTATTTTCAGGCAATGAAAAAGAGCGACAATATTATTAGAATACAAAAGGTAAATTTCGCCACTATCTATAAGTTTATAATAGCGCACGTGGGAAATCGGGCTTTCCCGAAACCCGGTTCGAGTCCAGGTGATTTTTTAGTTTTTTTCCTTCTTTTTTCAAGTTCCTTCTTTTGTAAAAAAAAAAACGAGCAAAGGTCCAGTCCAGGTACTAGTTTACTAAATGCCCTGGCAATTATTTTATTATTTAGATAGACCGTCAAAGTAAGTCGATACCAGTCGGTCATCCAAGTACTAACTGATTTAAGAAGTTACCTTCCCGTTAGCTGGGTGCAAGCGATTTGTTTACTTCAAAGTGATTGACTAGGTCAGTTAGATGCACTTTTT
The DNA here is from genome assembly GCA_933534255.1 of Iphiclides podalirius. Lineage (NCBI taxonomy): Eukaryota > Metazoa > Arthropoda > Insecta > Lepidoptera > Papilionidae > Iphiclides > Iphiclides podalirius. The sequence continues at coordinate 7,434,731 of OW152822.1, read as the reverse complement.
AACATATCAAGGAGCCCACGGAACGGGGAGGGGTGAAGGCATCTCGGCTTTGGCCAAGAAAATCAAGGAAAGACTGCTTTATAATGCTAGATATATATAACCTCTAATATATTTAACCTCTAACAATGTAAAAACTTGTTTACCAAATGATGGTAATTGTACGCAATTAAAAGGATTCCTATAGTATATCTTACAAAATCGGATGCTTTTGCTTATCAATTTTACAATAATTACGTTTCTCTACCGTTCCAAAAATGACAAATTATACTGTCGTTGTTATAGGTATAGTATAGTTTACGGAGCTTTATCATGCTGCATTGGCAGCATTTGCAGCATAGGGGAAGGTTGGGACCCTTCGTAAAATTTTAACATTTTATTCATTTTCATTTCAAGTATTCCATTAAATCGTGAACTTAGAACATACATTGCTATTATATTTGTCTGAGATTGATAAAAAAAATCTACGGATGATATCTTGGAATAAACTTCCATAATTAATTTGAAGTTAATCGTACTTAAATGCCCCACGTGTGGGGTAGTTTCATACATTGTGATTAAAACTGCAAATAGAATATTTTTTATTTATATGGACAGAAAATAATATTTACAAAATGAACATAAATAATTGACTTTTCTTGTAGTCAACAAAAATTATATGTAAATTATCTTCAAGTTAATAAGTTATTAAAATATTTTTCTTTCATTATATTTTTATAGGTCTATAATTTAGCACCATTTTCCTGTAAAGAAGAATATTTAATACATATTATAAAAAATAAACACGAACAATCGGCATATGTGGGGTTCTGTACGAAAGTGCCCCAATAACCAAATAATAATTAAATATAATCTCTTTTTTTATCCCTATTCAAATTAGTATTTAAAAACATAATATCTTAAAGATATTTACTAGTTACCGGTAGAAAAACTTATCTTTTTAGTGTAATGTTAATGAAAAAATTTGCTCTCCATGGCGGGAATGGCATGAAATTTACATTGACGTATTGATAGCTAGGCCACTTATACAAACATCCAAAAGAATCGTCCGCTAGCTTGTCGTTTGTGTTTTTTAACCAATGTACGTATGTGCCCCACGTACAAATGGTGTCTATCTTCCCCTTTTTTTATTTGGTTATTTTCGATTCCTATTTGGTTTTGGCGTCCAGCTATCAGAAATGCATCAAAGTTGTGTGCATTGTTCATTTTATGAAGATAACTACTGAATATTGAGTTTTAGTTTTAAAGCCACTAAGTAATTTGATTTTTTTTTTATAAATAACATAGTAATTATTTGTACAAGTTTGTATAATACACATAACAATTCGTGTCTACAGTTCATTATGTATTGGGACTGAGGACGACACAAAAAGTAATCAATATTTTACGTTATAAAATCGCATTCGGTACTCTTTTTATTTGAATAGACGACCATCATCTTTTTAAATCAGAAGATAAGTAGTTGTTCAGACATTCTAAATTGTGAAGATATCAATAAAAATTGTGTATTGTACTAACAGAAATCCCGTAGAATTAATTCTACGGGATTTCAGTTACTTCCTATGAACAAGTAAAAAAAACTACAAATTTTATTCAATATCAGTATATAATTATTATTTACAGCAACTTAAACATCACTGACATTAATTATCTATAGGAATTTAATATAAAATCTTAATCTACTGCATAAAGTATTTAACAAATAACGTTTATTTAACCTTCGAACGTAAATGCAAATATGGATTGCGTTTAGATGCTCTAGAACAAAATTCAATACGCAATCTGTTTGTATTGCAAATTTCTTGTGGTCGGTTACCGTTTGTCCTTTGTTGGATGATCAAACGCAATACTTGCCGTAGTTGACGTCTTGTGACAGTAACGAGATGGAACTATTGTGATAGCATTATTCAAGTAACTTCGGCAAGGGTTATGAATTTTGTACGGACTGATAAATATTAAAGTTGGTAAGTTGAAAATTTTTACATAGTAATTATTTCTTATTTATCACCTAAAACTGACTTTATATCGTCGTTTATTGATCCAAAATTAATAATAATAGTGGTAGGGGAAAACACGAGATTTTAGGCGATTTCCTTAGGGACGTTATTGATTGACATTCCAATTTGCACTTTACGTTTCGGGAAGCTTGATCTGCATCATTTTTGTTCTACAGTGGTTGTGTTGTTGAGCAAAACTAGGAATCAATAACCAATAGCGGAAACGTGGGAGGTGGCGTGGAGTGCACTAACGATGGCTTCATTGGACGAGACGAGTATAAAGTCGGAGACTCTTCAGTAAGCCCTTACCAGTTTTAGATCAATATGTGTAAAGTTTAACCTTTAAAATTTGTAATAAGATTCTGATTGAAATAATCTGCCAATTAATCGCAAATAATACATTAGTTTATGGTCGCTTAGTTCAGCCGTTTGCCAGAACATTTGATCTCAGAGACATATACAGCGTGCCGTTACCATCGCGACAATAAATGAACACACATATAGGGGATAACTTTTTAAAGTTGTATTAAACATTTAAATTCTTTAAACATCAATATTCACAGAGTTATTAAATTTTCCAAAACAAAGAATTTTAGAACACCCTTACCTACAAAAGCGTAACGTAAAGTTCATTTGTAAAGGTCACAAAGCATATGAATGAGTTGAATGAATTTAAAAGAGACAAAACATACTGTTAGAAGGAGAGGCTTGTAATGCGACGCTGTGGCGCGAGTCGTATAGGATGTTACAAATTTTGTTTCTTTTTTACTTAATTAGTTTGTTTGAAAAAAAAAAATTTAATTATAGATTTTGTTTAACGTTAATATTTTTATATGATTATTGGCAAGTAGCGTTAGACGTGTGTTCATTTATTGTCGCGATGGTAACGACACGCTGTATATTATATATATATATATATATATATATATATATAATACTCTAATACCTAATGGATAGATTTAAAGACTGAGATGCGAAGACAGCGGCCACGTAAACGAAGTGTAAATCGTCCATTTTTACTTTTAAAAATATTTTCGCTTTAAGTCCGTAAACTTCCTATAACGTAAGTCCTGGGCTCCTGGAGTAACGTTGGCTAGGGCCTAGACTACACCGTGCATCGCATTAACACATAGTTATACTATTTCGTGTGAATATGTTCCGACTTGTGGCACATAGAAAATTTACTTTATTTTTCGTGAAATTTTATTACACATTGTATGTATAACTTTTTTATGTCACTGTTTCGTTGTTTGTGTATTTAAAATATTCGATATTAATTGTAAAATCTACTAACGGTCACTTATATATTGAATTAATACATTAGTTTGACAAAATGTAGAAGTAGAAAAATACAAATCACAATACAGTAGGATCGAATTGAAGAAATTTCCTCGGGGAACCAAAGCAATTTGTTATGTATTCATATTCTAGTAATCCTCGGACGACATTGATGTTTCGAAATAAGACCCCGTTTCATCTCTTGTCTTATAAACTGTATAGCTCTACGTTATTGTTGTAATATAAATTTATTTGTGTTTATATTTATACATTCTATCAAAATATTTAGGTATTGAACTACCAATAAAAATAAACGCCAGTTAAAAATGCCTTTACAAAATAATTGAAAGAAAACTGAGTGATCACGTTCATTATTGCTCGAACTACCGAATTGTTTGTTTGGATTTTTTCAAATATTTTTTTTTTGCTGGCTCAAAAACGCTTATAAAAGAGCTGAATATAAAATAATTAAATTTTATGATAGGACAAATGATTACCAACGAGGCAAATAACTGTGTGATATTGATTTATACAATCAATAAATTGTCACTCAAAATCATTTTAAGTTAACAAACCGACCACTGTAAAAAAAAATTATAAGTTCGCAGTGTACAAATTGTGCACGTTATTCACGTGCAGATTTTTCCAAAGTTATTAATCGCATTTGTGTTTAAATATAATACAGTACACAGGTAAGGTTCGCAGAATAGAGTAACAGCGTTTCTTTCAAGAGACGATAAAACAGAATAAAAATACCTGAAATAGCATAATTAGGAGAATCTTAGTGTCAGTTATTAGTTTTGGCGCTGTGGATTATAACTTCCATTGGCACATAGGAAAGTATTAGACTGACCCAAAGATAATCTGTATTTTTTTCCATGCGAAATTTGTTTGAGTAAATCAAATCGTAATACAAACGGGAATAATTATGGTAACCTACATGAGCAAAGTTTTTTTAAGATCAAAATTTCTGTTAAAATTTCTAAGATATTGAAGAGACAAAATACATAATGTTAAAAATATAATGTATAAGTTTAATATCAGGATAATAACTAAAAATGATATAAAAGTCTAAAAGCTTATCGTCAGATCATTTAATTCGTCCATAAAAATATCAAAGATCGCAATACTAAATAACATTTTACATTTTTAAAATATTTTTCTCTTTATACAAGAGATTTAATTCGTTGAATACGTCATATAACTATGTAACATCAATAATTGACGGTAAAATAATTCAAGAATATGATGATAAATTAACACCTTTTAGTATTACGTCTCATCATTTGATTTTCCTGTAGACCAAAATCAAATAGAGCTAGATTGAAGCTTTTGTAATAAGTTACTATTTACAGAATCAATACAAAATTTAACCGAGCATGTTTGATCTAGTGCTTACTAAAACACAAACTGACATGATTAAGTACCGCTTGTGTTTAACGGAGTTGGTAAACAGAAGTTCACACATTTGTTTCATATAAGTGTTGTGTCATAATAATTTTTACGAGTTATCTATATAATTATATTTCTTCTAAAGTCCAAAGATATGCTGTTTTCAACTTTATCGATTTTAGTTCCATGAATAATAAACATAAATTCCATAACGATTGCATTTTGTGCGAGCACTTAAATAATGTCAAGTAACTAATGAATGGCTATGTCTAAAAATATTTATTTCCCACTGTTGGGTAAAGGCTACCTGTAAATGGGCCAGAATTCAATAAAATACATACCTAAGATAACCGTATACATAACTTACTTAGAATATGTTATTTAATACCATACAATTTTAAGGTAAACTCAGTTAACCAGGGAAATTAAATATGTCAATAGGTGCTTTTAAACTTTTCTAAATATTATTATTCCCATGAAGGAAAAAATATCCACAGGTATAGGAATAGGATATTTGATAAATTTCGTGTTCAAGTGAAGTAAAGAATCATTTCTATTTATGATAGTCCTAAAATGAATAAAAAAAACTCCTGGTAAATTTTATATATTAAATTAATGGGCGTCATTAAGAATATCCATACGCCGGATTATGTTAAAGAATTTTCTAAGTATTAAATTTAAAAAAAAAACCAACTGATATGTAAAAAAATATCTGCACTCAAGATTTTTTATTTTTTTTAAGAAGGGGTTTGCCATTGTCATGAAAAAAGAAATTGCAACAGATTTATCCACACATTTTTAATTTCTACTTATACTCACTTAATTCCTTATCAAATTATTATCATTTGTAAAACCATAGACTGTGCGTCTTACCTAAAACATTTATTATGACTTAATTTTATATCATAAATTCGAAAAACAGCACATAAAACACAATGTTCTTTATAAAGGAATCAAGAAAAGCATACGCTGATAAAGCTAGTTTCATATTCAAGCTGGAAAATAGCCAGTTCTTGAAGCAACCCGTAGTAAACTGGAGCAAAGTTAATTAACGATCGCATAGTTGCGTGTTTCTCGCCTATTGCTTTAAATGAAACATAGCTTAAACGACTATTATCAAACTGTAAAATGCGAGACTCATAAATACATAGTTTTTTTATAGGACATTAGTTACAACATACATTTTAGTCAATGTGATCAAAAAAATATTATTATATCAGTGTAGAGCTCTTAGGTTTTACCGTTAGACAATTAAGAAGTTAATATTAATTAAAAATTAAATTAAGAGGTGAAGAAATATTAAAAAAATTCTGTCGCTCTTACAATGTGCGAGCTTGATATAAAATTTTATAACCTAATTAAAATACTGACTGGTCATAGTGTGTCGTGGTTGTTTGTTACATTAAATAAAAGTTTTGATATTGATTTTTTATCCTCTTTATATTATATATAATCCTCAAACGGCTGGAACGATTTTAATGAAATTTTCTGTGTGTCTTCAGGTCGATTCGAAAATGGTTTAAATTCCCATTTTTTTACTCATTGTCGGATTTAAAACGTTTGTACATGACAACGTTTGTCGGATCCGCTAGTTTAATTATAATATTCTATTACGGATTAACAGGGAAGGACACAAGATTACAAATATAATTATTTCATTAATTGGTATCTATTTCGCTTATTTATAACTGCGTGTTCAGAATACGTTAAGGTTAGCTTAACAATAACAAGACTAAGAGGTTTTTTTATTGACAGATTTTTGTGATTTATTAAACTGATTCAGATTAGAACAAGCAAACATATTTTATAAACGATAATTTTATTCAAAAATTTTTCGAAATATATAAACATTTTAACATTTACAAACATACACACAGTACAATTACAAATATACACCCTTTAGTAACACAATATTTTTATATGAAAATATATAAACCTATTTAATCAATCATGAACTAACCAGACATTCTTATTCTGTATAATTTGTATTGACTCAAGAAATGTATTATTAATAAGTTTATTATATTTTTATATAACGAAACATTTATAAAGGTTTTACAATCAATCATATTCGCTGTACTCAATCATACTCCAAGTAATTGCTTACCGATTTACTCCACAAACCTTTTAGGGGGCCTTTTACCTTTATTTTCACCTTATTTAACATATGAAATGACTGAAATGTTCGTGACATATTATTTTATCACAGTCTGTCAAAAACCGCTTTTCCATTTGGATTGCCGTTTTAAAATATTTCTCTCTGCGTAAAAACTTTTGACTACTTTTAAACATTATGTTTTTATTCGGCTAGCCTAATTGTTCATATGTGAGAATGTGCGTTTAGAATTCAGTTATCGTGACAATCACATATATTCGTTGTACTGTCGTTTGTAATATATTTACATTATTGTAATATAACCGTTGGGGAAGAAAGGTTCTCGAGTGGCAGCCTCGTACTGGCCATCGCAGTGTAGGACGACCCCCCACTAGATGGAGTGACGACCTGTGCAAATGTGTGGGAAGTCGATGGATGCAGGTGGCTCAGGATCGTACTTCGTGGCAGTCTATGGGGGAGGCCTATGTTCAGCAGTGGACTCAAACAGGCTGAAATGATGATGATTGTAATATATTTACGTGTCATTTATAAGATTTTTTTATGCAGGAATTAGGAGGAAAGGGCCCGCCTTTCCTTCACGCCACATGGCAACCTATATCAGTCAACGAAGAAAAGTGAAGCATTTGTTTCTCTAAATCACTTGTTCACGAAGATGAACATTGATAAGGAGCGCGAAACAATTGTATTTGTGATGCAATCTCGCCCTGTACTATTGGCGATGGCGAAAGAATTACACGAATTATAGTACTCATTTTCAAGTATCATGAAAATATTATTGACGACCTTTCATTAATATATTATTAGCTCGTAATCCATGACGGCCGTTTACGCGACAATAATTGAACCAGCGACGCTACCTGAGGCCGACGCACCCGCCTTGACCGGAGCGAGTTTAGCGTACGGCCTTGTAGTTATTGTAAAGCAATTAAAGGGCTACGCAAGAGTACTCCGCAACAGTGTTCGCTGTTGCACGAATGGGCAGGTTCGTCCGGGTTAGTACCACGACCTCACAGAACACCGGCGTGAAGTGGAAGTGTTAAACTTCCGCGTTTCTGGTGAGTGAGGTAGCCGAGGTCCACTTAATTAAAAGGTGGCAACGCATCTACTACCGGTGCTGCAAATGTCAATGGGCGGCGGTTATCACATGAACCGCCAGCATGCTTGCCACCCTCACACATAAAAACATAATTAACTTTAGTATTTTTATTTTTGCTGAAATATATGAAATTCAGACAATCAATGTATTATCTGTATATCTTGCCTTATGTGATATCTATATTGCCTTAGCATCGGGGTCATATTTGAAAAACATTTAGAAATAATGTTTTAAATTATTTCCCACTTGTATTTCCGAAGAATATTCTTGAAACGTGCGATGTTTAAAAAAAATCTTAATTCTAATGATAAGATTTTTTGAGAGAGAAATCAAAATATTTCGCGTTCGCGATTTGCGTCGGCATTGCGTCTTTTTTATAAATCCAATATTAAATATGTAATAAACATAAATCCACTAATACTTTTCTTGTTACTAAGATAAGGAATACAGTTAACTATTGTAATTATTTAATTAAATTAATTCTGTGCTTAAATGAAAGTACCAGTCACAAAATTTCTTTGACACCTGAAAAGACATTGCCGTACTAGTTATATTGCATGTTGCTCACATGCTTGAGTGAGCTTGCAGGGAAATTTACTGCAATAGTGAGCTGAATAAGAGTTTATGTATTTCATTTAACACCAATTGCCGCAGTAAGCGCCACATTCCGAACCTAACTTTAAATTTCGTGACATATTAAACCGTAACTCTCATGGGAGGTGGAAGACAATGCGTCAGTTAAACATCGTTGACCTACATCAACCACAAAGTGACATTTGGAAAAAGGTTATGGCGGTTACCTTTCTTCGTTTTAAAAATACTGCTGAAATAGCCAATAATATAGGAAATTACCCTCAAATTCAATTTAGTTCAATATTTAGGAACGTATTATCGTATTAGTTCACAGTCATTTTAATATTCAATTGCATAAATAGTTTTTCAGGTTTTTTAAACTATAATACTTGTCAACCGCCTTCAAAATAGGATGAGGTTGTTAATTCTGTTGGTTTATTTGTAACCTCAGAACTCTATAATTATGCTATTAATTTATTATTAATCTCAATATTATTGGATCTTGGACTCCAGAGATATATCAGGGAACTGTTCAAAACCAAATAGAAAATGAATGGTGAGTGAAATAATTTAACAAGATCAACTACGAATGAACACAATGCACCAAAAGAATTCTCTCAAAGGATGCTTTGATCAATTTATAAGTGTATTTGTCGAAGACATGGTTTACGTCCTAATCATGTCGACATAGAACCGGTTTAAAGGCGCCGTCTATCCGATGAATCTTCTAAAACTCGCGTAACTGCAAATAAGCTAATGTTGCTGATCCCTCTCTACCGTATCAAAACTCTGTCTAAATTTCCAAGAAATTTCCCGGAATGGCTTTAATATAGAAGAAAGATTTACCAGGAACTTTAGATACATAAATAGGCTAGGTTCCGGTGGGCACGCCAGGGCCCAAATCCGCGGGTTCTGGCTAGCCCACCGGTTCTGTGTCAGATGAAGCTTTAATAGTTTCGGGACTGAAAGCAAAAACATCAGTTAATACAACATACGAGGTACATAAATATGCTTGGGTTTGTCCTATAATTTTTGACGTGTTGCTTCGTAAAAGATATGATTTAATCATATGAAACACAACAATATGAAAACAAATGAATCGGCATGGGATGTCCATCCATTCGCGTTGTCCAAGTAGTGGTTAAAAATGCCTGCTATACAGATGCATTATCAAACTTGTGTACGTTATAAGACTCGTTTAGAAATTAAGAATATTGGACTTAAACTTTTTAAATAAAACAAGTAAGTTAAAAATACTAGTTTCTGCTTCTAAAATCCTCGATACATAAGTTTATTTCCTAATACTGTGTAATTAATTAAAACACAGAATTTGTAATACTGATTAGGTTATATTTATTTTCTGATTAGATTATATGTGTTATTGTAACAACAAATAAGGTGACCATTTATTGAACGGTTTTTTGTACTTTATAACAATAAATATTGAAGTCTGACAAACATTCAATAGATGACGATTTAAGGTCGTTTAACCGAAAACTTTTTCTCCCTTCTGTATGTAAAAGGGTACGAACTCTTTTTGTTTGTTTAATCGCCATCGGGCGTATCTATTTTCCTTTTTCCTTTTCCAATATTTACGTCTAGCACGTAACAAACTTTTTCATTCTTTTTATGGTTTGTAACAATGAACAAAGGCTTAGTTCATTCATATACTCGTGTATATAAGTTACTTAAAGGTGGATACTTACATCTTTATATATTCAAATTTGCTAAACTTTTTGTTTTTAGGATTATCAATTTTATTATATTTGATTATTATCTGCACTTAAAATGATTTTTAAAAGTTATTCCTTGCTGCGAGGATTTGAACCTGCGTCCTTCGGAATATACGCTCGAAGCTCAAGTCACTGAGCTAAACGGCTTATGTTCACACCAATGAATATCTCAACGTATTTTATCTAATTTGTTTTTTATTAAATTTTAAAGTAATGTTTGCGTCGTCTATTGCGTCTTCTTTACAGCAAACGATCACTTTTTCATATTATAATATTTTCCTTTTTTACCGATTGTTACCGGACGTGACTCGCGGACAAGTACACTGAAATCGTAACTAATCGTGGTCGTGGTAAATCACAAAATAAACGTCAAAATCACGGAAAACTTCAGAAAACATCGCTTAGATTTATATAGCTAAAATTGCGACTATTCTGGATAATCGCAAGTGATGCAGTTGCACGCTCTAACGTGTGGAAAGGCAGTCCTCGAATCAAATACATTAGTTGAATCCTGGGCGCCGAAAGTTACTGTCGACGAGAGCAGTTCTACGGAAAGGCATTACCCGGCCATAACGTACATTTACCTTTACTTCGTAATTTTTAAACAAAACCGTGAAAGTTAATTGATCACGAAATCATCACATTGGCACGAAAATTGTATGAATATAACATTAACTAATATATAACATTAATTAATATATTTTTTTTAATTTGTGCAATATTTTTACAAATTACGCTTGTTTTGGATGGAGTCCAATGGTCTTCATCTCTGCAGTTTCCTTAAATTTTCATTCAATCATTGTTTCAAGTTGATTTGCTTTAGGAAACATATTCAACTTAACATTTACAAATAATTAAGAAAAAACTCATGAAAAATGAATAACCCAATCCCTTGGAAAAATTACCCATTTATTTTCTGACAACACTTACACATCGGTTAAGGTTTTGTGTTTCAGGAGTAATGATTTCAAATTGTCAAAAAAAAATATTGTTCAATAAGTAAATCTTTGTCTTTCCTATGATAAGTTATTCCTTGACACTTTTTCAGGAATTTAGTATTATTTATATACCATTTTCATCACAAGATTTTTATTACTTGACGTATACAGTACCTACATAGACACCGTCTGCCGCGTTATGTCGGGCATTCGGATTACTACAAGCGGTGTGGCGTACTTACTAGGGTTAACTTTTTATATAAACGGCGCGGAGACCTGTTATTTACCAGTTAATGGAATCAAGTAATGTAGTACTTAAGTGTGGTAGGGCCACGCAACAGTGTTCGCTGTTGCACGAATGGGCAGGTCCGTCCGGGTTAGTACCACGACCTCACAGAACACCGGCGTAAAGTAGAAGTGTTACACTTTTGCGTTTCGTCTGGTGAGTGAGGTGGCCGGGGCCCACTTTATTAAAAAGGTGGCAACGCATCTACAACCCTACGGGTGTTGCAAATGTCCATGGGCGGCGGTTATCACTTAACATCAGGTGAACCGCAAGCTCGTTTGCCACTTCGTCGCATTAAAGTACACTGAACTAATATGTTTCATTGTATAACGACCCGACTTTGGGTTAGAGCAGCATCTCTACTCCGCGAGCGCAATGACGTTTCCGAATAGTAACAATTAAGAGCACTATTTATACAATATCTTGACGACCCAATATCGGAGGAATGCGTAGCAATTGAGTTGGAAAATGTAAAAATGAAAATGCGTGAGACCATTTTACAACTAACCAGAAATGTTTCGATGTTTATAAACAATGCAACAAAGTCCCCCACTTTGTTGCATTGTTTATAAACATCGAAACATTTCTAGTAGCATTTTCCTTATTTGGCATTAAAATGATCACGTGTAATAGGTACCGAAAGCTTAGTTCGCTATAAAAAGAGACAAATAAAGCAATTTTCACGATTTAGCTTACAGGACTTTACATGTGTAAGAAATGCATATATTACGTTTATGGCTTCTTCAATATTCAATTACGCTAGGGAGAATACTTATTGTGATTTATGAACTCTAGAAAGTACTAAAATAAATTATTTGTTCATTTATGAGACTAGAAATACGTTTTCATAAATTGTTCTCCGTCCAAATAAGAATGTAATAAAAGGAATTCATAAATTTTATCTTAATTTTGTTATTTCAAGAGTTATCATAAAGAATTTATCCTTAATTAGATAGCCTTAATGGCGTAGGTAGTATGATAAGCTTGCTCCCTCAGGAGCTTGGCTTGGTCACCCACGGCGAAGCTAAGAGGAACCCACACTTGGTTGGCTTATGGTGTAAGGTCGGCCCGAGAGGGCCGCTCCGAGTTGGCTCATTAAACACTCTCTGGATGTGTGCTGGAGACTGCATGGGACAGTTAGAGGGTGGTAGAGGACAAATCACTCTCCCTGCCTTCTGCTACCGAGGAAGAGTCGCGGGAAAGAGGAATGTCGATATTGCGTTTGGCCGCTCTCCCTATCCTCCGCGACTCAGCGAGGCTGAACTGTTGATGCAGTGGCGTTAGAGGACATCGGTATTCCTATGCGTCGTTCTCTCTACCCTCCGCTGCCGAAACCTGGTAAGCGGCAAATCCGTATTCCCATATTTCTTATTCCGGGGAATAGGGTAGAGTCGCGGAAGTGTGCGAAAGTGTTCCCGTGGCCCTGCCGATATGCGCCTAGGTGGGAGTTTTAGGCGGTGTGAGCCCATCATAACCCGCTCTTGCATTTCCCCCACGTTAATAAAAAAGAATGTAGTATGATAGTTGAATTTCTTATTACTAAGGTACCAATCGGAACATCCACGATGTCAGTGGAGATACGCGTGGTATATCAACCATTAAGGGTGTGTCTAAGTCTACAGTTATCCCACACATGGAAATGCTAAAGTACAAATATGAATTTTTCAACACGTACCAGTCTTCTTTAAGGCCGAGGCACTGTCCGGTCTTGCTGGCCGTAATATAAGCTGAAGTTATTTTTTGGCACAAAAAAAATGAAGAATTACAAACAGGACAGGCAAGGCCAAAGCAGGCCAAACCGGCATGGTAGTGGTACCGTGGTATTATTACTGTAGCAGAATGCATATCATCCATGGATTGAGGTAAGGCCGCCAACGCATTTGTAAGTCCTCCGGTGTCCATAGGCGGCGGTGATCACCTACCATAAGGTGTGCCTCCTGCTCATATTCTTTTTTAATGTGAAAAGTTGCCAAGCGAGCTGACGGTTCATCTGATGTTAAGTAAATAACGCCGGCCGTGGACATGTGCTACAGCGGAAGGTTGCAGACGCGTTGACAACCTTTTGATAATTGGGCTCCGGCCACCTCATGTTGTATCAGTATGCCCCTTTTTTCCATAAAAAAATTAAGTAACCAGGGCGCATTTTTAAAGGTTGCCAACACATTTTCAGCCTCACTCGCAGAAATTTTAGATGTCAATGAACCACGGTAATCACTGTTGAAATACTGGCTCTTTTGCTGTATTTTTACATTAAAATACAGTCTTTCATAACCAAACTGTAACTTTATTTATCCTTTTCAAATAGAGTGTATCTTTAAAAATATACACTTGTGTATTGCGGACAGGCGAGACCCTTTTGAAAATGTATTTTCGACGTTATTTCTGAAAAAGTTTAATGGAGCGTCCTTAAGCTAGGGTTTACTACGGACTTTTGTTAATTCTGATTGACGTGGTAAAAGTATCTCGTGTCTGAAGCAACTGAACCATCAAACAACAAGATGATTATTGATGTGTTTTACAAATAGCTAAAGCACATTCTCCAAACAATTTTGAGTTAAGTTTATTCTTGAAGCACAATCATCCCTTTACCAATCATATTTTTTTTAATTACACTTTTCAGAATTTCTATCTTACTTATTGTGTATTATGCTTCTATTATTGTCACCAAATAGCACAAAATAATAAACTCAGGATCAAGTTTGAGAAAATTAAAAATATAATTCACTACCACTATAATAAAATAAAACTGGAAAATTAAAGACTTCGATCTTTAGTATTTAAAATATCGAAAGTTATAACAAAAATAAAAAACGTGCAATGTGTAAAATAATTTTATTTATATGTTAATCAATTTATGTAACAAGTATAACAAAAGTTGCATTTGTTTATTTGTATCTGCTTTAATTTATTTTAATACTTAGAAGTGATATTTCCAAGTATCCTTGTGGCTTAAGACCTTAAAACTTTAATTATGCTACATCTAAAATCAGATCGGTAAAATTTTCGAGCACCTAAGAATGCAACTTTTGTAGTTTCAAATTATTATGACGGTAAATCAAACAGTCTGGGGCAAAGAACAAGATAGAAATAAAACCGGCCAAGTGCGAGTCGGACTCACGCACAAACAAACTAAAAACTGTTACTGCTGAACTTAAACTGCATCTGTTAAACTGCAACAGTGTTCGCGTGAATTAGAAGTGCAGTTAAACTTTTGCGTTTCGTTTGGTGAGGTATTCTAGGCACAGATAATTAATATAATATACTTATATATTAAATGTTCGCAAACTACCGTTCAGTCGTTGTACGTTCTATTTAAATTATAGATTTCTTCAATATGGCTTTTAAAGTTTGATTAATGTGATATGCTCTTATACCAGCAGGTTAACAGAAATAGCATCAAATAAATACATTGCTACGAAAATTACAAAAATTTTATGCATGCAGTAAGAGACTAATGAACGGCGTTGGAAACTCTAGATGAATATGCGTCTGTTTGAAACAACAACAGCCTTATGAATATTAACGACTTCTTCCGACTAAACCTCTACCGCGGCCACACAACAGCATGGCGAAAACACACTGTGCCTGGTAAAACATAATAATTATTTTGCTTGTGAAAAACTATTTTCTTAGTTAAAATATGAGAAGAAATTATTTTTGATATGTATATCGAAAATATAATGTTTGTGACACGTGTATTATACATTACCTTTAGACATTAAATAAAGATGTTTTAAACATGTTTTAAGATAAAGTTTTTTAAAAGATTATTTGCACTGTTCTTGTTTTCCAATAAAAGTATTTATGAATACGTGTATTTAGTCTTCAGCTATAATTATTCTTAAATATTAATATTACTCACAAATTCTGTAAAAATAAGTTGTAAAGAAATCTTTTAAATTCTTCTAATACCCTTTGTATGTATTAGAAGAATATTATGCAAAAGAAATTACTTTCAGCATATTTCTTGCTTAAACCCTCCGGAATGCACGACGAAAATGTTTCCGAGAGAAAATGCACCCTTGAGAAAAGTGTATTACAGGCGTAAACGGCTTCCAACAAGAAGAGAATTCAACGGAATTATATTTCTTTTCCATATTAGATGCTATCTTTTTAACAAAAAACTTGTAGGATTTAAAATATAAATGAATTGTTACACATATATAAAAAATATTAATATAATAATAATAAACATGAACTCACTGCTGTACCGTAACCGGTTGACGTAAGCGGCGGTGCCAGCACAAATAAAAAATACAAATCAAAAAAGAGTACAGACCACGAGTCTGTATATTTATAGTCAGTCATTAGAAGTTTTTTAACATAAAAAAAAAAGAAATATGAAAAGAAAAGACCTCTGTGTTTTGTGATAAGTGAGGTGACTGGGGCCCGCTTTATTGTGAGGTGGCAAAGCATATGAAAACCTACGGGTATTGTGAATGTCCGAGGGCGATCATGCCATTACTTAACATCAGGTGGACCACGAGCTCGCTTGCCATCTTCAGAAATAAAAAGTGAAGCCGGTAACATTACTAGTATTAATATTTCTTGAAATAAAAAGAATAATACGCATAAGATTAACATAATTTACTAAGGAAAGTGACTTTTTAATAGAATAGTGTAAAGTGCACTTTGATAAATAATAGGTTTTTTGCGGAGTGTTCCAACCCGTGGTGGCCTACGCTCTGATAGCCCCTGTATAGGGAACACCCATGCCCAGCAGTGGGGCATATACAGGCTGTTACTTTATTTTTAACTTTAAGTGGACGTATAGCCACAGGGATTAAATTGAAAATGCGTAAAATTAAAAAAAAAAATAATAATAAGAACTGGAAACTTTGAACACGTCGAATACGCGTACATCAGTAAGTCATTTACTTGCTATGTAGACGCATATTACGTCTTCGACCTAAACCACCACATTAATCCTTACTAATATTAGTACCCGGAGGACCTCGTGTAAATCGTGTATTTTGGAAATTACATTTAGATACAAATTACTGATTAATGAAATACGCATAATATTTTTCCATCTTACCGACGTAATGATAAGAAAATATGAACTGATATTTTTCACAAAAGAAAGAAATTTAAAAAAAAGGGAAAAAATAACAAAATAACAAATCGACAAAAAATTAAAAATAAAGAAAGCAATGATCTGGAATCGAAAAAAATGTAAAAAAATAAAGGTGTAAATGATCGTGACGCGAACCACGGCTGTCTGTTTTGGGGCCGCCCGATTACCGACCGAGCTATTATGACATTTTCTCTTGCGGCGAAATTTACCGTCATATTCGAATTATTATTTTCATTCCCTGAAAACAGGAATAAAAGGACATTTTCTAAAAATGAAACCTAGCTAGATCGATTTTTCACCCCCGAATCTACGCACATACTAAATTTCATGAAAATCGCTGCAGCCGTTTCCGAGATTCCGATTATATATATATATATATATATATATATATATATATATATATATATAATATATATATACAAGAATTGCTCGTTTAAAGGATAAAGATAAACGCGAAAGTTTGTATGTTTGAATTGATGTTTGTTACTCTTTCACGTAAAAACTACTGAACAGATTTTAATGAAACTTAACAATAATATAGCTTATACAACAGAATAAGACATAGGCTATAATTTATATACATATTATGTATATCTGTCTTTCTGTCTGAATGTTATGCCTTCAGCCTATTCTACGCAGACGTAGTCACGGGCAGCAGCTTGTTTCTGATATACTCAAACTGGTACGAGTATATCCTCTTAGCTCCGTGACGTAAGACACTTGATTTAGCTAATGGACTTCTCCACCATACTGCAAACATGTTTTTTAATATTTTAAAAAACATTCAACTGTAACATATATTAAGCAAAATTCTGAAGAGGCGTAATGTTAGACACTTTCTATGTACATTTTTCATTTTAATAACGTTCTATTCATTTTTGAATTGCTTTTATATGAAAAGGATTCGTCAATGGAGATTTTTAAATGAGCTTCTTTTCACGTAGAAAATATTCTATGCCTTTCAATACGCTCTAAGAATTATTTTTTCTAACATACTAGATATAACATTGTGATGTATTTAAAACGCAATGTATATAGTAGAATTACTTAAATCATTAACTTTTCACAGCAGTATTAGGTTTATCACTTTTGGTGGATGAACCGTTATGTTTATCAATTCTATGGAAGATTTTTTTAAGTGATTTAACTTTGGTAGGGCCACGTAACAGCTTCTGTTTTTATCCTGAATAGGCAGGCTCATCAGAGGAAATACTACGACCTAACATAATGCTCGTAATAATTTCTTCTGGTCAAGTAATCGTTTTTGAACGTTTGCAACATAAATGATTTTTTTTCTGCGGATTTATCGCAGTAATTTTTTTGAATTCCTGATTATTTTTCTCGTGCATTTCACTACATAGTATAAAACAAAGTCGTCCCGCTGTCTGTCTGTCCCTATATATGCTTAGATATTTAAAACTACCCAACGGATTTTGACGCGGTTTTCTTTAATAGATAGAGTTATTCAAGAGGAAGTTTCATATGCATAATTCATGCATAATATAAATATTACATAATTTTAGTGGTTTCACTTTTTTAAAATTTGTTAAAATTCTGCAAGATATAGATGTTCCATGGGCGGCATCATATGAATCACCTGCTACTCGCTTAACAACTTTTCAGATAAAAAAACCACAATCACTCCGGCAGCGGAAGTAAGACTGAGTTCGCGAACAACAAGTGTTCAAATGTCGTCGCGAGTCAGAAAAGTATACAGATATGCTCGATAATTTTAGTTATATTATCGCACAATTTGTTTCTGTTTGCTTTGTGTCGTACACTGCGCATTTCAGTTCTACACAGTTCAGCTCACTGGTCGAATCGCATATTTAGAGTACGCTATACGCTATTACCTTTGAGTTTCTTTTATAAATATGGCATTTTTGTTACAATGAATATTACTCTGTAATTAAGTACAAAATAAAAGTCAAGCTATGCAAGGGGAATTTAAACCTTAATTGTGTATTCTCAGACCAGCTTAAAAGACCCTTTTCCGTAAAAGTTATGAGATAAAAACATCACAAATATGAAATCTGGTGTAGAAGAATAAGTCGATGGTGATATCCAATATTGTTTAGACCTTCAAGTAAGATTAATGTTAAATACACTCAAGAAAAAAAAATTCAAATTCACATATCTCTATCCCATATAGAAGCATTAAACTTTCTTATTTACTGTCAAAACTGTACAACCGATTCGGAAAAGTAGTGCGAGAACTGACCTGAGAAGAATCACCGAAAGAAACTCAGCGTGACATTTTTTTTACCATTATTGGACAAGAAATATATTTACAGTATATTGAAGACCTCTTGAAAGAGCCTGGAGCGATAAATACATTCCCAGAGTGTGATATTTAAATAAGCACTAATATTATAATAGTTCACACAAATGTTTCCTTTTTTTTAAAAAAAACTAGCTATTTATGTATTGTTAACGCTTTCTGGGATTTTGTGGTACCAACGTATACATTGTCTCATAAAAGAATTACTTATTCTACGCAGTCTAGTTGTAGGTAGAAGTTCTTTCGAATGTTTTGTTGAAATTAAAACAAAAAATATTTTAATAGTCGTTCTTGTCTTTTCTTTCAATTTCAAGATATCAAAAAAAATTATTTGATGCAGGAATTTAAATTGATTTTATTCATGGGGTCCTTTTTGGACTCTTTGAATTATTCAGTATTGAGATCCGACTGCATGAAAACGCCAGAAAAATTTTGCTCACAATTATTCCAACCGAAGTGCTTGAATTTACTTCAAACATGAAATCAATTAACGGTTTTGATTGCATTCCGATTTAAAACGGGCTTGTTGGATTATTTTGGCTGTGGAAGTTTTAAGGGCTTCAATGTAGTTGATTGCGAATAACTGAAATGATTTTTAGGCAAAATACATATTTTCATCGTGTTTTAAAATTGTTTCATATTCCAAAATTTCTAAAGTAAGGTAAAAATTAAGTGAATTCGTTAAATTTATTTTTGGAGTTAACTACTTGTTTTGTTTTTTTTTCATTGATAGTTATTTAGTTTCAGAGCTTGTTAGGCGGTGAACACCAAATACAAATGTGAGAGTGAATTTTTTTTTAAATCTGCAAAGCAGGAACTAAGCTGCCGCTTTATGTATTTATGTTTTATGACATTACCTTCTTCTTGTTTATTATTATTAACTTCACTATTTGTGACTATAAAGTTACTCAAGACATATAGGAACAGTCTGTTATATACTAATATGGTTATACTATTTAATCCGCACGAAATTTTCGCACAGTACCGTGACCATTGACCGAATGTGTCATAAGGATTATCTTGTCTCGGTGTCTTATTTTGAACAAAAGCTTTTTCCAATTACTTAAAAAATATATCAATGGATTTCATTATCATACATTCTTTTATTGAATTTTAAACAAGTTTAATGAAAAAAAAACTTTTAAATGGTGTACGAATCGTTAATATTGACGAAGAATTATCTATAGCGTGCCAACAATGAAATACATGTGAGAAATAATGTATAAAGATTGCATTACCATAATAAAATCCGCCATTGACGAACAAAGTTATTGAAGTCAAATTGTTAATAAATAGTCAATCGCTTCGTCCATTTCTTTGTAAATTCTGACATTTGTAACTTTCAATAGCTTAAATACTTTAGGGAAACACATTTTAGTCGAACTCAGTACATTGGTATATAAACAAAATCAGTTAGGTTATAGAAAAACTGTTATAGAAGCTGTGCCTTTTATTTTCTATGAAAGTTATAAAAATAAATGCGAAGGTTTTCATCCATACTTTGAGACAAGTTTATTACCTAAAATACCATTTCGGGTAAACCACGCTTGTAAATGCTTGTAATAAATCCAGATATCACTATTCCAAATCATTTAATAGCGTCAGCTGCTATAGTAGTTCGTGAAGATTTATGTTTTACGTGTTCATACATAACCATATGTATTTACGCTAAAGTATGGAAGTTTTTTTATTAAGATTTTCTAACACATAAAGGGTATAACGTTGGTCACACAATTGGCTATGTGTTACCTAATCTGTTAGAAAAACTATCATTGATAAATACTTATTTCCACATTATTATTGTTCGGTGAGTGTTCGACGTACCTATTGAATACTAGGAAGAATTAGTAGGAGTTATGATTTTTTTTGCCGTTTTTATAGATAATAGTATGGAACCCTTTGTGTGCGAGTCCGACTCGCATTGACCAGTTTTTGTTTGTACTCCATATGCCTTAGTTCTATATCAAAATTAATAATTTAATTGCTAACACTATTAGGAAGATTAAGATCTCATGCGACGCCATGAAATAATGAAATAGTAAATAATTTTGTGCAAAAACTTTTGAAGCAAAATAAACCTCAAAAAAAATCATATACCGACAATTATATTTCTTTATGATATATATGTTTCTTATATGTAGGTATAGCTAAAACGACAAGAACCATTAAAGACAAGTTTACGAAATAAATTTGCAAAACAATTTCTGCTCTAACAATAACTCTTGTGTTGTGTGTTAATACAACCTACTAGTAATAAATCAACAATATTTTTGTTATGCTCTACGAGGTTGCGGTACTACAAAATAATACGAATAGAATATTGTATTGTTATCCTAGCGTGTTTTTATATTTACCATCTACTTTGAAGGCATACACATTAACTAACGATATTCTTCCTGCGCTAAAACTCCTCGCTAAAAACCTCTGAATACAGAATATTTTTAATTCAAAATTTCCATTCATTTCAATCCTAACCAACCTCACTTTTGAGGTATCTGAAGCCTAATGACTGTAATCTGTAAAGACCTCCTAAAGGTCAACAGTGACTGATACAATAGAAAAACACAACGTTCGGAGTATCTCCCGAACATAAAATGAATCATCGCCCAAAGAGGAAGAGTTAAACCTCACTGCTTGCTTCCCTTATCTAAAATTATCTTGCAGTAGCGTTTGTTTTAAAGGCGTCACGACATATCCGTTGTAGCATTGCGTGGCGTTAAGGCGACCGTACGCTTTTAAACTTTATCTTCGTGTGCATAAATAAAATTTTTCTTGAAGGCTGGGAACTGAACAACAACTTTTTTATGTGAACTGTACTTCGATTTATTGAATAAAATTACCGTTTTAAACGTGTATTGAATGTGTGATACATTACCCAAAATAAACAGATGACCCGACGAATGGTGTGGGGAGTAGTGAACCTGATTTTGCGCCAGAGGGTGTGGGTTCGAGTGTCTGGTCGTTTATATATGTATAATATGTATTTATTTATAAAAAAAGTATATTTAAGTATGCTTATCAGTTTTTAATATCCATAGTACAAGCATTGCTTAGTTTAGGACCAGAGAACGTTGTGTAAAAATGTGTCCGAAAATATTCATATATATTTATATATATTTGTTTATTTCACTGGCCTGACTTCAATAAGAGGCTGTGATAGTGTTAAGGCCCACTATGTCTTTGTTGAACGAGTGTTATAAATGACCATGCTCTTCCCGTGAAATTGCGGTAATGTTCTTTCTCCAATTTCATTTTAGATGGAGGGTAAAGTGACTTTTTACTGTAATGACTTTCGATCGGAGTTCTAATGTATAATCACAATCAATTCAATTAAGTATATTTATCTAAATTAAGTAAGAGGTACCGATAAAATATCTCAACGGGGAAAGGTATGATAAATTTTAAAAAATAACTAACATGTATAATATGTTATTTCTCAAAGGAGTTTTTTTTAGTATCCTAACTTCAACTAAGCGGTTATCATTTAACATCAGTTGAACCACCAGCGCACTTTGTGTCATCGCGCAAGACCTATTATGAACATTATATACAAAATTTATATTTATACCGTCAATTCATTCCTTCAATTATGAACAATACTTCTGAACTTTTGTTTATGTTTAAATAAAGACGAAAATTATGGGGTGATGAAATTGGCGAAACGAAACTTTATTGATTCCATCATCGTAGATGGTTTTACAAAAATATAAACTCATGGACACAATGGACACAAACAAAGCACACACGATAGACTGAACGACAATCGATATAGCACGTAAGTCTTGTCCGTCGTGTCCCTTATATTGATTGACCCCACAATAAGTACCTAACAGTTAAGTTTTAGAGAAATTTCCTTCAAAAAAAAAAACCTTCAAATGTAAACCTGTTTCGCTCTTCAAGGCCGTTAACGGATTGATGTTTCCCTTTGCCCATGGAAACTTCACTTAAACCCCATTATAATAGGTAAGCATAGTGCAATAAACATTATATTTACTCTTTCAATAATCAGCCGGTACTGAATTTGTAACGTTGCATCATACAAAATATGTTATAATAATAATATAAGCTTAAATGTCGCAGAATCAAGATATGTCGCCATAACTTTATTACAACACCATCTATTGGAAGCTCTTGGAAACGTCAAGTAGTACGCTTGAGTAAGGTCGACACAGTGAGAGAGCGTACTTGACAGTTATGAGTTGACGTGGAAGTCAATTGACATCAGACACGGGGTTGTGTTCTGAACGTGCTCGGGCACGTCACTTTGACAAAGGGACGGCGGTACGAACGGTCATCTTCCTGTATCGAACTTGCTGCGTTTTCATTTCATTACATGGGCGTGGTTAAAAGTTATTTTCGTTATTGTTGATTTTAAGCGAATAAGTAAACTACAGTGCTACGTGATAACTTTTATTTTGGGCGTACATGTCCGATGAGGGATCTGGCAACGAGTCGTCCTATGTGATCCACCTATCTCCGACATAAATATTTATATTATTAACTTGGTGTAATGTTATATGTTTAAATGAGTTTTTCAACATATCCATCCCTATAGAGAGTTAAAATTGTCAATTAAATATATATTAGTTCAATAACATCCAAGCACATCAGTTCAGAAACCTTTAGTTTTAACCATTTTAGGTAGAACTACCCTTCGTAGAATTAATTATTTAAGGTTACGTGTAAAATGGAAACAAGGGACGCCTTAACCATTTAACAGGTGTTGTGAAGCCATTTAAAGATAAAATTAACAGAACAAATATCATGGTGGCAAATTAGAAGTATAAGTTAAATAACACAACATTGACAATTATTTACAATATACGATAAAGCAAGTAGCTTTGTAACTATATACGGGTATCCCAGAGCTAACACGAAGCTTAACTGTTAAGTACAATGTCAAATATAAACAAAGAAAAAAAGAAAGTATGTGTATACTTGTACGCACGTAGTATGTAGTTAACAAACCACCTAAGTATGTAGTTAACAAAAAGTTTGTTTGTGAAAAAGACATTGAAAGCAATTGATAACGGTTTATTTAAATAACTTGAATTAAAGATTAATATTTATATTACCGTATATTATTATATAAAAAGTTATTTAGTTATTGGTTGCCACGATTATGCTGTGAAGTTGGAACTAAATTCGTCATGTCGCTTTTGAGTGTTGGTGTGCGTGCGCATCGTATAATATTTCGTCATCGTATTTTCCACAAGCGCCAAATGAATTATGACTTCAAATATATTCCTAACAACATAGGAAATAAACCATTAAATTAATTTTTCTTCTTCGTTTTACTTCAACCATACACTACAAATAATTTGCTGTGAAAGCTTAAAATGCTTTCTTTGCTTCTTCAATTCCAAATATGGCTAGAAGCAAAAAATGCTAATGTATATATTTATTTGTTCTTTTTCTTGTTAAGTAAATTTCGGTATTAATATAGTTTAAAATGATTTAAGTACATTTCCCGATTAAAAAATCTTTGGTAAACTTAATTATAGGTACCTACAAAGTAATAAAAACTTATTCGAAATACAACATAATAAAGTAATACAAAATTTACTAATTGCAGCATTGTTACTGCTATAATACCTACGTCAGCATGCGCGTTAATCATTTAAGTAATATTAATGCCAGCTTGATGGTTACTCTACAATACAGCTGTCAAATAATTAATGACCCAATCAGTCATTTGTACAATTATTATAATATATAAACTTTTTGTAAATAAAAAATGACAATGAACATTTCTGTCCTAAAAAGATATTCATATTTTAGATGGCCCTCGTTCATTGAAACTTAGTATTCCTTTTTTTATTATAATTGAATAAAGACAAATATTTAATTCAATTAAAATAAAATGCTAAGTATTTGTCAACTTTACTCAAAGTATTTTAGTATTTATTTCTGTTTTTTATGCGCCTCATATGATTACCTAATTATCCTATTTTTTATTCTGATAAATTATTTAAGGCGCATGATGATATGAAAAATGAGTTTTTTGGAAGGACTATTGTTTTTAAACGGTTTTATTTAGCTCGACCCGTACGGAATTTGTTTGTTTATTTATTTGGGTCAAAATTAGTAATTGAAATTTAGGCACCTTGCCGTTGTCAGATTGATCTGAAATTTGGTACACACATTTAATTTAGATGACAATACAATATTAACAAAAAAAAAAATTAACAAAAAAAAACATAAAATAAAACCGTTTAACTTAAAAGTTTTTTAAAGTAATTATTATTGCTAAACATACTAAAATGTTCAGCGTAACTGAATAACCTATAAATATGACTAAATTCTAGATCTAGATGTTAAGTAAAACTTTAAAGATTGAACTTTTGCACATGTGATACGGGTGTCATAATTGTGCTTTTAAAAATATCTTGTCTTCAGAAGCAACGATATCTTATATTGTAAAATCATTTTGGCGGAATATTACAAATTTTTCCTAATTATACATATTTTAATTTAGTTTCAGTTGTTACGAATTAATAATGCGATTGAATATGTAGTGGTACGCATGAATAAATTGGATATGCAAGACAATCACAGTTGAAATTTAAGGTAATGTGACCCCAAATTTTTTAAGAAACTTTTATTGAATGTAGTAACAACAGATATGTTGTTAAGTGCGTTCACTCACTACACACTTTATAAGACTACTTAATTTTAATTAGAATAGAATTAATATTATTGCATTGTAATTTTACGTTGTGTCCAATGGACTGTACTAATAATAAATATAGTATACATAACAGTAAATAATGCTTAATAATGCTTAATAAATACGAGTAATTACTATGTTGCAACAACTTTCATGTCATTTACAACTATAAATAATGTTTATATAATATATGCATAATTATGTTAGTCGAACTATTATAGTATATATATATATATATATATATATATATATATATATATATATATATATATATATATATATATATATATATATATATATATATATATATATATTTATTTTAATTCCTCCTTCTTTGTTCAGTAATTGAAGTTAACATTTTGTAAAAAAATCAGTGAACGCAAAGAAATATCATACTTCTAACAATGATTTCAAAATTTAGTTAAATAAATTCATAGAAACTTTAATTAAACTCTGTTTATATATCGCATTTGCTCTTCTCGCTAGGCTAGGCTTCAGTGCTTGCTTCAAATTAATTTTTCTACGTATGTGTAAGAAAACTCATTTAAAATTTCCGTTAATGAAACTTTTTCCTTTGAAAGTTAATTAGAAATGAACATTAAGGTTTAAGAACTGCTTGAAGAGCTTTCTTTTGGCATTGGTAATGGGTAAAACCATTCCATAATTTTATATAGGTGAGTTATAAATGTGGTAGGGCCAGGCACTATTATGCCTATTGCATGATAGGGCAGGTCCGTCCGGGTGGGGACCACGACCTCACAGAAGATTGGCGTAAAGTAGAAGTTAGAAATAACTTCTGTGTTTCGTCTGGTGAGTGAGGTAGCCGTGGCCTACTTTATTAAAAGGTGGCAACGCATTTGCAACCCTACATTCTCACATAAGAAAACATTATAACATTAAAGTTTTATACAAACATATATAAATATGTTTGTCCTACGGGCGATGTCAGGAAAATTATTGCAAATGAAAAGCAATAAGATTTATTAAAAACAACTGAAACTAAATTAAAATATAGCTTATAGCCATCGCAAAGACAATTTTGCCTCTCGATCCTGTTTACTTACAAAGTAATAAAGAAATGTTACTAATGAATAAACAGTAAACTTAAACCAAAATATTGGTATATTTAATTTGTTTTATTGGAATATTTAATAAATATTTTGTTTTATTGGAATAAATTTCCGAAACATAATATCCGGAACATAATATGGGCTGTATAAAGATAATATTAGGCTCCAATGCTATTTAAAATACTTTAATATCGTGTAAAAGTAAGTAACAGAAATGCTATGCATTAATATTGACTTACTGCTAAACATACGTTTTTTAAGAAAACATGTCTTATTTATCAGAACCTCTTATGAAATTGTAAAGAATAGCAATTTTCTCTTACGAGAAAACAGATGGTGGTCACGTTTCACGGAATTCATGCCGCGTCGTCAAGAAATGTCACGTTTTTTGTTTGCGTTATACAAGCTTAGTTGGGGTTGGTTCCGTTGATAATAAACGTTGACTTGATATCTTAATACAATACTTTCGTATGTTGATGACTCCGTGGCACAGTTGCCAAGGTATTGGGTTCGGCGTCGGGGGTCGTGGGTTCGATTCCCACACGGGACAACTATTTGTGTGACCCACAGGTAGTTGTTTCGCATCTGGGTGTTTGTCCGCGTGAAATTTATGTTTGTAAAACGTCCCTACAACACAGGATAATGTTATCCTAAAGTAAGGGCAATGTTTTAAAAAAAAAAAGAAAAAAAATATGTATGTTCTGTGGAGAATGACAGATAGAGAAGAGAACAGAAGAAGGATCAAGACAAGGGTTTTTTTCAGTGAAAAGTCGTCAAGCGAGCAGGCGGTTCACCTGATGTTAAGCGATTACCGCCGCCCATGGACATCTGCAACACCTGCGGGTTTGTAGATGTGTTGACAACCTTTTAAAAAGTTGGCCCCGGTTATCTCACTCACCAGACGAAACGTGACAGTGTAGAACTTCGACGTCACGTCGGTCTTCTGTGAGGTGGTTGTACTTCCCCGGACGAGCCTGACATTCGTGCAACAGTAGAAGCGGCCCTGCGTGGCCTACCACATTGATTTACCAATACGGTTCTGTTTAAATTAAAAACCGGTCAAATTCGAGTCGAACACTTACGCCGAGGGTTTCGTACCTACACATTATACCGCCATAATAAAACATAAAATTGGTAAATAATCACCACCGATTTTCTCAGAAACGGGTGACTGTAGCCCTAGCAAGTTCAAATTTATACCTGATACTGAGGTATGTAGGCACCATTAGGTGTATAAAAATCAAGGTCCTATATATAATAAGTAAGTCAACATAATAAAAAGATAAGGGCAAATTAAGATTTTCGCCAAAACTTGTTAGTGCCAACCTTATTTTTTAAGTTAATTTACATTATTTTTGTTTTTCGGAAATTTTCCTTTATTTAGTTATCAGAAAAGAAAACATCGATTCGTATTTTAATTGCAAGTAGATTATAATTTGGTTTCAAATACAGACGAATAGTGAAATAATTAGCATTATATTTATGTAGTGGTTTTTACGTACCTGTGATGGTCAAGTCATTGTTGAAATAAAAGTCGTTTTAAAACCACCAAACGCTGTTGTTATTGTGAGTCTATGTCTATGGCTTCTTAAATGTTCCATTACGGTGAGGCGAACTTTTTTGCAATTCATGAAAAATTTACCAGGCTAGATGTTTTAAACATGTTTAAATCAGGAAAAACTTTTTAATCAACTTTTCACACCAAAAATAACTTTTAACTTTAATTTTATTTCTTAACATTCATAATTTTTTATTGAATTTTTGTTTTCAATTTTTTTATACATTTTTTATTAAATTTACAGACGTATGAAATAACTAATGCAGCCGTTTGATGAACCAGCCTGCATAGTGGACTAGTGAAACTATCAGGAATCCAATATTGAAATCACCCGCAAACACAATATGCCATTTACTTTTAATATGTTTTCTTAAGACATCCTATGTCCCTCAGTATGTAAATAGGTATTCTTGTTTTTTTTAATTATTCTTTTCCTTACGATGCATTCCTTCACCCCCGAGCACATGGTAAATTAAAAATTAACATTGCTATAAACAATGTTGAACTACAAAAATAAATTGAATTAAAAGAACATCGTTCACAAATTTTATTTTAATCGCGGTGTTTTCCGAGATGTATTGATTTATTAAACACAAAATTGATACCAATTTTCCAAAGTTTTCTAGTACAATTGGGTTATTGTCAAAGTTGAACACATGTGCCAGATGTGCTGTCGAAACAACTTTGAAATATTAATAAAAGTCTCATGTTGTGTTAAAATTATTTTTTGATATTGAGACTTAACTATAATCTTGTTTATCATGGGATCGAGTGTTTAATTTATGTTAAGCTAGTAGATATATAGTTTAAAATGCAGTCTCTTTTAAAAATTACACACAAGAGTTTATGTCTAATAAAAATATGAAACAAATTTAATTTAAAATAAATGAATTGTTACTATTACTTGGTTAACCGGGGCCCACTTTATTAAAAGGTGGCGACGCATCTAAAACCTTACGGGTGTTGCAAATGTCAACGGGCGGTGATTATCACTTAACGTCAGCTGAACCACCAACTCGCTTACCATCTACTCAGACATAATAAAAACCGTTTAAAAACTTTAAAGTTAAACGGTTTTATTTTATGTGCACTGAAAACTACAATATTGTATTGTCATCTAAATTAAATGTGTGTACCAAATTTCAGATCAATCTGACAACGGGAAGGTGCTTAAATTTCAATTTCTAATTTTGATCCAAATAAACAAACAAATTCCGTACGGGTCGAGCTAAATAAAACCGTTTAAAAAGGAAAGTAAATGAAGTGAAGTGAACAGTGTAGTAGTGAAAAGGGTAGTGGAAATGTGAAGAGGTGTAGAAGTATACACGGAGGATTAGTGCGACGACAGGTTCGTCGTTGCAAATTTGAAAGGGGCCTGTTACCGTCTCACCCACGTGAATTCAGAATAATAATTACTTTAAAAAACTTTTAAGTTAAACGGTTTTATTTTATGTTTTTTTTTTTTGTTAATTTTGTATTGTCATCTAAATTAAATGTGTGTACCAAATTTCAGATCAATCTGACAACGGCAATGTGCTTAAATTTCAATTTCTAATTTTGACCCAAATAAATAAACAAACAAATTCCGTACGGGTCGAGCTAAATAAAACCGTTTAAAAATATAAATCAGTCAGTACAGTTTCTGTTGTATGACGAGTTCTCTATAGTTTTGGTGGCCAGTTGTGCAGTTTATAGATGAGCGTTATTGTAAATAAAAAGAGAAGAACCAGAGAAATTACGAGTTGTTTGTTTGAAAAAAAAAACTGTCTATCATCATTTGCATCACTCATCACTTCAGAAAAGTGACGGTATAATATAGTGTGGTTCTCAGAATCATTATTGATCTTATATTTACAAGATTAAATCTATCTAAAATTACATATTCTCTAATAAACCTAATCCACGCGGTATGGTGCCTGCAGCCAGCTGCATTTCCTCGCTGAATAGTTATGCAGCATAACTTATGCTTAACCTTTGATCGAGAAAAGAACCAGCTCTCTTGTCACCAGCTGCAGCGTTAAGCCTAGGACATAAACTTTTAAAAAAATTTGACGTGCGGGGACCCCACGGACCTAAAGTTTCAACAGCAAATGGCACAAATACATAATCTAAACATAAATACTCATATTTGCGCCATTTAATTACTTCAGCTGCCTCCGATGCCGCCCCGGCTCTGGCCAAAGTACCCCTTAGATGAGAGGCAGACAAAGTGTCTACACAAGAGGCGTCCCAAACAAGGGCTTTGCCTCTCTCCCAAGGGATCAATGTTAAACCGTTGGGTCCCTTACCATCGTCGCGAAAAATGGCACAGGGCTCGAAAATAGATGGAACATTGATGGAAACAAGAGCCCTACGGATGATGTCGTTCAGGGAACCGTGGCGGGAAAAACGGCCAGCACTTTTTTGAAAAGAAAGCCCGTGGAGACCAAATTTGTTTACACTGACACCACAAGGGCATTGGTGTGGTTGACAAATCGGTGCCTCTAGACGGATTCCTACAGCAATGCGTAAGTTTTCATCGTCAAGTAATATGCCCAAGTTACTTGATGGTAAAGCGTGAAGTCAATAACTCGATTCTTTAGATGAGACGCCTAGGAAACGAGCACGCTCTAACTACTTTCTAAAGATCGAAACGTATCTCTCTGTACTCTCCACATCAAAGGAACATCCCATTGTTTTTGTAGGTTTACTTCCAGTGGGATATTTTCGTTGGAGCAGATAGACAGCCAAGACATCCTTGCCTCCTCGGCATAAGAAAGTTCTGAATCGTGATTAAGGATTTTGTTACATAAATTATTTACGCTATGTACGGAAGCAAGGAAGGCAGGTAGAGCGACACTAGAAATTTTCCTTACTTCTCAGAATATGTATAAAATCAGGTTTGTTACATTTAATTAGAGAATAAAATACCAGCTGTTATCAATAAAATTTTAAATGAATGCTCAAAATCACAGTTGTACTGTTACAGTCCACATTTATTTAACTATTTTGTATGAGCTTCCCACGTAGTATGACCTCAAGGTTTATATTAAAATCAGGTAAATGTAAATTTATCTAAATAATACTTTATCACGAACGGCTCATTGTTTAAAATTACCTTTCAATATAAACAAAGACGTAAGCTCGAAGGCTTAACTGTTTGCATGACGTTTTATTCGCAAGCGTTGGAATCATTTTGAGAATTCATTAATATTCAGAGGAGGTCTCAAATGCCAATTGTTTGCTGTGCGTACTATACTTTATTGGATAAATACGCGCCCAGACAATCTGATAACATTTATTCACTTTCATGACTCGGTGGCGCAGATGCCTAGCTTTTGGCTTCGGCGCCGTAATTCATGAGTTTATGTCCCACGCGTAAATATATAATATATACATAAACTGTTCTTATTTCAATCATTTATGTTTAAATTTATAAAACTACACTGCTATTTCTACCTATATACTCGTACATTTTTATTATTAACTAGCTGACTCGGTAAACGTTGTTTCGCCATATAAATTATTTATAGAGGAATGGGAACGCACGTATAAAGTGTTTGACAGGTTACAGAGACATAGTTGACAGCTTGACAGGTACAGTTTGTATGGGAAAATAAAATTGTCGCTATTTAGATTTCCCATGCAATTTTTGCCTAATTTCTCGTCGTTTAAACCTTCCATGGACTGCCACAAATATTTCAAAACTAAATATAGCAAAATCAGTCCAGCCGTTCTCGAGTTTTAGCGAGACTTACGAACAGCAATCCATTTTTATATATAAAATAAATTCATTTTTTATCTATTACAGTAACACTGTAGGTGTTACTTTTTTTTTCTTTTGTTCCATAAGATGTAGTAATTTTCTATCGTGTTATTTTCTGTTTGAATAAGTTCTAGTTAAACTGTGTATGTTTTATAGATTGTGTGGTGCAATGTAACTTACGATGAAATAAATAAAATATATCTAACATATAGTATATTATTTCACATTATAGTTTTCAATTATTTTTTTATATATATATAATTCTAAATTTTTATTAATCTTTATATATATGATTCTCGTCCTAAACGGCTGGACCGATTTGAATGAATTTTTTTGTGTCTTTAGGTCGATTCGAGAATGGTTTAGATTTAAAATTCGGTCCACTACATTTATTTTTTATTTCTAAGTTGTGTAATTTAAGTCCTGTTTACAGGACAACGTGTGTCGGGTCCGCTAGTGTCATATAAAATAAGTTTATATTTGCTCACATTTCCCAGATAGGGAACTAAAGTGAAAAGTCACGGTTGATTGGGTGATGCTGCATCGTGCCAACTTGGCTTTGTTTAACTTCTAGTCAGCCGCCCAGAGCAGTGAACGTAACTAACCCGCGACGCTGGGGTCGGCGGCATTCCTACAAAATGATTAATATACAATTGTAGACTGTAAATTTACATAATAATGTTATACCTTGTGGCACTTTATGAGTAAAAGTAGAATTATATTGAGTACGAAACATGTTTCCTTTTACCTAATTCATGTAACATCACTGCGATTTTAAATTTATTTATACTTATAAAACTTTCCCTTCGCTCTATAAATACTTTTTTTTAAAGAGAATGGAAAGAAAATGAAAAGTACAATTTTCAGTTATTCTTTAAAAAACTTCATAATCTTTACAAAAAATGTTTTTATAATCACATGGCACTATTTATACTATTCAGACTTAAATTAAATGCTAGAAGTACGCCTCTAGAATAAATAGGCATCTTGTTACTAACAATTTGTTCGATTCATCAATAAATTAAATAATACATTATTAAGCTTCAAAACTTTCCACAACAATTGTGAATGTCTGGCTGATGTCAGTCAAGACATTAATGCGATTACTACGTGTAAATGGAAAGGAAACTTATTTAAGGCAAGAATTTTTCAAGTCTTTATGTACAAGCTATTAATAATAGTGGGTTATGCCATGAATACGGTTCTTCGAATTGCAAATTTATTATCATGAGTAGACCTACATTTAAGTCTGTAATGTAATGTAAGACTAAAAATTGTTTTATTATTACATCACACATACGACCACTATACATTCAGGGATATGGGTAATTATTTTATAAGAATTTATAATGTTATTCGAATTAAGATCAATTATATCGCAACCCAATGTCGGTGGTTATTTAAGAATGTAATTTTAAGACAATAAAATAGATAACAAATGATTTACAAATAATAGAGATGGTAATAAAAGGATTGTAGACCTAATTAGATAAATGGAGCCGGCACAAAAGTGACATGTTAGCTTACATATAATAGATAGAATATTAAGATTTATTTATGTAGTCATTCTATTAAATTATTCTAATGTAAAAATAATTACACGCTATCGTAAATGCTCGCGCTCTAGTCACTTCTTAACTTGTTTTAGTTTACCTATGCGTTGCCACCTATTAATAAAGTGGACCCCGGCTACCTCACGCACCAGACGAAAAGCCGGAGTATAACACTTCCACTTCCTGCCAGTCTTCTGAGAGATCGTGGTACTTACTCGAATGAACCAAATGCAACTTGCACGAATGGGCAACAGCCGAAGCGTGTTGCGTTGCGTGGCAAAGCAGATATAAACCCCTTTGCCCTTAATATAAGTTTTTAAGTTCATCGTAGACGTTAGCCGTGAACGTAGAGTATAATCCGTTTCTTGAATCTCTATAATATAATTGGCTCGGTACCTATACTATAAAGAATATTTTTCTCCGGCATTTTACGAAGTTTATATACTTAAAGCTAAGGCGTAAAGATTTAGTTCTTTCTTTAAAAATATGGGAATGAATATTACTCAGAAATAAATTAATACATCTCCCATTAAATGTTAGTAAATCTTCTTTTACAAAAAGTAATACTGATACATCGCTCTTCTATATTTTTGTTATATTTTTAACTATATACCTACTAAATGTATTAAAATGTAGAATATGTTACCTAATAAAATTATTTATTACAATATTAACTATAATTCACGATTAGAATAATAACAACCCAAATAACAACGCTTTGTGTTAGTTTGTAACTTTTTAAGCATCAGCCTTTAGAATTCGAAGTTTAAATGGAAATTTGGTCTTAGTTGTTGCCGCAAACACTCAAACCGAAATATCAGCATTAACATGAAAATGTTTCATTTGCAAATGATAAAGGGTCCAATGGATTTCAAAGTAATTTAGTACTAGTCAAACACAACGGCATACAACGGCAAATTTAAAAAATAATTCTTACACTTTATACTTATCAATATACCAGTCGTACTCAATATAATAATAATTATTTGTACTAAAATCTGTTTATATTTTTAAGATAAAACTATTCAAGAATTTGGCACTTATTTTTGTTTTGTTTATTATACTTAACTACGTCTTAATTAAGGGAATATAAACAAGGAATGTAAGATCCCTAAAATTATCCTTGAATATATTGTTCAGAAATCTCGACGTAATGCCATGAAAATTTTTACTTTTTAATTTCCAGGCTAATTAGAATATTATCAAAATCTGTGAACATTTCAATAAATGTATTTTTTTCTATAAAATCTTAAATAACTATTATAGAAATGTAACATGAAATCTATTGATATATATGTGATTTTACATGAAATCTAAATTTTACCTAAAAATCAAAACTATCTTACGAACTTTCATCACATCTAAGTTGTATGCTACAAGTAGCTGTTTCAGCTAGGCTCAGGGATCAGCATTGCAAAATACACCGTAAGACTTTAATATACTGTACAGACTCTTCATGATAACTTGTCCCTCCCGCGACTACGTCTGCGTAGAACACAGGCTGAAGGCGAATATAAATTATAGCCTATGTGTTATTCTGATGTATAAGCTATATTATTGTAAAGTTTCATTAAAATCCATTCAGTAGTATTTGCGTGAAAGTTTAACAAACATACATCCATACATACAAACTTTCGCCTTTATAATATTAGTAATTACAAAATTAGTAATAGTAAGTATGCAGAAGTCGAAGAAAGAAATACAACAATCGCTGCTGTTAAAAAGAGATGTGTAAATGTTTTGTGTTATTGAGTGCACTAATTGTACGTGATTAACGCACCGTTAATCACGTACTTAATGATCAGAATGATCAATTCAAAGAGTTTAATCCGTATTCCTTTTGGCAACTAAAATGCATTTGACAGCTGATTAGTTAATTTCTACGATGATCAGTATTTCAGAAACCGGGCATAACCGGGAGTAAAAGTAAAAAGTGAAGTTACAGTCTATGTAGACCTTTAAATTGTTTTTTTTATCACTTCGAAAATATGCAGGTTTCCCCACGATTTGATTTATTTTGGTTTATTGTTTTCTCGCGAACTACATGTCTAAATGATTTTTTTATATAATTTTATTTAATTTAATGTATATAAATATAAAAATAATAAATAATAATTAGTCTCTAGAATGTCTGTCTTGAGGCGTTGGGAATTTAATCTAAAAAAAAATTAAATCTAAAAAAAACCAACAATGCTAAATCAATGCATTGTCAATTATATTTGTCATAAAATTTTCGTGTTAGCGGTAGCGTAGGTCTTATGCAAAAATTATGCGTAATCGTATCTTCTATAATCGCAAAATCGTGTCCATAAAATTGAATAGAAGTGCTAT
This sequence comes from Iphiclides podalirius, assembly GCA_933534255.1. Classification (NCBI taxonomy): domain Eukaryota; kingdom Metazoa; phylum Arthropoda; class Insecta; order Lepidoptera; family Papilionidae; genus Iphiclides; species Iphiclides podalirius. Next base: position 7,399,040 of record OW152822.1, on the reverse strand, counting down.
TTGGATCGTTTTAATGATACGTGCTTTTTGAGAGAAATAAAAAGCAAAGACGGGACCATTAATTCCTCTAGATCATGTTCAATTTCAATTAGCCACCATGACAGGCAGCTAACATTACCGACTTAGAGGTAAAAAAATTATCCAATTAAATCTATAATCGCGTTCACGTATTAATTAATAATATACTAAAAATGAATAAAAAATGGCATAGTTGTTATAAAACACCATAGTCAATAAAATTCGTTAAAATGACAAAGATTCCCTATTCTTTTTGAACAGGTATATCTGATAAAATACGAAGATTCGGATTAGGTTATTGATGCATCAAGGTTGTGGAGTCGAGGCGATCACGCTATGTGGAGTGTAATGAAAAAATGTATCGCAGCTAACGTTGGTCAAGACGCTAAGAATATTGTTAAGTTGATACTATTTTGTTTAAAAAATATTAGGATCGTGAGTAGTCCTGCATAATAATTCTATTTTGTTTAAAAAATATGCATGTACGAACACATTTGTAATTTGTCATAGTAAAAAAATATTTCTTTTGCATATCAAATCTCTGACAACTGAAATTTAAAAACTAAAGACATGAGAAAGTGAACAATCAATATTAATTGATTTGATTTTAACAAAGAGTATTAATAATAATTCACTACATATTTTTTCAGAAAACCGTTATGTTTCATTTAATTGCTATAAAAATATTAAACGAAATTTGTTTGTGTAATCGCAAATTCTCCGCGATTTTTGAGTGTACTAAAAATATAGCAACACACTGCACAATACTACCAACACCTTCTACGTAGATCTGAATAAAACAAATAATTTGAAAACTAACTTAACTACTTTAAGGCGTAAAACAACATTGTCGGCACCCACTAATATGATGATATAGTGTTTGAAATGAATTAAAATCATTAAACTAAAATTAAAAAAAAAATAATTATGTACATTGCTGTTTTGTTACCATGTTGCCCCCATAGCTCGTCTTTAGTGGGTCATAAATAATCAATCATTTACTTTAAGATGATATCCGTCAAGAAAGAGTCGAAGAACACTTCAATATAACGTACGTTTCTACGATAAGACTTCACTTACCTTTTTGATTAGGTTAACTCGTGTTAGTAATCGGAAAAGTCATGATATGAATTAAGGTACAAATGAAACTTTTCCAAGGAGGATTACGTATAATTTTTTTTATTCATTTTGGAACAAAATTGAGTACCATCTCACGGTTTCAAACATTCAGTACATCATGGATACATGTCATCTAGGAAGCTTAGTTAGGTAATTACATTCAATAGCCATGTAATTGGCTGCCTACGATATTCGATTAATCCGAGATAATAAGTTATTAGTTAAATTATTACATCATAATTCAGCACTGTTTTATGATTTATACACATGTTGCAATAAGCTACAGTACCGGTGCTAACTGAACACATAGACGCTTTAATATAGAATTTCGAGTATTTAACTTTAAAGTAAAAATTTAATAATCTTATTGAAAGTTTTACAAGTAAATGTTATTGTATATGTCAATATACAATTTTCTTACATAACATCAATATAACGTAACTCAATTCATTCACCAGTGATCATTCAAAACTACGAAAGTTCTTCGAAAGTTGTGTGACCTTGAGTAACTGTTGTGAACGTCGTTGACAGTAAGTTCGCTCAGCTATAGTCAGTAGTGGTTCAAACATTTGCGCCTATAACATTCTACAAACGAGTTCGATTTTTATCGTCCTTTTAATAGAATTGTCTGGAATCACGGCCCGAATTTCGATCATCTTCAATAGAAATTTTCGGAATAAGAACTTTCTTTCAATCTAAACTAATAATTTAAAAATTAAACTAATTCTTCATTCGCAACTGACAAGACAGAGAATTGACAATTAAGACGTGAACCGTGAACCGTGATCGTGACAGTATTAATTATTTAATTTCTAGGTTGTCTTCTGAGGGGTCGCGTTGCTTCCCAAACGAGCCAGCCCATTCATGTGACAGCAGAAGTTTCTGAGTGCCTCTACCAAAAAAAGGTAGGGGACGGCCTAGTTCTTGACATGGTGATAAGTGGTGTCGCTGCAGTAGCTGTTAAACGCATTAACTTCGTAATAGCCTGTTTACTCTTGAAGAGTGCTTATTAAAAGACGTTAAAATTTTAATTCACAATGTTCACTTTGTTGCCGGCACTGTGATTTGAACTCAATTCCATCGAGTGTATTGAAATAAATAAGGTATCTATGGGCTTGCTACGTACGATGAGACATTCATGCAGTTAAAACAAAAAGAAACATTTTTACTAAATTTTATTGGACCACATTTATAGCATTGAGAGAATATCCAACTTCGCAAATTGCTGAAACAATTACGTGCTAATGGGGTGGCACGGAAAAGTTTGTCTATTTGGATTGCTGTTTTAAGTATGTTTCAGGGAGTAACTGTCAACAAATGTTGTAGTCGAGCTGAGACCTTAAGTGTTTAGTAAATTCAGAGATCTTACCAAAATTCAAAAGTCGTTATTGTCCAAAAAAGTTGTTAATATTCAAAATTCGTATCGTATATTACAGTTTAGACAACGATTTGGTCTATATTTCGTTGATTACTAACTTTCATCAGTACTAAAACTTAAATCGCAACTTATAGGCTATAGATAATTTTTTATGTTGCACTTAACCAACTCAAAAAGTATATATACTATACAAAGCTAGATTCTAAAGTGTTATGGTAAGAAATGTTTTTTAAAGAACTTGCGTTTTACTTTAATACACGCATTCCAAAGCGTTTAAATTCGCAATTAAAATTTACAATTCGCAATTATTTATTTATTTTTGGCATTTAGGATGCCATTTAAAATGTGTAGATAAATTAAATGAAGCACTCAAGTTGGCGTCAAGCGTTGCCAAAAATCCAATAAAATAAATGTAGATAAGACGTCGAGATGGGTGAAGATCTGGTAGAGCATTTTTTGACAATAATTTCGCATTTTAGAAAGTCAATAGATGGAATAGCGTGCGTAATTTCAAGCATTCTTCTAATATTTTCAATGCAGAGACGAGACAATGAAAACCACTTGCAAAATAAAAACCTTTCACTACATCAGGCAATGTATTTCAAGTGTATATTCACTGAAATACCATGTGAATCAAAATTTGAATCTAATGTATCAGTTTTAATTTGAAATTTTAGTTTCAATTTTAACTTTCGTCCGAAGTCTCATTGTGTTTACCTATTTATTTTAATTTTTAATCAAGCTAAGCTTGTTTCATTATTTAAAGATGTAATGGTAACGACTTGTTCATTATCTCACCTTTATTACATCCCAATAGATTTTTCTTTATAGATTGATATTTTTAACAAATATTTTTATTATTATTTATATATTATTACTTTTTTATTGCTATTTTAGGATAACTTTTTAAAATTGTATTAAACATTTACATTCTTTAAACATCAATATTTACCGAGTTATAAAATTTTCCAAAACAACAATTTTAGGACACCCTTACGTATAAAACTGTAACGTAAAGTTCATTTGTAAAGGCATATGAATGGGTTGAATGAATTTAAAAGAGACAAAACATACTGTTAGAAGGAGAGGCTTGTAATGTGACGCTGTGGCGCGAGTTGTATAGGATGTTACAAATTTTGTTTCTTTTTTACTTAATTAGTTTGTTTGAAAAATATTTTTTTTGAATTATGGATTTTGTTTAGCGTTAATATTTTTTAAAGATTATTGACAAGTAGCGTTAGACGTGTGTTCATTTATTGTCGCGATGGTAACGACACGCTGTATATATATATTCAAAAAATTGCAATTCTATTCCCTAGAAAACAGAACATGCGGTAGTCAATCATATATGCGTCGTATATTTTTGAAACGAACTTGTGTGCGTGTTAGTTATGAATGATCGCGCGTAAAATAAATGAGTTACCCATAAATCAAGCACTTTTGAGATAAGTTTACAAAGAATGTAATTAATTTATTACGAGTGATTTTAAATATTTATCATTTTTTATATAACGTTATTTACGTCTAGAATTAAATAAAAAAAAAATGGATCCACTTAGAAAAGCCGCCCTGTTCAGTTAAGTTTAGTTGTAGTACTTGTATATATATATATTAGTTGTAAGTTTGTTTGATTTGAAGCCTAAAGTCTTAAAAAACTTAGGACGACATCTAGGAGTCATCATAGGAGTTATGACCTGTGTAAATATGCGCGAAGTCGATGGATGGATGATGATGATGAAGTTTGGTTATAGTTATGCTGAGTAAATTTATATTAGTTAACGTGAAGTCGTTATACTAATGAATGTCGCAGTAAATTGTCTAAACTTTCGTAAAACAATACAAGTTGGTAACTAATTATGAAGTTGACTTACAATTATTTATTTATTTTTGGCATTTAGGATGCCATTTAAAATGTGTAGATAAATTAAATGAAGCACTCAAGTTGGCGTCAAGCGTTGCCAAAAATCCAATAAAATAAATGTAGATAAGACGTCGAGATGGGTGAAGATCTGGTAGAGCATTTTTTGACAATAATTTCGCATTTTAGAAAGTCAATAGATGGAATAGCGTGCGTAATTTCAAGCATTCTTCTAATATTTTCAATGCAGAGACGAGACAATGAAAAACCACTTGCAAAATAAAAACCTTTCACTACATCAGGCAATGTATTTCAAGTGTATATTCACTGAAATACCATGTGAATCAAAATTTGAATCTAATGTATCAGTTTTAATTTGAAATTTTAGTTTCAATTTTAACTTTCGTCCGAAGTCTCATTGTGTTTACCTATTTATTTTAATTTTTAATCAAGCTAAGCTTGTTTCATTATTTAAAGATGTAATGGTAACGACTTGTTCATTATCTCACCTTTATTACATCCCAATAGATTTTTCTTTATAGATTGATATTTTTAACAAATATTTTTATTATTATTTATATATTATTACTTTTTTATTGCTATTTTAGGATAACTTTTTAAAATTGTATTAAACATTTACATTCTTTAAAAACATCAATATTTACCGAGTTATAAAATTTTCCAAAACAACAATTTTAGGACACCCTTACGTATAAAACTGTAACGTAAAGTTCATTTGTAAAGGCATATGAATGGGTTGAATGAATTTAAAAGAGACAAAACATACTGTTAGAAGGAGAGGCTTGTAATGTGACGCTGTGGCGCGAGTTGTATAGGATGTTACAAATTTTGTTTCTTTTTTACTTAATTAGTTTGTTTGAAAAATATTTTTTTGAATTATGGATTTTGTTTAGCGTTAATATTTTTTAAAGATTATTGACAAGTAGCGTTAGACGTGTGTTCATTTATTGTCGCGATGGTAACGACACGCTGTATATATATATTCAAAAAATTGCAATTCTATTCCCTAGAAAACAGAACATGCGGTAGTCAATCATATATGCGTCGTATATTTTTTGAAACGAACTTGTGTGCGTGTTAGTTATGAATGATCGCGCGTAAAATAAATGAGTTACCCATAAATCAAGCACTTTTGAGATAAGTTTACAAAGAATGTAATTAATTTATTACGAGTGATTTTAAATATTTATCATTTTTTTATATAACGTTATTTACGTCTAGAATTAAATAAAAAAAAAATGGATCCACTTAGAAAAGCCGCCCTGTTCAGTTAAGTTTAGTTGTAGTACTTGTATATATATATATTAGTTGTAAGTTTGTTTGATTTGAAGCCTAGAAAGTCTTAAAAAACTTAGGACGACATCTAGGAGTCATCATAGGAGTTATGACCTGTGTAAATATGCGCGAAGTCGATGGATGGATGATGATGATGAAGTTTGGTTATAGTTATGCTGAGTAAATTTATATTAGTTAACGTGAAGTCGTTATACTAATGAATGTCGCAGTAAATTGTCTAAACTTTCGTAAAACAATACAAGTTGGTAACTAATTATGAAGTTGACTTACAATTATTTATTTATTTTTGGCACTTAGGATGCCATTTAAAATGTGTAGATAAATTAAATGAAGCACTCAAGTTGGCGTCAAGCGTTGCCAAAAATCCAATAAAATAAATGTAGATAAGACGTCGAGATGGGTGAAGATCTGGTAGAGCATTTTTTGACAATAATTTCGCATTTTAGAAAGTCAATAGATGGAATAGCGTGCGTAATTTCAAGCATTCTTCTAATATTTTCAATGCAGAGACGAGACAATGAAAACCACTTGCAAAATAAAAACCTTTCACTACATCAGGCAATGTATTTCAAGTGTATATTCACTGAAATACCATGTGAATCAAAATTTGAATCTAATGTATCAGTTTTAATTTGAAATTTTAGTTTCAATTTTAACTTTCGTCCGAAGTCTCATTGTGTTTACCTATTTATTTTAATTTTTAATCAAGCTAAGCTTGTTTCATTATTTAAAGATGTAATGGTAACGACTTGTTCATTATCTCACCTTTATTACATCCCAATAGATTTTTCTTTATAGATTGATATTTTTAACAAATATTTTTATTATTATTTATATATTATTACTTTTTTATTGCTATTTTAGGATAACTTTTTAAAATTGTATTAAACATTTACATTCTTTAAACATCAATATTTACCGAGTTATAAAATTTTCCAAAACAACAATTTTAGGACACCCTTACGTATAAAACTGTAACGTAAAGTTCATTTGTAAAGGCATATGAATGGGTTGAATGAATTTAAAAGAGACAAAACATACTGTTAGAAGGAGAGGCTTGTAATGTGACGCTGTGGCGCGAGTTGTATAGGATGTTACAAATATTGTTTTTCTTTTTTACTTAATTAGTTTGTTTGAAAAATATTTTTTTGAATTATGGATTTTGTTTAGCGTTAATATTTTTTAAAGATTATTGACAAGTAGCGTTAGACGTGTGTTCATTTATTGTCGCGATGGTAACGACACGCTGTATATATATATTCAAAAAATTGCAATTCTATTCCCTAGAAAACAGAACATGCGGTAGTCAATCATATATGCGTCGTATATTTTTGAAACGAACTTGTGTGCGTGTTAGTTATGAATGATCGCGCGTAAAATAAATGAGTTACCCATAAATCAAGCACTTTTGAGATAAGTTTACAAAGAATGTAATTAATTTATTACGAGTGATTTTAAATATTTATCATTTTTTATATAACGTTATTTACGTCTAGAATTAAATAAAAAAAAAATGGATCCACTTAGAAAAGCCGCCCTGTTCAGTTAAGTTTAGTTGTAGTACTTGTATATATATATATTAGTTGTAAGTTTGTTTGATTTGAAGCCTAAAGTCTTGAAAACTTAGGACGACATCTAGGAGTCATCATAGGAGTTATGACCTGTGTAAATATGCGCGAAGTCGATGGATGGATGATGATGATGAAGTTTGGTTATAGTTATGCTGAGTAAATTTATATTAGTTAACGTGAAGTCGTTATACTAATGAATGTCGCAGTAAATTGTCTAAACTTTCGTAAAACAATACAAGTTGGTAACTAATTATGAAGTTGACTTACTTGTGAAATTTCATAATCGTAGAATGTACGTACGAAATTAGACTGTGTTTAGTGTCTATTAAGTATAATATTGACGGTTTAGTGTATATATATATTACGAAATAGTTATTGAACATAACTTTTCCGTCTTCTTGTGTACTTGAAACAATTCAATATGGCTACTTAATACGATACTTAACTTTGTTAGGATTCTGCCTTAACTTTTTCTGTTGAACCTTTTAGGGTCGCCCTGCCCGGGAAAGTATCTCCACGGCACCACTGAAGTTAAGCATGAATGTATTTACCATTTATTATATTGTATATAATTAAATATTGTAATTTAATTATTAAATATTATCTATTTTGTATTATAGAGAGAAAGGTTATTAAAGTTCGGCGCAAATACGTCGCCATGTGTACTTTGGAAGTTCATGGGTGATGGTAATCACTTAACGGCATGAAACTATAAGAAGAATTTGGACAATCGTTAATCCCGTAAATTCTGATCACTTTAATTACTATAACTATTCAAATTATTGCATTGTCATGGGTCCATGATAAGTATGCAAAGTTTCAATATAATTCGACGTATTTTATGTAGCTCAAAAGCCAATAAAAAGCATGTTAAAATAGATAAAAGAGAAGATGCTTATCACTAAACTTGAAAAAACAGCTCTATAAAAATATAAACAAGGAATATTTAAATTGTCGCGTTTAATTGATCTTTGAATTCCAGACGTTTCGAGCTTTTCGCCAACGGCTTCGCCCGTATGTACATACGGTACGGTACAGTATGTACATTTCATATCGTGCTTAAATGAAGCCTTCTAGCCTTCTTCAATAAATGGGTTATTTAACAGTGCAAGAATTTTTCAAATCAGACTAGTAGTCCCTGGAATTAACGAGTTCAAACAAACAAACTCATAATTTTTATAACATTCCGACTTGGCCGGTTTTTTAATTTTATATAAACTTACAATTATCATTATTTTACTGACTATATTATATAGTTAACTATACTTTCATCCAATTCTACTGTAGCTATTATATATCATTTACCGCACAAATCTTCAACGTGGTACTTTAAGTTGATATAACTTCTTTATTTATTATTACGATTGAATTAAAACTAACACTAAATGTTAAGTGAAGCTTACTGCAATTCATAATTGAAAGTTGCATCTAAATCGATAAAGCCGTTTCTGAGATTAGCGCGCATAAACGGACAGACAAACAGATAAACAGACAAAAATGTTAACATTCATAGTTTTGGTTTGTATTGCGTTGATAAAGGCCCCCAAAAATAGATTTTCTCAAATATCTTCCATGTACAGACAACGATCTGTTACATTTTTATCATATATATATAGGTGGAGTTTATGAATGTGGATGGCGAATGTCACTCTCAAAGGGACGCCTAGATATTTTACCATCTACTCCCAAGGTTGGCCGTATGATGAGATTCACCCTTCCTGTATTAGTCCAGGGCGGGTATAAAAATGTGGGGGTTGATCAGGCGAAATGTATTGACACTCTTTTCAGAATTTACTTTGACTCGAGAATAAAAGGGGGATTTGTCACCCACGAAAATCACGTGATTTGCATGTGGTTCTCTGAAATTGACCTGTTTTCATTTATAACATATTATCGTGATAGACATCTCGAGAATATGGATAGTATGTGGTTAGTTTTTAAGGTAAAAATTTTAAAAATTACCTTTGAGCCTAAAATTTTTAAGTTTAAAATAACAATCGATTGTGTAAGTTCAATAGTAGCTAATACTATTTCTGCGTTTTATTATTATGTATAAGCAGCTATATAATAAAATATTAAACACTTTGAGTGTTGAAGTATAACCTTTAGTTGCCCTTATCAAATTTCTTGTCAGAATTTTACTGAAGAAAATTCGGCCTTTAACTCGAATCAAACCCAATGAACATCACCTATATCAAAGGAAAATTGAAAACAGATTTCCATATTAACAATGAGCCGTTTGAAAAGCGTAAGTAACGGTCAGTAGATATATTATGATTTTATTTTCATAGGTGGATAATAATATATTTTATTTTTATTTTACCTTAATTTTAATAATTATTTTCTTCGCCTCCAGACCTTCTATAGTTATGGCACTAAATTTATTTGACTTTTTTGATTTTTTTTTAATGTTAAAAGAATAACGAACAAAAAACAACACTTCTAACGTTTCTTATTACAAACTGACAATTGGTTCATTCCAATTATAGTTTGCATTACACTACTCAACACAAACGTCTCAAAGCTGATTTGTCAATACTCATTTATCAATATAATATTACTCATACAGCAAGCAGATATCCGTTATTTCAATTCCATAATCTTCATAATTCAAACCGGAGACATCTCGCATGTAAATTGTATTTGCTGTTTAATTTTCGTAGCAGGCGAAAAGAAGTATCTGTTAAATTATTCATCCTCATTTCAACTCTAATAAAAATATAGCACTCAATCATTTTTTTTATTACATTCTTGAATTCGTTCTGTTTTTCTTATGCGGCTATTTTGTTTAGTCTTTTTTATATAAATTACCCTTTAATTACACGCCACATTTGTAAATTTTGTTATTAATAAACTTTGTGTATGATCCGTGAACATAACACTACGATTACCTACCAAATTTACTCTGCTAAAAATGTAAAAAATAATAAAATTGTGTAATGTAACTAGTAAAATATTATGTTAAGCCATTAGTATGTCTAAACGTATTATTGTTATTGACGTTAACATAGAAATTATTGTGACCATTAAGGTACTCCTAATGGACTACTCAAGGAGGCATTTGAATCTTAATTGATGGCTTTGATCATGCTTCGTGCCTAATTGCTAAATTACTTGCATTTAGCCCTCCACAGTAGCGAATGAAACTATATTCATGATAGAGATATCAATAACAGTAAAGTGACATACATTGTGAGATGTATAATATGTATGTACATATTTAATGACACGGTTGTATCATCTAAGTAAAACCGTATGGTCAGTGGCGGATTTACAAATTTGCTGTCAACAGGCTAGAGTGGTCCTCCAGGTACTACATATATAGACAAGAATTGCTCGTTTAAAGGTATTAAAAATTATTTACTAAACTAAGCTTTAAGGGATCCTATACAGTAATGTATTTGTACACGTGTCATAACTTTCTGACTATATTTAACATTTATAAGAGTTCTAACGTTTTTACCTTGATCCTAATATTTTAACTATATTGAACTCGAATATTAACAATTATTATAACGACAAGCAGCACTAGTGGATATATCACTGTCTGGAAACGCAGCCGAAATCCAAGTGACCACTGCTCCATGCGACCATGTGTCCCTTGGCTCGGGTGGATAACGTCATATCCGGTATACAGTGTTGCCAGCGCCAACACATTCGATATTATTCAAAGAAGAGAGAGAACACAAATCACACCAACCCATCCCACACACTCTCAAGACTAGCACGAAATATAAATGTTCAATTTTCAAAAGGTTGTCAATGTATCTGCAACCCTTGGGTGTCACCTGTGTATTCCCTTAACATCAAGTGAAACGTATGCTCGTTTGGCAACTTTTCATATAAAAAAAAATATTGCTCGTAAAAATGATCCGAAGGCGACCCTCGAATGTTTTCTGTAGAATGAAACTGTAAAGTATGCACAATATACAGTGCCAAGCATTGCTAAAAAAAAAATACAGAAAGTTGATGTACAGAAGATTCCGAGATTCTTGTGCCGTGAGGCCATCAGCCACTTTGCTTAATTGTTAAGGCGTGCGGGCGCAATACCCAGAAGACGAAGATTCGATCCCTAGATGATGCTTTTTTTATTCTAAAACTAGTGCTTCTCATGTGGTCCCATATTAATTTCATTGGTATTGGATCTTGGGCTCTGGAGATACTTAGGGAAATCCTAAAAATCAATTAAAACTGAATACAGAGCTAGATATTAAAAGTCATGTTTTTTTCATTCAAAAATAGATGTGTAAGTATTGCGGGTAATGTTGATTGTCAGCAGTCAGCTTATTAATTGGTCTAAAGAATTTATTAACGAACTATTATTGGAGGAAATGCGTAATTCATAATTTGCTTATTGCCTTTTTTTATGCGAAAACTTGTCAAACGAGCAGACGGTTCACCTGATGTTAAGTGAATACATAAATTGAGCAATATATAAATTTATTCGATTTCGAGTTAATCAAACTGTTGTGACTAAATGAAACTTAATTTAAAACAAAATATTTTTACAATAGCTATCAATGATTATAGTAAATGCCAAAAGTTATGAAGTACTTAATTATTTCAAACACATGTATCAAATATGTATCCTTAGGGTCAAGAAATGATTTTTTTTTAATCTTACGTACATACATTGATTAATACACAAAAAGATAATAAACAACATTAAATTATTTTTATTTCAAAGTGTTTCAGGTCGTTTTTCATTTCGATTACATACACAAACACGAATCCGGGGTTCGGTAGGAAGGTAAACCAACCGCCGAGCCGCGTGTTTGTAATTAAGGGTGAGATTATGTTTCCGCTCGGATACATGTCTCAAGCCCGCTATTTGTTTACATCGCTAAGAGCTTAGAATACCTTCATCACACGCTGACATTTATATTAAACCCGACCTTGGCTAAAATACGTTTGAAGATTGTTGTACTACCGAATCGAACTTTTATTTTGCTTTCGAATATAGATCTTAATAAACAGTGAAAAATGAACCGTGCTCCAAATAGGATCAAGATGACAAATAAAAAACTTATATTAAATTAATATTTTATATTAAATTAAACGCGATAAATCTGTAAAAACAGTCTCATTAAATTATGCGTGGTCGGGTAAATAGAAGTGATTATGAAGAAGATTCTTGAAAATATAAACAGATGTTTAATTTAATATAAACGATGATTGCACAGTAAAACGGTAATTCATTAGTAACAATGCGTGACTTACGAACTGTGAAAAATAAAGTTTTCAATAAAATCCAATTTAGAGTTTTTGTTTTTGTTATATAATGAAACTGAGCTAACCTTTTAGTATCGTAGTAGTAAGTAACCTTTTAAAGAAGTATTTAGGATTACAGCTTTCCAAGCAATCAATTTCATTGTTTACTCTAGATTTCTATTAGTAACATAATACTTTTATTTGCTGTGCAGAGTGGGACACCGCTCTATAATTTTAGCTATATGTTTATTTAAATGCAACGATATTATAATATAATTTATAATAAATTCAAATCGAGCTAAACAGTCGAAAAAACTGTGCATATTATTCATATGAATTGGTACGTTGTGAACATGTGTATAGTACATATGTGAGTAATAAAAATTGGTAATGGTGGGATTAGATGTTAAAGCGCTTATTTAAAATTACATATTCGAGCAGACCGACTTCAAATCCCGCTAACGGAAGCAATGAAATTACGAAAGGTTATCTGATGATTTACTGCCTATTTGGCGGTGAAGGAAAACATAGTTCAAAAAATAAAAACTGCATATAATTGAATTGATACACCTTCAAATCAATTAATAGTAGAGAACACTCACGTAGAGTAGCCTGCCTCTATAGATAATATGGGAAAAATAACTGCGTGTGTACTGGAAATACATAATTCAATTTCTCTTTAATAAATAGAAGCTCCGTTGCTCGCCACTCTTTTGTGAACATTCCCCTCCTACGCAATAAGAGGTTCGCCGCTTAGTTCGGAATACGTACATAATAGTAATGGAACAATTTTCCAGCATCAGTTTCTATGCAGAAAATGCAATAGAATAATTTTTGTGTTCATCACCATGTATTGCTGATTTAAGATCTACAAAGATTCCCTTGTAGGGCATAAAGCACGAACGAATTTAATTGGACTGTGTTTATATAAATAAATACAAAACTACATACATTTGTACATAACGTTCACTAGTCTCTTACTAAGCAACGCTTCTTCTATGGGTACTAGATATCTGATAAACATATTTAAACACACTTTTCTTTTGTAAATAAATAAGTATTATTATCATATAAGACACTGAAAACCACTACGTTCATCACACAATATTTTTCCAGTATTGGGGATCGAACCCACACATTATATATATTTAGACAACAGCAAATATTCACAAAAATATTTAAAATTCGATCCTAATCTAATCACTTTTTATATTTGTGTTTATCGTGATGTATTTTACTTCTTGCTAATATATTTAAAATCAACGTTCAAATACGTAAAACGCTAACTCGTCGATTGTGGCTTTCACAGGCGGGCGTCAATGATAAGTATGAAAAAAAAAAAACGAGCAAACCAATATCCTAGCTGCAAAATATATTTTAGCTTTTTAGAATATATATTTGACACAAAACTGTATACGAAAATTACGCAAAAACATCAACTTATTGCATTTTATAGGTTCAAAAGGGAACTTAGTGAAAATAGATTATTACAACTAAGAAAACTACGCGTGAGGCAGTGTTGTTAATATTAAACGATCAGTTGACAATTTTGACTCACCGTATTCGAGGCACGTTTCCTGGCGGAATCACGTTTCTCTTTGCAAACAATTTATTTATTGCAGAAGTGCGTTGAGTGGTGTGCTCTAGCTGTAACTTATAGAATATGAACTTAAATAAACCTAATTCCAACTCTTCTTAAATTTACTTATACAGCTTAGGTACGCATTTGAGAAAACTTGATTTCTGATCAGATATAGACTTTTGTTTTAATATCTAATTTACTCACAAAGCATGGCTAAATTTTTATTGGTAAATAATGAGCCATTATCAGCGGGATGAACAGGATTATCGGTCGAAACGTGTACAACATAAGTCGGTTGAAAAATGACGCTCATATATATAAAAGAAAGTTTGTGAAACTATCGGTCATCGGGTTAGCTAGATTCGCTTCTTACCATCCCATATTATGAAAGAGGTAAATATTATTCTGATCTGCTTCTTAATGAATTACTCAATTTCCACTTTCTGTTATGCTTATTTCTTATTCTTTATTCCAACAAAAAGATAACGTCTGCATTGTCATCGGTGATAGCTTAAATCAATGACGAAGTTCTATCCTATTGAGCTGAAATTTGGTCTTACATGAAAGTTCACGATCAAATAACTTCTTACTGCTGACTTTCACTGCCACTCTTTTTTTGTTACCGATGGGTAAATGCTTAGGGATACCCACCCTCGCGGGGGCAAGAACGGGTTACCGCTTGCGCACACTTCCGCGACCCTGCCAGCGCTGGCCACCTTAGCAGCCCCCTCTCCTCCAGCGCCCTGGAAAATTCAGTGCGCCTTCCTGCTCAGCCCCTTTTTAACGGCCAACGAAATCCAGAGAGCCAGTGGTAATAAGCAGCTCCTCCTCCCAACCGTCAGCGTCGGAACTGGTCTGTTGATCCGCCCACTCACCAAGTTTCGGTCGTGGAGGGCAGGGAGAGCGGTGTATCTCACTGCCACTTTGTGTTTTTTTATAATTACTTTAGGCCATAAGTACTTGCCAGCGATATTTCCAATGCTTTTGTAACTACATTGGTGTTGGAAATATCATACATAAGGCAATGATCGATAAAAACGCCTTCAATACGTATGCCCATAGCTTATTCACATTCTCTTCCGTAACAAAAAAGCTTTTAAGAAAGCATTATTATGAAAAATAAAGTACTCGGTAAACCAGTTCCTACGAGAAACCTATAAAATGGACGAGAAAATATTTTTCTGAGAAAATTCACGTCAGCGAGAAGTGTATTGCAAGCGTAAATGTTTTACACAAGAATAGAATCAAATTGCATTACATATATAGAAACTAATAATAATATTGTTATTTTTGATTGTTTTAGAATAGATTCACAATCGATGCCATTTATTGTTTATTGAGCACATGGAATCTATGAATCTATTATACTGTAGAAGAATTAGCGTTTGGACTTGTTACTACTACCTACATTACAATCATATTAAAATAAAATTAACCTTTATCAAGTACTAAATAACGACTGACGACGTACATCTGTACAAGTATTGAATTCTTAATATTATTAAACTTAGGGACTGTTATAATATGAAAGAGAAGAATAAAATTTTATCATTTCACGACAATTTTCGTAACTTTAATTTGTGCATACATTCTTTATGCATGTATATAACTCTTCTGTGCGTGTGTTTGTTACTTAACTTCTCCTACTGGACCGATTTTAATGAAATTTTTGTGTGTTTTCAGGTGAATTTGAGAGTGGTAAGATTCACAAACTTATTCAAAAAGTTTGATATTTTCGTTTTTAAAACGTGTGTATAGGTCACTAGTGTATCAATATATTATAGCATATTATTTAAGTATATATTAACACTATTTTTTCGATATTTTTATGGCCTAAGCATGATAAAATGCAAGGTATCTTTTTAAAATGTTTATATTTGAATTAAGTTTCCGCAAGCATATAATTCTTACCGAGGCTCGTAAATTGAGTGAATTCATTTAATAATTTCAATATATTAAGAAACTGAGTGCTCTTTTACAAAGGAAAAAGGATTATGGTAGTAGGGCCACGCAGCAGCCTCGGCTGTTGCACGAATGGGCAGGCTCGTCCGGGTACCACGACCTCACAGAAGACCAGCGTAAAGTGGAAGTATAATACTTTCGCGTTTCGTCTGGTGACTGAGGTAGCCGGAGCCCAATTTTCAAAAGGTTGTCAACGCATCTGCAAACCTTCGAGTATAGCAGATGTCCATGGGCGGTGGTATTCACTTAACATCAGGCGAACCACCTGCTCGCTTGGCGACTTATCACATAAAAAAAATAGCATACTCATACACGTAAATTAGAATGTTTTTAATTTGTCATTGCAGCCCAAATAAACAAGTTTACAAGTGTTTTCCAGTTTACTAAGTTTCTTTAAGTGGAAATGAACATTTCTTGCGCGTTCAAAAGATAACATCCTTACTAATATTATAAAGGCGAAAGTTTGTATGTATGGATGGATGTTTGTTCCTCTTTCACGCAAAAACTACTGAACAGATTTTAATGAAACTTTAGAATAATATAGCTTTCACATCAGAATAAGACATGGGCTATAATTTATATACATATTTTATGTATATCTATCTTTCTTTCTGAATTTAACGCTTTCAGCCTATTCTACGCAGACGTAGTCGCGGGCAGCAGTTAGTAGGCTATAAGCCAAAAGGCAAATATAAGCTATCTGCTATGAAGGTATAGTGTATAAATACTTATTACCTATTTCGTGTGAATTGTAACGGTTTTAAAGCTATTGATATACTAATTGCATTAAATGTAATTTCTGTTTACATGTTAATTATAGATTTCACTAGTTTTAGCTCCCAATTAGTTAGCATTAATGCCAGTATAGATGATCGTATACTTTTATGATATACGTTATATATGAAATAATCTAGTAATTTTTTACTGTTACAAACTCATGCATAAACTGAAACACATATTTTCCTGCATATGTACTCTGTACATTTTATACTAAAACAACACGAGAAATCGTACCTACACATTGACTTTTTAATTTTTTGGAAGTTGGTTTTGAAAATTGATATTATACATAATAATAATTGATATTATACACATACATATTTCAAATTCAAGAGTTTGGTTATTTATTTATAAAAGGGACACTGAATGCCCCATACACAGGATACCTTAGGTACATACAAACTTATATAGCCATTTGATACCAATTCGTTATAAAAGAATTGCAATGAAATGACTAAGTTTGGCCTTTTCTGTGACAACAAACTTATAAAATTCGATTTAACTTCCCAGTTTTTTTTTTTTTTTTAATTAGAAAGTAAGCCTTATTCGAAAATAACTTTTAATGCACCCTGGATTACACATCACTCTGTCATCTACAATATTATAATATATCCAAATAAATAAACTTCCATTCATTTTAAGGTGCTTTCATATCAAAAGGTTTCGTTAATGGAGGTTTTTAAAAGAGGTTACTTCACGTGAAAATTATTCTTTGCCTTTCAATATTCTATAAGGGGAAACTTTATGTTAACCGACTAGCTTATACGTGCTGAAAATGTTCAAATGAAAATATTTGCAAGAAAACGAATAAGCTTCGAAGTACTTAAAATTAGAGAAACTCTGTGGAAGCTCTTATAGAGTTTTTGAATAAAAACAACAATATATATATATATACAATACACAATAGTCTTAAAATAATTAAAATGCATAAGAAATAATGACAATATATTAAGATATAATTATATCAACCATGTAACGAGTTTAATTTTATTTTATTAATTGTTTAATTCTTCAATGTTGTATATGAAGAGATCTGTCATCCGCCATTGAACTTATTACTGGCTCGGAAAATATTCAAACTCTAATTTCGTTGGTGGCGTCTATTTACTTACTGATTTCTCCAATCCTAAACATAAAATATAAGATTAAATAAAAAAGTTACATTAAAATATATTTTATGCCCCACGTTGAGGTCACTGAAGACCGTTAAAGCCACGGCTGATTTCTTAAATATTACGATATTTTTTCTTGTTTATTAAGAGAAGTGGTCGTCCTGGCAGCGGCCAAAAATTTTGGGAAAGTTATATTTACAATTTTTTAAATATATATAGTTCTATATCAAATGCATACATAGTTTTCAAATTGCTAAAATACAATAAAAGAAAAAAGTAGACAATCAAATTTCACGTGGTAATGATGTCGACCGATACCTTAGTGCTTAGCGCGTCAGAACGCGTAATCCACAAGCTGCAGGTTTGAATTCTGGCAGCAGCGAAACTAGCAACATTTTTGTCCTTTGTTTTATGTGAGAAGGTGGCAAGTGAGCTGGTGGTTAAATGATAACCGTCGTCCATGGACATTTGCAACACCCGTAAGGTTGCAGATGCGTTACCACCTTTTAATAAATTGGGCCCCGGCTATCTCACTCACCAGAAGAAACAAAAATATAATACTTCCGCTTCACCAAAAGTATAACACTTCAACTTCACGCCGGTCTTCTGTGAGGTTGCGGTACTTCCCCGGACGAACCCACCCATTCGTGCAGCGAACTGTTGCGTGAACATACCACAATTAAAAATAATCTACACATTTATGGTTCTATCAATTGTTACTCGTATTTACATATAAAATTTATAAAGAGCGAACACGGAGATGTCTCCGTTCTTGAAGAGTATAGCGGTGGCACTAAGTATAATCTTGATGAGCTTTAACGTTTTTAATATATTTTGTGACAGTATTCAGCACATACTAAAACAATGTTGCTGATTTCACCATTTTCTTTTCGGTTTTCGTGAATGCTAGATTCAATAACAGTTTTCAGAATTGAAAACGACTTTTCTGATACGTTCGTTCAAAAGCCTGAACAATTGTGATTGTATTCACTTGGCGGTACTACGAATTCACAGGGGATTACTTTCCTTTCAGCAGAAAAACCATACCACTTATTTAAAGCGATAGTAGGTAAATGGAGATATTACTATAAATACATGGATGCCAAAATAACACTATTAAATCGGTAAATTTTTAATTTTTAAAACAAAGCGAAAAAATAACAACGATTTAACTGAACTCTGAATTTTGTCTGTAAATAGTTTAGAAAATAATTATATAATACTATTAATATACTAGTTATATACAATATTTATATACATTTTTTGAGGTGAAAAAATAAACGAACTAAGTAAAGGTCTCTTTTCACCACGAAAACCAGAAATTTTACTTACCCCCTATTACAAAATAAGCCCTACAACAAACTGGTTATTTTCTATTTAAAATTAGGGAATAGAACGGTGACTAAAAATACAGGAGTTCAAATGAAAACTGATTAACGTGTGCAAAGCTTTTGTTGTAAGTTAAATTAAAAACGTAAA
Organism: Iphiclides podalirius; assembly: GCA_933534255.1. Classification (NCBI taxonomy): domain Eukaryota; kingdom Metazoa; phylum Arthropoda; class Insecta; order Lepidoptera; family Papilionidae; genus Iphiclides; species Iphiclides podalirius. The sequence continues at coordinate 7,379,653 of OW152822.1, read as the reverse complement.
GTAACAACCTATATAGATACTTGCCACTGCTAGGCAAAGGCCTTCTCCATACAGAGGATGTAAGGGCAAAGTCCACACCAGTGGCCCCAAACATACGATAACGATAACGAAAATCACGAAAGTAAACAGATACATATTAACTCAGCACGAATTGCTAGTTTTCATTATTCTATAAAAATCATATTGAAATTAAGACAAAAATGATGAGTGTTGTTAAGGCACTAAAGTCAAAAGTAACAGGGTAAAATGAAGGTATATAAAATACAAAAGACCAATTAACATAGTTTTGTATTGTATTTCGGCTATCCGTCAATCACGCTGCCGCTTTCTATGACTGTTTTAATATGGAAACTTTTAAACAAGTTTATTTTATTCGTATACAAGCACGATACACGAAATCCAAAATTATTAACAACCCATCAATCACACTTTTCTAGACAGACAGAATTACTTTCGCATTTATAATATTAGTATAGATTAGAAAACATTTAATTCTTTCATAAAAGATTTAATTAAATCAATTAAACCGATAAAAGGAAATGTTGTTATAACGTAACTTTGTACTCTAGAAATATTTAACAATTTTCTAAAATACCTTACATTTTGTATGAACGTGTTTGTGAATGTTCTTACCTAGAAAAGCGTGATTGATGGGTTGTTAATAATTTTGGATTTCGTGTATCGTGCTTGTATACGAATAAAATAAACTTGTTTAAAAGTTTCCATATTAAAACAGTCGCGACAGTTCATAGAAAGTCATAGAAAGCGGCAGCGTGATTGACGGATAGCCGAAATACAATACAAAACTATGTTAATTGGTCTTTTGTATTTTATATACCTTCATTTTACCCTGTTACTTTTGACTTTAGTGCCTTAACAACACTCATCATTTTTGTCTTAATTTCAATATGATTTTTATAGAATAATGAAAACTAGCAATTCGTGCTGAGTTAATATGTATCTGTTTACTTTCGTGATTTTCGTTATCGTTATCGTATGTTTGGGGCCACTTGGTGGACTTTGCCCTTACATCCTCTGTATGGAGAAGGCCTTTGCCTAGCAGTGGCAAGTATCTATATAGGTTGTTACTTTACGTTTTTAATTTAACTTACAACAAAAGCTTTGCACACGTTAATCAGTTTTCATTTGAACTCCTGTATTTTTAGTCACCGTTCTATTCCCTAATTTTAAATAGAAAATAACCAGTTTGTTGTAGGGCTTATTTTGTAATAGGGGGGTAAGTAAAATTTCTGGTTTTCGTGATGAAAAGAGACCTTTACTTAGTTCGTTTATTTTTTCACCTCAAAAAATGTATATAAATATTGTATATAACTAGTATATTAATAGTATTATATAATTATTTTCTAAACTATTTACAGACAAAATTCAGAGTTCAGTTAAATCGTTGTTATTTTTTCGCTTTGTTTTTTTTTTAAAATTAAAAATTTACCGATTTAATAGTGTTATTTTGGCATCCATGTATTTATAGTAATATCTCCATTTACCTACTATCGCTTTAAATAAGTGGTATGGTTTTCCTGCTGAAAGGAAAGTAATCCCCTGTGAATTCGTAGTACCGCCAAGTGAATACAATCACAATTGTTCAGGCTTTTGAACGAACGTATCAGAAAAGTCGTTTTCAATTCTGAAAACTGTTATTGAATCTAGCATTCACGAAAACCGAAAAGAAAATGGTGAAATCAGCAACATTGTTTTAGTATGTGCTGAATACTGTCACAAAATAAATTAAAAACGTTAAAGCTCATCAAGATTATACTTAGTGCCACCGCTATACTCTTCAAGAACGGAGACATCTCCGTGTTCGCTCTTTATAAATTTTATATGTAAATACGAGTAACAATTGATAGAACCATAAATGTGTAGATTAATTTTTAATTGTGGTATGTTCACGCAACAGTTCGCTGCACGAATGGGTGGGTTCGTCCGGGGAAGTACCACAACCTCACAGAAGACCGGCGTGAAGTTGAAGTGTTATACTTTTGGTGAAGCGGAAGTATTATATTTTTGTTTCTTCTGGTGAGTGAGATAGCCGGGGCCCAATTTATTAAAAGGTGGTAACGCATCTGCAACCTTACGGGTGTTGCAAATGTCCATGGACGACGGTTATCATTTAACCACCAGCTCACTTGCCACCTTCTCACATAAAACAAAGGACAAGAATGTTCCTAGTTTCGCTGCTGCCAGAATTCAAACCTGCAGCTTGTGGATTACGCGTTCTGACGCGCTAAGCACTAAGGTATCGGTCGACATCCTTACCACGTGAAAGTCGATTGTCTACTTTTTTCTTTTATTGTATTTTAGCAATTTGAAAACTATGTGTGCATTTGATATAGAACTATATATATTTAAAAAAAATTGTAAATATAACTTTCCCAAAATTTTTGGCCGCTGCCAGGACGACCACTTCTCTTAATAAACAAGAAAAAATATCGTAATATTTAAGAAATCAGCCGTGGCTTTAACGGTCTTCAGTGACCTCAACGTGGGGCATAAAATATATTTTAATGTAACTTTTTTATTTAATCTTATATTTTATGTTTAGGATTGGAGAAATCAGTAAGTAAATAGACGCCACCAACGAAATTAGAGTTTGAATATTTTCCGAGCCAGTAAAAGGTTCAATGGCGGATGACAGATCTCTTCATATACAACATTGAAGAATTAAACAATTAATAAAATAAAATTAAACTCGTTACATGGTTGATATAATTATATCTTAATATATTGTCATTATTTCTTATGCATTTTAATTATTTTAAGACTATTGTGTATTGTATATATATATTGTTGTTTTTATTCAAAAACTCTATAAGAGCTTCCACAGAGTTTCTCTAATTTTAAGTACTTCGAAGCTTATTCTCGTTTTCTTGCAAATATTTTCATTTGAACATTTTCAGCACGTATAAGCTAGTCGGTTAACATAAAGTTTCCCCTTATAGAATATTGAAAGGCAAAGAATAATTTTCACGTGAAGTAACCTCTTTTAAAAACCTCCATTAACGAAACCTTTTGATATGAAAGCACCTTAAAATGAATGGAACTTTATTTATTTGGATGTATTATAATATTGTAGATGACAGAGTGATGTGTAATCCAGGGTGCATTAAAAGTTATTTTCGAATAAGGCTTACTTTCTAATAAAAAAAACTGGGAAGTTAATTCGAATATTATAAGTTTCTTGTCACAGAATAGGCCAAACTTAGTCATTTCATTGTTGTTTTAGTATAAAATGTACAGAGTACAGATGCAGGAAAATATGTGTTTCAGTTTATGCATGAGTTTGTAACAGTAAAAAATTACTAGATTATTTCATATATAACGTATATCATAAAAGAATACGATCATCTATCCTGGCATTAATGCTAAGTAAATGGGAGCTAAAACTAGTGAAATCTATAATTTACATGTAAACAGAAATTACATTTAATGCAATTAGTATATCAATAGCTTTAAAACCGTTACAATTCACACGAAATAGGTCATAAGTGTTTATACACTATACCTTCACAGCAGATAGCTTATATTTGCCTTTTGGCTTATAGCCTACTAACTGCTGCCCGCGACTACGTCTGCGTAGAATAGGCTGAAAGCGTTAAATTCAGAAAGAAAGATAGATATACATAAAATATGTGTATAAATTATAGCCCATGTCTAATTCTGATGTAAAAGCTATATTATTCTAAAGTTTCATTAAAATCTGTTCAGTAGTTTTTGCGTGAAAGAGGAACAAACATCCATCCATACATACAAACTTTCGCCTTTATAATATTAGTAAGGATATTATCTTTTGAACGCGCAAGAAATGTTCATTTCCACTTAAAGAAACTTAGCAAACTGGAAAACACATGTAAACTTGTTCATTTGGGCTGCAATGACAAATTAAAGACATTCTAATTTACGTGTATGAGTATGCTATTTTTTTTTATGTGATAAGTCGCCAAGCGAGCAGGTGGTTCGCCTGATGTTAAGTGAATAACACCTAATAACCACTACCACTACCTCAGTCACCAGACGAAACGCGAAAGTATTATACTTCCACTTTACGCTGGTCTTCTGTAAGGTCGTGGTACCCGGACGAGCCTGTCCATTCGTGCAACAGCCGAGGCTGCTGCGTGGCCCTACTACCATAATCTTTTTCCTTTGTAAAAGAGCACTCAGTTTCTTAATATATTGAAATTATTAAATGAATTAACTCAATTTACGAGCCTCGGTAAGAATTATATGCTTGCGGAGACTTAATTCAAATATAAACATTTTAAAAAGATACCTTGCATTTTATCATGCTTAGATATAATATATATATATATATATATGTATATTTTTTTTTAAGAAATATATTTATTTAAAGGCTTCAACGCGAGCGAAGTCGCGGGCGAAAAGCTAGTTCTAAATAATTTTGTAACGCCGCCAGGAAGTTAACCTTCATTTATGATAGCGCCACGAAGCAGCTTTGGCAAGTACCACAGGCTCACAGAAGACCGGCGTGAATACAGCACACGTAAAGGAAAAATTGCGAGAAATAAACAAATTTTGGTACGTGCAAGTTTTCGCGAAAATCTAAATTTGCTCATATCTTTTTATCGTGTTGACTCAGGACCTTGGTTTTTATTAACCTAATAGGGAATAGACCACAGTATAACTAATTAGGCATAGTATAAACTAAAGTCACCCCCTGTCTGTCAGTCTCTATGTATGCTTAGATCTTTAAAACTACGCAATGGAAATTGATGCGGTTTTTTTTACTAGATAGAGTGATTCAAGAGAAAAGTTTATATGTATTTCATTGCATCCATGCGAAGTCGGGGCGGGTTGCTAGTTTGGTATAAATTTCAAATTTCTTCAAGTTAGATCCACTAGTTCCTGAGAAAATCGATGGTGACACACGGACAGACAGACGGACAAGAGCGTGACCTTATAAGGGTTCCTTTTTCATCTACGGAACCCTAAAAAAAGGAAAACAATATTATTTGGATTTTTGTACATACAACGTGAATTTAATAATATTATATTCCTTACTCATTGTCAACATATCATGGCTTTTCATGTGAAACTTGTTTTTCTGAAATACTTTTATAGTTTAAAATACTTGATTTGAGGACCGATATTAAACAAAACCAGGTCGACCCAAATTGGAGTGTCAATCATATCCTCTTCAAAGGGTTCGACGAAGAACATGTGTACTGTTCCTTTTATTGTGATGAAATAAATCCAATTGATTCATCTGTGACATGACGTATCCGCACAAAATAAGTTTAGGTAATGAATATTGTTTTCACACATGGTTTGGTAGTGGTCTAGGAAAACTTATTAAACAATCTTTTCCATGACATATATTCTTTTTATTATTATTTTTTGTTTTCATTCTTATGTTTATATTTACTTTAGGGTTTTCAATATTGTTTTATCTACTATGTAGTTAATGTAAGTTTTGTAGGTATCCATTGTGCTTAGACCGTGAATAAAGTTTTCTTATTCTTTAAATTCTATACATTATTTTTGACATGCGTAGAAAATTATGAAACACAAATTTGTTCTGAAAACGCTGGAATCGGAAACGGAAGCAGTAAAATACTTTGGTACCCACCAACAAACTATTTTTCTAAGAATAAGGTCGGGAAACCGTGTCGATGTAAGACAATATTGCACAATTACGAAATTTATGTCTTTAGGTTCTATATAAAAAAATACTCATCATTGTTACCATATACTCAGTGCACTTTTTGATTATCTAATCGTCAAATGATGCGTTAATATCCTATATATGTGTTATAAGCTCAGATTTTGTTTTGACTCATAATAATACACTTAAATTCATGTGTTACTCACGGAGTGTGAAAATATGATCTGATATTTCACTTATTCTAACCCGGGAGGATTTATTGAATCAAAATTATCTGAATAACTCAAATTCTTAACTCAAATTAACGTGGTAGGGCCACGCAGCAGCCTCGGCTGTTGCACGAATGGACAGGCTCGTACGGCTAAGTACGACGACCTCACAGGCGACTGGCGTAAATTGGAAGTATAACACTTTCGCGTTTCTTCTGGTGAGTGAGGTGGCCGGAGCCCAGTTTTCAAAAAGGATGTCAAAGCATATGCAACCCTCGGGTGTAGCAGATGTCTATGCGCGGCGGTATTCACTTAACATCGTGTTGGCAACACTAAAAGAAGTCATTCCTTGAGGTTGTTGGCAACACTAAAAGAATTGTCATTCTATGAGGTATAAATGAAGCTGCACGATGCATTGAAATGCGGGGTCGTCTTCGTCTTCTTCTTTGGCAGTCAACATGAAGTATACTCGATAGTGCTGCCCGATCGGTATTACAAATTAAGTCGTTAAGAGTTGTGATTCTTTAGTCTAAAAGTAATAAAATAAGTAATTATACCAGTTTTATTGTTGTCCAAAGTGAAATTACGGTGATTTGGTAAAAGTTATACATATATATATATTTCTACCGTCGTAGCTCGATAAAACAAATTAAAGCTAACAATCGGGTAAACCGCCTGCTCGTTTGGCAACTTTTCCCATAAAAAATGGTATCTTTTTGTTATTTTATTTCTTTTCTTACTGAATTTAATTAATGTACCTTCATCAAAGGATAATGTGAAATTACTTTTCTTCTTTAAATGTGAAATTACTCTTATTTGCATCGTATCTAGGGTAAATAGGTATTGGTGATGCTCATGATTATTCACATAATCATGAGCATCACCAATACCTATTTTAATTTTTTTTATTAAAAATGCCTTTACTAAAAAATCTGCACACTTCCATTGTTTTCCATTGAGTCAAAACTGTAGGGTATAAACATTGTGAGTAAAAACGTGCCCGCAATTCTTGTAGCTAAATAAAAAAGAATACGCTATTGATCGTTCTGGAGTAAGCGGAAATTGCATGTATGCCGGCACGGAGACGATATTATCAAAGCCGTAAAGATTGATAGCCTTATATTTACATCGCTTTATTTTTGTTTACGTACGGTTATTTAGAATAGAATTAAAAATCCTAAAGTTATGTGCTAAATACCTTCCGATTTGCGTAAATAAGGAGTTTATTTAGCTTCATTTCATCTAAATAAAAATAATGAAAATACCGATATATTTTGAAACTATCAACTTCACTAATAAAATCTCAAAAAGAAAGAAAAAAAAAACAACCTCAAAAAATTGGCCGCCTGTACCAGTCGGCACAAAGTTAGAATTAAAAAATATTTTATTATCACCATATAAATTACTTGCCTGGTTTGACTTCTTTTGAACTCGTCCTTGAGGTGTGTTTTATACGTTCATCATGTACGACACGAATCTTCGCCTTGCTAGAAGCGGTCCTGGATGCCGGCCGGTACTGTAGGACTTTACCCTATATCAAATAATAACTCAAAAACTAACATAATTTAATTATGTAATATACGTTACAAAGTGGTAAATTTACATAATACATAATTTTCAAGCATTTTAAAAATAATCAATTTGAGAAGGAATTGCGGAAGGAAATGAAGGAATACGTGAGAGTAATAACAATGTAAAATAAAAAATACCAAAAAAAATTAAGGAACACGGGGAAAGTTACTGGCATATGCTCACGTTTGAAGTATATCTTCTTTCACATTTAATAAGTCGAGCAATAACCGCTTAGTCATTCAAATTCCATTATCTTCATGATTCAAGAGGGAGGCATCTTGTATGTAAATCGTATGTTCGCTGGAATTTTCGTATCACGCAAAAGTTGAAAGAGAAAAATATATTCTCTCTCTTTTCAAATTGAGTATACTTACGTTTCTCAATAACTCTTGAGTATTTGCGTACACTGCATAGTATTTGCTTTATGAGGTTTTGTGAATTCTCATTGAATTTATAATTCTTTTGGCGTGTTTGAAAAAACGAAAGTAGTACAACTAACGAAGAATAACTCTTGAAGTAATCAAAAGAAGTATAACTCTCTTCAAAAACTCGGTGATTCCAGTTTAAATTTAGGTTACTTCTTTCGGCAGACCCCATGAGTGGGTTTTTTTTTTTTCTAAAGAAAATTATTATAATATTATTTAGGCTGTATACATTAATCATATTTAAAATAAACGATTAAATCTTCTTATTAATTTTATGAAAAACAAAACCGTAAAAACATTTAAACTTCTAATTGACTACTTGTAATTTTATAGTATTTCATTGGAATAATATTACAGTTTATACATTAGTTAATGCGAATATAAAACTAAAACATATTTTTTTGTTTCCTCGTCGTAAATTTGGTAATACGCTGAATTTTAAAATAAAATAGCAGTGTGATTCTTGTCGTTTGTTTATAAATTGAGTTGTCATGCCCATTTCACTCGTGGAACCAACCAAAACTTTTACACATATTGACAGATTTTTCTTGTATAATTTAAACTCACTTACTGGACGCCTTTCTCAAGATTTGAGCAAACAACTAATACGTTTTGCAAAAATATGGTTGAACTAGGTGATATTTTTGATAGCAACGATTAAAATAAGTATTGGTCACCTCATACTAAAAAACAAGATTACCATCAGGGTAAATTAAAAAGATCCAGTCAATTCAAACAAAATAATGTTTAATCGGACTACTTCATAATCATATGTAAGAAATTAATCCCAAACACTTAATTTTGCAGGAAAAAATCTCAGCTTCATTTCTATTGCTAGGTTAAGTTAATGTTACTGTCTAATATCTATACCGGTTTACATAATGCCTACTCTTAAATCTCACTGTTGTTAAGCCCATACTACCTTAGTAGATATAATGGATGCGGTGCGTTCATCTGGCAAGTAAATGTTTACACACGGTAGCAACAGCGCGATTCGATTGCATAACAAACATCGTTACCTATCGAACTTAATTCTATTCAATACTTACTTTTGGCTCAATGCGCCTGCGATGGATGTAACTTTATACTAGGAATTTCAACCTGACAATGTATGTATTGATGTCAAATGAGTTAATAAGCCCCGCTTAATTTTGGTAACGCCTTGGACAAGCTAACATTACATAAATATTTTTATTTAATTTATTATCATTTGATTGATTATCAAGAATAAATTCAAAAAATTACTTGATACTTGAAGAGGACTTTGCAATGGCTAAAACTAGAGAAAGAAACTGACTCAACATATAACTGAAGTGATGAGGTGAGGTGTGTTAAAAGTCCAATACTTAGCTGATAACTTACGGTTGTCATATAAATGTGCGCTATTCTGCTATCACGCCGATTGATCAAAAATGTAATACGTTCAACGTCAGATCTAAACCTCATCAATAAAAAAGCTCTAAGACCCTTTCCTAGCCCACTTAACGGCTACTGGCAACTGGCTAGTAATTTCAATGCACTTCTGTCTAGCTGCTTCTTCCTGCAAGTGTGGGAAGAAGCTCTTCGGATCCCTTTTTAAAAATGTTTCGCGCGCGGAAGAATAAGAGATTTGGCAGAGTTACTTCGTACGGAGGATATTTTATATGCACACAAATCATAAAACATTAATTGTTTACCTCCTTATTGTCAATGTTAATAATTCGTTATCAAGATGTATATCCGTTTATGAGTTGAGTAAACTCCCGCATCCTATGCAATTGACTTCACAAATAGACTTATGAAAGTTATGACTAATAATATACATAATATCAAGAACTAATCAATTTTCCTTCGATGCAAAGTTACTTTTTGGTAAAATTTTCATTTAAAAATCTTCAGAATCGCAAATTACGCGCTCAGCTTTCCTTAAGGAGCTTATACTTAGTGCTTTGTGTAAAAACTCTAGTACTGTGTACGAAGAAATCAGTTCACTAGAATTCATTAGCGCTCTAATCTTGCTTTATCCGTTTAAAAACGCATTGATTTTTAAATACACGAGCAAATATTTTAGATTGTTGCGGATTAAAATCTAGAAACATTATTACATCATCAATTCAATTAACTTTAAACTGTAAATACCTACGTTAAATTATTCACAAAAACAAATATCTTAAGAGTGTAGAAAAGATTTTAATAAAATTTCCATCCTCTAAGCTTCCCGGCGCAAAGATGTGAATGTGAAACACGTATACAGAAAAAAAAACATTATTATTCACGATTTACCTACAGTAAAATTAAAAAGTAAATAAAAGTAAAGTAACAGTTTACAGACTTTGGGGGTACTAGGGCATATTCCACCATTCGATCCCACTGTGGTTTGGCCTCTGACTTCACATGCCTAAGAACTTTTTTTTATTATTTCGAAAATGTACAGATTCCCTTACGATGTTTTCCTTAAAATTGCAATATAAAATTTCATTGGTGCACCAGAATTTAAAATCAGGTTGTTGGAGTATATTAAGTTAAAAGCGAGTGCCCGGATACTGAGTTACCAAATCGCTAAACTATATAAAAATATGAAACCTTTTAATTATTTTAAAATGGGAAAACAGTCAGTCTCGACGTCAAGCAGCTTGCAAGTACATAAAGTATTGAATAAAAAATATTTCACAGGGCAATTTGTAAAGTTTCATTATCTAATTGTCTTTAGAAGGAATCAGAGTGTGAGGTAAATCATATTTAAAAGAGGAATTATAATTCAAGCCACAGTTAAGGCCATGGATACTACCTACTTATTTCACAACTAAGCAACGAGAAAATGAGCAAGCTTTCTATAAAGTAATTATTCGTTTTATTACTTATAGTAAGGAACAACAAATATTTTTACGTGTGCTCAGCCACGGATCTTACAACTCACCAATATTTTACATATTATTTAAAATTAAAAAAAAAAATATCGTGGTACTTACACGGACTGACCTGCCCATTCGCGCTGTTACGTGACAACCTTTTGTTGAAACAAAATAATTAACAAATTGTTTAGCCTCTACTTAAAGCCGAAATCAATCTTGGATTGTTTAAGAGAGAAAGTCATTACCTAGAATACCTACAAATCGGGCGCTTATCACTTTTTAACAAATCGGTGGCGTATCCTAACTATCACTTACAGTTGCGTATTTCTAGAAGCACATTGATAGTGGCCGACGTTGACTACGTCGTTTAGAGAAGAATGTTAATTTTTAAAGGGAAACCTACTACTATCTACTAGATTAAAATATTTGAGAAAGTCTATATTTAAATATAAACTACGTTTAATTTCGACAGAGGTTTTAGTTGTGCTTTTCACGTATATTAACATTGTAACATATTATCTTTCATGCACATACAGGTAAAGTTCATTTCGTCCGCAGAGACGCAACATTCATTTACCACGTCAAATTGAAACCTGTTCTAACTTCTAACCGAGGTTAATAGCACCAACGTCGTTAGCATGTCGGTACATGCGCAATTTCCGTTTGTATATTGCCATCATACTACGCACCTATAGACGTACGCGGACGTTATCAGAGAAATCATTTTTTGAACTTTTTTATGATATAACTTTTATTTTTGCTATACTGCAGCTTTGGAAGGCCGCTCTCTAGGTGGACCGCTAACATATGGTACAACACATTACATATGGATATCAAGTTTTATAGTGTTAAAGGTTCAAGGTTTAGATGTGAGCCACTGCGAAGGATTATTCCCGATGATATAGATCACAGCTAAATTCCGTAATCAGTAACGAAATCAGCAATAATTAAGGATACCATCCCTGTTTTTAAAGTTATTATTCAATACCTGCTATAAACGGGCTAAGCTAAATTACGGTTGGCACGTTTAACTTGTATTCTCCAATTTGTAACGGCAGAGCTTGTAGAAACTTTATAGCCACTTTGAGTTTGATATTGGTTTGCCATAAACTTCTATTTTACTACTTTGAAATTCGTTTACAATGTTGAGTTTTTAGATAACAGGTCGAGACATTTCGATTAGCTTAAACTTGATGCGAACCCGCCAAAGAAACAAGATTTTCTATTTGCCATACTTTAAAAATAAAACTATTGAATATTTTTAAACAAGATCCCGAAACGAAGGACTTTGCATGTTCTAAAAAAAAAGTCACAGCAATAAGAATAACACATTGTTTTTGTCGAAACCCTGTACAAAGGCCTTCATTGACATTTCGATTTTGATTGAAGTGGTATTGCTTGATATCTCTACGAAAAGTAGGAGAAAACTGAATTCGTGTTTTATGTTTTAGTAATATGTATATATTAAAAATATGAAGTTCCTAGTAATAAATTCGATTCTAAGTATTTTTTTTCAAATATTTCATAATATTTTCTCTAATGTTTGTTGTTAAATGATTTACGCCATTATAATATCGTCTTTGTTAATATCGTATAGCTTTATTATTTTACAACAACTCGATTATCAACCAAGGAAAAATATAATAAAAATAATTTATAGATATTACTTCAATCTTTTGTCCTAAGGAAAATCCAGCGCTTCTTACATCATCATCACAAGAAACGTTTTGCAAAAAATATATTCAAAAAACTGGAAAAGGAACTGATTTATTTGAAGTATGTACATAATTTATTCTATTAATTTAATCCTCATAGCAATATTTTAACGAAAAGTTCCAGTATTTAAATTAGGGAAGCGTTCGTAATTACATACGGCATATTTAAATCATCAGTTATTTTAAAAATGTTTGAAAAATATATAGATATAATCCCAGCTAAAAATCAGCATGCATTTGTTGAAGTAGACAGTTAACCAACTTAAACCGGCAATGGACAAATGATGGTGCTATACTGACTAAAGGAATTGGGCAAAGAACATTATAATAAAGAATAAAGAACATTTGTTGATAACAATCCAAAGATCAATCCAAGAATCAAATTACCTAGAAAAAAGAATCCAGGCAGTTGTAAGAAAATCTAGCTTTAATTTAATGAAATCCGGGGACCCACGGTGATCCGATATGTATAATTGTTTTAATATTTCAAAAATTTTACTGTACGCAGATATTTAAACTTATTCCGTTTAAACAAGATTCTTTTAATTTACACGACGATTATAAAAACTTACATACCTACTAATTTAATTAATAAATTAAAGCTTAATATTGAAAACGCTTACAGCATATCCTTTTCTTAAAACTGTAAAATTTTATTTAATTTAGATAATTAACTTCTGTTATGAAGCGTACTTTGAATGTTGAAAACAAGAATTTAGATTAAAATTTAATATAGGACATAATTATTGATTTTTTGTTTCTACGCGAATAATAAACATGGTTAAATGAAACTTCTTTACAGTAAGAAATCGTGAAGTGTTTAAGATGTCGGGAATTTTAAATCAAAATAAAACGCAACAAAATCCGTAAAATTGATTAATTTAACCATTAACTTAAGTATTTTGAAAATCCAAACAAGTTTTATGTAATTCGCTAATTCTATTCCATTTAGAATAAGTTTTAACTGTTTGGAATTCTCAGTGCTCCATTTACATAATTATATTGATGCTGTCGAAAATATTCAGTATTTATTTAAAGAATTAAAAGTTTAAAAATATCAAACGGGATAAGGTTCCAACTTTACAAATAGTTAGGGAACATATTGATCAATTATTTCTATACCCTATAATTCTATCATATGACCCGATTGGCGAATTGAGTAGTGATAACCTTCCTATTAATTCAGAGGGTGTGGGCTCGATCCCCACAACTGGAACAACATTGTGTGATGAACATAGTGTTTTTCCAGTGTCTAGGTGTTTATATAATTATGTATATCAATGTATTTATTTACAAAAAAAAAGTATATTTAAATAATTATGTATATTTGGCAACGTTCGTACTATGGGTACTAGATAAATAATTTTACAATAAATTTTTGCTGTTTGTTTCCCAACAATAAAATACAATAAAGTGAGTAGACCTTGTCATATATTTATTACTATTTACAATGACTGAATAATTAATTGTAAATGTTTCACACTTTACCATTTTATAAATACTATACAAATCTACTACCTATATAAATCATTGTTATTAGTTCCTTTCGAAAAATTAAAAAAAAAATATTTGGTTAATATGTGCAGTGAGTGAGGTAGCCGGAAACGGCGCCAAAGAATATATTTTTTGACCTTCAACAACTTCGCCACCTTCTCACATAAAAAAAGATCCACCAGGCTGTTAAGCCGATAACGATTGCCTTTCAGAGTAGCTCTGAGCATTTACCATGGATGTTGTTGTTGCTACTTTATACAAAATTATACCAATTATTACCTTATTTTCTGAAAAAAAAAAAAAAAAACAACTTTTAGTGCGTTTGAAAAGATAAAAAAAAATATGAGAGTGATATTTTTTCGATGCGCGCACACACAGACCTGATGAAGTTGGTTGCAAAGCGGCCAAGTCCATGGTATTACGATCCATTAACTACTTTTTGGCATTTACCTAAAATTGCAACTTTTTCATTCACAAACCAAGAGTACTGTCACAGGGAATAAAAATGTTAGTTATTTTTCTTTTGTTACGCTAAAGAAGTACAACTTCTTACGTGTGTACATAAGCACACGCAATTTTTTGTTCTATTAGAAATCAATATGTATAGATACAATTTCTAAATATGCTCAAGTCGAGTCAAGGTCATATTTAGTTCATAATTCGTTTTGATATAGCTTTGAACAATTTACACCTCCAAATACTCAAACGTAATTGTAGGCTCGATTCGAAATATTTTTATTTTCTTCGAAAATGTATTCAAATGTACTTTCGTTAATTCAAAAACGTAAATTTTTATTATACACATAAATGAGAATAATACTTTAAAAGAACCTTGTGTAAGAATCCTAGTCAAAAAATTACGTCCTACCCCTTTCTATTTAAATATTAAATGAATGTACGCTTTAATACAAATTAATTTCAAAACAAAACTCTCGCTCTCAAGGGTCGTAATCGGCTTAGACGGTGAATTGAAAGGAACAAATTTAATTATGCAATTATTGTCACCCATACAAATTCATTTCAAGAGTACAAAATTAGTCTCCCGTGTCGAAATGTACATTTATTTTTCGATAGGTGTAAAAAATAAATCATTTTACAAAAAATACCATAAAAATGTAAAAAAAAAGATTAGTTATTTCTCTTTGCACGCCTATGAACCTGACGGGATAGACAACCGTAACTGATGCAATTTATTTTTCTCCAATTTCAATTCATTCCAAACCTAATAGATGGTTAGCCTGTTGCCGTATACAGGGAATAAAGTTTTGTAAGATTACTGTCAGCAACTTTATTTTCACCGTTGTCGTGACAGATTTTGACAGACGTACTTAATTTCGTTTTTAAATTTTAAATCTGGAATTAAAGAACATTTTCTTATTATTTTTGTTTGGAAATTCGGATTGGAGTGAAAAGCCGGTATTCTATCCTTCACTTTATTTAAACACTGCGAGATACCCCTAGTTGGCACATAAGACCT
Source organism: Iphiclides podalirius (assembly GCA_933534255.1). NCBI lineage: Eukaryota > Metazoa > Arthropoda > Insecta > Lepidoptera > Papilionidae > Iphiclides > Iphiclides podalirius. The sequence goes on along the minus strand of OW152822.1, from coordinate 7,364,289 downwards.
CCACTTAGATTTCTACAGGTGCCACGGTCCTCTTGTTATTACACAAGTCCTCAATTTCAACACTTCTTTTGATCGATTTTTTCTCACGTTGAACTCCAAGAAAGCGATTATTCTACATTTAGACACCACCAGTAGGCTTACAGGTATCGTACCGACCTTAATGAGAGCATGGTTATGTCAAAAAACGCAAATTACATCTATTTTATGTTAGTCTTTTATCGGACTGTCGTATTACTCTGGTTGAGCTGGCTTGTTGATGGTGCATATCAATGATCTGCTCATGTCCGGTCTCTATGGGTACACGGACGACAGCACAGTTGTGGAGAGATACCAACCGAGTCTTCGGGTCAGTAGAGATCACATCCAATCTGAAAGAGAGGCCATGGTTTGAATCTTACATTGCAGGCGGTCTCTAAATGGGGCGATGCCAAACCTGTGAGATTCAACGCCTCCAAAACGCCTGTCTATTTTCCGCAAAAAGGAGCCCCTTCAATTTGGCTCCTACTTTCCAAAATGTATCCTTGGAGTATACCGACCGCCTGCAGTTGTTGCTAGTCGAAATATCCTCAAACCTCAACTTTGAGCGGTTCATTGAGTCTTAAGCCAGGGCAGGTGCAAGGAAGTTAGGTGTCCTTGCAAAGGTGCGACGGTACTTCACACCGGTACAGCTTCTCACGCTACACAAAGCTCAAGTCCGATCGTGTGTGGAGTACTGTTGCCATATCTGGGCTGGGGCTGCAAAATGCCATTTGGCTGCCTTGGACTTAATGGAGAGACGTGCGGAAAGGCTTATTGGTGACCGTAACTTGGTTAAAGCCAACCTTACTAGCCTTGAGCTCAGGCGCAGCGTAGCCAGCCTCTCGGTCTTCTACAGGATGCATTTTGGAGAGTGTGCGTTGGAGTTGCATGATTTGATTCCTTTTGCCCCCTTTCCATCATCGGACAAATAGGTGTTCGGCGAGACTCCACCCTTATGCTGTCGACGTTCCCAGAACAAGAACCAAGCGATTTGCTTCGTCATTTATCATCCGTACAACTAAGGAATTGAACATCCTGCCGGCGTCCGTTTTTCCGTCCGATTACAGGCGTCTTCAAGGCAAGAGTGAATAGGTTTTTACTGAGCTAGCGCGCTTACCATCAAAGGCTGCATCGCCACTTGCCATCAGGTGGGATGGCAGTCAAGTGCTGGCCAGTTCAAAATAAAAAAAAAAGATTCTTAAAAAAATGGTGACATATCATTGTATCTTTAAAAGGTTTTATTTTTCCTGTCAAAATATATAAATCATTTGAAATACCGCTGTAGTATATTCATCTTCCGCATTTAAAGACTTCATATTCATTCTTTTAGTTATTTTTTATTTTTAAAAAGTTTACATTAGTAATTCATAAATACATTCGCGTGGTACGGTTAACATTTTTGAAAACTAACAAAAGTTAAAACTGTTGTTCGTTATATTACATACACAACTTTTAAGTTGCGGTCCATTATACAAGCTATCAGGAAACTTTAATACTTAATTACATTAGCCTTAATGCAGACGGCGAGTACGATAAATCAGCCGCTTCAACTTTGAGTTTAATGTCGCTATTTGTATAAGTGGCAGTTTCCGGAGGTTGCAAATTAAAGTGGGATTTGTAAGGAAGATTTAACTTTAAATGTAAATTCAAAATTACACCTAGAATAATAAATACGATATTGATTTTTTTAAACATCGTCTTCTGATTTTTGTGAGATGTAATCAATGTTTAAAAATCCAACAGGGTAAGAAACTTACTTTACTATTAACCATCCATTTTCCCTATTTATAGCGGTAATTAATATAAACGACCTATGTAATAACCACCAGCCATGCTTCTTTTTTAATTTCAATTTACGTTACGACCTGGGAACCTTCAAGAAGACAGCATACACTTTCCTAAAAGGCCGGCAACGCATTTGTAAGCCATAAAAAAAAATCTATGCATAACTTTTCTTCATAAGAATTCCAAGGTGTAGTATGAATTTCAGTTTTTTCTAAATTAATTTATAAAAAAACCGCATACCATACTAATTAAGATATATAGCTATTGAAGAGCGGTGTTTTTACATAATTTTTATACCGAATTTCCAACGTTAACAAAAAAAAAAACGCCACAGCGAAACGTAGCCGGGTTCAATTAGTACCTAATTCGGTTTTTCTTCATATTTTTATCATTTGGAAATACAATATTTTTTCATCTCTGTATCAATTATTATAGATCCATAGGTTTATAATTATGTCAAAGCTGGGAAACAAACATGAAAATTAACAACTTGTTATTCACATTATTGTTAGTCACAATAAAATAAATAAAAAAATATAAAGTATATCAATTATCATTAAATTATATTGTCATACGATATTCCTACAGTTAGAAAAAAATAAATGCATTTATTAATCAAGAAATTAAAATACCTAAAAATATAACCGAGGTCAATAAATTGTTTCGTTACAATCCTGTTTTACTACGTCATATATTCGCTGTTGTAAGAAAAGCGAAGGGTGCGATGAAGCCTGTATTAGTAAACTCATCTCTGTACATCGTAAAAAGTAAGATTAAGTAAGAGATTTATGGAAGGAATGAATGAATTATGTGCGTACCACGTATTCTCTCGTTCGATTTAGATTATTTGCAGTAAATTTACACCAATGCAAAATTTCCGAACGTTATTGGTATAAAAAAAGCCAATGGTAGAATCCGACCAACATTTTCTATAAATGGAAAATGTTGGTAGGATTCTACCATTGGCTTGAGGTCTTATTATCAAAGAAATCTACTTCCACTTCCCTGCGCTAACGTTTTCAAAGAGGTAGCAACGATAGCTAAAGAAATTATCCTAGTTCCTATAGGCCTTCTCGGGCACCATTGAATTGGAATGCTAAACGGTCATTTAGTAACAGCCCAAGTCTAGGTCCCCTCTCGGGGTAGACCTCCTAAACCAGTAATAATAATAATAGACTGATGGCGTGAGCCAAGGCTGCTTCGGGAGTATTCGAGCCCAGTGGATCTGAAAAGGCCTCCTAAAGGCCAACAGTGAATCCAGATCCAGAAAAAAACGAGAAATTTTATATCAGATTAGAAAAAAAGACTTATTTAAGAATTATTGAATTTAGCGACTAGTTGATATTGCATATGTATGAAACAAAAATAGTCTAATTAATGTTAATGACCTCTTGGTACTTAATCCCTAGACATTCTGCTATTGGGTACTCTATTTTTATAAAAAGTAAATTTTATTAAAATTCGGTTTATTCTATGTGACATTGGCTATTTTAATTAACAATAGAATCCAAATTATGTAAATACAACATCATAAAATTTTGTCTCACTCAAATGAACTAATTTAAATATACGATACCAACCGTGATGTAAACGTTGTGGGTTCCTAATTATGTAAACAGCGCCAGCCCAAAGACGACGTACTCGTATACTTCATTGAATCATATTATGCTTGTATTTCAGGTATTATTTATCCTTTATACACCTCGCATTGTTGATTTAGATATATAGATATGTACCTAAAGCAACAATACGAGTTGTTGTACCTTCGGGCGTAGTTCTTTTACCTTAAATTAGTTCTAGAGTATTAACAGTAATAACTTAATGTTCATACATTGGGAATATGATAACGACAGGGTAATCGATGTGAAACAATATTAAGCTTTGTTTATTATAGCGCAGAATGATCCCCTAATTAAAATAATTCTTTGGTTATTAGTATTACTGCTTAAAGATATATAAAATGAACTATCGCACAAATCTTATTATAAAATGCTACCTTTTAAAACAAGTTATTTTATTTAAATCTGTAGAAGGTATTTGGTATAAAATAAGGGGATAGTGTTCTAACGTAACTCAAAATAAACACTAACTTTTTTGTATAAATTACTTCTTTAAAAACTCTTATACGATTACATTATGTCCACTTAAATTTGTTTAGATTCTTAAGGAAATACTAAGGAATAAAATCTTAAGGAAATGCAAAAAGAATAAAATACTTAAAGAATTAATTAGAAAAATAAAGGAACTAACACCATATTTCAGTGTTTTTTTTTTCATTGTTTTGCAAGAGACAAAAAAAATACACAGAATTTAAATGAAAAATCATAATCATCGATCTAAAATAAAAGAAACATTTAATTTATTTCAAATTTTCAGTGCTAGGCTTTGCACTTAAGGCGATGTATGCAGTAAAAATAGGTTTTTCAAAAAAATTTTTAACAAAATCTATACATTTTACAGAAGCAAAAAAAATATGTGTTAATCTTGATCTTACATTCTAATGGACCATGGTTTTCAAAACATATTCTCGATAGAAAAAAATCACGGATCTATCTCTAAACGTCAAATTCAAATAAAAAATAGATATAATAAATGAATAAATCTTAATGAAATTAATATCAGTGGTGTAGAATATATTAACAAAAAGGACTGTTGTCTTAATTTGTTGATTGAAGTAAGATATATGTAAATATTAATTAAATTCATTAAAATGAATTCGAACGCGATGGTCAAAACACCGCGCCACCGCGGCGTTGTTTCGGTTCTCTTCCAAGTCCACACGTTGATCAGAGAGCGCTGAGGCGCCTTGCTAGATGGATTATGCCGCTCATCGGCCCAGTCAGTTAACAGCTACCGATCAAGCCGAGGTCCGGCCCTCTCGGGCACCCTCGAATCGGAATGCTAAACGCGTGCTGAGTGACAGCCCAAGCCGAGGTCCCCTCTCGGGAACCCTTGAGCCTGATCACTCCATGGAGCGTCCGCCAAAGCGCCCTAAGAGCTTGGCGGCCTCCCAAACCGTAATCTCTAAAGGCCCCTAAGGCCAACAGTGGCTCCAAAAAAAAACGCTTATCGCCCGATCACCGTTACGGAATATGTTTCGTATTTATTTATTATTGAGAGTTTTAATTTTATTACACCTTCGAAAACATGAAACAAAAACATACATAATGATATATTCACATATTTCGTATTTAGAAATTATTTGTTTAGAAATAATTTTAACGGTAATACATATTAACAGTTGTTAATTCATTTATTTCAAGCATAATTTCAATGTCTTATCTCGTGATTGATTGGTCTATCAGTCCTATACATACAGTGTATAGGACCATCATTCTTTATGGATTGGGTTCAAATCCCTAAATTTGTTGTACTTATTGTTGATTTTCTTATTTGGATGTATTTCTTAATTACCATATAATTATTGTTGATTTTTAGTTTAATAAATAATTACAACGAAATATTGTTGTATTTGTTCAAAGTTGAAACAGTTGGAGCACAATCTATCAGTAAAACTAAACTAGTAAACCAAACTCTTAGTATTAAGCATTTTTAACGTCATCTATTTTTTTATTAATTTATTTAATTGTTCACCCTAAAACGAAAATTTATCTTATAAGGATGTTATCGATAATTTTAAAATTTCATTTGAGTTGAAAACGTAATATAACATAGTAAGTCTTGAACATATAAAGGATAAATTAAAAATCCTAATATATATAAAAATGGAATAAAAAAGTTGTATTCGTAATTTCTGCAAAAATTTTATGAGCCATTTCTTTAAAATCACAATATAAACCATAAAAACAAAAATAATAATAATGAGTAATTTGCCTTTATTAATTAATTTGACTTTAAGATTTATTTTTAATCATTTCCTTTTCCATTTAATTAAAAAAAAATAAACAGGATGAAGATTTTCTAAAATTGTTTTTATGCTTTCTCATACTTTATATTTGTTTGTTTATTATTTTTCCTATTATAATATAAAAGTAAAATACAATCATGGTCTATAAAAATATTATAGGGATCATCTGTGTACATTTTCGAAAGCCTTCCATGATACTATCGGTAGTATCCGCCCATCACTACACACACACTAGGTAATGAATGACTTGGCCTAGCGGCGCGTCGACGAAACTCTCGCGCTGCGCGCCGCTAAGCGGCGTTACCCCTCCTCCGCTTCCTCATACTTCACCACCCAAATAGATAAAAATTCACTGCATACAGCGCCTTAAAAGGAAACTTAGAAATGTATAGCAAAGGAAACACAAAAAGTTTTAACTTAAAAGGAAACTTAAAAAGTTATTTCACCACTGTCAGGATACGAACCTGCACCGGCCTGATGCTCTAGCCACTAAGGTAAGGTCGACATCCTCACCGGCCTGGACCAGGTTTCAGGGGAAAGAAATATTATACTTTTGGGTTTCATCTGGTGAGTGAGCAATTATTTTGTTAACATTCATAACATAAACATGATTATGAAAGTTCAGAAAATACGCTCTTAGTGTAATGAGGTCAACAGCGGCGTGTCGGCTTAGCTTTGAATGAATCACTTATGCTTAATTAAGCAACACATTTCTGAAGTTTATGAAAGTTATGAAAATTTTCATTTTAAGTTGCTTACTTTTAAATTATAAACCTATATATTATGGTTATTTTTAGTCATTCCGTATTTTAACCCCATTTCTTTTTTTATACGACAGATTGTAAATAAAGCTATTTTACGGATTTTGCTACATTTAAATATTAATATTTAAATCAACAGAATAGGCGAAGTTTATAAGTAAATAGTGTTGAGTGTTTTGGTTACCAAATGCACAAATTCAAAATATGAATGAATTGCATATGAATTCTTTCATCATCGTCATCGTCATTTTTTTAGTGAAAAATGACGATGTCGATGATGAAAGAAAAGAAGGCAAACGAGCAAGTGGGATGGTAAGCGATCACCGCTACCCATGGACAATTGCAACACGGGTTTAGTCATATCTGCGTTGCCGGCCTTTATTAATGTAGGAGTAGGCTCCCTACTTCTTGAAGGTCCCTAAGTCGTGTTGGTCCGGGAATACCGCCATTTCAGTCTGTAAGCTTCCGCTGCTGAACATAGGCCTCCTATAGCGATTTCACTTCGATCGGTCAGAAGCGATCTGCATTCAGCGAAGTCCCGCGACCTTAGTCAGGTCATCAGCCCATCTCACGAGTGGCCGCCCCACGCTCCGCTTTACGACACGTGGTCTCCTCTCCAGAACCTTGCTGCCCCATCGGCCATCAATTCTACGAGCTATGTGCCCTGTTGCCACTTCAGAATTAGAATTCCTTCGCTTGGCTCCAAACAAAAGTTCTTATCAGAGCATGGTTTTTAAAGCCTCGTGCAATGCAATTTTGTTTACAATCCGTATTATTTTTAAAAGTAGCGTAAAATTGGATTCAGAGAACACCAATAAGAACTCCTAGGCAATATTTCATCAAGACAATTTTAAGTAAGTAATAGCATTTAACTTATTTTCACACATACGGATGGAGGAAAAATAAATGTCGCGTCGCAGGTTGTAACTTTTAGAAATTTACGACTTTGAAATTTAAATCTCTTTGCACGTTTTCAACGTCTCAGACTTCAACACTTGGTAACACGAAAACTTGCTTAGTATTAACATACCAAAGAATGGAATAGCAAGATTCTCGTTTAACAATATATGTATATTAAGTTATCAGCAAAAGATGGTTTATGCACATATGTAAACGATACTAAGAATAGTATCGTTTAAATATATTCACTTTTAAGAAAAAACATGTCATTTATAAAATTTTCTTTGAAGGAAAATATATTAATTAATTTTATAAATACATCGAATGTTTTTCCAACTTAGTAGTCAAAGTATTCGAAAAATGGATACAAGTGCTTTACATTACAGAGTATATCTTGAAAGCTGAAGATCCACATTGCGAATAGAACCAGCTCTTTGATTTTCGTCAACACATTCGTATTTGAATGAGGCCTGCTGACCTACTTAAGCGTTCAATGGTGATTGGATAATAAGGAACCAAAGTCTGTTCTTTGTAGGTTTCTTCACTAATACGTATCTTTGCACGCCTCTCAACTATATCTAGAGCAGCTTGAAGAGAGATTTTCCAGAAACAGCTCAAATTCGACAATGAAACAGGCAGTATTCAATGTACGCCAGAACGCTCAATGGTTAAGGTTGTAACTAAAATGTCAATTGGCATTACAGGAACAGGGAAAAAAGTGTATTTATTATTCATAAATTTTTGTTATTGTCTATGTGTACTTTTTACCAGTACTTATAAAACCTTCCGCGAAACAGCATTTATTTCCTAATAATCATATAATTAAGCACAATCGATAGAAAGATCTTTTCTTAACCCAATAGGTGAGAGAATTCCTGTAAATAGTTACCTCACCGTCTGGTATGCACAATTATGCATTTTTTAAATAGAGTCATCCCCAAAAATGAACCAAAAAACGATAAAATTACTTATACATATAAAGGTCAACGCTGTAAACATCTGTAGTTTTGCAATAAAATCCAATTTATTTGCTGAGGCATCGGCTCTAGATTAAAAGAGTTAAAATTTTAGGTGATTTTAACACCGGGAAATCGAAAGGGGAGCATACCAAGAATACACCTCGATAACTAGGAGCCAAAATGAACAGGTATTTTTTGCGGAAAAAATGACGTCTGTGCAAAGCGAGACTGCGCTTTCCGCTAGTACTAAGATAGGACGTCGGACTGCTGTCAAACTTATATGTGAAACAATAGTTGAACGAGGAATAGCAATTTCAACTCAACATTATGCTCAGAGTCACAGTATTGGCATTATATATACATAAATATATATAGTATAAACTGAAACCTACAAAAACGGTCATAAGGGGAGCAAGTTAAACATTTGAGTATACAAAAATGTTTTGATGTTACAATCTTGAAAAATTTACAATTATGGGTTACACACGTTGAGTCCATATTTATCCCAGACCCGGAAGAATTATGTATGAGGCACACAATTTCTGGTTTCGCGTGGTAATCGAACTCACCCCCCCAGTGTCGGAATCAATAGCTTAGGGACTGCGCCATAAAGACATAAATTTAGTTTTATGTTACACATACATAAATAAAAAATTTATTGTTTATACTGTGAATTTAAAATGCATAATGGTCCATTTCCAAAGACTTTAACAGAGTTAAGGCTGTCGCCAAAGAATTTTTAAATGTTGATTTGACTGAACTAGTTTGAGGAATATTAACTATTCAGAGAGGAAATGCAGCAAGCGTCTTTGGCATAGTGCCCACGTGGGCTAGTTTTTTGTTAAGATAGGTTTTTAAGAATAAAAATAACAATTGATATTATAAAGAGGTAGAAAGAATTAGTCTAATACAAATAATAATTCATTCAATTCTTCTTATTCCTTTTCTCTTCAGAGGATTTAAAAAATTTTGCCTTTACTTTAGGATAACATTATCCTGCGTTGTAAGGACGTTTTACAAACATAAATTTCACACGGACAAACACCCAGATGCGAGACAACTGTCTGTGGGCCACATTAATAGTTGTAACGTGTGGGAATCGAACCCACGACCCCGAAGACGATACCTTGGCGACTGGGCCACAGAGTCATCTTCATCTTCATTTACAGGTCTGTACAAGTTTAAAAAAATAAAATCTATTTTAACAAGTATCCATTAAGGTGACTAATTTTTAACCGTTTGAATAAGAGTTAATCCAAAGTATCGTTAAATTATAACAAATTTTTGCCTTAATAAAACTGTCTGAAACCAAATCCATTAGAATAAATAGATGGTATCTTTCCCAAAAAGCTGACAATTGATTTTTTACATTTTCACATATTTAAATTCTATTAATATTTTTCAGCAACTATTAATGTTTGTTAGCAAAACTTAAATAACTGTATATACGTTTTTAAAAGATTGACATTCACTGACTCCATGTACCAAGTTTAACCAAGATGTTTGAGCTAGAGCTGTTTCGATAAAACACCAACAGACATTAATGAACTCCGTTTGGCAGAAGCGTTACCGTGCGAAAGGGAGTTAGCAAATAGAGCTTAACAAGAGCTTGTTATTATACTCCTCGCAGTTTATGTTACTTTTATGTTTTACTTTTTATGTTAAAGTACTTGAAATTAGAACTTTTAAACATTGTGCAGGTACTATAAATTTAAATGCTAGACACTAGCATTCACATAGACATAGAGACATAGACACAACATGCACGAGATCGTCTCAGAGTTCCGACTCTGTCGGAACTTGTTTTAAAGTCTGTGTCGATCACTCAATGAAGACGGGCGACGATCGACTTAAAGACCTCGAAGACTCTGTTGTTCATTTTGATATAGCAGCACATGTCACCACGGCTGGTGATTACTCGGCTGATGACATTTCGGTTGGAATAGTCAGTCGATCACCAGTTAATCATTATAGGAAATTGCTGGGGACGATGCCCCATTCCTGCTACATATGCCTTAAACGTGCCCCAACAATGTTGACCGTAGCGGTAGCTGCTACGCCTGTAGTGAGCCTGATCGTACAGCGATGAATTGTTCTGCGACGATCCTAAATTACCCACTCTCTGCTCAGATTTAGGGCGCCCCTCTGGATACTGGTTGTATAGGAACACATACTTCGCAGTACCGAATAGTGGTCACTGACTCTTAAGCCACAAGCCTTCTTAAAGTCATCCAGGGTAATAAGAATAAGAATTGGTGTCTGGACCGACCATTGAATTGGGTGTCCATAAGTAGTTTCGTGCGGTGACAGGGGGAATCAGTTCTGGACTGAACATGGGCGTCTCCCTTTGAGGTACAATGGTAGGTTGCAAAGGAGATGGTCATAAACTATGTGGCGATGGTCAGATTATCTGAACATAATTATAATGTCTAGCCGCCGTGATGTCCATCATGAAGTCGTTGATTTCTCAAGCGTATAATAAATCAAGACCTACTCGAAGCCGCTGCTAACGTTGCGGAATGACCAAGAAACATCGAAGGACTTTCGTTCGACCGGAAAAAGAAGCAACCTGGTTTTGAGGCACGATGACTCAACTTTGTGATAAGATAAGACGTTTAAAAAAAAGTATTTCTTCTGGTGTAACAATTGGCATCTTTAAACTTATTTTATTTCAACTATACTATTCTCTTTTAAAATTTCCTTGTAAGAAACATCGTAATATAAAGTAAATACTGTATCAACGTGTAGATAATTCAGCGATAAAAATATTCAATTTAAAACGTGCAGCACCGATGGTTGTACAAGTAGGTCTTAATAAAATAAGTCTCAAAATAATAGACAGTATGGACCGGGCTTACTCTTACATTAGGACGTGAAACTACCTAATCTGGCCCAAGAAGAGTTTAGCATTACACTTTACTTACCCTACCCCGTAGCTAACGCCAACCTTCCAATGACCCGAGCTTGCCCGAGGAAGAAGCTAGTTCAAATCACATTATTCGAAGAACCGATCCCTTGGGAAAAAAAGTTAAGTACCCAAGAGTCACTTTCGACACAAGAATGTCATTCGCCACACAAATTAAACATATAAGAGCCAGAGCCACGTTTTATTCGGGTAGGCTCTTGAAGTTAAATAATCCCTCGAGCAACATGCCCTCATGCCAAAAAAAATAGTTGTACGTTGATTTCTTGTTTTAACGTGAATATTATAAATTGTTAAATAAAAATAATTACATTTAATAGTTTCATTTAACAACATACAAGGCATTACAAAAGTTTGTGGCTTACGCTTGTATGTCCTACGCCCCATAAACCTGCATAAACATCAGAAAGTTCAAAATACGATCTTCAGCCTCGCAACTGGTGCTATGAAGTATCCGTATAACCTGCGTAGCGACTGCAGACTCTCGAAGCTATACGAACACTTTAAAGAGTTAGCCAACATAGTTATAAACCATTCCAACCATTTATCTGGTGGTAACCGCAGCTAATTACCAAACTATTAACAAATTATATTCCATTCCTGTTTATTTCTCGCCGAAATACAGTAAATCATTAGTTTGAAAAATGTATTAAGTGTCTGTATTTTAAAATCATACTTCCTCGGTTATACGTTCTATACAAGTTTGATACTTACACTCTTCTAATGTTGATACGCTACTTAATTATTATAAATTTTAATTTAATTATAATTACATATTGCAATACGAATAACTTTTTTATATGAAAAAATTGGCAAGTAAGCTGGCGGTTCAACTGATGTTAAGTGATAACCGCCACCCATTGACATTGTAACATCCGTAGGGCTGCTTTTTTTGACTGAATCAACCATTGTTGGCCTTAGGGGCCTTTACGGATCCACCGGGCTTGACGTGGCCGGGTTCAGCGCCCTACCTCGATTTATGGGTGACTAAGCTGAAGGGCTCCCGAGGAAGCCTCAGCTCGAGCCATCGCCCTACTATTCTCACCGGTTTAGGAGGCCACCAAGCTCTTAGGGCGCTTTGGCGGACGCTCCATGAAGTAGCTAGGCTCAAGGGCTCCTGAGAGTGGACCTCGGCTTGGTCTCTCACTCAATACCCGTTTAATATTCCGATTCGATTGTGCCCGCGAGGGCCGGACCTCGGCTCGATCGGTACCCAGCTATAGTCTGACTGGGAGAATTTGCGTAGGGGTGCAGATGCGATGCCACCTTATAATAAAGTAGGCCCCGGCGGCCTCAGTTATCAGAAGAAAGGCAGAAGTATAACACTTTCACTTCACGCTGGTACTTCGCCGGACGGACCCGCCGAACTCGTGCAAAAGCGAGACTGTTGCAGGGCCCTACCACAGTTAGATGTATGCGCTTCAACTACTACAGATTTTAAAATACCGGCCAAGTGCGAGTCGCACTTGCGCACGAAGGGTTCCGTCTGTTGCCGTTTTTATAGATAATCTATAAAAAAAATCATGTCTGTTGCGTTGTAACTTAGCCCCACTTAAATATTATTTATTCTGTTTTTTAGTATTTGTTATTATAGCGGCAACAGAAATACATCATCTGTGAAAATTTTAACTGTCTAACGGCTCATGAGATACAGCGGTAATACTGTCCCGTTTTACTCTTTGGGTACGGAAACCTAAAAACAGGCACCGTAACAATTTATTTCATAACGGAGTGCTTATGACACCTCTAACAGACAGATCTAACAGTTAATTTTAATATAATGACTTAAAATTATAGTTTTAAAAGTTTTAAACATAAACATGTAGCATGCATTTACATGCTACATGTTTTTATTTTTTATTTCTTTTTTATTAGATTATTAATATCGATATATTTTCTGATATCCATTTAACCTAAATATATCGTAAATTTTGCTTTTGGTAGTGTTAAATATGGTTAATGTAATGGAATAAGGGATCAGCCATTTGTTACTACAATAACCACTGCGTGAAAATTCACAGGTGTTCTGCAACTGACAAGTTACTAAGTGAAAAACTTTTTGCCTATAATATAACACTTAAATATTGTAATCCGTCGTCCTCTTTAAACAGTAAAAGTCTTTATTTAACAAGTAAATATATTTTGTGTTCAAGCGAACATATTTCGACGCACAAACAAACATTGGAACATAATACTGTACATAATATTATTAATGAAAAAGTTCCAAAACATTTTTACAAAAAAATTAAATTGAAATGTCACTTAATCGTGTTAAGTTTAGTTGAGTGCTTTAAACATAGTTTCAATAGACTCGAATGTTCACGCGTTACATTAATAAAAAAAAAATTGTGCGTCTTTTTCTCTGCCTCTCTCTTTGTTCCGTTCGTATACTTTCACTGGTAGTTAAATGATGTCATAAGTCCTAACTTAAGCTACTTTTTTTTTTGAGAAAAGAACTAGGATACAGAACAGAAATTGTGAACAAAATTCGATTCAATGATTAGTTTTACCGGCAAATGTATGTTTCCGAGTCTGAGGAAAAATTACTTAGGGCTCGCCCAAATAATCAGATATGAGCCATTGTTTTAATTTTTTTTTCGCATTTTAAGCATTAAGCATTGCACATCTATTGCTATGTTTTTTACAGCACACAAAACACTGCAAATAAAATTTTACAACGATAATTGGAAAGAGATACGTCTCCTTTGTCATTGAAATTAAGTTTTTATATTCATCTGCACTTACGATGAAACATTAAAACATGTGGAAAAATCGAGGCACAATTTTCACCGTTGCGCGTTGTGGGGAATCGAATACTTGTCTTCTGGAATCGTGCCTATATGTTTGAACCCTAAGCTAAACGGCTGACGCCGAGGTTCAGGCTAGACGCCTCGTGCGCCAGGCCACCTCAAGCCCGTCGGAACTGTAAAGGCCCCTAAGGCCAACAGTGGCTCATCCAGCCCAAAAAAAAATAAACGGCTGATTGCCATGCCGACGGAGTACGAAGGCGCGCTGTTACAGCAATGCGAATGTTACAGCAGGCCTTACCTGGAGGAAAGGGGACTCCCGGAGGAAGGGCTGTTGAAGCCAGCGCTGGCCAAGCAAGTGTGCGAAAGCGTTCCCATGGCCCTGCTGATAAGCGCCGCAGGTGAAACATCGTGCGGATTTTTGCCGGTGCGATTCCCGACATATCCCGTCCCCGTCCCCGCCCCCCACGAGAGCGGGTGTGCGTAGGCATTTACCCGACCTGAAACCCTTTAGTGTTGTAACTTTTAAAGCGTAATAATGTACGATGTCTGCCTGCCAGTTGCCATACCAAAAATCTCGCCAAACCTAGAGTCTTCTGATTTATTTATATTTACATATTCTTTGCTCAATACGAGGTGAATATTTCGTGTTTGTTCAAAATTTCATAGCAAAAATGAAAAGTAATTGTTTCATGGTTGCTTGTACAATGTTAACATGATTATTGCATTAATTGCGGGTGAATTTCGATATTTCATGAGTGACGCAATTCAGTAATAAATGAATTGTTTACGAAACCAAAGGGGAACGAGATCTTGTTAGGAAACGTGCCTTGAATGCGGTACCTCAAAAGTGTTGACTAAACATTTATTATTGACGAGATTTTGCTCCGCCGGCACGTTTCCCTAATATGTATTTTTGATGATATTCTTCTTTTTTTTTTCAATATTTCAATCGTTTCGTCGTTATTGTTCTTACTAACTTATCTAATTTTGTGTTGATGGAGATTTTTAAACCGTTTTCCAAACAGTGGAATGTGGTTCCACATTATTTTTATCCATTTGCTACGATCGACTCATTTTCGGAGGGGGGCCGTAAACTTGAAATTTTATTTTATACTGAATACATGAAATAAAGTCGCAATTACGAAAAGATATTGGCAAATGTTTTGGCCAATATTTCCGAACCATGCACTTTAGAAAAAAAGTTATGCAAACAATTATCGTAGAGAATCAAATTTCGCATCTTTTGCTTCCCATGTACTCATTTGTTAACCCTTCTGCTAACCGCTTACGATTTACGGCTCGTTTAAATGAACAGGTTTTTTTTGTCTCTTTTGTCTGGTATGAATAATAAATCAATAGCTTCTTCCCATTTTACAGCTTCGAGCATAAGTAGTGTAAGCAAAGGGATTTAATTATTTACACTTCTTGAGATACTTTTTTTCATTTTACACACAACATATAACAAAAAATGCAGAATTTAACAAAACTATGTACAATCCTAGAAAGAGTTTTCTTACAGCAAGCCCCAGAAGTCTGGAAATCATAAAAATGCTAGTTTACTAGGTACATTATTTATTTTTTATGTCATGTCAAGAAATGTAACCATTTTGAGATTAAATAAGTACAATTAGGTAACACATACAAATTTCTACAATACATTTATTCGAATAGTTGAATTAAAGTTTTAATGAGTAATAAGTTTTTGAACTTCTGACGACATTAAAACAGGGACTGCCTAACGAGCTAACATTTTGAATTGTTTATAACTCGTTTAAATAAATACAATATATATGAGCTCCAAAGGTTTTCTATTTAAATATTTGTTTGAATTTTGTTTCATACAAAAATAACGTAAACATTAAATAAGTACTTCTGTTAAACCGTAATTTTTTTGATCAATTTTAAAGGCACAATTCCTTAAGGCTTAATAATGTCACAACGGACTCGAAAACTCCCGTACAACTATTAGTAGTGCGTACAAATATTTCGTTTTAAAGTATTTAGAGATATTCACTGTGGTAGGGCCACGCAACAGTTTCTGAATGATCAAGCTCGTCCGGAGAAGTACTCAGGCCTAATAGAAAAAATATAATATAATATATATTTATTAAATTTTTTCGCCTGGTGATTGAGGTATCCGAGCCCCACTTTTGTAAAAGTTGCCAACGCATCTACAATCATTCTGGTGTTGCGAATTTTCATAGGCTGTGACAGTCACATAATAAAAAAAATTACCTAATTTGTCAACGGAGCATTTTTATTAATGCTTTCAAATTAACTGTCGGAATGTATTCATTCATTTTAAGAGACGTCCTTGTCCTTTTTTTTTACATTTTTAATGCTTACATTTATTTGCTGCAAATCCATATTGTTTAATGTATGAATACTTGACATTCACTCCACGGCGATGACGGCACTGAAATAAAAAGCCCACAAAATTTGCTATCATGGCAGATAGCAGATAGTATGTCAGTTAGGCACCGTTTGTCTACGTCAACTCTCTCGAGGCATTTATGTAAAAAAGGCTTACAGGGAGCAGTTTTTTTATATTATCTTAACCAACTTAAATTATCACAATAAGAAATCATTTTTTTTTATGTGAAAAGTTGCCAAACGAGCAGACGGTTCACCTGATGGTAAGTGAATACCGCCGCCCAATGACATCTGCTATACCCGAGGGTTACAGATGCGTTAGCGGTGTAATTGTGTATCCACAAAAAGCAATTTAACGCGGCGTACTTAAAACTTCCTCTGAAAGAAGCTGAGCGATGTTTTGGATTACCCTAATGTGGCAACGATCTTGTTTACAGGTTGCCCTAAAGTTTCAAAAATCAGAAGGGGTATGAGGCACACGGCGAGAAACAGGATTTTTGAACACAAATGCCGTGTAGGGTCTGTCCCATATTTTGATAATGACCACAATACGTAGGGGTAGAAAAAGGCATCACCGTACGCAGAAGATGCATTTCATAAGGGGTACAGAGAAGGAGGGGGTATAAACATAATTATAGGACAACCTTTTGAAAATTGGGCTACGGCTACCTCGCTAACCAGGCGAAACGCGAAAGTATTTGTCATACTCCCACTTTACGCTGGTCTTCTGGGAGGTCGTGGTACTTAACCGGATGGGCCTGCCCATTCGTGCAACAGCCGAGGGTGCTGCGTGGCCCTACCACCATAATCCTTCACTTAGAGGTAAACTGCTAGAGGGATTAGGTTTAAAAACTTAAATCAAAACAATAATTTAGCGATGGTGATAAAAATTGTGTAAATTGAAACGCACATTTATTTTGCGGTTTCTCAATATATTAAAAAAAAAAAAACAATTGTCTAAGAACGTAGGGTTCCACAGTGGACCATACTGTAAATAGTACATATGTAATAGTAAATACATAAATTTTACGTATTAGATTTTACTTCGATAAATGTCGGGGCAGCAAAACTGAAAGTATGGGACACTATACTTATGTCCTTATTTGTAGTAACATAAGGCCTGTGGAATCTCAACACAAAAAATAAATTAGAAGATTTATGTCCTCAATCTCTTATTTTGACTGATGACAAAAGGACGAGTAATTACAATTTTAAGGCGAGTGAATACAGCAAGCGTGCTGGACACCATTCATTGCGGGCAACATTTGTTAAATAACATGTTATTTAATTTATGTTCATATACATATTGTAAAGAATTTATGTTTTTAATTCTTCGCTTCACAGCCGACATACCATTTCATCGATTTATCATTGATTGATTGGTTTATTTGCATTTGAGAACTCATGCCGCGAATAAAACGCGGGTGGTGTTATTTGGCTCGAATAACTCTTGATGAAAAGCATGCAAATCTAATAGGACTGCACAAAAATAATTTGAGGAGGGAAATGAAATTGAAAGGATTCGAATATTACAAACACAGGCGTCCTTCAACTCCCAAATCAGCTAATCAAATGAAATTACAATAACTATGTAAAAGTGATATTTTATCAAGAGTTTAGATATCTTAAATATATACTCTAAATAAAAACTGTAATAAATAGGCGAAAGATATAAAACAGGAAGTATATCATTACAGTGATAATTATCTTTTTTTTTTTCGTACAAATA
The DNA here is from genome assembly GCA_933534255.1 of Iphiclides podalirius. NCBI lineage: Eukaryota > Metazoa > Arthropoda > Insecta > Lepidoptera > Papilionidae > Iphiclides > Iphiclides podalirius. Next base: position 7,346,223 of record OW152822.1, on the reverse strand, counting down.
AAATTGTTGCTGGTTGTGTTGTGGCTTAGGTTATTGTTACTTCATTTCATCATTGCTGAAAGCTGTTGAGCTTACGTATCTTAAGAGATTTTGTGACTTCCATTCTGTGAAGTACTTGCTCACAAAATAAACCGTTGTAGGCTGCAGTTCTTACAAATAGTCGTGATAAGTAGTATTAATTTAATCAATGAAGTTATCATGAAGTTTTCATTCATTGACGACGACCCGAATAGCGTGGGGAGTATTGCAGCTGCCTCTTGCGCCAGAGGGTGTGGGTTCGATCCCTACTACTGGAATAACATTGTGCGATATAATAAATAATAAAAAATATAGTGTTTTTCCAGTGTTATATATTTATAATAAGTATTTATTTACATAAGAAAAGTATTTTTAATTATGATTATCAGTTTTCTAGTATCCATTGTAAAAGCGTTGCTTACTTGTGGACTAGAGAACGTTGTGTAAAACTGTATCCGCAAATATTCATATTTATTATATTTATATTTATATACGTTTAATCTGTAAACTTAAGGGAGTATTTATTTAATAACCATGCACAAAATAAAACGCAAATTAGCACCTATTCCCATAATTTCTATTAACACACTACACTACCACTATACACGTTTTTTGCTTATTTTAATTTTATATTACGTTACGATATTTGCATAATTTCAATTGAACGGCTTTACAGTTTAAATTGTGTGGTTAAAATTGCCTTAACCTTTTATGAACAGTTTAAAGCGCCTTAATCCTGTTAATCTAACAAACAGTTTCATGTTTATGCCTCGTAATGGTGTCTGAATTTGTCCATGAAATGTTATGTTCTTAAATTTGAATATAACCGCAGTTGATGAAATTCATCTATCTTTAAATCAAAATACCGTCAATGCTTCTGTAATGTCACTGAAAAAATTATGCCGATCCGTTCCTCCACTCAAGGCGCATAAAGATAGATAAAGTCAGTAATACTTTTACCATGAAGACAAATTAAAAAGAACGGTTTGGAATTTCACACTTTATTAATTCTAATAGATCAATAAGTAGGAAATGTAAAACATATAAATAAAAAGCTCAAAATAAAACCTATTGAAAGTATGACCTTCATATTTCTTCCTTGCTTATAAGTAAGTATTCTTTGTATATTCCTACCACCCAAAACAGATATTTGTACATAATATAAATACTCCTTTATTTTGGGTAAAATATCGTCATATGCAAAATGTTAAATCCGTATGGCGGAGACTGACGCAATAGACATTTGATGGATTTATTGAGGCGAAATACGTTTTACTGGTAAATTTTAATTAAAAGTAGCAGTTTCTCTATTTCGCTAAACCACAAATACACTAAACGCACTAAGCATCTGATGTTAAAGCTATTTCAGCTTGTGGGATGTATAATTGTTATTGTTTTTGAAAACAATTGTTTTTGTGTGTTTACCATATGTCAATGTTATATACAGCGTGTCTTTACCATCGCGACAATAAATGAACATACGTCTAACGCTACTTACTAATAATCATAAAAAAATTTACCGTTAAAAAAATCCATAATTAAAAAAAATATTTTTCAAACAAACTAATTAAGTAAAAAAAAAAACAAAATTTGTAACATCCTATACAACTACATCTGACTGATTCATACATTCAGAGACTTTTTCATTCGTTGACACAGAGCCTCTAATTCTAACAGTATGTTTTGTCTCTTTTAAATTCATTCAACCAAAACAATGCTTTGTGACCTTTACAAATGAACTTCTGCAAACCCGTGGGTTCTGGCTAGCCCACCGGTTTTGCGTCCGATGAAGCTTTAATAATCTCGGGACTGAAAGCAAAAACATCAGTTAATACAAGATACAAGAATGAACTTTACATTAAAGTTTTATACGTAGGGGTGCTCTAAAATTCTTTGTCTTGGAAAATTTGGAAAAAAAAAAACGCATCTGCAGCCCTACGGGTAATGTAAACCAAAACCTGGCTTGTCATCTTCAAACACACAAAAAAAACCACTAAACATTAAATTAAAGCATACAAGACACACCTTTAATAAACCGGAAGTGCACCGTTGCAGGTTATACAATTAGAACTCGTTTCCAAATATATGAGATGAAAGGAAGTGAGTGGATTGCTAGCATTTTGGTTGTGTAGCATAGTGTCTATTAAATCTCAAAATTCTATCTATCTACGTCTAGACGATAGATGTTTAGCAATACTTAGGGCCATCTAAGCAATTTTTTTTTATGTAGCCGAAAGGATTAAATTTAGCAAAAACTTTTATCCTTTTGACGAATGCTAACAGCCATATTTTCATTTTAATCCTCTTCTAAAAGTTTCTTCAATTTCATCCGTCGGAGACTGCTTACACAAATAGTAACTTTAAAGTAAATTCATTAAACTTAGTTCATTAAGGAGGCGAACATAATAACACACTGTCACATTGTCAGTATTAAGGCTAATATTATTAAGTATTAAACGAAAAAACTTGAATAACAAAATAGTAGTAATACAAGTAGCTTATGTAAAAATTTGTACACAATTATTTCAATTCATTTTACACTTGTTTATTTAAAGAAAGGGCATTACAAAGAAGGGTAAATTGAACCTGTCTAAAAATAAATAATTTAAAACACATATTTGCATTTGCAACATATATTATACAATTACTTATCAATAACCTCCGCTTTCGTAATTGTTCAAAACTTTTTATTAAAATTAAATAAAACAGTACAATATTGAGATTTAAAACAGGTTGCTTTGTACACTATGATTCTGTTCGGTTTGGCATTAACACGACAAAGTTATGAGAACTTTACATACATTCATCGTTAATTGCATTTTTGTAGTCTTATCTCAAGAGAGTTAGCACGTAATACTTACTAACCGACTGCCAAAAATGAGGAGGTTCTCAATTCTACTGTATTTTTTTTTTGTTCTTTACCTTAGAACTTTCGACTGAGTGAGCCGATTTTTGGTGATTCTTTTGTGTCCCAGGGTAAGAGGTGTAGATACCATAAACAAGGATGCAAGGGCGACAGTAATTATTTCGTCTGTTCTTACATATGCTTGCAATAAATTCAACTGACACATGTTTTCCCATTGCTCCACGGTCATAGTTCAAAAATTGTGTGAACATTTAATAGTGTAAAGTATTCCTAATTCCATCTGTCGTGACTTTTGTTGCCTTTGTTCTTATAGCACGTATCAAAAGGTCTTTTACTCGCCGTTGCAAGGATAATTTTATTCGTAAAATGCGAGATTTCTTCAGCATTCAAACCACAATTTATCTCCACGCTCAGGGTTTACTGGGAGAGAATGCCAAAAAGCATTAAATTGGCCCTTTGTAATCCTTGATTAAGGTAATTGCAATAAAGTATAAAGTAACAAATACATGTATAAATATTTTGTGTAATCGTTGAGACTTCACCGTTCCTTAATCTCATATCGTTCTATTTATTCTATTACCCTTAACTTATTTTCAATTTATCTCAAGGTGTCACATTAATTTAAGAAGAAGTGTTGGTGAAGTAAACTTATCAACACTCACCATATTATATTTCATTTATTGTACGTAAATTGTTGCATTTAATGCATGGATGAAAACAATATAACTACTGCTGTTTTACAATCCGCATATCACGATATATACAAAGGTAATTGCGTATATAAACTTAAAGCGCCCGCCTAATATTTTCAGTTCGCGAGAGGGGCAATAAAAGAAGCTTGTAAAACAACAACAATCAACCACTCGCTTCAGAAAGCAGTACAATTCCTGTTTTATATTCCAACAATTTGTATCGTGGTAGTATAAAAATTTTAAAAATAAATTTTCTTTATGAAAAAGTATCATTAATGTAATGTATTTTCTGTACCGGTGACACGTAGAACGTTATATTTATTTGTGTATACAAGTACCTACTTTTAACATCAAAGCTACATACGAACAGTTGTTGAATGAACAGAATTAAAAACATTTTTGAAAACACCGTTTTCAACTTTAATATTTCACCTTAAAGGTATAGTAACAAAGTGCTTATGTTAATGTGTGAATTATAAACCTACATAGAAGATTATGAATACTGTATTGATTTGAAAACATTTATGCGATAATGGCCTGTACAGCCAGGTATGGTAATAATGTGCTTAATTTATTGTATGAACTCCAAAAATTTTGTTCCAGATGATTATTGCTCTTAAAACATCGAGGAATCACACTATTTTTTTAATAGAAAAAATAATTTCCCTTCTCAGATGCAAGATCATATTTAATTTTATGTAGCATAAATTCATTCCAGATTGCTGCTTTAATTTATTATATTCCACATTGCATATTATGCAATGTGGGACATAATATATACATTATAATCTGTAAGCATTAGATCCGAATATATATAAGACTCATTTCATTGCCTTAATAGATTATAAAATCTTTATAAATCTATTATATTCGATACGTTTGTGTCCTTTCGTTCGCACAAGAAAATGTATGTATCTGTATATTATTGGTATATTTTATTCAAAACAATTGATATCGAGAAATGAAGTTACAGCTTAGGTATATATATATATATATATCTATATGGGTCTAGAGGCCTTCTCTTCTGTACAGAGGGTATTAGGGTATAATCCACCACGCGGCTCCACTGCGGATTAGCGGACTTCAAAAATCTTCGAATATTTTTTTTGTTCTTATTTCGTAAATAGGTGCAGGTTTCCTTACGATTTTTTTCCTTCACCGCTGATCATGTGATAAGTCAGTACTTAAAATTAACAATGTCATTCGTGCCGGCACCGGGCGTCGATCTCAGGTTGTTGGAGTATATTGACGTAAAAGCGAGGACCTGGACAATGACCTATCACGCCTCATATAGAGAAATATGTTAAACGTATAACTTGTATCATCTGAAAGTAAAGTGAAAGTTTTCACAGATATAGTGAGTGACCTTGTGTTAAGTTTTCTTAGCGAGTGCTCCCAGTGCCCTCTCTAGAATCCGTAACTGCATGGCAGTAGCCTTGATTATACCCTACATGTTGTCAAGCAAGAGATATACAGGTAAGTAAACTCTTGTTATCCTGCGTGCTTATTCAATACATGTGTAGATTTAAGCAACCTCACTTGTAACGTAGGTGATTTTGCACACTTAAAGTGTATGTATATCATTAGAATATTTGATTAACAGAACTAATATTGTGTACATCGGTACTAGCATCGGCTAAAATTGTAATTAACATGCACCTGTTTTGTTTATCAATTTTGACATTGCTTAAACATAATAAAATGTTATATACACATTTATTTAGTATAACTTTACAACTATCACAATGGAAAAATCGAATGTAATGTAGCATTATAATACTCAATCATCGAATTAGAATAATTTATACCTTTATTATATAAACTAAGTGAACATACTAAGTAATAAATATTACGTGCCTCGCTCATATTATAAATTCTTCAGGTGGAAACTAAAATTGTATAATATCGAGTATCTAAATGTAGTACCTCCATTATTTTCCTTCCAGAAATTAAGTTAAGTGGTGGCCCTATAGGGCTTAAAATAAGTGGCTCTGGTAGCAGTTCTATCGAAGCGAGAGCGACGTGTCAGTCTAATCTCGTTGGTCAGTATCATCCGTCAAGATACACTCCAGCAAGTTTAAAGTGAATAGATCGTTTGCAGTATTATTGTAACTGTGCACATAATTTTTTGCACATAGTATGCACATAATTCCTAATAATCAATTTTAACTAAAAGTGCAGATTCACATGACTTTTCTTAGTCCACTCAAATTGGTTATACTAATAAAAAGTTATCAATATATGCATACTTTAAATTAATGACTCCATCGCTATTTTCTGTGGTCTTTCCAAGACTTTGTTTGACTTGCAGATCTCTAAAACTTTTTATAACTTAAATTATATAACTTACGTAAATCAAATTGACAGTTTTCTTGACCTGATTTTGCTTCATCTTATCTAACGTATATAGAACTGGAAGTAACCTTAATAGAGCTTTGTAATCTTGCTCCTTATAACGAAAGGACATCCTTCAGGGATTAATTCTGGGATTAATTCTTGTCATAGATCTTCTTTATGACTTTTTCTGCAGGAGGGAAGTAATTGGGTTCAACTTTTTCTGAATTACAATTTTGTGCCTTAAAAAGAGAAAATAATGTACGTGTATAACTTCAGAGTTTTAGCTGGACATGGCCAATTTTGTGAAACTATTTGAGATTTTGCCTCTTCTTAAGGGTTAGTTGAATTAAAAACCTTAACTTTGTTATTGATGAAATAATATGCAAACGAAATTAGTAAGCCTTCATAACAATGTATAAGAAATTATATCAATAAATTCTCTTCTCTTTTGTAAGCTAAAGTGGCAATGGGCAGGCCACATCGCTAGAAGAACTGACACCGATGGGGAAAAAAGTTCACTAGTGGCGACCACGAACTGAAAGACGTAGGCGTTGGAAGGCGTCCCTCTGAATGGACCAACGATATCGTAAGAGTTACGGGCAACCGGTCGTTTGTTGTTTGTTGTTGCGTTCTAAAGGGGAAACCTATGTTCAACAGTGGATTTCTTACGGCTGATGATGATGATGCGCAGTGTGGTCTTGGCCATGCCTTCTTTAAATCACTTAGACGCTCCAACAAAACTCTGTTTTGCAATTGACGCATCATCATCACAGCAGATCCCGTGAGTTTTAGATTTATTACAGACATTCCCTTTGATTGCCTCCCTATGTACCATTATATGGTGGGGTAGTTGTACTCGTACTTTAGTCTGCAAAGATTGATTTTCTGGATGGTACTCTTTTTTATGTGCGAAAGTGTCAAGCTAAATAGGGGTTCACTCGATATTAAGTGATAACTGCCCACCCATGGACATTTGCAAGACCAGTAGGGTAGCAGATGCATTCCCACTTTTTAATAAAGTGGGCCCCGGCTACCACACTCACCAAATGAAACTTAGATGTATGACACTTATACTTCACGCCAGTCTTCTGTGAGGTCGTGGTGACACTTACACGGACGGTTGTACCTGCCTGGTTGTACCTTTAAATTTATTTGTTTTTCCCTTCCAGGTTTTTTTTCCAAAATTATATTTATCTAATCAATTATATATTAAATGAATGACCAAGATATTATTCAAAATAATAAGAAACGTGAACATTGTGTTAGAGGTAACCTTCTTTTTGTCGCAGAAATTTATATTGTATCGGGGATTACGTTATTATTGCTCCTTGTATTCATCTTTATCCAATAGCTCATTCATCTCAAGGGACTTATATACATTTCGTTCTATGAGGAAATAAAGTATTTTTCTTAATAGTCATAAATAAAAAGTATTTTATTCAATTACTATTACAGGTAAATTTGTTGAAAAAACTTTATGAGAAAAATAACTTTGAATGTTCAAATGCAAAATAAAATTTAACTTTTTTCTAGAGACATTGCGAAGTGAGACGAAAATTTCAATCCGATTTTAAATCATCGTTCTAATTAACTTCTCAGCCCTTGAAAATTTATTTCTACTTCGTTAAACAATTTCAGACACAAGATCACTGTAGTGAACATAACGTCAAGACATAAATAACAGTTTGATTTAAGTTTCATAAATAACATTTCAAGAAATCATAATGTGGTATTTTACAATGATAACAAAAATTTGGCCTAATTATATACAATAGGGTTCCATCCCCGATTGGTGTCATAATAGGGTGGATATAAAGAAATATAGTGGATCTAAATAAATAGAGTAGATCAATGAAAAGTAGTAAAAATATTTGTATGTTTATAATCGTTCTTATAATATCATATTTCAAGATTATTCTTACAACATTTAAAAAGAAAAATATACAGCATCTTCGTTATTAGATATAAATTTCTGTTTACAAAGTTTCTTAACTTCGTTGAAGGAAACTGTTATGTTATCCTTTACATCTTTATAGACACATCAATATTACCTAATCAAAGATATGAATTGTGTTAATCGTTTGACTGATTGGATTTTTTTTTGGAAAACTTAATACTTCCATTGTCGGTTTTATTTTTGTCAGCCATAGTACGTGTTTTGTTCCTTTCCAATAGTTCATATCATACCAACAGCGCCGTTTGACCGGATATTAAATTAAATGATCTGTTTTATCGGTAAATCTGTTTGCTAGGATACTTTTATTGACTTTCCCATTCATCCGATATCATTAAGATGCAGTGAAGCGTAGTCGGGTTGACCTACTAGATACATAAAATCTTTTGTTACTTTACCATTCGACAAATATATTTAAAACCACAATAAGTAGAGAAAAATAGACTATTCCCGTTTGAAATTAGTATTAGTATTAGTAGTGCAACTGATTAATGAGTCGTAATGTAAGCAATGATTTCAAAGTGAAAACCATTTCAATTTGAAAAAACTATGCAATATTCTTAAACCATCATCAATAAAGCAACGTATGGGTAGGTAAGTCCGGGTTAGTACCACGACCTCAAAGAAGAGCGGTCTGAAATAGAAGTATTATATATCTTTGTTTCGTCTGGTGATTGAGGTACCCGGGCACACTTTCTTAAAAGATTGCAAAGCATCTGCAACCCTAAGGGTCTTTTAAATGTCAATGGGAGGCGATCATCCCTTAAAATCATATAAAGAGCTAGCTCGTTTTCTGTTACTATTTGTCTGGGCCTCTTAGTTCTAAATAAATAAATAACTGTAGTTTTTTATTTTATACAATCAATCTTCAATACCGTCAAGAAAAAAAGTAAGTCAAGTAGTAGGTTAGTACAATACCAGACACAATGTAGAATTTTTTCTTTTTGCGAATTGCCCAATGCTTAACTACTATGTTATATCGTTTATACGTATAGTGTCTATCTTAAAAATTAAACCACATAAAATACATATTTGCAGACACCAACATGTTCGTTTACTTTTCTATAGCCTTCAGTGCCGTTGTAGTAAAGTAGGGGCAAATAGGTGATTGATCTTTCACCACCAGCTTTTTGGTTCTTCATCGATTAATGTAGACCTTTCCTAGTATATACCATATCACACCATTTTGCACATGTAGTGTATAGTTGCTGACAACTAGCACATGTAGTTGCTGACATCAATTTTACGCAAGTCGCCAATCCATCTGACCTGAATGCATGCTACGGTAAGTTTGCCTAAGCTTGAACTAAGAATAAATGTGGGCTCAGTTTCATTTTCTTTTTTTCCATCCCACGAACATTTTGACCGTCTTTCGTAATTTATCAATTGATTATATGACAATTTTTATTACTATGACTCCACTGTCTGTCGGTCTGTGTGTCTGTATGTCTGCCTGTCACCAGACTGTATTTCATGAACAGACTGTATTCATAGACAGTTGAAATTTTCACAGATGATGTATTAGCGTTGCCGCTATAACAACAAACATAAAAAACTGCAGCGTTAACTAATTCTAAACAAAAAACATAAATCAAGTTTCGATTAAATATATAGGCCTTCAATTTAAAAAAAATCAATGTAGGAATTTTATAGGATAAAATTTATATTAACTACCATTTTTTTATGTGAAAAGTTGCCAAACGAGCAGACGCTTCACCTGATGTTAAGTGAATTTACACGGACGATTCTGCCCATTTGTGCAACAGCAGCAACTTAACAATGCAACAACAGCAACTTAGCAACTTAATTCTGATGCCAATTGAACGGCTTATGTAACGCCAGTGTTATTTTAACTCTTTAATGATCCAGACCAGAAAATTTAACAAAAGCAATTCAAATACGCAAATGGGAATCAGAATTTCCAATGCAAATAGCAATGTGCAGAAACGTTCTACATAATACCTGAAGCTGCTACTCGGATTCACTAGGATAGACGTCGCCTTTAAGCTGGTTCCGTGTTTACATAATTAAGACCCACGTCTTCGGCATAGACGCTTGTAGTTGTTCAAAGCAGTTCATTTGAGAGCAACCATTTGTTAGGAAGCATAGTATTTACATTGCAAATTAACAGTGCGATGGATAGATAGCTCTCAGACATAAATCATGTTATATGTTTCATTGAATATAGAATCCTGATGAAATTCCGAAAAAAGGTAAATATTTTATTTTACGTGAACACCATATGTTTTTTGTTTCTTAATTTATTTTTATTTTATTTTTCTATCCTTATTACATTACTATCTCTGCCGTCTTTATCTGTGTGCCTCTTTTGACAGATGCCAGCTGTAAATAATTTTATCTTTCACTAGCCACTCTTCCACTCTTGTCTACGCATCTTGTAACGTTTTATAAATGAGTGTGTAGTTAATGATGGGAAGATTTAATAAAAGATTTATTGGCAGTTAAGATGTTGTATTTATCCCTTCAGTTTAAAGTTACAATCCCTGGACTAGCTCAGATACAATATATTTTAAATTATAATAATAATAATGAGTTGGGCGCCTTGTCTGTTAGGAACAGACTGTTGTAATAATTACAATTAAGTATCTCAGGGATTCGTGAGTACATAGGACCTACACATTACTTTGTTCGACCATAAAAGGTTAAATAATTAAATTAATTTGAGATGGTAAAACTTATGCAATTCAATTTAAATACTAAGTCCAATCAGGTAGTTATTTTAAATCTATGTCACCGCAGTCACCTGCCCTGTGTGCACAGGTCAGCGTTGAGCTCAGAACCAGCAGAGAAAATCAGGCCAAGTGTAGTGTGTACAGCCACACTGTTGGGGGGTATATAGGAGACCTCCTGCCAACAAACACTACATTGTAGAACAACAAAGGCAGGGATATGAATCTACCTACACTTATAAAGATGTAAAATACTTACCAACTGGAGGTAAAAAACAATATTTAATCGAGCAGCAGCTCAGACCAGCTTGCCAGCCACCTATGCCTTCAGCATACACCTGTGGTATTCGAAAAACCATACTTAGAAACATGAGACAATAAATTCTCAACCTACCTTCATGTGAGATTTCTAAATACATTCACAATGCAAGTCTTTTACAATTTTAGTAGGAAAATAACAAAGGATCTTACCACGAGGGATAACAAATCCAGCAAAGAGTTCTCAGACAGGAATCACTCAGATAATACGACCAGGAATGTGTTCTGATTTCAACCTCTAGCCATGCACTGTAAAAAAGCGAATTGATAAGAAAGCGAATTGATAAGAAAACGAAATACGTAAACAAAACAACCACTGGCATGAACGAAACCAAGCAATTACTTACCGATCGAAGATAATTTATCCACAAAAACTAATTTATCCAATGTCAATTCGAACCGGCGGCAATCTCAAATGACATGAACGACAAAATGAAGTTAACTTTTACATTCGTCCTTTCGAACAGGCAACGGTTCATATGACATGCAGTCTAGTCTTTAGAAAAACGATAATTTAGACAAAGTGATGAAATCACACGTTACAATCTTCAGTAAGAGTTTTGATTTCGTAAAGCCATCTTCTGAATGGCAGGTCTCTTTGCCTTTATATGTAGGCCAGGACATTAGTGATTTTGACCATTTTCTTTTTCTTTATATGGCCTGACCATTTCATTTTAAGTTCTCGTATGGTTTATTTATTTTTACATAACTTTTTTTCTATTTAGTTTCTTCATAGCTTTGTTTCAGGTTACGAGTACGTACCGTTTGATAGAATTACGTGTATATACAAAAAATATGAAATTCATATTATCTCGTAATCATATGTTATTATAATAACATTGTTGTATTAAGTATATTGCTTCTAAATTTTTCATAGCGACTTCAATTTGGTTATAATAATAAAACTTCTCTAGCATTTAGCAAAATGATTGTAGCCTTTTAAAGAAAACGGAAATAAATTGTAGACTACAAGCCTTTGCTAAGTAGATACATGGTCATACTTGCATATTAAAGTTTCTTCATAGCTTTGTTTCAGGTTACGAGTACGTACCGTTTTGACAGTTGAAGTAGACTTCTAAAAAACATTCTCAGCTTTAGCATTGTAGCCTTTAAAGAAAACGGAAATAAATTGTAGAGAAAACGCCACTTGGTTGAAGTAGACTGACATGACATATTGTATCCCATATGTCATGATAGTTTGCTACGAGGACCATTTATTTCACTTCAGTATCGTTACCCCATAATGTAAATACGACATAAATCTAAGATTACAATATAAGTCTATATTGAATTTTATTGTATCCTATGTTATTCATATTACAAAAATTAAGTTTAAAAACATTTAATAAAGGCATTAAATGTTGCTAAAAATAACATTTAACAGAACTAAACAAATTAACCGTTAAAATTAGAGCAGCATTCGTTTTAGGACAACTTCATTGTTTAGTTAAAACTTAATAAATCAGTAATAACTGATATTTACACTTACGTTACGTTACACTTACGTTACATTCTACACACTATAATACGCATGCATTTCTTTTTAGATATAAAGTCCACATGAAACAACTAAAGATCGTACAAAATAAATTCTCTCTTCACTCGGCAACCGACGACTTTGGTATCAGAGAAACGCAACCATCCGACAACGCTATACACAAACGTAGTTCCAACGTAGTGTAGTGTGTGTATAAACCTGTTCATCCATCTAAGATCACGGTGAAACACAACGACTACACAAGGTACAAACGGACTCCTGAACGATTCTTACCGACCTGTCGCAAGCTCCGATTGCCCGTGGCTAACAATTTCTGCCCTACCCAACGTGGACAGACGTATCCAGTTTATGAATGTGAGTCGGTCTGTTATCCAAGGTCAGTGTTCAATGAAGCTTTCATAGTCTAAAGACTGAAGGCGACAACAAGAATCACTAAAAATACATTTGATAATTTTTTAATTATTAGTTTGATGTGTGAAGGTGGTATTGTGGTTTGAGTTGGTGGTTCACCTTATGTTAAGTGATTTCCTTACTTCTAGGTCGTGGTACTTCCTTGACGTGGCGGAGGGGCTTGGTCACCCATTGCGAAGCTAAGAGGAACCCACATTGGGCCGGCCTGTGGTGTAAGGCCGGCCCAAGAGGTCCGCTCTGGAAGCGTACTGGAGAGTGCAGGGGACAGATGAAGCCTCTCTCCCTGTCTTCTGCTACCGAGGAGGAATCGCGGAGGAACAGGAGTGTCGGTATTGCTTTGCCCGCTCTCCCAATCCTCCGCGACTCGGCTGGGCTGCACCGCTGATGCAGTGGTGGTGGGGCCGCGAGGGGAGAGGAGTGTCGGTATTGCGATGCGCCGTTTTCCCTACCCTACCCTCCGCGGCCGATACCGTGGTGAGCGGCGGAGCCACAGACCAGGTCCGCCGCTGGGGGCTGGGGCTGGGCTCGCTGCCTATTAGTACTGACTTTCCTGGCTCCCATGGCCCCGGTCAGCGAACTTGGGGGAGTTCGTTGGCCTTGTAAATGGGGCCGGGTAGGAAGGCGCGCTGAATGTTCCAGCGCACCTTACCTGGAGGAGAGGGGAGTTGCTCCCCGGGAGGGGGCGGCTAGCGCTTGCAGGGCCGCGGAAGTGTGCGGAAGCGTTTGCGTGACCCTGCCGATATGCGCCTAGGTGGAACATCGTGATAGGCATTTCCATTGTGAACAAAAAAAACAAAGGTAGTGGTACTTCCCCGGACGGACCTGGCCACTCGTGCAGCAGCGATGTTAGTTTTGTCTAATTAAAGTTTCAGAATTTGTAATTGGTACTTTATAGTCACATATGTACAAAACCAAACACAAATTGGAAAGTGAAATGTCTGGTTCTTCATGATTATGAAGAATCAGAATCATTATCTTCAGAACTCATAAAAAAAAAAAAAAAAAAAAAAATTATTATGCTTATATTATGCATTTCACAATTTTTATAAACATAATCGCCAATTTATAAAAACTTAATAGTTCCTTAAGCATTAATAGCCATAGTACAGGATTTGATACACTTTAGTCTTAATTAAACCATGTTTGCACAACAAGCTAGGCAACACAATCCATTCAATCGAAAAAAAAACTTTTCAAAAATTTGCCAATATAGTGTAAAAAGACTAGTCCTATACACGACGTGTTGGCCGTGTGGTATCCGGATAAGAATAAGCCACCCCATCACATCCCGTGGGTGTTGTAAGAGACGACTAAGGGATAAGCCACAAACATCCGGTGGCCTCCGATAGATGGCGGGCTAACCATCTCAATTCTCCAGACTCAAATATTCAGGCCAATAACGGGCAGCAGCGTTAAAGGTGACGTTTCTGGAAGAACTGCGGTTGCCAACCCGCTTTCCAAGCGTGGCAACTATAGCAAAAACCCCTCACGTATGGAAATCCAAGATGTGCGGCCCCTAGTCCCCGGGGGCCCTGCTATTCCTGGCTATGGTAGCGGTCATGGTAACGGCAGGGCAGGAACTACTAAGAATCCCGGTTAGGATTCGGCTACCAACGATGGTGACTGGACCTGGCAACATACAACGCGAGAACATTGAGGACTGACGATAAGATAACAGAGCTGGAAGAAGAGGTTAGCGGGCTGCGTTGGGATATAATAGGATTATCTGAAGTCCGAGGACAGGGGGACGACACGATATACCTTGAATCCGGCAACCTGTTTTACCAAAGGGAGGGCGACCAACTGTTCCAAGGAGGTGTCGGATTAACGTCTACAAGTCTCTCGTTAACAACATTGTTAAAATCGAGGTCGTGTCGTCAAGGGTGGCATGTATATTATTACAATACAACACACGTATGATCATTACATAACGCATATAAAATGTTTGAATGATAGATTTTAATTCATTGTACCTCCAATGCAACCCCAATATCAAAGACCCCGGATATTATATATAAATACATCGTAATAAAAATAATTATGATCGCAATGTTTGATAGGTGGGGCGGATTAATTAATACATTCTCCTGATCGCCAACCTAAATGGATGAGGATAAACAGATGGCTCATAAATTATTTAATATCTTTACCCGTAAGCCATTAATTTCACCTCGTGTATGTGATTTTAATAATTTTCGTTTTGATTTAAATATTTTCAGAACCTTTTCTTTAGACACGTGTTTAAAATTTTTCTAATTGATTTAGAATTAATTAATTTATATTGTTTTAAAACAAATTGTAACTAGTTGTTAAAATATTTTTATTTTAAAATGAGAATTAAAGGAATTCATTCAAACAATAATAAATGTGATTTTTAGGAACTACACCGCTATTTAAAAAATTATTTGTGTAACTCAATTTCATACACATGTGATGCCTAATGTTTATAAGTAAGATCGCATTGGCAACAAAAATCTGGTGCAAAACTACGATGATTAAAATACCGTGAAGATGTTCAAAACACAGCTAACAAAAGCTCAACCATCAAAGAATTACCATGAACGTAATTGCCCTATTATTTTATTTTATTTTTATTTACAGGTATGATGCCGATTTAAATAGATTATTAAATGGTTTTCGTTTTTCTCGTCATGCTCTATTCATCTGATTCATGACAAGGCACACCCACATTCAAAATATGCATTAAGGCCCATTTACACGATGCCATTTTGTTGAACATACAAGAGCAATAATTGAATGCAATAAATTGCGCGCAATAATTGTTTAGACAATTTCTTGTTTAGACCATGCAACTCATTTATTGCTTCAATTTAATTGTATACAACAGGCAAGAAACTGGCACCGTGTAAATGGGCCTTTACACTATTAAAAAATCAGTGTACGTTTTTATTTTTGACTAGCTGTGCCCGCGACTTCGTACGCGTGGAATTTAAAATAAAAAAATAATCTAAAATAAATGTAGCCTAATTTACTCCTTATTAAATCGGCTATCTGTCAGTGAAAATCCCGTCCAAATCGGTCCAGCTCTTTCAGAGATTAGCCGAAACAAACAGATAGACAGACAGACAGACAAAAATTGAGAAAAATTTTATTAAAAGATTTTTCATTCCGGCTCGCAGCAGTCGAGACGAACGCACGCCTTGGCACGCGCTCTCTCTACTATTGTTACTCCCCACCCCTGTCCGCTTCCGCGTGCCGACTCGCTCGCCGCGGACGCTCAGTCGTCGCGCACCGCGCGCCGCGTTCGCTCGTAATTTTTATTACGAGTGGGCACCCCGCTCGCAAGTCGAGTTGCGAGGTGCAGTTTTGACTGCGCCGACCAACGCGCTTAGCAGCGGTTCTGTTTAACGTCTTAGGGCTAGTGGATACCTAACGGTGATAACGAAGCTAGCCAAGGCTTGCCCCGATCGCCTTGCGGTTCTCTTCTGAGAACCGCGAATTTTCGGAAGGGACCACCATCACTGGCCTTGGGTGTAGTCCCTAGTCAGCGGTGGTCCACGTTTGGCCTTTTAGCGCCCTCGGGTAGTTTTAATTAGCTATAAGTACACACCCGCGTGCACAATAAGATCGGCACAAGGACGCACTAGGGCCACACAAATTAGGCACTCATCCTCCCTGCCTATACCCGGCAGGGAGGGATACGGGCACACACCCCGGCATCCCACCGGGCTAAACTGCATTTAATAGATTAACGTCCCAGTCGAGATGGCCCACCCGGAGGGAATGCTCGACTTCCTAATGGATAAATATCCGGAGTTATATAGAAAAGTCGTCGAGGAAGTGACGAATTCGTCAAGACCCTCCTCAAGGGCATCATCCTCCGGAAGCGCCGAAGCGAACTCCTCCTCCTCGCAAGAGGAAATGGAGCTCGATTCGCCGCTCTCCCCCGACGCCGATGAAGGCGGCTTGTTCACCCAAGTGGTGAACAAGAAAAAGCGCAAAAAGCGCTCTTCGCAGCCGTCATCAGCGGCCCCGTCCCCCGTTCCGCCAGTCAAGGCGCCAAGGCCGACCGAATCGGCCACAGCCGGGCCCTCGAGGCCCACTCCCCCGACACCACCGCCTTCAGCGAAACCAACCCCGGTTGCTTCGCAACC
Organism: Iphiclides podalirius; assembly: GCA_933534255.1. NCBI lineage: Eukaryota > Metazoa > Arthropoda > Insecta > Lepidoptera > Papilionidae > Iphiclides > Iphiclides podalirius. The sequence continues at coordinate 7,329,324 of OW152822.1, read as the reverse complement.
AACCCCCGCGCCTCCCGCAGCCCCACGTGCGCCGCAGGACAAGCGCCCACCGCCACTATTCATTCGGGACACTGAAAAGTGGCCGATGATTGCCTCCGCCCTTTCGAACAGGCTAAAATTTGTAGCCACTACTACCGCACAAGGCATCAAGCTTCAGCTTGAAACTGCCGACGCCCACCGCCAAGTTCCAAATTCCTACGGGATAAACAGGTGTTTTACCACACGTATACGCTGGCCGAGGATCGCATCCTACGCGCCGTCATCAAGCGTATACCGGCAAATATCCCCACCGAAACGGTGTTTGACTCCCTTAAGGAGCAAAACCTCCCCGTTCATGCGGTCCACCGCATGAAAAGCAAGAGGAAGCGCAGCCCCATAGACATGGTCATGGTACATCTAGACCTCTCTCCAGAGGGGAAAGCGATATTCAATATCGAGTCAGTCATGGGACTGACCAATATTGTCATTGAACCGCCACACAAGGCCACCCTACCGGGACAGTGCCACAAATGTCAGAATTACGGGCACGCCGCCCGTAACTGCTTTGCCAAGCCCAGGTGCGTAAAGTGCCTAGGCGACCACGGCACCCCGGAATGTCCCAGACCAAGGGACAAGGCCCTTCTGGCCAACTACGGTCCACCCGCATGTGTCCTCTGCCAGTCGGAAGGACACACAGCCAATTATCTTGGCTGCCCGAACGCACCTAAGCGCAGGCCCGCCCCTCAGGCAACAAGACGGCAGCCGATTCCAACGGCCGCCTCATTCCCTCCTCTTCGCCCCGCGTGGCAGAACCCCATGGCCCCCGCTTGGGCCAAACCGAATCCGCCACTCGCGGAACCCAAACCTGCCCCTCAACCGGCGCTCATCCCAAAGCCACCAAAAGCGGCCGGGGGCAACCCCCTGGACTCGCTGAGTCAACTCCTCCGCACCGTAGACATGGCGGAAGTGATGCACTTTGCCGAGCTGTATGCCGAAGGCAATTTCAGCTCGCGCTTACTATTATTAAAACAGTACCAGCACATAGTTGCTGCACTTTCAGTGTAAACCAATATGGATAGCACAACTAGGAATAATAATAACGAAAATAATTAGTCCCTCTGCCACGCGTAATAACGGCAGAGCCAAACCGCGATCGATAAATGTAGCATTTTACAACGCGAACGGGCTCAAAGAGCAACGCGACGAAATACGTATTTTCTTACGCGACCACCAAATAGATATTTTACTAATTCAGGAAACGTTCCTGAAACCCGCGACAAGGGATCCGCACATCCCCAACTATCGGATAGTTAGAAACGACCGTGCCGGCGCCCCGGGCGGCGGCACACTAATTTACTATAAAAAATCCCTCCACTGCGTACCGGTAGACACGCCCGCGCTCACGCATCTAGAGGCATCCGTCTGTCAGCTGGCACTAACTGGCCACTCTCCCATCACTCTAGTATCAGTCTATCTCCCGTGCAGACCAACCGCAACTATATTGCAATCCGATTTTGAGGCCCTCTTCTCCATAGGAGGAGCCACCATATTAGCTGGCGACTTCAACAGCAAGCACACCCGATGGAACTCGACACGTACCAACAGTCGAGGCACCGCACTCGACTCGCTATCCGACAGGCTCGACTTTGAAGTTGTAGCCCCAGTCGAACATACGCACTTCCCTTACATAGAGGGACAATCATCGGATGTGCTTGATATTGCAGTCGTCAAAGACATCAATCTGACCATTCGCGACCCGGAAGTGATCACGAGCTTCACTCTGATCACCGACCAGTCCTCCTTCGGCTAGGGCCCTCAGCAATAGCCGCCCCCCAAACTAAAACAGTCATTAGCTGGCATAGAGTTAAAACCAAACTCACAGAATCCAATTCAATATTAGAATCGATCCCCGACCAACTTAACAACAAACAGGACACGGAGACCGCAATTCGGGCCCTCACGAGTCACGTCAACACCGTCGTCGAGCAATGCTCGAGACAGGTTCCAGCGATGGACGACCATCGCTGGGCCCTGCCAGACGATGTACAAGACTTACTGAGGCGCAAGAATGCGGCCACACGCGCCTATGATAGATATCCCACCGACTCGAATCGTAGACTGCTACGTAAATTGCAACGTGAAGTCAAAACACGTATAGCAGACTCACGAAACGAACGGTGGGACTCCACCCTAGTCTCGATAAAACCGTCCCACCAAGCCTTCTGGAAACTTCCCAAATCCCTCAAGGGCATTGCCACACCAAACATGCCACCACTAGTTCGCCCGATAGGAACGCCAGCAATGCTGGACGAAGAGAAAGCCGAATGCCTAGCTGACAGTCTAGAGGCCCAATGCTCCCCCAGCTTGCTTCCGACCCACCCCGATCACCTCCGTAAGGTGAACGAAGAGGTCGAAAGGAAAGCATCGGAACCACTCCGCGATCCCGTTCCCCCGGTCACGTGCTCGGAACTCACAGAAGTAATTAACAAACTGCGCCCACGCAAAGCGCCTGGATCAGATGGTATCACCAATAAGGTGACCAAACTTCTCCCTACTAGCATCCTTCAGATACTAGTCCTAATTTACAACGCGGCTATAACCGAAGGCTTCTTCCCGTCCGAGTGGAAAGAAGCTGACGTAATAGGGTTCCTCAAACCCCACAAACCCGCGACCCTCCCAACCTCTTACCGTCCAATAAGTCTTCTCAAAACATTTGGGAAGATCTTTGAAAGACTTATATTAGCCCGACTGAGATCCCTTATGGACGCCAAAGGGCTCCCCGTCCCGGAACAGTTTGGCTTTAGAGCCAAACATTCTTGTACCCACCAAGTGCACCGCATCACGGAGCACATACTAGTTAAACGCCAACGCGGACTCAACACCGGAGCACTCTTCTTGGACGTGGCAAAGGCCTTCGATAAAGTCTGGCACAACGGGCTCGTATACAAGTTATACGAACTCGAAGTGCCCGATCGTCTCGTATGCATAATACGAGACTTCCTTAGTAATCGGACCTTTCGCTATCGCGTCGAAGGCGTGTGTTCGACAACGCATCCCGTTCGAGCCGGGGTGCCTCAAGGGTCGGTGTTGGGCCCAGTCCTTTTTACGCTCTACACCAATGACATGCCGCGAGTCAAAGATGTAGAACTTGCCCTATTTGCCGACGACACCTGTCTCTATACAGCAGGCAGAACATCTGAAATTATCCATCGACGCCTCCAAAGCTGCAGCCATCACCATCGGTGACTGGTTTCGGCAATGGAGGATCGAAATCAATCCCGCCAAGAGCGCGGCCGTCCTTTTTTCGCACAAAAATGTAGATAAACCACCCCCCGTCAAACTCATGGATAGTCCGATACCATGGGTGAACAAAGTTAAATATTTAGGTGTCGTCCTTGACTCCCAACTAAGATTTAACCAGCACGTGACTCGGGTCAAGAACCGGGCGGCCTTCGTACTCGGTCGCCTCCATCCGCTCCTCAACAAAACGTCTAAAATGTCCCTTCGGAACAAGGTGACTCTATATAAGGCAGTAGTTCGCCCTATATGACGTACGCGAGTCCAGTTTTCGCACACATTGCTCCGAAGCAAATTCACCGGCTTCAGGTCATCCAAAATCGATTTTTGCGCAGAGCCACGGGAGCACCCTGGTACATGCGCAATATCGACCTTCATGTCGATTTAGAGTTGCCCACCATCGCTCAATTCCTGAAGTCGGCGTCGCGCCGATACTTCGATTCCGCCGCCGCGCATCCCAACCCGCTAATCGTAGGTGCCGCCACCTACAGACCCCTGCCGCTAGGTACGTTCCGCCGCAATCACCGTAGACCGCGACACGTTCTCGATTTCCCTGACGATGAGACGACTATCGCCATCGAAAGGATTAAAAAACTTCGCAAGCACACCAACACAAACCGCACTCGCCGGCGAGTGCGGCAAACATATACTAGGTTCCGCCACGTACCTGGCAGGTTCTCCCCAGTTCAAGATAGAAGCGTTGCTGGAGTTTCTTCCGCCACTTCTTCTCCCAGCGCCAACGCTTTACGAAGTGGTAGTAATGATAGCTCTAGAGATCCCCCCAGTCAGATAACAGCTACCGATCGAGCCGAGGTCCGGCCCTCTCGGGCACCCTCGAATCGGAATGCTAAACGCGTGCTGAGTGACAGCCCAAGCCGAGGTCCCCTCTCGGGGACCCTTGAGCCAGATCACTCCATGGAGCCCCCGCCAAAGCGCCCTAAGAGCTAGGCGGCCTCCCAAACCGGTGAATTAAATAGCGTGACGGCCCGAGCCGAGGTTCCTTCGGGAGCCCTCGAGCTTAGTCACCATAACGCGTAATAGTAAATACGCGAGGTTCAGGCTAGGCGCCTCGAGCGCCCGGCCACCTCAAGTCCGTCGGATCTGTGAAGGCCCCTAAGGCCAACAGTGGCTCATCCAGCCAAAAAAAAAAAAAAAAAAAAAAAAAAAAAAAAAAAAAAAAAAAAAATAATCTACTACGCTAATTCTACTTACTGATTTCTTTTTTTTTTATAATATTATTTTTTTATTATTTATTTTTATTATTTTTTTATTTTTTTAAATATTACTTTTTTATGTTTATTTGCAAGAATCCCTCCTCGGGTGAAGGCCTCCTCCAAAGAAAGCCAATGATCTCTGCCACTTGTATCCAGTTAGGTCCCGCTGTCCTGATAATGTCATCCTGCCATCTTGCATAGGGTCTTCCTCTGCATCTCTTCCCTTTTGGACCGTTCCACGACGTGATTTTGTTGGTCCATCTTTCATCTTGCAGTCTCGCTACATGGCCCGCCCATTTCCATTTTAGCTTTAGGGAATATTTTAGTGCGTCGATGGCTTTTGAAATACTTCGTATTTTTGTGTGTCTTATCTTTTGTCTTTTATTAAATTTTATAATATATTTAATTTATTAATGTTCAGCATGCTACGCTCTATGCCACGCTGGCAGCTGGTAATTTTGTTCCTTACCTTGTACCCATATTTTCAGGTCTGGCATGCATAAGTTAGGCATGGCAGGAGGCATGTATTCATCGCTCTTGTTTTAATATTTACTTCCAAGTTGTTTTTAAATATTTCTTTCATACTCCAGTATTTATTCCAAGTGTTTTGTATTCTTCGTTCTACTTCTAGTTCGTTATTTTTGCTATTAAAGCTAATTTGTTTCCCTAGGTAAATGTATTTTTCAGTGTAATGTAGTTCTTCGTTGTCGACAGAGATTCTTGTTTTTGTGCTGTTTGTCATGACCGTTGTTTTGGCTAAGTTCATTTCTAGACCTACTTTATGGCTGGCTTCGTTAAGTGAATGGATCATAAGTTATAATTGTTTACCAGATTCTGATAGCAGGACCAGATCGTCAGCGAAACGGGGGTGACTAAGGTAGTTACCATCAATATTTATCCCGTATTGTTTCCAGTTCAGTTTTCTCATTATTGCTTCCAAGGCGGCAATAAATAGTTGCGGAGATAGAGGGTCACCTTGCCTTACTCCTCTGTTGATAGGAAATCGTGGGCCGATTTTATCTAGTTTCACTCTTCCTGTATTGTTGTTATATATGTTCTTTATTATTTGTATATACACATTTTCTACTCCCTGTTCATTTAGAGTTTCCCAGATGCTTGAGTGAGACACGGTGTCAAATGCTTTTTTGTAGTCTATGAATGCTATATAGAGTGCTCTCTGTCGTTCTTGATATTTTTCTATAACTAGTTCAACGGTTGAGAAACCCGTTCTAAAACCGGCTTGTTCCTTTGGTTGTTCCGTCGCTAATGCAATTCTTATTTTTTTGTTGATAAGCGAAGAAAATAATTTATACAAGCATGGTAGTAAACTTATTGGCCTATAGTTGCCTATATCGTGTGGGTCGCCCTTTTTGTATAATAATATAATATTTGACTCTGACCATTGTGTAGGTGTTACGGTGGTTTCCAATATACGGTTAAATAGAAGAGCCAGTGGTGGAGCCAAAAGAGTATTGGCAGTTTTTATAGCTTCATTTGAAATATTGTCTGATCCTGGACTTTTGTCTATTTTTAAACTTTTAATTGCTTCGACTACTTCTTCTTCCTCAATCTTTGTTGTACAGTTTTTATTGTAGTTGTCTGTGGAATACGTACTATGTCCTGTGTCTTCATACTCTTTGATGCTATATAATTTTTTATAAAATTCCGTCGCAATATTAATAATATCGTCACGATTGTTTAGTGTTTTATTTGCTCTATTTAGTCCGTCGACCCACGTTTTGCATATTTGTAACTCTTTAAAAGCTTTTTTCGAACTGCCTGTTTTTATCAGTTGCTTCTCTAAGATGTTGTGTCTGTATCTGGTATAATCCTGTTTTATAAGTTTACTTATAAGCTTATAGAGTGCTGACAGTTCGTTTCTCATTGATCGCGTTTTCTTTGTAGCTTTTTGTAGTTCTTGTCTTCTTTTCATAAGTGTTAGAGTGCGTTCTGGTATGATGGTTTTGCTTTTAGGTGTGGTTTTTCTTTGTTGTCTGGGAGTTTTGAAGGCTGTGGGAGATAACCTTTATAATTTTGCCGTAGTAGGTTTGCACAACAGCGGTAGAGCAGTCTTGTAGGTCTGGTAAGTAAGATGAAATGCATTGATTGTATCTCAATATTTCTTCTTCATTTTTCAGTGTAGAGTAATGGCAGCTACTGAAGTTAGACCTGCTTTTCTTTTGTTTTAATAGTGTTAATGTTGCTCTTACTGGCCTGTGGTCTGACGAGAAGTTAATACTTAGCACTTCGATATTTTGAACCATACTTGGTTGGTTTGATAGGATAAAATCTATCTCATTTTCATGCTTTCCTTTGGGCGAAAGCCAGGTCCATTTTTGGTTTGGCTTTTTCTTGAAAAAGGTGTTTAATATCGCGATTTTGTTTTCAAGAGCAAAATCTATTAACCTCTGTCCTCTCTTATTTCTCTCACCATATCCATTCGATTTCATTACTAAGTATTCGTCGTTTTTTTTTTTTTTTTTTTTTTTATGTGAAAAGTTGCCAAACGAGCAGACGGTTCACCTGATGTTAAGTGAATACCGCCGCCCATAGACATCTGCTACACCAGAGGGTTTGCAAATGCGTTGACAACCTTTTTGGAAATTGGGCTCCGGCTACCTCACTCACCAGACGAAACGCGAAAGTATTTGTCATACTTCCACTTTACGCCGATCTTCTGTGAGGTCGTGGTACTTACCCGGACGAGCCTGCCCATTCGTGCAACAGCCGAGGCTGCTGCGAGGCTCTACCACCGTCTTGTCTGGGTTGACCTATTTTTGCATTTAGGTCACCCATAATTAAATATGTTTTGTGTGCTTGGGTGATGGCTTTATTTATATTTATGTATAAATCATCTATTTCTTCTTCTTTCGCTTCTTCAGTAGGTGCATAAACTTGAATGAGCGATATTTTGTTTCCTTGTAAGTTTAAATTTAGTAGTGCAACTCTATCGGTGATACCTGTAAAGCTCTCTGTTTTTTCTGTGTCTTTTATGTATTAAAAAACCAACACCGTATTTTCCAGGTATAAGTCCTGAGTGGCACAGAATATAGTTGTCATACTCCTCTATCTTTATTCCTTGACGTCTCGTTTCAGACAACCCAATTATGTCATATTTTATGTTTTTTATTGCCTGTGTCAATTCTAATAGGTGTCCATACGATGATAGTGTTCTTACGTTATATGTTAATATGTAGAGCTTATTTGGTATGTTAGAAGTACAGTTTGCTGTATTTGTCACTGTAATTTTCTTTGGAGGGTTTTGGTCATAACCTTCCACGGTGACCAACCGGCTTGGAAGATGTGTTTTTTGTGTTACTAGTGTACTTTTTCTTCTAATTGTATGTAGTTCTCAGGGAAGGGTTGACGTATTGTTTGCTATGCGTCCGTGGTGTTGTTTTGTATATTTGCCTTGTTGTTGCTGTTTTTGTTTATTAGAAAGTTTAACATTCCTGGTTTTAAAACACCTTCAGAAAAACTTGACGATCTGTATGCTGTATGGGTAGCTAGGGTTTTATTGTTTTTGAGTGTCTGGGGTCTCTGCTCAGAATGGCTGTTTGTGTTTTTATCTTCCGGTGAATTTGAGAGATTTCGTTTTTTGTTGTTGTTTTTATTTGTAGGTGTATTTTTTAGTAAGACAAGCTTGTCGTATTTGATTATAGCTATATTTCCCTTCTCTCTTTCTGCTTTAGCTTGCTCTTGTAACTCTCTTCTTATTTGCAGAACTGCTTTGGGGTAGTCTTCTTTTATATAGTAAGGTGTATCCTTCAGAGCTCCTTTATGTTTAAGTATACCGATCTTCATACCAAGTGTTGTGAACGTAACGACTACAGGTCTCGGCTTGTCGGCCTTCTTGCCTATTCTCCTGATGGCTTGTAGGTCCTTATGATCTATTTCTATGGAGAGATATTCGTGCAAAGTCTTTCATGTTATTTTCTATGTCGAAATAGGAATTTTCATGTTCCTCTATCCCAAAAAATATTTAAATTGCGTTGTCTTGATTGTTTTTCTAAATAGTATATTCTTTGTTCTTGGTTTTCAACCCTTGACTTGAGATTTTCATAATTTTCTTCTAATGTTTTGAATTTTTCATCTAAAATTTTATTTATATTTAATGTTACTTTCTCAGCCACATCTGCACCATTTTTATTTATAAGCTTTTTCTGGTCGTCAAGCTCTTTTTTAATTGAACGAAGTGCATCCATTACCTCTTCCATTGTGATATAATAATAGTCTTGGTGTGTATTTTCAAGTACAGGTAGTGACCTCTTTTGACGATTTTCAAGAAAAACAGTGCAGCCGCTGTCCAGTAGATGGCACTAGTATACCATTATGGATTTATCGAATAGTTGAAGAAAAGTAGTACCTCTATTCTTTTGTAGATGGCGTTAATACACAAAAAGTTCAAAGTTTTATTATTCAATTTTATAAATTACATTTCAATGTAGTTTTCACGAAAATTTTAACAGAGCTTTGAAATCCAATAAAAGTTTTCACTGCCACTAGTCTTTACTATGCTGATATCTCACAAATTGTCACCGAGTTCACCATTTAGCCCAAAAAAATAAACCGAGTATGCAAATGTTCTTTTCACTGTTTGTAGACTGTTTAGTAGCCTTTTGTTAATGTCTTCACTTGACCTTAGTACTTGAACACTAGACGAAGTTTTTACACCAATTTCACCACAATTTCACTATGATTTCGCGATTTTTATATTTAATTTTGAAAGAAAGCACTAAGCCGATGTTATTAGTAGAACAACAGCCTACCCTCCTATATAACCTATTTTTATGATGAAAAACATTTAGCTAAGTTTAAGTAGGTGAAAATCTGTAAGAAAAATTTGATCAAATATACGACACAGCTATTAAAAAATAATAAAAGATTCCTTACAGATTGTTTAAAATATTTCAGTTTCATTTGAATATCACGTGACGATTTTAAGTCTAATATTCTTATATCTTCAAGACTTGAACTGTTAATAATAAAAACGATAGTAAAAAAAACGAACAATTTGTATCCTTAACCGGTTCCATAAAAAATATTTTTCAATCTAGCTTTAAAATTTTCAAGATCTCTTGCCGTAGAAAAATGTCTACATTATGACTGCTTTTTCATTCTGCTGGCGTTAAGAAACGAAAAATTTTGTCATCGAGGTTTGATTCTACCTTTAGTTGTATTGGCCATTAAAACAAATTAATTTTTAAGCACCTCAGGTTCCATTCATTGCTCGAAAATAGCATTGACCCTTTTTTCGGGGTCTTTGACGATGCGAATTATATCAGCTACGTGGCTAAGCACGTAAACGCTAATGGAAGTAAGTAATCCGTAGATTAACGCGAACACCGTGTATTTACGGCCCTGGGGTCACCTGCTAGATGGGCGCGATGTTTTTGGCTACGTTATTTTTTTTAATGTGAGAAGGTGACAGACGAACTCGTGGTTCACCTGATGTTAAGCGATAACCAAGCCCATGGACATTTGGAACACCTGTAGGGTTGCTGATGTGTTGCTACCTTTTAATAAAGTGGACCCCGGTTACCTCACCGAACAGACGAATCCACCTCACGCCGGTCTTCTGTGAGATCAGGGTACTTACCCGGACGGACCTGCCCATTCGTGCAACAGCAAAGACTATTGCGTGGTTCTACCACAGTTAAATCCTAGTTACGTCCAAGGATTTTTACTAACGCTTACTTAAAGCCACACTACACTTCTTTCTTTATATTTCATTGTGAATCAGTACACATAAACGTTTTTCATATAATTCGAAATATTATCATCACGAAAATCTTCTTGAACAAAATCCACAGTTGGAATAATCTATATTATAAAGAGGAAAGATTTGATTGTTTGTATGTATTGAATAGGCTCCGAAACTACTGAACCGATTTGAAAAATTCTTTCATTGTTGGGAAGCTACATTATCCCTGCTTGATATAGGCTATATTATATTTTCAAAAAAATAGGGATCCTTACTAAAACTTCAATAATGTAACCCAAAGTGTACAAAAATTACCAAAAATGTTCTTTACATCGCGTGCGCTGCGAAAACTATTGATGATAGAATAAAATAATGTACTACGGCTTTGCAGAACACATCATTATTTACAAATAGTGTCGCGACAGCATATGTCTAACTATTATGGTTATGCCAGAATAAGTGTTATTTTATTTTAAAATTTTGATTGAAATGCCGCCGCTAGAAAAGGCTCTTTATTTGTATCTTGATATTAATCCTTATAAAAATAAATTACTTCTTATTTAAGACTGTTTCAATATCTTTATATAACTTTTTGAATTATTAAATTCGGACATTCCATTCGAGAGACATCACAAGTTTAAAAATGTTAGTATATTGGAATTTAACTATCCAAACAGCTTAGTGACTGACTTAGTAGTTCTTATAATTTTTCAATCACATTTATACTGGTAATTCCTGTTCGATAGTTAGCATATTATTAAATACAAAGGCAGTTTAATTTTTTTTATCATTTTAAAGATCTCATCTTTCTAGATATAGTTTCTAGGCGAGGGCATCAAAAATACGTCGTAATGAGGAATCTTTACCGGAAACTGAAAATAGCCTTAAAAGTCGGAGAGAGTCAAGTAGTGTTTGCAGCGGCTTGAAGAGCATATTAATATAAATATACAAATTCACACTAGGGAGTCGAGTTCTTAGCGTTCCCAACGCCTACGAGATTAGAGGGAAAGACAACAAACGTCAACGCTTAGAGATCGTAATCGACTTTTAGCTCACAGTAACAGATCAGCTTTAATGCATTAAGGTCTACAGTCTTTTGTCCAAATCGGAGCCATGAATAAGATCTGCTCTAAGTGTTCTGCCAAAAAATGGGTCGATGAACCAAATGGTATGTGCTGTGCTTCTGGAAAAGTTAGTCTCCCCAATATTGAACTTCTTTCAAATGATTTCGTTTAGCGTGAACTTTTAAAATAGAGGGACAAGTATGTATACTTAAGGAGGATAATGATAACTTGTAAGTTATCATTATCCTCCTGCCCCTATCCCACCTAGGTGGGATCGGCACAACTATATTTATACAACCAGCCGCCTGCCTGACGTCAAGCCTCCTTGGGAAACAAACACCCACAAAACCTAAATTCAAAAATCAAATTTCAACTATGTAACTATCACGGTTCATGAGATACAGCCTGTTCTCATGAACCTTGACAGAGGGACAAACAGACAGCGGAGTCTTAGTAATAGGGTCCCGTTTTACCCTTTGGGTATGGAACCCTAAAAAAGCCCTAGAGATATATTGCACGGTAGACACGGCCAACTTAAAAGGGTCTCTGAGTTACACCGATTGTATGATCCACTAAAATATCTCTTAATAGTCGTAATAGGAGAAGACGGTTAATATTTGACTATTCCTCAGCAAGGTACTGTGTGTAACAAAACTGTGACATGCATGCAATTTTATGCATTTAGGTTGATGGTTAGAGCTACCTGTTTTAATCCATTACATTATTACTGGGACTTATTAGGGTTCCGTAACCAAAGGGTAAAACGGCACCCTATTACTACGAGTCCGCTGTCCGTCTGTATGTCCGTATGTCACCAGGCCGTATCTCATGAACCGTGATAGTTAGAGTTGAAATTTTCACAAACGATATATTTCTTTGTCATTTGTTGCCTCTATAACAATAAATACTAAAAAACAAAAAAATTATAAATAAGAGAGGCTCCCATAAAACAGACATGATTTTTTTGCCGGTTTTATAGATAATGTTGACAGCAGTAGTGTTTTTGACAATATGCAAGAGTAATACTTCTATATTGAATAAAGATATTAAAATATGATTTTTTTTAATGTGATAGAGTGGCACACGATCTGGCGGTTCACCTGATGTGAAGTAATAACCGCCGCCCAAGGATATTTGCAACACCTGTAGGGTTGCAAATGAGTTGCCATCTTTAAACAAAGTGGGCCCCGGCAACCTCTCACCAGACGAAAAGTAGAAGTATAACACTTCTATTTTACCCCGGTCTTCTGTGAGGTCGGTACGGAACCCTTCGTGTGCGAGTCCGACTCGCACTTAGCCGGTTTTTATTCAATACATTGTCGATATGATGGAAAAAGATATCACAAAGATTGAATTACATATTATGTCGTAATAACCAGAGACTGAGGGCTGGTGAAAAATTAATCTTAGAGATGCTTTAAATCAAGACATTGGCCCATCAAATATCGGTCAACGCGTCATCTGCAACGTCATATTCATTTACAGGTTCTCCGAATTATCTGCATTAAAAAATCAAAGATGCTATGATTTATGTCTAAAGCTATGGGAGGCCAGACTTATTTGTCACTTTTACGTGTAACCCCGAATGTCCCGTAATTAAAGCGGAACCATTATGTGGTCAGCGATCTTTCGATCTTCATAACGTAATTTCAAGGATATTTCATTAAAAGATTAAGAAATTCATAAAATTATTCACCACAGACGAAACATTCGGAAGGTTTTATGTGTGTGTATGATAATTTTAATTTTTTTAATTTTTTGTTAAACTTATTGTTACCCGTGCGAAGCCGGGGCGGGCCGCTAGTCTTACTATAAAGCTATTTAAAATGTGTACAATTTTTTAAAATGGCGGATTCGTATTTTTTCTACTATGTTAGGGCAATAAAATTTCCTGGATATTCAGTAGCTACGTACTTCAAAATTATTTCATCGTCCGTATTGCAGTAAATCTTACAATGGTATACTTCAGTAGCGCAAAGGTACTTAGAAAGAAAAATTACTTAAAAATTCGAATCTAATGAAAAAACCTAATCATTATATCCTTTCTTAAAGTGCACTGTAGTTTCGTGCTTAAAAGAGTTAAGCACCGTTATTGGTAATGGATGTATACAACATTTATATGAATCAAATATTTTCTTTCGGAGTAAAACATTTTTTTTTAAGACATTGCCCTCCCTTTAGGATACATAAATTTAACGTGGACAAATACCCAGATTGCAAAACAACTATCGTTGGGTCACACAAATAGTTGTCCCGTGAGGGAATCGAACCCACGACCCCCGACGCCGAAGCCAATACCTTGACGACTGCGCCACGGACTCACCAAGTTATTTCTGTGATCCACAATATTCATATATTTGAAAAAACTTTTTCACACTGCACTACATTTTTAGCGTATTTTGACAAGTGTTTATAAATATTGAAAGCTGTTGTGAAAACGGACACTATTTGATTCCTTTTTTATGTCGTGACGTTTTGTGATGTATTGTGGTGGATGATAATATCATGTCAATGATAATCGACGGTCAACGGTGATGATAATATCATATCAATTATGTCGTTTATAGTCCGGATTAAATTTATTCGTAAAGCTTCATCGAATGTATTTGTAGTAACTGTGTTATAAAAGTAATGTAAATAAATATATACTAGCATATTTAATTTGGATAAAAATATCGGTACTTTCTTAATCCATTTTCCACGTAATCCATTTTAATTATGACGCTTAGATTTTCAGTAAGATTTACTATTTTTTATAATTTAAACCTATCTGCTCAACTATTTTTATGAAAAAAAAGATAAGGATATCCCAACTACAGTTCTACCCTCAACATGACCTTGTAGAAAAAGTAGGTTTTTCTAATTTAAAAAAAAAAACAAATATGACAGTATATTATAAATCTATATAAAAATAATTGTATATCAATACATGATTATTTTAATTAAAGTGATAAGTTTCGTTTTTCATCAGTCAAATTAAGAAAATTTTATGTAACTAAAAGATTTTTTACGGTGGTATGGCCACGCAGTAGCCTCGGTCGTCCGCTCAGATATTTATGACATGATATTTATTAAGAAATAATTTTTGTATTTAAGGCATGAAAGAAAAGTTTTAATATAAATCTAGCACTGCAAGTCTGCTCATTGCTGCATCACTTTCTGAGTAGTCATCATCGTCATCATTATGATCACTGCTGCTTTGCTTATACAAATAGAACATGTATTTATATAGGTTTTTAAAATATACCACTGACTGTTTTTTAAAATCAGAGAAGGCATTTTATTATCTGAGTTTATAATAAATACTTTTATTTTCGTTGTCTTCAAATATTTCACTAAATAAATAGTTATTAAAAATTGATTTTAGTAAATAACCAAATGAAAGATACAACAAATAAAAAAAAGACAAAAGATAATGAAAGAAATTGGGACATGTATTTTCTAAAAAACACTGGAAGAATTACTCGTGTACTCTCACTGCCGGCATAACGTCTTTTATGTTTAATAAATCGAATAATATCCGCTTATTCATTCAAATTCCATTATGCTCATAAGTCAAAGCAAACACGTCTTAAATGTAAATTATATTTGCTATGAAATTTCATATCACGCGAAAAAAACGTAAAGAAATATTATTCAGACAGTCAAATTTCAATTATAATAAAAATAAGTCTCAATGATTTTTGAGAGTATTACGCTTTGTTTATTGTAGAATGAGCCGTGATAGCTCAGTGTCCGGGCGCTCGCCTTTAATTCAATATACTCGAGTAACCTGAGTTCGATCCCCGGTGCCGGCACCAATGAAGTTTTTAACTTTAAGTGCTGACTTATGACGTGCTCCGCAGTGAAGGAAAACATCGTGAGGAAACCTGCATATTTTCGAAATAATAACAAAAAATATTTCGAAGATATGTGAAGTCCGCCAATCCGCAGTGGGGCCGCGTGGTGGACTATGCCCTGATACCCTCTGCATAGAGGAGGCCTTTGCCCAGCAGTGGGACATGTATATGCTGTTACTTTACTTTACTTACTTATTGTAGAATGCTGTATGCTGCCTTATGCCAACATTTTATTATAATCATGTTTATATCAGAATTTGTATAAAAATTATATATATCGCATATTCCACTTCAAAGTTATTAAAAAAAAGGAAGCAGAACTGCTGACCCTAAAGTCATCAGTTCCAATATACTTAAGCAAGTTATTTTTACATACTACACAATCTAATACTTTATTAAATTGTTATAAACGAAGCCCGCTTCGGCTGCTCAAATCAGCTGCTACCCGAAGGTGCGCAGCATGGCACTACCACTAGTTGGGTTGACTGACTGCATTGGTGGAATAATCTCTGTCACAAGATTAAATTCTACATCATTTGAAAGTATTTGCAATCAAAAATTTATGTATTGTCACTGGTCAATATAGAACTTAGTCAATTTCGTTGTATAATCTCAACGAAATTATTGCTATGTTGGAAGATCAATAGGATATAGACAAAATGTTCTTATGACTTCAAAACAACTTGTTTCTCCTGGGTGATAATGCAAGATAGTTATGGTGTTTAAAAACTTTCTACACCGGTGAAAGATAACATTTGTCTGTTAACTACTATTAACAAATTATTTAAAAAATCATAAAACTCATTCCAATGTAGTCTACATACAACTAAATCCATCGTTGTTCACCAACGGAAATTGCACGTTTATCCACTTAACAACGTTACACCTGTGGAATTCAACAGAAACGCATTTCAATCTTACTTGCTTAATGAATATTTCCATTTCACACTATCCATTACAATGCTTTTTAATTAACATAACAATATGAAAATAGTACAATATCAAAATCTATCGTAAAGAGCCTTCATTCATTTCACAACAATAGTTCACGGAATCATTGGTTACAATTTTATATCATTTAAAGCACAAGGGTTTCCAGCTGCAACTCTTGACTTTAAGCCTCTCCGTCGCTTCTAACGAACTTCTTTATAAGAGGGACTTGAAAAGACTAATGGCTGCCGTATTTATATCTAACAAGAAAAGAATTGCCTATTTTTTTTCCATTGACAGTAAGAGTTATATGTATCGCTATGTATAAGTTTTGTGCCTGTATATGTTTTAAATGTTAACTGAAGATTTTATTGTTTTTAAATTTTAATATTTTAATATTTGAATTTAAAATTTAAATTATCCGATCAAATGTCAAATTGTTGATATAGTTTGATTTAAAACTATGCAATATTCACGTAAATGCAATAATAAATTGTATATGCCTGTCTGCTTACTCCGATAGATTTAAAAGTAGTGTAATCTTATTAGTGTAGTAACAATCTATATAAATGACAGATAGACGATGGAAAAATGATTGCATTTCACCACCAAGGCTACGAAGGAAGAGGAATGTAAGAAATAAAATTTAGACATCAATTTGTAATTATTTATTAACACCTATCAAACATTTTTTCAAAGTCTGCAAAGGTAAATATCACCTCAGGAAATAATATGCTAATTACAATGTAATCCCCTAATTAATAATTAATAAAACATGTAACCAACACTAGAATATAATTGTGTAATACAAATAAATATCAATCGTTTAAGTATCATAACTTATATATAAATATGTATACATAACTATTATTTTTATTATAAAAAAGTTATTCCGCCTAGCAAAACAAAACAATGCTTATACATCACAGATATATTAGATATACAGATCTACCTTATTACATTTTCTCCGATTTTCGCACCCACCTTTGTTCACGGTACACGGCGATAGACTGTTTATCACGCTGGGGTTCAAATAAGCTTTGTGACATGAGACATCATCTATCTCTGTCTAAACCATTGGGGTTTTAGACGTGAGACCTATGCCTTTTACGAGTAATGAACCAAATAATAAAATACAGGCGCCAGGTAAAAGTAGTTCAGTATTACTAGTATTTGACTTACATTGGATGTTATTATATGAATTATAGAGTAATCATCAGATCAGTAATCCAAGGTATGTAAGAAAAAAATGGAAAGAAAGATATTAATCGACCATTTTAAAAGTTATTCCTTATTGAACCATCATCCGTGAGTTCCTTCAATAAATACATTTTACAAAAGGTCTAAAATTTCTAATAATGTACGAAACATAATTGAACCTGTCACATGAAGTGCTTGACTTGGTCTAGCATTTAATTATTTTTTTTAATCATTGTTATTGTAGTAAATATATATTTTAATAGAGTAATATTTAAGTATTTACAGTCATAAATGAATATCCTGTCTATATGACAACTAAATTTTATTAACAGTAAACAATAAATAACTGAGCATACCAGTTCAGTATTCATGGCATTTAGACTTCGAATATAATTTTGAACGGGTAAGTTATAAACAACAATGTCATACCAAAATTCCTTCAAATAGCCAAATAACCTAAATCTGCTTTCCAATAAAATTGTCTGGTATATAATTTATGCAAAATAGTATGAAAATTAGGGGCTTCTTTTTAATTTAAAGACTGTCAATGTTGGAATTGCGTCAACCCCCTGTAAAGCGCTAAGTAACCCTCTCGATTAGTAACTTTGATAGTTGACTTGCCACTGAGTGACAAAAAATGCCGCTTTTTTTAAAAGCTCTCGGATATTCAAACAAAAAAGTAGAATTGATAACAGTATTTTTTCCTAACACTTTTCTTAGTAGAAATGTACTCTTATGTATGGAATAAATTAAATTATATGCTTTGAGCAACAACAAGAGTTTGTGCCGAAGACGTTGTGCGTACTTACTTATTAGATTAGCATAGAACCTGCTAACTTAAAGACTTATTGCTTGCACATTGCTGTTTGCATCGAAAGTTCCGATCCAATTGATTATGAGAACCACATAATTATTAAGTACATTATATATTTTGAAATATTGAAGACTTATAACAGTACAACATTGTACAAAAGATCGTACAATATTCTCTATGCCAATGTCAAATTATTTTAAGCTGGCTTGTACTTTAACCAGCAAATCAGCCTCGCGATACAGTGTGGGAACTCCGCTAACTGGGCACGCTGCCCACAGACGGCAGCGATTTGGCCAGCATTTTTTATCTAGTGTACTTTTTTAAATAAGTGTTTACATTATTTGTATGATGGTAATGTTTTAATAATTTTATGACCTATTTAGTTTTAATTAGGTTAGATTAACATAATTTTGTTAGCATATGTAAGTTATTTGTAAATGTTTGTTTTAAGCTTGATAAAAAACTAAATTTAATTAAATTATTATTAAATAAGGAACATTGATAAAATTAAAAAAGGTATCCCTTTTTAAATTTTATCAATGTTCCTCAGAAAAGTATAATGGGATTTTGCCCCTTAAAGTTTCTTTTAACTTTTGTATAAGTCGTTTTCTTCTTCTATACCTAGAAGAAGGAAAAACGACTATCATTGTCATCTTTTTCCGCTAGTATTCTAACCTTTAAAAAACAGATTCAACAAGCTTGATACGACCCTCCTCGTTTGGTAGAGTGTGCTGAAAAAGTATTATAGTAAGCTATCGGTTTTCGGTACGAACTGTAGCTCCAATAGTATTTAACTGTATTCTATGATGTGAAATTGTTATATTTTATTCTATGATGTGAAAGGGATTACCACAGTACGCAAGTGTACATTTTGTACGCATTGTATTGCTTTCGATGTGCTCGTTGGTGAGGACGACTTATTCGCTTGTTCTTGCTTTCCCTGTGAATGGTGTGTCGGCTGTCCCACCCGGAGGGTCTGGAATACTTTCTCGAACAGCCACGTTGGGGTTCAACTGGTAATTTTCTGCGTTTACCACCAGAGGAATGAGGAGGATGAATCTCGGCTCGCCTGTGGAAATCGCTGTCACGGATATCACTGAAGTAGAGCAAAAAGAGCAAGGAATCTCCCTTCGTAAAACGTAGAGAGATCTTGTGGATCGTCTACCGTGAGGAGTGGCTCGTAGAGAAAGTGCCCTGTGCTCGGTATCGACAAGAGCGTTTCAACAGAGAGACGCCGATGATGTGTTTAAGCCTGTCTGGCACTATAAATACAAACAGTTTCTAGATCAAGCCTTTAATTAAGCCATAACTCGGGGAAAGCTTTTCTGACATCAGAAAATAACGCACTCTTACCTATGTGATTAAAAACATGAATCAGATTTCACAATTTGTTATTCAAAACTTGCAACTGTTTTAGGTTTAGCTTTTTTATATTAACGATGAACATAAAAAATGTTTACTATGAAAGATTAACATATTTTATGTAAAGAAACTATTGGAAAATATTTTACATTTTCCAATATTTGGTTTGTTTTTTCAAATCAAAACTTAATATAGTTGTGCACATTTATTATACATATTTTGAATAATTAATATAAAGAACCCGTAACTTAAAACATCTACGCCTATGTCAGTAAGATTTAGTGTCTCCATTTGATAATAACCCCCCGCCACCACAAAGTTCTGTCTACTACTTATAAAACACTATTTTTATAACTCTTATTAGGCCCATGAGAATTATTTTTGATTTCAGTAAAGAAAGTAAAGTCCTCTCTCCGCATTACAGTCTTACCAAGTAACAAACAATGTCTATTTTATTTAACTCTCTTCAATTCAAACCTCCTTTAACACCAAGATAAAACTTTAATCGAAACGAAGTGAAACTGTGCTTTGCTATCAATGTACAACTTGGTTAAATTTTAGTCGCTTTATACAAGTTGAGAAAAGTTAAGTTTTCCTACGATATCCTAACGGTTGTGGTTTTGTTTCTGTTCTACAATGAAACAAAATATAAGACTAAGTTAAGGTTTTAAGGGGAAGTCAAGATGTTTTTAAACTTAGTTTAGAGAGCAACTAGACTATAAAAGTTTGACTCTTAAAACAGCGATCTTTTATCTAAGTTTACTTTACATATTAAGCAATTAAACGAAACTCGCCTATTGGTAATTTGAAAAGGGCACGGGGAATTTTTACAGAATTTCATTCATTCACTTTTAAACTTTTCAAGCGCTTGATAATTTTTTATTTGTCCCAAAGACAATCAGTAAAAGTAGCAATGTTTTAGGAGCATAGCATGTTAATTAACAAATAACAAAACAGACAGATTTTTCTATTTTAATTTTGACGAGCTCCCTTATGTATCTTCGGAGTCCAAGGATTGCTTGCTTTTACCAATACTGGATTTTACTATTGGACCAAATAATTTTCAATAATATATGTATATAATATCAATGATTGGACCACATGGGACCTAAACCGAATGCAATGCAAAAATATTTTTAAATTGATTCATAAAAAACGGAGTTCTGAGGTGACAAACAAAGAAATATCTAACCGAATTAAATCCTCTTTTTTTGAAGTCTGTTAAAAATAACTTTAAAGACTAAATTATGCCACAAAACGAAAGTACGCTTGTAATTCTGCACAGGTTCTTTTTAAGATCCGCGCAAAATTAGATTCACTGAACAGAAACATGTGAGATCCTGGCCCTGATGCTTAATCAAAATAACTTTCTCAAGGCGAAACTGAACAAGATTACTTTAAATTTATGAATACAAAATGCTCGTGCAGAATAATAACAAGTAATAAGCGCTATGTCGCAGGTTGTACTTTTGGAAACTTCCGACTTTAAAATTTAAAGCTTTTGCAGGTATAATGTTCAACGACGCAGACTTCACAAGTTGGTAACACACGAAAACTTACTTGGTATTAACATACCAAACTTCAGAATTCGAAGACTCCAATTTAAGTTCTACTCTGATAATACTGTGAAAGATTGCAGAAACGAAATAGTTTTAAGAAACTGTTTATAGTTTTTAATTTAGACAATGTTTTTAATTGTTTATGGTAAAAGCTGTTCTAAATTGCTTAAAATCAGAAATCTCATATTCAAAACTAAAGAAATGATTTAATTGCCTTATTATTTCGAATGTGGGACTACAGCACTGAAGTAAATGTACCAGAGTTTGTATTTACTACGTATAGAAATAGAGAATAGTATAAACATACTTTGAAAATAATTTGATATCTACTTCGATTTTAATTTTTAATAAACACTTATTAAAATATTTTCATAGAATGATGTTTTCACTTTATATTTTAAAATTTCTTCCAGGACCACAAAAAGTAGCAATCAAAATTTTTTTTTTAAATATGTCCCAAATTATAATTAATTTGTTGAACGTGATCGTTCTTACTAAAGCGACTTAATTGAGCGTAGATTTATTAATTATAATAATTTCACTATTTATTTCTGTGGTTCTTAGTCTTCTCGAAATTGTTTAAACAGGCTTGATGGTGTTGACCTATGGGTAATATTAAAACTGACGCCTTCACAGACACACTAACTTATGGAAAGGTTTGGTCTTAAAATAAGCGCCTATAGTAAGAATTCTGCATGCGGCAGTTTAAAATCATTTGATATTTAAATAAAGACTGCATTAAAATAAAAAAAAATACAAAAAACATGATGTATAACTTGTCAACTTAAAAATTAATGACAGCTAGAGGATTGAACAACGGTTGAGCGTATTTTCTACAACTTCACAGTCATAAACTAAACAAGGTGTCTACAAACCCAATGTAAGTATGGAAATATATTTCATATTCCAGAACCTTTTGTACGTATTAACTGCTCGTAATGCACTTTGAGTCCTCCTCCAGTATGTGAAATTAATCAAGCTTACCCAGTTTTTTTTTTCTCTTACAATTATCGGGCAGTCTAAGCATGTGCTTAATGAATCACTGATTTACATTGTACGTAGGTAATACATAACTTACGAATTGCGGCAACAAATAAAGCAAATAAACTGTCACAGTTCCTTTGTTTTGTAAAATATTATTTGCACGTTACGTATTTTCAATTTAGTATAATCGCTGAACGTCACTCACCCGTCAAGTGAAATCCAAACTCAGATCTTGACAAACAGGTATGGATAAGCATACTAAATATTAAATGAATTCTAAAGTACTTTTCTTGAAATGACTCGAACTAGCATAGAAGTACTAAGTAGAAGTAGGATGCATGGCGAGATTTAAAGACGATCGGCTAACGCATAGGCATTGGGAGAGCCCACTATGAATTAGGAAGACACAAAACTTATTTTTTTGTTTCAAAATTATAATTTTAACATTACATTATCACTATACTTCATTCATTTTATTTTTAGAGCAGTATGTCCAATAGCAGCGTGTAAGTTTATACGATTTATCGATTATTGAGTTCACCATCCCATTTTTCAGCGAGTATCTGCCACACTCACTAGATCACGTGGATTTCTAGCCCAAAATTTCCTTTTAGGCTATCTCATAAATGCTAAATAGGATATAAGTGCGAACTACGTTTTGGATACTCCAAGCACTTCATTTCAACCTCCTGCAAGTATCGCCAAACTTAAGCTGCAGTAAGTGGATGAGGATTGTCCTTCATTAGCAGAAAGCTTTCAGCGATAAATCCTGCGTAAGGAATGACATGGTGCCGATAGTTTCGTTGAAAATCAAGTCCGTTTTTGCCCACATAGAAATACCCGCCCACTACATAACACAACTTTCTCCAAATGCCACATTAGCACTGGACGAATCGCTCTTCAAGTCTTCTGTAGACTCAGTACCGTTGGTCGCTGCTACACAGACACACTCTTTTGTCTGAGAAGAGAACAGAGCTCCACTGTTCGTCCATCCAGTTTTTGTGTTCAAGAGAACGTGTTTCACAAAGTTCGTTAACGTGTTTCACAAGAGTGAAACGTAGTCGGGCTGCTCGCTGATTAGCGGTTAACTTAGGGCCAGTAGCCAGCCTTTTTGGAGTTAGGTTAGATATTTAGAGTCTACTTTTGATTGTCCAGCCGCTAACAGCCACTCCTCGTATTTTTCTGACCTCCCGCCAAAAAGGACTCGATATCTGAGGGAATAATTGAAGACAAATTTGGTCATCCCTCTCTGAAGTGCACCTTCTTCTGCCGGATGTGAGTCTTCGGTTAACCAAACTCTTATCTGTAGTATTTACTTTATTGGTCGCTTTCTCTTTCATTTTTGTTCAAATACAATAAAGATGATTTTTGGTAACGACGCCAAAAAGGTATAATTTAGGTTCGCATTAATAGAAAATAAATGTTAACTGAGCTAACCGTACATCTGATGTTAAGTATTGTAACGTCAGGTTCACTGTATTTTTAATAGATTTGATTTTATTTTTAAAAAGGGACTTCAAATTTCATTTAGTAACTAATAATGCTGTTATATCGTTTATAATGTTGCTATAGCTGCTGCTGCTAATCATGTAAAGATCCTTTTTCCCCTTGACGGCTACTATCAATGAAAACTTTCAGCTTAATCCTCTTTACAAAGTTCCTGTAATTTTCGACTTTCGGAAACCGCTTACACAAATAGTGGCATTAAAGTTAGCTATGAAGTTGAGCTTATCGCCCTTACTGTCTGCATTAAAGTAAATTCTATTAAGTGTTAAACTTTAGTATAAGTTTGTATAATGAGTAATGCCTTAAAATTCTTAAGCCATTCAGTCGAAAATCTACGTAAAACTTAAGTTTTTCTTGTTTTGATTTACGGAACTTTCTCTTTGTGCTATCAGATTTTGAAACTACAGTGCATGGAAATAGAAAAACTGAAGTTAAAATTAAAATATCTTTAAATATAACTAAAACCTTGAACGGGAAAAGTTTTACTTATACTTATACTTTGATAAGATATAAAATTGATGATAACAATAACCTAGAACTAAATGGTACACTTAGTTGTGGAAGTTATTGAAATGTTTCTACAAGGCTTCGTAGGTGGACGATTAGAAGCGAACTCGAATATCGAAGCTCCGATTGTTCTCCTAGTAGATTCGCCGTTTCCTCTAAAGAAATACCTAATGAAACTTTTCCAGAAAGATCATTCCATTCGCGGTATGATCAAAACGGGTTGGTATTTTTATTTTTGCTTCTTCTTTTGCATTTTTTTAAATTCTATCCAAGAAATTCCCATATTATGGTATCAAAGGAATAAATACCATTAGAACCTGCTACTATCGTTTTGAATCACCTACGACATCACGTAAGCCTAAAAGTTTTTACCAATTTTCGTGTATTTTGGGGGTTAATTTTAAGGCTTTTTTTTTAATTTAAACTGGGCACATATGTTTATAGATATTCACTAGCTGTCCCGGCAAACGTTTTTTTGCCATATAAATTTTTTGTAGAATAGAAAAACATGTTTGGGGTGGACCACCCTTAACATTTAGGGGAATGAAAAAGAGATGTTGTCCGATTCTCCACCCTGGCCGATATACACACAAAACTTCACAAAAATCGGTCCAGCCGTTTCGGAGGAATTCAATTACAAACACCGTGATACGAGAATTTTATATATTAGATTAAAAGTCATCGATGTCCAAAAGTCTTTTTTATCGGTACACCAACCACAACCTCCATAATTCGTCAATAAATTTAATGATTCAAACACTTTTTTAAGGCTTGTACATGCTTATTTTTACCGCTAGTGAAAATGGACTATTAAGATCCAATTATTATACTTATGTTTTCATAAAGAAAACTCGTTTAAAATTGACTTTGAGGAATGTTTGACAGTGGCATCAAACTGTTTAAAAGAAAGATAGTAAAACATACTGTTGCAAACTTTCATTAGCATTTGTTGACTAATCACGGTACTGTCCGAAAATTTATGTAGTTATTTTTATGATACGCAAACTCCACGGTTCGTTCAATGAACAAAAACCCAAATGTTGAGTTGACAGACTTGTACAATTTCAATTTTCAAGTTCAAAAATGAATAAATACAACACATATTCATATTTCAAAGTGCGAAAAGATTTTGGCAAACAGCCATTGTTTTGTGAGGTTCCTGCTTATATAATTGATTCAATTTTACCGAATCGAATAGAGCAGAAGCAGTATTGTTTACGAAACCCCGTACACAATAATACGCAAACGTCGATTTGTTATACAGAACATGAAGTGAACACAGAAAGGATTACCCATCAAGAACGTGGAATTAATCACAAAGAAGGTGGTTGGTCTAATGAAATAAATATCGACGATGAAGAAGCTATAATGCGCTATAGGCGTCGTATTGAACGAGATGATAGTTATATAAATGCCATGATTGGGTCTTACCCTAATTTTGAGCATTATATAAAACAAAACAATGCTATCGATATGTATACCATGTATTTCAAGAAAATGCCATCAGTAAGTCCTCCTACCAAACACAGCGTAGTTGTTAGTGGTAAATTTAAAGACCCATATTTTCGTCCAGTGGGAAGCATAGATTGGACTAATGAAGAGCAAGCAAAAGTTGTGGTCGCATATTGTGATAAAACTACTACGATAAATATCAGGCGCATGATATTAACAAATTCGAATATCATTGTTCTGTTTGGGATTTAGAAAAATCGTATGTACCCCTTTTTAATTTAAGTGCTCCAAGTGCTTGCTGGGAAATCATAGCTTCCCAACGAGAACCGTCTTTATTTTTTGGAGGCCTTGAAGATGGAAGAGTATGCATTTTCGATATTCGTGTTAAAAACATACCAATTGTATTGAGCCCAAAACATTCAGCGCACCTTGAACCGGTAAGCGCTTTAGTACATTTCCGAAATAGCACTGAATTTTTTAGTGGATCTACAGATGGTAGATGCTTATGGTGGGATTCAAGGAATCTCAAGGAGCCATATGACGAACTTATCATTTGCTCAAAACACCCTGTTGATTCATCAATTACTTTAAAACATTCCGAACCCATAAGTGTACTACAATATGAACGAAGTCTACCCACAAAGTTCATGTGTGGAACGGCCACAGGCCTCGTTATAAATGTAAATCGTAAGGGTAAGACACATAAAGAAAAAATGAGTTCAGTTTTTAAAACGCATAACGGACCTATTAAAGCGTTGCATCGCAGCCCTATAACTTCTAAAATTTTTATGACATGTGGAGACTGGACTGTAAAAATTTGGAATGAAGACCTTCACATTTCTCCAATTTTATTAAGTTCTAATAATCTTCATTCAGTATCGGATGCAGCTTGGGCTCCGAAGAAATTTTCGAGTTATATGACTATATCGTCGGATGGTAAATTTCGGTATTGGGACTTATTAAGCAGACAACATATTCCTGTGCTTTCTTTTCCTGTATCTATTAAGTCATTGCTAAAGTTAAAGATACATGAGGAAGGAAAACTTGTCGCGATTGGTGATTCAGACGGTACATTAAATATTATTACTTTATCTGATCATCTAATATCATCAAAACATAACGACAAGCCACTAATGACTGATACTTTGGATAGAGAAAGTCGACGTGAACATATCCTAGAAATGCGTATAAAAGAAATCCGTTTGAAAGTTGGAACTGGAAAAACAAAAGATGCTGTCACTCCAATTAACGATTATAATGAAGCATTCCTGCTTAAAAAAGTAGAAGAAGATTTTAGAAAAATTGTCCAGCAAGAACGACGTGCTGAAACAATTTAGGGCCAAGTTTAATGTAACAGCAAATAAGAAAGTTTATTTTATTAATAATATCACGTGTTCAGCGGTGAAGGAAATTATATCGTGAGGAAACCTGCATATTTTTTAAATTATAACAAAAAAAATATTTCGAAGATAATTATAGTGCGGCCGCGTGGTGGATGCCGTGATACCTTCTGTACAGAGGAGGCCTTCGCCTAGCAATTTCACATTTATAAGCTGATACTTTAACTTTTTTTATTATAGGATTGTCAGCAAGGATTATAGTGGGAAATACTAGATTATAATTGTGTAACTTTCTAAGAGAGTACGAGATTTTTACTATTCATAATAAGATAGAAAATACAATATTAATCTGGTTAACTTGAATTTAAAATGGGAAATTAATTGGTTAAATAATGATAAATTTCACAGATGAAAACATAAACTGAAACTACTCTATATATAATGGTATACATGTACGTATAAACCCGGTCTATAGGATTATACGTGTTAAGAGCCACGGTCGACCTTATCGACAATTTGAACCACAAAACTAGGGTTCGCTAGGCGGGTAACAAAATTACTCCGTCCTTAACAAACTCACGCTTCCATCATTCCTGCGACGACGTCAACTAAAGTTTACGAGATTTTTTTATTAGATTTTGGTTCGTCCTTCCAAAAGTGGCCTCAATTTTTTTTTAAATCTCAGGACTATTCAAATAATCATCAACTATCTAGAGACATTGCATGGATTTTAGTAATAAGTTCATAAGCACACTGGAGTTGTACTTATGTATATACATATTACTAAAATCTATGAAAGCAAAGTGCTAGGAATCCCCGCCTCCGTATTATGTCATTGTTACAATGTATAATAACAAACACCCATAGTGATAAAAGAAATAATTTCAGTAAGAATTTATAATTATATCTCCGATTTAAGTTCTATAAATTCCTTATAGTTTTGTTTTATCACAAAAATAACTACTTAGTCAACATTCATAGTTTCATAAAGGCGTTGCAATGTTATAAAGATCTGTTTGAAATCAAATCCGCTACTACTAGTCAATTTGGTGTCTTTTTACTTTTAATATAATTTCCAATTGATTCAATATTTACAGTAGGTAAATAAAAGAGAATTTGATTTATTTTAGTATTTATTTTATATTCGCGTTAAATCGCTTTTAATAGAGAATTAACAATTGTAAACCAACTAGAAGGTTGGAGCTACAATCGTGAAGCTAATACCAAATAACGACATATATTTCAGCATTTATTGGTTATCATTTAATATTTCCCCTTAATCATCATTTTAAAAACAATTTCTTATATCATTAATCAAAGGCATAGGGATTTTATACGTGATATTGAAGCCAGCCATGGTCGGAAAGTTTCGGATTGCACTAAAGCTTGTTTGTTACAGTACAATAAGCCAGTGTTTGTGACTACGCTAGCTTTGTTTAATCCGGGCTTACTGGTTTAGTAATGTTTACAATAAAATTTGGTTTTATTTCGAATGACAAAAATAGAAGTTTACAAACCGCGTGTTAATTTGTCATAAAAATGATATTTATAATGGAATGGCAAGAATTAATTAATAAAGGTAAACAAAAGTAATGGTATCCTACACGTATCGTTTCATTTATTACTTTAGAAATAGTACCTGGAGGACCGGTTTTTTTGGTAAATCCTGTATTTTGGAAATTAAAAAAATTTAAAATAAAGAAAGCAATGATCTAGTATAGAAAAAAGTAAAAAAAATAAGTGTGTAAATGATCTTAACATGGACCGCGGCCTTCTGTTTCGGGGCCGCCCGATTACCGACCGAGCTATTGTAACATGTTTTCGACGAAATTTACCGCCATATTCGATTGATATTTTTCATTCCCTGAAAACCGGGATAAAAGGACATTTTCTAAAAAATAAAACCTAGCTAGATCGATTTTACGCCCCCGAATCTACGCACATACAAAATTTCATGAAAATAGCTAGAGCCATTTCCGAGATTCCGTTAATTGCTCGTTTAAAGATATTAGATAAATTTTAATACCAACCTACATTATTTAAAACATTTGCAATTTATTAGTGTGATGTTATATATATTATCAAAAAAATAAATTGGCAAAAATGATTTATATAAAGTTTCAAGAAAAACAATAAAAGCTAAAAATACTCAAAAAATATCATGATCTTGTAAATAGCAAATGATTTGTAATACAGATGCGGTATGCGCCTACTAGCTCCCATAAAGGTTAGATTTTATTGCTTACGTGATCCATCGCATATATCACACGTACTTAGGGAAAGAAGGTGAATATCTTTTATTTCTTACACTTAGATTTTCATCTTATACAATAAACGAGAATAACAAACAACAAACAGTTCTATAGTAAAATCTCAAAGAGCGATCGCATTCGACTCTTTCATAAACATCACTAGTTTTTAAAATTAATTAGCTTTCCTTGTGTGTTGAATGCTTGGGGCATGATAATTTCCAACGGTAAAGTATTTTAAACATACTATATTAATAATTTGTTTTAATAAATAAATTATTTAAAATAGAAAAAGTGCGGAAAGATTGTCGCCGCTGTGGGAATCGAACCCACGTCTTCGGCATTCGCGGCTTGACGCTTTAGCCACTAAGCTAAACGGCCGATTGCCACAATGACGGAAATCTTAACGTCTTTTATCTACATTGCTTTATAGCATTTGAAGCAAAGCAAGAAATTATTTGTCAGAAAATCGTACATACGTTGACATCAAAATTTTCTGTTATGTAAAAGATATCGAATAAACTTATGAAAATTTAGAATAATTACCAAGAACACGCAAAGTTCAAAATTGTCATTAATCATTTAAGAAACATTATTGCTATCTAACATGTCATACACAGCTCAACACTCGAAAACCTTAACGAATAACTTGACACGAGTAAATAGACTAAAACATTAATAATGTGTCGTTTATAACCTTTTGGGAACAGAACTGCTCTGGTGAGTGATTTCACGAAAATTAATTTATTATAAAGAATCTACGAAATGTTTAAACTGGACAAAACATGGGGACTTCTAATAAAACTTGAATAGCACAACAAATTGTTTTTATTATTCTTATTGTAAATATTTTTGCACCTATGAATAATACATTACACGATATAATAATACATTATACTCGAGCAACCTGAGTCCAAATCCCGGTGCCAGCGCCAAAGAAATTATCAATTTTAAATGCTGTATTTGCTCAGCGTAGAAGAAAACATCGTGAGGAAATCTGAATAAAAGTAAAATAACAGCTTATACATGTCCCACTGCTGGGCAAAGGCCTCTTCTCTACCGAGGATATAATTACGAAACCTGAATATTTTCGAAATGAAAAAAAAGATATTTCGAAGACATTTTAACTCGCGTGGTGGGCTATGACCTCCCCACAGTACGAGGATTGCCTAATTGCCTTTGATAAGCAGTGGGAGTTGTAAAGGCTGTTATTTTTTTTTACGTAATAACCAATCAGTACCGAGGTATAGACTGGCTAAAACAAGAAAGTTCAGAAAATTTCTTGATAGATGACTGATTAACTTTTATAATAAATTAGGTGACATCCACTAAGTATAAAAAATTTGAAACATTTTGTAAAAACTACCCTAATGCCAAGGTCGAAAAATACTTTGAGGACAAGGATGTGGAAGAATACTTTGATGACAAGGATGTGGGAAATGACTTTGCAAGTCACCTGGCTATTGCTGATTTTATACTTAACTAAGTTTGTATAATCATTAAAAAAGATAATAAGATCGCAGAGGTTCTCGCCAGTTCTTCTCTGGTCAGGTCTAGTTTATTGTACCGGTGATAGTTGTTTTTGACTTTCAATAAGAGTAAGCTCTTTCTTCAATTTCGACTTTTGACTAATCTATATGCCACTAAAACTGAACTAACCGCAAATCTTTTAACTTATGGTTATATAGTCAATATGAGTGCACACTCAAAGTTGTATAGTTATTTACACGCATATTATCTGTATACAAAGACACCTTATAAAACATTGTAAAATGTTTGTAGAACCTTTAATAACATTAATTATGTATTATTTTACTTCAAAAGTAGAGAAAATAATGTGTTTATTCTAATCCAATGCACGCAAAAATCGCGGTAAACAATTTCTTAAACCTCATAATGAATTTTCATTATATGTCTTTCGTGAAAACAGTGTAAAATAGTTTTCATCATCAACAGGTGATTAGCATATTCTGTACATTAATTTTAAAGTTTTTGATACCAAACTTAACACTTTTACATAAAAAAAAATAAAAGGAACGAAATTTGGGGATTTGGCCATTTGCTTATATTGGCAGCTTGCAGCGATGTCGTAAGTTTTTAGTGTGCAATTACTGCTAGCCGAACTAACAGTTACTTTATAACTTAAATTGCAAACTGGATCGCGAGAGAAACTAAAATTATATTCAATATTTTTGTATAAAGTTTGCAAATGCAAATGATTTCAGAAAGATTTAAGATTAATTTATCACAATATAGAGCAATGATACAGTATAGAGAAATGCATTATATTTGTCTTATTTACACCTTTAACGCTCGCAAGAATTTGAATAAAAACAAAATTTACCTTGAATATGTAAAGCTTTTGCCCAGCATTGTGCTAACTTTTAAATGAACCATCAACCCAGTCACAACGAATTATTCATACTACAAGACAAGAATTTCAATAATATGTGAAAAATGTACTAATATTCTAATTTCTTACATTAATATGAACGCTAATTTATATAACGCGAAATTATAAACACTATATATATAACGCGAACATTAATTATAAACGCTTAAATTGAAAAAAGTTGAAGTGATTCCAGAAAGTATACATATTTAGATATATTATTGAGAAAATATTAATATCAATTAGTAAATTCTATAATAATGTAATTAATTTTAGTCACAGGAATATCTTCGGCTATAGTATCATTTATGGTGGGCTTAAAAATGATCTGATGTCGAAGTAATAGACTGTGTTGTCAAATAAATACATTTTGCAACAATAATAACGTTTCACCTTTTTTTTCATTCTAACTAATGCCTTTTACCCAGTTATTGAGATATCGTAAGTTAATATTTTCGTAAAATCGTCATAAATATTTTGAGTTTTCGTACTATTAAAAACTTATATATTTCAATCTGCATAAATTGAATTGTTATATAAAATTACTCCGTGAAAGGACATTTTTATTAAAAAAATTATACTCCGTCGTTAAGATTTTTGATCTTTATTTTAGTTCGCATCATTACAACAAATCAGAATTGGTAATTGTCGGTCTTTTATTTTGTTATTTAAAAAGACTAACACGGCGTTCTACTTTCCTATTCTATTTTCAAATTACTCATGCCTCATGTAGTTGTCACATGTAATTAATGATTTCATTTTAAAAAGTTCTTAAATTTAAAAACAGCACCTACTCAAGGGAGTAGGTGCTATTTTTAAATTTAAATACTATTTCGATTCAAATCTCTGTGTATTGTATTAAAAAATCTAAACACTTCCATTGTTGCAACATTTATTTGCAGAACAATGCAAAAGAATCCAATCACTTTTGACCCGATAGGAGCGAAACCTGACGGTTGACACAGACAAATGAGGTTAAACTGACACGTCGCTCGCACCCCGATAGCACTGCTCCCAGAGCTATTAATTTTGCTTCACCTACCTAATCCCCTAAGGGTCCCGTAATTTCTACCTGGAGGGCAATACAAGCGAGCGTACGACGTTCTAAAAACTCGGATGGACGCAAGCTCCATTTTATAGCATATAGGGATTCAGAGTCAATTTTTATTTTTTGTTCAAAACTGCCTTCAAACTGAAATTTAAATGCGAGTTTATTAGTACAATTAGCAACACCCTGACGCTCAAGCCAACTGAACTAAGAGCCAATCGAACTCAGGTTGCTCGCGTATATTGAATTAAAGGCGAGCGCCCGGACACTGAGCTATCACGGCGTACGTTGTCAACTTTGCTACAGTCTAATGTGCATTATGCACCGGGCTACTGGCGGTAGCCAATCGCGTTTACGGAATTTTTCTTAACTTATTAGCATATGCAGAGGAGTAGTAAATGTTAAAATAACAGATGTATTACAAACCACATTTGACTAAGCGAGACACAACTCAGCCTCAAAATGTATGGGAATATTCATGGAAGCTTGCATTTGGATTTGAATTTCATATTCATGATTATCCTGTTGCTTTGCATACATCATTACGAGATACGTATAATGTATACAGCTACATTTAAGTGACTACTGTTTTAATTTAAGAAAAAATTAATTAGTTAATACACATCATAAATTGGAAATCATATATATCACATATATGAAGTTTCTTGCATTTGGCATTTGGGTTGTTAGTAACTAATGTATATGAGTACCATTATAGAACTCTGGCTTATCACGTGTCATTCTTAGTTATTGGTAAAACAAAAGCTCTCTCGTCTCATAACTCTAATGGATTGAACAGAGGTAGGTGGCACTTGTCACAGAGCGTATTTAACCCAAATATGATAGATAGTCGATCATTCGGTGAGTAAAGATGACTACTAATATTGATGAAAATATATTACTGGCACTTAAATTCACCCTCAACATCTGGTCACCAACTTTGCTATTATACTACGAGTATGTAATAGAGTATCCATATGCGAAAAAATCAATCAAATTATAGTATAATACTGTTATTTTGATACAAGGTTTTGATTCCACTCAACTTATAAAAAGTGATAATTCTTTGTAAAGGTTACTTTAAAATTTACCGAATAATTTTTTGGTTAAGGTTTATAGCCGCGATTGCTTATTGTCTCGGCGCTCCTTTTAATTCAATATCGAGTAACTTGAGTTTGATCCCCGGTTCTGGCATCAATGAATTTGTTAATTTTAAATGCTGAGTTTTCACGTGCTCCACAGTAAAGGAAAACTTTGTGAGCTAAATCTGAATATTTTTGAAATAATAACAAAAAAATATTTCGAAGATAAGTGAAGTCTGCCAATGCCTAGTGGCGGTCGCGTAGTGGGCTAAGACCTAAAACCCTCTGTACAGTATATAATTATTTAAAGGGATAGTTATTTAAAGGCTGTTACTTAACTACTTTACAAGTTTTCGGTTGTAACTAGTTTATTAATACAATTTCTGCTTAACCATTGTTGGCGCTGGCAATACCGTATACCGGATATGACGTTATCTACTCGAGCCAAGGGACACAGTCGCATGGAGCAGTGGTCACTTGGATTTCGGCATCGTTCCCGGATGGTGATATAACCACTAGTGCTGCTTTGTCGTTATAATAGCTGTTAATATTCAAGTTCAGTATTAGTTAAAATATTAGGATCAAGGTAAAAACGTTAGAACTCTTATACCATTGATATTTCAAATACTATCAAGATAGTGGAAAGGTCATAACAGAATCAAATCTTACGTGAATCTTAGAACGTGAATAAATCTATTCACATTTTAAGATCTAATTTCAATTATGTTTTAGATTTCATGAATATTAATTGTTCTTACACAATATCGTTTTGTCCATGTCTGTTTTATTATCGGCTTTTTGTACTTTCTACGTTTTAATTAATCTATATAACAAAAGAAATGTGTAACAGACCCTAATTTAATTACGCCAGTGATCAGACGTTGAAAAGATCCCGACGTTCGCTGGATTAGAACAAAGGGTAAAATTAAAAGCTTAAGGATAAACGAAATTCTAGCCGTATTAGAATTCTTTTTATATAAATTATATATATATGAACGTAAATGTTATGTTATGTTTTAATTATAACTACCGTTGTATCTATAACGTTAAATAACGTTTAAGTTGTAATAGCGATTAATATGAAACGCTTAATTTGGTCTTCTTATAGTATCAAATTATACTGTAAATATTGTCTTGTAACTGTGAACTTAGAACAGTTTCTTTTTTTGGAACAAGGAGGCAAACGAGCAAGCGGGTCACCTGATGGTAAGTGATCACCACCGCCTATGGACATTTGCAACATCGGGGAAGTCACAATTGCTTTGCCTGCCTTTGAGGTAGGAGTAGGCTCTCTTCTTGAAGGTTGCTAAGTCGTATAAGTCCGGAAATACTGCTGTCGATAACTTGTTCCACAGAGTAGGTGTGCGAGGCAGAAAATTGCTTAGTGCTTTCTAAAATTATGTATTAATGACCGTCTTTTATAATTTTTGAATGTCTTAGGACGCAATTAAGCGAAGTTTGAAATATAGGGCGGAACTGATTATTCTCTAATTTATCAGAAGATATGTTTCAAACGTTAAAAAATTATTATGAAAAAATTTTTCGATATTAATCTTAATTAGACGTAATTAAAATCCAAGGAATCGTTTATTTAAACAATTTATTGTGAAGTTTGATAATGCAAATTAGAACATGTGCGACAAAACCAGTGCTATAACGTGGATAGCTGTGAAAAATCTAATATGGTAATGCTTTTATCGTATTATTTTTAAGTTTATTAGGTTTGTTTAACTGAATAAAATCTAGCATAATTACAAAAGAAAAATACACGGAAAAAATGCATACATAGTGTAACATAATACAACATTAGGTACAAAGGTTTATCTATTAATTAATATTATTTATTATTGATTTATCTAATTGAATGGATAAAAATTATAAATTTGTTGTATATGAAACCCAACAAAACCTAAAATTTAAATAAATACATTAGTGAGTAAACTATTAATACTGGCCCTAATAAAGAACCATTGAATATTTCAGTAAATACAATACATATATTTCTATTCAAATACAACATATTTACGTTTTTTTTTAAATAATAAAGGTCCAGGTACGATAATAACTAACGGCCTTCCATATGATTTAATTTAACAGAATCATATACTCACTCCGCCACCGATAACAATAATTGACGCTATTACTCGTATCTACAAATATATGAAAAAGCATGCTGGATACTAAATCTACTCCTGTCGTACGTGTTTTGGGGGACATATGCTGGACAAAACGCCCCAACAATGCTCTTAATGGACTTATCTATCATGATTCCACGTCATTTAACAGCACCAGCTTACGTCGTAGGTATCGAAAGATATGCGATTACCTTCTATTATGACGCATATGCTTATACGATGATTTCGGGAATACACGTAACCGATGCTTCGAGTCCAAAAGACCCGATTAGTTTAGTGAATAGTGAACCTATCTCATACGCCAGAGGATGTAGGTTTGATCCTAACTGGAAAAATATTGTGTAATAAACGAAGTAATTTCTAATATCTGGGTTTTTATACATCTACTGGTATAATAATTATGTATTTATTTACAAAAAAGTACGTATACCTAATACACATAGAACAAGCTCTGCTTATTTCTGAACCAGATAAGGAATAAATATACACATAAATATATCTCCTGAAATATTTATTTATTTACAAGCTAATAAATAAAAAAATATGGTCCATTAGGGTACGGCGTTGATTTTTGAATATAAAGTAGCTAGCCCAAATACTAATTAACGTGTTGTGAATAAATTATTATCTCATAAGTTTTCTGATCCGTATTCCCATAAGGGATGAAAGCCATTTGCCATTCCGTTAAAACGTTGTATTCTCATTTTCTTTAAGATGTAGGGCAGATTTTTCATACAAACATTTTTAGTTATTACAGAGTTTTATTTGCACATTTCGTTCAATATCAATGAATAATAGAAATCACTAAATACTAAATACAACCACCTACGCAAAGACTCAACCTCTCAGAAAGAAAGATCTGTTAAAATTTTTCACACTCTAAATATGATGTACCGGTAAAAATTTAGCACTCACTAATCATCTCTGCACTATATACATATATAGTGCCGAGATACATACATATATTGGCCGAATATATACAGCCCAATATATTTATAACACATTTAACCAGTACTATATGCTATTCTTGTTTATGGGAACAAAATAAATGTATAATATGAATATGAAGTTCGTAATTCAAGTTTCCACGTATAATATACTCATACAATGCGGGGCCAAATTGTCTCGCTTACTCAAACCTCATATGTAGTGTCAGCTACATACATAATGAACTAACAACATTTTAGGGCCCTACAACATAAGCGATATTCAGTACGACTAATCAAGTTACAAACAATCATTACATGACCTATACTACACAAATATCATAATCCATGGATCGGATGGTCACAGGATATGGAAAGAATGTAATAACTCAAATTAATTGTAAAGTATAATTTTCTTAGTTATGCCATCAGTATTTTTACGCTATGATTTTATTCTTATCCTTTAAATGAGCAATTCTTGTATATATATATAATTGGAATCTCGGAAACGGCTCCAGCGATTTTCATGAAATTTAGTATGTGCGTAGATTCGGGGGCGAAAAATCTATCTGATTGGGTTTCATTTTTAGAAATATATATATATAATTGGAATCTCGGAAACGGCTTCAGCGATTTTCATGAAATTTAGTATGTGCGTAGATTCGGGGGCGAAAAATCTATCTGATTAGGTTTCATTTTTAGAAAATGTCGTTTTATCCTAGTTTTCAGGGAATGAAAAATATTATTAGAATACGACGGTAAATTTCAATGAAAAAAAAATGTTATAATAGCTCGGTCGGTAATCGGGCGGCCGCTAACAAACAGCCACAAACAGAAAACCGTGGTTCGTATCACGATCATATACACACTTTTTTTTTTTACTTTTTTTTGATTCTTGATATACATAGCTTTCTTTATCTTTTATTTTTTGTCGATTTGTTATTTTGTTATTTTTTTCCCTTTTTTTTTTTAAGTTCTTTCTTTTGTGAAAAACACCAGTTCATATTTTCTTAGTATTACGTCGGTAAGATCCAAACATATTATGCATATTTCATTACTTAGTAATTTGTATCTAAATGTTATTTCCAAAATACACGATTTACCGAAAAAAACAAACAAACAACAAACAAACGGTCCTCCAGGTACTATTAGTAATTAACGTCGCTACAAGCTTTCTTATAAAGCGACTTTGCTTTATTAGTCCAGTCTTTTTTTAAAGTTTTTTATAGTGCTAATCTCTGCACTTTTCGTACTTTTTCTACATGTTTTAATAGTCCAGAGTCTTTATTAATCCTCTGTGGTAGGGCCACGCAGCAGCCTCGGTTGTTGCACGAATGGGCAGGCTCCTCCGGGTAAGTACCACGACCTCACAGAAGACCGGCGTAAAGTGGAAGTATAATACTGTGTTTCGTCGGATGAGTGAGGTGGCCGAAACCCAATTTTCAAAAGGTTGTCAACGCATCTGCAGCCCTCGGGTGTAGCAGATGTCCATGGGCGGCGGTATTCACTTAACATCAGGTGAACCGCCTGCTCGCTTGGGAACTTGTCACATAAAAAAAAACAAACCAAAAGAGTTTATTGGATATCGGGATTGTTGTGACTTGAAGAGTTAGTAAGATTTGAGACGACCTGAACAAATGTGCGCGAATTCGATGGATGTAGGTGGCTCAAGATCGTACTTCGTGGCACTCTAAGGGGGAGGCCAATGTTTAACAGTGGCTCAAACAGGCTGAAATGATGATGATGACTCCGTTTTAAGGAATATAATCTAGGCCCGCAAGCTTTGTAGTATTTACCCAGTTTTACAACCAGAGACTTGAAGTATAACATTTCTAAACCTTTCAGTAGGGCGTTTGTACATAATTATTTACATAATTTAGAGATCATATTGCCTCGGGACCAAGGCACCAACCCAGTGTTTATTCAAGACGAGAGGATTTAAGTAATATAATTCTCAACGTAAATAATTATCACATACTGATTATAATACTCTGTTTACGAAACGAATATCAACTACGTGCCAGTTATCACCACTACTATAGTGGTGACAACTACTAAACACACGGAAAGGATAAAAACTTAATTGTTATTTTTTTTATCCGAATTTGTTTTGGGGTTTTTATCATTTAGAACCCCATTGTAACCGAAAATATTAATTTAAATAAATCAACGCTATATGAGTCGAAATTCAACCAAAAGTCACACAGTCTACAATATGATGCTTCATTAAAATCTAATTATGGAATTATCGCGGAGTTACATCGAAGTAGACGGCTTCATCGTTTAATCGCCATGCAGTAGCTACGGTGTTTCTCCTGACAAGCCCGTTGGACGACTAACTAGACGAACAGAAAAAAAACATTTAAAAAAAATTTGGCGACGATCTTTAATCGATGACAACAGACATGTTTTATTTACATTCACTGGTATGAACGTAAGCAAAATGTTTTATTTGTAACACAAATTGTAAACACCGTTTAGTTTTCTCCATATAATCATTAGCTATGCAAAATTTCACACTCCTTAAAAGCTTTCGTTCTACGTTGTGATTACAATTGGCTTATTGATTACTCTTAGCAAATCATATTTCCAGGGGTAGTGTATGCTACAGAAAAATAGATTGGATGAAGAAATAAAAGTGCATAAAATGAAAACGGTGAAAAGGACATCGAAGAAGACGATTCGTCGAAGGACATTCGTCGAATGTGAAATTATGTTATGTCGCAAAATTAACTTTGTGAATGAATATACTTAATAATTTGCCTCCTTTTCAATTAAAAGAAATATATGTTTAATGACAGAGAATGTTCATTCGCTGTTTTTTAAGTTCGACGTGAAACAAATTAGATTACAAATCACAAACGTAATGAATAATGTTCTGATCTATTAATTATTCATGTTTCGT
Organism: Iphiclides podalirius; assembly: GCA_933534255.1. NCBI lineage: Eukaryota > Metazoa > Arthropoda > Insecta > Lepidoptera > Papilionidae > Iphiclides > Iphiclides podalirius. Next base: position 7,289,836 of record OW152822.1, on the reverse strand, counting down.
TATAATATTGTCTATATTGTAAATGATTCCTCCATTTCAAATTAAAATTTTCCTTTTAAATTGGTTCCTAAATCAAAAATTCACGAAAAGATACGAAGCAAAACAACAACAATAAGGGAAATTTAAGGGAATTAAAATAAATACATTAAGTTACAAAAGCAATTTCGTGAATCACTTTAACAGTTACTTGCTAATGGAAGCTTTACCAAAAGTTTGCTTTCGATCACTGTTTCAATACCGTTTTGTCGAATAATTGATAGCGGGAGGTACATTGAAACTGAAGAGTTAAGTTGAATAAACATTTGTTCGAATTCATTAAGCATCAGTTTAATTGTAATTTTCAATATTGTAATACTTGCCAACTTTTGTTTGTAACTTTACCGAAATATCACAACCTGTACCATACCTGAACAATCGTTAGGGTCGTACTTTATTTAACTTAAGTATATTTATACCAGCTGCACGGCCACACATAGCTGCGTTGCAAATGTTCCTAATATGTTAAACTCTAATAATAAGTAATTTAAATTTAACCAAGTACTCCTCGAAAAGCAATTATGAAAAATCGAGTCATTCTTAATTCATTTTTAATAAATCATACCTAAGTAAAAGAAAGGAAAAACACTGTTACTTTGTAGAAACAGGAAACAGGACACAATATCATAATTATAATGTGAATCTTAAAAACACGTGCAAAAAATAGTAACATCAAGGAAATGTATGGCATTAAAAATGGCAAAAACTATGAAAGTGTGTCAATATCAATACAATGAATTATAATACCATCTGTATTATATTATTTATAACTATATCTGTAAGTTATAAATTATGGAACTTAGACTCTTTAAAACCTTCGCCCTATATAAATTGGAAAAAAAAATATTGACATTAAATATTATTTCATATAAACCTATGTCCTAAGTTGGAATATCATCATCGTCATCATTTGGCCAGTTTGAGTTCACTGCTGAACATAGGCCTCCCCCATAGACTGCCACGAAACACGATCCTGAGTCACCTGCATCCATCGACTTCCCGCACATTTCCACAATCGGTTAAGGAGTTTCGAATTCGGATTCCATCACAGACCAACATTGTGACATGGTATCGTTATATATACAGACACTTTTCATTTGTTGCCGCAGCGTCGCACTACAAATCTCTCCTACTAACTGTATGTTTTATCTCTTTCAAATTCATTCAACCCAATCTTTGCTTTGTGACCTTTACAAATGAACTTTACGTTACCGTTTTATACGTAAGGGTGTTCTAAAATTGTTTGTATTGGAAAATTTAATAACTCGATAAATATTGATGCTTAAATAATGTAAATGTTTAATATAATTTAAAAAAGTTATCCTCTATATGTGTGTACATTTATTGTCGCGGTTGTAACGACACGCTGTATAAGTGGAAAGAAAATGAAATACATAATTTCATTTCAATTAGCAATCGCCATCTACCAAGTTAGGATCAAAAAATGTAGAACAGTTTTTCATAAATAATTTCACAAGTGGCGATACCGTGCATGACGTCCATTACCTATGCTTAAACAAGTGTCACGTTTCGAAATGGAAAAATTTTACAAATTTTTCGTGTTAATATTTACAAATTGTGATGAAATAGTAAAAAACTACATCCCCTTTTTTATTTAAAATCAATTTCACCACCATACGATGTCACAAATTTTATAAAAGCTTTCGGTATTTTATAACAACCAGTTAGTATACCCTACTTATAATAATAAGTACTTGGAGGACCGAGCTCGGTTTTTTTTGGTAAATGATGTATTTTGGAAATAAAAAAAATAAAAAATAAAGAAAATGATGAAAAATAAGTGTGTAAATGATCGTGATACGAACCGCGACCATCTGCTTTTGGGGCCGCCCGATTACTGACCGAGCTATTATAACATTTATTTTTGCGGCGAAATTTACTGTCATATTCGAATGATCATTTTCATTCCCTGAAAACAGGGATAAAAGGACATTTTCTAAAAATGAAACCTAGCTAGATCGATTTTTCGCCCCTGAATCTACGCACATACATTTCATGAAAATCGATGGAGCCGTTTCCGAGATTCCGATTATATATATATATACAAGAATTGCTCGTTTAAAGGATAAGATATGATGGATGGCAAATAAAGTCACGAAAATAAAATATGAAACATCAATCAATTAGCGCGTACGTCGTGCTCCCCATAAGTAAAATAAAGATTTGCTGGTGAGGCATGGTTAAGTTATAATCTAGCTGAAAAATATACATAATATTATAAATTATCTAGTCTATTCACTAAAATCAAAATTTTATTATATAAAAACGCTTCCTTTAAAAAACAGGGAAAGATACTTCCGGTACATTTTAAAGTGTGTAAATACGTTTTAAAAACTACGTATATATCATGTATTCCCCTTAAAAATACATTGTTTGCAAATATTCAACACATTAGATTTACTAAACATTTCTTAAATGATTTGCTAAAACTACTAGTCAACATATTGGAATTAGCTCTTTTCGATTATATATAACTAGTGTCTTTCACAAGTTATGTATTACATTAAGTTATAGTACTGTAACAAATTTTCAATTAACTAGAAAACTCAAATGGAAGATATCTGTTGTTCTGCTTTGATACGTCACGCAAAGGGTTCGATAAACATTTCAAATAGCTTTAAAAAGGTAAAGTGTTGTTATGCTTCTTGAATCGAAGCCACTTTAGAGAGTTGGTTTGAAGCGTTTGCTCAATCCGTAGTTATTCCTCAATTGTCCCCGTTACGAAAAATATTTTGTATATATAATATGTATTCTAATCACGCGAGTTTTTCAACGTCTGGTCACTACCGTAATTAAATGAAGGGCACACACGTGTACACATTTCTTTTGTTTTCTGTATTAAATAAAACGAAAAAACGATAGCGAAAACAATAACACACAATTATATAATCTTTGTACAATTCATAATTGCAATTTCTTGTGGTGTGGAGGAACTAGTTCATACATTAAAAGCTGTTAACAGTATCTTACTCGACTTTTATTACTTGTACAATGTATAACCAAAAATTGAAACATGAATCTTAACTGACTGAAGAAATGGAATTTTATAGATTTTTAGGAGAACCTTCTCATTCCTTTATTAGGATATCAAAGTGGTGTCAAACATTATTTAGTATGACACAAATATTCATTTCCTTTTATCAAAATAATAAAAAATATAAACATATGACCAATATAATTTATCTAGATCGTATATTTCTGTTACATCGTGAATTTGTATCTTCTTTTTCTATTAGTTCTTCGTCTATTAATACTTCAAAGTCTCCCAAAGCTTCCGTGCTAGGTATTTTATTCCATCTCGCATCCGGAATGCCGTCCGGCGGCACCACAACAGAAATTATGTTATCGATCAATTTATATTTCAATATTCTGTCGTTATGCGTCGTCGACTGCAGCGATGGCGAGGCATTTACTTCGACAAGCCACGGCTTAAGCGTATTATCGATGATAATATCGTATCCATAACATTCAAAACAGTGGCGGTCGTTCGCCATTACTGGTGCGACCGCTTTTAAGGAGTGGACTATTAACCAATCCATGTCCGAAAATAACTTTTCAGTCACCGACCGACCACGTGTCCCCTCCAAATATAAGCGAAAATTTTGCACGCTCATTTTACCACCGTGTAAACTATTATATTCCACGCCGTGCCTTTGGACACTAACATTCGTCAAATGCACGTACATATTGTCCAACTCTGTGACGCTCGTGTCGTACTTAACCGTGCAAAATCTACAAAAGCCGTGTTTAAACAGATACGCTTTCAGGGGCCTGAACGAAGTTACCAAAACATACAGCCTCAAATCAAACTTTTTCCCTCCGATCAAAAGGGGGTTGTCAATATATCGCGATATTACGTAACTTTCTTTGCTGCTTAGTTGAGGGTGGAAGGGAATTTTCGCCTCCCGGGACCACTTTTTCAGTTTAGAGAGTTTGTTTATTAGGAAAATTCCCGTGCCCTGCGACTTCCCACAAGGTTTCATTATCCACGTGCTCTGAGGCGACTTTCTATACTCCTCAACGAACATGTTGTAATCGGCAGGCAAGACATACGTTACAGGAATTAGGTCCAAATGTACATAGCGAGTTGCGACCTGTCCACTCGGTAGGACAATTTCCGTTTTCTCCGCCAGTGGATTGCCCTCTTTTTCAAGTTCTTTGCGATATCTTTTAATATTTTTCACTAATAAATCTTTGCGAGATAGCTCATAGTGATTTGGAAAGTGATTTATTATTTGATTGTCGTTCATTCGATATCCATTCTCAATACTGAAAATATTTCGACAGTTCTGCGTGAAAGACCAGTAGAAATTCCATTCGTCTTCTGGTCCGACCTGTACCCAGCCGCGGCGTTCGAAGTTGCTCATTATTACTGATTTTTCTAAGTCAGTACAATACGTAACTCTTTTGTCCATTGTGATTTAATACAATAATTTACAAATAAATGAAACTGAACCAAGTGTACTGAGAATCGTGACATTATCTGACGGCAGTTGACCGCCGTCAATAACGTCGATTTATATCATAAACATTTTTAAATATAGTATACCAAAAAGTTCTTATTATACCAAAAAGTTCTTAGTTTCTCCTTTTTTCAAATAATCTTATTTATTCATATAACTTTATAAGATCTTAGTATAATTCCCATTTAAAAATTCTATCAGTTATATAGTTAGTTACATATATGCGTGATATATTTTTTTTATATTTTCTATATAGATATTTTAAATCAAACTTGCCAACCATCGTGGTTTAATATACACTCCCCTTATCTCTAGTCGACTTTAGTTCTGCAAGCACTCAAAATTTATAAAAGAATACGAATTGAGTTGCGCTATAGGCTATATGCAATTTATACTCTATTGGAAAAAGAATGCAAGTACCTATATAATAGAAAGTTAACCCAAATCTCTTTGTGTGGATATTCCACACATTTAAATTGTATTCAACATTTTTTATTTTGTAAAAGTTTCTCATAGTTTTAAATGAATAATTTGGTGCCTATTCTTTCCACAAAGTAAACATTTCTTTGAATGAAAAATATGTGAACTGGGAAATTATACAACATTGAATATTTGAAAAAATTATTTCCTCTAAGTATATGTTAATAGAAATACCATGAACTCATTCATGGACATTATTATTTACTTCTATGGATGAATGATTGGAATACACTAAATTACACGGCACTAAAGAAACTACAAATGCTTTTTTTTTAACCTTCGTCCTAAAAAAAAGCCTGCGGCGTTTAAAATGCTAAATAACAATGTAGAAAGAAGGCGTTAAGATTTTCGTCGCTGCGGCTATCAGCCGTTTAGCTCAGTGGCTAGAGCGTCAGGCCGCGAATGCCGAAGACGTGGGTTCGATTCCCACAGCGGCGACAATCTTTTCGTACTTTTTCTACATGTTTTAATAAAAATCAGTTGTTTAATTTTTCTAAATTATTAATCCGCTTCGCCCATACGTTTTAATTAAAATAATGTTTACTTACACCGTAATAAGTCCCTGAACAAAGAGTAAATGACTCGCTTGGGGAACATTACCTAAAACCAAATAAAGTTAGTTGAAACTATTTGACAGAATTTATCGCGATCACGGGACGAATGGGGTAGCTTGATATCCTGTCTATTGAATATTTACTTTGATCCGGTCTACGCCGAATGCTCTGAAGTGGCGAAGGGAGCGGGGGGTTTAGAAGAAGGGAGGCAAAGTGACAATTTGAGTTTCACCTAAATAATTCCAACCTATGGCACGAATTTATTCAAAGGACACGGGGGACCGATATTTTTTTTTTTAAGAAATTCATGGATTCAGGAAATATTGTTCTTAAAGAAAAGGAATAATTCTTTCCTTGTTCTAGTAATAATTCAGAATTACCTTTTATGTATTTTTTACTATGTGGAGTTTTCGTAACGACGGAAACACTTATTTCACTTTATGTCTCGCTGATCACTTACTTTACACAAGCAGGCTGTAGGACGTTTAGATTCGGCAATTGTTGGTGTAAATACTAGTTGGCCGTTATAATTTGAAATAATTCCTTAGCTCCGACTTTCTAAGAACTTAATCTGTTTATATTTAAAAGTAAACAACAAATAATGAAACGAGTTAGGATTTGTTCCATTATTTGTTCAATTCATTTGACTAGGGTCAAATGAATTTTCAGTAATAATAGATTTAGATAAATTTTCTAGTTATATGAGGTAACACAGAAAGTAGACGAAAAAAATTCAATTATTTTTTTTTTCTCTTTATTATATTTAGGGACTTTTACACAAATATGCATATGTCAGTCCCATTGTACCTTATAACTAACATGTTCACAAAATGACTTATATTTCTAAGATTACTCATTGTCAAGGAAACGCAATTGTACAAATTTTTATCAATAAAAAGCTGCCTTAGAGCTAGGTTTAGACAAAATATGGTGGAAAGTACCTACATCGAATAAATTTAATTTTAATAATTTGATTAAGTAATCACGGGCTAATTTATACCTCACACATTCTGTTAATATATGATTGACATCTTCATACATTCCACAAGTTTCACAATTAGGTGAACTACTTTTGGACATAGAGGTGCATCGATAGCGTATGATATCTTAGGAAAAATTTATAGTTTAATGAACAGGGGCTTTAATCTCAAATTGCAATGGGTTCCATCGCATATAGGCTTAAAAGGAAACGATGAGGCAGATCGTTTGGCTAAATTAGGGATATCTGAAGGAAAACCACTAACGATAATGTCATACTACGCAGAATTATTACCAAAGTACAAAAAAAAGTGCCACACGCTGTGGAAAGAGTACTTCGATGTAAGGTCTAGGGATAAAGGAATTTGGTACAAAACAATTGTGTCTGTACCACCACAAGTGCCATGGTTCTACAGTAGTAGATATAGTAGAAAACTTTTAGTTATAGCTCTTAGACTGAGATTAGGGCACATGCCACTGAAAAAGTTTAGTTATATAATGAGAAAAAAAAAAAATAATTATTTTATTACTACTACCACTAAAATAAATATAATCATCAATCGGTCCTCGGTTTACAACACATCATAATGTTATCCTAAATCAAGAGCAAGAATTTAAAAAAATGTTCATTTATTTCGATGTAACTTTTAAGTGTTTCATTGAAAAATTTGTCTGCATCAAGAAAATGCTTTCCCTAAATTATCAAATATTTATTTTTAAGGCTTCATCCTAGGATATTGATAAGCAATTTGTTTATATTTTTTTATAAAAAACGATAAACAAATTGTCTTAACTGAACATCAATATATCCTACACTCATGAACTATAGCACGCCCCGGTGTTTTTAATTATGCTCTGGTTGTTATGTTAGCGGTTATGTCTTATGGTTTGGAACTCAAATGGATACAGCTGTTCTAGCCGGACTGGGCAAGCATTATTCTTTCAGGCAGTTTGAAAGGTATCTGAGGCGGACTGGATGGTGTTTGGAAAATTGGTTTACTTGAATCAATAATTGTAAACCTTACCACTTTTAAGCAAAATATTGTTAAAGGTCTTGTATTAAATGTGTTCGAACTAGGTATAGTTTGATTATTAATTACAAATTTTTCCATAAACTTCCAAGAATCTTAAGTATTGATGCATATGACATACCATTGAATTCAAATAGGAACTGGGTCGTCCGCCCGATACTACCGCTACTAACTTCGTTTATTTCAAGATTAAATATCAATATATATTTTTGTCTAAGTATTTAGTTACTGTATAAAATATCAAATACTTTCCAAATATAATAATAAAATCTTATATAACTCATAGAAAATATATATACCTATTGATAAAAATACATACGTACTCATGTACTTATAAATGCAAATAATGACTAACGTCTGCTCCCAAAATTCCTCTATCCTCGATCGAATTAATAATTTTAAAACTATCGGGTTGTATTTTTATTATTTTTAAAGGATCGACCAGTCGAAGTCGAAGGTTCGTCCTTCTCCAATAATTCCTCATCAATCAGCAAGTCGAAATTGCCCAGAGATTCTAAATTCGGTTGTTTGTTCCAACGGACATCTGGTACACCTTCGGGCGGAAGTACAACTGTCAAAATGTTGTCAATCAATTTGTATTTCAAAATTCGATCATTAACAGTTGTCGAAGTGAGCGACGGAGAAGCGTTTACTTCCACCAACCAAGGTTTTAATTGATTATCTATGATAATATCGTAACCGTAACACTCAAAACAATGCCTATCGTTGGCCATTACCGAAGAAACCGCTTTCAGTGAATGCACAATCAGCCATTGCATTGCTGCAAATAGTTTATCAGTAACAGCTTTACCTCTCGTGCCCTCTAAATACAACTTCAAGTTCTGGACACTCATTTTTCCTCCGTGAATACTATTGTAATCACCACCGTGCTTTTGCACGCTTACGTTAGTAAGGTGGACGTACATATTATCAAGTTCAGTAACACTGGTGTCATACTTTACGGTGCAGAATCTGCAAAATCCGAGCTGAAATAGATACGCTTTCAAAGGCCTGAAAGAAGTGACTAGAACGTACAATCTCAAATCAAACTTTTTACCGCCTATTAGTAGGGGATTGTCTATGTATCTAGAAATGACGTAACTCTCTTTAGTTAGCTGTGGGTGGAACGGTGCCTTCGCTTCTCGCGACCATTTCTTCAGTTTCGATAGTTTGTTTATCAGAAATATCCCGGTCCCTTGCGATTTGCCGCACGGCTTCATTATCCATGTGCTTTGAGGGGATTTGCGGTACTCCTCAACGAACATATTATAATCGGCTGGTAAAACGAATGTCACTGGCACAAAATCCAAATGAACGTGTCGCGTCACTACTTGACCGCCTGGTAGAACAACCTCGGCTTTCTCGGCCAACGGGCTACCTTCTCTTTCCAGTTCTTTTCGGTACCTCTTGATATTCTTGACGAGCAAGTCCTTCCGCGACAATTCGTAGTGGTTTGGAAAATGGTTGATTATTTGGTTGTCATTCATTCGGTAGCCGCTTTCGACGCTGAATAGATTCCGGCAGGTCTGTGTCGACGCCCAGTAAAAGTTCCACTCATCGTCGGGCCCCACGTGGTGCCACCCGCGCCTCTCGAAGTTGCTCATCAAAACGGACTTCTCCAAATCGGTACAGAAGTTCAAACGAAATCTCTCCGCGAGGGGCGCATTGACGCGCCCATAGAAGCTCGCCGCTATTTTCTTCGCGTCATGATTCATGTTTAATATGTATTTAATAAGTTTGATGACAATAGATCTTTTTAGGTCGCAGCGGTCGTTCGGAATTATTGCCAAACCCCTGCCACATAAAACACAAATCTAATAAGTTTCTGTTACATAACAAAAGTCTTTATACAACAAGTGATTGTTGCTAAGGTAATCAACAAGCGTGCTGTTCCTACGTGTAGATTGTAAGCTATCGACCCAACAAAACTTTCTCAACTATATCATTTTCTATTTGCTTTTCCACTTCGACGTCCTACGCATCACCTAGATTTATAAAATTACATTTTCTCTAACCGCTATATGCAAATATGAAATCAAATTAAGTTCTAACTCTGTTATTAATGTAATAATATTTGAGAACAAAAACCTAAATAAAGAAAATTTTATTATAATTCAGTGAAAATAAAGCTTTTACTCGTACAATTCAATTAAGTAGTCAAATTCTCCTGCGGCGCAACGAAAATCGGATAACATTTATATTATTTGGCGGCTTTCTTTAATAAGACTTTTCCCCAGTGTCAAACATAATATTTAAGCTTCGCAATGTGTGCTTCCCACTCGCCTTACGATAATAAAATCCGCACCCTCATTTCTCGCATATATGATTTAATAAGGCGCGATCCCGCTCCACTTAAGTATTCTGGCGCTCATATTTACTTGAACGCTAATTTTAAGATTCCAGATGTAAGACAAATTAAACTAAAGGATGAGACATTAAACGGCTAAGATTAAGAAACTTCACAAAGCCATGTACTCAAAAAGATCATTTTGTGCTCGTGAGTGTAATAGAATAAAGTTGAAGGTATCAAGAAAATATTGAAGTAGATATTTATTTATTTATGTGTATGTACATTGTATGCGCTTATAACAGTAGTTTTTCATCATTGTTTTGGGTTCTATTGAGTACATAGAGGCCCACAATAATAGTTTTGCTTAAATATCTTCCATGCATAGACACCGATCAGTTACATATTTACCCGACTGCGCAAGAAGGAGGGTTATGTTTTTCAAGAGTATGTATCTATGTATGTATGTATAATTGTTTGGCACGCTCTGCAGTCTGAACGGCTTAATGGATTTTAGCTTGAGAGGTGTCATTTTCTAATGTTTTTGTAATATTTTTTAGTTTTATAAACATAAATTATAATTGATGTCATCTTATTTCCTATATAAAATGTTTTAATTTCCATTATACACGTATGAATATTTTATTCATTAATTATAAAGAAATAAGTGGTTAAGACCACACGGCGGAATTTGAAATTTTTCCAATTTAAATAAATATATAAATATTTCACTATTAGTAAATTGCACAAATTTTAAACACTTTATAGTACACTAGCGACCCTGCTTCGTACATGCATACTATATGTAAGCCGACACCGCTAGAATCACTCTACCTGTTGCTGAAAACCGCATTAAATCCGCTGTGTAGTTTAAAAGATCTAAATGTACAAACATCGGGAGAGACATTGTTTTAATAAACTATGTAAAGACTAATCATATACACATTCTCGTGTTACATTAATCTACCATTAAAACTAAGTCTTACTTCCTAACTGTATACGCATAGTAAATATACACTTCTCGTAATTATTACTTACACTTAATTCTATACTGATTATATGCAAAACAAACACAATATTATTTTATTATTATAATGTTCTTAGCAAAGCCATTCATCTCCATACCCCCCCATTTGATGGGTGCAGGCCGCTAACAACCGGTCGAAGTGGAAGTCAATGGGGGAGGCCTATGTTCAGCAGTGGACGTCCTACGGCTGATATATGATGATGATGATGATGATGTTCTTAATAAACATGACATATATAATGGAACGATGCACTCCCTGTCGGAAAACCAGCGAGAATAACAATAATAGCGTGACGACCCTCGAGCTTAGTCACTATAACACGTAACCGGGGTTCAGGCTATTCGCCTCGAGCGCCCTCAAGTCCGGTGGATCTGTAAAGGCCCCTAAGGCCGACAGTGGTAGATAGAAACATATGGAACAGTGGAGAAAAAAAGCCTTGTCGGACAGTAAACGTGGCTGATGACAGTAGCCGAGTAAATCCGAAGCAACGTCACCAAACAGAACATGACGAGCGACCCGAGCCAGAAACTCGCCTAAATTTTTTTTTCACCTCAAATATGCGTTTGACTCGTACGAAGGTGGCTGCTCTGAGAAAGGGTCAACTCAAGAGCGGCCTCTTAGTCGCTGCTGGGACTTGGTCTTATACTTTTCTCGACCGATGGGCAATAAATTTATCACGCTCAGCAGTTCGTCCTAACAAATGTTAAAGAAATTAAAAGTTTACAATGAAAATTTTGACGTCAGTTAATTTGGAAGTCAGTTTGAATTTTAAAACACATCTTTAACATGTCATTGACCAAAGTTATTACGCCCTAACTCGCAGTATTAAAAGTGGTGGGTTCAATTCAAGCACGGTAATTTACTAAAATGAGACCGGAAAATCTTTGTCGGTTTTTCATTTCATGAAACTTTTTTTTGCGTTTTTAAGAAAACGTTATAGACACAAAAGTATGGAGGAGTCATTCCAGCACTAAGACAGAATTATTTGTATTGAATTTTGTATAAGAGGTCTTTGCAGTCGATTTGGCTATCATCAATATTGTTGTTTAATTTAATACCGATAAGATTGTCTTTGCCCACATGAAATATTTTAGACATAACTTCTACAATGTGGGCGGCGAATTTGGAGTTAATATGTTAACTTCTTTACTCGGAGGCGAACTTACTAAGATATTGGCACGGGGGGCCATGAGTTCGATTATTAGGGACAAGTATTTGTTTCACTGACCTGCTTAGATAAGAGCAGAAACAAAGATGTTTACTTTTTTTAAATTCTTCCGAGCCATAAGACTTGGTCTGTAAACTATATCTCGTTTACAGACTACCAACAACTATCATGACTGAACACGCTACGAACTCACGGAAAATATGACATTGAGGACATATGAGGACAAATTTGTCGAATCAGATAATGTCCTACCCTATAAGCCGTCATTATCAACCCGACTGGGAAAAACAGAAGGAAAGGACAAGCAAAATTAAAAATAAAATTTATTAAAAATATTTTAAACATTTACATTTCCATATTCATTCTATAGCATTAACAAAATTTCATGTAGCTGCTGTAAAATGTTACCAATAAATGTGCCGATCTTGAATAGTCGTTCTAAATGGTAGGTAATGTAGATCTTAAACTCTTATCATTTCAAAAATTGTCTTATACATTTATTTCAAGTATTGTGTAACGAAAAGAGTACTCTATATTTATTTAACCTTACAACACTTTCGTATTATAGATATTTATATTAAATTAAAACCACAGGCCATCCTCCGCTTCTTCCTCACTGTCCGTGACCTGGAGATCGTCTTGTATTGCGGGATCCGGCTAAAACAATAACCACGTGAAATATCTTTAAATTTACACATAAACATCAAACATAAAGTCGTTTCAACGTTGTTGGAATAAATGATGAATTTTCACACGTTGATAAAAATACATGTATACGAAAATTCACTCCCGGCTTCTGAAACATCGTAAAAATCGTATAAATTAACTAATCAGCTGTCAAATGGCTTTTCAAATTTCATTTGAGTTGTCACAAGGATGGTTAAACTTTCTGAATTAATCAGAATGATCTTCTTCTTTTTGATGTGTTTTTTCTCTGCACATAAAATAAATTAGTAATATAACGAGCAACACTGGCTTAATCACGGGTGTCAGCTAGTAATGAATATTATAGAAGGTCCAAAATAAAATCTTAATTCAATTTTCTATTATTATATAGGGAGCCTGTACACTCCGCTGTTTTGGTTCTTAGAGGCTAGCTAGTATAATTTACCAACCTGCCAGTTTTCTGGTGGCTCCTCTTTGAACTGCGGCGGATCGACCGGTGGCGCGTCCATCATCTGCTGATCCATATTCATATCCGGCTCAATTGGCTCCTCCTATAATTCAGCATTACGGGGGAAATACATTTGAAATATAATTAATGCATATATTATAATTTACACGTTAGCAAGTACTTTACCACTCCATGCGATAAAAAAATTAAAACGTCTCTTTATGTAGCTTCATAACTATTGAGAGAATATATAAAGTTCTTTGTATATTTACAAATATAATTATCACTGAATTCAATTTAAATTTTTCACTAAGCTGTGTTCATGTTCATCCTGTATCAACACAACCGACATTTATACATATTATATTTATACATATTTATTCATAGAAATAAATTATGTACATTTTTCAAAACCAAATATTTATACAAATTTCGTAATTTCATCTAAAATATATCTTGAATTTAAAAAAAATCAACAAGTCTTCCAATCTTGGAACGCACCTTAACAACTGGCGGGAAAGTGTAATCTGTGGAACGATCGAGGTCAACGAACTCGTCGCTCTGATGGGGCATCTCATCGGGCGCCTCGCGCTTTATTTTCAGGAACTCTGAAGTGTCAAAGCTCGGCTCGCCGTGAGCGTTGTCATCTGAGAAGACGTTAAATAGTTTAGTGAAATTCATTTAATTTTAGAAATTGCATACTTATTTCTATTGTATACACACACAAAAAGCGTAAAAAAAAATTACAAAGTAAATTGTACAATTAAGAGTAACCTGCATTCCCAGTCCTTTGAAACGGATTGATTACTAATGAAAATGTGTGGTTAGCAAATTAATTCGTCATAGGTTCGATTCTTGCACGAGGTAAGTTAAAGTGACCTCTAAGTTAATGATAACCGTTCCAAATCCAAACGACGAAATATAAATACAAGTACATATAAATACGAAATATAGTACAGGGGTCATTTAGTTTAGTAACAGTTTTTACGCAAGTTTACAGTTTCAAAGTGATTACCGCCACCCATGGACACCTACAACACAAGGAGTAGCAGATGCCTTACCAACCTTTAAAAATGGGCCCCGGTTAACTCACTCACCAGAAAAGCGAAAAAATAATACTTCCTTTTCACGCCGACATTCTGTGGGTCTGTCCATTAGCAACAGAAACAGTTGTGTGGCCCAACCACGCGAGACATTTTTTTAAACATAAAATCAAACTCCATTTGCAAACTCCAATCATATAACCTAGTGTATCATGAATTAGTTTACCCGTATGCACAGACAACTCGACCATTGCTTCCGCGGCGTCTTTCTGTTCCACTTCCTCCAGCTCAGAACTACCGCTGTCAGAGTATTGGAGATCTGAAAATTTTACAGAAATAAAAAATATTTAATTTTTTTGATAAGGAAAATCTTCGAATACCGATGTATGATAACATAAATTAATAAATTAGATAAAAATAATTTATTTCGCCAAATGTATATATCAGACTTTAATATTTATTAAACTCACCCTCCTCCAGGCTATTTTGATCCTTTTTAGGCCGGCCGCGTTTTCTTGGCGTAGCTCCTGGGAAATCAAGACCTTATAACATGAAAAAATTTTGTTTTTTATTCACCAAATATTCGTTTAGTTACGTAAAAGATATTAAGATATAAGAGTTGAACTAATGATACAATTTCCTCAACGTGTGATGTCTAACTACTATGGAATGATATTGATGGGCCTTTTTTACACATTTTTATCAATCTGTTTTGTAAAATTTGCATAATCGATTTCTATTTCCTATCATTACTATTTTTGTTTACAAGTAATATTGTGAATCTTTATAATTAAGTCATACTTCGTGAAATGACAATATTAGTCTTCCGTTGTTCGATTTTCCTAAAAAAAAAAAACAACAGCCTAAATAACAGCTCTAAAAAGTGCCACGGCTTCACAAAAGACAGGTGTGAAATAAAAATGCTTTACAATAATATTTTATCTATTGGTGTTTATTTTTAAAGGTTGGAAATTCAATAACCTCCATACTTTGAAACGCTTGCTATTGATATTTAGGGTAGGCCCCTACTATGACTCTGTGATTCAGTTGCAAACTGTCGGTTTAGGGGCATTGGGTTCGCACATTGGTACAAATATTACGCAGTCGTTGCAGATCGTGTTTGTTCCTAGATAGCGTTGGCCGCACGTAAATACCCACATTTTTTGTTATATGAGAAGACGGCAAACGAGGTGGCGGTTCACCTGATGTTAAGTGATAACCGCCGCCCATCCACATTTGCAACAGCCGTATGTACCATAAAGTGGACACTACCTCACCCACCATACGAAACGCAAAAGCGTTACACTTACACGGACCGGTCGTCTACGAGGTCGTGGTACTTACCCGGACGGACCCGCCCATTTGTGCAACAGAGAAGGCTGTTGCGTAGCCCTACCACAGTGAAATTATTCATTATTAACATAGGCGGGATGAGGGCATGACGATGATGATGATGGTGATGATTATGATGAGGATGGTGATGTTGATGATGAGTTTTACCGTCTACGGTGGACGTTGAGGGCTTGTACTTCCTCGGGCGTCCGCGGCCGCGTTTCTCGTCCGGCTGCATTTGTGTCTCCTCCGATTCGACGTCCGACTGCTCCGCTTCCTCCAGCATCTTCTGCTGCACCTTCGATATGTTCGCCTCCAGCTGGCTCACGTGTTCGCCGAACTGTGATACGGTGAAACGTTTGTTTGAGTAAACAGCACGATCCTTTTATGGAATGAGTAAGAAACACTGGCGGTTTTTGTGAATTTAAAAGCAACTTGTATTTTGGAAATCTATTATTCGGTCTTGGATCTTTCCTTGGTTGCTAGCCAGCACTGGTTGATCTGATATTAAAAGTGGTTACCGCCACAGTCTTTCTGTAATGTTTTTCAAAATTTTATTGAGATACAGTGAAGCTAATTGCAATATTTCGCCGTAATATCTGCCTACGTCATTGGTTAACGGTTTTCTATTTCCTCGAAACATGAAAATCGACAAAACAATGTTATCATACTTTTATTTTATTTTTATTTATACTTTATTGCAATTACCTTTAACAAGGATTACAAAGGGCGAACTTAATGCCTTTAGGCATTCTCTCCCAGTCAACCCGGGGCGTGGAGATAAATTGTGGTAGGTGCAATAAAAAGAAGAAAAAAAAAAACAAGTACATTACTAATGTGAATGAAATATACAATGTATGGAATATACACACGCTTAAATAAATATAAATACTTACATACATATACAAAATAAATATATATATACAAATATACACATACATATATAAAAACACTAACATATATACATAAATACAAACATATAAACGATATTGAAATAATGATGAAATTTAACATTCAGATGTTAAGTAAAATTCGCGGACTTTGCGTTTGAATGAGGCCTTGCAAGGGGCACTACGTATGTCTTCAGGCAGGGAGTTCCAAAGTAATGCAAACGGCGAAAGAGTCACCGAAGAAACTAGAATTATGTGGAGGAATAGAAATTTTGAGGTTAGATGAAGAACGGAGGTTTCTTTCGTTGTTTTGATAGAGGTATTTAAATTTATCTTTAAGATAGGATGGTGAAGCTGGGTCATTTAAAATCGAAAAAAGCATGAAGAGAATTCTTGAATTCCGTCTTTGTTTAACTGTAAGCCATTTAAGTCTAGTGCGATAGGGAGTAATGTGATTAAATTTTCGAATGCCGAAAACGTATCTGATACAGTTGTTGGATAGGCGTTCAAGCTTGTTGAGAAGGTCTTTGTTCAAGTCTGGGTAACAAACATCTGCATAGTCAATTATTGGTAGAATAAGTGACTGAACAAGTAAGAGTTTGATCTTGAAACGGAGAAAATTCTTTAGACGATATAGAGTTCGCATGGTTACAAAGGCTTTACGGCTAATTTCAGT
This sequence comes from Iphiclides podalirius, assembly GCA_933534255.1. NCBI lineage: Eukaryota > Metazoa > Arthropoda > Insecta > Lepidoptera > Papilionidae > Iphiclides > Iphiclides podalirius. Next base: position 7,272,735 of record OW152822.1, on the reverse strand, counting down.
GACTTGTACTCCCCAGTTCATAGTGCTGTCCATAAAGAGTCCAAGATTTTTTATGGAATTTGACAACGGAATAGGTTTGTTATTGTATTGGATAACAGGCAGACTAGGGAAATCAATTTTCGACAGCATTCTAGAGCTTCCAACGAGCATTGCTTGGCACTTATTGGGGTTAACAGATATTCCATATTGCGTTGACCAATCGTGAATAATACTCAAGTTGGAATTTAGTCTGATGAACGCGTTATGGAGGTCACCGATATCAGCCTGTAGGTACAGTTGCAAGTCATCCGCATACAGATGGTATGGACAATCAATATATGTTGTGATCGAGTTTATAAAGACCGAGAATAATATGGGGGAGAGTATACCGCCTTGTGGTACGCCAGACTCAATATCAGCCCATTGTGACGACTCTTGGCCCATAAAGACGGACTGCTGACGCCCGCGGAGATAAGATGAGAATACTATATAATACTTTAGAATACTATAGAATACTTCTCTTTCTTTAAACACTCTTGCCAATTTAATTCCTTAACCTCTCCATGGGTTATAATTAAAATCATCGTTTTATTGATGACCTGATCGGTTCACTTTTATGTCAATTCAGTTCCTTGACCACTTCATGAGGTGCCTGATAATTAAAATCATTGTTTTATTGATGACCTGACCGGTTCACTTCCCTGTCAATTTAGTTCCTTGACCAATCCATGGGTTATAATTAAAATCATCGTTTTATTGATGACCTGACCGGTTCACTTTTATGTCAATTTAGTTCCTTGACCATTTCATGAGTTGCCTGATAATTAAAATCATTGTTTTATTGATGACCAGACCGGTTCACTTTCCTGTCTATTTAGTTCCTTGACCACTCCATGAGTTTTCTGATAATTAAAATCGTCAATAAAACTATCTAACCTGTTCAAGCGCCTCCCGAGTGACTTTCAGTATGGTCTCTGCCTGTCGTGTAAACTGAGAATTGACGCCGTTGTATGCGCGACAGTTGTCAACCAGCAGTTGGACGTCCTTTAAGAAATCTTCCCGACTGTGATATTTGTGAGCTGTAAAACAAATCAGAAACACAAATTAAAAACAACCTTACTAGAGAAAGAAATTAATATGATGCTAGTTAGGCCGCGATGGAAATATTTGAGTGACAATTAATTCAATTTGAGGAAAGATGTTTACTTAGTAATTTGATTTTTTTCAATATTGTACCAATTTATAACCAACTTCAAAGGGAGGAGGTTCTCAATTAGACTGTATTTTTTTTTTAGTTTGTTACCTCAGATCTTTTGACAGAGTGAACCCATTTTATTTATTCGAAAGCTGGTGCTTCCCATGTGGTCCCATTGGTCCAAGAACGGTTATATAGTATAAAGTACACAAATTTAGCTCAACCCGTCGAATAGGTTCGGACCAACACAGAAAATCTCCAATTGACTAAAACTGTTTGAGTACATGTACCTTTTGTATTGATTAACAATAAAGAATTATAAATTAATTAATATCTAAACATGTACCCCGATCTCACAGAAGACCGGCGTGAGGTGGAAGTGTTATACTTCTGCGTTTCGACTGATGAGTGAGGTAGCCGGGGCCCACTTTATTAAAAGGTGACAACAAATCTGCAACCCTAAGAGTGTCGCAAATATTAATGTAGGGGGTTATCACATAACATCAGGTGAACCGCCAGCTCAGTTGCCACTCATAAAGAAACAAGATAAAAATACAAGTTGATATTACTCGAACATTTTAAATACCTTGTATCTTCTTGCCCATGGTTTCCATATCGATGGGCTTCTTGATCACGCTGTAGTAATCTTTGACCTGCTTTTTATTCACGGGCTTCACGAACGGCCACGCTTCGGGCATAATCTTAAGCTTGGTCGTTAGAAGATTCTCTAATATGAACGACAACGCCACCTGTAAAGACAACGTAAAGTTAAAGATGTTACCTCCGTATACTCCGTACATTGTCAACAGATGCGTATGTACTGAGACACTCCCGTATTTCACTACTACTGACCCTATTTACTTATTTTTCCGTTTTGATAAATTTTATGCAATAAATAAAAAAAAACGCTATTTCACTTCAAAAAATAAAATAAAAACTTAATAGACTTGATGGTAACACAACCAGGTATTGATTCACAAAAATTATTTACGTCAACAATTTAATCTTCTTTACATAATCTGCGTCATAACGCAGATTATGATTAGGTCATCACCATTATGATTAGGAACATTCAACGATCATGATTATGAAGAGAGCACCTGATCGTTATCGTCCAAGAGAGGGTTGATCTGCTTCTCCAACTTCATGAGCTGCTCCTCCTTCTCGGCCAACTTTTCAACGCAGCGTTGCAGCATACGCTGCGCTGCCACCGTCAGACTACTTGTGGGACCTAAAGAGAATACCCGTATATAATAAAGATATGGAATTGAAATTTATTTGGATATACGTGAACACTACATATTCTAAATATTAATACGAATATCTATTTGTGTTCGAACGTGTATACGTTTAACGCCATTTCTGATCAACTACGACATTACGACGTTTAGAAATATTTCTTTTTTTCTTTTTTTAAATTAAAAATCAAAGTAAGTTTCTGGCAGCATTATGACATCTTTATTGTTTGCAATTACCTCAAAAGACAAAGGAGATCTTAATTTATCAACAGAAATGTTCAATCAGTGCAAATTATTTTAAATTATTATAAAAGAATCTACTGTCAGGTTCTTGGCTAGACGTCGACTCTGACACGCCATCTTAGGTCGTAGAAATTAGAGTATGATAAAATCTCTTTTTGTTATTGGTTTCCATGTAGAACTGTGTGACGAAACGCAGAAGTGTAACACTTCTACTTCACGCCTGTTTCTGTGAGGTCGTGGTAATAACCCGGACGGATCGGTCCATTCGTGCAATAGAACGACACAGAATGTCTAACGTGCGAAAACTGTTGCGTAGCCCTACCACAGTAGATGTTAGATAACATAATGTTCTTTGGTCGGTAATGGTGCACCCGGCCGACACGCGAATAGTTGTACTTTATCTTTATATTACAAATTAATTGGCGTCGTACAAGTACACACATGTTCGGTTACTTGGCCCGAACAACTGACTACCACATTTGTAATCGGTGTATGGGGATTTGCTTACCAACTGTTTGGTCATCACCGACACTTACCATTGTACAGCGTGGAGTTCTCAACGATCTGGTTGACGTCGGCCAGAAACTCTTCGCGGCTTTGATAGTGCTTCTGACGCAAATTGTCTCTTATCGTTTGGAGATCCATTGGCCGCGATACGATGCGATAATAATCTGCGACTAACTGTAACAAATAAGAACGAATATATCACTTCAACGGACACAAAATTCTTCTTTTTTCTACTTCTCTTGTCCCACCTAGGTGGGAGATAGGGACAACATGTTAATTTTTTTCTATTTAAGCAACACAGGCAAATGTCAAGTCTCCAATTGACGTAAATCCCAAGTCAGCATACCTTTGGGTTATCTGAGAACAGGAAGGGATAAACATGGGACAGGTAGCGTATGCGTTTTATCAAGTTAAAAAGAAGAAGAGCGCGAACAACAAGCGACTCTCAATTATCCAACCTAAAGTGGATTCAAAGTGATTAGCGCAAGGTTCAATTCGGCGTACCTTCGGGTTGACGGGGAACAGGAACGGCTGCACGTCGGGCAGGTCGCGCATGTGGTTGAGGATTTCCTCCCGAAACAAGCGACACTCATTTCTCCAATTCAAAGCGGACTCAAAGCCTACGACGTAAGGTCCAAATCGGCGTACCTTCGGGTTGACGGGGAACAGGAACGGCTGCACGTCGGGCAGGTGGCGCATGTGGTTGAGCACGTCCTCCAACAGCGAGGAGAGCGTTACGAGCGGGTCGGTGCGCCGCCTCTCGGCCGGCCGCCGAACCAGATAGTCGCAGGGCTCGCTCGCGGTGCCGCGACGCTTGTTCCGCCCCGCGGCGCGCACCTCCCGCCGGCCGGAGCCGCCCCTGCGCCTCAGCTCCTCGGCGGATTGCTGCAATAGACACGCGAAAAGACATTGCACGGCTTCGTATCGTAGACATTTTATGTATGCATGTATAACGTTCTCAGCAGTGGTAGAGCCTAGCAGCAGCCTCGGCTGTTGCACGAATGGGCAGGCTCGTCCGGGTAAGTACCACGACCTCACAGAAGACCGGCGTAAAGTGGAAGTATAATACTTTCGCGTTTTGTCTGGTGAGTGATGTGGCCGGAGCCCAATTTTCAAAAGATCGCATCTGAGACCCTCGGGTGTAGCAGATGCCCATGGGCGGCGGTATTCACTTAACATCAGGTGAACCGTGTGCTCGCTTGGCAACTTTTCACATAAAAAAACACATAAAAAATCATCGGTAAATAATGTTTAGAGGATTTTAGGCACACGAAGTTTTTGACGCAAGCTTAGCAATCACCGCTGTCACCTTGGACCGTATCTTGATAATGGTTGTTACGGGTGTAATGTTTGATAATATTCCCATTGACGTATTTCGTGCCAGATATGTACAGTTACATTTACAAAACAACTTAGAAGACCTATTTGTTTAAAGACAGCTAATGATTTTACTGGGGTACACTAATACTGCAATGTAATGAAACAATCAAAATTATACAAAATTATGCAACTGTTGATCCAATCACTTGCGACCGACGAAACGGCCACAGAAAAAAAACAAACACGGATCGTTCTTTATACAATTTTTTTAAGTGTAGCTGTCGCCGGACACTGTGTTTCACCCACCAAAAGAGGCGTTTTTTAATTAAGGGCCATCTGTCGTAGCATTATTGGACCACTACGACAATTCTATAGAGAAGAACACATTTAAAGCGAACGAGTCGGGCAGGCCGCCAAAGTCGCCCTTTTTTTTGTTAACGTGGGGGAAATGCCTACGCATACCCACCCTCGCGGGGGCGAGAGCGGATTATGTCGGACTCGCACCGACTAAAACCGCCACGATATTCCGCCTAGGCGCATATCGGCAGGGCCACGGGCGCCAAATTTTTAGGCTGCCTCGGCCGCCGTGACGCTTGGGCGGGTGTTCGAACGCGCGTGACCTTGATGAGCTTGGAGGGCAGCGTGAGCTTGGTGCCCTCCACGTAGCCGAGGTCGTCGTCGTCCGGCTCCGGCGGCGGCTCCGCCTCGTGCTCCGGCGAGAGCGGCGCGCTCAGCGTGCCCGTGTAGAGAGGGCACGCCTTGTTCGTGCGCATGTGCCCCACCTGGCCGCAGGCGCCGCACTGAATGACAAGAGTTTCTTTTTTTTTATACTTTTCAGGGCTCCGCACCTAAAGGTTAAAACGGCACCCTGTTACTAAGACTGCGCTGTCTGTGTTTATTGATTTTTTTTAAACTTTTTGCACAAACTAGTACAAAGGCGGACTTAATGCCAAAGGCATTTTCTACCAGTCAACTGTAGGGTGGTGTAGAGATATTGAGGTAGGTTCACAGATATAACGATGACAGGTTATTCATACACTAAATAAACATATAAAAAATAATATATAATAATATAAATATATATGTATGTCGGTCACCAGACGTATCTCATGAACCGTGATAGTTAGACAGTTGAAATGCTCACTTATGGTTTATTTCTGTTGCCGCTATAACAACAAACATTAAAAATCAAAATAAAAAATGTTTCAGTGGGGCTCCCATACAACAGACATGATTCAGACCTTTCGGTCGGAGCACTTGGCCGGTTTTTGTTTTTCAATTACTAGTAACGCGGCAATGAGAGCAAAGAGTTTCTATATTGTTTGAAGTGAAACTTTTTCCGTCGCCTAAATTTTTTTTTCCCATTTATCGCAAAAAAAAATACAGCCGGCTGCGGAGTAGGGGTGTGAAAGGCGTATATGAGAGCGGCCAAGTCCAGTATGGTAGCGACGATGGCTCCCGTCAGGTAACCGTGTAGTATTTATATTAAATTTAAATTATTAACTATTTTATAATTAACAATTAATATTTAACTGATAATTTTCAATTCAATTCCTACCATAAGAAAAAAGTTTCACTTGCATCGTGGTATCATAAAACCACACAATGTTTTTTGTTACTAATAAAAGCGACATGATATAGCCACGTTATGCGAAGGGATTTAAATGAAGGGTTGCTAACCATACTTTATAGTTTGACATAAAAATAAAGTACAGTAAAAGTATAAAGTACTCAAAGAACAATGCCCATTTTTGACCTGATTGTGTATAGAAGTGAAATAAATATTAAAATTTAGCTAATTTCATTTTATAGTAATAACACTAATCAAAATGTTAAAAGAAGGTCGGGAAAAAAATATTTTTTTATACTTCTTTACGCTTATTTTACTTCAAGGGTAAACATATTGACATTGATTGAAGACTAAAGTCTTCAATCAATGTGTGTTGCCAGTGATGACCTACGGAACCGAGACATGGTCCTTCACTGCTGGCCGTATGAGGAAGCTCAAAGTCGCTCAGCGAGCTATGGAGCGGGCTATGCTCGGTATTTCTCTGCGTGATAGAGTTCGTAACGAAGACATCCGCAGTAGAACTAAGATAACCGATATAGCTCAGAGGATTAGCAAGCTGAAGTGGCGATGGGCCGGCCATATAGCTCGTAGAACCGATAACCGTTGGGGAAGAAAGGTTCTCGAGTGGCAGCCTCGTACTGGCCATCGCAGTGTAGGACGACCCCCCCCCCCCACTAGATGGAGTGACGACCTGTGCAAATGTGCGGGAAGTCGATGGATGCAGGTGGCTCAGGATCGTGCTTCATGGCAGTCTGTGGGGGAGAGGCCTATGTTCAGCAGTGGACTCAAACAGGCTGAAATGATGATGAAACATATTACCATGTTTTGAACGCACCTTAACAATCCTTTGCATAGGACGTTCCATTTTTCACACTACCTACTTGACTGTATTCAACTTTTTCTGAGTTTTGTACGTGATTTTACGTTTTAGAGAAGTGAGTAAGCACGTAATTAACAATATTTGTATAAAAATTAAGATCGATCTTAACAGATCAGATTTATTAAAAATAAATTATTAATGCAGCATGTAAAAAAGTTCGCACGGCTGACGTAAATGGATTTTTTTTGACATTTGACAGTTCTGCGAGTGACACACTCATCGGTATTCGCCAGTAACTGTGAGTATTTATGTTTATTATTTTTAATCTCAAAATGTCAATCATGTCCTAATCAAACTAACAAAGCTCTTATAAATTATACCTGTGACATAACACAAACAACTGTTCAAAAGATCTATATATCCAAAATATGTATTATAAACTCAATATATGTTTTTTTTATTTCAGATTACTGAGGAAGATTACATTTGTAAATCTTGTAATGAACTCTTTATGAGAAGAATAAACCAGGAATCAACAAGCTGTGATGTTGCTCAAGCTTCAGGATTATCTCAACCAGGTCGAAGAACACAGTTTTTGATAATCCTTCAGAAAAGCAAAAACAGATAAATGCTATTATACAAACAAGCTCACAACATCATATATTCATGTTTCTATATTGTTAATCATTTGCCAGTACAAAACTTGATACTATTACTCTAGATTATTTCTCTTTTGTATTTTAGATGTAAATTATTATATCTGTTATAATTGACTGATGCTGTTATAATTTTAACCACAAATAAATACATAATTGATTTTTTTAAATATATTTTTAAGATGAATAATAATTATTGCTTTATTACTTCTTTTGTAGATAGTTTTCTTTTGTAGATATCATCATCTGATAGAATATGCCATTCATGCTGGATGAGTTGTAAGAATGCTGCCACACATATTAGGCATGTTGCTGAAGTTTGTGGTGTTTCTACTACTGAAGATAATTTATTTTTTATGTTTCTGAGATTAGGTTATTAGTGAACTTATACTATTTGCATTAGGTACCAAATAAGGCAAGCCAAATCCTATTATGGCGAACATATTCGCTTTCATGGATCATATAGAATAGAAATATGTAGGGACACAGGAGTTTTCTAGGAATAATCTGAGAGGAAGTGGTGACATAACACTAATAAGAGGAAAAATTAAGTCCTGGCACATTTAAAGAAAACAATATTATGTCTACATTTTAATAAAAAATAATGTGTCTGGCAGAGCTAGTATAGTCGAATACTGTTGTAATTGTTTAGTTGGTTAGCCAACCATAGGATGTTGCACTCATGTTATGAGTAGTGTGATATTTCGGATGAACTATCAAGAAAATATCTCTGTTATAGCAGAATTTCTGGATAAAATAGTTATAAGACATTTAAGTGAAGATGATGATAATAAATAAAGCATTCCACTGTAACATAGTATTTTATTTTTTCCCCCGTTTTATTCATCAGGTATTATAATTATCGATTATTAGATATTGTGGTGCATGCCAATGAAATGTGTAGGGCAGATAAACGATCACTTCTAAGTTAAGTTTTTTTAGTAAGTACTTATGTGAGCTGTTGAAACAGCGGATAATGCTCTTCACTCAATTCATAGTGACAATAATCGAGTCTAAGCAGTGACGTAAGGGCAGTCGATTTCTAGGAATTCACAAGTAAAAAAGAGGTTTTAGACCTTAGATAGGCTAATATTATTATTTTCGAATAAACTGGAGCGTAAATAGTTAGTTCTAGCACATTTATTTCGTTATATTAGGTAACTGCAAATCCTAACCTAAAAAGTAACATTTTTTAATATTTTTTGGACTTTGTAGACCAGCAATCGTAAAAATGACTATATGATATTAATTTACTAACTTAAAGGTAGTCTTTCTGCTATATCTTGTAACTATACATACACTTTCATTATCAGGTTTTGAAATGTATGGAAGTGGGCATTGTTCTTTCAATATTTAGGTTTTAGCCGTAATCACATCCCGCACGGGACAGCAATTCTGCGACCCACAGATAATTATTTCGGATCTGGGTGTTTGTCCACGTAAAGTTTATGTGTACAAGATAATATAGTCTTACAATAAGGGCATTGCTTTTTTTATAAAACTAATAAAAAATATATGAATATTCGTTTATCATATTAATGATGGAACATACTTTTAGTTTCAAATCCGGCTTCAGTTTCGTGCGTCGCCGAGACGGTGTGTGGAGATCTGGCTCCTGTTTTATCTGGCCAAGGGGAATCAGACCCGGTGACTTAGAGCCATGATCCGTTGATGAAGACATGTTGAAATCTGTTAATAAGCGAAAGTACAAGACATCAATGCATTTGAAATGCGTCTGGTGAGTGAGGTAGCCGGGGCCCAGTCTATTGTAAGGTGTTGCAAACGTCCACGGGTGACGGTTATCACTTAACATCAGGTGAACCAAGGGAGCTGGTCCTTTGCCATCTACTCACAAAAAAAAATAACGACGGACAAAAAATTATCTGTGCGACTACTCGGTAGAAAACTTACTGTCATTACTTCCTGGGAATATTGCGGGCACGGTCACGTTACCAGCTAGCCTCTCCCTTTCTTGATTTCTCTTAATACGTCTGAGTTGTTCCTGAAATTTAAAGTTATCTGTCAGAATTCTAGCTAGCAAGTGGTAAAAATCAATGAATAAATAGCCTAATTATACGAAACGAACAAGTCATTTAATTTTTCTCAATTAAAAGATCTATATAAAATCCTTAATATGTGAAACAACTATAATAATAATAAACATCGCCGCAAATACATAAGACGAATAAACTTGCCATTCCAATAAATGGGTGTAATCTAACAATTTAAATTCAGTTATCTGAACAGTTTTGTTGCAATAAATGAATTAAAACATGCAGTCATAGTTGTCTAAAAAAAAAGTGAAAGCCTATACATGTCCCACTGCTGGGCAAAGGCCTCCTCTATACAGAGGGTAGTCTACACAATTTTTCGTAAACCGTTCACTTTTTTTATAATTCTCTGAAACACGAAGGTAACCCTGCCAACCCAGGTAGGGCGCAGTGGATTATGCTTTTGCGTCCTCTGTACAAGGAGCAGTAAGAAATTCGATAAAGGCACAACAGGCCAATCAATAACTTAATATGATGTTAAATTAATTTAAGCAAATTCCCGAGGCTTCGAACATACATCATAGTCACGGGGCAGATACAAGGTGCGTCCCGAATGGTCAATGGGCGGCGGTTATCACTTAACACCAGGTGAAGCGCCAATAAATAAAACCAAAATTCATGTTTAGTATACAGCGTATCGTTACAACCGCGAAAATAAATTAACACACGTCTAACGCTACATGCCAATAATCATAGAAAATATAAGCGTTAAAAAATCCATTATTAAAAAAAATTTTTTTTCAAACAAACCAATTTAATTAAAAAAGAAACAAAATTTGTAACACCTATACAACTACAACTGACTGATTCATACATTCTGAGACTTTCATTCGTTGCCACAGCGACGCATTACAAATCTCTCCTTCTAACAGTATGTTTTATCTCTTTTTAATTCATTCAACCCATTCACATGCATTGTGACCTTTACAAATGAACTTTACGTTACAGTTTTATACGTAAGGGTGTTCTAAAACTGTTGGTTTTGAAAAATTTTATAACTCAGTAAATATTGATGTTTAAAGAATGTAAATGTTTAATATAAATTTAAAAAGTTATCCTCTATATGTGTGTTCATTTACTGTCGCGATTTGTTTGAAAAATATTTTTTTTTATTATGGATTTTTAACGCTTATATTTTCTATGATTATTGGGCATGTAGCGTTGGACGTGTGTTCATTTACTGTCGCGATTGTAACGACACGCTGCATAATCAGTACCTGTATCCTTCGTTTCTCCCGCTTCATCTCCTCCTTCTGCGTCTCGTCCATTGTCGCGAACTGGCGTATGAATGTGTCGTCTTTAGTTGATCGTATCTTTGTGTACGCCTCGATCACCGCCGCCTTGCGGACGAGCTCAACGCGCGTGTACCGCTGGCCGGACGCGTTGCGGAACGTGCGCACGATGCGCAACACGCGCCCTGAAACGCCCGTATCGCTATTAAAACTTGAACGCTATGTCAGTATGCTTAAGGCGCACTTTCGTTTGAACGTTCAATATTCCAAAACTAATCCGCCTGCGCGCCTGCCGAAACGCCTGCGCGGATTAGTTTTGGAATATTGAACGTTACAGAAACTAGAATTAAAGCACACTTTCGGTTGAAACACACGCCCCTAAACGACGGTGCATTTTGTTTTTGGAATTTTCAACGTTATGATGGAAGAGTTAAAGAACACTTTTGGTTGAACTACACACGCCCGAGGACGACGGTACGTGTTGTTTGTTTTTCGAATATTCATATTTATGCTAAAATCTAATTTATGCTATCCCTCGAATAAATACAAATAAAACGTTTGTACGCTTATTTCTAAAACAATAATGAATAAGAATAATTTTAGGGTTCGCAGCGGATCGCATTTAAAGGTTTTTCAGGACAAGATTCCGTATATTCAAGATAATAAATGCATGGAAGGTTTTGTACAACTATTTCACAGACACATACAGAGATATCTCGCCTGAAAATAATAGATACAAACTCCGTGAAGTATGAGATTAAAGCCGATAAAATTACTCTATGTCTTAACAGCTTTAAAAAGTGCGCCGACCTTATTTATAACAATAACAAAAAAAATATCAAAGCCTTTCCTCTTACCCTGATTCAAGGTCTGTTGATCATTTTGATTGATCTGCGGCTTCTTTTCTGACTGCCCCAAAATCATCTTCCTCAGTTCCGCCCTCTCGGCTTCTTCTCTCTCCAACGATAACTAACAAATATAAAACGGAATAAATACAATAAAACATTTGATAAATAACGGGATCCATCCCTAGCTTTTACTGTAAGATAATTCAGGCACTATTCATAATATTGTCAAGTTTTGACACGATATAGAACATTCTACAAAGAAAATTCTGAAACTTTAGGATAACCTGTTTAGGACGTTTTACAAACATTATATTCGCGTGGACAAACACCTATTTTTTTGGTATCGGGGGGAAATCTTCGAAAGATACCACTTCAAAAGATGTCACTTTATATGAAAGGCAGGGGATACCTTAGCCCTAATCTATGAGCTCGGGACTCTAGGGCTGGTGGACAAACACCTAGATGCGAAACAACTATCTGTGAGTCACACAAATAGTTATTTTGTGTGGGGATCGAACCCACGCCCCCGACGCCGAAGTTAATATCTTGGCAACTTCGCCACGGAGTCATCAAAAGAAAAATAACTAAAAATTTTATCCCTTGAGCTAGTACTCTTTGTTTGTGAAAATGAAATTAAATGCAATTGATAACAGTTTAACTAAATAAAATTGGAATTATAGGTAAATGTCAAAAAGTTGTTATTGGTTGCCATGGTCATACCGCTTTGCAAACAACTTCATCGTGTCGTTTTTGGGTGTCGGTGTGCGCGCATCGTAAAAATTTTACTCGCATATTTTTTCGTCTAACGCGTTACAAAAGTGTAACTTGAACAATATCTACATAATTTTCTTTATTCTATTAATACCTGTTCGGTAGTTTTCTTGTTGGCCAACATGTTCTCTAAGTTCTTGCCCATCTCCTCCAAATCAGACTCCTCGGAGACGGAACTTTCCGCCTCATCTGTACTTAGCACTTCCGTACTCGTCAGTACACGGTTCTGAAGCTCGAATATCCGTTGGCACTCTTCTTTGTACCTGTACCAGTTTAGTATGTTAAAAAAGGACATTAGATTGGAATTTCTTTAATGACGCAAGCTTATAGGCACAGAGTCAGTTCTTTAAACATTACACTTGAGTAACCTGACTTCAACGTCCCGATAAAATAAATGCCGCGATTTCATGTCTTTATTTAAAACGCTTTCGACGCTTAACGCAAGCTTCGTAAAGAAACTTCATGTCTAAAATAAAGTTGAAGGTATGTGAAGTATGACAATATGCAACCAATTAGCTTGGCGTCTTATGATCTGATAGACTCTGTAAATAGGAGGCATTAGCCCAAAAATTGTATATATATGTATAATGTATAACTTGATAGTGATATAAATCAGAAAAACGGGATAACGTCATGGGGATTTGGAAAAATGATAACACAGTTTGGATAATCAAAGGAAATTATTGAGCATACAAGGAGAATTTAAGGGTTCACCTTTCTTGGTGTTCTGCTATGGAGAACCTATTCCCTCTTGAGAACTTGGTCATTCCTTCCTCCCCGGCTTTAGCCTTCTCAGTTGACAAGGTTCGGACGACGTCAATGACTTCCCATCGGGAGAGCTTTTTGATCTGTGAAAATACGACAAATATGCAAACGTGTTTTATTGTTTTATTTTAGTATTCACGAACTCACTAATCGTAAGTTATAAGTTTGACAAATATTATTGATATTATATTTAACTCGTTAAATAATAATAAATAAATGTGATTTATTGAACACTTGTACATACACATTTAGTGGCGCCTTGACTCCCAAACTAACTCATTGCCCTTTTACTTAATTTCGTGCATATGTAATTTTGTTGGTAGTTTAAATAAAATAAAGAAAGAAACCGTTGGCAACCTAAATGTATGAAATAGTTTATTTAAGATTTCTATTAATACTTATTATAAGGTTAAGATTCATATTTAAGTTCAGAATTGTAATCAACATATAAGTAATATAAGCTGTGATGTACATTCTTGTGTAACTAACAAGATTACAACAGCCAATAAGAACGCGAGAATAATAAGCCAATAGGAGCGCGCGATTATACAGCCCCGGCGGGTAGAGCGCTAATTAAATAAATAATAAATATTTCGGAACATATTTTAACACAGACTTATTCAGTCCCTAACTAATGTAAGTACTATGGGTGCTGGGTAAATGACAAAACATAGGTATGTTTTAATAACTTAAACACTTTCTTTTGTAAATACATACATATTGTAGATATGTAACACTCAGACACTAGAAAAACACTATGTATCACTACATCACACATACTTTTCCAGCAGTGGGGATCGAACCCACACCCTCTGGCGCAAGAGACAGAGTCACTATCCACTACGCCAAATGGCTCGTCGCGGCTGGCCTTTAATTTTCGATTTACACTCACCTCAGCTTTAGTCCGCCCATCCGCAGTGGGGCCGCGTGGTGGACTATGCCCTGATACCCTCTGTACAAACGCCTTTGCCCAGCAGTGGGACTTTTATAGGCTGTTGCATTACTTTTCTTTACTCACCTCCTCCTCGGGCACGCCGAACTTCCTCAGCAGCGCCTTCGCGTTGTTCAGACTAAGCCGCCTCAGATCGGCATCCGTCCCGGTGACCGTCCTCTTCGGCTGCTGCTCCTCGTTCGGCTGCTGGGTGGGCTTGTTCGGCATTCGGACGTAAGAGAAGCCCTCCCCGCACCCCGTCGGGTCGGCGGGGCCCGTCAGTTGGAGCAAACATTTGCCGCGCATCGCCTGGATGTATGCCCGCGTGGTGTTCCACGGCGCCACCTTGACCTGAGGACGGAAGGCTGTGTTTTAGTTGTGAGGTAAGTCTCGGTTAGTTGGAGCAAACATTTGGCACGCATCGCCTTAGTTATCGCGGCTCTTCTAATGCCCGGTTCCTATATTCGTAAGTTTACTTGTAATGCAACGGCTCGTATGGAAAACGCCTGGTTTCGTTAATATAGGAACCGAGCGTACGGGCCTTTTATCTACAGGTCGTTATGAAAGCTACGAATCTATGTAACTAACGGGCGTTCGTTGAATATAGGAACCGGACATAAGTGAAGAAAAAATATTCTACAGCGGCTGTGGTAATTTTAAAGTGGATCACAGTAATCACATTACCTCATCGTCCATCTTCAGCTGCATCTCCTCGTCGTCGTCCTCCATCGGGGTGAAGATGAACTTCTCCCCATAGCCGGCGTCCTTGAGCCTCTGCTCGGCGGCGGCCATGCTGAAGTAGGCGCAGCACTGCTCGGGCGAGACCATCGCGCGGATCTCCTCTTCGGACGGCAAGCGGAAATCGGGCTTTATCACCCACCTGAGAATATTATATTATATTAAGGTTTAGGTTTAATGAATTTATTCTCATAAGAACACAAGTTTTACATAAAATGAGATACAAGTTACAACAAACGGTGTATAATTGTTTATAGTAGTACAGATTCGCTTTTACTATTAGCCAGCGACCCGACCCAGCTTCGCATGTGTGCAATGTATTATACATATAAACCTTCCTCTTGAAGCACTTTATCTAGTAAAAGAAACCCCATCAAGATCCGTTGCGTAGTTTTGAAGATATAAGCATACATAGGGCCAAACAGACAGCGGGACGACTTTGTTTTATACTATGTAGTGATATAATATGATTGTGTACGAGTATAATGCTTCCAATTTAGGCCGTTCTTCTGTCGTTTTAGTCCCTCCCCAGACGAGCCTGTCCATTCGTGCTGCAGGGAAGACTGTTACGTGGCCCTTCCACAGTTAAAATGTCAATCTAATTAAGTAACGGTCAAATGAAGACTTTTTAGTTAGTTATTTTTACCGATCTACCACGTATGAGCTAAGCACTGTAACCTCAACCAGATCTGGTGAGATCTTCCTGAGTCTGGTTTTAACTTTATGAACTGTGTGATGAATGAATTAAACAATTTTCGTCAATTTTATTTACACATTTTAAGTTTCATCTTAAGTGCCAAAAAATAAAAAGAGATGGCATACCAATTTGAGTCCAATCCAGTTCTCTTAAAATCTGCACACAGCTTCAGACGCTTCCGTATAGAACTTTCTGAGTGTGACGGGAAAGCCCTTTTGATATCGTCCATTTTGATGCGACGCGGATTGTCTCGCGATTTCCAGAACAACCGGTAAATATAAACCTGAAAGAGTTTATGGATAAGAATATAAGAGAAACTAGAATAGTAGGTATATGAATGTCAAAGAAACTAATAGATTACCTGCAGGAAATCTCGAACGAAATTGTTAGCCCTTTTAGAATTAGGGCCTGGTACTTCGTAAAGTGGACACTCTTGGCCCGCTACGAACATTGCGTCAATCTCACGAATGTAATATGCTTGTCTGAAAACAAGAAATATCAGAAATTTACATTGGGTCATAGATAACTGTCCCACACCGTCGAAGCGAATAGTGTAGTAACTGCGCCACATTGGCATCAGTTACTAAGTAACAGCCTAAACTTGTCCCACTGCTGGGCAAAGTCCTCATCTGTACAGAGGGTATTAGGGCATAGTACACCACGTGAGCCCACTGCGAATTGACGGACTTCACATATCTCCGAAATATTTTTTGTTATTATTTCGAAAATGTATCTCGATTTTCACTGAGTCCCGTCCATTTCACGGTACACAAAATTTAATGCTGCTACACAAAATTTCACTTATTTTTGTTCAATATTATTTTGTATACTGTGTAATTACATTACTTTCTAAGTTTTTCGTGTATCTATTGTAGTTAGACCGTGAATGAACGTTTCTTTCTTACAAATAATGAAGGTTTCCTCGCGAATACGTAATATACGTGTATCACCGACCTTGTCCTTATAATCAGGAAGTCGGTCTGAGGCAGCGTGTGCTCGTAAATCGGCGCTCGGTACATGTTGTTCTCAACCACCGGCTGGGAAGCGCCCGGGGCGAGAATGCCCAGGAACGGAGAGGTGTGCGCGTACGCCACTTCACCGTATTTGAACGATTTGGGGCCGTTGTCCTGAAATAGTAACAATAAAATCATAATCAAAATGAAATACCTTTATTCAATATAGAAGCATTACACTTACTTATTGATTGTCAAAACTCTACTACCGTGGTGGTAGCGTTTTGACACCGGTTCGGAAAGAAAAGCCACTGAGCTGAGAAGAACCGGCGAAAGAAAGTCTGCGGGACTTTTTTTACCATTATTTATCAAAAAAAAGACATGTGTACAAATGTATTTCAACTTGAATATGCTATGTAAATCACTGCGGTAGGGCCACGCAACAGTCTTCGCCGTTTCACGAACGGACAGGTCCGTCCGGGTGAGTACCACGACCTCGCAGAAGACTGGCGTCAAGTGGAATTGTTATACTTCCGCGTTTCGTCTAGTGAGTGAGGTAGCCTGAAACTCTACGGGTGTTGTACATTGTCCACGGGCGACGGTTATCATTTAGCATCAAGTGGACCGCCAGATCGTTAGCCTCCTTCTGACAATAAAATAAAACCTAACTCTGGTGTATTATTGCAACATTAAAAAACGATGAATGATTTATACTGTAATAAATCATTACTGCTTAACGTATTTTAATAAGACTAAACAAATAAACTAAATAAATAAAATAAACTAAACAATAAACATTGAAGGTAACTTATATTAAAGCATAAAAATATATTTTTTTATGTGAGGAAGCGGGAAACGAGCTGGCGGTCCACCTGATGTTAAGTGATAACCGCCTGCCCATGGACATTTGCAACACTCGTAGGGTTGCAGATGCGTTGCCACCTCTTAATAATGTGGGCCCGGCTACCTCACTCACCAGACGAAAGGCAGAAGTGCAACACTTCTACTTTACGCCGGTCTTCTGTGAGGTCGGGGTAATAACTCAGACGTACCTGCCCATTCGTGCAACAGCGAACACTGTTGCGTGGCCCCACCACCGTAACCATTTCGGTAGAGTGGTAGACAAGTTGCATGGCAGACGTAGAACTCCTAGAGGTCTTCTATATGTACATGTAAAATTTTAACTTGAAAATATTACGAAAAAGATTACGCACCTTGGTAGCTGTCCGCTTGTAATAGTTCTTGATCTTGGAGCACATCCCGACCTGGCTGATGAGCGGCGGATGCTCCTCGCAGAACTCCACCAGTACCAGCTCGCCGTCTTTGCCGCTGAGGTCCTCAGGAGTGCGCATGAAGAACACATCGCCGCCACCTGACGCCAAGCGTTCCGCTTCGCGTTGCTGTTGAAACAAAAGTAACCTAATTCATTTATTTATTTATTGATAGAACCACCAACGGAATAACATGTTGTTTTGTTATAAGACTGTCAATAGACTTAGGAACTACGATTTACATGTTTCCATTTAAAGGTAGTTACAGCGTGTTTAAAAAGACGATAAGTGTACGATAACTCAATAATAATTACAAGTATGAGTAAAATACTAATATGAAACAACAAAAAAAAAACAACAATAAGACAATAAATTGAAAATTTATAAAAATAATAACAATTTATATCGAGTTAGCTAGAGAGATAAAATTATGGTAGAATTTTTACTTTGAATTAATAAATAGTTTGACAATGTTGGCTCTAAAAGTTTTTATACTATCGCTAAATAAGTCAATAGTCTTATCTTTAAGCACACATTCGTTATACAATCTGCTTATTCTCGGTATAAGAGAGTGATGACCAAGATTAGTTTTACACAATTTGTGATTGAGTAAGGGAATCGTAAAACGCGGTACACGGCAGGGAACTTTAAACAATATTTGTGATAGTAATTCTGCAGAATCTATAGTTCCATTTGTAAGCTTGTACAAAAAAACTAAATCATGTAGTTTACGTCTGTCCGATAGTGAGTTTAATTTTAGTTTTAGGAGACGAGTAGAATAGGATATGATTATCACTAGAACAATATTGAGTGAATCGTCTTTGTATGCTTTCTATACGATCTTTGTGTATTTGATAATTAGGGCTCCATATGATGGTCCCGTACTTCAGTTTACTTCTAACTAAGGAAGTGTAAAGAAGTTTTTTTGTTTTGATTTTTTTTTAAACATTTTGAATTCCGGTATAAAAACCCCAGCATTTTGCGTGCCGATCTACAAATATTTTTAATATGAATATTAAACCTTAATTTAGCATCAATTGTTATCCCTAAGTCTCGGATGGATTCAAGCTTCTGAAGTCGGTTATTGTTCAACGTGTATTGGGTTTCTAATGCAGTATGCGTAAAGTTGATATATGAACATTTAGAAGCGTTGAGATCCATGCCATTTAACTTGCTCCAACGAGCAATTCTATCGACATCTTCTTGTAGAGATTGTGCATCATGATCGTTAAGAATTGCTTTTGCGAGTTTCAGAGCGTCCGCAAAGATGAAACATTTTGAATTATGTACACAATTAGTTACATCATTTACGAAAATATTAAATAATAGGGGTCCTAATATGGATCCCTGTGGTACTCCCGAAGTGCACTCATATTTTTGAGAAAAGTGGCCTCTGATCACTACGTATGAAAATCTGTCTTTTAAATATGAAGCAAACCACGACAGTAATGGTCCTCCGATTCCAAACGATGATAGCTTCGCTATCAACAACTTGTGATTAACCCTGTCGAAGGCTTTGGAGAAATCAGTATAGATAGCATCTACTTGATGACGTGAGTCGACGTACGGTGTTATATAATTCATAAAACATGAAAGGTTTGTGACAGTAGATCGAGATGTCATAAATCCGTGTTGGTTGTCTGAGATAGAGTGGCGGACGTGGCGTGACAATATAGGTGAGATCAAGGACTCGAAGATCTTAGAGAGAACTGATAATATTGATATGGGTCTGTAGTTCGCAATATTATCTCGATTCCCTTTTTTGTACACAGGCACTATTCTTGCAAGTTTCCACATATCGGGGAAGACTCCGGTACTGAGGGATGTATTAAAGATAATACAGATAGGCAAAGACAACGCTTTAGCACACTTCTTAATAACCGATGGAGGAAGATCGTCGGGTCCAGCACCTTTCTTTGCGTCAAGTCTTTTTATTTTTTTTTATTACTTCCTTAACATTGATGTTTATTAAACAAAGATTGTTTTCAGTAACTGTTTGTAGTTGAATGTTTGTGCAGGGTAGGTCTCTAGTCTCGTAAACGGAAGCAAAGGATTCAGCAAAGAGATTGCACACTCCTGGGCCATCGGTAGCAACTTTACTGTTTAGTACCATTCTGGCTGGGTACGTGTTTGATGGTTTTTTTACGTTTTTTAAGTGTCCAAAAATATTTAGGATTTTTTTGTAGGTTACTTTCAACGCATTCAATATAATTATTATAACTTGTTTTAATTAATTTATTACATCTAAACCTTAGTGATTTAAATTTGAGTATGTCTAGAGGGTTATTGTAAATTCTACTTTTTACTCGATATTTATTTTTAATTTTTAACATAGAAATTAATTTATTATTATACCATAAGGGAAACTTTGTACTTCTAAGCTTAGTCTTTGGCACGTGTTTTTCGATTACTGATTTTAATTTATGATAAAATACATTAAGCATTGAGTTTACTGAATCGCAATTTAGTAAGAGTTCTAACCATTTTGTACCATCTAATTCGTTCTTAATGTCCTCATAATCTGCTTTAAAGAAGTTGTACCGTTCATTGAGCTGTGCATTGATCGTATTAATCTTCAAGAAATCGAGCTCTAGGTTAAGTGACGGATGATGATTATCGATTATGCTTATTGGATTGAGGTTTTGGCTAACTGACACATGGGTATGATTTGAAAGAACCAAATCAAGCATCCTGCCATTTGCGTTAACTATTGAATTGAATTGTTTTAAATTGTGTTCCTCGACAAAATCCACAAAGGTAGACGCTAAGTTAGAACTACTAAAGGGGTGTAGACAATTTAATTCCGGTACTTTCGACCAAGAAATACTACTAATATTAAAATCTCCCGTTAGCATGACGTATTCATTTGTATTAATAGCTTTGGACGCATTTTCTAAAAATTAACTTAGCACATTGCTATTTATCGGAGGTGGCAAGTATACTATCGCAACATGACTTTGTTTACCATCTATAATTGCATCAACCGTAATCCATAGATCTTCGCAGTTACTCTCCCAATGCAGGCAACGGCTTGATTTTAAGGTATTTTTAACGGCTATCATTACACCCCCCCCATTTTTGATTCTTTTTGGGTCTAATTGCTCCCTATCTCTCCTGTATACCGTATAGCGATCATCAATAAACTCACTATCGAACACGCCGTCATTAAGCCAAGTTTCTGTAAAAATTACGATGTCGAAGTCATTACATAGTATGTTAAGTTTTACATCCCGCGTTTTACTACGAATCCCCCTTACGTTTTGGTAATATATATTTAAGGTATCGTATGTTACAGAATTTCGATAAGAAACTAGACAGATAAGCACTTCACTATTGTAATTCTTCGAGCTGCTCGATGTTACGCACGACAATATGTTCAGAATTATCGGTTTTTCTTAAAAACACACGACCATTTTTAATCCAGACAAATTTGTATTTTAATTTCTTTGCTGTCGCTCTGGCAAGTGTGTGGATTTTCTTTAGCTCCGGGGTCAAATGTTCGACTACAAATATAGGTTTTTTGTCGCCACCTATCCCGATATGGCTTGTATTTAGTTTTTCATCGGTGTTTCTTTTATTGAAATTTATTACTCCGGCTAAGAATGTATCACGAACCCGTGGACAAGCAAACTTCACCATAATAGACCGTGGTCGTGCATTTTCTGGATTAATCTTGGCTATTCTTGTACATTTATGGATATCAGCGTCGGATATTTTACTGCCAGTAATCTTCCCTGTTTGTGTAACAATATTAGGTATATTTTCGGCCCTATGTTCCGGAACACATTGTATCTCTAGGTTGCTCATTCTTGAATGCTGCTCCATTATGCTTAAGCGACTATTGAGGTCTTTTACTGTTGATTTAAAGCTATCATTTTCTTCTTTTAATTGTTTTACATCTTTACAAGTTTTACTTGTATATCCTTTTTTAAATCTTCGTATTGGTTATTAATGAAAAGAACAGATTCTTTTAGATCAGTGATTTCTTTGGTTAGTCCCTTTATTTTATTTTCTATAATTTTGCTAGTATTATTTTCAATTTTGTTTAAAAATGCATTCATCTCATCTTGAATTATGTGCTTTATACTCTCGAGAGTAAGAGATTCCCGACTTTGAGTTAGGTGCGTAGGTTGTGTGCGTCTAATTGTGATGTTACTGCTCGTGTCTCGAGGTGAGATTCCAGAGCTGCGAACAGGCGTGTCAGAATTATCATATTTTGGTTGCTTTGCTCGGCAAGTCGGGCAAACCCAATTGTTTTTAAAATCAGTAGAAATTTCTATATATTTTTTGCTGCTGGTATTGATACAATCGTAACTGCATGTAATACATTTAAGTTGCTCCTGCGTAGTAAGTTCTTCAGAGCACGCGCCACATTTTTTGTTTCTCAAGGTTTTTGTACTCATCTTTGCGGAACAGGTGTGGTAAAGTAAGCAAAAAGTTAATATGGTGACTTGCTATAGATTATTTTACAGGCGCTTACATGCAATTGAATATAGTGTGACGTAGATGCGGGGCGATCGCGAGTTGGCCTAGGTCAGGGAGTTTTTGATTTATCGATGATTTGTAAATACAAAATGCGATTACTCACGAACCCCTGCACCGAATTTGACGATCCAAACACTTATCACTTCTTTATAATGAGGACTATGTCATGTACAAAAATTGTTAAATTACGTAAACTTTAACTATACATTTAGATTAAAATATCACGGATCAGCTGATAGACACTGTTATCGTACAACGCGCGGGTACTTTACTACTAATAAGAAACAATACCTAGCAAAACGCAATACACATACATATGCAAACATGAGAAATATCCAAACTAAACTTGAGTCGTTCGTTTACCTTTTTAAGATGGAGATTTGATAACAATAAAAATTACATCTCATCTATTCCAAAGGGATACCCATAATTCAGGAAGGCATGTCCTGTCAAAGACCTAAAATATTTTTAAATATTTTTTTTCTGCTACAGGTAATTACCCCTTTTAATCTATAATTACAGAACAATGCTATATATACTCTATATAAAATCTAATCGGCTGCCTGAACTGTAATCAGTACCTAAGGTGAACATATTTCCGTAGGAAGAAGTGGTCTATGGCACTGCGGTTCATTATGAATATGCGCAGATCCCATCGCTAAGAACGGAGGAATAGACACGCCATCGAATTTATGATACAAATAAGGATTTCAAAACCTACAATTCCATTTAAAATTCAGAGCAAAAGAGTTTTTGTTTAAGAGTACAATATTTCCCAATACATATTTCCGAGTAATGTATACTCCTGTAAATCGCATATAGAGGAAAATATCTGTGAGGAATCTGAGACATAAGACAGACCTTGGCCTTCTTCTTGATGTGCTTCAAGAGCGGCTGGACGGGATGAGGTCCGTTAGTGGCCAGGGGCCCGTAAGATAGTTTCCTCATGGCGGGCCTGTGGAAGGCGCGCAGTCTCGCCGGGCCCATGTGGGTCTGAATGAAGGGCGCCCTCAGCTCCACCACCGGCGTGCTGTGCTGTATCAGTTGACCTCCGCCGACCTTCAAACGGGGGTTCTGCGACTTCGCCTGGTAGTACCTGAAAGTGTTGGCTTATCATAGTTAACTCGATCACATATTATTTTGCGAGTGTTTTATCTAAACATTTTGATCAGAAAGGATTTGATCGCGATTTACATTAAGTTTATTGTTTATCAATACCTAGACCTGAGTGCAATAGCACTACAAGAGACTTCATGGTAAACTGGTGCGTTTTCTGCGTGATTCATAATTAAATAAATAATTTGAAAGCTGACGGTAGTCCTAGCTAACGAAAATAACAGGACAGGCCGTGACAGCGAATGCAGTAATGCATTCAAACTCAAACAAAAGAAGTTTATCTTTCAAGTTTCATCTCAAGTGCAAAGTCTACTACTTACTAAAAATAAAAAATAAACAATTTGTTCAGAGTTTCGTTCCACTTTGTGTTTGATAGGCGTAACGCGATTCAGTGTTTCTGAATCCCCCAGCGTTCAGGTATCACAACTAGAGTAGTATCACATTTTTTGTTCTTGATAGCGTGAGACGTTATTAAGAACAAAAAATGTGCTCCACTATATATCATAACGAATATTAACATCAATCGGTCGAGAAATTATTGATAGCGTTGCCCACAATAAATGTAAAACTAAATACGATGCACTCCAAACGGAACGTTGGCGCGTCAATTTCCGAACTTTAATTACAAATGTTTTGATTGCAAAAATAAGCATATACATAAGTATTTAATATTTGTTAACTGAGTAAGATATGTTACATACAATTAAATTTATACACTAAAGGGCAGATTGACTACATGACCACTTCTACATCCTGTGGCCCCGTACTACCCGTTTGGTCTGAATCGTGCTTTAGGCGGAATACACAAAGAGCAACTTACACGTCATTGGATATATTGAATGGATCTCGGTCAGGGGATTTTGGGGGAGGTGGCGGGGCGTCCTCCTGAAGCACGTTTATCACGCCCGCCTTGCCGAGCAGGATCTTGGACTTCTTGACGTGTGGATGTGGTATTTTAACTTTTGGCGCCGGCCCACGCTCTGAAACCGTTCAGGACTATTATTTATAAATATTCAATATAATATTAAAATAATGTTAGTAATCAATGACCGTAAGCGGATTGCGAATGGGTTTAAAGCAGCTTGTGCCAGATTTCAAAATTAATAATGGAAAAAAATTATAAGATAATAAAACCACAGAGTTTCTTGCCGGTTCTCCTCTGAACTTTATAGATTAGTGAACCGGTGGAAGTTTTATGATGTTCAATAAGAGCTTAAAATAAGCCTATATTGATTTTGACTTTGAGAAAATTTACTACACATACGTGTAATAGGTAGTTATGTGTTCAATGTTATTCAGGCATGTTTAATTCCGTTAAACTAAATGAGAAAATCAAAGCAAACAGTACGAAAAATATTATATATGGTTTTATTTACTGCTTTATTAACCGCCCTTCAAATTATATTTCTATAATTATATTTAATACAGAAATATAATTTATTTGTAAATACGAACTGGTACAAAAGGCCCCATGTCATAAATACACAAGAGATTATTCATTTATTACCTGCTTACGCTTATACCTACATAGCTATTTGATTGAAAAAAAAAACAACTGGATTAATGACGATTATAAAACTATTCGAAAATTGAATTCATAATATCTACCTCTCGTTATCTTAGAAGGATCCACGTCGTCTGGGATTCCCAGAATTATATTCTCGTCGTTGGGGTCCAGCGTCAATATCTTCGGTTTCGGTACGGCCGGCATGTTCTCCGCGTCCCATATAACCTCGTCCTCCCAGGTTCCGTACACCAGTTCCTCGTTCTCCACGGGGAATATGCTGTACCATGTGTTGTCTTCGCCATCGGCAGCGGAACCGCCAGGCTGGCCGTTAGCTGACGACGCCGCAGAGCTATCAAGAGAAAACGTTTATAACAAGTTAATTTAAAATTACAACTTGATTATTTTACCCTTGAACTATTTTAACGACACATTAAACTTTAGAAGTACTAGGCAAGAACAGTAGGAAAGATACAAATTATATTGTTAGTGTATTTTAATTATACTCAAGCATTTAATTATATATGTCATGTAGGCATTTACTTTCGTTGGTAGTATACGCAAAAGTTAAATGCACGTACTATGAAGCCGCGGCTACATGCAGGGCGGGACGTGGGGGCAGGATATTGTCCTCTCGCTCGAACCGCATTCTAAGATATTTCCTGTCTCGCTCCCACTACGCTTCCACGCTTCCAGTAGCGAACAACTTTATATTCTACTTAGGTTGTTATTGCAATAAATAATTTTTTGGTAGTAATCGTTGTTATTGTTTGATACAATTATTTAATTTTTTGTGTTCTGCACTTAAAATGAAACATTAAAATTTGCCCAGGCGTTTCTACGCCAGATTCTTCCGGAAAACATGAGTTCGATTCCCACCGAGACGAAAAACTTTTTGTGCATTTCGGTACAAATTTTAATCGAAATTGCGATAAATAAAATTGATTAGTGCAAGCCATAGATCCGAAGAAGACACCCTATGATACAAGTATACTCACGTAGGTGGCTTAGGTTGCAGTTGTGTGGTTGGCTGCGGACGTGGATGAGAGAATTGTTGAGCGGTTCTGCTTACAGAAGTCGGCACCCAGCCAGCCGCATTACTCTTACTGTTGAGACGGGCCAAAACCTGTGAAAACGCCGTGACCGTACGTATTAAATAATGCCTGATGATCCATGATAGAAAGGGGCGAAATATACATTTCATTTTGCAATTATTCAGTGAAGTGAATGCACAAAGTACGTAAGTAATTATATTTGGATCGAAATAAATATAATGTATCCTAAAATATAATCTATTATAAATAGATCCCTAAATCCGTTTTCTACATGTTTTAAGATCCCTAAATATAATAAAATAAGATAAACGATAGACTTCGGCACCGCGGGTCGTGGGTTCGACTTCCATCCAGGACAAAAATTTCTAGGACCTACAGATAATTATTCCAGTCCTTATCTGTTCCCTAGGACAAAGTATCTGCAAACGCCTCTACAACATAGAA
Organism: Iphiclides podalirius; assembly: GCA_933534255.1. Lineage (NCBI taxonomy): Eukaryota > Metazoa > Arthropoda > Insecta > Lepidoptera > Papilionidae > Iphiclides > Iphiclides podalirius. The sequence continues at coordinate 7,246,346 of OW152822.1, read as the reverse complement.
TTACCTCATACAGCAGAGGTTTTTGTTTCAAAATTAAAATATATTTACATATGTGCAAACTTAAATTACAAACAAGCTATAAAATGAATGAATTAAAATTTTGTATTTTCATTTAGATAATGTAAAAAAGAATAAATTATTGTCTCTTTATTTCAAAATGTCATGACTTTGTATTCCAAACGAATTTATTATGACTATTGAAACTGTAAAAATGGACTCAAGAGCATTATGTTCAATTACACACCTTATGTTTAATCTCACTGCCGTCCCATATGACATCATCTTCCCATTGCAGTTGTGAGACCATCAGAAATGCGTCGTCAGGAAAGCCACTGTCAGGACTACCGGCACCTTGAGCTTGTTCAGCTTCGTCCAATTCTTTTGGTTTCTCTTCGGCATCTGTAGAAGGAGCCTGCAATAGAAGAGAATAAACATTGGTTATTTCTAGCATTACTTGTACTGCATTCTATGACATGAAGTTATAAGCACCCTGATATATGCTGTAAAAGGTTGTTCTAGTGCCTTGCGTGCTGATTTTAAAAGAAATTATGATATATGAATCCGTATCACAGTTGGCAAGTTATCTTCCCGTATGGGCATCATAACCACAGTTCACTCGTGTGATCCACAGACAATTGTTTTGGGCCTGGGCGTTTGTTCTCGTGAAATTTATGTTTGTAAAAAATTCTTACGACACAGGGTAATGTTATCCTATAGTAAGGACAATGTTTAATAAGGACAATTGTAAAAAAAAAGAACATTAGTTACTCATTGTGTAGTTACTGCATAAAATCTAAGAGTATCACATAAACTTACAGAAAATTTTACGATACCTTTGTTTTAAAACCGTAATCGAATCCCTCGCCGGTCTCTGGAACATTGAGCATATCATACCACATCTGAGCTGGACCGAAACGCCAATGCGCCGGTGTAGGTTTTTGTGACTTGTCGCCACAATTTTGCGAATTATTATCCGAATTCATTTGTTGACTCTCCTCCATGGGTCTGAAATCAGTGCATATCAGATATATTTATAAAAACATGTATCAATTTAAGATTGATTTAAAGCAACATAATTTGTTAAAATAAATATATTCTTTATTTTTAGTGCTAATTCCTCATTTTTCATAATAACCTCATCTATTGTCTAACATTTAAATGTCAGACAATTGTTAAGCAACATAGGTACTTACTTTAGGAATTTCTCTTCATCATCACTAGCATACTGGGGTTCCTGGTTCTCTGGAATTTGCGGTGGTGTGTCACTGCTTGTGCTGCCGCTGCGTTTTCTTCTTCGGCGCTTCCTTACCCCACGCCATATTTGTGGTAGGCTTGATAGTTTGCCGGGACCGAAAAGACGGGAGAACAAAAGTACCTGCATACAAAGAAACATACAATAAAATTTAAAAACAAACAAAAACACTTTGCCACTATTGACCCAATGCTCATATATTGGATTAACTTACTTTGTCAGGTCTAAAATCTGGAAATAGTTCAGTTACATCAACATTAGCGTACTTAGATGGTAGCATGGCAGCAAGAGGAGTCTCCAACTTCCTTGGTTTATCAGTTTTCTGTCTACTAAAATTATTAAATGTTAATGAAATAAACCATTACATAGCATTATATATAGAACATGTCTAAAAAGAGCAGGATGTAATACTAACGGAACTGATGATGGTGGTGGCATGAGACCTCCATCTCCTTCCATGTCACCTTCGTAACCCTCATCATTATTTCGTTGTTCTGCTTCATTATCTTCGGCGTTGTCAGACTTTAACCAATCATCATCTTTATCGTTCTTTACTTCATTCTGTGGACAATTACTGTCTTTGCTCAGCGACTCCTCTTCTTCTTTTGTTTTAATCTCTTCAGTTTGTATATCCCCCCCTTGTGCATCTTGATTAGTGCTATCAGCTAAATCCTACAGTGTAATTTTATTGTTAATAACAAGTGCTGGAACTACAATAAAGTGCCAAAAAAATACAATATTAATAACAACATAAAAAGAGGTGCCAAAAAATAAGCGACCAAATGCTATATTAACAACAAACATAAATATCTTATATATGTAATATTAAATACAATTTAATACACCATAAAAGTACATAATATAAAAGCATAAGATTAATATTATAAATACTTTAATTTATTTTTCAAATATCTAATAAAAAAAAATACTCATATACAATGACCACAGCATTGACAATATTTACAAAAAATAATAAAGCAAAATAAAATCCAGTTCATCCAGACATGGACACTGACTGCTGGGTTGATCCACAAGCTCAAGGTGACGCAGAGCAACATGGAGCGTGCTATGCTTGGCATAACATTGCATGATAAAGTCCGGAAAGAGCTCATCAGACGTCGCACGAAAGTGGTCGACGTAGGCCACCGAGTGGCCGACGTCGCACGAAAGTGGTCGACTTAGGCCACCGAGTGGCGAAGTTAATGTGGGCTTGGGCCGTACAAATGTGCCGAAGAAAAGAGGAACGTTGGAGCAAGCGCGTTTTGGAGTGGAGACTCCTGGTAGGCAGAAGTGTGGGCAGACCACCAGCCTCATGGTCCGATTACATTAAGGAGACAGCAAGCGCAGTCTCCTTAATGTAATCAAGGGAAACAGAGAGTCGTGCCGAATGGAAGAAAATTGGAGAGGCGTATGCCCAATGGTGGGCGAACACACGTTGAAGAAGAAGAAGAAGAAGAAAAATCCAGTTGCTTTTCTTTTGAATATTATTATTTAGTTTGATAATTTTACACACAAATTGTGTACAAACAACTCCAACAATCATCAAACAATTATTGTATTACCTATTTCAATACCGCTTTAGTAGCTCCACTTTTTATCACAATACCATAAATAGAAAAACATATTATTTCTATTACCTCACTTTTCACTTCTTCTGCAACATCATCAATATCAAAATAGTCTACTGCAGATGGACTTTTTTCTGTATAATCTAGGAAGGAAAAAAAACCATAATTTATAATGATTACCTTAAATAAGACAATATGACCTGAATATTGCAAGTTTGATGTTTCAGTAAACATTCATCTCATCATCATAGTCCAAGTCTTTAAGTTTTTAATAAAATTCAAATAAGAAGTAATTTTAAAATTTGTATGTAAAAAAAAAATTGATGGTCCTTGCAAGCAAGATGATTTAAGACCCACAACTATTAAATAAAACAAGACATTCACAACTCTGAAATCAGCCCGGGCTGCGCTCACTGGTAACCCGCATGTGGTACTCCGCATTGGAAGCATGGTCTGACTAACTTGCTAACATTTGAAATGTATTTTAGAAAAGTGAGTTGAAATAAGTAATTGTAATTTAACTAGCTTTTACTCATGTAAGTTTTAGAAAAAAATACTCACTGATGTAGCTGTAACATGTAGGTAGTTAAGGCATATGATGTTGTTTAAAGGGTACCCAAATATTGTATTCAACACAATTTTAAAAATGGTACAGACCATGTGTCTGTAGTAGAAAACTTATTTAATAAAAAAAGTAAGTAACAGCCTATACACATCCCATTGTTGGGCAAATGCCTCCTTTGAACACAGTTGATACAATGCATGTTAGAGTGGTTTGGTGCCCGAATGGGCACCAGACGGCCCCACTACAGATTGACAAACTTCATGTATATTCAATATGTATTTATTCGATATATATATATATATTATTTTGAAAATATGCGGGTTTCCTCACAATATTTTTTTCACCGGTGAGCATGTGATAAGGCACGACTTAAAATTAACATTTTCATTCATACTGGCGATGGGGATTGAACTCAGGTTGCTCGTGTATATTGAATATATACAGGGAGATTCTTTGAGTAGTGCCCAAATTTACACAGGAGGTTCAGACTTGGTAGTATAATTGTTTATTGAAATAAATTTTTTTTTCCAAAAAAAATGCCATTCTATTCCCTAAAAAACAGAATGTGTTGACAATGCGATAATCATTCATAAATACCTAAATTTCACTGTGCACGAACCTGTGTGCGTGTTAGTTACGAATGATCGCGCGTAAAATAAATAAGTTGCGTATAAATCACACTTTTTAAGATAAGTTCAAATGAATGTAATTAATTACTTAAAGAGTGATTTTAAACATTTATCATTTTATTATATATTATCATTTGTCTATAATTTAATTAAAAAAATGGATACACTTAGAAAAGCCACCATGTATAGGCAATGATATAAGAAACATTTAAAAAAAAAATATGTTACAATTGGAGGCTAAATGAAATGGCCCTTTGGGTAAACATTTACCTACTATATTGTGATAAAACTTAACAGTAAATGAGACAATAAAAGCAATATATCACACCTTTTTCTTCGTCTTCTTGATTTGGTTCATCCTGTTCAAGAACTTCAGATAGCATAGATCCCAGACCCAGTCGGTTAAGAGAGGAGAGCATTCGTTTAGAGTCCCCGTCAAGCAATCCATCATCTTCAAGTTGTCCAGTTTCATCAATATTTCCAAACAAGAAACCAGTTAAATCCATACCAGAGCGCCCATGCTCTGCTTGGTCATCGCTATCACACATGATTACTGAATAATTTTATCTGTATTCAACTAACAAAGGATATCATGACTAACTATTAGATCTTCTAAAATACTCCCTAAATTATTATTTGTTTTATGATTTGCGTAAATATTCAGACGGGCAACGGCAACGCAACAAACACAATAATGACATTGACAGCTGACTGATTGACGTTGTCAGTTTAGTAATTAGAGCACGTTCAGTGTTGCCAACAATGCAGGGCCTGATGTCACATTTTTTAATTTCAACTCCTGCAGCCTAAAGTATCCAAATATCGTTATAAGTAAATTAAGCGCAATTTAAATCAACTTATTTCATTTACAGCAAAATGTCACTTCATTGCATCCTTTGTTTTCATAAAAGCTAAGACCAATTCCTGGTATTCCCCGATAATATCTAGGATAAACGACGAAAATCATTTTCGTCCTGAGTAGCTTAAATAGTATACGTTGACCACACTGTTAACCAGTGGTGGATTTACACATTTGCCGCCAATAGACTGTTTAATTTTACCGCCCTTATTTACCTCTGAAATTAGAACTGTTCGAGGTGACTTTCGTTTGTTTTTTTATGTGAAATTTGTCAAGCGAGCAAGCGTTTTACCTGATGTTACGTGAATACTGCCGGCTATGAACATCTACAACACCCAATGACTTGCAGATGCGTTGACAACCTTTAAAAAAGTGGGCCCCGGTTACCTCACGCAAAATTTATATATTTACATTTCACGCTGGTCTTCTGTGAGGCTGTGGTACTTCCCCGGACGCGCCTGCCAATTCGTGCAATAGTTGTTGCGTAGCCATACCAAAGTAAGTGTTTTAAGTAAAAACAGAACGGGACTTCCTCGCTTCTATCGGCGCTCTACATCCACTTCCTGCTTCCACAAAGGGTAGCATATGACACACCCCACCGGCAACCCGGATGCGTCACGCTTGTGACGTTAATTTATCCGGGCACTTAGCGAACGGTCATAGATCATTTATTCCCGCACCGCAATCCCAAACCGACTACATAAATATGTGGCATAAAAAATATATTTAAGTGTTGAAAGATAATACACATAGCACGTTTATTATGAGAGTTGTCCTACTCATAGTAACATTTAGGTATACTTAAAAAAAATATAGTAATGATGAATAAAGAAATGTAAAAATTAGGATTACAAAAATATATTTTACAATCGGTTTATTAATAATTCATATACAGACGTTAGAGTGTTTAGTGTATTGTACAGTACTAATATATTAAAATATTCGTAAAATTTTTAAGATTCGTTTTGTCTATGTCTAAATTTATGTTTTTTTAAAATTTCTGTAAGACAAACATTTTTGGGCTGACTTTGCTGCCCCCTAAAATCTGTCGCCCTAGACTAAATTCTCCTAAGCCAGGTAAATTCGCCACTGCTGTTAATAGTTACAGAAATAGCCATAGAACGAATATACTCCAAGGAAGTGATTATACCACACTAACTATAAACTGTACATAAGCAATCGGTCTCCAGACTGTTGTGAATATAAATACAACATCACTAGATTTTTTGTGTATAGTTTCTAATCAGTATTATGCTCTTTATCCTCGGCTTTAAACTCCCACTTCATTTTCAGAGTAAAGCATAGCAATATAGATGAAACTTTCACGGAGCTAAACAGATTAAGGTATTTACGAGAGTTCTTAATTGCTTTAAATATTAACTATGTGGTACATATTTTAGTATTATCAATGAATTATAATTGGAAGTGTCACAGCCAAAAGTGAACTTCTCTCATAATAAGTCATTCTAAAATATTGAATTAGATTTATTTATTCACTTGGCAACGAAGAAAGGTAAAAAGTAATAGTTTTACTTTAAAGCTTGTAGAAAAATAGACGAAAAGTTTTTCACCGCCGCAAGGATTTGAACCTGCGTTCTCCATGTTACGTGCCCGACGCTCTAACCACTGAGCTAACCAGCTTATCTCCACACTGACGAAAATCTTAACGTATATCATGTAAAGAATGAAATACGTCTAATTCAACGGTTGTAGGGCCCCGCAACATTGCATAGAAGACCGACGTGAAGTGGAAGTGTCCGCATTTCGTCAGCTGAGTGAGGTAACCGGAGGAAAATTATCAAATTTAATGAAAATACAAAGCCAATCAATAAACAAAAGAATGACTTTGTAAAAAGAAATTCATGTTTTTAAAACAAAATTAATGTGAATTTAGAATTCACAGCTAATCAAAACTTTTTTTTGTTTGAAATGGCCAGTTATGAAGAACGGAAATTTCATAGGTCCTATTACATAAGACCTATTATATATTATTAAACATCATTGTCATCGACGGTCTTTTCTTAAATAAGCATATTGCTAAAAAAAAGCGACAAAATGGTATTATAAACCATAATAAAAGTTATTTTTAACCATAATAAAACAAGGATTCCGATCGGAGATAAAACAGCCTAACCCTCGTTAAAAGTTTTAGTGGTAATACCTTTCTGTGAATGAATATTTACGCGTGTCTAACAAATATCTTGTTGAGTAAATTTTGCACTTTTGCCTTGTTAATGTTTTACGAAGCCGATGATATGGTTCGTTCGAATTCACATTTTACGTGATGAAGGTAATTCCGTTCCGTTCCGTTCTGCAATTCTTCCGATTACGATTATAATTTTGCTCTGATTCTGGTACTCTCACCCATTATCGATTACAGATAGAAGTACAGTAGCTGAGTTGAGTACATGCTTTGCGCGCTGAAGTAGCTGTGAGTAGTGTTGACCGCAACCCTGCCCTCTGCACCTGTTAAATTGGGTAAGAAGATCTACCGAATATACTGCAGCATCTCTTTTGTAGATCACAACTCATATTTAGCCATTCGTGGTGTATAAGGTATGTCTCCTCGCCGACTTATTTAATGTAATTGTGTGACTGAAATTAAACAAAATCAAATCTTATCATACAAACCAACAAAACTTTAATTAATTGTTGAGTTTTTTTTTTCATTCTGATCCCTAGAACACGGAATATTTAAACAATTTATTATTGATGTTGGCCTTATTGGTAGAAAAAATGGTATTAAAATATTGGCGTTCAATTTGTCAATGTCTAATTTTTTGTAAGAAACTATGCAGTATCAAGTTTGTTTTGAGCAACAGTTTTGCACACATGCAACAAAAGGGAGGAATATACAACCTAAAACAATAAAATCTCAACAGCAACAATAAATATCTATCTATTACTTTCACAGTTTAAAGTGGTTCCGTAATTATTATGAAAATCTATTGAAATTTGCACTTTTATCTTAAGCGGGAAATCTGGCAGTGTATTCCACGCCTTTATTAGCTTATGATAGCGAATTTAACAGTTTTCTGCGAAACAAAAAAATATTTGTGAATAGAAAATCTAGTGCAAAATTTGGTGGTGAATCAGAAGCTGTGATCGCTTTGAACTGCATTTTTTTGTTATTTATTTAAGATATTAGACGTTTGGTTTCCATAAGGAACTTAAAAATAATATTAATATTATATTTAAGAAAAAAAAATTAATTGTCGAGAGATGTACTCTGTCAGACGACACACCTGGTATGACACTTTTTATTCTTTAAAAGGAGTTTTCATATATGATGATTAATATGTATTTTTTTATTAATGTTCTTTCTTAAAAAGTACCAAATTATATTTATTTCATCATAAGTACTGCACAAATATCTAACGTAGTATGTCGTAGCTTTCACAAATGACTAATTTATAAATAGAACATATGAGTAATATGTAATGGTACATCACAAGTTATCAGCAGCTACTTAAAAGACTGCTATGCGATGGCATATCTTAATCACCATTTTAAATCACATACAATATTTGGATTCTGATTGGATATTCATGACAAACAAACCTTTCATTTGCTTTCGGCATAATCTCTGTTTAGTGTGTGTCTTAAAAACAGTATTTAATGATGATAAATATTTTCAGACACATTTTTACACAACTTTCACTAGTCCCAAATTAAGCAACGCTTGTAACTATTATTGGTATTAAAAAAACTAATAAACATACTTTTATTTAATAAATAAAAACATATTATACATATAAACACCCAGACGCTGGCAAAACACTTTGTTCATCACACAATATATTTCTAGTAGTGGGGTTCGAACCCACACCCGCTGGCGCAAGAGACAGGTTCACTACTCCCCACGCCAATCGGATCGTCAATTTATATTATAATTGACGATAAGTTTTTTTAAATTTCAGGAGAGTCATTAAGTAAGCTACAGCAAAATAATGCCTTGAATTTCACTTTAAATGTAAAAGTAACGCTAATGGCAACAACTGAGTAATGTTTACGTGAGAATAGCTAATGCGATCTCATTTCAAAGGCTCAGGTGGAAACCTTCTTAAGTATATTGCCAATCGAAATAAATTATCCCATAGCAACAGAGCAACATTGCCACATAAGTGATAAAATAGAAATAAATAACCTAAAAGTAAAATAAAATGTAAAATTACTTGTGAATCATTGGAAATTATGTAATGACACACATAGCATTTAATAACTATACTTGCAATGTAATTAATAACAATAAAAAATCATAAAACTTTTGGGAAAATTGCGCGAAATGTGTAACTTATTGTTACATAAAGAAGAAAAGAAAAAATAAAAATCGATCCAAAAATATAAAAATGTGTTTAAATGCTTAGGCGTTTACAGATCCTCCTGGCTTGAGCTGGCTGAGGGTGCGATTTATGGGTGACTAAGCTGGCGTGACGTGACTTGGCTCGAGTCTAAGCTATTTTTATTATTCTCACTGATTTGGGTGGCCAACAAGCTCTTAGGGCGCTTTGGCGGACACTTCATGGAGTAAATAGGCACAAGGGCGCCCGTAAGGGGGACCTCATTCATTCCGATTCGAGGGTGCCCGAGAGAGACCTCGGCTCTATCGGTAGCTATAGTCTGACTGGTACTGAAGTGGTAGTAATGACAGCCTTAGAAGTTCTCCACTTCTAAGGCTATCATTACTACCGCTTCGGAAAGCATTGGCGCAGGGAGAAGAAGTGGCGGATGAAACTCCAGCAACGCTTCTATCACGGAGGAAAACTTGCCACGTACTTGGCGGAACCTAGTATATGTTTGCCGCACTTGCCGGCGAGTGCGGTGTGTTCGTGTGTTTGAGTAATTGTTTTATCCTGCCGAAGGCGATAGTCGTCTCATCGCCAGGGAAATCTAGGACGTGTCGCGGTCTACAACATTTTCGGCGGAACGTACCTATTTTACGGGTCTGTAGGTGACGGCACCTATGGATAACGGATTGGAATGTTAAAATACGTTTTCAACATATTTTATCACTCACAATCAATGAAGACAGGAAAGGGTCGGTTAATCAGTGAATCTGCCACAACGCAGATGTGGATATATATTTATAATCTAAGTATGAAAGAAATAAAGAAAATTCGTCAATATACACCATGCCGTTACAACCGCGACAATAAATGAACACACATATAGAGGATAAATCTTTAAAATTATATTAAACATTTACATTCTTTAAACATCAATATTTACAGAGTTATTAAATTTTCCCAAACAAACAATTTTAGAACACCCTTACGTATAAAACTGTAACGTAAAGTTCATTTGTAAAGGTCACAAAGCATATGAATGGGCTGAATGAATTAAAAAGAGATAAAACATACTGTTAGAAGGAGAGATTTGTAATGCGACGCTGTGGCAATGAATGAAAAAGTCTCTAAATGTATGTATAATGTTTCAGTCAGTTGTAGTTGTATAGGATGTTACAAATATTGTTTCATTTTTATTTAATTGTTTTGTTCGGAAAATATTTTTTTTCAATTATGTATTTTTAACGCTTGTATTTTTTATATGATTATTGGCAAGTAGCGTCAGACGTGTGTTATATCATTTGTTTTATTTTATGTGTAAAGTTGGTAAGCGAGCAAGAGGTATCACAAAACGAATACGGGATAAGCTCATGGGATTTGGCCTTATCGGGGAGGGTGTGAACCATTCCAGAGGAGTTTTACTAATGTAAAAGTAAAAGAAGAGTCGAGGAGGCGTATGAAGTGCTAGTAAATAAAAATTTGTCTTTATAAAAGTGAAGATATCGGAAGATATTTTTACGATATGGGGGAGAATTCGAATTTGATAATACAGAATTCTGAAGTAGAATGACGGTTAAGCTTCGTCATATTGACTTAAACCGAAAATAAATCTAACGCAGTTGTTGATATGGCGCTCTAAACTATAAAGATGAAATTGCAATAGTTTTTTCGAACACACATCTGCATGCTCACTTATAGGAAAAGTGAAGATCAAGCACATAGAACAGACACTTTCTGTGCCATTTAAAACTAAATTTCGCACCGTGCGTAGAATAACGTTCTGTGGTCACATAGAACGAATTTGATTTTATCGTCGGATAGTTTTAATTATTGTCTACGCTTTCAGATAACATTTTAATTTTCTTCTTCTGACTTATATATATTGAGATTCAGAATATAACAACGTTCTATCTGATTTGTCCTCCACAGTACAAGGACGTATGTACGTTTAGACACCGTTTTTTTGTACTGACTACACTAACCTTTCTAATGTGACGAGTGTAATAATTATACTGTATTAGAGTCAATAGAGCCGTGATAGCTCAGTGTCCGGGCGCTCGCCTTTAATTCAATATACTCGAGCAACCTGAGTTCCATCCCCGGTGCCGGCACCAATGAAGTTTTTAACTTTAAGTGCTGACTTATCACTTGCTCCGCGGTGAAGGAAAACATCGTGAGGAAACCTGCATATTATCGAAATAATAACAAAAAAAAAATATTTCGAAGATATGTGAAGTCCGCCAATCCGCAGTGGGGCCGCGTGGTGGACTATACCCTGATACCCTCTGTATAGAGGAGGCCTTTGCCCAGCAGTGGGACATGTATAGGCTGTTACTTTACTTTACTTTAGAGTTAATTGATAATTATTGCACAGTCACCCACTTTTTTATGGATATTTCGTTGAAAACAGTACTACATGCGTTTATGTCATACATATTTTTGAGTTTTTAGTAGAACAACGTTATAAATCAACGTGTGACTTATTATTTTTCGGAATGTTCCGTTGAACAACGATACATAAACGTGTATATGTGATCTTGTGACCCATTAGTGTTTGCCATTTTCCGGGAAAACGTCACTGTTACACTTGAAACCTCTTATTTCCTAAATTTATATAATTATTTATTCAAAAAGTATACTGTTTGTTTATATACCTAATCATATTACAAATCTCAAAAATTGTAATAGGAACTGCTATGTATAAGAAAATAATGACCAATATAAAAAAAAATATAATTTGAATCGGCCATCCTGAACAATTATAATTTTGCAGATTTCACGTTGTTCTACGCAGGGTGCAATTTAGTTTCAAGATTAAATATACCGAAAAATCAAGCATACATGAATTATTCGGCAAACACTATAATTCGTCTGGTGCACATCAAAACTAAAACGTTTCAAAAGTTGAAATGAAACAATAGCATATTTTTTTTTTGATAGGTTTGTTTATGCGGTGTTTTCCTAAACAAATGTATTTCAGATTTTAGCTGACAGTTACCGAGCTTCACAGGTTCCGCCAGTTACATAGTTTGTTCATTGTTGAAACTGATTGTTTCATGAGTTTAAAACTGTTCATATTTCAATGGCTAAATGGATTTATATAGATTATCGCCAATATTTTCCTTTCGAAGAATTTACCAATGAGTTAATTTACTAGTAAATCTAGTCTTCTCTATACGCTATACTTGCTTTGTATTTTCTGATGTTTAAAATATTTCGCTTGTGAAACTATCGTTATTTTTATTAAAATATGGGAAACATTTTTCTTTCAGTTGATAATCTAGTAAGCTTCGAATGCAGCATAAGAATATATTGAGTTATGGAATTCAAAACAACTGTACGCCGTGTTTAGTTTAAATTTATTACTTTAAATTTATCAATTTTTCTCTTGCCGTACATTTACGTTTTGATTTGTAGTAGCGTTACATGTAATACTAGTTAATTAAAACTTATAGATAAAAAAATACTTTTAATTAAAGCGTCTGGGCGCTAATCCTGAAGACTTGAGTTCGACTTCAATAGCGGTGAAAAACTTTTCGTACTTTTTTCTACACATTTTAATGTTTCAGCCTTAGTGCAGAGATTAGTACTACAAAAATTTACATTTCATCGTATATATGGTATACATATGCGTATGAAATATAAGCGCAGTAATCTTACGTAGTATGGGTAATATGAGGATATGGGTATCAAAAGCCATTGTTGACAAAAAATGTAGCCTACGAGCAGACGGTGTATCTGATGTAAAGTGCTCGTGATAACCGTTGGGTATGGAAATCTATGAGCCAAACAGTTGCATTTCCGTTGATAAACTTGTTACTTCACTTACATGACGTAATGAAAAATTACATACTTTATACTTTACACACGTAATAAGTATTGACGTATTAAGTACACACTTTGCGACGACAACAAGACGACTGAGACTAGGTTCCACGGATATATGATTTGACATTTTTTAACTAAGAAAATAAAACAGTTAAAAGTTTTCAGGGTAAAAACTAATTATTATTACATTTATGACTACATACTATTTTTCACTTATTTATAATCGGAAATCAAACAAACCTTTTAAATTGAATCAGTAAGAATAATGTTAAGAAAATAACGTTTGGAAATTCTTGGTAAGAAATAGAACAACAGTACGGAGGAACTGTTTTTATAAAAATTAAAAAATGCATTCTGTAAGTATATATCTGGAAAGCTTTATCGCTTTAAAACAGTTCAGTAACTCGAGAGGACTTTAAAATAATTCACATTTACATTCGCCGTCGGATTAAAAGCAAAAGCGGCGTGAGGATTGTGTGGACAGACACGTTTTCAGAACAGGTATTTAGATTTATATATTTTTTTTAAATAAGCTTATATTTTTTTATATTTTTTCATTATTCATTCCTCTCTTTATTTACCCACTGCTGGGCAAAGGCCTCTTCTGTACAGAGGATATTAGGTCATATAGTCTACCACGCGGCTCACTGGTATCGACTGGACTTCACCTATATTAGAAATAGTTTTTGTTATTGTTTCGAAAATATTAACCATTCCTCACGATATTTTCCTCCACCGCTTAGCGAGTGATAAGTCAGCACTTGAAATTAATAACTTCATTGGTACCGGCACCGGGGATCGAACTACTGAAATATTGCTGAATTAATAGTGAGCGCCCGGAAAATGAGCTATCACGGCCGGATAAAATAGAGACTGCAGTTTAAATGTCGTTTAGATTCTCCTCACCTGGACTATCTCTGGTACGCTTTAGAGTGTAACAAAAATCAATTCTTCTAGTGTATATCGCTCGCCTTTCAGGCGAGACCCTCGAATCCCTGTTTCGAAGGCTTGCGACTGAGTTTGGCACGCTAGCCTTGTAAGTAAGCTGATTAGTATCACAAATCTCCTGGCCATATCGGTTGGGCGAAGGTCTATCTTAGTGTTCGTTCTCTTCGAGATATCGATGACTCCGTGGCGTAGTTGCCAAGGTATTAGCTTCGGCGTCGAGGGTCGTGGGTTCGATTCCCACACGGGACAACTATTTGTGTGGTCCACAGATAATTGTTCCGAATCTGAGTGTTTATACGCGTGAAATGTATGTTTGTAAACGTCCTTAAAACACAGGTTAATGTTATCCTAAAGTAAGGGCAATGTTTTTTTTAAATAAATAAAAAAAAAGTTGCAACCAACGCGTATCGTACTACTTTTTAGAATGTTCTATTAGAATCCTCTGGGTGGCTTCAAATGCTAAGTATCGAGATGCTCGAAAATCTTAGCTCTAATCTGTTTGTAGCTAAAGCAGCGGCAAGGAATCTGAAACTTGAATAGATTTTATCTTTTTATAAAGCGCAAGTCCGCCCGTATGTAGAACACTGTTGCCATATTTGGACTGGTGCTGCAAAATACCGTCCAGCTGTTCTGAATTCTGTAAAGGCGTGCAAGGTGACTTATTGATAACCCTGACTGTGCTGGTAACTGAACCTGTCGGTGGTCTATAGGTTGAATTCTGGAGAGTGCGCACTAATATTCGCAATCTACCCCCATTCTATCATCGGTCAACTAGACGCTGCAGCATTCCATACTTTTGTCGTTGAAATTCCACTCTCAATAATAAAGAGGTTCGCCCTCCCTTCGTAATGCGTACAGCAAAGTAGTGGAACAATTTGCCAGCGTCAGTTTTGTCATCCAATTATAATGACAGGTTCTTCAAGGCAAGATTAAAAAAAATAATAGACTGTTACCGAGCTGATGCGTTTACCATCTTATTTAATTCAGGTAAGTTAGTTTAAAGTTAAAAAAGTCAGCTCTACTAATATATAAATTGAATTTATGTGCATATAAATTTAAGTATAGATTCCAATACTTTGATATAAAAAACGCACTCTTAGTTATGAGCAGCTATTAAAAAAACTGATGTTCGATGGTAAATCCATATAATTTTTGGACCATGATACTCATGACAAACGACTCATTTGCTTGCTTATTTGCTTTAGAAACAGTCTCAGTTTAAAATATCTCTAACATGCAAATTGTTGATAAAATGTCATAAATCTGAAAATTCTGAAAGGCACATATTGAGTTACATAAACGCAAAGCTTCCCATTTCACTTTTAAATTAAATATAAAAACCAACGTTAACGGAAACAAGTGAGTTATGTTTCCGTGAGAATAGCTAATGTGAATCGCATTACAAAGGCTCAGGTGTAAACCTGCTTAAGTATATTGCCAATCGAAATAAATGATCCCATAGCAACAGAGCAATATTGTGATATAAGATAGAAGAAAATAACCTTAAAGTTAAATATATGTTATCTATTAATTGTTAGACATATGTAATGACAGCGATAGCATGTAATAACTACCTATACCTGTAGTGCGATAGTGCTTATAAAAATTTATCTTTTGCGCAAATTATTCAATATATAGTAATAATTATAGTGTAAAGGAAATAACGAAAAGAAGAATAATATGGATGCTCAAATGTAAAAATGTATTTAAATTACTTCAAACGCATATCAAAATATAAATTTTAAAATCATAAGTTAAATGTCTAAGTATAAACTTTATTCATAAAAACTTATGTATACAAACTAAATTTCTAAAGTCTATGTACTGTAAAATGTTTGTACTCTTTTTGCGAGATGACGGCTTACTCGTGGCAAATACTCATTTGTCTAATAATGTCTCATTTTAAAGTTGTTATGTACTTTTTATTCCAGATTAAATAAAAAGGATGTTCTACCCACTACTGGCATATCCCATTTCCGAATAAATGGTTTCAAATAAATCTCTCCAAGTTCGCAGGATTTGAGACATTAATTTTATTGCCTTGTTGTCGATCTATCTTATGTGAAATCATTTGGCGACAAGTCATTTGTGAATTAATTTTGGTGAAAATGAAGGCATTATGATAGGTGCATACTTTGTAAAATAATATAAGTCCAATGTATCAACAACAGAACATCGTTTTAATTGTTATTTAAAATTTTGTTTTAACGTCAACCACCTTTTAAAATATACGGAAGTAGTTTTGTTTGACTGTATATAACCTTCTTTCTTTTTTTTCAAGAGCCGTGATAGCTCAATATCCAGGCGGTTTCTTTAATTTCATAAACTAGAGCAATCTGAGTTCAAATCTCCAATGAAATTGTTAATTGCAATTTGTAGTGCTGACTTAACACGTGCTCAGCGGTGATGGAAAACATCTAGCGGTAACCTGCATATTGTCAAAATAATCCATTACTACGATAGGGTCGCGCGAAGTAGGTTTTTAGAATTAAATTGTTAAAATTATATATATTTCTTATTATTTCCATATATTATTATTTCTATTGTTGGCGCTGGCAGCACTGTTTACCGGATATGACGTTATCTATTCAAGCTGGTCGCATGGAGCAGCGGTCACTTGGATTCCGGCTGCGTTCCCGGACGGTGATATAACCACTAGTGCTGCTTGTCGGTATAATAGTTATTAATATTTAAAATATTAGAATCAAGGTAAAAACGTTAGAACTCTTATACTATTATTTATTTAAATATATTATTACTATTTGTATTTCTTATATAAGAAACTTACACCCCAGGTTCGGTTTTCAAGGCCTCTCGACCGACTAAGTCGTGCTCTTTATCCGTAACAACTTTGTCTAGATGGTAATTAGAATCTATTTAACTACAGGAACACGACCTTATGAGGGGCTGCGGAACTGGATTTAATCATGTCGAACTTCAGTAATTGGTGTTGTCATTTCTTATTAGAAACAGTGTCTTTAGGTAGTTTATTTTTGCAATTAAGTTGACAGTAATATACTTCAATGCTATTGGATTTCAATTATCGTTGTCATTTTTATATAAAATTATTACCATACTTATTTTATTAAAATAATGACATAGTAAGTGATTTTATTTATGGTATTATTCATTGGAAGAATTCAAACAGTTTTTAACGTATCGCTTAGTATAATTAATTCTGCTTAAATAGTATACATGATATTTTTTATTAAATTCCTTTATTTTCTTATGTAAGTTATGTTAACAAGGATAATTGTTCATTACCAAGAAAGGGCAAAATATTTTCGAGCATTTTCCCTGCCTTTTGTTTTAATTAGCTTTGCTCCATAAAGGTTCTTGAGAGGAGTGATTACCGAATAATAATGTGTTCTGAACAAAAATCATCAGTTTGTTATATTTTTTAAACATAATTAAGTTTTATTCTAGTAAAACATTTATATACATACTCGGATCATATGTTGTGTCACATAATGAAAACCTTTTAATTTTAAAAGATTTTTAATTTTTTAATTTCAGACAGTACTGAATTCGAATTTCAAATGTTTTATGAATTTCAAATGTTTAACTGTGGTAGGGCCACGCAGCAGCCTGTTGCACGAATGGGCAGGCTCGTCCGGATAAGTACCACGACCTCACAGAAGACCGGCGTAAAGTGAAAGTATAATACTTTCGCGTTTCGTCTGGTGAGTGAGGTGACCGGAGCCCAATTTTCAAAAGGTTGTCAACGCATCTGCAAACCCTCGGGTGTAGCAGATGTCTATGGGCGGCGGTATTCACTTAACATCAGGTGAACCGTCTGCTCGTTTGACAACTTTTCACATAAAAAAAAAAAAACAAAACAAAAATGTGCACTATTTCGAATTTCATTTATTTTTAAATACAAAGTGAACGCTCAAAGAAGACAGAGTTGTGGTTATTACGTTTCATCAATTACGGTGATAAACTGTGAAACTCTAATCCAAAGAAATTCAATGCTTAAGCAAAAACTGTTCACCCCTTAGATGGGCTTAGTCAGAAACACGGGGAAAATGTTTTGACTGAAGACTTAGGACTTCGAGCCTATCGAAGAGTAACACGATATCATACAGATGCGCGCTTAACAGGACTGAGACTAAGAGATCCCGCGTTTTGTTGAAGCGGTACGTGTACCTGAACGCATTATAACGAAAAATAATAAAGTTATATCATAACCCTCGTTGAATTTATATTTCATTCTATCTGTTACTATTCTATATTTATATTCTATAATCGTGGTAGGGTCACGCAACAGTTTTCGCTGTTACACGAATGGGCACCTCACAGAAGACCGGCGTAAAGTACAAGTGTTACACTTCTGAGTTCGTCTGGTGAGTGAGATAACCGGGGCCCACTTTATTTAAAGGTGACAACACATTTGCAACTATGGGTGTTGCAAATGTCCATGGGCAGCGGTAATTACAAATTTAACATCAGGTGAACCAGCCAGCTCATTTGCTACTTTTTCCCTTTAAAAAAAAACAATTTATTTTTTCCACCGACGAACAGATCATGATCCGTATTCCCAGATAATAAGTTTCTCCACCCGAGTGTGATCTTAAACTTAGGTAAGATGTTTATAAAAATATGTTTCCATCCATCATTTTTATCCTATAAATGTTTACGAACACAAGTTTCTATCATTCCATGCCATGCTTAAAAGTTAAATGCTATGAAGTGCTTTTGTACGTTTTCATAGTAAACATTAAAGCAAAGGTAAATATGTGAACGTGTGCGCAGACAAACGTAAGCTAATAAATTTATACGGCTTAAGAAGTATTTATCAACGATGTGTAAGGAGGTTTACTATTTATCACGTTTTGGGCCTAAACGAGTTTAATGAAACGTGAAAAGCATTAACTGCCTCTATCTGCTCCATTACGTGAAACAAGACGATTTTACGGATTTTATTGAGTTTTATCTGTTATCAAATATGTGCGACAGGTGAAACTGCGTATATGTAAATACAAAGTCATCAATAGTTTGAAAAGTTATTATACATTTGTGAAAAATCTTTATATATAATTATGTGTTATTGGATATATTAAGCCCTTAACTAGCCAACTACCCCTCTCCCACTCCCGCCATTCCGCGAACTTCAAAACGCACTCTCATACAACGGTGTTATGAATCAAAAATATTTATGAAGCCAAAGATGGTGTCTTCAAGAAAGCAGGAGTTGGTGATGGAAAGTAAAATACATTTTTAACCAAGATTCTGAGTGGCACTGCGATTCAATCCATGACGTGGCTAAGCGTAACCCCAGTGAACTAATGAATTATCAGATTTTTTTTGTTTTCTCACGCACAAAAATTAAGCTCTCATTACACGATGACATACACATCACTTGTACAATGGGTACGAGTTTATGTAGTTATTCTGACATTTATAATGTTAAATATAAACGTGGTTCTTCGACTCTTCTTCTTTTCAGCGACTCTTCTTTTCAGACAATTTTTCTTAATTTATGTTAAATTAAAATAAAACATGCGCATTAACTAATACTAAGTTCAGATTTAAATACCACACATCACAAAATTATGTAACATCACACATCAGAAGTGTGAACATACGTTTAAATTTTTAACAAAGAAATTGTGAAATTGTTAAAAAT
This sequence comes from Iphiclides podalirius, assembly GCA_933534255.1. NCBI lineage: Eukaryota > Metazoa > Arthropoda > Insecta > Lepidoptera > Papilionidae > Iphiclides > Iphiclides podalirius. The sequence continues at coordinate 7,226,782 of OW152822.1, read as the reverse complement.
TATTAATGAACCTTAAGAAATCGAAACATAATTGTTTTTACTATTACTGCTGTTTTAATTAGGTATATCAAAATTCAATGAAGTCAATTATACTTTCAATAATATATAAATATGTTAATAAAAGTATAATGTAACATTTTGATAGTTCTTAATAAATTGCTTTGTTCTCCTCAATTTATTCCTTTTACTTCCTTTGTTAAATTTAAGTATTGCCAAATTATACAATCTACACGAAATGGCAAGATGAGATTTAGCCGTTAATTTCTTCATGCTGAAACACTAATGGGTCCGAGCTAATCCAAACAGATTTCTTACCCAATTAAGTTATTACAAATTAAATTTCGAAAAGTAAAATTAATAAACAACAACTACGTAGGAACTCTGTTTATGACTTGTTATTTTAGACAAATTTTCTGATACGCCCTTCGGCGAAACGTGACTTACGGCAGACTGCATACCTTAATTTAGTTGGTCTAGCCGACGTTTCTAACTTACTTGTGACAAGGAAGAAAACTGTTTGTTTAAAAGATAAAAAATATAGAAGAAATATACAGTACGACTTGTTATGGAATCACATACCAATTGGCTTTTGTAGTAAGGCAAATTGGTATTTTCTTCCTTAGCAAATATTCATTTTACAACAGTCTCAAACTACTAATCAATCTTTTACGTTTTTTTTGTAATGTTTCTATCCTTCAAGATGTGAAAATTGAATCCCTTATGCGGTCATTTTTTTGTGTTTTTGTCTGTCAATTTTTTTTTCATATGTAATTTAAAGGTATTTCACTATTGACAACAGTGAATTGTTGTTTTAAAATAATTGAACTTGGCAAACGGCAGAAAAAATTTGAAAATATGGAATATTACCAGCTAGTTCCACAGCACCCTATAGATTACTGTTCTATTTAATTGTATTTTGTTATTGTACCTTTACGAAATGCCATGGTCCCAGCTTAATTACCAGACGAAACGTGAAAGTACTTCCATGTTATCTCCGTCTCCCGTTATGTCTGTTTACTTCACTATGCCTCACATTTAGTTAGTGCGGGGCGCTACCAAAGTGAGAACGTGGTGTACTTTTAAAGACTGTATACTTTCTTAGATTTTATTTTCGAGTATTTCAAAACTCCTGACATGGTTATGACGTAGAGTGATCTTATATTGTAAACAATATTTATTCTTAGAAAGTGTGATATTAGAACCTTCTGTTGTCATGCAGAATTTACTTGAATTTGTAGGTCAGTTCCTTAACGTTCCTTGTGACAGATCTCTTGCGCTCTCTAAAACAAAAAATTACCCACAGTAGCTAAATGGGATGGATGGCGGTGAGAGTCACCATTTAGATTTCTGTTTAGGTCTTTCTATATTGTATATACAAATAACCAATACATCTAGAAAAGCCCTTTATTGTTATTTTTGAAATAAATTGTTAAATTTAATACGTAAGCATTTAGTCTTCAACCGGGACCGCGATTGCCTATTATTGGCGAAAACAATTGCAACAAAGCTCTTGAAAGTTTTATCAGATTTGATATCAGTAGATATTTATGAAAATTTTAGCAGTATTATTTCATAATGCTCATGCATCAAAGCAAGAAAACATTTAAGACACATTCCAAAACTAGAAATAAAAATGTTTATTTTATACCACTCAATAATGTGTGTGGAAATGACTCTTGCTCTGTACTTGCGAAATGACTGCTGTTGATTTTAACTCTAATAAATTTTCAATAGTTATATCATTTAAAAATTAATAGCCAACAAGATAGATAATAAATGTTAGGTAGGTTAGGTAAGTAAGATAATAGATGTAGAGTTCCACGGTTCTTGTCTCGACAGGTCTAATTTAGTGAACTTGTGGCAGTTTTATGACGTTCAATAAGAGCTTAAAACGAGACTATTGTGAAATAATTGATTTATTATGGGTAATAATTGATTTAGTTTTTAATTGGGTATTTGATCTTATGATAATGACAGAAAGGTGGCTCTAAAAATTATATGTATATTAAAAAACCCACTTGAAATCCGTACGCAAGGATTATGCATAATTTGGTTTGTACAGAAAAAACTCAAATACCGCGTTTCATGTTTTTTTTTGCAAACTGACAAATAGTGCACAAGCAGGAAACAATTTATTTAACAACAGCACGACAAGCAACAGTCGCGATATTTCACTCAGCACCGTTGACAAACTAAGCTGGCGTACGAGAATAAAAAGCGTTTTATATTGCGATAACAAGTAACATTTAAAAACTGTCAAATAAATCTAGAATTTAAACTTGTCTTGTCACATATAATTGATAGAAATAAAATAGAAACATGTTGAATTTAACTTGTTAACATCATGAATTTTACTATGTAATTGCCTTGTTTTATAACCGCATTAACAATTTTTTTTTATGAGCATATATTTTAGATTGATGTTTACCTATTCAAAATATTGCAACAAGTTATGAGGGTAGATCAATAGCATCCGTCGTCGATTTAAGATGTAAGAACATCTATTTCATTCAAAAACCTGTATTATAGGTAATTATAATGAATGCAACGTTATGCCCAGCGTTCAAGACAAAAAACAGCTGTAATAAATTACAGCTGTACCGTATATTGTTGCTTACCTAAAGAAAAACGTACACGTGAACGAAAAAAAATTAAAAAATCTGCGAATTCTCGTGCATGCCTATATTTGTGAGCGCGTGCGTGAGGGCAAGACGAGCAACATTCACGATAGGTCCTGTCGGTATGTATCTATATATACGCTCACATACAAAGTAAAAAGTAAGAAAATTGTAAAAAAGAGAAAAAATCATAAATATCTAAGGAAGAAAGAAGAAAAAAAAATACTACACAAATACGCAACATAAGGATTGAACAATCAAACATCTGAAGTACTTATGTAAATTTAAACTGCACACATAAAAAAGTACCAAAATGAAAATAATAATAATAATTATGAAACACATCACAGATAATTACACTAAAAAAATATTATAATTATAATTAAAATTATATATCGTTTGAATTTGGAACATTTGACGCTTTTGCCCTTTCAACCAACTTCAAAAAGGAGGAAAGAAGAAGTTATCAATCCCGTCGTACTTTTAATTAAAAACAAAAACAAATAACGGTTTTTCGTTAACGTCAGTATTCGCTAATTTATGAGCGGATTTTAAAAATTCTCTTTGCATTGAGTTCGGTTTAGATTTCACGTGATCCCATATTAATTCATTGGTATTGGACCTTGAACTCCGGATATACGTCAGGGAACTGCTCAAAATCAAATAGAAAATGTATATTGATTGAGAAATTCAAAGTTTTTGTAATTGGTAGTTTTAATTTTTGTTAATAAAAATATTGTACTCGTTTCTAGACATGGCTTGAAATTATTGACATTACACTTTATTTTATTTATTACTTTAAGGTATGGGTCTTCCTGGCCGAAGCTAGTAGTTTTTGTATCTTATAGTTATCAAGTTATAATAATAGAATAATAATAAACGAAGTACTTACCCGTCACATCTTTATAATGGCCCTCGCCAATGCAGAAAGTTGGGGCAAATATTCCTTTATGGCCAACCGCTTCCCTGGGAAAAAAAGGTCAAATACTTAGGAGTCACTTTTGACTCGCGTATGTCATTTACTACGCACATTAATAACGTTCGTAATCGAGCCGCGTTCGTCTCTGGCCGGCTACACAATTTAACTAACGCTAAAAGTAAAATGCCCTTAAGGCACAAATTATTATTATATAAGACCTGCGTACGACCTATTATGTCCTACGCATGCATGATCTTCGCCCACACGCACCCTATTCGCTTGTACAAGCTGCAAATAGTACAAAATAAGTTCATCCGCCGTACAACCGGTGCGCAGTGGTATCAACGCAACGTCGATCTGCACAGCGATGACCACAGACCTGACCAAACGGTTCTTCGATAGAGCCTAACATCATCCCAACCCTCTGGTGGTAAGCGCAGCGCATTACCAACCCGACACAAACGCGAACGTCAACAAGCGTTGCCCGCGAAACGTCATAATCGACCCGGTAGAGGAAGGGGACTTATATACGCCGGACCCACCGCCGGGGATCCCGCCGGATAACACTACACCCACAGCTAGTGTAACAACAAACACAATAGTTCGCCCTCGCCTCCGAGCACGGCGAGACCAACACAACGCGTACACAAGGTACACCCGCGTTCCAGGGCGTTTCTCACCGCCCCCAGCCACCGATTAGCTAAAAATACAGTCGACGGCCATCGGGGTCTCGGTCCGCACCGCAACTTCGATGGCCCTTAGATGACATGTCGTAGTTAAACGCACGCATGAGCACATGCGCGGCCCTACCCACAGCGGAGGGCCCAAACCCGTGGGTTCTGGCTAGCCCACCGGTTCTGCGTCAGGTGAAGCTTTAATAGTCTCGGGACTGAAAGCAAAAACATCAGTTAATACAAGATACGAAATACAATAGTAATAAATATATAATATAATAAATTAGTTTTGTCTGGCTCTAAAGTCACTGTCACATGAAATAATAGATTTCAAATTAGAATTGGACATTAAAATCAAAAGACGAAACTTATTAGAACTAACACATTTACTCTGTATGATTTAAAATTATACTCTGATACTGATACAAATATGACAGAACTATTACATACAATTACACAATTCAGTAAAGACATTACAATGGACTTTGATCTTGAATGTATGAAACTCAATTTCAAAAACGGTATATATAAATGAATCCCTATTTCCCTTGGTCACGCCATCACGCGTGGACGGCTGAACCGATTTCACTTTTGGTTTTTTGTTGTGTTTGTTATTATCAGGAGAATGTTCTTATGAAAGAAAAAATATAAAAAATTGCCTAAAAAATTTAAAAAATTGCCTGAAAAAGTCTAAAAACAACACTTTTCTATATTCCCGTACAAAAGATTCGTAATAATACTTAAAAGTCAATTTGAACTTTAATACTGTACCATAAAGTTTAAGTGTTAGTAGATGGGTTCCGCGAAGGCAAAAAAAGTGAGTGAATGTGGTAAAATGTCACTTGAAATGTAAACGTCTCTTTGCTGTGCATTATTACATAATATAAAACAAAGTCGTCCCGCTGTCTGTCTGTCCCTATGTATGCTTAGATCTTTAAAAATACACAACGGATCTTGATGCGGTTTTTTTTACTAGATAGAGTGATTCAAGAGGAAGGTTCATATGTATAATACATTGCACCCGTGCGGAGGGTCGCTAGTACAGATATAAAGTTGAACCTTAATCGGTTCATCTACTTAAACTAAAAATATATGGCGCACACCCATATTTAATTACATGTACTAATTGAAATGACAAGTATATGCTTAATACAATAAGTCTTTATAATACCTACACTAATTAAAATGACAACTATATGCTTAAAGAGTAAAATTTTTTACAATTAAAAATCAAATATTCTCGTAATGTAACTAAATTTTGTCACAAACTTTGTTACATTACCATAATAAATCAAGCTTTTCTCCTTTTATGAACTTAGTATGGGTATCGTAAAATGTAGCAAATCAAGAAAAGGGATCACGTTGCAGGCTCTGCTTCGTTGTGTAACCATTTGTCAAATGGAAGCCATATTTATTTTAAGTTTTGTTACTTGTTTTTTTACTTCTTCACAATATAAATTTTTGAATTTATATTAATTTACGATTTTAATTTTTTAGTGCGTTATTAAGTTTTATATGTATGTATTGTACATTTCAAATACCATCGATTGGCGCGAAAACTTTCATCCAGTATGGAAATGTCTTATTTCTAAATAACAGTTTCACTTTTAAATACTTGTTCTTTTTGTGTACTTATTCGTAGTAGATTTTAGGAGTCTTCGTCTCACAATATTAAATGTTCGAAAGTTATTAAGGGCTAGAATTAAATATTTTCCGTTCCATTTCCTTCATATATCTGTATATTATCTACGTACTGTAATTAGTACAAATATAACCAAAAAATGCTACGCTTCATTTTACAGTTATTTAATTTCGTTTATTGGGATAGGTCGGTGTATATTTAAAAAAAAAAATAAGTACATAAATAAACATATAAAACTTACAATAGTACAAAGGAGACAATATTATGACGATATTCCGCACGACATAAGAACTCTTAAGAAATTGGTAAGAGTTTGGTTAGCCTAATTAAAAACATATTGTAAACAAAATTAAAAAAAATAGGTATAGTTTCATATTTTCTCTTTGAAGTATTCACAAGTCAATGATATAAGCTACAATATATTCACGTCGACAGAAAACCGCAAACTAAATGGGCGTCCGTTTGCACCAGACAGGATAATAGGGTAACAAGTTATAGTTGTTGGGACTTCTAATATAATTATGTTTATGCTACAAATACAAAGTATTCGTTAAATTTCAAAAAGCACCTTTATTTAAATAAAATTAATTTCAAATTAAAATTATCTTATCGATATCCTCTCTTTACTTTCTGATGTTACAGCTTTATTATTTCTAAGGTTAATAATTTGACTGGCGGCTGATTAGTTTACTATCGTTCGTACAAAATTACTTACAATGATAAAATAACATAATTTTGATCAAATCCCTCTAACGACACTGATGAAATGGTGACAGTTTTAATTGCTCTCATACCGTGCGCTCGGCGATAAAGAAAACATTGTGAGGAAACCCGTATATCTAAGAAATTTAAAAAGTTTAAATTTCTAAGTGTTGACAAGTTTAATTTCTAACGTTACATTTGCCAATATATCGTTTAGATATCGTCATGTTTTTGTTAACCCAGGCTGCTGTCAACTTTAATAGATACCTAATGATTCAAAAAAAATCAGAAAAATTCGTTTATCTATCATCATCTGTGTTTCCGAATATGAAATGAACCATTCATCAACTATGCAACCGATAAGTAGTTGCTCTTTCGCTTGTTGTATTTCTATCACTCAATTGGTCTGTTTTAAATTTTGTATTGAGATTGAGTAAAAACTCTTTTCGCAAATAGTATGTCTGTACTTATAATAGAATTTCTTTGGCTATACTCTTTGTATCTAGCTGTTTTTGGTATCATTATAAAGTTAAAATTAGAAAAATGTGTGATTTTCATTTGTTTTTCTTATTGTTAAGATGAGTGATTCTAATAAAGAAATTCGATACATTTTAAAATTTTACTATAAAAAAGGTAAAAATGCAACGCAAGCTGCGAAAAAAATGTTTCTCTGTTATGGATAAAATGGATGCCATTTTTGAAAAAGTGTTATGAAACGCAAAATTCGTTAGTTATCGAGCTAAGGAATAATTATGATGAACCGCCGATAATAGTTCCTCAGAAACCATGCATAACATGTTGATCTTTTCAGATTTTTATTAAAAAATTCATTCCCATTGTATATTTTTATATAATTTACTAATATAAGATATTGTAACATTCAGTATCGTTGTAGCATTGAGTATGTTAACTGTCCGGGAATGCATTAGCAAATACTTGTCCTTTATGATAAAAAAGGAAAAGTATTTGCAATTTTCTATCAATTTCTGCATTCTTTACACCGATGGTTATTTTTTAAGACGATATTCGTTCATAAAATTAAAATTAGTACTTATTTAAAATGCTGATATACGAGTATATTTCCTAATTTGTGACAAAGGCAAATTTATCGTAGCTAATTTTTTTCAAGTGTTGCGTGCAAGTTAGTAACCATTATCATTATTTTTATGCTGATTTCGCCGGTTCTTCTCAGTACAGTGGCCTTCTTTTCCGAACCGGTGGTAGTATTTTGACTATCAATAAGCGAGTGTAATACTCCTATGTTGAATAAAGACATTTGATTTTGATTTTGATTAAAGTCTCAACATTCCTGCATCTTCGTATCGTAATTCGAGTTTTACTCAACCTTGCTAAGTTATCTAACTCTGTATTTGCGTTTCCTCTAGCCGGACAAAAAACGCAATTGTGTTAAGAACAGACTGGAAGTAAAAGTTTCAACTTCCTAATCTTACATCAAGCTGGAGGCTCGTTTATCCGAAGTTTGTCAGTTACCCAAAACATTTTCTTTTAATGTTATATCTTACTATTTTATTCTTTCTATCGAAAGAAAAAAATAGGCTTGACCAAAGTTACCAAAGTAACGTAACCGGCACTATATTTTTTAAATAGGAATTAGCGCAAAGGAAAATAGTTTTAAGCAAGGAAGAAATTCCTACGTTAGCATTAAAGCTTCCCTTAGCAATGTACACTGTTTACTGTATTTCCCATAAAATATATTCTATTCTATTGTTGTGTGGTGTATGAGGTAGGCGGGGCCCATTTTATTAAAGATGGCAACACATTTGCAACCATGCTGTCCATGAGCGGCGGTTATCACTTAACATTAGTTGAACCGCCAGGTCGTTTGCCACTTTCGCCTATACAAAAATATATGAATTTGCATACTATGTTAATAGTTCTCTTCTGTAATTTTACTTATAACAACGAAGGCGTATTTGTTCTACTTTAGCGCAGGGAACAAACATAGTTTTCTAGTCACCTACATTTCAAAAGCGCTTGTTGAAAGTAAAAGTTTTAGATTAAAAAAGTACAGATGTAGGTCTATAGCTAAAGTCCAGTGCATGTTTTAAAAAAATCGCGTTGCACTCAATTGATATTCAGTAGTGATTTGACAAATATCCATTATTTTCGTCCGATAAAAAAGTTCATTTGATTGAATTATTTTTGTATTGACTCATGGGCTCTATGTCCAAAATATAGATCTTACCCCTACCGTAATATCAATCTCTCCTACGTTCGAGTGGTAGATAATAAAGGAAAGTTTGCTTAATAACAAAATGCAATACAACATTGTTATGTTTTTTTGAAGTCTCGTGTTAGGCTTCGAAAATACGAGAAAAAATTGACTTAAAAATGTATACAAAAAACAAGAAAATGTAAAAATTGTCAATAGCATGTAGTACCTCTAATTATGTCATGTTATAACCTAATAGATAAAATCACACGCGACGATTCATTGAAGAATGAAAAATTTCATTGAAGACTGTAGATACTTGTAATTCTGATAAGACCATCCTTATTAACTTGAGCAATATAATTAATTACCTTCGTTACGTTCCTTAATTAATGACGTAGTAAGGATCAATGATGTAAGGATAAAGGAAACATGCGCTTTCTTTTATATATTTTTGCCTTTATTAACTTTGTATCTAAAAGGTCACTCGTATGAAAATCGAAAAAATGAGTTGTTTTTTATTTTACATATACTATCAACAAATCTCTTCTGTATGTGGAACCGTATATAGAAATCTTATATAGGAGAATGGGTACAAGTTCGCCAATAAACCATTCTCGCAATATTGCAATTACAAAATTTTATTAGTTTCATAGCCGGCTCCCGCGACCAACAAATATTTAGTTTTTTAGAAGAAACATTAGAGTATAAACTCTTAATTTTACGACGGTTTTCCTCACAGTTTTAGTCCATGTGTGAAAAACAGACGATTTGTTTATGAAATGCCCTTCGAAAACTCGATTGTAAAGGTTAAGTCGGAAAGCATTGCGCATGACCGCTATTTGTACGTACATACATGCTTATAGCGATCTACTTTAGCAGGAGACTGCCGATTCTCGGTCGAGTTGGAAGCCGACGGGCGGCGGATACACTCGTCTGCTTCCAACCCGCATGAATAGTTATATCATTTAATAGTGTAAAACGTTTTCTTTGTTATTTTTGTTTGTAACCAATTTGATATTTATTTAATAAATAAAATGAAAATTCTTAGTCGCAAAATTTGCCTTCACCAAATGAATGAAAAATGTAAAAAATTTAGACGCTGTTTTTTTGACATGGTGTTGCTTCTTGGAAAGATTTCCATTGATCGATTCCATGAATCGCTCAGGATATCGTTATGTGTGAACTCATCGAGACTACATTGGATACTTTGTGATTATAAATGATATAGGGACGATAGGAGTCACGTCGCTCCTTCAGGTCTAGCTGAGGCACGGTAGGAATTCGCCAGATAATAATATTTTTTTGTTGCAGTCAGTGGCTAGAAGCAAAGCTATGCCGTCATTATGGTACCTATAAATGCCTCTTAAAGTATTGAAGAAATGAGAAGAATTTAAAGAAAAAGGAATTCATTAACAAATTTCTCTTTTAATTGCAATAGCCTTTACTATATTAGCTATTTGCAAATGAGAGTTTTTAGGAGGAAAATTTTTTGGTGACCTGCATTGCAGACAATCAATGAGTATAACCTAACCAGTAACTTTTAAAGCAAGTTAGCAAACACATTTTTTCATGATATAAGGTGCAAAACACACTTCTTTTTTTACTTCTTGACTTGAATGCAATGACATCTTCTTCTATTCTTCACATAGATTAAAGAAATACACGCCTGAGATGAAATGCCCTTACCATTTAATTAGTACCTAGATGAGATTCTGCGATGTCATGGTCATGGCCCGGTTGAGACGACCCATTCAGGCTATAAGAAAAACAAACCTTATCATGACGATAAAGAAAACAGATGAAAAGAGAAAAAAAACGGCAAAAAAACTGCCTCTGACTCAGTTAATGGTAAAATTCTGTGTGATATAAAATACGTATAGTAAAAAAATATTGTAAAATAAGTTTATACTTATTTTACATTATTTTAAAAACATAATTTTAAACGGTAAACGTAAAAAAATCGGAGTGTCCATTAACACCTTGAATTTTTAGAAATTAGTTTAGAGAATAGAAAATCAATGAATCTGACGGAGTTTTTTTTTTCATAAGCGGAGTTATGCTGTATTTTTTTAATGTTTAATGTATGAAAATATTCATAATTTAATAAACTTCATTGCAAATGCTACTTTAAAACTTTTTGCTTTATTTGACAATGCCACACGAGGCATTACTATGGCTTTCCTGTTTTGTCATTGCAAAACTCACCGGTTCACTAAACTTCCTTTTTCTGGCGCAGTCGGGTAAAAATATACTTTCTCATTTATGACATACGTAGAGTAGGTATGAACACGGACTAGTAAAAACAAGTTTCTTTAATAGTTCTTGGGTAGGGAGTAGAAATTGTATGAATTTCGCGTCTGTGTTAGGTCATCATAATTATAATTTATTAAAAACCGTTATCATGCATTTGTGTACAAAATCCTTTTATTGCTTAAATTTATCCATCGCCAATCCACGCCCTATTGATTCTAATCACGTTTCTTTGGGATTTAAAATTATTTTTAAGTAGAAGTACAGTTATAACAGACGTGAAAAGAATTTTTATTTCGCTTCGTATAATGTAACACAGACATCGTTCGACTAAAGAAAACCGTTCAAAATAAAAGAATTTCTAAGATAATATAATTAAATCTTGTCCGTACTTTAGATTTATTCTCATTAAATTATGGATTAATATGAACTTCTTGGTAAAAAGGTCCTTACAACATGATGTAAAAAAGTAATAATAATCAATAAAAACATCAGTAGTAAAAATATGATAAAAAAACAATAAATTACTATTTTTATTCCAAAATTAAACTGATTTAATTATCCTTAAGTAATTTTGAAATTAACTTTTTTACGGATAAAGGGAAAGGTTAATAATTACTTAGTACTTTTAAATACACAAACAGTTGTAAACTATCACAGGCTATAATGGCTTCTAATGATAACATGGATTTCACTTTTTTGTAACCAATAAATTCATTATTATTATTATATATTGAAATAAATCAATCTAGTTCCACCAAACGCACACCGTGAGATACGGGACTTTTGAATTGTACGTGAAAAACACGCAGTCTTCAGATCTGTTCAGCGACTTCGCTGCATGATACATATGAACATCTGTGGTGAATCTTATGTGCGTCTTAATGAAATAGGAGAGCTGTACCATAGAGTCTACCCAAAATAATACAGGCTATAACATGAATATAAGGCAAAAAGTACTCTATGATCAAGAAGACTCCCCACTCTCGGAAAAACATTGTGTGCTATTGTACATATATTTTATATGTGAGAAGGTAGCAAGCGAGCTGGCGATTCATGTAATGTAAGTGTAAACGCCGCCTATAGACATTTGTCCCAGATGCAGATGCGCTGCCACCGCTTAATGACCCCGGTTATCTCACTCCAGATGAAAGAGAGAAGTATATCACTGGTACTTGTGTATGTACTTCCTCGGACGGACCAGACCTCGCATGGGCCATGTATCATGTAGAGTCTCGATATTTACGTGTTTATATTATTTTACTAATTTAATGCCTCTTTCAGAATGTTTATTAATTACCTAGTATCCAACTATGGAGTTGTGTAGAGCAGGGCTGCTATACACAACTAATCCAATTTTACTACTTCGTGATTTTACATTATTTATTATATTGTTTTTGCTTGCGCAACGGTTTATCTTTTTTTCCCCCCAAATTTTTGTTCTCAATCATTCTAGGTTTTCTCTTTCAAATGTTTCTATTAAAATAACAGTTTTACTGATCTGTCTATTGATGACCGACTTTGCAGCTTTAGGATAATAGTCGGAATTTGGGCGAGAAAAAGTCATATATAGAGATGTTGATGGCTGTAGATTAGTATTGATAGATTGACATAAGCCGAAGCATTATTTGATCGTTGTGGAATTTGTCGCCGAACTTTAAACGATGAACCATACGTAAATAATGTAAATAATACGAATGCACATCACCAATTGTTTTATTCTCAGTTTTGGTGCGCTAATGTCATATCTACCTGGTATTTGTTTATTATGTCACTGAGTTTCATCAAGTACCTTGGAATTATAGGTAAATGTCCAAAAGTAGTTACAGGTTGCCATGGCAATACCGTGAAGTTGGTCGAAGTTGGTCGCTTCGCAAGCAAATTCATCATGTCGCTGTTTGGTATTTGGGCGCATCATTGTAAATTTACTGTTATAAAATTTCGGAATGCGCAAAAAGAAGTATAACTTGAAAGATATTACAAATGATCCAAATTTAATACCGGGATTTCTCAAAAGATTTCATATAGACGCCTCCTATGTTGAAATTTCTCCTATATGGACAATAAACTTGAGGCGGACAAGGCCAGTAAGTTACGCGTTTAGTCCAATTTTCGAGAGCTAGATTAATTGTACTACAACCGATAAAAAGCCTTTAATAAGCCAATATTTTGGTGTATATTTATTCGGAAAAATATTCAAAATTGTAATGGACCACAAACCACTGAAATTCTGACATGACTGAAGAAGCTCAGCTCACTTAAGTGAAAAGGGAAAGTATTAGCGTAAAGATATTAAATGAATTTAAAATTTTTTTTATTTAAATTGCTCACAGTTACTGTTAAAATTAAATGTCAAAGTTGTTACTGGTTTCCAAAGTAAAATTGGTTACCAAGCATCATGTCGTAGTGCGCGGGCATCGTAAAAACTTTTACTCTTATTTATCCGAACGCGTCAAAAGAGTATAGCTTTAATAAATGCTACTCCAAATCTGAAGTCTTCACTTCCGTGGAATGAGGACACAAATTCAATGATTGCAAACCCCTCTATAGTACAAAAATCTATTTAGGAAACGTAATAAAATCAGAAGTCTCCATCGCTACGGAAGAACCTTTCAACATATAATTATTACACATGATACCTCAGATAGCTATGCAAAACATCTTTGGTACTATTGATACTTTCATTTCACGTTGGTTGTCTGTGAGGGCGTCGTATTTCCCGAAGCTGTTTTGTGGCCCCACCATAGTGGAGATCAGGATTCAGTTTAACTAATATACGTACGAGTATATGCTTGTTTAGCCGTGATAGCTCAGTGTTCGGGACCGGGTCTCGTGTATATTGAATTAAAGGGGTAATTCAATATACTCCAGCAACCTGAGTTCGATCCCCGGCACCATTATCTACCAATAAAATTGTTAATTTTAAGTTCTGACTGTATGCGATTCTTTAATCTTTGATAAACAGCGTTCGACCAGAAGTTAGCCGACCCTAATTGTTATGATGAGATATTGAGTCATTAAGTTTTGTGTGCAAACAAAAAGTATGTAAGGCGCTTTCATAGTTACCGCACTGCAAGGGCATATTTTAATTAATACACAAGTAACAACACTACCTAATTAACTCAACTGTTTCAGAAAAATTGTTTATAGGAAGTTATAAAGTTAGATCTGTATATTTTGTTATGGTGATAGCAAATGTTTTCAAAATGATCATTGATGAATATTAATGCCCTTTAAAAAAATATATTCTTACATAGACATTTTTCAATCTTTATAAAAATAATATTACTAGCGGTCGTTGACTGCATGTGATTTATTAAACGGCTGTAGACAAAGTAGCACAGTGATCGATTTAAATTCTTATCGGCATTCATTGAGCTCAAACCTGCCATCCACTTGATTAATTCCATTCTATTCGGGATACCGAATACTACTAATGAAATAACTAATACCTTTAATATTAAAAAATTACGACTTCAAACCTATCAATAAGTAGCACATACAAGTACTTAATTAAGTTATTTTGTACGTTTTAGTTTTTGAAGTAAATTTTTAAACGTATTTATATGATAAACAATAAAAGAACCGACTTAAAATAAAATTATGTACGTAAGTATTACAACGCTACATGTAAAATAATGCATATTTATGCGATAGAAGCAAACACGGTTGACTTCCTGTCAGATTTCGAAGAGTTCCGTTGCTAAGTTAATGGAGTTACCAAGCGAAGTAATTGTTTAGTTCTAAAGATTTTTGTTTAAGTAATGTTCAATTTCTTTTGTAAATGTTACAAAATATATTGAAAATGAAAAGAATAAATAGGCTAAATAATCTATGAATCATATTATATGTGAAAATATCATATATGAGAAAATATAAAAATACTTTCGTCTTTGTTTCATGTAAATATGTAATTAACTCCTTTCATATGCTTTAAAAAAACGTAGTAACATTGTAGTTATGAAAATGAATAGTAGCTTAGCGAACATTAAAGGATAATGTGAGTATATTAATTTAAGCGGGACAATTTCTGCCAGCGTGTTACATGCTATTATTAGTCTATGATAGTGGTTTTAATACCATGTAAACGTTATGAGATAAAACGGAATATAAAATGAAATTAATTTTAAATTTTACTTCGAGTAAAGTTAATTTTATGAATAAACTCTAATAGCCCTGATCGATGGAACTTTATTCAATTTTAATAATAATGATTAAAATGAATAAGATGTAAGTGATAAAGAAAATACGATTAGTATTAAAATTCTAGAATTAAAGTTATTCTATTTGTATTAATTATTATTTAAATTTCATTTATTTAAATGTTTTAATTAAAGCTAAAAGAACGGTTTGTCTATATGCGATTATAAGAATAAAAGCATTTTCACACCATCTTTTTGAAGTACGTACATGTTTTATTGTACATGTTTTGTTATAAATATAATATGATCAATAGCGCTTGTTTAATTTAGTGTGTATTATCCTTGCGCAGCACCATCTGCAGTAGTATGTCTATTTAGATTGTTTAGGATTAGGACATAAATTCAATTATATGGTAAAATGACACCAATATCCAATAGCTCAGAAGGATGATAAGCAACAATGAAACGTGGTCTCCATTGAAAAATTATGGAACGACTTTTAGTGGTTGTGATTTTCTTGTAGATTGGGATTAGGGCTCAGACAACAAGCAACAGAGTTAGTTATTTTTACAAAATGGGAGTAGGAGAATAACAAGTGGGTTGATGTTAAACCACCACCGCCCATGGTCCCTGGCGACATCGAAATAATTACAAATGCGTCGCAAATCTTGCAGCTACGGATAGGCAAGTCTGTTTCAACCCAGCTCGCATCATTTTAAGTTTTTATGAGATATAATTAATTACCCATAAGTCTCAATATTTTCATTGGAAGAAAACAAATGAAATTTAAACATTTGTACGGATTATTCTTCTTTATTTTATAGTTTTAATTTTCGATGTTGTGGTTATTCGAAATCCAAATAACATCTTTAGCCTCACTGTAAAGATGAGTTATACGAACAAATACCTGAATGGTGATTCTCACCACCATTCCCAGTTAGCTGTCTGGGAATGGTGGTGAGAATGAGCATCGTGGGTAAAAATTTGCTTCGGAGAGGACAAACGATAAAGTTAGTTCTTTATGACTATCAGCTTCGACACACAACGAGAAGCACAAAGCCTACGTTTTAAATACTGGTTGAAACTAGTGCGGCGAGTTCATTTCTACTTTTTATCAAAAGAGTCACTGACATGATTGGTTGTATCTTAAAAGCAGGCTTCGATTAAAAATGCTAAAGCAGCTGAAGAAGATTATTCAAAAGAGATCTCTAGATAGGATGCTATTACCAGCTTCGGATCCTATCATAAATTAAATTAAACCTAGGCCCAAACGAACCTCTGCAGCAAGACAAAACTCAATAAGCGCCTTAAATAGATCAGATACGAAATTAATAAATTTAAGAAATTGGATATAGCCTGGGTTGACGGTGACATTCAAACGTGTAACGTGTCAGACTTTTATGTGACAATGAAGGCTGTAAAACGTTCTAAATATGGTGAATTTAAATTTTTAAATAATCGCGATAAATTCGTAAAAAAATTGGAGTTAGCAATTTGTAGCAATCGCGTAAATTTAAAAAAATTGTAATGGAACACCATCAATAACTCAGGGATCATTCAATTACTGAACACGGACCAAGTTGACCCGTTGTTACCTACTGATATACTCTTATATTTCCACACGCAACATGTTACATGTGCAAGTTTAATGACGAAATCTTGTAAGACGTTAATTACCGATGCTATCTATTGCTAAATACTCGGGGGCTTTGAGGCTTTGATTGTGGCGGTGAATAGTTTATTGCTATGATTTGAACATACAATCAGCGCCCACCCCGCCACTTATCATGATACGTTCCTATCATGATGGCGTGATAGCAACTACGAGCGAGTAATAAAAATAAACGAGTAAGTTGCCATACAATTGTCCGTTTTCCTCCAAAAAATGAGCTAAACTTTTTGATAATTTTTTGGAAGCAAAATAGGTATAGGGTTCGTAGCTGTTTCTGCTATTGCAGAATAATTGTAAGTTTTATGTATGAATTGCGTGAAATGGAAGTATTACACTTTCTCCTTTCTCCTAGTGAGGTAACTGGGGCTCACTCTTTAAAGATCGCATCTATAACCTCTAAAGTGTCCTACATGTACGTGGGCGGCAATGTTCACTTAACATCAAATGAACCGACTGCTAGTTTACCAACTTTTCACATAAAGAAGCTAGTTACATAATTAAGTACGCAAGAATTTTTAATTAAGTACGCCTTTTATAACAGTTCATTTTATCATCTGTAATCACGATTACAATGTAAATTATATTACATATTTATATTTCATCATTGACAGAAAAACGGCTTACAGATGATTACAAATGCTGAGTTCTCATATTCACTAAGGCCAGGGATTAATTAAATATGGATAAATGAGTGAAAAGGTTGCAACAAAAAATTAAAAATGACGATTTGATTCCATTCTTATTTTAAATAGGTGGAATTGTGTAACCTCCCGAGATTTACGCCCGGTTTCTGAAACGCTGATCATCGTATTTGCTAACATTTTTATGGTTCCACCACCTCAAAAGGCAAGAAGCAAATGTCTACTAGCACAAATAAAGAAAAAATTCCAAAAAATTGAGAAAGTTGAAAATTAAAGGTTGTCCCCGTACATACACAGTTGACGCCGCAATTAAGATAGTTTTCTGAGTTGTATGGGCGCTCATACCAATAGAATTACATACTAGATAATGGTAAGGAACCCTTCGGGTGCGAGTCCGACTCTGCGAGTGCTTATTATGAATGGGCTACCTCACCGATCAAACGCAATACAAACGGATAACACCTTGAAGTTTTCGCTGGGCTTTTTAATTTTCGGATGGAAAATTACGGATGTTAATACACAAATAACATGTAATTCTTTTAAATTTACAGTCGCTAATCTCTTACAATTTTTACAACTACACTGAAAATTCATTGAGATTTATTGCTCGTGTTTTAGGTAAATTTGTGTCATTCCCAAAAGTTAAATAAAGATAAGCCTAGACCAATATGTTATTGTAATATATTAAATATAAACACTTTATAATTAATAACATTGAATGAAATGAAATTACTGTAAATTATAAAGCAGCATATTTAAAACATTGAAAATTAAAAAAAATTAAATTAAGTTGTATAGGTATATCGCTTTATTCCTAGGAACTTAACAGGGTAGATGTTCATTGCAGTAAAACTTAACAGCTTTTTACATTTTTAAGGATTTACTTTTATTTTTAAGTGCCAGTCTCTGCACTTAAGATGATATTTTAAATTGTATTATCGTTGTAAAACGATATTCGAAAATGTTTGTAAGCTGTAACAATGACTAAGGATATAACAATGGATGCGCCAAGCATCGCTTCAAATGTAGACAAAAGATATGGAGATTTTCGTTGATGTGGCAATCAGTCGTTAGCCATTAGCTCGTGGCTCGTGGGTTCGATTCCCGCAGCGGCGAGAAACTTTTCGTACTTTTATTCAACAAATTTTAATAATTATTTCAGCCTGGTACGAGTCCACACTCCTACACTGCGATGACCAGTACGAGGCTGCCGCAAGCGCAAGAACCTTTCTTCCCTATCAGTTATCGATTCTACGAGCTAAATAGCCGGCACTTCGCCACTTTAGTTTACTAATCTTCAGAGCTACGTCTTCGTTTCGAACTAAATATAGAGAAAAACATTAATATTGTACTACTTGTAAATACAAAAATAGAAAAGTCCGAAGTAAAAATATACATTTGAATATAAGTATTTTCAATTATCTAATTAATTAACAATTAATTATATATTTACTGTTTCTGTATGAATACCAAATAAATTATATTATGTACATTTACTCGCACTAAACGTTGAACGGCTTATTAACGTATAAGGAAAGAATTTTCTTCTTGAAAGAGAAACATTCACTTAATAACATGTAGGCATTTGTTGATTTTCCTTGTCTTTTTTCCTCGAATGCCCAAGCGTATGTTGTCCAAGCGTATCTATCCAAGTATGTATATATGTCTAATTGTTTGGCACTTTTTACAGCTTAAATCTTTCGATGGAGTTCAATATATGAGATGTAGCGACATGATGTATCAATTGTTAAAAAAGGCTGGGAAAAAATCACATCTGTTTAGACAATGATAGAAGCTCGCATCATGGTAATTCCAATGGGTTTATTTCAATAAAATTTTCTAAGTTTTATTTCTTAGGCTTTTGACTAGAAAAAAAAAATTGTGTTCATGAGTAATTGAAATTTAAAAAAACAAAGATTTTGATGTCTTTTTGCCGTGCTTATATTTGCTTTCGTTCTTTTTAATATTGACAGAACAGATGCGGGTATCATCTAGTATGTTATAACATTCTAAGTCTATGAATCTGATATCTAAGAAAACGTCAATCAACAGGCCTTTTCATCTGTGTCAGATGTTTCAAGGAGCATGACGGTGACTACACCTACGTTAGTAGCTGTACAGGCCTATGCGAGAGAATATCCTCTGAGCGCACCCACGACAAGTGTATGCTCTCCCAGGTGGGCCAGGATGGGGGATCTCCTCGTGGTGCCTCAAGAAAACGTAAGTATGTAATATTCAAAAAGCTTTTGACTGTTTCTCAAGTAACCGGTTTAATCGATCATAGAATTCCTGCAAATGTTTAGGAATAATTTAGGACATTTTGCTAAGAAGAAGATGTGTGTGCACCGAATGACTTGTCATAAAACGGAAATCCTGTGAAAATAAATGTTAATAGAAGTTAAACTAAGCATACCAGTTATAAGACAGCAACACTTCGATTAATACTAAAACGATTGTCTACTGATAAACAGCATCTGTAAACTAAAGGGTATAATGTTTCGGTGTCTTTAATTATTTTCCTGAATTAAGCAATGTTCCTTATCGAACCTGAAACGAAATTGATGAAGTGGATGTCAGTTTCTGAACTCAATGAATTCCGATAAGACTATAAATCGATCACTGGGCTAGCTCTAAAGCCGTTTGATAAATTGCACGATGCTGTCAACAACTGTTCGTGAAATGAAAAATGCTATGAAACGTTCTTTAATAAAATGGTATTACACATTGATAGGTACATATTTTATTACAAGGTCATTAATATTCATTCTAGCTTTTATCGCAATATTTATTTCCATAACAGGAGTCTATTGTAATGTGGGAATTAGTATTGTTTGCAGTGCAGTGAATGAATGGTCATTTCACTTTGCCTGTGTCCGTCAAAACCTTAACAACTTAAAAATAATCCTTGTTTAATATAAAATAGTTATTTCGTAAGGGAAAGTTTATCCTCTATAGTGTATGTTTGTATAGATATAACGTCCGGGTTATATCATTAATTTCTACTTAAAGTTCTCGGTTACTTTATATGATAGACCTATAACAAGTTGTCTTAAGTATTATGCTTTTTCTTCCTGTGAGAACTTAGAATGATAGATTGTGTAAATTAATGATTGATTTAAATGAGAACGAAGTTTTAAATTGAGTCAATTATTTAAATATCGTAGACCCTTATTTCTTTGCTTGGAAATTCAATTTGGTTACATAAAATTCAAATAATATTTAAATTTCGTTTAGTATTATCATTTTTGTACGATTACTGTTATTATAGAAGCTATGTTAACAAGGATAATTGTCATTCATTAGCAAGAAAGGGCAAAATATAATTCCTGAGCATTTTCCTTTGCCTTTCTTTTAATTAGCTTTGTCTCATAACGATTCTTAAGAAAGGAGATTTGGGAATAATAAAAAGTTCCGTACAAAAAGACAGTTCAAATGATAGATACTTACCTTGGTTTAATATATACCGTGTTATTATCTCTAAAATAAATTTTACTGTAACAAAAAATAAATAACGCATAACTAAATTTTCTTCAAGCTAAGATTGATCTTTTCTTTTTCAACAAGAAAAGTTGTATGTATTTCCTTGTATTTTTTTTTCATATTCTCTACTAATTTAAATAATACATGAAAGAAACCTTATTATTGCAATTGCTTTTATTGTTCATTTTGAATCTAATTGTACCCTAATGGAGATCTATCATATTACCTTTAGTTAATTTAAATGAGATGCGCGCCTTAAAAACTAAGAAGCCACACCTTTGAACAAGGTTTAAAATTATTTTGTTGGTTCCATTATAGGTTCATACATATTCAATATCACATTTATCACATTTTATTAAATTTCCGTTGAGATATTTTAATATATTTGTAAAGTTCTTAAGTATTTTTATGAGAATACAAAATAGTAGAGTTTACACTTTTAGCCCCTAAAGTCCTCTTCTATTTTTTATCTTAAAATTTTAATTATTTTAATGCAACAAAACAGTTATACATGTAATATACAATTGGTTCTTTTTTCTTGTAGATGCATAACTAATACCAAATAGGCTACTACTGATTAAATAACCCTTAAGAATTATTTGTCAGAGTTGCAAAGTGTACTTCTCACCGGTCTACGTAAATTATTTACAAAAAATGTCACGGTTTCAAATACGAAACTTAACATATATCATCAATGGACTCTGAAATCAGAGTCTTGCTTCATTAAAATGTATCAGATCACCCACCCCTCCTCTCTAGTTTTGTGCTCAGCTCACAAAAACCCTCAAAAATTTTACACAATCGGTGGCTTTAGCATGTCATCGTACTCGTATATGCACATTCAGACGTATACAGCCGTGATAGTGCAGTGCTGGCGCTCGCTTCTAATTAATTATACTCGAGAAATCCGAGTTCAAATCGCGGCGCCAGCACCAAAAATTTTTAACTTTAAGTAAGACATGTATAGGCTGATACTTTATTCACTTGAAAAGCAGTCTCTTGCAAAAAGCAATTCAGTTGAGCAAGTCAACTAACCCTAGTTTATAAGCTAACCAACCATAATAGCCAACCATAATTTATAATAATTTGCTTTTGGTAAATACTTTTGTATAATACTATAGTATGTGAAAATTCTCTATTTTCAGTTTTTGCTGTGACGCATAAAATAAAACACTTGCAATGTATATGTGTAGATGGATAATTACTGAAATTTTGTCGATACTTCTAAGTTGTAGTATAACATTTTCAACTTAGAAGCTTTTGCTGTTAATTATGTTATACTAGTGACCCGCCTCGGCTTCGCACGGGTGCAATGCTGAGAGTTTGTTTCCGACATCGCATTAGACGCACCTAAAATTATCAGTGTTTCTCTACTGTATTATGCATGAATTATACATAACCTTCCTCTTGAATCACTCTATCTTTTAAAGAAATCCGCATCAAAACCAGTTGCGTAGTTTTAAAGATCTAAGCAAATATATCGGCAGACAGATAGCGGGACGACTTTGTTTTATACTTTGTAGGGAAGATTTAACAAAAAAATTTTTATCCCAAGGAAATTTTATCAATTTTTTTCTTATATGATAATTTGTCACTTCTTAATTTGATATATTTTTAAAGCTAGAATCTTTGCGGGATCAGTGAGTGTGACCTAGTATGTATTTTCCCAGATTTTCATTTTGATAAAAAGTAACTTTTATTTAAATTTAAATTGGCATTGTAAAGATAGCTTGCAAAATTTTAAGTGTAGTTAAAAACTGTGAGTGTGTGCTAGAAGCATACAAAACTATATGTTCAAAAGGAGAAATAAATAAAATTTTGCAAGGTACTTTATTTTTTTTTCTCAAAAACAGTTGGCAACCCTACATACAACAACAAGGGAGAACTCTCCCATTACATTTAATTTATTTTTAATCTCAGTGCATGCATTGTAATCTCGATGAATCCACACTGCTAAGCGCTTTTCTGTTCTCTTCACACTGAAAAACTTCAGGGGAATTTCATTACAAAAAATAAAGGCAAAAGAAATTCATGGCATGGCAAGCAAGCATTAAAAAACTGGTGTCTAAATTCAAGTTTATTTTGATGGCCCATAAATTAATAGTTAATTGAAAATTATAACATACCTGAATTTTATGATTGATAAAGGTCTCTTTGTTCATGACCAAAAATAGGATTTGTTACAAGCAAAAATAACAGAACACGTTTTACACTATTAAATGATATAACCATTCATGCGGGTTGGAAGCAGACGAGTGTATCCGCCGCCCGTCGGCTTCCAACTCGGACGAGAATCGACAGCCGCCTGCTAAAGTAGTGTAGGTCGCTATAGGCATGTGCAAATAGATGACATGCGCACTGCGCGTCTAGCTTTCCGTCTTAATATTGCCCTCTTTTAATCATTTTTTTTATATTATTCGACTTATTCTATTGATTAAATTGTAGATAAAGATTTATTAATAAAACTAATATTACTGCTACAGAATATTTCATTTCTATGAGAGACTGTTGTAATAGAAAACTCTTTTAGCCACGCTGACAATATAGAAAATTTAAAATAAATGTTTTTCGAATCATGGCTTTTATTGTGTTTAACAGGTGACAAGTTCATTCTGATTAGAGGGTAATGGCTTTAAAATAGTAGAGCTGCCTGCGCGTTTGCCATTTGATCATAAAATATTTTTTTTTTATTAAGTGTGAAAGTTTTCCAAATTCACTTGTTAAGATTGGACATATGAATTTAATCCTAGTGAAGAAAATAAAATTAGTTCTGCGGTAAATCTCGTAATTGAAAAAGTGTATTGAGGAGCAACTGGAGCACTCGATGTCATATTATATATGCGTCCCGTATCACATGCACTTGGTATATGTATGTTACGGCAGGCGGCTAACTGATTTCTTGCATTGCAATTATAGTCAACTAGTGATCGAACTAGTTTCTGTAACTTTACAGTCCTGTATTCGGTAAGAGAATTCCGAAAAGGAAATTTGTTCATGGCATTTGTAAGAAGGAAAAACGATTTTTTTTATTTTAATTTTGATATAAAGTACCTTAAATTTAAGAAAAATTATATAATTAGACAAACAAAAACGCGAATGTTTCCTTAATACTGATACTATTTTTTGCTTTTTGGATATTATGGTCGATCTATTGGTCCACCATAGAGGTTATTAATAAAAAACGATAGTTTAGAGAATTATTTTAAAATACTGTCCTATTAACTTATCGGAATTTTATCATTTTTTTATAATATTACTGAATAATAAACCAGCTGAATTGCATCATATGCAAAAAATATCAAATATCGTATATATATATATATATAAATTATAGCAAATACTGAATGTCTAACTAAATCCACTTTACTCTACTGTTATACATTAAAATTTTTAATCTAAAACTAATTCTTGTACCAAGAAGTTTTGAAATATAGGTGACTAGAACTATATTTTGGTGTGACCAATCAGATTGGGCTCACTAGATTGCAATATAAGGCTAGAAGTTACTAGTCATTTTAGTTTTTTCTAGCTTTAAAGTTTTGGTGTTATTTTTGCCCTAGTTTGTTTATTGTTTCAAACGTAAGAGTCGATACGAAAAAAGTGTACTATTGTGTACTTTTTTCATATCGACTATCTAAATTATTCATAATGAGCTTTTCAAATATACAAAACAATGCGATGATATTTTTAATACACAATATTTTATTCTTATACAATTATTTTTATATACAATCAAAACAAAACACTAGATATTTATCTATATTCTTTTAAGGAAATAATTTTTGTAACAGTAGGACTTAAATCGTACATAATTTATGGTCTTTGAAATAGTCCTGCGTGCCTACTGTAAATCAAGCTAAATGTGAGTTTCAAACATTTTCACAACGACTACGAGCAATAAAAACAAAGCATAGCAGTTACGGGTGTGGTATCTTACTGCACAAACAAACAAGAACATTTTCTCCCTACAAATATAAAAACTACAAGGATTTCAAATGTTACATACGTCATCATTTTTTTTTAATTAAAAATCTCAATAAATGTAAAAAGAGCTATAAAGAAGATGAGAACGAAGATATTAAAAAGTTAAAAACATTATAGATTGTAAGTAAAAGCAATTATTGAAAGATTTAAGGGCTGTTTTAGTTTATGCGAGGAACATATCAGAGAAGTTAATAATTAGGTAGTTCATATGGATGTAAATGTGGTACATTTTGTTCGCTTAGTTGCAAGAATAGTTTAATTGCAGGCTTAATTTAAGCTACAATCAGATAGGATGTTGGAATCCTGTGTGACTGCTATTTGTCCCCGTGGAAAGTGCAAAAGCCTAACCTGTTTTATTGACTTAAGGTAGGGACGCAGAGGATGTTAAAGCTTTAAAGCTTTGAATTTACGGAAATGTGAACAATAATCCTTCTAAATCCGAGCCTTGGTGATAGATGTTACTCAGATCAATATAATATATAAAGTTCAAAGTTATAATGATTACAATCTCTGTGCTAATGTGTATTTACTTAAATCTAAACTCTATAATATAAATGATGAAAAAATACTAGTACTTGTGTAATTTCATGTCAGGATCGTACTTCGTGGCAGTTTATGGGGGAGGCCTATGTTCAACAGTGGACTCAAACAGGCTGAAATGATGATGATGATGATGATGTAATTAGTAATATCTGAAGGTACGGTGAAGTTGGTCGCGATTTTCATCTAAAAATCAAAGGCTATTGTATCCAAAAGTATGATACGTTACAATTATAAGTCATCTCTCTAAACATTTATAGTCATAACGTTTATAAAGCGCTTGTATTAATAAATTGTAAGTAAGCTTGAAACTTATCAAACGATCTAGTCGATTCATTATTGTATCGAGATTCATTGGGCTCAAAACTTGACAACCAATTTATCAATTCCGTTTCAAGCACGATTAACATTTATTTCCGACAAGTATCATATACTATTGCTTTAACTGACTAACTTTAGTTGAGTTATTATAATCAGGGATATGAAAAACTTATAATACCGTACTGCGAAGAAATTCATTTCTAAATCGAAATATATAGACCCAACAAAAATATATTTATTCTGACACTTATTATCTTGTATCTTTTTATGTGCTTTAAATTATTTTAAATAAAACTAAAAAAACCGGCCAGTCCGTGCGAGTCGGACTCGCGCCCGAAGGGTTCCGTACCATTATCTATATATTTTATTGTTTTTTAGTATTGGTTGTTGTAGCGCCAACAGAAATACATCATCTATGAAAATTTCAACTGTCTAGCTATCACGGTTATGAGATACAGCCTGGTGTCAGACGGACAGACAGACAGACAGACAGAGACGTATTTATGTTACTCAAGTTGAGCCTAGTGATTCCACCAGAAACGTAAAGAAAACCTAAGGATTTGATAAAGTTTTTATCAAATCTTTAGGTTGTCATGTTAAAAATTTATTGCATTAAGGTATAAAACACGATAATATATTAAACTTAAAAAACTAATGTAGAAGGCCTTTGCCCAGCAGTGGGACACTAATGGATGATAAATTAAAGTAAAGTAAGGCTACTAAATGAGATTACGGTTTATTAAAACGTTTGTATATTTTACAGGAACAAAATATTACTGCGATTTCTGGTGGACCCGGAATAGTCTGTGGTTTTCTGATGACGTGATTGTTTTTATTCTCATATCTTATTAAATTACTTTATTTCAAAACGAAAAAATGCAGAATACTATTTGTAGGTTTCTAATTTTGTCTCGATGGTCTTTTAAATAAATTCATAATCCCCACCTATAGCATTTAAATGTGCTCATGTTTGTTGGTTTCTTCTTCTTTCCGAAGCAATGTACCAACAGATCGAAATAGTTATTGGAATGAGGATAGTTCTTGGTACCAAGAGTAACATAAGTCCAAGTATATTGCACAATGCCTGTGGGATAGAACTGAAATGTAAATCTGAAATCATCTCCTCATGCTGTACGACTGCTGAACGGACGGCTTTGGTTTATAATTTAGTAAACTTTTTATCCTTGAAAATGCATTTTCATTATGCATTTATTATGTCTGGAAAAATACTAATGTTACCATGATTTTATACAGTTAGTATAAAGAAAATGACATATTAAATTAAAATTATATACATAAAATTCCTTTTAAAGAGACTATGAGAATACTTCAATACAAAAATTCGCAATTTATAAGCGAAGCAAATTTTTAAAAAGCAATATAAGAAAGGAATTTTAAATATTAGCTTACCAGCCGCTAGTTAGCGTAGTATACTTATGCTTTCACGCTACGCCATTTAGTCATCGCCAGACAAATAAACATATTATAAATGGGTAAGTTGTTATCTAATATTTA
The DNA here is from genome assembly GCA_933534255.1 of Iphiclides podalirius. Lineage (NCBI taxonomy): Eukaryota > Metazoa > Arthropoda > Insecta > Lepidoptera > Papilionidae > Iphiclides > Iphiclides podalirius. The sequence continues at coordinate 7,199,506 of OW152822.1, read as the reverse complement.
ATAACTACTTTTAGATCACTTAAGCGACTATACTGATAATGTATATAAATTTGTCCTTCAACCCAGCAACTGATTCATGACAGATACTTACTGTTTTTGGCAAAGAAATTATTTCGTTGCCCTGGCCATGCTATTACCTTTCGTTTCGGAGAATTCAAAGCCATGTAAGAAGATGTAGCGAACAAGCATAGCGTCAAGCTACTTTAAGGGCCCCTGAAACCAAAGTTCACACTGAACTATGTCTCCCCGAGCTAGTAAAACTAAAAATTGTTTAAGAACAACAGACGCAGATTTACAAACACGGATTTTTAAAGGAATCATGTTGGGCGTATTTTATAATGCATTATAATGCATGCAGTAATGAATTGAATTTATAATGCATTGAATGATGCATTGTCGCGTTAATCCAAAAGTATAGGTAATGCCTTTTCCAAAAGTATAGGTAATTCTTGTTCACAGGACCTGTCTTTCAGCTATGGCTTATGTTTCTACTAGAGGATCCGATAGACGTTGTCCTTACACACGGCTAAATCCGACAAGTAAATAAAAAAAATAAAAAAAATTGTAGTGGAATGAATTGTGAATCTAAACCATTCTCGGATCGACCAGAAGACACCCAAAAATTTCATTAAAATCGATCCAGCCGTTTAGGAGGAGTTCAATGATATATAGAAGAATTATATATATAGACTAGCTGACCCGGCAAACGTTGTCTTGCCGTATAAATTATTTCTAAGGAATTTGTAGGGTAGAAAAAGATATTTGAGGTGGACCACCCTTAACATTTAGGGAGATGAAAAATAGATGTTGTCTGATTCTCCACCCTGGCTTATGCACACACAATTTCACGAAAATCGGTCGAGACGTTTCGGAGGAGTTCAATTACAAACACCGTGACACGAGAATTTTATATATTAGATGTACGTACCTCTTTTTAACCCTCTTTTAAAGTTGTAGTAATGATTTTTATCTAAATAAAATATGATTGAATTACAAGGAAATATTTAAGTTTTATTAGTGGGAGAAATTGAGAGTAGAAATAGATTGAAGTAGATTGGTAGTCGATGGGTGGGTAAAAAATTCCATCTCGGCTCAATACCGTGAACTTGGTCTTACCTTCTAATTAACCACAACATTGTTGGGTTTGCGAGGTCAGATATTATTCTATTGTGTTATAGATAGACCTATTTAGCCATGACATTATCAATTACGCAATTGGCAGGCTGTGAATCAAATATGAAATTAATGTTCAAATTAGTAGAAAAAATGGATGAAAAGTTTTTTGCCCCTGCGGGAATCAAATCTACGCCCAGTCTAGGGGTTTTTGGTAAGGCACGGCATGTCGTGCTTTTAGTTATTCGATTCACTTGTATAAAAAATTATTTTTTACAACAAATACTTCATTGTTTGCTAAAACGTTTATTTTTATTATTATTATTTCCAAAGTTAAACATGAATTAACAAACAAAAAATAACAAAAAATTCTATTAGTGGGAATTGAACCCATAATATAATGATTGTTATTGTAATTAACAAATAAACATGATAAAAATAGTTTAATTTAACTATTTATAGTATCATTTTAAGAAGATATTGCTTGATATATATAGGTACATAAAAAATGTCAGATCACTGATTATTTTATTTCGGGAGAATATTCCACTGTACACATCAGCGGGAATGTAATTAAAGTCTTGTTGAAATAAATTAAACAGACGCATTGAAAGGCACGACGGGCAAAAAAGTAAACGTTAATACAGCAACACATTTTTAAAGTAAACGTTATAAATTTGAATGCAATGTACAAATATTATAAAATCGAATTAAATCCCTCAGTGTCGTATTAATGTGTCGTGGGGGGGTGTGAAGTTATAATTCAATTGTTATTTCACGCCGATTAATAGATTATTGCCGGGTCGATACTACTTAGGGACCTCCATTACGGAGGTAGGGCCACGCAATAGCCTCGGCTGTTGCACGAATGGGCAGGCCCGTCCGGGTAAGTACCTTTCAAATGACAAATACTTTCGCGTTTTTTCTGGTGAGTGCGGTGGCCGTGTCCCAATTTTCAAAAGGTTGTCAACGCATCTGTAACCCTCGAGTGTAGCTGATGTCCATGGGCGGCGGTATTCACTTAACATCAGGTGAACCGTCTGCTCGTTTGACAACTTTTTGCATAGAAAAAAATTCATTAGTCTACTCCTACATCAAACGTTGGTGATGTGTTGTGACTCCTTCGTTGTTGCAAGTATCATAGGAGTGCAGTGATAACTAACCGACAGTTGATCCGCTTGCTCGAATGCCTCATTTTCCTAAAAAAATATCAATGGGTTCTTATTCAAAGGGGAACTATAAAGATTACTAAATTAAAGTATATTTTTACGTGAACTAACGAAAGTGTACTGGATGTCTTCTTTTGTATATGTAAGGCATGCCTGTAAAATTAGAATTTAGCACTTTATATAATATACACAAATATATAACAATACTTTTGTTTAATTTAATTTATAAGATAATGGAAGTTAAAAATTAGGTAGGCTCTTGATCGATAGTCATGTATTATTGAACATATCCTATCAAAATATTAATATTTCTAATGAAGTACACTATTCAAGACTCATATTATTTTAGTATTATCGTGATATTGTTCTATTCTCAGCTACCTCTTTAATATTCAGAATCGGTGGCTATTTTCAGCTAGAGTGAGACTTCGGTGGTAGGGCCACGCAAAAGTTTTCGCTTCTGTTCCACGAATGGGCAGGTCCGTCCGGGTTAGTACCACGACCTCACAGAAGACCGGCGTTAAGTAGAAGTGTTGCACTTCTGCGTTGCGTCTGGTGAGTGAGGTAGCCGGGGCTCGCATTATTAAGAGGCGGCAACGCATCTGCACCCCTACGGGTGTTGCAAATGTCCATGGCTAGGCGGTTATAACTTAACATCACGTGAACCGCCAGCTCGTTTGCCACTTTCTCACATAAGAAAAAGCTAGATAATATTGTCTTATCAAAGTTGCGTACCTAGCGACCAATATTAACACAGAAATAAATATATTAGTTTGATCGCGTGAAAAATGTGAGATATAAAAATATTTCTATAGCTCCTCGCGATGGATGACTTGAATTTTAAAGCAATTTTCATAATTAACCAGGCTCAAAGACGTTTCGACACCAATTAGCGTTTTATTCGTTCAATTGCAAAGTTCACTCTTCAAGACCAATAAAGAAGTTTGCACGTGCTTTGAAAGACTATAAGGTGAGAATTAATATTAGAGGAAAATATTGCTAGTACCAGAGATTTTATGAAGATTGTTCCTGTGTATAAAAGTCTGACTTATTCTTTATGTCTGGAAGAATTATACATAAAGTTATATTTTCAATAATAAACCATTTACTTACATTTTTCCATAAAAATTTAATGTATATAATACTCACAATCAGCAACAGTTAATCTAATGATTATTTGACTATTTTTATATTATGATATAGTCACATACGAGTTTCAACAAGAATATATTTATAGAATAGGATGTATTTCCGATAGTTGTTCGTCTTAATAACCTCATCCTGTATCGCACAGACAAAACCTTCGATTTCCCCAAAGAAGTCACCGAAACGTAGCCAGTTAAGGGAGGCAAGAGTATCTACAAAAGGCTCGTGCAGATTTTTGAGGAACCTCCCGTGGAGCTCTTTCTCCTTCCATACGGCCTCCCGGTCGAAAAGGCTTAGTACTATAAAAGAACAGTAACAGCCATTACATATCCCACTGCTGGGCATAGGCGTCCTCTGTACAGACGGTATTAGGGCATAGCCCACTGCGCAGCTCAATGCGGATTCGCCCACTTCACTAATCTTCAACATAATTTTTTTGTTATTTTTTCGAAAATATGCAAGTTTCCACACGATGTTTCACTTCACCGCTGAGCTAAACTTCATTGGTGCCGGCACGGTGGATCGCTCCCAGGATACTCAGGTATATTAAATTGAAGTGTTTACAGTATAAAATGTTATTAAATACGCTCATTAAGTAAAAAAATTAAATTTTAAAATATATTTTTTATTTATTTACATACCTACCTACATAAAGTTTTACTCATATTTTTTCTTTTTTTTTTTTTCACTATTCCGGCACACGTCAAAAATATACTTTGATCTGTTTTCTAAAATACGCTTGAAGAAGTATATCATCAAATAGTTAAAAAATTTGGAAATCTCAAGACTTACACATTCTTTCAGTGTAAATCAACAGCTTTTGACCTCCTTGCTCTAATGCTGGCGGCTGACTATAAAAAAATATGCATTAAAATCAGTGGCATTATAACTTAACTCTGCCATTGTTGGTGATGCAAGACTGATGTCTCTCCTATTAAACTTGTTCCATGTATTTATATTGATTGCGCATCCATTGTATCTCGATGACACACTGCTATAACAAGAAAATGGTCCAAACGGGGCTCTGAAATATTCATGTATATTAGGAAAATATTTTTAAACAGTTTTTAATTATTTATCGGTGATATACATCCATAATATATTAAACGTTGTAATATATCGCATGTATAACGACTTACTTTATCCTTTATTTATTTAAAATTAAATTGATCACAAAAATCACATGAAAACCATATTGTTAACTATTAAATGATATAACCCATTCATGTGGGTTGGAAGCAGACGAGTGTATCCGCCGCCCGTCGGCTTCCAACTCGGCCGAGAATCGACAGTGGCTTGCTAAAGTAGATCGCTATAGGCATGTGCAAATAGACGACATGCGCACTGAACGTCTGGCTTGCAGGTGTGTTTTTTCTGGATAACATAGTATTAACCAGTGTGTGATAATTTAAATTTTTGTTTTATATATCTTATTCTGTTACATAAATTACTTCATTGGTAATTCATAAATTAGTACCAGTAATGAAGAAATAAATTTTCCTTGTTCATTTGTACATTCTAAACTATACTCGTCCATCGATAAGAGAATTTTTCTTTCGGGAAAATACATACTTTATAAAGAGGGTTTAAAATATGTTATCTGGACAGCGTTACAGACTAACGATGACGATTTTCAAAATTGAAAAGATATACTTCGTCAATCATCATTTGCAAGTAATATTATACTTCTCTATACATCATTCGATTAACATTTCAACTCAGTTTGGTGATTATTTTTATTTAGTGGAATCATATTCGAAGGAGTGGCACATCATCAATTTAGTCTTAATTAATAAACAGCAAATTGATTTTATTAAAAAACGGGAATAAATATTGTAAAGTTCTGTGTTTAAATATGGATGGAAATATACATCCTGTAATTCCAACTTCTTATGAGGTAGATCATTTTAGTAAATATTATTTTATTAAGTTGACAATAAATTAAAAACTGCACTATATACGAGTAAAAGGTTAATAATGATAGTTTTTTGTCGCACGTGTAGTTATGGCCAAGTGGATGAATTCTGTTACCTTTATTGTTATTTATTTACCTCTACTTTTCGTATTGAGTATCAAGGGATTTTCAATAGTCATGTTTGAAGAAAAGAGCTCTGCTGAATTCTTAATTCCAGCTTTGAGTTTTTGCATCAGGGAAGGTTTCATCAGGGAACATCAGGCAGTTCCTTTCCTTCATTATCCAGTGCCGTGTCGTGTCGTGTTTGATGTATAAAGAGCCCTCTTGTAATTTGTTATTTTCCTTTTGAGGCAAGGACTAGTGAGTCATGCCCTCTGAACAGAGACGTAAGTAATTCATGTAAGTTTTCTCAATGGAATCTGCAAGTTTTGAGAATGCGAGAGTTCCTGACGAAAGGTAAACTGTTGTCGATTCTGGTAAATTGCTGATGCGACAATAATTTGAGGTAATTTGTATACCTTGTTAAAGATATTGGAATTAAAATCATACATCACACGGCATAGTTAGATAAGGCAATGGAAAATGCTACGGAATATATTTCCTATTCGAGGTAATAAACGCTAAATATTCATTAACATTTACTAGAATCTATACGTATATTCAGTTCCGAAGTTGCACATGGGCCGCGTTTCCTGTATGTTCTAGGATTCCAAGTGCTTTTGAATATATTTGAAAACCGAGCCCCAATTAATATTCATGAATAAATGTATTATTTGAACAAATTTATATTTAACGCTACTCATTTTATGAAAATAACCTTTTCGAGCAGGAATCATATGGAACAATGACGATTTCCATCAGAAAACTATTTTAAATGTTTGCTTTAAACAAAACATTCAGCAATACACAATATAAAACCCCAATATCAATCAGTACAGCAAATATTACGATTGACTGGATCAAACAATCACTGTGTATATCTATCTACATCGTTAAATTGAAATAACGAAAAGGTAAAATTTGATGATGTTGAACAAGTTATGAAGTTCGCTTACGACTCAAAATTAAAAGCACTTCATAACATTTGGTTGCATTTTCATTACTCCTGATCTCTCAGTGCGGTATCTAATTATTTAAAAGTCATGAATTTACTGTATTTTTTCTTACCGCTACGTAATTCGTCTTCTACGGTATAAAATTATCCTAGATTATCGCAAAATCCGAAAGAAAAGGAGAATAATATTAAGAGAAAACATTAAAAAACTTTTTAAACGTGTAACTTATTCTGTCTAACTTATAAACTTTATGGATAAACGAGCCTCTAGAGTGATGTGCGATCAGGAAGTTGAAAACTTTTATTTCCTGTTGTTGTTTTTTAACAAAACTATTTCCGCTCGCCTTTAGGAAATGTATGTTCCAGGTTCCATTAGTTAGCAAGATCAATTATAACTCGAGTTACGGATTTCGCAATTGCACTTCATATTCATAATACATTATATATAAAACCTACCAATTAGAAAATAATCTTCTTTTCTCTAGGTTTATATATATCAAATGTAAATTTAATGTAACAATGTGTTTAAATTATAACCAACTATTATTAAAAAGCAACTCCAGAATTAATTTAAAATGTAAAAGTACACTTGAGTGTTAACATGCGCGAATAAACAATCATAGTAATAATAATTTGGGTGTGTTCCTATTATACGTTGTTGGATCTATGTCAGAAACTTTCACGCAAGTGTCAACAACAACTAACTGTATAGAGTATAGACTATAGAGTCACAAAGATTATTTGTTATTGTAATAGAGCCATGCAACAAACTTAGGCTGTTATAAAATGCCGACTCGTCTATAGAACATACATACTCAGTAAAACAAGTACTACAAATATCAATAATAATACTTTCGGATTTTTGTTTTAATCAAAACGCAAATTTTATTGCACCCAGGATCATGGGGCTTCCTTGGGCTTGCATAAAAGCGTAGATGTTGCGTGACATCTGACACCTGACAACCGTAAAATTGTTGAATCCAAAAGATTCGATGCCAGCCTGATGAGTGTGGTAACTGGGGCCCATATAGCTAAAGGTTAACAATAAAATTGTAACATGGGATTTACAGCAGTATATACTTAAAATTGTATGAACCACCTGTTTGAATGCCACACTCATAAAATATCAAAACTTAAGGTTCTATAAAACGTCAACAACTTAATGCTTTGCATAAGAAAAATGTTAAATCTTTATGATGATTTCACTGGTATATAATAATTTGAGAGATATGTTAACTGGTACGAAATTATAATTCATTGTGATATTTGAATCATTGTTGAAACAATTTAACTTACTTACTTACTTGGCTGGCTCAGCGACCCAAAGAGGATCTTGGCCTCCGACACGAAAAGACGCCACTGCTCTCTATTCTGGGCTGTTTCTTGCCAATTGGCTGATTGGAGAGCTCTCAGATATTTGTGGACTTCGTCTTTCCAGCGATATCTGGGGCGACCAACAGGACGCTTCCCTTTTGGTTGACCCATATATGCTCTCTTGACTGCACGATCCTCCCCCATCCTCTCCAAGTGGCCGAGCCAACGCAGTCTCGCAGGCTTTCGTTTCGCCGATAATGCTGGGTTCGGACACAAGATGTTCAATTTCCCTATTTTTCCGAATTCTCCAATTCCCATCCTCGTCTTTCACGGTCCCAGAATTTTCCGCAAGAACTTGCGCTCCGCCACTAAGAGCTGATGCTCTTCCTTTAACGTCAGTGTCCAAGCTTCACAGCCATACATTAAGATAGGTCTGATCACCGTCTTATAGACACGTATCTTAGCTTTCATGCTAATGAGCTTGGACACTAGGAGTTTGTGCAGGGCTGCTGTGCATCTTAGGGCATTTTGTGTGCGGATATTTATTTCGTCCTCTCTCTGGTTGGTTGCAGTAACGGTAGTACCTAGGTATTTAAACTGGTTAACGCCTTTATAGATGACCTGACCAACAACAAGATTATCCCGCTTTCCTCTGATATTGTTGTAGCGTTTAACCTGTAGGTACTCTGTTTTATCGAGATTAATTCTGAGACCGATCTTTTCTCCCTCCAACTTAAGGATGTCCGCCATGCATCCAAGGTCTTGTTTGGACTTTCCTAGTAGTGACAGGTCATCAGCATAGCCTACCACCTTATGTTTGCCATTTAATTCTACTCCCCCATCGTACTCCAGTACCTTACGGATGGTGTATTCGAGCACTAAATTAAACAGCAACGGCGACAAAGCGTCACCTTGTTTGAGGCCTGTCACTACCTCAAATTCATCAGTGAGTTCTCTTTCTATCCGGACTCTCATCCTGCTGACTTTTGTGGCTACCATCACCATATTGACCAGTTTTTCAGGTATATTAAAGTGCCTTTGGATTCTATACAAGGCCTCTTTGTCCACGCTGTCATACACTTTCATGAAGTCAACGAACAAAATATGGATAGTCTGTGCGTATTCCCATTTCTTCTCCATCAGCTGCTTTAGGAGAAATATTTGGTCAATAGTACTCCTGTTGCGCCGGAAGCCAGCCTGGTAGTCGCCTAAGATGGTTTCAGCATAAGGCTCTAGTCGTTTTAGTAGGATATAAGATAATATTTGGATGCTGATGGAAGCAGTGCAATGCCCCTGTAGTTGGAACACTGTTTTTTGGATCCTTTTTTGTGTATAGGGCAGATAACTCCCACATTCCACTCTTTTGGTTGGCGTTCATCGTTCCTGATCTTAGCTACAATTTGGTAAATTAAGCTTAATTGCACTGCTCCCCCACCATACTTCCAAATTTCACCCGGTATCCCATCAATTCCCGGGGATTTGTTGTTCTTTAGTCTCATAATAGCCCTATGCACCTCCTCAAAGTCCGGCGGTTCAATTTGACTTTCACAGCTCGTACTGGGATCCATCACTGTCTGGCAATCTGTAGGTGGACCATTTAGTAGTTGCTTAAAGTATTGGTGCCACTTCTTCTTCAGCTCTTCCGAGTCAGTTATAAGGTCGCCTTTCTCGTTTTCTAGAGTTTGCGTTTTTGGCTGGTATCCTTTTTTAAAAGAATTTACTTCTTGGTAGAATTTCCTACTTTCACTAGCTCTGAATAGTTGTTCCATATCTGTTTATTGATCTTCTAAGTGTTTCCTTTTCGCTAGTCTTATTAGGTTCCTTAGCCTTTTTCACGCCTCTTGATGTTTGGTAATCCATTTGTTATCTTGTTCGGAGAGAACCTTATATTTCTTCTTTTCTTCCATGGCCATCTCACACTCTTCATTCCACCACCTCCTTTTCTTTCTCTTTTTCTTTTTGCCTATCACTGTCAGCGCAGATTTCAAAACTGTATTTTTAGTATCCTCCCACGTATCGTTAATATCTTCCTGTACTTCTAAATGCTGAAATCTATTTCTGAGGTCTAGCTGAAATTTCTCACGTACTTCTTTGTTCTTTAATTTTTCTAAATCCAGGCTTTGGTCTTCTGGCGCGCAGGACTTTCGTGCAACTTTGATCTTAGCTTTCATGTTTACTCCCAGCATGTAATGATCACTGTCGCAATCTGCTCCTCCGTAAGATCTTATATCCTCTATCGTGCTTTTATGGCGATTATCAACCAGAACGTGATCAATTTGATTAACCGTTTGGCCATCAGGATGTCTCCATGTCCCTTTATGGATGGTTTTATGGGGAAACATTGTACTTCGTACAACCATAGATTTAGCTGAGGCAAAACTAATTAGTCTTAGACCATTGTCATTTGTTTTCTCGTGTTTGCTATATTTTCCTATGGTGGGCACGAAGATATCTTCTCTTCCTACTTGGGCATTGAAACCTCCAGTGACAATTTTTATATCATACTCTGGGATTTGATCAAACGCTACTTCAAGTTCTTCGTAGAAGCGGTCCTTTATGTCTTCCTCTGAGACCTCTGTGGGGGCATATACGTTGAGGATTGAAATATTTTTAAAAGTACTCTTTACACGGAGGATACTGAGTACAATACAATTACTTTATTACTAACTAGAAAACCCGTCCCATTAATGAATTTCCCGTTTTCATTCCCACTGTAAAATAATGTGGGATTATTTTACAGTGTAATTGAAACAATTTAAAAAGTGATAAATTACACGTGAGCTGATACTGTAAGCTGGATTTATTTTGTAAAACATAATTAAAACACGATGCTTAGTCAAGGTTCTCTAATTTGGGTAAAAAAGATAAAAGTAAAAAGCGAAGTAAAATTTCATTTACTTCACTTTTTATATAGTATATTATTATTTTATATAATTATATATCCCCAATAACAGCGGGGCAGGTGCAGAAAGATGTAACATAGGAATTTACTCTGTACATTCTTTATGTTCGTAACTTAATATTTGTACAAAAATGCAGATCTATAATTCTTCTCTAATTTAGGAAACCAAAGATAAATTTTAATATATTATGACGCCAGAAGCAGAACACGAAGCAATGGTTGACCGACATCGTAAGAGTGACGGGCAAGTAAATGGAATGGGGCCGTGCATTGTGGCCCCAAAACACTAATACTCTCACGAGTACATGATTGTGGCATTCTAAACATTTGTTTAACAGTTATGTTGGTGATTACAGTGCATCTGTATGGAAGGAAAAACTTTTTTTTTTAATTAGCTCACATCCGACTGTGTACATGTGAAGTGAATACTCGCGTTAGCAGAAAAGTATGAAGTATGCATACATCGTCCCCTTTAATAAACTAAAATTGGCATTTAAAGGAGCGATGTGAAAATCCTTGGCACGTCGTTCCTGAATACAATCCTTTTCCTTAAAAGCGGTGGAATACATGTTGAGAGGGAGTTATGTATATATTTACATATTAATTAGCATAGGACAGAAACCTTATGTCTCCATTCGATTTAAAGTATGTGGTAGCAGATTATTATGTTGCAAGAATACGCTGGTTCCAGAAATAATTTTGACCTGACCGAATCGTAGATATTAAAAACGCAAGTACCGTTACGTTTAGCCTTAACTATCACGCTATCATACGTTACACCCCTAAGAAAGAGGCACCCAATAGAAGGACACATTAACTTTTCATTTATATCTGTACAAAATTAGAATGAATACTTAGATGGTATTATACAGATGGTCTGTTTTAAAACTGTTGCAAGCGCGTGAAGCTTCATTTCAAGTCGAGTGTACGTAGTACAGTACACGTTTATTCATTTTTTATGTGTATAATGACTTATCTAACAAGCTTGAAGGCAATATTTGGAAGCTAATAATGGTATTCATGTTTTCCCTTTTAAACAAAGTGATATGTAAGCACAGCCATAATAGAAACATTATGTTCACGTCAACGGAATACCGCAGACTAAATGCGGATTCGTGTGCACCAGACAGGAGAACATAGTGACCAAATGTCGCTGTTAAAAACCTAAATATGTAGGCATTTGAAGCACACAACTCAAATACAGTAATGTTTAATAAGGTTACATCTAGTATTGACATGCAATTATAGTTAGTTCCCATAATAACTAAATATTGAAAAAATTAAAAAATTATTATATGTTATCCTTTTAACGAGCAATTCTAGTATATATATATATATATATATATATATATATAAAATCGAAAATTTTGTATGTGCGTAAATTGGGGGGCGAAAAATCGATCTATCTAGGTTTCATTTTTATAAAATCCTTTTATCCCTGTTTTCAGAGAATGAAAAATATTATTCGAATATGACGGTAAATTTATAACAGCTTGGTCGGTAATCGAGCGGCCCCGAAACAGAAGGCCGTGCTTCGTGTCACGTCATTTACATACTTATTTTTTTACTTTTTTTTTCGATTCCAGATCATTGCTTTCTTTATTTTTTGCCCATCCAGATGATATTTTTGTTATTATTACAAAATATGCAGGTGACGACGTTTTCCTTCACCGCTGAAGACGTGATAAATCATCATTTAAAATTGTCAATTTCGTTGGTGTTGGCACCTGGTTTGAATCGGGTTGCTCGAACTAAAAGCGAGCGGTTGTTGGTTGTTTGTGGCCTTGGTCGGAGTGTCCAAACTATTTACGGCCCCACTGTAATTAAACATTAGGTCACATAATGAATATTGAATTTCTGGCTGAATTCTAGCTGTACCACATTTATCCCCACTGCTTGCAAAACTATAATGAGATTTTAGCGTGCTAGCACTTCGAACACTGCAGCATTCGTGGTCACTGGATTGACGTTTTCGCACGCTACCGGCAATTTTAAAATTTTATCTTTAGTTTGCCCCACGCATTTAATGATTATTGGTTCTTAGTATAAAAGAGCGTTATGTCAACGCTTAAGATTTAACTATATCGATTACAGGAGCTTATTTGGTAGTATTCAACGGTCTTATCTATTTAAATTAGCGTATTTCTTTATTTCAATAGCTTCACGAACTGGCAAAGCGCATCATAGAGTAGTCACTTTTTCTTGGTAAGTTTGTATCAAATCTCATCTGTGGTGTTTGATTTGATCTATATTGCGTTTGCAGTCTGCAGACGTGTTCGACCGAAAAATTTTAGATATTTTCATTCAACGTAGTACTAATTTATCGTTTAACTTTATTTTATTACGTTAAAGCTCAATATATTATAATTATTAGTATGGAAGCGCAGTAGAACTTTTAATTTATTTTATTTTAACGTTAATATAATATTATTTAAAACTACACAGATGAATATTTCCCTTTTGACACGTTTGTGTTAAATTAAAGCTTGTAAAATAAACTACACTGATAAGTCACGAACGAGAATATCAGTAAAAATTTATTTAAAAACACTCGCGATTTAATCGCATTAGACATAAATGTTTTTACTGTATTTATTGATCCAGTTAAGTGATTTACTATTGATCAGGTATCATCATCATCAGCCGTAAGAAGCTTAATGTTGAACAAAGACCTCTCCCTTAGAACGCCACAACGAACGACACTTTGTCATTTGCATCCAACAGGGACTCTTTCGATTTCGTCAGAACACCTTGTGGGAGATCTTCCAACGCCATGTCTTCCGGTTCGTGTTCGCCACTCGAGAAGTTTATTTCCGATCATCGGTCATCATTTCTTCCAGCGAAATGGCCTGCCCATTACCACTTCTATTTGCAAATCCGGAGAGCTATGTGAGCAATTCTTGTTCTTCTGTGAATTTCCTAGTTCCGGATTTTATCACACGAAGAAAGTCGAAGCATATGAAATAAACATTTTTGTATTTGTATTTGTAAAGCTATCTCCATAGCTTGTTGTGCGACTCTGAGCTTCTTTTAAAGTCTAGCTCTTAAAGGCCATGCCTGAGTGGCATACGTCATCACTGGCAAAACACATTGGCTATAAACCCTTCCCTTTAGACACTGGCGATCTTGGACGAGAAAATATCGTATAATTTTAGTTTTGTTTAATATATGATAGAGTAAGAGGATACTAGAGCTAATCTCCTGTAACTCCACTTATGTTCTGGATGACCCTGGGTATCGAAAAAGTAAGCGCCATGTGAGATTGCCATACCTTTTATTATTGAAGTTATCTTTTAATTCTCATAAAATTATACAGTTTAAACCTTTTGCTTTGAACGAGTCTCTACAATCACTTTAATTTCCAGAACTGTTTTCTGTTTAAGAAAAACGATTGAATGGTTAAAATTTCGTGCCTAACGACTAACTCTTAAGTGAGAAATTATTAATTGGTTGCTAGTGTCAAGGATATTCGCTATTTAAACATATTAGAAATTAACTTTATCTTGTACAGCGCATTCGTGGAACCCTGATCGATGCTCTATTTTAAATCGAATTTCCATTAACAGCTGGACTCGAAATTTCTACTAATTAGCTTTTAATTCGTTCATTTGCGAAGTTTTGTCGAAATGACTTATTAATAGGATTCCGTTTGAATTGTTCACGACTTATTATTTGAGTTTATACGTTGTCTGAAATTGAGTGATAATTAAATTTATGTACAAAATTAATTACACACAAATATATGCCAGTGTTAATACAGCAAAGCTCAGTGCTCTCCGGGCTCTCTGTTATCAGTATACTTAAGTAATCTTCAGTCCCTATAAATGTTGAAACTATATCTATGACCGGTTTGGTGATGTATCAAAACAATGTCAAGGGACATATTTAAGACTAGCTGCTGCAGGCGACTACGTCTGCGTAGAATAGATATACAACATCCATCCATACATACAAACTTTCGCATTTATGATATTAGTAGGAAGTAGCGAAAAATATTGCAAAGACATGTATGATAACATTGTACAGAAAAAAACAACTAAATTTTCTTTCTTACAAACAACACTTTGTTTTTCTCCTTTTATCACTCATAAACAATTTCTATCTTTACGTAACGATTTTATCTAACTTTTAGAGTTAGGTAAAATCGTCTCATAGAAATTTAATCTAACTTTAACATAATTTTTCTCATAAATATAGATTTTTCATAAAGATAAAATGTGGGGAAAAGTGATGAGTATAGTTCAAATCGAACTGATGTAGCGAATAATTAAAGTGAAGTAGTGTTACAAATATCCTCGCATTTATCTCGTTAGGAAAACATGTTTCAATTTAAAAATTAATTAATTATTAATTATTTGATAATATGTAATTAAGATTTTATGTTGTAAATGTTGGATAAAAAATTATATATATTGTTAAAAAAATAGTATATTGCACCTATATATTTTATTGAAACAGAATAATATATGAATCCACATATTGTTATGTTATAGTTTAAATAAGCAATACATAACTTCAAAATCCTGTATGAAAAACGTTATTTAATACGAGAACTTTGTTAGTTTAGATATATTCCTTCTTCCACTACATGTTTTAAAATCATTATGTCCCCTTTCATTTGATTTAAATCAGATATGTCAAATAAAACTGAACATTAAATTCATGCATTGCGAGCTTCTGTCATAGAGATTTATTAACAAGTCTCTACTTGATAAAAGAAATTAATTACTGACATGGTCTGAGTGCCACTAAATATTTACCAACAATTTTAATCATTGTTTTCTAGCCCATTTAAAAAACGATACATGAATCATTTAAACCTGAAATTCATTAACTGGCATGATGCAATGGTGACATTTACTGATATAAATTCGAGACAACCTAAAATGAGAAGGTAAAAGATTCTTTAAAAACGAAATACATATATTGTTATTGTTCGTCCATTTGTACGGGTCTCGGAGATGTTTCTTATTGCCTTATATGTTCGAAGCCGAGCAAAATGGCTCGCAGAATGTCCAACAGCAATAAAAGACGTATCTCAACTCTTAAATCTTCCATGTTGACGTAGAAATGCGGACGATTAAAGCTTTCGAGGATTGAACTACACCAAGTTATTTATGTTTTTAATGTAAAAATATATAACGCCAAAAAAGAAAATGTATTCTATGAAATCTATTATTAAATAACATCGAAGAACACACAAACACACAAATGAACATTGAAGAAAGATATAGTATAATGTTTACTCTTTTCCACGAATCCAAATAATAAATTGCTATTTATTATTTTTTTCACGTGTATCAAATACCGGCATTAGTAATCCTTAGAGGTTACTAATAACGGTACGGTACTATATCATAGCTCAGTGTCCGGGCGCTAGCCTTTAATTCAATATACTCGAGCAACCTGAGTCCGATCCCCGGCACCAATGAAATTGCTAATTTTAAGTGCTGAATTATCACGTGCTCAGCGGTGAAGGAAAACATCGTGAGGAAACCAGCATATTTTCAAAATAATAACAAAAAAAAAAAGTTTCGAAATGTGTGAAGTCCGCCCATACGCAGTGGGCCCGCGTGGTGGACTATGCCAAGATACCCTCTGTACAGAGGCCTTTGCCCAGAAGTGCGACATGTATAGTGGGACATGGTACTTTAATTTTAAATATGTCATATTTGTTACTGTTAAATATTTATTATTACTAATATCTTTATGCAATAATGTAAGTATTTTATACAATAGAACTACTACTACTACAATAGAATACCTTATATTAGAAATCTATAGTACTAATGAATGAAAGCATGCTTTTGCAATTTTTCTTAAAATACATGAATTATGGTGCAATAAACGTCTACCGAATGATCGTGTAATGTAATATTTACACGTTGTACTAAAAAGGCCGATGTTACATTTGGGATTCTCAGCTGATACATTTTAAATCGTTCATTCAATTCCAATGCCAAAGTGCGTAAACAGGTCGAAGTTCTGTTATATGCATAATTTAAGGATTTGTCAATTTACAAATTTACTGTACCGTAGTGCGTGCATGCGCCTTTGAAAAAAATTGGTTATTGCTAGAAATAATTCAATGAAATTTATTAACACCATGCAAATTCAAATACGTATACATATATCAAAATATTCTAAACACTCATTACAAATTACCGATCTAGTAAGCATAGTTGTTCAATTATAGAAATGTGCTCTGTTAATCTGAGAATTAATTTGACTCCGCCTTAATACTGAAGCAATTTTCTTAATCGGCTTACATTAATTATCAACCGTGGGTTCCAGATAATAGTAATATCTTTCAATGCCTTGACAAATGATTGATGGAGTAGTAGTAACAAGTATATGATATTCCTGATGTTTCAAAGGATCATGGGTGGCGTTTATCAGTAGCTCCCCCTTGCTCGTTTTCTTTATTTTCCATAAAAAATATTTGGTACCATTTTAGGAAAAAATTCTTTAATAAGGAATATAGAGATACTGAAAACAGAACTGTAGATGGCTTAAAATGAGTGACTTAAAATCATGAAAGTAAAATTCAACCTCAAATGTCTAATGGTGAAGCAAAGATTGATCAACTTTGACACTTAAGTTGGTCGTTTGAGAGGGCCGTGGTATTCCACCGCATGAGACTCCAACCATTCGTCCTTAGCTTTTCGCCCAGAAGCTGCTGCATCCCATAGTAGATGTCCTAGTCTGTTAGCTTAGTGTTTTCAATTATCATGTACTTTTGTGTCGACGATTCTACTCTTCTTTCTTTTCGTTGCCTTACTGTTCTTATTAAATTATTTTGTTTCTAAATCTTCCATTCTATTTACTTTCACCTCCATTGTTTCATCATCATCATTTCAGCCTGTTCGAGTCCAATACTGAACAGAGGCCTACCCCGCAGACTGCCACGAAGCACGATCCTGAGCCATCTGCATCCATCGACTTCCCGCACACTTCCAGAGGTCGTCACTCCATCTAGTGGGTGTTGTTCAACACAGCGATTGCCAGTAAGAGGTTATCACTCGTTTAATGTTACATTCATTTTTACTCAATTTTGTTTACTTACTAGATATTTCTGTTAAAATGTTAACACGTTCTGTTAAAACGTTTACTGTGAAACAACTGTTACGGCAATATAATCCTTCACACCTACAACAAGACCATAAAACTTTGGATGGCAGTGTTGTTTGTGTAGTGATGATGGCGCACAATTTTTTATTTTTTTACAACAAATGCTGAAAAAAATTATGAACTCAATCAGGGATTTTGTTAATAGCGGAGTGGGGCAGACTGATAAGAACATCCAAAGTCACCATACAACGAAGTGTGGGGGGTTAAAAATTATATAGGACATTAATAATTTTATTTACTTGTCTTTAGTCCAGATACCAGATAGAGTAACCTGTCCAAAGTTCTAATTTTAATGTTTAAAACAATTAGTTTTGGTAGGTGAGAATGTTCTCGCTAATATTTGTACAGATGCATGTCAGATACAAAATAAAATCATTAGAGCAAAGACGTCTTTCAATCACAGCTATTCGACCCACGCAAAATTGAGCCATATTACACTTAAACAAATGTGAAATACCAACCAACATGGTTGTTTGTTTCGTACATATTTTTTGAATGTTAGGTTCTTTGTGTATTGTAACGTCTGTCAATAATTATCATGGCTTTAAATAGTGAGGCGATCATTATTGAGAAGTTTTTTCTAGATATGAAATATAATAATTAAGGAAATATTTTATGTATTCAAAATGGGAGACATTAAATACAAACAAGTTTTTGGTTAGGCCAGTATATCGGATACCTTTCAGTTGGACCGATGACCCTACGTATGGCTTGGCGCGTAAAGATCTCTATATTGTAGACACTATTAAATACAGGGATAGTAATTCTGGCTTTCGACGTAACGTGTTAGAGACTATTATTACTATATATTGTCCTGAAACTGCAACAAAATGTACCTCTACTGGTTCACTTTTTCTACATATTTTAATGTTCAATCTTAAGTGCAAAGATTAGCACTATAAACAATTTAAATTTCTAAAAAAGCAATGGCGACATCTCTCGTTCGAATTATCGTTGTAAAACGATATTCGAAATTGTTTGTATGCTGGAAAGGATATAACAATAGATGGCGCCAAGCATTGCTTCAAATGCTAAGAAAACAATGTGGAAGAATGCGTTAAGATTTTCGTCGGTGTGGTAATCAGCCGTTTAGCTCAGTGGCTAGAGCGTCAGGCCGCGAATGCCGAAGACGTGGGTTCGATTCCCACAGCGGCGACAATCTTTTCGCACTTTTTCTACACATTTTAATGTTCAATCTTAAGTGCAAAGATTAGCACTATAAACAATTTAAATTTCTAAAAAAGCAATGGCGACATCTCTCGTTCGAATTATCGTTGTAAAACGATATTCGAAATTGTTTGTATGCTGGAAAGGATATAACAATAGATGGCGCCAAGCATTGCTTCAAATGCTAAGAAAACAATGTGGAAGAATGCGTTAAGATTTTCGTCGGTGTGGTAATCAGCAGTTTAGCTCAGTGGCTAGAGCGTCAGGCCGCGAATGCCGAAGACATGGTTCGATTCCCACAGCGGCGACAATCTTTTCGCACTTTTTCTACATATTTTAATGTTCAATCTTAAGTGCAAAGATTAGCACTATAAACAATTTAAATTTCTAAAAAAGCAATGGCGACATCTCTCGTTCGAATTATCGTTGTAAAACGATATTCGAAATTGTTTGTATGCTGGAAAGGATATAACAATAGATGGCGCCAAGCATTGCTTCAAATGCTAAGAAAACAATGTGGAAGAATGCGTTAAGATTTTCGTCGGTGTGGTAATCAGCCGTTTAGCTCAGTGGCTAGAGCGTCAGGCCGCGAATGCCGAAGACGTGGGTTCGATTCCCACAGCGGCGACAATCTTTTCGCACTTTTTCTACATATTTTAATGTTCAATCTTAAGTGCAAAGATTAGCACTATAAACAATTTAAATTTCTAAAAAAGCAATGGCGACATCTCTCGTTCGAATTATCGTTGTAAAAACGAAATTGTTTGTATGCTGGAAAGGATATAACAATAGATGGCGCCAAGCATTGCTTCAAATGCTAAGAAAACAATGTGGAAGAATGCGTTAAGATAATCAGCCGTTTAGCTCAGTGGCTAGAGCGTAGGCCGCGAATGCCAACGTGGGTTCGATTAATCTTTTCGCACTTTTTCTACACATTTTAATGTTCAATCTTAAGTGCAAAGATTAGCACTATAAACAATTTAAATTTCTAAAAAAGCAATGGCGACATCTCTCGTTCGAATTATCGTTGTAAAACGATATTCGAAATTGTTTGTATGCTGGAAAGGATATAACAATAGATGGCGCCAAGCATTGCTTCAAATGCTAAGAAAACAATGTGGAAGAATGCGTTAAGATTTTCGTCGGTGTGGTAATCAGCAGTTTAGCTCAGTGGCTAGAGCGTCAGGCCGCGAATGCCGAAGACGTGGGTTCGATTCCCACAGCGGCGACAATCTTTTCGCACTTTTTCTACATATTTTAATGTTCAATCTTAAGTGCAAAGATTAGCACTATAAACAATTTAAATTATTAAAAACGTTTCCCAATATTTAACCAGTACAACGTACGTACAAACAATTTTCTTGAACACATAAAAACATTAAATTCAAATTTAAAATTTCACTCTGCAACTGCACTGTCTGCTTTAGTATAATTATTATTAAAAAAACCACGACCACTTCTGTAAATGGCTAGAACAGAGCCGAAATCACTCCAACCTACTTCTGGAAAAAGCAGGAACTTACTATCCGAATTGCTCCGCGGTGAAGGAAAACATCGTGAGGAAACCTGCATATTTTCGAAGTAATAAAAAAATATATTTCGAAGATATGTGAAGTCCGCCAATCCGCAGTGGGGCCGCGTGGTGGACTATGCCCTGATACCCTCTGATAGAGGAGGCCTTTGCCCAGCAGTGGGACATGAATAGGTTTTTACTTTACTTTACTTTACTATCCGAACCATAACGAGACCGTTCGGGAGCGACGGCGCGGGTAACATTCTAGTTGACCCGGGGGACAAATGTTTTCACCTCCCATCAGACAACACTACCCACGTATGGTTAACTTACACTGTAGATCTATTTTTAAGTGGGCAAAATCCTTTATGGATCCTATCTATAAATTTATACATTATTGACTTCACGAACGTCAATTTCAAAACACGTCACATAAGCATGTCGGTGATGGGTGCAAGAAATTGTGATGTAATTCGGTTTTCTAATATTTCATCCCTGTAAAAGAAATTCCTAGTTGTTCGATGATATTTTCGTGTAAAAATCTACAACATTTTATAAAAATATTAATTACTACAAATTATTGTTTTTTCGGAAGTAAAATAGGTATTTTGGAATATAACCAAGTGTTTAATGATTATAATTAATAGTACTATAATTTATTTTAAAATTATAAACATTTACTCCAATTTTAAGTTTTCAATTCTGTTGGCTGTCCCCATGACTGATTTCTGTTTCGTTCCTTGTGAATCATAACCATGGCACCATCTAAGGATCCCTTTAGATGGAACATCGGACATTGTACTGGACGAATCAATAGTGGAACAGTCCAGGAGAAGTAAGTAGGTCGAACTGGCGTGGTTATCGTAAGACAATAAAGCTTCGTCATAAATTTGTAATTGGTAAGTATGTTACCTATTTAACAGTGATATCAAGCGATTTGAATCGCTTACATTCAAAACGGCTTGACGCACGATGATATTGTAATAATTATGTAGGAATCAAATGGGGACTTCGCATTCGGCGGAAAATGCACTCTGCCGTGTGTAAACGCGTGGTATCGGATGTAGATTTAATTGTATAAACGCAATGTACAAATATTGTGTTATGAAATTTCAGAAGTATTTAAAATGAATTGACATTTAAATGAGAAATGTCGTAAAATAGTCGTAAAATAGTCATAAGTTTATTATTTACAGCCATAAAAACATGACATTTAATGTGTCTTATGTTTACCCGATTTTTGGAGTACTCTCATATAGTATTTACGAGATAAGCTTCGAAATACCGTCGTAAAGAGCTTACACGACCACATAACTGATTACAAATTCAAATGTAGCCTTCCGTTTACATTTTTTGGATATCTATCTGCACAAAAGTGAGTTGAAATGCAATAATAATGTAATAACGCAGGTTATAATTTTTATTTTCAAAGAAAAAAACATTTGTTCATTTGAATGTTTTTTTTTTAAATACTTATAACTTCCTATAAAGTGAAATGTGGCACGGCAGATTCATCGCATTTATACGAATTATAATAATTGAATTACATTAATTTATAATTGGACTTATAGTAGAATGAAATGTTTATAAATGAAAGAAAAAAAAACAAATATATTTATACGTTTCACAATATAATATATAATATCACAAGGTAATATATAAAACCTATATTACCTTCGATGCGATTTTCTCTTTTTAACTTTAAAATATAACTTGATAAATAAACTTTGTTCGTCTAGCCAAGTTTACTTAATTACTTCACCGATAAAAAACCGATACCTATGTTTAAACTTTATTGTGTTCATGTTTTCTGAAGTTTTCCTAACATTTAAATTATGTTTTGATAACAATTTACCTAATTAGTATGTATATAATATAGTTAGTATGAAATAATATACAATGGTGAGACGGTATAATCATTAAATTATATCAGTATAATTGGTAAATTCTGGAAAACGACTAGTCTTGCATACATGATGCACTTGATTCAATAGGCATTGGCAATTTACCATTTTGAACTTACATCCAATAGCTGACTTTGCTTCAAATTTGTCTTTTAATATGATGTCTTATACCAGGCACTCCAAATATGTTATTTTATAAAAAAAATTATACAAGACTTAAAATAAATAAATGTTATAGCATAGGATAGCATAATAGCTGCTAAGACAGCTTTAAATCTGTGAGTTTCATGAAAATTTTAGTCTTTAGTTTGTATTTTTATAATGTATCACACATGTGAATATCATTAGTCAAATACCCTGAAATGTACCTAAGAATGTACATACGTCATTATGTCCTTATATTGTATATTCAAAGGAAACGTCCCAACGTATGACATGAGATTGCTTTTGTGTTCTGAATGTATAATGGGATGTTTGTGAAATGTAAAAACGTAACGTAATTGTATGATGAACGTTAATTCAAACTGAAGCTGAACTGGAGGTATAGCAAGGAATAGCAAGAACTGCAAGACATAAGTCTAATAAATTTTTGGATTGATAAAAATCAACTGATAAAAATCAATTGATAAAAATCAATAATCTGTCAGGCGCAGCATTTATCTTAGCAGGCAGCGAAAAATTTGGGGATAGTTTTGTCTATACATTTTTGTATATTTTACGTTATAATTGGATTAATCGCTTACAAAAAATAATGTAAAAGTGGCGTCAATGTTATTATTTTACAAAGTGATAAGTGCATAATGAATTCATGTCATTTTATTTGAAAAAAATATGTATCTTTTGTGGTGGGGGCAAGCAGCAGCTTCGGCTGTTGCACGATTGGGCACGTTCATCCGCAGATTCGGAAGTACTATAGCTTCAGAAAAACCAGCGTGAGGCGGAAGTTTGTTATTCTTTCGTTTCGTCCGGTGAGTGAGGTAACCTTGGCCCGCTTTTTAATGGTCACCAAAGCCATCTGCAAGCTCCTGGGTGTTGTAGATATCCGGGGCTGGCGGTATTCGCTTGATACCGCCTGACCGCAAATAACAGGTAAATTCAATTCATAATTCATTTTTATCAGAATTTACGTGAAAATTATATAACAGTTCTTTTTTATTTTATAACTGATTTTTAGGGTTCCGTACCCAAAGGCAAAAACGAGACCCTATTACTAAGACTCCGCTGTCATTCTGTCCCTCTGCCAACAGGCTACGAATCTCATGAACCGTGATAGTTGACAGACAGTTGAAATTTTCACTTATGATGTATATCTGTTACCGCTATAACAATAAATACTAAAATCAGAATAAAAAAATACTTATGTGGTGCATACAACAGACATGATATTCTTGCCGTTTTTATAGATAATGGTACGGAATCCTTCATGCGCGAGTCAGGCTTGCACTTGGCCGGTTTTATTACAGTAAATATATATGAATTTAAAAGAGAATTGTTTAATGAAAAAGAAAGAGGAAGGAATCTTTCCTTTATCTACAAAAACAAAATGTATTGTATAATAGAATCTTTGACAAATTTCTCCTCCACTCGTGAAATGGCTAATAAAAAATCCTATAGGATTATCTTAGCATTAAAGTAAAGTTATTTATTGCGACTTAAAATAATATTCAATGAATAAAACATTAATGGTAGGACACAACACTATAAAATATTCGTTTGTAAGAAAAATTGAATAATTAATAAGATTGAGTTCCTGATATAATAAAGCTCACAATGTTTTCTAAATGTTACGGTTAGCTAAAATTGCGAGGAATAGCAAGCAATTTCGAAGTTTGAAAAGCTTGTTGAAACCAGAACAATGTCAGCCGACATCACCGAGTGTCATAAATAGATATACGAGTAGTTATATAATTTTTGTTTACAAGTAATTGTCAACAATTGACAAAAGAATAACTGGTTTACCATCCAATAAGTAACCAAGCATATTCACAATAAGTGTGAATAGTGCAAGCTTTTTGGTGTATTAGAGAGTTTAGAGTGAAAGAACCGAATTTGACGTATCGTCACCACATTATCTTAATCAATAAATTTTATTTAGGTCTATTTACAATTAATTTTATTAAGTGTGTGTTTGACTAATTTTTGCCGTTAAAAGTCCAATAATTTGACCGTGCTGCTAATTTTGTAGTTTGGTTTTTTACTAAAAGCCATCAGTGCTTCTTGAAAATATATTGTTGAAACTATTGCTTAGTGTACTCTGCAAAAGACATGAACTGTTTTAACAATTGATCTTCCATTTTGTTCTACTACGTCCTAGTGATGTCTATTACACGGCTAATACTATATTTTTGTATAGAAAAATCATTTTTTTTTATTTCACACCCGTTTTTTTTTTAAATACTACCATGCATATTAGGCATAGTATTACCATTTATGTATTTCTTTAAAGCATTTACCGTGTCATCACAGGGTCACTCGATACGCCTTGAACCAACTTATATTCAATGCAGAGGTTACCATCAAGGTTCTGGGATCTATCTCGCTATCCCACGAGCTTGATACCGAAATGCGCGCTAAAGCGTGTTAAAGCAAAAGTAAAATTATAATACGTTTGTACTCTCTTTTGCCTTAACGTGAATATTATGTATATACTCTTTAATTTATATTTGCTTGACAAATAAAATGAAATAGAGAAATGAAGAATTGAAATGGTAAAAATTCATTTTAACAGATAAAATCGAGGGAGAATTCTTTTATTCGATAAAATATCGGTATAAGTGGCGACGGAAAGTGTATACTTTGTTCAGAATAAGCTACATCTTTTCTTCTTAGTTTAAAGAACGCAGGATTATAATAATATTATTCGATGAAACATTTTCAACGTTTTAAATTTAAAATTTAAAAGATTAAAGTTTAAAGTTAAAAGATTAAAGTTAACTTGATGACTTATTTTTTGATCAATCACTTTCTTGATGTTATCAACACAGTTTCGATTCATTGTTGTTCAAGTTATTAAAATCAATCTCAAATAATTTCCAGAACACAAAAAAATATCATGTGAGAGAGGTTGAAAAGGAGGAAAGCTACAGCGTGGAACAGACGCCTCTAATTAATTAATCATTAGCGATTATGGAAGCTTATGATTAAATACTAAATATACATCTTATTGAAGTATTATGTAGCATTGAACGGTAAAATTATTAAGATTCAAATAAGCTGTATAGTAATCGAAAATGATGGAAACACAATTGTCTATTGAAAGATATTACATAAAATATAAACCAGATGGCTTTTAAGCAAGAAGCACTGACGCTAATGTGAGTTAAAAAGGTCATAAAAACAACGTTTATTGTAGTAGAAATGTACCCGTGAAAGCTTTCAACTTGCGATTCTTTGTGAGGAAAAGTTTGAGCTCTTTACCAAACAATATTTAATCCACGACTTCTTCCGCACAAATTGTTCACGATTTTATCTTAAATATGAAAACATACTCTCCTTGCACATCGTTAAATAATTTTCTATAAATTTATAATATTTTCTAAATCGATCTTTATAAGATTAAGCAGCATATTAAAAAGATTTATAAAGCAATCGATCGCCATTTGACTTGATTAATTCTACTTTGAAATATATAATTACGCCATGGTTTCATGAATGATGTTATCCGTAAGTCTCTTGTTTCAATTAATGCTTCCTCACAAAAAAAATGGAAAGACTTAAGTCCTTGACTCCATCGTAGCGGCTGATGACAAAAGGGCTGGTTCTTTTCTTACTCCAAAGTTAAGCCAAAGTTAAGCATAACTTTAAAATATGTAGAAAAAGTGCGAAAAGATTGTCGCCGCTGTGGGAATCGAACCCACGTCTTCGGCATTCGCGGCCTGACGCTCTAGCCACTGAGCTAAACGGCTGATTACCACACCGACGAAAATCTTAACGGCTTCTTTCTACATTGTTTTCTTAGCATTTGAAGCAATGCTTGGCGCCATCTATTGTTATATCCTTTCCAGCATACCAACAACTCCGAATATCGTTTTACAACGATAATTCGAACGAGAGATGTCGCCATTGCTTTTTAAGAAATTTAAATTGTTTATAGTGCTAATCCTTGCACTTAAGATTGAACATTAAAATATGTAGAAAAAGTGCGAAAAGATTGTCGCCGCTGTGGGAATCGAACCCACGTCTTCGGCATTCGCGGCCTGACGCTCTAGCCACTGAGCTAAACGGCTGATTACCACACCGACGAAAATCTTAACGGCTTCCTTCTACATTGTTTTCTTAGCATTTGAAGCAATGCTTGGCGCCATCTATTGTTATATCCTTTCCAGCATACCAACAACTTCGAATATCGTTTTACAACGATAATTCGAACCAGAGATGTCGCCATTGCTTTTTAAGAAATTTAAATTGTTTATAGTGCTAATCTTTGCACTTAAGATTGAACATTAAAATATGTACAAAAAGTGCGAAAAGATTGTCGCCGTTGTGGGAATCGAACCCACGTCTTCGGCATTCGTGGCCTGACGCTCTAGCCACTGAGCTAAACGGCTGATTACCACACCGACGAAAATCTTAACGGCTTCCTTCTACATTGTTTTCTTAGCATTTGAAGCAATGCTTGGCGCCATCTATTGTTATATCCTTTCCAGCATACCAACAACTCCGAATATCGTTTAACAACGATAATTCGAACGTGAGATGTCGCCATTGCTTTTTAAGAAATTTAAATTGTTTATAGTGCTAATCTTTGCACTTAAGATTGAACATTAAAATATGTAGAAAAAGTGCGAAAGATTGTCGCCGCTGTGGGAATCGAACCCACGTCTTCGGCATTCGCGGCCTGACGCTCTAGCCACTGAGCTAAACGGCTGATTACCACACCGACGAAAATCTTAACGGCTTCCTTCTACATTGTTTTCTTAGCATTTGAATCAATGCCTGACGCCATCTATTGTTATATCCTTTCCAGCATACCAACAACTTCGAATATCGTTTTACAACGATAATTCGAACGAGAGATGTCGCCATTGCTTTTTAAGAAATTTAAATTGTTTATAGTGCTAATCTTTGCACTTAAGATTGAACATTGCATTTTCGTCGGTGTGGTAATCAGCCGTTTAGCTCAGTGGCTAGAGCGTCAGGCCGCGAATGCCGAAGACGTGGGTTCGATTCCCACAGCGGCGACAATCTTTTCGCACTTTTTCTACATATTTTAATGTTCAATCTTAAGTGCAAAGATTAGCACTATAAACAATTTAAATTTCTTAAGCATAACTTTTTAACGAGGAACGCGTCATTGACACCATCTCGCGCTAATTGGTGAAAAAATGTATCATTTATTAATAATTACTAGCGCCCCGCCCCGGCTTCGCGCGGGTGCAATGTATTATACATATAAACCTTAATCGTCACTCTATCTAGTAAAAAAAAACCGCATCAAGATCCGTTGCGTAGTTTTAAAAGACTAAGCCTGTGTATACAGGGACAGGGAGACTTATTTTACACTATGTAATGATTCACTGACTTATTAAAGTGCTGTATCTGCCACGTGCGTTCACAAGAAGCGTCTATCAAGATTGTGGAAATTTACCATTTCAAAAGAAATTGAAAAGTAATTAGTTGGAATTGTTTCTACTTCCCAAAATAAAATTTAAATTTAGTTCGATCGATAACTATAGTTTTACTTTTTTATTTTTGTGTGTGAATGAGGAAAAAGTTCTTATTCAACTTTAAAATGAGGGGAGAATTGTGTTTATAAAAACGATACTTCTTTTTGAAAAAAGATATGGATTTGCTAAAAAATTAAGTATAAGAAAATGTGTTCGAACATATAAAATATAACGAGCAATTTTATTAAGCTTAAAACAAATAGAACTATAACAAAAGAACGTTAAGACGAGATAAAGTAGATGTCTGATGTCAATATATATAGCATGGCAATAAATTTAAACCTTTATTGCCTGTCTTGAGATATTTTTGTCTCAGAGATACGTACCTATCCAAACAATAACGACGGAGAGAAAATATAAGGCATGTATGATTTTGACATTATGTTACAAATACTAAATATAATCCATGTGTTGCCATATTTAATAGCGGTGCATATTAATTTGGACGTAAAAATGAAAGATTTCTACACTCAAAAAAATATTTTTTTTATAAGATACATCAACTTCTTGACAGTCAAGTGGGCTTCAAATTTAAAGTTTAAAATGTGTTCACTTACCAAGATGTTTATGCCAGGTTTGCTAAATATCTTGGTTAACGAACTTAACTTGGTAACCGGCGGCCTGTCCGAACCGTTACGACATGGGAACATTCAAGAATAGAGCATACTCTTTCCTAAAAGGCTGGCAAGGCATTTGTGAGCCCTCTGTTATTGCAGGTGTCCATGGGCGGCGATAATCACTTACCATCAAATGAGCCTCCTACTCGTTTAGCCCTTTTCTGGGTAAAAAAAGTATTACAAAGTCAGTTTGTTCAATGTGAGTTTTTCTTTAAACTGATCGTTTTTGTAACACATTTCCAATAACTCCTAAATTTACACAACTTTGAAAATCAGAAAATATTAATTCGATAATTATCTGTTTTGCTGCATGATCAAATGTGTATCATAACGCTATTCAGCAAATATATAACCTTTCTGTGACTATAAATAAAAAAGTATTTTAATCGTGCAATACCAGTTTGTAAACAAAATGATGAATGGATTTAAACCCGTCACATTAATGTAAACTAATGAATCTACAGCCCAATTTACGGCCTGCAATCTAATTGAATTATATCTCCAGGACGTTGGCAATACTGTGTTAATGGTATAGGTACATAGTTACGCATGCATTGGCATATACAATAATTATATACGTATACAAACAACACCGTGTTTAATACATTGCTTTTTTAGTTATTAGAATCATGTTACAAAATGCCGCGATAGCTCAGTGTCCGGGCGCTCGCCTTTAATTCAATATACTCGAGCAACCTGAGTTCGATCCCCGGTGCCGGCACTTAAAGTTATTTGCGGACTTCACATATTTTTGAAATATATATTTTTTTGTTAATATTTCGAAAATATGAGGTGAATTTTTTAACTTTAAGTGCTGACTTATCATGTGCTCCGTGGTGAAGGAAAACATCTTGAGGAAACCTGCATATTTTCGAAATATTAACAAAAAAATATATATTTCGAAAATATGTGAAGTCCGCCAATCCGCAGTGGGGACGCGTGGTGGACTATGCCCTGATACCCTCTGTATAGAGGAGGCCTTTGCCCAGCAGTGGGACATGTATTGGCTGTTACTTTTACTTCTTACAAAATATATGATACAGTCTTGGATCATGTTGTGACTCTCAGTAATACACTTTTTAAAAATATACCGTGGACTTTCTGAGCAGGACTCTGCACCTGCTCACAAGGCAGGAACTACCCAAGCCTGGCTTGAAACCAACGTTCCCAACTTTATAAGAGTTGAAAACAGAACTCAACCCTTTAGACTTCAAATTATAGTCAGTTTTAGAGGACATGGCCTGCTCCAAACGACACGGCGACTTTGAGTTTCTTAATAAAATCTTTGAAGCAAGCAGTGGCGAAATTTCACTTGGAAACATTGAGTAAATCCATAGATTCGTCGCCAAATACATTAAAGGCCTGTATAAAAGCTAAAGGTGGCCATTTCGAATAGAACATTTTTGTTTTTTGCTGAGACGTTAATAAACATGTAGGTATAAATTTTAATAATATTACTTCATTAAAAAAAAATGCATTTTCTTTTGTAACAGAACTTACTTGGTTGGACTAGGTATAATAATACCGGTTACCCCACCGACCGCCTTGAAGTGGCGGAGGTGGTTAGTAGCCGTGGCTTGGTGACCCACGGCGAAGCTAAGAGGAACCCACACTGAGAGGGCCGGCCTGTTGTGTAAGGCCGGCCCTCTCGGGCTCACCCTGGATGCGTGCTGGAGGGTGCAGGGGACAGGTCGAGGGTGGTAGAGGTGGAGCCACTCTCCCTGTCTTCTGCTACCGAGGAGCTAGGAGGCTAAAAATGCGCCTAGGTGTAACATCGTACGGGTTTTAGTCGCTGCGAGTCCGACATAACTCACTCTTGCCCCCGCGAGGCATTTACCCCACGTCAACAAAAAAAAAGGTATAATTATAGCCAAGTGCAAGGCGGACCCGCACAAAAAGGTTCCGTACCATTATCTATGAAAACAGCAAAAAAAATCATGTCTGTTGTATGGGAACCCCACTTAAATATTTTTTATTATGTTTTTTAGTATTTGTTGTTATAGCGGCAGCAGAAATACATCATCTGTGAAAATTTCAACTGGCTAGCTCTCACGGTTCATGAGATCCCGACGGAAAGACAGACAGACAGAAAACAGACAGCGGAGTCTTAGTAATAAGTACGTAACATATACATGAGAACCCTGACAAAGGCAGTGTTGAAATAATAAGGTACATAAAAGTTTAAGAAATTAATTATTTGTTCAATTATTATTACCCTGTAGAACGGCTGAAATTACTTATCTGCTGAATATTAATTTCTCCCCATCACCCATTAAAATGAAAATAGGAGTGATTTGAAGAAAATATCAATCTTAATTTGGTACAGGGAATTTCCTTGCCCTTGCATGCTCCTATGTAATGCTTCATGAATTTGATGTGGGTGAATTGTACATAGAAAAGCTTTTTTTGTTGCCATCTCGACGTGACAGCTGACAAATCAAGTCTGATTTGGAACGCACCATGAAAATACAGATTTGCTTTCGTTATAAAGAAATGTACTATATTTACATATCTATATTTTTTTACTTTACACTAACATAACAAGTAGTTCATATTTGTAAGACTTTAGCACATAATTTTAATCATAAATAATTCTCAACTGACTTTCAATATGATCGCCTAAAGCCCGGTTCCTATATATTTAACGACGGCCGTTTGTTACATAGCTTCGTAACTTTTATAATGACTTAAAGGAACGCCAGTAACTCGCTTTCCGTAGGTAATGCAACGGCTCGTAAGGAAAACGCCTCGTTTTGTTAATATAGGAACCAGGCATAACGCCTTTTATGTATAAGTCGTCCTGAAAGTTATGAAGCTATGTAACTAATGGCCATTCGTTGAATATAGGAACCGGGCATAAGACAAGCGTCCACTGATGATCCATAACCATCTGACAAAATATAAATGCGAAACTGTTTGTTAGTTTATTCTTCTTTGAATGAAGAAAATTAAGAATGAAGCAATGGAACAATTTTTGCATAGAGATATTCTTAATCCGGAGAATAATATAGACTATTTTTACTCAAGTATACAAAAAATTAACAAATAAAAGGAACCGACTTCAAAAAAACTCTATTAGCACTAAAAAGTTTAAAATAATAATAAATTTCATATAATCAAATCTTAAAACAATGTAACCTTTACAAAAATTAACTATTTATGCAGTCGAATTTAAGAAGTTAATTAATAATGATAATTTAAGAAAGTAACAATTAAAGAAATTGGTTCACCCAGTCAAGTTTCTGAGGTAACAAACATAAAATAAAAACAGTCGAATTGAGAACCACCTCCATTTTTGTATTCAGCGTGCAGCGCTGCGTGATTCGAACCTACGTCTTCTGGTTTCGTGGAGGGAAAATATCAACATCCATCTACCTGTAAAATACACTACTACATATTGCATTTTTACCAAAAGTACCGTATTAATTAATTGTACAATTTTCGATTTTCAACCGATTGGCTTTTTCATTTTTTTATGTATGTTCTTCAGGCGAGTTACAACAAAAAAGAACCATTTCGTCCAAAATTCAAAGATAAATATTTATAAATATCACTTAATTTGACCTTCCCGTACACATTTCTATTAATTATAAATTTGACCAAAAGTATTGGACATAATATTTCATGTCTCATTCCCTGTAAAAGTTTTTTTGGGCTGAACTAATGTGAATTTCTACAAAATTAATAGAGTTTAATAGAAATTACTTTTTTATTATATTATTTTAATTGGGATAATATTAAATCAAAATCATGTCAATGTTAATTAAAAATACTTTTGACAGATTTTTTTGGAAAGTGTAGAATGCATTCCATGAGACAACTTAAGAATATCTTACATGTTTGAAATGTTTTTCAGCTTCAAAACTTACAGATCATCGTAATGAATCTCTGTTATCTACAGTAAAAAAAGGTGAATATTATATATTACAATAAACGATACACTGTACGAACACCTCCAAAAGGTTATGATCCATGCATATTTTATTTTAAGAAGGGTCCTGTAATTTGAGTCCCAAGAGCTATTTCAACTTTAGGTGTGTGAGTTTATTTTTATGAATACTCTTGTTCTGGTACTTTTATTAGGTAGAATTATTCTCTCGTTAACCCAAAAACATAATAAACAGCACAATTCAACACGTATTTATTTATTTCAAATATTAAAACATGTAGAAAAAGTATGAAAAAGATTGTCGCCGCACATACAAATATATTTAGAATTCATAAAAAGCAATGGCGACATCTCTCGTTCGAATTATCGTAAAAAGATATTCGAAATTGTTTGTATGCTGGAAAGGATATAACAATAGATGCGCCAAGCATTGCTTCAAATGCTAAATAACAATGTAGGAAGAAGGCGTTAAGATTTTCCTCGCTGTGGCTATCAGCCGTTTAGCTCAATGGCTAGAGCGTCAGGCCGCGAATGCCGAAGACGTGGGTTCGATTCCCACAGCCGCGACAATCTTTTTCGTACTTTTTCCACATGCTTTAATGTTCAATCTTAAGTGCAGAGATTAGCACTACAAAAAAACTTTAGAATTCATATTTCAAATATTGTTTTTTTTTTTATTTGAATAATAATTCCACTTCACTCCGATCTTCATTGAAGCCGTCGTATTTAGAAATAGAATCCTCCCTAATGGGAGCTCCCACCACCGTGAAAATCTTTTTCACTTGATGACGTTTACTTGTATCCTTAAATTACCTTACACCAAAAATCTTTACATATCTCGAACATATGTTTAATTATGCCGTACGGAAGTATGTCACAGGTGTATATTTGAATTGTTAGAAGGCACCGCGATCGAAATCAAATTCGGGAACACTTTTTATTATTGTTGATTGGTGTATTTTTTTTTATTACAAAATCTCTTCTAAAATACATACGAAAAGTACTTATATAATATTCCATGAGCGAAGGTCTTCTGAATCGCATTGGGAACGCTGATCAAGACCCTAAAATCACCTTTTACCGGAAACATAATATAAAGGTTGAAGTTATTTGTATTCGCATTTCAATAATTCATTTAAGTATTCCATCGCCTATCCAACCAGCAACAAGCATCATTAGCAGCATTGTTTATCGGGATCAATAGTTCCATAAGATTACACAATAGTGCAGACAACGAACATATACCATTGAATTAATCCGATAATTGCAGAACACCGAGATGGATTATTTATTCACTTTTATTTCACATTTATTTTTTTTAAAAGCACCAGGTTTAGACATTGCAGAGGTTGTTCTCGGCAGAGGACGGAAAGCACACCCAGCCACTCGAGTTTCCATTGAATGTTCATATAATCTGCAACATAAAGAAGCGATCCGGACTGGCGATCCATAAGCATTTACCTCGAGATCTCAATAGCACGATAAAAGAACTTAATGATAATTCCAGATCTATATGTGACGCTCTACTGTCGGTTTTTTTTTTTTGTTCAACTTCAAAGAGATATATCACGGCGCGTACCGGATGTATTGAAAGAATCGGTATGAAGTGAAAATATTTCTTTTGCGTTACTTTTGGTGTCTAGGATACCGGGGCCCGTTTTTTAATTATTGGGAACGCATCTACCCAGCAACCCCAAAATATTTTACACTAATGTCAATACAATTACCAAAATACAATTACTCAAATAATAAAATACGATAAAATCTATTATTCTTTATAATAGACGAAAACTAGCATCATAAATGTAATTTATGCGATTTTGCACACGTGGCTCTTATAAAAAAAAACCGAATTCTGACAGACCGAACTGATATTCTTTTATACGAATTCACTCAAAAATATGAATATCCAATAAACCTCATTCATGTTTCTGACATCAAACAACGAGGAGTTCAGATTTTTTAGACTTAATATTTTCGCCTCAAGTAGATATATTTTGTCGTTTACATAATAGATAATTTTCGTATACATACACACAATAGTTGATTCTTAAAATATAATATTCATAAGATATAATATAATCAATAGCCTCATTATTCAAGGATTTCGTGACTTATCATTGGTGAAATACATTGAGTTAACAAATACCTAAGCTTATTTAATGATAACACATGACGTTTGTTCCAAATAATATTATGTGGATAATAAGTCAGGTGCCATTAAGTAACAATGATTGTATGAGGGCTTAACAGTGTTTCGATATTTATTTGGATTTGGCTTGGCTTGTTGTACTTTGTTGTGTGTTTGTGTTTTCTCCTTTGTTGACGTCCTCGTAATAAACATGAAATAACTTTTTCATTGGCCCTACAAGAAAGTAAATGATTGGAAATAAAACTCAGATAAATTTATTGATTGCAGTTGTTCTGAATGATGTCGAGCGTATCACAATTTAAGACCATTTTCCGACTCGCACAACCACTCTATGGAACCAGTGTTTCCGAACTGCTACGTCCTGGGAACCTACAAGGAGAGAGCATATTCCTGAAAGGCCGGCAACGTATCTGTAAGCTCTCCAGTGTGGCAGTTCAGTGGCGCTGAGTCTATTGCCCTCTTTTTACATAAAAAAATATCCAGATGACAGTTTGTTCAAGAAGTTTAACTCTGGGGGGGTGGGTCAACAGTAGACGTACAGATGAACTCAGCTCAATAGCAACTTAAACATTAATTCTCACACCAAAAACATTCATGTGTTATCTTTTTCACATAGTATTGGCTCACTCTGATGCACGACAATGCTCTTTGCTAAACAGCTAGGAGTACTCAGGAATGGCTTTTGCAAGAACACATTCAAGTTCTGCCGTAGCCTGTTCAATCGGCGGACTACCCAATTGACCACCCGTGGGATATGATACAGGAGATTTGAAAAGACCTAGACTGTATATCCAATACCCAAAAACTGTAGGACCTACTGAAATTACCGCAGGATGAGGTCAATAACATCAGCAAATCGTTCAATTTTAATAAAAATAAGCTTTTACCAATTCTTTTCACTTTATTTTTTAGTACTTTGTCTAATGTCTCATACTATCATTTTTATTATTTACGTATTTATAATTAATATTATACTAGTTTTGTCTGATAACCGAAAACACACCGTTGCGTTAAAATATTAGTTAGTGTTACTTAGACTTATTTTATGTTGTATTATTAATTATTATTAATTTCAGCTTATAACCTTATAATTTTCGTAATTAAAATTAGACTTTAAATTTAATATAACACATATATACGAATATTGTTGCAAATTTTGTGTAATAATGTATATACAACATTATTCGCTTTCGGGCAAAGATAATACCCCAAAACGTAAGCGGAAGGCGCCTTCTGAATTTATAACCGTTTTCGTGGTGGTGTAAGCTCATTACAAGCGCATTTCAAAGCTTATCTCTTAAATACTACATTAGAGCACTCCAAGAAGGGTTGAACATAAATTGCTAAACGACCGTTAAATATTAAAAATATAACTTTTTCACAGCCCAATTCTTATTTAATATTCTTTTAAACGATTTGTTACTAAAATAATATTTCATAACTCAACAGTTTTTTGTTACTTTTACTTATGAAATATCACATTATATAATAATAAGCATAGAAATCATAATATGACTTAAGACGAAGTTAGAAAAATAAGCAGTCATGCTGCCGACAGAAATGAAAACTTAAAACTGAAATAACTTTAAAAAAAAATTGGTTTGAATAATAAAATCCCAAGACACTAATTTAAATTGCAATAGATCATTTATTTCTGAAAGTTAATCGATAAATAAGTAACGCTGTCAACGTTTAAAACCAGTAAACAATAATAGTGAGTAATTACATTTTTATAGGACACTAGCTGACCCGGCAAACGTTATTTTGCCATATAAATTATTTGAAGGGTAGAAAAAAATGTTTAGGGTGGACCACCCTCAACATTAAGGGGGATGAAAAATAGATATTGTCCGATCCTCCACCCTGGACGATATGCACAAAAACATTCAGGATTTAAAAATAGTAGACCTATGAAATTGCCGTTTTGTAAGAAATAAAGTATTTATTTTTTAGTATAAGTTTTTTTTTATTTCTGATATTCAAAGTAATCAGCCTTGCAAGCAATGCATCTTTGCAAACGCAGTGGTATATTATTGATGCCCTTCTTGTAAAAATCAGCTGGATGGGAGGCTACAAACTCTTCAAAGGCATTTTATACTGCCTCTCGGGAATTTAATTTATTCCACTAAAAAGTTTTCTTTTGGAAAAGTAATAGTCGGTCTTGTAAGTATGGCGGATAAATGAAGGAGAACTTGGAGGCTGTCTGGCTGTGTGCAGCATGGGGTCACGAGTTATCCTGAAGGAGCAGCGGCGACGACCGATTGACCAAAGCTGATTGCAGATGTGCGAGCTTCTCCATCATTGTCTTTAGTTCTTCACAGTACACGTCTGCAGTAATAATCATGCCGTTTTATAAAAAGCTGTGATGAATCACACAAGCACTAGACCACCAAACAGGGACCACCACCTTTCAGGGGTATTTTTTTGTTTAGGGCATTGCTTTGGTGCTGGACCAGGATCGAACCAACGTGCTGAGCGCTTTTGATTGTCGAACAGAATCCATTTTGCGTCGCACGTAACTATTCGGTTCAAAATTCCTTCATTTCTGTGCCTGTTGAGCAGCGCGAGGCAGGTCTCGATGCGAACGTGGAGCTAGCGATCGTAAAGTTCGTGGGGCACCCATCTATATCAAGCTTTTTCACCTTGCCAATTTGTCGCAAATGGATCAATATTGTTTGGATGCTAACATCAAAATCTTCTGCTAGCTCGACTGTAAATTCATCCTTGTTGGCCAGTGTCCGGACGACCACGGGGTTCATTTTTCAAGTCAAAATTTCCAGTTCGGAACCGGGTAAACCAATAACGGGTTGTGCGTTCATTTTTAAATTTCTCGCCATAAATGTTGTTAATTGTTACAATTCACTGGCAGCACTGCCTAATATTATAACAATTATATACCTAATTATCATATTAAACTGATGCCTATAATATTATATAATGAAACATACTTAATAATCATTTAAAATTTAATAAGCTGATTTGATTATCTGTAGCAGTAATTTAATTGGTGGATTGATTTGGAGTGTACTTTTAATGACTCGTTTGTTTTTGTATATAAGCGCACAAGGTTTCAGTGTTCAGGAAGAACTCTCTTAGCCTTAGTATAAGGTGTTACTCTGTCCTAGTCCGTAGGAAGTAGCCTAATTGGTATATAATTATAAAGTTGCTTACGATATTAGTGCTATTTTATTTCGGCCAACCGACCTAGTCGTTAATATCTCAGAAGTGGGATAAAGATTCGACATGTCTGGGCCATATCGCGGCTTAGGCATGCGTAAGCGGAGACGCCCAACAATATCTACGAATTCTGAGGAGCAGATTCGCCTAGCTACGACGGAGGTAGACAAAGATTTTTTTTCTTCCCCTGAAAACCGTCGTTCAACATTGGAAAGAAGACACGTGACGACAACTGATGCGGAAATTATCTCAGAATTTCAACCTGAGAACAGTAGCAGTAATGTTAAGGGTTGGTTACATAAAATTGATCAACTCGGCGACGTCTACGGATGGAGCAACACTGATCGGCAGTTCGTTATGCAATTACGATTAAGGGGCGCTGCACGCGACTGGTATGACGAGTTGGATAATTACAATCTTACTTGGGAAGAATGAAAACGAGCCCTTTTTGTTGCTTTTCCACGATCGACAGATTACGTGGATAGATTGGAACAAATGCTGGCTAGGAAAAAACAAGATGCGGAAACTATGACCAAGTACTATCACGAGAAAATATCCCTCCTTAAGAAATGTGGCATTCATGGTGATCAAGCGAATTCCTGTATAATTCATGGCCTACCTGCGGAGTTGCAAGCTAATGCAAAAGCATATTGTTGCGATACCCCCGAACAACTTTACTTCGGCTACTTATCATCGCTGGAGAACTATCGGCGGACGGATACTCTTTATAATGCACGAAGGTCCGTATGGAGAAGAGGAGCTGGTGGTGTGGTCAGGGAAGCTCCTACCCAACAGCTTCAACCTAAGCTGTGCTACGTGTGTCGCCGTCAGGGTCACGAGGCGCGTGACTGCAGGTTGCAGCAACGCTGCGATACATGTCGGCGTATTGGTCATAAGGCTGCTACGTGCTGGTTTGCACCGGGAGCACAGGGACCACATACGCAAAAGGTTGGTAACGTTCTAAGCAATATTTATAATATATTTCCGAATATGTTTAAAAGGAAAGTAATTGTAAAAGGGAGCGAGTTAATAGCTTATATAGATACTGGAAGTAGACTAAACATTCTAACTATTTCGAAAGCTAAATATTTACAGCTGGTGATTCAGCCAAGCACCACTAGTATGACAGGTTTTGGTAGGGGTCGTGTGAATTCACTAGGTTCATGCTACATTACCGTATTAATAGATAACCTTATATTGGATGGGATAGTTGAATTGACCAATTCCATAATCGCAGATGTTGACTTAATCATTAGGCAGACGATGATTACTAATAAAGGTGTTAGCTTGGTCACTACAGCTTCATCCATAAAATTTGTTCGGAGTGACGCTGTACATAATATATTAGCAACTTTAGATTTGCAATCATCAGACTTTATTTCTAAGTACCCTATTTTTTTTTAAATATAATGTAACGATACCCGCGCAAAATAGTGAATATGTTGAAGTTTATATAGATTATGACGAAAACAACCATGAAAACCACACATTCTTGTCGCGCACAGTATGGTCTCATATTGGGGGGATAGCTTACTTAATACCGTCAGTTATCATTAATTCAAAAAATAATTATCTTAAAATAGTTAATGTAGGTAATGACGACATTATGTGGAATAGGTTGATAGCTAGAGCAGAGATACTAATGCTGCCCCTTAAACGAGATCCACCGATTTTTATTATAGATCCTCTACCCACGCAATGTAAAGGGAAAATAAGTATATCTGATGTAAATAAAGGTGTTCTTAGTGACTGTGAAAACAGTCAATTATTGGGTCTATTAAATAAATTCGGACAGTCTTTTGCTAGGAACACTAACGAGTTAGGGTGTACAAATCTAATTATAATGCACATTCGTACGATGAATAATAAACCTGTCTATTGTAAGCCTTATAGGTTATCCCATAAGGAAAATGAGATCGTAAACGAAAAGGTAGAAGATCTTTTACATGCAGGTATAATTAGGAAATCTATGTCTGAATACGCCAGCCCTGTAGTGCTTGTTAGGAAAAAGGGGGGAGATTATAGACTATGCGTTGATTATAGAGCATTAAATGCCAACACTATTAAGGATCGGTACCCATTACCTCACATTGAAGATCAGATAACTAGACTTTCAGGTAAACATTTCTTTACCACACTTGACCTCGCTCAAGGCTATTATCAGGTCCCTATTGATGAGGAGTCAATACATAAAACTGCGTTCGTGACACCTTCGGGACAGTATGAATTCGTGAAAATGCCCCTAGGTTTGGCCAACGCCCCAGCCGTATTTGCACGCTTAATTCAAATGACTCTCGGTAAAGTGGATCAAAACGTTGCCCTTTACCTAGATGATGTAATGATTCCGACGATT
This sequence comes from Iphiclides podalirius, assembly GCA_933534255.1. Lineage (NCBI taxonomy): Eukaryota > Metazoa > Arthropoda > Insecta > Lepidoptera > Papilionidae > Iphiclides > Iphiclides podalirius. The sequence continues at coordinate 7,159,324 of OW152822.1, read as the reverse complement.
ACGGTCCAGGAAGGTTTAGAACTGTTAGAGAAGGTCTTGCAATTACTACAACGAGCTAATCTAAAATTAAACTTAGGAAAATGTTCTTTTCTTAAAAATACAGCTACATACTTAGGACACGAAATATCTGCTGGAACAATACAACCAGGAGAAGCAAAAATAAGATGTGTGGCAGAATATAAGCGTCCGCAGAATGTACATGAGATACGACAATTTATTGGCCTAACCTCGTATTTTAGGAAATTTATACATAAATTTGCTCTAATGGCGCGTCCGTTAACCGAACTTACAAAAAGGGATGTGCACTGGCGATGGGATCTGGAGCAAGAGGAAGCATTCCAGACTCTTAAACAACGCTTAGTTGAAAGACCCATTTTAGGTATATACAATAGAAGCTCGACTACTGAGCTACACACCGATGCGAGCAAAATAGGGTTAGGCGGGATACTATTACAATATCAGGAAGATGGTGAGTTGAAACCGATAGCTTATTTCAGTAGAGTCACTAGTAACGAAGAAAAGCATTACCATAGTTATGAACTCGAAACTTTAGCTGTTGTCGAATCGCTTAGAAGATTTCGAATTTATTTATTCGGCATCAAAGTAAAGGTTGTTACTGACTGCGCCGCATTAAGAACAACGCTAGTTAAAAAAGAATTAATTCCGCGTATAGCCCGTTGGTGGCTCACTATCCAAGATTTTGATCTAGAAATTGAGTACCGACCAGGTGATAGGATGAAACACGTGGACGCCTTGAGTAGAAACCCCGCTATGAGCTCTATTCTTATAATTGATGGTGCAGATTGGCTTCTTACTTTACAAATGCAGGATGACAAAATTCAAAATATTGTAGCTCAGCTAAAAGAGAACCCACGAATAAATTTGTCTGTTGACTATATTGTTAGGGAGGGAATTTTGTTTAGGAAAACTGTAGCAGGGGAGCGTTTCATTATTCCAAAATTAGCTAAGTACGGTTTATTGCAGAAGTAACATGATCAGGTAGGGCATCCAGGTTTTGAGAAATGCGAAAAAGTTATAAAAGAGAAATTTTGGTTCGATGGGATGACTAGGTTCATACGGAAATATATCAACTCTTGTTTACAATGTGTTTTTAACAAGGGCAATTATGGGAGATTAGAAGGAGAGCTCTATCCCATCAGTAAACCAGCAATACCTATGCATACATTGCATATCGACCACTTGGGTCCATTTGTAAAGACTCGTAAGGGCTACATTTACATTCTGGTGGTCATTGATGCCTTTACTAAATTTGTGTTTGCTCGTCCCGCTAAAAACTGCAGTTCCGCGGAAACAATAAAGCTATTAAGAGAAATAATCATGCAATTCGGTTACCCAGTTAGGATAATAAGTGACAGAGGGAAAGCCTTCACAAGTAGATATTTTAAAGAATTCTCTCAAGAAATGCAGTTCAAGCATGTTTTAAATGCTATAGCCAGTCCACGCTCTAATGGGCAAGTCGAACGCGTAAATCGTACCTTGCTAAATGGTTTAAACTCAATGTCTGAAAGTGAATGTACTTGGGACAGTAAGCTGGATGATATAGTGTGGGGGATTAATAATACACCAAACTCTACCACCGGTTTCTCACCATTCAATCTTATGTTCGGTCATAAGAATTCTCGCTATCCATCCTTCCCATCGGATGCACCCACTACTTCGGGGTCGCAACAACAAGTATTAAAGACTAACAGACAGACTGCTAAGATGCGTATAGACAGAAATATGACTGTTATGAAATCTAGGTTTGATCGAAAACATAAAAAATGTTTTAAGTACAAGATAGGACAATTGGTCCTATGGAAGGGAGGCTTAGCTACTAATTCAACCACAGGAGTCCCGAAAAAACTTAGTGCATTGTATACGGGGCCATACAAAGTGAGCAAAGCTGATCATTCCCTTGATCGTTACACAATTACAAGCATCAAAGGCATGAAGGGTTATAAAAAGTTCAGTGCAGTTGTTCGTGGGGAAACTCTGCGGCCTTACGTAACAACTATTTCGGACAATGACAGTTCTGGTAGTGATAGGGAAGTAGATAGGGACGATTTGATAGACCTTCTTGAAAGCTAAACCTAGACATATCGTGATCGGTGAGGGTGTGTGATTCTCATTTATTGTACTGATAAACAATATTTTGTAAGCACAAATTATATTGAGCAAAATCAGATTTAAATTATATGTAGGTACACTAATAAAATGTTAAGTTATTGTTGCTTTAATTCTAATAAATTATCCAATTTTTATCAATTATCTGAAGAGCAATAGTTTAAAATTCATGCATAAATTCATAGACATTGATATATACTTAAAATTGTTATTAATGTCACATTCAGGGCTTTAATATGTAAATAGTTTCAATGTTATCAGTTAATAGTTTCAAGGTACTTACTTACATTTTATTTATCTATTTTTATTATTGACTATCTGACCAACTGCATTACTGCATAATTTATGAGGGGAAAAATAAACTGTGTGATCTTATATCATTGTGGAAGGACTACTGTGTGATGAAGTCCGTAGCAAGAGGGAAAACTTACTGTGTGATCAAAAATGTGACAGGGCGGCTAAGTGATCAAGTCCATAATGCACAAAGTATAGAACTGTGTGATCTTTATTACATGTAATGGGACGGCTGTGTGATACGTAGAAAAATAATGAAAGTTATTACTAGAAGGGCGGCTGTGTGAACAAGTCCATATTTTGCAATATTGAAATTTATGGGCAGCTGTGTGTTCAAGCCTGGGTCAAGGATGTTATAATATCAAAGGGCAGATCTTATACTCTGTTAACAATATACAAAAATACGATAATAAATAAAAATCAAGGTCCTCGTACATCCTGTCCCTATATAGTGACTGCCGTATTATCAATCTTTCAGGATCCCGCTGTCATTGCTGAAAGAGAGGAAGATCGCCGTGGGACACGGCTGCAGCAGGATGGCCGAATGTTACAATCCACTGGCAACACTGCCTAATATTATAACAATTATATACCTAATTATCATATTAAACTGATGCCTATAATATTATATAATGAAACATACTTAATAATCATTTAAAATTTAATAAGCTGATTTGATTATCTGTAGCAGTAATTTAATTGGTGGATTGATTTGGAGTGTACTTTTAATGACTCGTTTGTTTTTGTAAATAAGCGCACAAGGTTTCAGTGTTCAGGAAGAACTCTGTTAGCCTTAGTATAAGGCGTTACTCTGTCCTAGTCCGTAGGAAGTAGCCTAATTGGTATATAATTATAAAGTTGCTTACGATATTAGTGCTATTTTATTTCGGCCAACCGACCTAGTCGTTAATATAATGTTACGTGCCGGCTGTGCCGCGTCGGTGCCACGTCGGTGCCACGTCGGTGCCACGACGGAACTCGTATATTCCATCATTACACGAATTTTTAAAGTATCGATTATGTCGAATTTTTTTTAAATGTAATGAAATTACAAAGTCAATACACAAAAGACTGACTTTGTACAAAGAATTCCATGTTTTTAAAACAAAATTAATTAGTATTTAGAATTCACAGCCAATCAAAACTTTTTTTTTATTCGTGCTTATTTAGTATTATATGCATTAACAAGACGAAGTCGATCGTTACTACAAGAAGAGGATTTATTTTTAAAGATAACATTTGTACACTAGGCGGCACTTTGTTATTCAAATAATTAATGGTCACTACAATCGTACTATTATTACAATTATATTAATCGAAAACTTTGCTCCCAATTGGATTTACCTAAAAGTGATTTTTATTACGAGATACGACACCATGTTTTCTTATCTGACATATTTTATGTGCTGCCTTCTTTTATGAAATCTACATGGATTTTTAACATTTAGGCATAAACATATAAACAGATAATAAATAATAATGAAGCACTAAAAAGTAATTTAAAAGTAAACTTCAATAAGCAAAATTTAAAATAAATGTTTTTACAGTTCGTTTATCGTGTTGTGAACAGAGTAAATAAATCCAATTATATCCAACAGTGACGTACAACAGTCACGTAGCGTGCCGTGCAGATAAAAGGTTGAATTCAATTAATTATTACATACACGTTTCGATAAGTCAATGGGTCCTAAATAAAATGGCCACTGTAACAATTCGGATATTTTAGATTTAAAAGAGATATGCTATAGTTTTAAGTTTCATTTACATGCGGACGATGATGAAGAACATAAAATATTTGTTTTATACTTATCCATCTAAAGGAGTCTATCAAAAAGGAAGAAAATCGTTATTTTTTTTCAAAAATATCCGATTCCAAAACAAAACAATTATTTTAATGGGTTAAATAGTTTCTTTCGCATTTACAATATAAGTGCGATCTATGCACAATATAACATAGCGACATCTTCGCTATGTTATATTGTTATGCCTTTATAATGAAAGGATATGCAATATTCTATTACATCTATACACTTGCAAATTTCTGCAACTGTAATCTAAACAAAGACTTTAAATTTACATAGTAGCCGTAGTTTCAACTTTAATGCTGTAGTCGAAACTAAAACTCCTAAAACGAACGCTAATGAATACGCTAGGCGTAAGTTTCGTGAAAACTTTACAATGATGAGTATAATTAAAAGTGTTCATTAGAATAGTTAGCAAGCGAATTTATTGCATACAATCTGTTTTTGTTAATCCTATCAAGTTGGTTTTCATTTTGCCTTTTAATTCTTAACTTAACTATTTATTATTTCTTTTTATATAATGTACTCATTATTGTAATGTTAAAACTTGGCTCGCCTGGAGTTTTTAAAAAAAATTAACATGTATTAAAGACTGTAGGTTGGTCGGCCAAAATAAAATAGTGAGGATAGCGTAAACAACTTTATATATTATAGACTATTTCCTACTTATTAGGACAGAGTAACGTCCTATACAAAGGATAAAGTGTTCTACCCTATTACTGAAACATTATGCGCTTATATACAAAAATATAATGAGCCATCACAACTACATTACAAATCTATGCACTTATCAAATTACTAATACAGTTAATAAGGTTGACCTATTAAATTATAAATTATTATTAAGCATGGTTTATTATATAATATTATACCAGATATGGTTCAATGTATGTTTAAGTATAATTGTTATTGCTCGTATATTGAGCAGTGTTGCCAGTGGATTGTAACACATGATATTTAAAAGGGTATTGTTATCAATGAACATACAATGTATGTACATATTGGCTTCAGCGCCAGGGTCGTGGGTTCTATTTTCACATGGGACAAGTATTTGTGTGGCCCACAGATAATTGTTCCAGATCTGGGTTTTTATTACCAAAGAGGGTTCATGTCATGATCACAGGCTGTATCTAGCCAAAACCATTAGCAACTTTACACACCTCATGTTGTTCCCATCATACCTAGGTGGTATAAGGGCAGGAGAAAGTATATTTACATAAACAACGTCAGTCACCGTCTATTTATAACCTATTTAAACTCGAAGATAGGTTCAGTAAGGACAGAATTTACAACGGTTCGTACATCGTTATATGTAAATATTAATATAATGTGACTGAAACCACTATCATTCTTCTTAAATAAATTAATTGAAACTAAATTAAATCTTGTCCTGTCTTGTATACTAATGTCATTTTATTTTATTTAGATTATTTATCAATTAAATGTTTCTAATGTGTTAGGTATTTGGTGGTTGAATATGATTGTGATGATTTGGTGAATGGTGGTGATCACTACATAGTATAAATCAAAGATATCCCACTGTCTGTCTGTCTCTATATATGCTTAGATCTTTAAAACTACGCAACGGATCTTGATGTGGTTATTTTTACTAGACATAGAGTGATTCAAGAGGAAGGTGTATATTATGTATAATACATTGCACCCGTGCGAAGCCGGGGCGAGTCGCTAGTTTAATATATGTTTATTTTTTTAATTAGAAATTTTCATTTCAATATAATATTTTGTACAAAAATAACAATTATAAATATTTGTCTTATAAAAGATCAAATTAATTTGGTACATGGAAGAAATCACATAATTAATTACAAAAATCACATATCCACGTGTCAAACTCTGGCCCAGCACAGTCATTAGGTATGTGCCCAGAGCTTACACATTAAACATCTGACCCACAACTTTCCTGCCGCGTTTTCGGAAAAAAGTTCCTGACAAAACATACACGCTGCGTCGGCAGTGTCAGGAGCCTCTCTTCCTATAGGGGCATCTGGTTCACTATCTGAATCAAATTGGATATCTTCTTCAACTTCAAGTTCGTCCTTGGCTTTCTTATTTCCTATACTTCTTTGCTTTTGCTTGGGTTTCTTATCTTTTATTTTATTTTCTTTTTCAATTTTCTTATTTATTTGATAAGGTCATTTTTATATGGAGACGAAGTTATAAGCGAGGCCACAGCAGCTTTTCTACCTCTATTAGTTGTCTTTCTGACTTTTTTTGGCATGGGACTTATGTCATAAGGAGATACTAAACCTAGAATGCTACGATGAATTCCGGAAGATGAAGGTTGACAGTTGTATGTTGGATCATCCAGTTCCAGAAGTAGATACTTCTGTTTGAGTCTCAGACCTTGACCATAGCCCATATTCAGGACCATAGTCATAGCCCATATTCGAAATTCTTTACTAAAATCAACTTAATCATGTACTTTACAATTCCTAATAGCAAGCAATAAATCGACCGAAAATCATAAAATTAAACTTATATTCTGCAATAAAACACATAGTTATAGTATTTAAACCTAATTTTCATTAATTAAATAACACATTGATACGTACTGCAGAAAATTTTTCGACAGCAGCAACACAAGTACGGCCGACGCTGGCAACAGCTTGCGCGCGAATGACGAGAATGAGTAAGTACGATATTAGAGCGAATGAATGCGATAGACGATCGTCGTTTCTTGAGTCTTTCGATTGTAGGTTTTCGAGAATTGTTACTAGCCCATATTAAAGCACTAGCCCACATTTAGTTACTCTCCTCTAATAACTCTGTAATTTTAGACCATCACAAATCATTTTTAACTGATACAAGTGTTTGTTGAAAATATTTGCAGTTACAAGTGCCTGTTAATAAATACCTTTTAGCATTAAGAGAACATAAATTAAACGAGCACTCTTTATTTGAGGTATTTACTTAATAGTTATTGAAAATGTTATTTTGTGTCGGAATGATTTTTTAAAAACACTGAGTATAAAGATAATTAGCTAATATAATTTGTAATAGCTGCTTAAAAAAGAGTAAGATGTAAGAAATTGCACATTTAAAATTTATTATTTAAAAGTTTGTCACTCAATAAACATCAAGTATTAAAAAGTAGCGGAGAAGCTATGCGGTAATTAAACTTGGTAAACTTTGTATGATATACAATCTTTGGATATATACGATGATAATTACGTTTTTATCGTCGTATATATCCAAAGCTTGCCCAAGACTTTTGCTCTCTTATGTAACAAAATCTCTGGAAGAACTTTTTATCGTCAAACACAATTCTGTTAAGACTACAGACAAGAAATAAAACTTTTAAACTTCCTGATCTCACAACATTACACTAGGGACTCGTTTATCCGAAAAGTTTGCAACTTGAAGATTCTATTTTAAACGTTTTCTCGTACTGTGTTTTCGCACATTATTTAAAATAGGCATACTTTTCAATAACAAATATGATACCTTTCAATAAGACATATAATTAAATACCTTGTATTCGAATGAGCCATTGCTTCATAATTAAACCTTTTTCATAAAAAGCTTTTCTTGTTGCAGCTTCGTATCCCAGTGAATATTCGTTTCGACAAAAAATATTATCTGTTACACAAGCCCTCCCACCCGTAGTAGGTATTACAAAAAAAATTCAATTTTGAATCAAAAGGAGGATGTGGTAATGACGAAATTGATGAGATTAAGAACGTAACGCGTAATGTATTTTTACTTAAATAATGTAAATCCGTTTTTGGCTATAAATATAATAAAAATTAAAAAAGTAAGGGACAGCAAACGAGATGGCTTGTATTTTCTCTTTTTGAGAATACTATCCTCTTTCCACTATCAGAATTTTCGGAGTTGTCATATTTAAAGCGAAGTTAAACGGTTTTGGGGTTATCGCTAAGATTGATCCCAACGTAAGCTTCTTCTGTTATAACAAATCTTTTTCAGAGTTGCTCGAATCGCCGTCAAAAAGTTTTATTTTTCTTGAAATATTGAATATTCATGTGTTTACATAGATTGAGACATTAATTTTTAAGTGATGAAAAGATATCTAACTCGTTTCATTGTAAACTGTAAATAAATCTGTGCGTTCGTAATCTTGACTTTTCTAAATTCATTCTGTACCGAGAACCGGGTTGAACGCTGTAATAAATTACGAGTAGAAGTAGAATTTTTAATCCATTCATTACTGTCAGCAAAGTTGTCTCGCGAACTGCGCTTGATGTTGCTTGCGTTTTACGCTCCAGTAAACGCAATTAGACGATTGAACAGTATATTTACATGAAAATTATTTATTAAATTTATTTATTACATATTATTTTATATTATTATGATTTTGTTTATTTCTATTTCTTTTTCTTTACATATTTAGAGTTTAGATTATAAGTATATCTGATTTTTATAGGGCTGTTTAGAGGTTTACGGTGTTTAGGGATAGCGAGTATCATAATTTGTTTCTAATCTTATGTCAGGCCTTGCTGGACCCTCTGGTGGTAAGCGCAGCAAATTACCAACCCGACACAAACGCGAACGTCAACAAGCGTCACCCGCCAAACGTCCTCATCGACCCGGTCGAGGCAGGGGACTTAGATACGTCAGACCCACCGTCGGTGGTCCTGCCGGATAACACTACACCCACACCTTTTTTTTTTTTAACTAGGTGGAAATGCCTACGCATACCCGCCCTCGCGGGGGGCAAGAGCGGGTTATGTCGGACTCGCACCGACTAAAACCCCCACTATGTTACACCTAGGCGCATATTGACAGTGTCACGGGAACGCTTTCGCACACTTCCGCGACCCTGCCAGCGCTGGCCGCCTTAGCAGCCCCCTCACGGGGAGCAACTCCCCTCTCCTCCAGGTAAGGCGCGCTGGAACATTCAGCGCGCCTTCCTACTCCCTCCTCCTCCCACCGCCTCCCAGCCCCCAGCGGCGGACCTGGTCTGTGGCTCCGCCGCTCACCACGCTTCGGCCGCGGAGGATAGGGAGAACGGCGCACCGCAATACCGACACTCCTCTCCCCCCGCGGCCCCACCACCACTGCATCAGCGGTGCAGCCCCGCCGAGTCGCGGAGGATAGGGAGCACGGCCAACGCAATACCGACACTCCTCTTCCCCCGCGACTCCTCCTCGGTAGCAAAAGACAGGGAGAATGGCTCCACCTCTACCACCCTCGACCTGTCCCCTGCACCCTCCAGCACGCATCCAGAGTGGGCTCAATGAGCCCACTGAAGCTTTAATAGTCTCGGGACTAAAAGTAAAAACATCAGTTAAAACAAGATACAAGAAGCTTTGCTCGAAGAAAACTCGTTTTAGGGTTAGCTCACCTTTGTACAATTTGTTTTGTAATTTTGTTTTCACTTATACTCTGTGTATAATATAGAAGAATAATAGTGTATAATATAGAAAAATATAGAAGAAACTTGTAATCGATGTAGAGGATATTATTAAAACCGAATTGTGCTATTGGAATTCTATGTAATACACAACAATTACATACATATCAATAGTGTTCCAGCTGTAGCTGTAGCGATTAAAATGGTTTACTAACGTTTTAAATATGAAAACCAGGTTTAGATATTTGAAAAAAATATGAAGTGAAATAAAGGATTCATGGTGAGAAAGAGATAAAAAAATTTATCAAAAAAGCAAATTCACAATCTCTGTCCACAACTTTGAGATTAACTTTAAAGGGTTTATTAAATAGGGCTTAAACATGGGTAGGTAGGTAGAGACATGAAGTGTTATCGTGTTATCACTGAACTCATTAAAGCTGAACATTATTTAAAGTATATTTTATTAATATTTTGCTTATTTTAAGACTTATTCTAATATGGGTAACTCTAATTATATAAAGCGACATTAGTGAGTACACCACTGTCCTAAGAAGGATTGAAGTCAAAGCTAGCAGCTGGCCGTACAAGGCAATAAAATTAACAATATGATTCACATATTGTGGTAGCTACTATGGAAAACAATTGAGATCAAAGAGTTTACTTAGTCGCAAGTTAAAGATTCTTCTGAACAGGGAGAATATGCTGATACATGTCGTTTTTATGGTTCCGTACCCAAAGGGTAAAACGGGACCCTATTACTCGCGCTCCGATACAACCGACTTGACCTTTTTTCTGTTTTTATACGGAAACCTTGGTGCGCGAGTCTTACTCAAAGTTGGCCGGTTTTCTTATTTGAAAGGGACCAGCGCTTAACTCCCATCCCAACCCATGGTTACTAGATTATGCAGCCGTTGATGGTAAGCGCGCTAGCTCAGTAAGCGCCTGTTCAGTCTCTTCTTGCAGACGCCTATATAATAATCGGCCGGAAAGATGGACGCAAGGTTGTTCCATTCCTTAGCTGTCAGGAAGACGAATGAAGAAGCGAATCGCTTCGTTCTTGTGCGTACGTACTATAGTGTACACTAACTGTTAAGTGTCAATCTAATAAAACAATAAAAAACAACAGTACAGTGAACAATGTTTTCAATCAGGACTTAATTAATTAGGAAAATAATGTCTAAATTAGGTGTTACACACTTACAAATTGCGCCATAAAAGAAACTCTTAGTTTTAAATTATATTTCAATCTATGAACTGACTCTAAAAGTGGGAAAATGTCCTTAATAAATAATCAAAGCCTTGGCAGACTTTTCTTTCTGCGATCGGTTTCTTGCCGGATTATTTATAAGGTCGGCGCCAGTAAAAACTTGCCCGCTTGCCTGGCAAAACTCAATAAATATTGCCGTGTAATTTGGTGAAATTTTTGATATTTTTTATATTACTATAACACGGGTTATCACTTACAGAAATACATTTTTCTCTGTTACACTTAGAATCTTGTCTGCCACTACATTTCCATCTTTTCCATTACTTAAATTCAAACTATCAGCGCCAAAGACGGAGTTTTGAGGTAAAAAATCAATAAACATTTAGAAGTCAAAGTCATAGTAAGATTCGTAACATCCCCTGAAATACACCTCTACACTTCATTCTTAATTCACTTGCCATTTAATTTACCTTCGATTTTGCATTGCAACTACAAGTATAACAGTAAATTTCCAGTAACCAGCACTATTTGATGCTATCAGTTCACTACACCTATCACCACATATATTAAATTGTGTACTACCTATGTTAAAAAAAGTTACGAATGTTTTTATTTGTTATAGTAAAGAGCTTAGAGTTTTTAATAGTTTAGAATTAAACACGTACTCAAAATAAGAAAAGAAATAAGATATTTAAAATTTACAAGTTTGAATGCAAGGTATATTTTTGTGTTAGAAGCAGACGAGTGTAACCAACGCTCGCCTGCTTCCAACTGAAATGTAGTATGTATTGAATCGAATCACTGTAGGTCACTATAAAGCATGTCTATTATATCTATGACTAGCTTTTTATAAAGCTTTATATTTCTTAAATTCCTTACTACATTAAGATAAAAAATGATGATAAAATTTTAACATTAAACTTTTGTGTAGCAATAGTCAACGATTTAATTTTGTGACATAAATATTAAAGGCCGTAATTTGTGAAAATGTCAATAAACCTATTTTTAAACAAAAATCTAATGTAAACATTAATTTACTTTAAAAGTACTATGAACCTACTTTGAAATAAAATAATTCATAACATTTTTATATACCTTTTTAAGTTTAATATTTTTCGCTTAAAGAGGGTCACCAAAATACAGAGCTATTACCTGCCCGTGTTCATCACTTTCAAACTAATTGTTCAACATGTACTGTTTTGAAATAAAACTTGTACAAATTAATGAAAACTCCATGGAGTTTGTGAAAATTAATTAATTAAGTTGGAAAATGTAAAAGAAGAAAGGTCGGTTCATCAAATTATGATTAGCGATAGAAACTCTGTTTCTGACAAGTTGTAAATTGGAATATTTTATTATACGCGCGATTTAAATGTTCTTTTTTAGTCCTAAAAGTTTTACTGTTTACTACTTACTTCGAACTGTTAAAATGTAATAAAGTATTCAACGAGCACTTTATGCTTTTGTTCTACTTCGCATAGTCTTTAAACGGTTTCGTAAATTTAATCTATTTAAGTTGTTGAATCAACCCACCAGCACTTTATGTCAAGCACCCTCTTGATAAATTCAATATTATCATAAAATATCTTAAGCCCGTACGTCTACAGGTTAAAGTGAATCCTTAATACGGTTAGTTATTTTTTTGCGCATAAAAAATCAAATTGCTTGCTTACTTGATCTGATCATTTTTTTTTACGATAAAACGATCTGATTCCGACGTAAGGAACCTTCATCAATTTAATTTGTCGTAGATTAAACAAGTACGATTTGCATCTATTAGAAAGGAATGTTTTATTTTTCCACGTTCTAGCGTTTTTCCAATGAAGGATATTATGGCCCGATGAATTTATAACAAAAGTCTAGGCCTTAACTTAGATTTAGTGGTAGGTGGTGGTGGTTTAGGAAAGTGACTGTTTGTGAGTTTGAGTTGGCTATGAGGCAGGCCTTCGTAGGTGACTTGTATTACTACTCTTTTCAGATTGTACGTCTATTCTCCATTTGCGAATCCAGTTACCAAGATGATCAGTCGCACTTTGGAGGCGAATATTCATTCGGACAAGTTGTTTTTCCGAATAGCTCTTCTATAGCAGTTATAAGCGAAAAGCGTGAGGTCTTTAGTCACGTTGCTTGAAAAGAGAATGGAAGAGAAGCATGAGCCTTGAGGAACACCCTGCGGTTACAAAAAAGATAAGTCAACTTGATATCGGAAAGAGCGATTCAACAAAAAGGCTCGAATGGTGTTTGAATGAAATGAAATGGAACAGGCCTGTTTGACACGTTGATTATAAACAGCTTGTAAAGCAAGTTACTGTGCCAGATCTTGTCGAATGCCTATGAGGAATGGAAAAAATTCAACAGTACTTACGTGTTTCGGATGATTGAAATTCGGGTTTGATTCGGGTCAGGCTATAGATCTGTTCAAGACACTCTTGAAGCGTTTTCTCATTGTCAAAATACGATTCGAATAACGAACAAGTTGTTCCACTAATTATCAGCCGTAATGGCAATACGACAAATGCATGTTTACTAGAGAAAAGATATCGTGGAAAGAGAAGAGAAACTTTTAGGTAATAGAATCTACCACAACGCTATATTTATTTCAGTAAAGATGTTCTCGAGACAATCGTAACAATACTGATTGTGTAGCCGAGACGAAAAGACGAAATAATTTGATTTGAATTAATAAATATTTACTTTTATATAAAGCGGATGCAAAGAGTAAGTAATAAAAAATTATAAACCCATGCATACCAAAAACAATTTAGTCGTTTATTTGACGCGACTAACCTCCTAAACGAAAAAAATGGGATTTACGGGCCAATGATATTCATTATTTAATTTATGATCCTAATACCTATGTGTTTTAATGCATACGTTTACACGATATTATTTTTTCTAACGATAATAATACTCCAAATCAGTTATACCATTTTCTAACTTCAATACTTGAACTTATCCTCCACCCTCCACCAAGAAATATTTAAATTTGAATAAACGAAAAAATTGTATAAATTGCACAATTTCAAAACAGACATAGTGAAACTTTCTTATTTATAGTTGATCTCTGTCGTTACTTTATAATTAAAATCGAACTCGAAACAAAAATTCTAAATATACAATCAAGGAATCATTTAACTAAATAACAAACTCAAAGAGAGTTTGATATATAATAGGATGTGCATTTTTACATTAAAGAAAATAACTATTGTGCCGCAGTTCATTTGAAGTAACGAAAGTTCGATTGTTAGCTTTTCTTTTCTTATATTTTCAGCTGTTTTAGTTTCTTGCTAAAATTGTTATTTTATTGTTAAATAATCTAAATTTTTTTTATTGGCATCGGGGATCAAACTCGGGTTGCTCGAATATATTAAATTAAAGGCGAGCGCCTGGACCCTGAGCTAACATGGCTGTATTTAATATACAAACCAAATGATTTTAATCTTAGAAAATTTTAATCATTAATTTTAATAAAGTATGCAACGTTATGATTAGCGGAGCAGAGTAAGAGCATAAATGTCTACCTTTACCTTTAATTTAAAGCTATAATGATTAATTAAAAATTAAAATAACATATTTTAACATCGACTCATCGACTTTGTCTAGCCTTCTTTAAGCTTTATTGCAAAAAATCATAATTAAAATAAAATTTATATTTTTTTTAATTAAATAATTTTTACAATTAGACACCCGTTAAATTAAATATTAATACCGCGTGTTTCCTGTCATGCTCCTGTTTAGGATGTCCATCCATTTGGGTATGCAGCAAATGATGTTATGAATTGTTCCTCGGGGTAATTCACTAATACACTGCCATTTCTTAAGTTACTCGTCTCCCATCTTGCCCAGATTGTTAGTGGGTGGCTTCGCGCTACTCTTTAATAAGTCCCAAACGTTATAAAGATCCCCGGATATTGGATTCGTACTCGGGGATCTTCCTGGGGCTCATATTAAAACGGTTAAGATATGAATGTACTGAGCAAGCACTGTGAGCTCGAGCATTATCTTGCATTACAATAAAGTCGTCACCAATAAAGGCACAAAGTGTTCCTCTAAAATAACCCTGACATATCGCTGAGCAGTTTCATTCCAACTCAGTAAGAGTTTCTGATGACTCCGTGGCGCAGTTGCCAAAACGGAATTAACGTCCTTACAACACACGATAATGTTATCCTAAATTAAGGGCAATGTTTAAAAAAGCTTCTAAACATATCCCTCCCAACACCATAACAAAGCCACTGTTATGCAACTGCATTCGTAACATTAGACTTAGTCTATGGTCTCCTTTACGCCTCCATATTTGCTGCCTCCCATCAATCTCAATTGGGAATTCTGCACTCATCGATAAAGAGACCCTGTTTCCACTGGTGTAAGTCTCAAAGGCAATGTTCACGTGCAAAGTTCAATTGGGTTGGGCAGTGGTGTCTCAAGTTTTGCTGCTTTTGTAGATACAAACGAACCTATTCTAACTTCTTAAAGTCTTCTACAAACTATTATGCTCACTCGAACGTAAGCTCTGCGACCCCTCAAACCATCCTCAAGTACTTTTCACCGCGTGTTTCTGCAAAATTGAACTTGTGGAAAACGGTCATGCCTCCTTGAAGTACAAGGTGTACTTCCACCTTATTTCCTCCTTACAAATGCAGGTATGTACTAGAAGTAGCGATAATGCGGGATAAGACATAAAGAAAAGAAAAACATATTGTGCGAAAGAATACGTATGTATTATGATCATAATAATTCTAATTTTATTAAGCTATAAATAATAAGCCGGACATTTGTGTACCAAATAAACATAAATATTATAAAAGAAACAGGCACAATCTTTTCTTTCCACTCGAGTGACGGTGCAGCTTAATTCCTTCCTCACGTATTTTTACCCTGATGGCTTGATAAAAGCAACTAGCAGTCCATCATTTCACGTTACTTTACTTATTACAAAAATATGTTTTTTTTTTTTGTATTAATTAAGGTTTGTAATAAGTTTTAACAAATGCAAAAAATGTCATTACCGCCGTTTGTTATTGGGAATCTAATCCATGATTAGGGAACAGAAGTTCCAAGGAATGTGGTTCATCGAGAAGAAATATAATCACTTAAAAATATGTGTATCGGTAATTTTTACTTCACAGTAATTAAAAAAAAAGGATCAGAACGGAGGTATCAGATCCACTATAGTACAGATCCACTAGTAAGTTTAATTTACAAACTTCACAACTGAATACTTTATTAAATTTTTATATAAAAAGAAGTTACTTCGACATTCTAAACATGAAGGGTTCGAAATTACAAATGGACTAAGTGTAATGAACAATAATTTTAAAGAAACTGGCACAGATTTTACTTACAATGTTTACTCTTCAAAAGTCAGGTCCAAAGTGAGTTCTCCACTCAAGGCAGACCTACCACAGTTTACAATGTCAACGTTACTAAATCGTCAGGTGGCCTTATAGTCACACAGTATTTTACAACTTTATATTATTATTATTGATGAATGAGAATTGTTATTAACGAGTAAAATGATGAACGAAATGATATGTTATGTTATGTATGGTATGTTATGTTATGTTATGTATAAAAGTTCCGTTGTTTTATAGTAATGTTTTAAGACTATATCAAATTTGTTTCTATGACAGGGCCACGCATCAGTCTTCGCTTTTGCACGGACCACGACCTTATAGAAGACCAGCGTGAAGTGGAAATATTATATTTCTGCATTTCGTCTGGTGAGTGAGGTAGCCGGGGCCCACTTTATTAAAAGGTGGTAACGCATCTGCAACTCTACGGGTGCAGTGTTGCAAATGTCAATGGGCGTCAGTTATAATTTACATCACCTGATCCACCGCACATAAAAAAAAATATAAGCAATTTCACAAATAAACAGAAATTTATTTCTGGAACTTTCAAATTATTTTACTAAGTAATCGTAACGATACAGTATCAGTGAGACAATACTATTACTTATAAATTAAATTTTTAAATTATTTTTCTTTATTTAGATTTAGCTATTGGTTTTCTAGTAAATCACCTTATAAAGTCGAAGGTGAATAATCGTTGTGATTAAACATCAAAAATAAATTTTTGAATTAATGCAAGACGTTTTCAAAATATAATCTAATTTACTCTATTAGAATTTTAAATAACTCAAAGTTATGCAAGCAAATTATCGCTGCGACGACATATACTCGTATATTGTTATGGATAAGAAAAATAACACCTCATGTTTGAAGAGAGAGCCTAGTGTTACCTGCAGGAAGTTGCTGTGTAGTGTAGCCTTACCGAAAGTATTTAAAAATGGAACCTAAGATAATTTGATAATAAGATAATTTGATTGAATAACATTATAGCCTTGAGTTACTTAATGTATGTAATTATGTATGCTTGTTCTAATCTACAAATAAAGCAAAGTACTACAAACGTGTGTGTTTAATATTGTCAAACTATATAAAAAAAATGTAAATGACGTAAAAAGGTCGTCGGGATGCTCTAATGGTGCCTAGGTTTTGTTTGGCTAAATCCGAAAGGTTTTTTCAGTATAAATGTAAAAACATCTAATAATAAAAAGAATAAAAAAACAGCTTTATTTGAAAAGCTATTTTATTTACTGTGGTAGGACTACGCAACAGTTTTCAGTGTTGTACTCGTACAATACGGGCAGGACCATCCGTGTAAGTATCACGACCTCACAGGAGACCGGCGTAAATTAGTACGTTTCGTCTGCTGTGTGAGGTAACCTGGGCCCACTTTTTTTAAAGGTTAAAAATGTAACATCAGGTGAACCGCCAGCTCATTTGCCACTTTTCACATTAAAAAACATATATTATGAACCAAGATGTGAAAGTGACCCTTGCTCTGCATATTCATATCTCCTGATAGCTGCCGTTATTGTACTTATGATATAATTTAATAGTAGGTAAGTTAAATAATTGAATAATGCTGATTGAACATTTTGATTTTAATAAGTGCTGAACAAAAGCAAAAATAAAAATTGAATATTTTTATTTTTGCTTTTACTATAATAACAGTAATAATAACAGCGGCAGTTACTTATTACTATAATAACAAGTCGTAAACATTATCCAGTTGAATTTGTACTCCTTTTTTCCATATAAAGCGTGGTTTATTACACTGACTATAGAGTAACTGACAAAAACAAAACATGACAACAGGGAAATTCAATAAGAGCTTTGAATTGATTGAGTGATTGCTTCAGTTTGCGTGTCAATATTGTCAGTAGATATAAAAATCTTTCTCTGTTTTTCACAAAGCCGCTGAATGATTTGGGCTGAAAATGTATACGCCATTTATAACGTATTCGTAAGCGAAAAGCAAAACATTGCCACTAAAATCTTAATTCTGTTTGGAGAGTAAATATATGTAATCCTATCAAACTCTTCATATCTGTCTAAATTAATATTTGAACTGTATTGCATCGTTTTGGAAAATTAAATTACGCGAACGCGAAAGTATCTTATGACACGATTAAACAAATTGAATTCCTAACAGTTATGCTGAACAGCTTTTTAAGGAAAAACGGAGGCAAACGAGCAATCCGGCCACCTGATGGCAAACGTTCACCGCCGCTCATGGACACTTGCAACATCGGTTGACTCACGATTGCGTTGTCGGCCTTTAAGGTCTAGGCTCTCTTCTTGAAGGGTCCCTAAGTCGTATCGATCCGGAAATACCACTGGCGACAACTTGTTCCACAAAGTAACTGCAAATTTACAGCTTGCAAATTATTTAGCATATCCAGTCACAGTGTAATTTACCTTTATAAATGGTAGTAATAAAAATAAAGGTGGCGAAAAAAGTAATCTAGGAAAGTACTTAAAATATCTACATAATATCATTCCATTTATTATTTATATGAAGAAGGTACTTAAAATATCTACATAATATCATTCCAAATTATTTATATCATTCCATTTATTATTTATATGTACATCACTTTATACTGAGAGATCATCGAGTTATGAAAAAATATAGCAGAGCTAAATAGAATACTATATTACATTTTGTATTAATCTTCCTAGGGTGCTGCTTACGTTTATCCCCGCGCAAAATATTTAAGAAAAGATTCTTTGTTAAAATTTAAACGAATTCATTTAAAAATAAATAATTAATTTTCAATTTAAACAACGGCTGCGCTTATAAATGTTGCCAGGCAATAAATAATTAAAATTTTTTTTTGGAGTATTCTAGTCAAAAGCGATGGCCCGTATAAGACGTTGAAGTGAATAGCCAATTCTTAATGTTTTATGCTTACAAGTTGGTAGGTGCTCTTAACATTTTATCCATCCGTCAGCGTGGGTTCGACTCCCACACGGGCAAAGTATTGGCAAGACCCACAGATAAAATTATTCCTAATCTGGATGTTGAATCTCTAGGAAAGCTAAGGAAAGCGATAAGGGCAGAATTATGATGATGATGATGATGATGATACTCATTATTATGGGAGAATTTTAACGGATTTTGTACCGTTAAATTAATGCCGTTAAATTTGCAAATGCGTTGCCGCCTTTAAATAAAGTGGGTTCCGGCTACTCACTCATAAGACGAAACTCAGAAATGTAACACTCTTACTTTACGCCGGTCTTCTTTGGGGTCGTGGTACTTACCCGGACGGACCTTCCCATTCGTGCAACAGTGAACACTGTTGCTTAGCCCTACCACAGTTACAGTAAAATTTGTCTAGAGATATATAGCTCTAATTTTATTATCTTACTAGTTGACCCGGCAAACGGTGTTTTGCTATATAAATTATTTGTAGGGTAGAAAAAAATGTTTGGGGTGGACCACCCTTAACATTTAGGGGGATGATAAATAGATGTTGTCCGATTCTCGACCCTGGCAGATATGCACACAAAATTTCACGAAAATCGGAGGAGTGCAATGACAAACACCGTGACACGAGAATTTTATATATTTGATTATATTAAGCTGTGTATTGAAATTAATGAAAAATGAAATCCTTGTCCTGTATTGAAATCGGGAATCGACAGATGGCTGGTGTCGAAATTCGCCACAAGGTATTTTTGGTATGCATTAAACATGAGGTACAATATTGCGGTCAACCCCTTACACAAATACCTTTGCAATATATCAATTGTTTAAAGATTAGTGAGCATTTAGAGGGTAACATTTTTTAAACATGATATTTGATATTTCACTCGTAGTCAACATCAATTTTTAATGACAATCAACAAAACAAAATTATGCCTTGCCTTCTGCTATCTTTTGAAATATTCTAGATACAACTTTTAACTGGGTTCGCATTATGACGTTGAAAATCTCAAAAGGATTAGAAAACTATTTCTAACCCGACTTGTGAAATATTTAAAAAGCACGGTTCCCTACACGCTGCTCTTGATTTCGCCGATACAAAGCCTTATTGCGCTATACCCTGAAGCTTTACTTCGGATAGAATCTTTTCGTACTCGCCCGGATGCAGCTTTATTTTCGTTTGTGTCAATTGCTTTGAAAAAGTGACAGCGTAGTCAATGAAATCGCATAAGCATGGAAGACAGCAATTTGGCAAAAAGGGCTTAAATATTCTCCAAGCTTTCATAAATACTTAATATAAATTGCCTGTTGTCTAAATTCTTTGTTCGTACTGAAAGTGCAGTATTAGCATTAATAATTCTTACCATTTTTCCAAATAATAATAAAAAAATATTAAAATAAAATCCCTTTAAGATAAATGGTTAGCATCGACAAGCAGAACGAGACTTATCTCTTAAATATTATTTGACTGGAGATCTAAGTTGTATTATAAAGTAGTATAGAATCATCGCTAATGATCTAGCCTCAAATATTTTGAGACCTGATTGTTATGACAGACGAGTGTGGTGGATGAGTAGCTAAGATGGCTCGGGCATAATACCAGGTACCTCTCCTTCTCTGCATAATCTGCATTCCTTGTAGAGTGTGTGCATATGCAATATGCAGCAGTTAGGCATTTTATACAAGCTTAAAAAGCTACATCGATAATTGTTTAAAGCGACGTGTATCGATTTAAATGTCTGTTTTTAAAAGAGTATTTCAAATTGTTTCTTTTGGTCCTTACGTAGTAAGGTGGTATGAATGATCCCGTTCTTCGCAAACATTACGCGCAAAACAACTAAACATTGCTTAAGCATCTTCCAATACTAACACATTGACACCTTTTCAATGGACAATATATATGGATATATAATGGACAAAATATAATGAACAATATATAATGGACAATATATTTTAACAAGTAAAGCTGTTTGAACACCAATTTTATATAGTTAATTCTGAAGCACCAGGAAAACTCGTAAAATCCTTCGCGCAATGAATCTTAATTAAAATGCTTAATGAGATGCAAATAATAAAAATAAATTAGATATACAATAACTTCGAACACAATTGTATTTGACAAGCTAATTAACCATAATTTTGGGTGATTATTAAACCACTGCTTATTAATTCAATATTGTTCCGCAGCCGCAAACTATAACTTGTCAATACGCTTGTGATGATTGACATGTAAGTAATATAATGGCATTGACGTATATGTGCAACGCCAAAATGGATTAAGACGGGGGCAAAGCGCAAAGTAAAAAAAATTAAACGGTCTATCTATCACGATTCATGAGATACAGACGGACAAACATACAAACAGACAAACAGACAGACAGACTGACATACAGACAGCGGAGTGTTAATAACAGATTCCCGTTTTACGCTTTGGGTACGGAACGTCATGTTGTGATAAGAAGGTTCTAAATGTTCCAAACTTTAAAAACAAGTTAGACGATGATACAATGAACTCTGCCTTATCTATTATATAACTATATAAAGGATAAAAATTAAAATAATTATAAAAAAAGAGGTTTTTGTACAAATAATTTAAGTTGAGCGAAAGCGTTAGGCGTAATTTAAGTTGAGGAATGTTTAGGAACGGACTCGAACTAGCTGAAATTATAATGATGATAGTGAAAATGGTGTTATTCGGACATTTAATTTCTACTAACAACTTTATCATAACTCACCGTGTATCACCTGCTTATATGCGTGATGATGATATTACATTGATAATTTGTAACTTAATATGATAATGATAAATTTTATCGTCCGAATATTTGTGTGTCGAAAATACATTCGATATTCTCGACACAATAGTATTGCAATACCAGCGACATTGCTTTAAATCTAATAATACACAGTACATATTGCCATCGGACGTCTAGTTAATCTCGTTTTTACTTTCTTTTTTTATATTTATTAGTTGTAAGCTCAATAAGCTTGATTGCTATATGTTAAACTGAAATTTCAAGGCTATTAAATTTATAACAATTACTCACTATATATTAAAAAAATGAAGAAGTAGCAAAATAAAAATTATTACAACAAAATCACAATCAGATCCAAAAGAAAGTTGTATACGCATTATGTCTCACTGTGTTTCTTTCGCCAATTCTTCTCAAGTCAGTGGCTATTAGAATTTTGTCAATCAGTAAGTGTATTGTATTTAGAAGATAAAGAATAAAGATTTGAACTTGAACTTATATAATAGTAACATTTTGTAGGCCGAAAACATTTAAGGAAAAAATATGACACATAATAATATACATTTATTATACATTTATACTGAAATGAAACGGAATAATTATTATACCATATTTATTGAGTAAATAATATAAGTAAAATGTTTTGCAGCTCGTACAAAAATAAATCATACATATGGCATGCAGTGAACTAAAGTTACACAATAGGGCAGGCCGAAACGTGATCCCTATTCATGATTTGCTACAGCACATGAAGTTTATAAAGGGAGCGCAGTTTTACGTGCACAAAATTTGTAATAAAGATTGGTTGTATTATTAGCAGAATTTTTGATTTATTATTAATATTATATACCTTTTTAAACTTTATAACACTTATTTATTTGATTAGAGAACTGTGAAAGTTAAGTGATTGATACGTTAAATATAATTTTAAAAAAAAACGGCCAAGTGCTAGTCAGACTCACGCGCGAAGGTTTCCGTAAAATTATCTATAAAAACAGCAAAAAAATCATGTCTGTTGTATGGGAGCCCCACTTAAATATTTTTTATTATGTTTTTTATTATTTCTTGTCATAGCAGAAAATGAAATAAATCCTCTGTGAACATTTCAACAGTCTAACTATCACAGTTCATGAAATACAGCCTGGTGACAGACGGACAGACAGATGGACAGACGAGTCTTAGTAATATGGGCCCGTTTTACCCTTTGGGTACGGAATCCTAAAAAATACAAATTTAACAGGAACTTAGTTTCTTGCCGGTTCTTCTCTCCTGCCAATTGAGGTTCATTAAATACTTAACAAGCCGATATTAAATAAAGAAATTGTGACTTTGAATAGTATATTAGTAAAAGTGTTCAAATCATAATAAAGTAATTTGTGTTGTTAAAGATCCATTATGCAAATTTTTATTAAAATTGTTGTTAAGCGATTCAATTATAAACTACAAAGCAACATGCATAAATTGAAACGCTTTAAGACCTAAATACACTATCACTAGACATAAAAGTTTTTCGAATTTTAAGTGAAAAGTACAAAAGTTTTCAACAAAATTGATTTCACTATAATGTTATTACTTTCACCAGCTGTAATTTTTAGCATTCTATTTGAAATAATATTAGAACGTAAGCTAAACTATAAAGTTTGTGAACTTTGTTGAGGAACTTTTTTGGCTTGAAGACTGAATTCGTAACGGAATGCAGTTAGTCGGTCTACATTTTTATGAACTGTGATTTATTTGTGGAATCGACACAAAAATATTCAAGTAGAACAAATTTTAGGTATGTATCTAAGATTTTCTTTCGTTCTACCATAATTTTCAAGTTTATAAGAATATAATGACTGTAATAAGTTCTTGGTTTCTTAATCCTATGTAATTATCAATGTTAATCTAATGTGTATTTGATCCAAGCCAAAGTCCTCTTAACCGGCTTCGAAACAAGATTACAAGTTATTACAGTTACACGAAAATTTCAGTTCGTGGGTTGGCTTTATGATATATTTTATATGCGCCACTTAATAATAATAAAATTTACGAATAGTCTAGAAATTATACTCTCAAAATAATTATCTCAACAAAAGTTTACTTCCAGTAGTTCGGCCGTTATTCACAGTTTTTTAATTACTCTCATCATGTAGCAGCCATACCATATTTTCGTACATCTAGACAGGCACCTCAATTTAAATCGACATATCATAACTTAACAATGAGGTTGGTGGGGAGAAAATTTAGTGAAACCAAAGGAATCATATTTCAGCATAATAACTTTAACAAAAAAAAAAGGAAAAAAAGGCCGTGCCAATTTACATTTCTGTTTTGTTAGAGAAATATTTTATTAATTTCTATTCTTCTATTTTTGTCGTTGCTTTTGAGTTAGATTTATATTTATATAGAAAAAGTAATTGTTTTTAATCCACATATCGACTGGTAATGTTTACCTTAAGTCTCTGTCAACTATATATTATAAGTTATGCTATTAAAATTTCACGTACTAATTGGGAAACTTATAGTGAAAGGGGCAAATAAACAATTTTAGTGCTAATAGATTTTCTAAATATTAATAGTGAAATAATTTTTATCCATCCAACGCCTATTACATTTTAAACCACTTATGCACTTGGGGAAGTGGTCTCCTCCGAAACTGCTCATATAAGAATTGTTTAAAGAGTTATCAATGTCTTGAATCGACAATTGTGTTTTTAAAACCCCTTTATCCATATTATTATATTGAAGCGATAAATTAGTATAGCTTCAATGATGGAAATAAAATGAAAATGAATAATCATTTAACTAAGTTTACATAATGGTCATATCTTCATTGCAAACAATGGAATTGTACCAGCAATGGTACGCTTAATTCGCCGGCAAATGTAAGTGGGAATTTCCATGCTCCTTTGAATAAGCGGCGTAGTAATGAACAACACAAAATGAAAATGTGAGTAAGAGTAGAAGTGGAAATCAAATGAAATGATTAATCATTTAAGGAGATTAATGTTCATAACTTCCTCACAAAAGATTGTATAATAACAGCAATGCTAAGCATTATAGTTAATAACGGAGCAGTCAGTTAACAAAATTATAAAATGAATATAGTAGCGTTGCAAATTAAATGAAATGAATAATCATTTAACGACATTTATATAATTCTATTAGATAAATATTGTGGTGATACGCGTGCAAATGATTTCTATCAACTTTAGAACAGTGAGATATAGGAGAGAAGTCTATATTTGATCTCAGGCTTTAGCAGTATACAGAGTGACACAAAGGAAGTAATTAACGCGTCCGAAGGAACATGTTCCATGTAAACAGAATACAGTAAGTAATTAGACATTTAACTATTTTAATGAACTATGTTTATGTAATTTTTAGGACTGGAGGACCGATTTTATTTTTTAATCCGTATTTACTGCGGTAGGGCTATGGAACAGTCTTCGCTATGACACGAATGGTTAGGTCCGTCTGAGTAAGTACCACGACCTAACAGAAGACCGGCGTAAAGTAATAGTGTTATATTTCTGCGTTTCCTCTGGTGAGTCAGAAGCCGGGGCCCACTGTTAAAAGGTGGCAACGCATCTGCAACCCTAAGAGTTTTGCAAATGTTAATGGGCGGCAGTTATCACTTAACATCAGGTGAACCGCCACCTCGTAGGCCGCCTTCTCACAAGAAAATAAAATTGTAATTCATGAAATTAAGTGTTCGTTTTTTTTTTTCTTAAATATTTTAATAAAATGTTCAGAATCTGTAGATTTCTTCATAGTCCATAATATCCTGTTGCTGCATACCCGTCCATACTTTGAAGATCCTAGCTTATATCTGTCATTTGCGCCTATACAAACAACGTATAAAAGCTTTACGCAAGTAATAATAATGGACAATTTTGCTGTGAAGAGACCCGGACATAGAAGACAGTCCTGGATGTGAAACATCAGTACTTTGCACTATGGCATCTACTAAGACCGTTTTAGTGAAGAACACAAGACTTCGTATATATATAGATAATACAACTATTTTGGGTAGATTTTTTATCGCGTTTCATTCTTTTTCTTCTCAGCTTGAAGATATAATTATAAAAATAAATTAATATTTGAAGGTCAAAAAAATGGTCGTGTCGAATTATTGGGAAAAACTACCTAAATTTATATTTTATTTGCTAAATTTTCACTGAAAATATATAATATGTATTACATTACAAAAGTCACAGCCACATTTAAATTCTGATATCGAAATTCAGAGATGGCCACTTGAAATTGTGCCCATTCTTGCGCACAGGCGAGTGGATAATAAAATCTAGAAGTATAAGCAGGTAGTTAGTTATATTATTCCGATAGGTAGTTAATATAGAATTCATTCTTGATTTCAACTAAAATAGAGAATAACTTAATCATAGTGTTATGTAATAAAACTCTCCTATGGAACGCACCGGTGTCCCTCGGTACTAGGCGTGAGCACGCCTCGGAGAAAGGTAAACCTTCCCCGATTCCCTCGCCGTCTTGCAGCAGCTCGAGGCCTCTTCAAGCTGCTGCCAAGCCGTGCCCCCTTTTAGTCGCCTTTTACGACAGGCAGGAGATACCTTAGTCCTATTCCATCAGCCCGGAACTATAGGGCTGACGCTCGATCACCCTACATACCACCACCTACATAATGACTGAGAACGGAAAAAATCCATTGTGTCAATTCGACATACGAACTTTTGTAACGTAATCACGTAAAAATAAGATATTTAATTTACATCGTATCCGTAGTCTGAACTTTTATGCAATAGTCAAAGGCAAACTAAAGTTCATATAGCCCCCGCTCATGAATGCGATCGGCACAAGTTTCGTAGAAATTTCACAGAGTTGAAAATAATTAAAAGTGCTCAACAAAATTGTTGGGAAGCGGATTTGGTCAGCGTGCTTTCCTATTGGACCGGTCTATAAGTAGCTTGTGTCGGCGGAACCAAGTGTCTATCTTTGTATTATATATTATGTGTACAGTACGAAATGTACACAAATATACAATACATACTATATTTCGTTTTCTTTTATTGTGATAAATACGCCAAGCTTGCAGTTTAATCTAATATCAAGTTCCTACCGCTGCTGACCGAAGTGTACAACACTGTCGAATGTCTAACCGATCTTCAAAAATACGAGCCCCGGTGATACCTCACTTAAAGGACGAAATGCAAAAGTACAAATACCATCATATAACTTCGTTCTTTTGAGTCCGTCATACTTTTTATACGGTATGGCCAATTTTATGCAACGATAACCACAGCGAACTAATACAGTTACTTTTTGTTTCTTTTTAAAGTGTACACAAATTACACGCATTTTGTTTCAAATTGTCGCGTCTCAAATCACACGTGTTAATTATTCTGTTTGGATGAGAAAAACCTTTATTACTTTCCCTTGTCTTCGGATCAATTCAGAATAATTATAAACAAACTTTAAAACATGTAGAAAAAGTACGAAAAGATTGTCGCCGCTGTGGGAATCGAACCCGCGTCTTCGGCATTCGCGGCCTGGCGCTCTAGCCACTGAGCTAAACGGCTGAGAGCCACAGCGACGAAAATCTTAACGCCTTCCTGCTACATTGTTATTTAGCATTTGAAGCAATGCTTGACGCATCTATTGTTATATCCTTTCCAGCATACAAAGCGGTGACAATCTTTTCGTACTTTTTCTACATGTTTTAATGTTCAATCTTAAGTGCAGTGATTAGCACCATAAAAAACTTAAAAAAAATTTATAAACAAACTTTTTTTTAACTCACAGTGTTTATCGGCTATGGTGTCCGAAATTCCTAAACAGATTTTAATATTTAGTCATTTTGCCTTATTTGTTCCAACTTAGGACATAGGATAGATTTTATCACAATTTATAGTAAAACAAATATGTATAGAGGTAATTATGTTGGCACGTAATAAATTATACTTAAAAAATGTATTCCCTGTGTAAGTAATCTCTGTTTGTGAAAAAAACATTAAATAGATAACGGTTTAAATAATTTGGAATTATTGGTAAATGTCCAGCGGTCTTTCCGAACTGTTACGACCTATGAACCTTCAAGAAGAAAGCATATTATTTCCTAAAAGGCCAGCAACGCATTTGCAAGCCCTCCGGTGGTGCGGATGTTCATGGGCGGCGGTGATTACTTTCCAAGTTTCCAGCAAAAAATGTCAAAAAGTTGTTATTAGTGGTCATGGTAATACGGTCAAGATGGTCGCTTTGAACCCAAGTTGATCGTGTGGCTTTTTAAATGTCGGTGTGCGCGCGCATCGTAAAATTTTCACTCTTATAATTTTTTCAAAACGCGCTAAAAGAAGTAGTATAAATTAAAAAAACATATTTGCATATTAATTGTTTTTATAAGACGAGAACACGGTAAATATGAATTCTATGATCATTTATAGGTTGGTGTTTTGACTGCAACCAACTGTCAGCTAAGTATCAAGTAGATGGCGCCGTACTTGAATTCCAAACCAATATATATAGATATATATATATATATATATATAATATTACTACGTTGTTTAACTAGACCGTGCTAGAACTTCGCAGGGATCAAACACCCAGACATATCAAATGTCGCATGAGCGCGCGCTTCATAATTTGTTGGCTTTACATGACTGCCGCAATGGTTTTGTTTTCAACCGTATTTTAATGTTCTAGCAATTTTAACATACAGTATAGTAAATAATAAATTGTATATCAAATTGAAAGCAATATAGTAAGTTTTTAAGTTATTGAAATTTTATACTAAATATATTTGGCAAATTTATTTTGTTACCAGCATTTAATTCAATCGAAAATATGCATTTTCACTTTTTCCTAGATAAACAAGTACAATAAAAATATCAAAATGAATTGACTTATCTTGATTTTGTATTACGGTCATTTTTCCTACTCGATTTATAAAATGTTTTTTCTCAAGAATTAATCAAAACCACTTACTACGTAAACGATTACGAATCAAATTCACTTTCAAATTTTTATCTTTGTTCTATAATACTTATTAAAAGTTTTAGAGCAAATATTTCTTCATTTTGTACAATAAATATTTGTTCTATGTATCGAATAGTTTTAAATAGTCAAATAAACGTAGCGTCAACCGACAATAAATTATTCGTCATATATTATGAGAACAGGGAAACTAACACACTATGTACCCAAGGTACGATACTCACCGCTCCCAGCCAAAGCATAACAAAACCGGTATCTGTCAAAGTCACGGTACCTATACCAAACACCAACGGAGCGTAGCCGACAATTCCCTCTATTATTGCACGTGTGTGATTCCACTAGAATACGGTCTATCTAACGCCTAACATCTTGCTTGTCTACGAATCCTGCAACTACAACGTTTAACCTCATACATAACAAGTGACAAGCCTCTATTTTAAATATTATAAAATATATACAAATAAATGTATAAATTGTACTTATGTGCCCTTTGTACTTCGATCATGAACATGTCACATGATTTTTTTTAAATTTCTAACTTTTAACTATTCAGTTTCAATTAAATTGTGTAAATAACCTAGTACAGTCAGGACAATTCGCGGTCGTACACTTACAGAAAAAACTGCCTAGTTTCTTACAACGAGACAAACTCCCCCTTTCTTTACGAATAACCAATTAAATAGCAGTGTGCAAACGAAGGGAAAATAGTTAAAAGCAATCAGTCGTGTACTGCTCTGCATGTTGTTAAGTTTTACGAATTTTGCTATTTTTAATTTAATAAGCAAGCTTACTAGTGACCCCTGATTGTTTTCCGGACTGTACATCATCATCGTCCTCTTGCCCTTATCCCACATGGGTGGGATCGGCACAAAATGTGAATCATGTTGTAAGCGCTTTTAGCTATATTTTTTACGACCGGCCCCCCTTGCGAAATAAACACCCAGATCCGGAAAAATTATCTGTGGGTCACACAAATACTTGTTCCATATGGCAATCGAACCCACAAACCCCGCTGCTGAAGCCAATAGGTTAGCAACGGCGCCACCGAGTCATTGTCGGTATATTGAAAATAAATATAAAGTATATAAATAGTATTAAAATTAGTACCTAATAGAAAAAATAATAAATACGTAATGATAAAACGTTTAACTGTGGTAGGGCCACGCAGCAGCCCGCGAATGGGCGGGCTCGTCTGGGTTAGTACTATGACCTCACAGAAGACCGGCGTAAAGTGGAAGTATAATAAATACTTTCGCGTTTCGTTTGGTGAGTGAGGTAGCCGGAGCCCAATCTTCAAAAGGTTGTCAACGCATCCGTAACCCTCGGGTGTAGCAGATGTCCATGAGCGGCGGTATTCACTCACCATCAGGTGTACCGCCTGCTCGTTTAGCCAGTTTTCACATTTAAAAAACGTAGTCCGTATTTAATAAGCTTCCTGATATTTTTCATTAGTTGAAAACTCAATATTGTTTTTAATCAAAATCATAAAGTACACTTTACATATTCACTTTCGAAAATCTAAAACCGGAGGCGGATATATTTCTGAATTTATAACCGCTTTCGTGGTCGTGTTAGATCATTAAGAGAGCATTTTCAAGCTTATCTATTA
Source organism: Iphiclides podalirius (assembly GCA_933534255.1). Taxonomy (NCBI): domain Eukaryota; kingdom Metazoa; phylum Arthropoda; class Insecta; order Lepidoptera; family Papilionidae; genus Iphiclides; species Iphiclides podalirius. The sequence goes on along the minus strand of OW152822.1, from coordinate 7,128,966 downwards.
AATTCTATGAATAAATATTTTAAGAACAGTAAAAATTATATTATAAATAACAGACATAAATCTTACTTGCGTCTTTATCGTCATATGTTACATATTATCAACCAGTAAACTTATCTTGAAAATATTATGCAACATGCGCATTTTAAACATTAATATCATTCCGCAAACGTATTTCCGAGTTATATTTCACATAAAGTTTTTGCACCAGTTCATATTTGACCTTAAAACCAAGATACAGTTTAGAATTTAAACCTTCTAGAAACACATGAATTAAAACATATATACTTACATGCTCTCTATATAAATTGAGCCTTGATCTTTCGAACTATTTTTTTGTTTTGGTTTATTTCCAATCTTGTTAAATCTTCAAAAGACAGATGACTAACTTTCTATTTTTTCAAATGTCTGAACGTTTGCACTATTATGATATTTTTCTCCGCAATTTCATTCTATTTATATTCCTTACCGGTATGCGATTTTTTAAAGTACAAAGTTGTCAAGTGATCGGGCACTTTACCAGGTGTTAAGTGAATATCGCCGCCCATGAAAAGAAGAAAGAAAATATATAAGTCCCGGTCACTAACTAAACGAAAAACAAAAGATTTTGTTGTTGTTTTTTTTTAAAACGTTGCCCTTACTTTAGGAAAACTTTATCCTGTGTTGTAAGGACGCTTTACAAACATAAATTTCACGCGGACAAACACTCATGTATAATACACCAAGTATATCCACTTCAGTCGTAGAATAGTACTCCCCGGACGAGTCTGCCCATTCAAGCAACTGCAGTTAATTCATAAAATTTAAATAACAACGTAATTTTGGATGACAGAGAAACAGCAATATTAGCACGTGCGGTATAATAGTACCAGTAAATGCGATAGACTTGTAGACTTATATACTTCTACACACAGTTGGTCCACTATGACTATTGTCCGCTCGACGGCCGTGCAGCACAATGACTACTTCACTTTAATACGATTAGGTAATTCAACGTTAAGAAGAATCCCGGACAGCGTACAAAGATACAAAGCATGTTAATATTTTTGCAACTTCAAATAAAGGTGGCTCATTCTAATTTTTGGAGAACGAAACAGAGGATCCTTCTAAATGAATTTCACAATCAATATTACCACTACATAAACTATACAGAAAGCACATATTCAATTATGTTCATTACAGATTACAGACGCAACCTATAAAGAGCAGATGTGTATTACTGAATTCAATGAAACACGTCTGCTATTTATTATAGGTTGCATCTGTAATTTCTGAGATTTAAATGTTTTAACAATTTGTATTGACTTTTTGCAAGTTGTTTATATCCGTAGTGTAATGAAGGTTCCATACGTACCAATACTCATGATATTAGGATATTAAGGTGCGACAGTTATTCAAACCAGTTAATTTCGGTAAAAGGTTTACATGTAACGCAAAACCAGACTTACCTATATGACTTTTTGACATACTTATGAAGATTGGCTAGACATCCGTAAGTCCACTAGTGTTTTAAATATCGATACCAGCTGGTAAAGTTATTTAATGCAGTTAAAATCTCTAAAAGTGGCTTTTGTGAACTTTAGGCTCAATTTATTATCTTTTCATGTTTTGTGAAGCTTAATTTATAACATAAACGAATCAGATCCCTTAATACTTCTTTCTTTATTTCAACTTTTATTTAAACTTTAGTTATACATTAAAACTGTCCTTCTGGTAAATGAAACATAAAGATACTGTTTATTATTAACTCCTATACAACGTATGTACATACATTAGGAATTGAATGCCATAGAAACATCTCAACACAAAAATGTCTACCTACTCACATAAATAGCATATAGTTGAGAACCCAAAATATTTCTTTGAGGAAGCGGATAGAATACTGTTGCCGCTCTATCATACTGGTTGTAGGGTATATTATAGGGTATATAAATATTTTTTTCAAGTCAATACATTAAACAATATATGAAAAGAGACCGTCTTCAATTACTTTTGTACAATAACTTACAATAATTTTGAAAAATATCAGTGTTTAAAGAAAATAACAAAAATTATTACATGTATCTATCTATTTCATAATTTACACTAGTACTCACAGTTTAATCTGAGTAATATGTAATAATGTAAAGTAATAAATACCAAACAAATAATGGCTGATTTTAATATGACATAACTCCGGTTTAGGAGGTAAGTATTTAAATAGAAGTCTGAATTTATGTGTGCGAAAAACAAAATAAACGTAAAGTCATTTTATAATCTATAATGACTAGTTATGTAAGGTGTGGTAACAATAACAATTGTCGTTCACGCTAAGAGCAAAACTCAATTTTCTTCTCTCTACACTGTTTCTTCTACGAAACATTTTTCGTATTTGCACGTTTTGTCAAATAATTTATTTGTAAAGCGTTGCACATTCAACCTTTTACTTCTGTAACAACAAAGTTCTGTTACTCTTTAACAACAGAACTTCATAGTAGTCGTTTTTGTTCCACTTGAGTGTAGAAAGCAAACAACGTGTTCTAGTCACCTACATTTCAAAGCTCTCACTAAAATATAAGTTTTAGATTTAAAAGTACGAGTCTAGTGCTGTGCTTTCAATCTGCTGAGTTCAATACAAAAATTAATTAATGATAAATTTAGATAGATCATACAGCTTACTTCTCTATAATGTGTAATACCTAATTTCCTACGTATTAAATGTACCTTTTAAAGAAGGGACCTTCGGTGCCAATTTGATATCAATAAATTTGACAAAACAACGTTTATTGAAATATAAATATCTCTCTTTATTTATACTGTTCTAGGGCCCCGCAGCATTTTAATGTTTATCTTAAGTGCAAAGATTACCACTCTAAAATACTATTTATTTTTGATAATTTCCCAGATGTATCTCCGGAATCCAAGATTCAATTTTAATGATATTAATATGGGACTAATACGGAATCGAATTTAAAAAGATATTTTTTTTTCAATTGGTTAATAATAATTGACGGAGCTCTAAGGTTACAAAAAAAAAACTACAATCGAATTGGGAACCTCCTTTGAGACAATAAAGCGATTTTTAATTGATGATTGATTTGATTTGAAACGAACAGTACAAGATGATAGTTTTTATTAATTGCAATAACTTTCGTAAATAAATATCCCATCAAAAACATAAATGTGAAATGAGAGCCAAGTTCAATATTGTGATGAATGCCTGATTTTTATAATAAAGAGCAAACGAGCAAAAATTTCACCCTTCGGTGGTGATTACTGATACCCAACATAAGTTTTAAAATAAAAGTTGTATAGTAAAATATCATATAAGAATAATATTATATTTTTACACAACTGCTGAGGTAAATGTCGTTAAAATGATTTCCACTAACAACAAGTACTAACTTAGTTTAAATTTTTGATGTTTAAGAAACTTGAACAACTTTGCATTAATTTTAAGCCTTTCAAGCAGCAGGTGCGCACTTTAGTTAACTGTACATGTTGCATGTTCAGTGTGAAAATTATGATATAATTATATTAAGGTGCAAACAATAGCCAATTTAAGACAATTAAACTATTATCTCCATAATACAAATGATTTATGAACATTTTATACGATCGCACCAGATCGCATTGTCTTGTAAATTAATTCATGAAATCACAAATAATGAACCACTGCATATGCGATATGCAAATTTCGTTTGATTGAATCGGCCATGAATACGTTTTGTATTTTAATTTATCGTGGATCCGATTCACGTGATAGACTCTGTTGCAATGCTCAAAAGCAGGAACGATAAAACATTCCTTCACCAATAATCTAAATAGGATCGTTTGTTTTCATTTTTTCCCGTATAGGTATTATTAATGTGTATTATCATACTTTAAAAAAACATTGCATGTGTATAATGCTTCGCACGGGTTTAATGCATTATACATATATACCTTTCTCTTAAATCACTCTATCGAGTTTAAAAAACCGCATCGAGATCCATTGCGTAATTTTAAAGATCTAAGCATACATAGGGACAGACAGGCTGCAAGACTACTTCATTTATACTATGTAGATATTTGAATTGCTGAATAATCTCGCTAAATGTTGAAATAAATTATCATGCGGCAAACTGTATATTCTCGAAAAAACAAAAAAAATCGAAGGTTTTTAAAGTCCACCGATTCGCAGTGGAGTCGCGTGGTGGATTATCCCCTTATGCCGTCTGTACGGAGGCCTTCCCTCAGCAGTAGGACATACTCGTATATAGTATCGTTACTTTGGATCACCAGTAATAGCAAATGTTACTAAGTGAATCTATAAAAGCAAAATCTCACTTTCTGTCTGTCCGTTAATTGCGACGCTCATTTAAAATAATTAAGATTTAATCTTAATAATTAAGCTATCGTCATCGATCGTCGTTACGTTACATTTTTGCTCGGTTTTCCTTGTCAGCATTATCAATTATTATTCAACATTTACCAAGTTTGGAACTGAATTAAACATGAATAGAATAAGCTATCTCTCTTTAACACCTAATGTTTATGTGGTGCTAGTAACATAACCTCTCCTACTCTTGAATATACAAAGGACAAAATCTATCCCAGCTCTTCACTTCTTATAATATAATACCGTACCATACCCGTAACATCACCTTACTTCATGATTATAGAGAGTTATGTAGTGTTTCGCATCTAATCCGTACCAAAAGGTGATTATTGAGAAATATTTCTAATGAGAGCTTTATTTCAGATTTGTAATTTAAAAATAAATAACGCAACGCAACGTTTTGTAAACACACAATTTTATCACCATTGAACACTCAGCTGTCACTTTCTGAGATCACGTACACAAAAAAGATTTCGAGAAAGGTGTAATCTTATTTAATACTAGTTTATATTCATAAATTCGTTCCCGCGGACCTCGTCACAGAATTGAAATGAAGAAGAAAAATAAAAAAGAAGAAGAAACCAAACATTAAACCTCTTTAGGTGGTATATTATACAAAAACAAACGCGATTCTTAATTTCTTACCTAGAGATATAAAGTATTTTTAATTAATCTCTTGTAATTTATTAAGAGCATCTAACCTCTGCATAAAAATATGTGCACGAAACTTCATCAATTATAGATGACGAATTTAAAAAGAGATACCCTGTTATCTTTGATGTCAAAGAACGTAAATATCTTACAAATACCACTCCCCCATTCCACCATAACGTTTACATACTTCTGAGCAGGATCCTTGTTGTATCGGAATTTACTCATGGAAAATCAAAAACAAAAGAATAACTAGTGTTTTTTTTTAATGTGAAAAGTTGTCAAGCGAGCAGATGGTTCACCCGATGTTAAGTGAACACCGCCGCCTATGGACATCTGCTACACCCGAGGGTTGCAGATGCGTTGATAACCTTTTGAAAATTGGGCTCCGGCTACTTCAATCACCAGATGAAACGCGAAAGTATTATACTTCCACTTCACGCCGGTCTTCTGTGAGGTCGTGGCACCTGGACAAGCCTGCCCATTCGTGCAATAGCCGAGGATGCTGCGTGGCCCTACCACAAGAAGGTATTCGTAGTCGTTTCACATAAAAAGCCAATATCCAGAAGAAATTTACTTAAGGTAGAGTCTAATAATTACATCAATTACTATTATAATGAGAATTATGGTTAATACAAATGATTACAAAATCTTCTAATATTGCGATCAGTTAGGTCACGAACCTTTAGATAAAAATGTAAGCAGACTAAAATTAAAGGTGATTAATTCAATTTACTCGCGAGTTCGATCCCCGGTGCCCAACCATTGAAATTGTTAATTTTAGGTGCTGAATTATTATACATGCTCTGCGATGTATTTAAACATCATGAGGAAACCTGCATATTTTAGAAATAATAACAAAAAAAAGTGTGTGTACTTATGTACACGCGTTAGAAGTTATACTATTTGGAGTAACACGATAAAAATCTGTTCAAAAATTTTATCTTTCGCCTTTCGCTTTTCTACGTTTGTAGAAAAAACGACACTGACAACAGAAAAAAGGTATTTAATAAATTGAAAGTTTTATTATAACGCAATATCTAGTTAAATAAAATTTATTTAAATATCACAAAATAAATATCGTGAATACAGTTGTCAGTTCTCACGCAAACATACGTAGATGTGTAGCTATCCTCAGGGTGTCGGTTTGTCGTGACGGTGTGTACGCGCATTGTAAAAATTTATATCATAATTTTTCCCTAACGCGCCAAAAGAAGTATAACTTCAAAATTTCGAAAACATGTGAAGTCCGCCAATCCACAGTGGGGTCGCGTGGTGGACTATGACCTGATAACCTCTTTACAGGGGAGGCCTTTTCCCAGCAGTGGGACATTTATAGGCCTTAGCCTTATCGACCTAATCTCTCCAGTCTGATCTATTCATGGCTTTCTTTCTCCAGCCTATAAACCCCAAGATCTTGGTCTTGATGTCCTGTTCAATCTTGGTGACATGAAGCTTCTTATGGGACATCACAAGACTACTAACCAACTTATTATTCCTTAAAATTCTCAAAGATTTTTATCAGTTTCTCTTTATAACTCTCATTCAAAATTTTGTGTCAATCCAGTATGAAATCTCTGCTTAAATTTCACGTTGAATTAATAAATACAGAGCTGTGATAACTCTGTGTCCGGGCTTTCGATGTTTAATTCACGGCATAATTAGATCAAATACACGCGACGCCAATGAAATTGTTGATTGCAATTTAGTGCTGATTTGCAACGTGGTGCTGAAGCAAAATATCTAGAGAAAACTTGCAAAGGTTAATTGCGCTTCTTAATTAAATACACGCTCATCCGATTATAAATAAAGTTCAAGTAGATTATAATTTCTTTTATTTACCGGAATACTACAGATTATAACATTACTTTCCTATAAAACTATTTTTAAATGAATATATTACATCTATTTTTAACTTTTGCTTCAGACATATCGAACAGTTTCAGAACTCATAGTAATAGGTCAGAGTGAATTCAAATTAAAAATAATCTGCAAACACAGTTTGAGTTTATTTTTCGTAGGTTGTTACTTACTATCTATTTTATACTATGTACATTTATTATACAGAAAAATGCATACCCATTAATTACACTTTCAGTCAGGACACGTAATGCAGCTGAATTCGGAATATTGAATTATCGACACGTAAATACTGATTGTGTTGTAGTCAATCCGCTTACCTTTATTTGTAATATGGGCACGTACAGGAAGCGATTACGCAAATGGGGTTAATTGTGTTTTACAATGAGGAATACCAAAGTGGATTAAGCAGCCGCTTCCTGTTAGCATCGTCATATAATATTTGACCTAAAGAAGTCCATTCCACAAAATGTATCATAGAAGTATATACTTTTATTTTAACTTTGTTCTAATTTGTATTAAAATATTATTTTGTTCGTGTTTTTATATATTTCTTAGTTTTGTATGTGCTTCAGCATTCAGATTTCAATCTCAGATTTAGTTTTCAATCAGATTTCAATCTCAGATTTAGTTTGCCCCACAGTCAATCAGCCGTCATTATGGCACACACTGACTCCATGCGGCGTAGGACGAGGGCAAGAGAATAAAGAAGAAGAAGCCATTTAACATGACGAGTATTTTCTTATGTGGAAATTCGCATCAAGAAAATACTTACCATACTTAATATTTTTATTAAATAATATCTCTAAAATATTTTATCAATATAAAATATGATACATTCGCCATTCAAATTAATTCAACGCTCTAAGTTAAATGTAAACAAGCTTTTTAATATAAAACCTCAGACACAAATGCTAAATGTAGACGAAAATATGGAGGGACGTATTATCATAATTCAACAACAAAATACTCGTGTTAACAATGGTAATTAAATCATTTGTTTTTCAAAGTATATGATACTAAAAATAAACTCAACTCTTGCTTCCATTTTGTTTGTGGAAAATGCGTCAATAAGACTTTGGTACTTCTAAAATAGATTATAATCTTTAACAGCTTCTCACATAGATATCTCTAATCTAGTGTATTTTCACAATATTAGTTATACATCGTGTCGTTACAACCGCGACAATAAATGAACACACATATAGGCGATAACTTTTTAAAATTGTATTAAATACTTACACTCTTTAAACATCAATATTTACCGAGTTATAAAATTTTTCAAAAAAGAAACAATTTTAGAATACCCTTACGTATAAAACTGTAACGTAAAGTTTATTTGTAAAGGTCGCAAAGCATATGAATGGGTTAAAGGAATTTAAAACAGATAAAACATACTGTTAGAAAGAGAGATTTGTAATGCGACGCTGTGGCAACGAATGAAAAAGTCTGAATGTATGAATCAGTCAATTGTACAAGATGTTACAAATTTTGTTTCTTTTTTATTTAATTAGTTTTTGACAAATATTTTTTTCAATTATGGATTTTTTTTACATTTATATTTTTTATGGTTATTGGCAAGTAGCGTTACATGTGTGTTAATTTATTGTCGCGGTTGTAAAGACACGCTGTATATGAATGTGAGGGTGTTGTAAATGGTATTGTACTCGCCAAATTCAATGACTTTTTCAAGTCGGAAAAGGTATTTAGTCGAACACTTAAAGTCGGTTAACACATGTCGATTATGTATGATGTATAGCTAATGTTTATCATGTATTAAGATTTTAAAGTTTTTTATAGTGCTAATCTCTGCACTTAAGATTGAACATTAAAACATGTAGAAAATCTACGAAAAGACTGTCGCCGCTCTGGGAATCGAACCCACGTCTTCGGCATTCGCGGCCTGACGCTCTAGCCACTGAGCTAAACGGTTGATAGCCACAGCGACGAAAATCTTAACGCCTTCTTTCTACATTGTTATTTAGCATTATTTAGCCTTATTACGACCTGGGAACCTTCAAGAAAAGAGCATACTATACATCTTTTCTAAAAGGCCGGCAACGCATTTGTAAGCCCTCGGGTGTTGCAGGTGTTCATGGGCGGCGATAATCACTTACCATCAGGTGAGCCTACTGCTCGTTTGCCCCTTTTCTCCATAAAAAAAATTTACATTAACGTAAAATAAACAAATATGTTATTATTGCTTAGAGGATATGTGTTGCTGTTTGTCTCGATGTTTATTTTTATTATATCGCGCAGTAACGTTTGTGAAAAGAGTATTTTGGGCTGATTGCCCATTAAAGAAAACGATTTTGTAAAGTGCTACGAAAATGGGTTACAGACAAGATACTTGCAGACTCCGCCCTATCAACCTTTTATTGTTTTAGGTAAAAAATAAAATAGACCAGATCGGCATACATCGATCACTATAATAACCTTTATTAACAGTTTATAGTAGGTATTTAACTTCATACTACGGCTTCAATTATTAAATGAAGTTAACATTACACGTACATTTTTGAGAAACTGTCCCAAAAATATTTCGGGACGTTAACTTGCTTTCAAACTAATCAATTTATAATCATCTATATATTTATCTACATTTTTTAGGTGAAATATTCGCAAGCAAGCAGTGGCTTCACTATACTAGCTGCTGCCCGCGACTACGTCCGCGTAGAATAGACTTAGGCTTAAGGCGTGACATACAGAAAGAATGACAGATATACATAAAATATGTACATAAATTATAGCCTATGTCTTATTCTGATGTATAAGCTATATTATTGTGAAGTTTCATTAAAATCCAATCAGTAGTATTTGAATTTTTCAAATACATAAATAACAAACACGGGTAACAACAATTTTCCAACAATTAGGGAAAAATTTCGATTTCACGTTGCTATAAATTAAGATAGATTACTCAACAAGTCTTCGCCCGATAGGAACGCCAGCAATGCTGGACGAAGAGAAAGCCGAATGCCTAGCTGACAGTCTAGAGGCCCAATGCTCCCCCAGCTTGCTTCCGACCCACCCCGATCACCTCCGTAAGGTGAACGAAGAGGTCGAAAGGAAAGCATCGGAACCACTCCGCGATCCCGTTCCCCCGGTCACGTGCTCGGAACTCGCAGAAACAATTAACAAACTGCGCCCACGCAAAGCGCCTGGCTCAGATGGTATCACCAATAAGGTGACCAAACTTCTCCCTACTAGCATCCTTCAGATACTAGTCTTAATTTACAACGCGGCTATAACCGAAGGCTTCTTCCCGTCCGAGTGGAATGAAGCTGACGTAATAGGGTTCCTCAAACCTCACAAACCCGCGACCCTCCCAACCTCTTATCGTCCAATAAGTCTTCTCAAAACATTTGGGAAGATCTTTGAAAGACTAATACTAGCCCGACTAAGATCCCTTATGGACGCCAAAGGGCTCCCCATCCCTGAACAGTTTGGCTTTAGAGCCAAACATTCTTGTACCTATCAAGTGCACCGCATCACGGAGCACATACTAGTCAAACGCCAACGCGGACTCAACACCGGAGCACTCTTCTTGGACGTGGCAAAGGCCTTCGATAAAGTCTGGCACAACGGGCTCGTATACAAGTTATACGGGCTCGGAGTGCCCGATCGTCTCGTATGCATAATACGAGACTTCCTAAGTAATCGGACCTTTCGCTATCGCGTCGAAGGCGTGTGTTCGACAACGCATCCCGTTCGAGCTGGGGTGCCTCAAGGGTCGGTGTTGGGCCCAGTCCTTTTTACGCTCTACACCAATGACATGCCGCGAGTCAAAGATGTAGAACTTGCCCTATTTACCGACGACACCTGTCTCTATACAGCAGGCAGAACATTCGAAATTATCCATCGACGCCTCCAAGCTGCAGCCATCACCTTCGGTGACTGGTTTCGGCAATGGAGGATCGAAATCAATCCCGCCAAGAGCGCGGCCGTCCTTTTTTCGCATAAAAACGTAGATAAACCACCCCCCGTTAAACTCATGGATAGTCCGGTACCATGGGTGAACAAAGGTAAATATTTAGGTGTCGTCCTTGACTCCCAACTTAGATTCAACCAGCACGTGACTCGGGTCAAGAACCGGGCGGCCTTCATACTCGGTCGCCTCCATCCGCTCCTAAACAAAACGTCTAAAATATCCCTTCGGAACAAGGTGACTCTATATAAGGCCCTATCATGACGTACGCGAGTCCAGTTTTCGCACACATTGCTCCGAAGCAAATACACCGGCTTCAGGTCATCCAAAATCGATTTTTGCGCAGAGCCACGGGAGCACCCTGGTACATGCGCAATATCGACCTTCATGTCGATTTAGAGTTGCCCACCATCGCTCAATTCCTGAAGTCGACGTCGCGCCGATACTTCGATTCCGCCGCCGCGCATCCCAACCCGCTAATCGTAGGTGCCGCCACCTACAGACCCCTGCCGCTAGGTACATTCCGCCGCAATCACCGTAGACCGCGACACGTTCTCCATTTCCCTGACGATGAGACGACTATCGCCATCGAAAGGATTAAAAAACTTCGCAAACACACCAACACAAACCGCACTCGCCGGCGAGTGCGGCAAATATATACTAGGTTCCGCCACGTACCTGGCAGGTTCTCCCCAGTTCAAATTAGAAGCGTTGCTGGAGTTTCTTCCGCCACTTCTTCTCCCAGCGCCAACGCTTTACGAAGTGGTAGTAACGATAGCTCTAGAGATCCCCCCAGTCAGATAACAGCTACCGATCGAGCCGAGGTCCGGCCCTCTCGGGCACCCTCGAATCGGAATGCTAAACGCGTGTTGAGTGACAGCCCAAGCCGAGGTCCCCTCTCGGGGACCCTTGAGCCTGATCACTCCATGGAGCCCCCGCCAAAGCGCCCTAAGAGCTAGGCGGCCTCCCAAACCGGTGAATTAAATAGCGTGACGGCCCGAGCCGAGGTTCCTTCGGGAGCCCTCGAGCTTAGTCACCATAACGGGTAATAATAAATACGCGAGGTTCAGGCTAGGCGCCTCGAGCGCCCGGCCACCTCAAGTCCGTCGGAACTGTAAAGGCCCCTAAGGCCAACAGTGGCTCATCAAGCCAAAAAAAAAAAAAAAAAATTCAACATGTCATCAAGCCTCAGCAGCCTCGTCTCGGGATGCAACTTCCTTCTCCTACGGGTAAAGTACTCTGAAACATTGAGTTTTAAAAAACCATGTTTTAAATAATTATTTAGTTTTTAAAAGCAATCCAAGCAGTATTAAAATTAATAGCTGACTTGGCTGACCAGTTCTACCCCTTTCCGATAGGTGGTGCCTCAGTAAAACTTCCTGTATATGTGTGTATAATCTTTTTTAAATTCATATTTGTTTTAGTCTTCTTCAATCGGCTAAATTCTGAAGTACCTTATCATTAAGAAGCGTACTAAAGGCGTTTATACGTTTCATATACTTAAATGTAAATCGGAATTAGACAAATGTTTACACTAAAGCATCTTCGTTGGGAGTGCAATTGTATCGCT